>OX422212.1:411987763-414387763 GCA_949130495.1 Sambucus nigra
ACTAGAATTACATTGTGTTTGTTTGGATTATTTGTTCTACTTAAAGAAGATAAAATTTGGCACTCGTTTATTTTCACTTAGGTGGTTAGTAAATTAAAAATCTTTCGGCAGTGATGCTAAGAATGAACCATTTAAGAAACCTGTTTAAATTAAAATAAGGCTTGATCACCCAAGGTTTAATTAGGCGGGGTGTCACAACAAGTTCCTCTAATTTAAGCGTATTTAAATTACCCATAGAATTTAACACATTGACTTTAGGGATAAAACGCATAGGCAGTGATCTAAGAATCTTTTCAACAACTCCAGCATTAGGAATGGGTTCACCAAGATTAAAGCTAGTGTTAACAATATCAGAGAGTCTAGCATAAAATTCATCAAAACATTCAGATTCAAGCATGGTGATTATTTCAAATTGAGTTGTTAAATTTTGCAGTTTAGACTCTTTCACAGCATTAGTTACTTCATGGGTAAGTTGTAAAACATCCCATGCCTCTTTTGACGTGGTGCACGTCATTATGCGTTTGAACTCATCAGGTGTGACAGACCCAAAAATAGCATTTAAACCCTTAGAATTAAAAGATGACCATTTAAACTCTTCTTTAGTCCATGTAGTGACAGGTTTTAAATTGGTCACGTTTTCAAGAGTGACAGGGGGAGGTGTCCACCCTCTTTCAACCAAAATCCAAACACGTTCATCAATGGCTTTTAACGCAGATCTCATGTGTGCTTTCCAGTATGCATAGTTTGTCCCATCAAAAACTGGTAATTTATTATATAACTTCTCCATTATGAACACACTCGTTTTCAAAAAAAATCAATTTTTCAGAAAATTGATATCTTAGAAAAATTTTGCGGAAAATTACACGGTAAAGTTGTGTGATTGGCTCTGATACCAATTTGTAAAGTGGTGATCGCTTAAATAAGCTCTGATACCAATTTGAGAAGAGTGCGCTTGTGTTCAAATAAGTAAGTTATTTAATTTAACTCAGTTTTTATTAATTAAGTCCTAAACATGCATCTATGTGTGATTGATGATGATAAAATCAAGTAAGAACATTCAAACACACACAAGTGAGGAAAAATCCCCCAAAGGGGCAAAACCTTTTATTTCCACTATAATTTTGTAAGAAAGCGGCTTACACGGAATACAATGAAAATATGTGACACAGAAATACCCTCGGGTGTCGGTTCTGATGTCGTCAGCTGGAACTATTCCTTTTCAGTAGGGCAGCAATGAAGAAGAGAATGGCTTCCTCACAAATTACTCCAGATAAATAAAATATCCTCTTGAAGGTTTAAAGATTCACACATATATATGGTAATGGTTTTGTGAATCAAAAAGGTTTAGAAAATCTTAAAAAGATGAAGTATTATTCTGAACTGTTTTCGCAGAATTTTGAGATTGCAGAAAGACGTAAAAATCGTGTAGAAGGTGAACAGGTATTTATACGAAAATCGAGGCCGTGGCTCATTCGAACGAGATAGCCATGTCGCTCGAACGAAGGACAGATGTCGTTCGAACGAGATCACGCGACATGCCTATCTCGCGCGAACGACAATCAAAGTCATTTGAGCGAGCTCGTCGTTCAAGGCACTTCGCTTCTACACTTAGAAAAAATTCTGCTTTTGATAAAAATTAATCCAGACTTCAAAAATAATTTTCAAAAACATTTCCCAAATATTTATGCAAATATTAAAGCTCCAATAAACCATTTTACCGATAAAGTGTAGTGGAGTAGTGGGAATGAGCTGAGCAGCACGTCGCATGCAGCATGATGCACGTGAAGATAATGGATGCATTGAATTCGAATAAAGGCCGTCGAGGATGATCGTGTTGACGTGCCGAATGTAGTGGTATCAAACATACAAACTGTGATCTATGAGAAAATAGAAAATTCCAAGATTCTACCCCGTAAATTTATAAAATTATGTCCTTACAACCCTCTTTAGGCATCTCTTACCAGTTCTTCTCTCATCAATTTTTAAATTAAATCACAAGTAATGGTTCTTACAAGAACACCTAAAAAAGTCTAGCGAAGAAAATATGACTCAATGGAGTGAAAACACGTCGCATGAAAACGTTTTGGATCAATATCGATGATACATCCTATTATAACTTGTGATGAGTGTGTGTTATATTGTAAAGAATACAACATAATTGCTAAAGGTTATTTTCATAAGAACTCCAAAGATAATGATTAAGTGAAGTCTATAATAAGATCATATTATCCTCTGAAATTCAAAAAAACTAGAAAAGGGGAAATGGGTCGCATAGAGTTATTTATATATCCTCCATTACAGAATGCATAATCTCCACATAAATCACAAAAGCACAAAATATTTTTGGGTTTTATAATTTAAAAAAATCATTTTTTATTTTTCTCAAAATAATTTCAATTTTTTTATATTTTTCAAAAAATATCAAACAAAACGAAATATATGATACACTTTAGGAAGGACAATACGGAATTAACATGATGAATGGAATCCTAAGATAGAGGTGATACGGATAACTCAATCGGAAGGGTGAGATGGACAAGATTCTTCACCCTCATCCACCACTTTGACACCTTCCTCTTATTCATATCCATTCTCTTCTTTTTACCTTGATCACTAAGAAGGGAATCGGTCATCCTTTTAAATTTCTCCATAAAAAATTGGGAAGTTAGGATCATATACTCAACAAATTTTTGGAGTTCATAGAATTATTCATTCAAACGTGGAGGAACATACCCACTTTTCACAACTCGGTGGTAATAATTTCTAGAGTGACCATTCCTCTTACAATGTGTTCAAAAGTATGGTTACGAGGGATCCACCTTCTTCATCTTAGGAGTAATTCTCGGAGGAGGATGAGGATGTGTGTTTTTTGATCCTTTGATGACCATGATCTCGTTCTTTGGCTTAGACTCTCACACTCTGTCATAGGCAAGACTGGTTTTATCCTTTGAGGATTGAGATGGTGCAAGGATCATCTTCTCTAACTTCTCAAAATGCACTCCAAGGTTAAATTTCACCTTCATAGAATCTTGAAAGTCTTTATTAAGTTTCTCTTATTATGCCTCTAACACATCACGTGAACGTGACAACTCAAGGAGAGACATCTTCATGGTACCAACCATTTTATGATAGACCTCAATCTCTTTCTTCCCAAATTTTAACTTTTTAATGAGAATAGTTTTTCTATTTTATAATCTAATAATCTGTGCTTCAATTTCCCTCAAAACACATAGATCACTCTCATACAGACTAAGCTTCTCAATAATATTGCCATTCACATTCTTCATTCCTCTACTTAACTCAAGGATTTCATTGAACTCCACTTAAAGTTAGTGTATGGTTTCATTGGAAAAATTCTTTACTCCACCATTTTGCCCCCATGGGTATTAGACTTAACACCATCTTTCTCAAACTTCTCTTCATCAATGGAGTTTTGAGGACCAACTATATTTTCGATGGCAGTGAATGAGGTGAAGATGCATTCCATAGGAGAGTCATTATCCGAGTCGGTGTTACTATCGCTAAGAGTGATTTTCATATCCTTCTTCTCATTCCCTCTTATTTTTATCCTAGTATTACACTCACATGCCAAATTTCCAAAACCTTAGCATTCAAATCACCTCCTAGATTCATTATTAAATTTCTCACTCCTTATTGAGACTTGTGATTCTGTCTACCAGAAGACTTCTCTACCCTGTTGACTTTATCGTTCTCTCCTCCTTTCTTATTAGACATAAAATCTTGAGGATTGGATATGATAAATTTCTTGAATTATTTGGTCAACCAGAAAATCTTAACCTCATTATCATTGAAATCATCATCTGAGATAGAAGGAGAACTCTTATGTGCCTTCAATGCAAGTCCCTTCTCTTTCTTGGGTGGCGGACGAATTTCTAACTCAAATGTTCAAAGAAACTCTACGATCTCCTATCCTTTCATGTTATCTATACCTCCTATGAAGTTTAAGGTTGATACATGGGGAAGGAACCTAATTGGTCGTGACCTAATAATTTTCCTAACGAATCAAGAATTTGGAATCTTCTCACCTAAATAGAAGTGAGAGTTTACGATGTCGGAGAGTTTTGCATAAAACTCATCGAAGATATTATTCTCTTTCATATTCAACAACTCATATTGGGTGGCGACATGTTAGATCTTCGAGACCTGAACAATACCAGTACCCTAGTTGATGAGCTCGATAATGTGCCACAGCTATTTAGACATAATACAATAGAGATATGATAGAAATCTTCTTCGATTACTCCATAAAAAATAGAAATAATCCCCTATATTTGTAGTTAGCTACCCTATGTTCATCCTTAGACCTTGACTCCTCAAGTTTACGAACAATGGTATCTCCTAGAAAGATTATTTGACATATTCACTGCTTAACAATGGTTAACTACATCCTCTCATGTTGGGACTTAAAAAAATGTCATATGCGCCTTCAATTACACGTGGTTGCAACCATTAAAAACAAATGAACATGTGACCGAATGACCCTCAACAAACATACCCCTTAGATTCATAATAAAACCCCACTCTAATACTAGTTTGAAAAGGCATGTATGTGCCTAGGGTTCATATTTTAATTAATTAATTTCTTAATTCATCAACATGTCAATCAAACTAAATTAAATTTTGTATTGAAATCAAATTTTAATTTGACTTAATAACATTATTTAGTCCAAATTTCATGAAGTTGGTGATTAACAGCAAAAGTAAATGAAATTAATCACAAATAGCACATCATGATTTTAGAGTGGAATCCCTCGCAAAAAAAGTAGTATCGTTCCCAATCCATAACAAGTCCACTAATACTTAAATATGTTTATATAACTTAACAGAGATTATATGACTTACTTATATAATAACAATACATGCCATGATGTCGTTCCCATGTTTTATGCTTCTCTACCTCTGCTTGTACTAGCAATAGTCACTTCAGTCCAAGGAAAATAGTTGTACAGCTTCTAAGGCCTCGGTATCCACCAATCTTAGTTAGTGAATAATCAGCACACGCGTAATTCAATGAGCTATCCTCTTCAATTTAGAAGATATCAAGGGATTCTTAAACTTAGAGTCTACATTAGTTGCATAGAGTTGATAAGCTCTCACAAACAGACGGACTCTAGCAAAATAAAATTAGAGTTTTGAAAGAAATGGGCTTCGTTAATTGGAATTCATGTGTAAAGGTGTTTAAATAGATTTACAGTTAAAGAGATTCAACTAAACACATTTTCCAAGATGAAGGACCTCATTGTAACCAATGACCCCTCATTCGAAAGAGAGCTTTCAATCGAGGGGTTCTCGATCAAAAATGATTTTGGTCGAGGGCCATTTTTTTAAGTTAGTGGGATCTCATTCAAAATAGACTTCGATCGAGGGATACTCATTTAAATTTTTCTCTCAATAGAGGTCCACTTCCATAAAAATTAGGTTGTCTATCGAAGAACTCTTCGATCAAGGTTCACCTCGTTCGAACGAGGTCACTCAAAGTTGACCCTTGGCAAAATTTTGTAAAAAATATTTTTTTTTATTTTCTAAACTTGTTTTCATTAGAGTCCCGGCATGCCACTTCCTGGCAATAAAATAAACTACAAGGAATTAAAAAACTTTTGAAAATAGTTACCTTTACCAAATTTATGATAAATGAAGTTGTCTGATTCGGTCTCGGTAATCTCTGTAACGATGTTTTGTCTCTTTGTCTTCATATGATATAGCATTACAAATAGATGGACTTGGCAAAAGATACTATAACTCAAAGGTTTGTTTCGAAATTAAGTCAACACAAACTTAAAAACCTAAAGGGAGTATAAAATATGTCCTTATAGAAAATAAATTGAGAAAAAAAACAGCTTAAATGGTTTGGAGACGTCAAACATAGACCAGTAGAGGTTCATGTAAGGAAAAATGATGTAGTTAGTATTAATGGTAACGCTAGGGTAGAGGTGGGCCAAAATTGACTTGATGCAATATTGTAAAAAATGGTATGTTATCATGTGATTTAACTGGGAATATTGCATTCAACAGAGGATAATAGGAAAATGGAATTCATGCAGTCGATTCCAAATAATTGGAAAACAAAACTTAATTTAGTTGAATTGAGTAAAGTCTGTTGTAAATTTTTGAAACACAATTCCCATAATAAATCTTAGAAACTAGTTCAACCTTATATTTTGATACAATGGTTATTTAAATACATTTGATTGTATATATGTTGACGACAATGAGGGAAAATAATTTCAATAAAAAATGATCTTATAAGAAATGTGCAAAATGTTGATGGGTATGTAAACACCTTTTAAAAATGTAAGAAATTTCACTCTTAATTTCACTAATATATTTATTAGGTTATTAGGTTATGTGCGAGTGTACTTTCAAAATTAATCATTAATTTATTTATTATTAACAAAAATAGCATTTAAATATCTTTCTTCTTAATACGCAATATCTACTTCTAATTTGAACTTAATTAGTTTGTTATTCAGTTCCATAATTCTTGCATGATACTTGATGGCATACCCTAGCCTATAAAGTATGGTAAGTGTAGCATAGTTTTTCATGTTCTCTTGTTTATCTTGTTTTATCAATAGATGTATTTCTTATTTCCTATTAGAAAGAAAAACACACTGCCTATTCCAACCACTACACCAAAATGGGTAAATTGGTACCCTTCCAGTGCTTAGCCTTGTCACGGTCAATGACCATGACAACAAATTTTGTGTCACGGTCAATGATCGTGACAAGGCCGTGACAAAGGATTATCATGATCATTGACCGTGACAATACTTATAATGTTGTCACCGTCAATGACCGTGACATGGCCATGACAAATATCACAGTTAAAAAACCCTTTCCCATCTTTTTTTCCACCGATGTTTATTCCCTCCTTTTCTCTCTCTCTCTCTCTCTCTACGCTGCGTTCTCTCTCTCTCTCTCTCTTCCATTTATATATATATATATATATATGATTGTGTGTATATATATGTGTGTGTGTGTGTATATATGTGCATGTGTGTGTGTATGTGTGTGCGTGTGTGCATGTGTGGTGAGTGGGGCAGGGGAGGGGGTGGGGTGGGGTAGGGCAGGGGGTTGTGCGTGTGTGTGTGTGTGTGCGTATGTGTGTGTGTGCATGTGTGGTGGGTGGTGGGTGGGGTGGGGGATGGGGTAGGGTGGGGGTGGGGGTGGGGCAACAAATTTTAAATGATTAGGTCCAACATATTAATAACCCAAAATTAAAACAAAAATGCACTTTTCGTAAATCGAAGTGCGAAAAACACTCTTCGATCAAAACACCAAAACGATTCTCATTCTTAATCAAAACTTGGTCAACAACAACATATAAATACCCCTGAATTCCAATACAACACACTTCACATTAATTAAAGGAATCAAACCCTAATTGTTGAAGTTCTACCGAGCAATTCACATTCTCAATCAAATTCTTCCAAACACCACTAGCAAATATGGATACATTCTCATATATATGTTCTTAAGTTTTGTACTTAAGATTATACCATACACTATGTATATGTTTTGTTCTTAGCATTTTATTTCTGATATCAACTGTTTGTCCTTATGTATTTTGTGTTCTCATATGTATAAATTTATCGACATTACACATGGACTGATGAAATCACATTCTTCTTCTTCATGATATGAAAAAATACATTTTTTGCCCTGATTTTAAAGGCAAAACACACTTTTTGCATATTAGATATATGTATTTCATCATTATACATTTCCTCATGTATACATCATTTATCGAGGACTAGTAATATATACATGATTGGAATATATACATGTGCAAGCCCTGTTTTTTTGGGTGTACTTTCAAAAAGTACACACAAAATCCACAGAGTACACGCACATTGAAATTGAATTTCTCAGTCCAATATTCGTGTACTTTTATATTTTATACGTTTACTCTAAACAATATATATTTTAAATCCATATTTGATCAACCTTTGATATTTTGGTCCGCACCAGCGGCATTTGAATGATATTTCATGAGTTTGTAAGAAGTATTATTGTTGTATTATACATAATTGGAAGATGTACATGTACAAGCCTGTAATACCCCGTAATTTTAATGACTTTTAATATGTGTTATATTTTAAATTAATTGATTAATTGGATTGTATTATAAATTAATTCATTGGGTTTAAGTCCTAATTTTTGGATATTAAAATGGATGTGATGTTATTGATATTACTGTGAGTTATCAATTCAGTAATTTTAATTTTTAGTTGGGACGCGGTATGGGACGTGTCGGGACAAATTTGTTAGATTAAATAGGAAACTTATTTTTACATCAACCTTATAGTCATTTCGAGTACGTTGTTGCATCCAGAAGGATAGAAATAGTCAGAAAAGTCTATTTGTATGTTGGTTTTGGGTCTCGGGACATTTGGAAATGAAAAGAAACCCAAAAAGGGCATTATGGTCATTTTTATAGGGGTGAATAGTGATTTCAGATTTTTATCTTATTATAAATATTTAGAGATTAGTTGTATGTAGGTTCATTTCCTCTTCTACACAAAATTGAGAGGTCATCTTTTGAAAGAGAGTGAAAGGATGCTTGGGAGAAGATAAGATTACTTGGAAAGGAGGAGAAACTCTTGGGCAAACAAAGGAGGACTAACCACCTTCTACCACCAGCACCACCACCGGAAAGTCACCGAAGATAAGGAAGATAGTCCTACGTAATCTTCACCAAAGGTTCAGACCTTCATTACCAAGGCAAGTGAATATGTTGTTCTATTTGGAGGTTTATAATATACATGATATATAGAGTTTTGATTGAGGATTTGAAATGAGGATAAAATAGAATAACATCCTTTTTGTATAAAAGACATAACCCACGATATTGGCTTCAAATGAAAGGGATATTATGAGTTTTCATGTTTTCATGGAAGATAGAAAGTTATGAAAATTTCTGGCAATAAAGGGATTGAATATAAACCAATTGATGATTTTTAGGTTTTTTGACTGTTAGTAGTTAATGATATACCTTGTTATATCATTCTAGATGAATTTAAGGAAGTTTGGGATTGATTTAAATGAGTTTTGATGATTTTAAGGTATCAAACCCGTAGAAACAAAATGCAGATTCTGGGTTGTGAACTGGTTGATCGATCAATCGATCCAAGAATGTCGATCAATCGACTGATCGATGGATCGACCAGAAACAGTCGATGGATCGACTACCACTGGAAACTGAAATATTTCCTTTTGTTATTTGATTAAATCCCATATTTATAGAAATCGTTATTGATGATTATTGAGTATGATGGAACTTAGGAAATAACATTAGGTTATACTTGAGGCTCAAGAAATGTATTTTTGAATGGGATTTAATTGGGAAAAGTTTATGGGGGAAATGAATTATATAAAATTTTGTCCGAAATAAGCTTTTAATAAATTTTGGGAAAATAACCAAATTATAGAATACTTGGGCCAAGGCTGGAAAATTATAGATAATTGAAGATAAAATGAAATGTGAGAGATATCTTCATTATTAGGTTGGATAAATTCGATTGGAATAGTTTTGAAAGAAAGACTTGGGTTAATGTGGGAAACTTATATTAAAGTGAGATGTTTATTTTGTGAGTGACAACTACATAATATTTATATGAGGTTAAGTACGAGTGTATTGATAAATACGTGGGGATAGGATACATTCCTAGTATTATATAAGTAGATGTTAATACCTATTTGTATGATTGATAATTATGTGTAAAATCATACCCGCGCTACTTGCTATCACAAAGGTTTCCGCGCCGAAATAGTCTTATCTCGATTGGACCTTTATGGGGGATATTGACTCGTACCCTAGAACATAGATTCCTTGGTACAGGCTATCTGTATGATAGTCAGATGGTCCTAACAGACATGAGGGTATGTGTTGACCTCTTAGTGACTTGGAAATATGCTTCGCCTCCATTTGTATGTGTTTTGTATTAATACAGTTCAAGAGTGATTCTGAACTAGTATTTCCCTTAGTACGAGTAAAACGGGGACTTGATAGCAGAGTATGCCAGCACCATATATTGTATGTGAGGTGCCGATTAGTATATATATATATATATATATATATATATATTGTAGATGTGATTTATATATATACCTATACCTGGAATTCTTCTACTATATGCGTAAGTACATAAATATTGATTAATGGTTTCTAATCATTGTAAGTTCTTGGAATTTCATAGCATTATTGAGTTATGCATATTGACTTATATTATTAAGAAGAGGTTACCTTAATTAAATAATAGACATACGGTCTCGCGAATCAGAATGGATGAGAGGAGAATTGGGTTAGAATTCATGAGCCATTTTAGAGGTACGTTATGTGTGATAGATGAGAGGTGAGAATCTCAAGATAGAGTCCGATAATCTAACAAGAATATTATAAGTGATAAATATTGTAATATTCCACTTGCTATTTTCAAAACTATTTTCACATCGGGCTCTGACCCGCTTCCTTGCATATTCTCTTTTATATTCTACCTTCTATATCAGGTGTCCAGTAGCAGGGACACCAAACTTATAGGATTATGAAGAGCTATGGATTATTACTTAGACCCCTATCTTCATTTGATTCACATTATGTAGTGATCTTTTATTTAGGGCATGTCGCCCAGAGGAATTCAATTATCTACTTTCTATCTGAGTCAAGATATTCTTGTATTCGTGTCATTTTAATACATTTATTAGTATTGGGTACTGTATTGAGAAATTAATTGGGAATGTTTATTCCAATTGCATTTAAATTCTTTTGAGTATTCTGTTCAGTTATTATTGTGGTAGAATAAACTGTTTAGTGTTATTCGTAAACTAAAAATGACTTTTGTTGAAATTAAAATTTGGAAGGTTTTTAACACCAGCTTAATTGGGTATTGGGTGATTTGTAAATATTTTCGACAGTGATGCTAAGAATGAGCCAACTGTATATTCTATTTTAATTTGGTATGGGACTGGCCACCCGGTATTTATTAGGTAGGGTATTACAAAGCCCTATTCGTTGTGTGCACTCTGTGAATTTTGTGTGTACTTTCAAAAAGTACACGCAAAATCCATAGAGTACATGCACATTGAAATTGAATTTCTCAGTCCAATACGCGTGTACTTTTATGGTTTATACGTGTACTCTATACAATATATATTTCATATCCATATTTGATCAATCCTATGTTATTTTGGTCCGTGCCAATGGCATTTGAATTATATTCCATTAGTTTGTAAGAAGTATTATTGTTGTGTTATTGTTTAGGAATCATACCATCAAGCATGTTCAACTACAAAATTTCTACTTGCACCTTTGAAGATCTTAATAATACAAAACCTTTCACATTAACAATATATACTACTAATGATGACAAAATTTATTTTCTCCTTCACATCAATGATAGAGCGAATAGATTATGTGGTTTTTCTACTACTATGAAGACATTAAGTGCACTTTTGATGTGCAAAAGCCTCAAATAACTAAATCGAAAGAGAAGGATTTAGCAAAATGAATTACATGTGGAGAAAATAAACTATCTGTAAAAGTAATTGGAGCGTGCAGTGAAGTGATAGATCCAACATTGGGATTTCCTAATAAAACTTCTCAATGTCTTAAATGTGGGGCCAATGATATTAGAGAATTTGAAGGTTACTTGGGGTTAATCAGATTTTTGTACAT
Organism: Sambucus nigra; assembly: GCA_949130495.1. NCBI lineage: Eukaryota > Viridiplantae > Streptophyta > Magnoliopsida > Dipsacales > Adoxaceae > Sambucus > Sambucus nigra. The sequence continues at coordinate 411,999,459 of OX422212.1, forward strand.
AGTAATGTATACGTATTTTATATCAAAAGTTGCACAAATTTTAAATAAAATATGCCATGATGTAAATCTATATGGCCTATTGAAATATAGAGCGTTGATTCAACATCCAAACATCTTCAGGCAAGGAACTACAAGTATTACGATGCAAGTATGAAAGATATTTATCCCTCTATTTGTAAAAGTAATTGGAGCGCGCAGTGAATGACAAATCGGACTTTGGGATTTACTAATAAAACTTCCCAGTGTCTTACATGTGGGGACAAATATATTAGAGAATGTGATGGTTACTTTTGGTTATTTATATTTGTATACACAACAATGTATATGTATTTTATATCAAAAGCTGTACAGATTATAAATAAAATATGCCATGATGTATTTATATATCTCCTATATTAATTATGGTCCATGTCAGCGGCATTTATTTAGTGTTACATGTATTTTATGATATTAGGTTCTGTATTTTAAAGCCCTGTATTATTGCGTGTACTTTGGCATTTTTGCGTATACTTTTCTGAAAGTACACACAAAAATCACAAAGTACACGCACATTAAAATTGAATTTGTTCAATCCAATATGTGTGTACTATTATGTATTATGGGTGTATTTGTTATGTTATTGTTTAGGAATCATACCATCAAGCATGCTCAACTACAAAATTGTTGCTTGCACCTTTGAAGATCTTAACAATACAAAACCTTTCACATTAACAGTCAATAGTACTAATAATGACGAAATTCGTTTTCTCCTTCGCATGAATGATAGAGCTAAAACCTTACTTGGTTTCTACAACTACTATGAAGACATTAAGTTCACTTTTAATGTGCATCAGCTTCAAGTAACTGAATCGAAAGCGAAGAATTTAGCTAAACGAATTGACCAGTATTGCTTAAGAGGTTTTGAAAATGTTGGTGTTTTTAGCATGGAGTTATTGTATCACTTCTTTTCTCAATATGTTAGTAATAGAGAATCTTGGTTTTTGTCTTATCGAACAACATCTATTAGGTATTACCATGAAACGGAAAATATATACTACCACCTTTAGCATGTATTTTATTGAGACTTGTATGAATTGTTTACGAGAATATTGCATGTAGTTTTGTTAAATAAGCTTGTATTTTAGTATTTTAGTCTATGTTTTATTCTAATTTGCATGTATTTTTTTTGTACCTATAAATAATCATTATAGGTAGTAATTAAAATTTTGCTTATAGATCAATAGAATGGGAATGAAGATGAAGGCAAGAAAAATAAATCACAACAAAAAGAGTAGTTCTGAAGAATGTTCTTCAACCAGTTCTAGTTCTAGTGTTGCTTTGGAATTTACACGTGCTGCAAAGAAGAATGAATAGTATAAATCAAATGTTCTTAGTTGTTTTCATGATTATCGTGATATTAAAGATAAAATAAACGATAGGCATATTGAACTTCTTAAGAAGACTCCATTCTGGGAGCTTTTCAATGCCTACTACAGAGGAAAGTAGTAGAAGTCGACCACAAGAAGACTGATAAAAAAATTTATCCATTATCAGGTTGTACAACAAGTAAACCATAAGTTTTCATATGAAGAGTAGGATTGAAATAAGGCCAACAGATATAAGTGAAATTTTGTCATACCAATAGTAAAGGGGCAAAAATCAATAAAACTGAAAAAGAGATTGACTTCGTCGTAAAAACCCTGATACTTCACTCGTAAAATAGGAAAGTCAGAAATATTGAAGGGTTTGAAGAAATTGATCGAGTTAGACACAGATGAGGGCATTGCCTATTTTGTAAAACTTGTTTGTCCCCACTTCTTAACAACGTTATTTTTTCTTCAACTCAAACTTCACACTAGGAGAATTTTTAACAAAATACATCAACAGTATTTGTATAAGGGTGTCTACCTACAAATAAAAAATTCATCGAATATATTGAGAAGGAACCCACCCAAGGTCCCGGCATAAACTTATATTGGGCAGGAACCCACCCAGGGTCCCGGTAGAAACTCATATTGAGAAGGAACCCACCCAGGGTCCCGGCAGAAACTCATATTGAGTAGGAACGCCCCCAGGGTCCCGACAGAAACTCATATTTTTAGGGAACCCACCCAGGGTCGCTGCAGAAATGACATTCGAGAGGTGTCACCACAAGGGTCACTGCAGAAATGACATTCGAGAGGTGCCTTGCAAGGGTCACCACAGAAGTCCAAGATTGAGAAGTGCCACTACAGGGGTCAGCGCCACTGCAAGGGTCACTGCAGTTGCAAGGGTCAGTGCCACTGCAAGGGTCACTGCCACTACAAGGGTCAGCGCCACTGCAAGGGTCACTGCAGCTGCAAGGGTCAGCGTCACTGCAAGGGACAGCACCACTGCAAGTGTCACTGCAGCAATGACATTCGAGAGGTGCCTCGCAAGGGTCACCGCAGAAGTCCAAGATTGAGAAGTGCCACTGCAGGGGTTGAAAAACGTAGCTAATGTCGTTTAATACAAGATTAAACTGTATAAGCAACTCAGAGATGTTTGTTGTAGAAACCCTTTTCTTTTGAAAATAAAACTTATAAACAACAAGATGTGTTTACAAAAACTTATGTACGAGAGTAATCAAGACTTTGTAATCAGTTTTAAAACTAAGACAGTTTCAAAAATTCAGCACACTATACAATGAGATGAGTAGATGAAGATAATCAGAACACACAGTTTTTAACGTGGTAAAACCTCTCCCAATAGAGGAAACATCCACGGTGACTTCTAAGGCACAAAAGTAAAAATCCACTAACAACAAAAAACAAATACAAACAATACAATATACATGCACACAAATCAACCTATTCTAAGTTTAGAAATATACCCCACTTGGTGTCCTTCTAACTTCTCATAGATCTGATTGTTGATGATGTTCTTCCAGTTTGCTAACTTCCTTTTGCTTTAGCTTCCTTGCGTCGACTCAATAATCTTTGATCTTATTCACAACACTTCCAGTGTGGTAGTGTGTTAAGTGTTTGTGATGTGATTCCTATCAACATGCATGAACTCACACACACTTAGTTTTACAGACAGTCCTAGAAAATTACATATAAAGACTATATTCTGTGATTTTCTTTTCTTTCTTTCTTACAGAACTAGAAACCTTTTTGACCTTTAATATACCCCAGATTCCACGTATATCTTGCTTCAAAATCAGTCAAGATCTTAATCAACCTCTGTTTTAAAAATATTTTTGAGATTGAAAATCTCCAAGTGTGAATCCAACTAGGTCAAGGTTAAGTTTCATAAGAATAGAAACCAAAAAATATTTACAAAACTAAATCGGTAAAGATTTTCTTAAATCGAGTAAGAAACATGCAGATCTAGTGAAAGTGTAGATCTACAATTTCTATGAAAAATAAATACAGATCTTCACACGAATGTTTAAGTTGGTAATAAGATCACAGATCAAGAGGTTACAGCTTCAATATGAACAAACCAGTAACATCACTCTCTCTCAAACACTCAAGGTTGTGTTTGGGGTTATGTATATACGAAGGTTTGAATCAGATATGAAGTGTTTAGGGTTAGGGTTTGGCTAACACAGTTTTCCCTTTCTCTCTCTTCTCTCTTTTCTTTTCTCTCTTCTCTCTCACTTCTCTCTTCTCTCTTTTCTTTTCTCTCTGAAATGACGACTGCCAAAAGTCTTGAAAGGTTGAGAATTAGAGGGCTTATATAGGAGTGGAGGAAGGTTCTGGATAGTCGAAGGCAATCAAGGGCTGAGATTAAGTCTTCCTAATATTGACTTGATCTAAGGGTTATAAAATAGCGGTGGTTAAGTTGAATGTGATTAGTCCAAAGAGATAGCACAAGGATAGGTTTAAAACACATGCAGGCCATCGATAAGGATTGATCTAACGATCAGCAAACCACCAGGCAACCCTCTCACATAACAAACACAAATTGATACATCAGGAACGTGACAAGTGTTGACATATAAGAGGCTTGCAAACGCGCGTAAAAAATAATTATAGGCAGCACCCTGAAGTCTCTAGCGCATTTACATTCTACCCAATCAAACATTCCAATGAAAAATGAAATTTTCAAAATAGAAAATTAACCCCACAAATTTTATAATCACACTTTTATTAATGAAAACATTATTTTAAAAATGTTTAAAAATGTTTAAAAATTCCTAAAAATTATTAAAACAACATTTTAAGGGGAATTTAACACACCATCAATTTTAAGTAAAATATACACATGTATGCACTTCTAATGTGTGTAGTGTGATTCAATTTATACCTTCTTGGATCATTGAAGAAGATTAGAGAGAATAATTCTGAGGTTCTTTGGATTCTAGGTTAGACAACCAATTTTGTCACTATTTCCAAATTAGTTGAACACTTATACAATATAGACTTAAGTAAGTCAAAGGTATAAGGTGCTTCAATCTCCCCCTTTGGAAATATGAGACAAAATCTCCTTTGAGTTAGTTTAAACTCTTAGGGAACCAAAAAAAATAAAACCTAGTCCTATACAAAAGATACTATCTACCCATTTCCTAAAAAGTCAAAAATTACATAACTCAACTATTTACAAAATTTGTACACTAGAAATGGTAGACAATCAGTAGAAGAAATTCCTGCAAATATGCACACTAAGATCAAGCAGTTTAGATGAAATGTGAACAAAACATTGAACCCGTAAGACTCGAATTTCTCCCCCATTTTGTCTCAAATGGACAAAGGGTACAAATTAAGGTCTTCAGAGTTTAATCAGCACATACCATACCTATAGAATTACGCAAATATAAAAACCTATTATAGTCTAAAGGTTTAGTGAACATGTCTGCCAGTTGTAGATTAGTAGGTAGGTAATGGATTTCCAACTCCTTAGTTTCAACAAGTTCGCGTATAAAATGATGTCTTATCTTAATATGCTTAGTTCGCGAGTGTTGAACCGGGTTTTTAGATATGTTAATAGTGCTTTGATTGTCACAATACAATTGTAACTGATCTTTTTTAATCCCATAGTCGCTTAACATTTGTTTTATCCATAACAATTGAGCACAGCAACTTCCAGCTGCTATATATTCGGACTCAGCCGTAGATAAAGATGTGCAATTCTGTTTTTTGCTACTCCAACCTACTAAATTATTGTCGACATAATAACAGGCACCTGATGTACTTTTACTGTCATCAGTACAACCGGCCCAATCAGCATCAGTATACCCTATGATGGTACTGCAGGTATCATTAGTGTACCTAAGTCCAAGATTAAGAGTGCCCTTTATGTACTTTATTATACGTTTTACACACAATAAATGGCTCTCTTTAGGGTTATTCTGGTAACGAGCACACAGACATACAGCATACATTATATCTGGTCGTGAGGCAGTTAGATAGAGTAGGCTACCAATCATACTACGATAAAGTGTGGAATCAACTGACTTTCCATTTTCATCTTTACATAATTTAACAGTAGTACTCATAGGCGTTTTGGCAACTTTAGCATTATCTAAACCAAATTTCTTAACGAGATCTAAGGCATACTTAGTTTGAGAGACAAAAAGTCCATCAGAATTCTGTTTCACTTGAAATCCTAAGAAAAGTTGTAGCTCCCCCATAAGGGACATGTGAAACTCCTTATGCATAATAGCAGAAAAAGATTTGACTTCAGATGTTGAAGTAGACCCAAAGATGATGTCGTCTACATAGACTTGGGCTATAATAATGTTTTTATCAAAATGTTTGACAAAGAGGGTCTGGTGATTTTCTCCTCTCTTAAAACCCTTATCCAATAAAAAGTTGGAAAGGCATTCATACCAAGCTCGATGAGCTTATTTTAAGCCATACAAGGCCTTTTTTAGATGAAAGACATGGTTAGGGTATTTAGTGTCAATGAACCCTTTGGGTTATTCTACATACGTCTCTTCGGATAGAATTCCATTGAGGAAGGCAGACTTGATATCCATTTGATAAAGTGTAAATTTTAAGTGACACGCTATGGCGAAAAAAAGTCGAACAGATTCAAGACGAGTGACAGGGGCAAATGTCTCGCTAAAATCTATTCCTTCTATTTGTGAGTAACCTTGAGCAACTAGTCTAGCTTTGTTTCTAAGGATTACCCCATTTTCAGCAGATTTGTTCTTAAAGATCCAACGTGTGCCAATAACATTTTTGTTTTGAGGCCGCGGTACAAGATACCAGACATCGTGAATGACAAATTGTAAAAGTTCTTCCTGCATTGCATAAATCCAGTGTGTGTCATTCAATGCTTCATTAACATTTTTTGGCTCCACTAGGGAGACGAAACATGCATAATTAGCATAATTTCTTAACTGGGATCTAGTACGAACTGGCTCATTAGGATTACCGACTACGTTGTCAATGGGATGATCTTTAGAGACCCAGCCAGGTACTTCTGGACTCTCAATAGGTAATGAGTCATCTATTTCTGGTGAATCAGTTTTGAAATCATTTTCAGATTCAACCACAATAGGTGATTCAGATATCTTATTTTCGACAATAGTGTCGCTTACAATTACATTTATCGATTCCATAAGGGTATTAGTACGCAGATTGTATATACGATAAGCACGACTATTTAGGGAGTATCCTAAGAAAATGGCTTTATCACCACGCATCTCGAATTTAGACAAATGTTCTCTGTCTTTACAGACATAACACTGACTTCCGAAAGTCCTTAGATATTTCAGATTAGGCTTCTTACCGTATCACAACTCATAAGGGGTTTGTTTAGTGTTTTTCCTAAGGTAAACCCTATTAATAATATGACATGCAGTTCTAATAGATTCTACCCAGAAATATTTAGGTAGAGATTTGGCATGCAACATGACACGTGCCATCTCTTGAAGAGTTCGGTTTTTCCTTTCGGCAACACCGTTCTGCTGAGGAGTCTTAGGGGCACTGAATTCGTGTTTGTAACCATTGTAGTCACAATATTCAACTATTCCTGTGTCTATGAACTCTCCCCCTCTACCTCTACCTCTACGAATGCGATTGACTTGTGTGTCCTTCTCATTTTCAATTCTTAGTAAAATTTTCAAAAAATTCTGAAACGTGTCAGATTTATGTTTCAAGAAGGCAACCCAAGTGAATCGTGTGAAATCATCAACCATGACAAGGATATAACTGTGTCCACAAAGACTAACAGTTTTAGAGGGACCAATAAGGTCCATATAGATGAGATCTAAAGGTCTAGAGGTGAGAATGTCTTTAACTTTTTTATGCGAAGTCTTAACTATTTTTCCTTACTGGCAATGACCACAGACAACACTGGAAATAGGTTTAATTTTAGGAATTCCTCTAACAATCTCTTGACTAGACAATCTACCAAGGATACCATAACTTAGGTGACCCATACGATTATGCCAGATTTCATTGTCATCCATTCTGACAATGTTACAGGTTTTAGAACCAGTCTTGACAGTATAACAATTTTCAGGTGTTCTAAATCCTGTAATAATGCATTTACCTTTATCATTTAGAATTTTACAATTTTTCTTTGAAAATGTAACTGTATGGTCGGAGTCACAAAATTGTGATATACTTAGGAGGTTGGCTTTAAGGCCTTTAACTAATAGTACATTTTCGAGAGTAGGCATTCCCTCTTCTTTCAGGGTTCCTTTTCCTATGATCTGGGATGAAACTCCATCGCCAAAAACCACTTTCCCTCCAGCAAATCTGGATTTGTTTAAGAGTTTGGTTTCATCTCCTGTCATATGTTTGGAGCATCCTGAATTTAAATACCAACCAGATGAAGTGTGTTCATCTTTTAAGGCAGTGATAACAACGTTACACTTCATTTGGGGTAAAAGATCATCTTTTCTAACCCAAATAACTCTAGTTTTAATTTTGCTCAAGTTTGCCCTCATTTGATAAAATTTTCGAGAAACAGCTTTTTGTCGAAAAACATTTGGAGCAACAAACTGATTATTGTGGAAAATTTGAGCTTTTGGATTAGGAAAGTTTCTGGGAGCCTTTCTCTTAAATGAACTCTTAGTTTTGGTCTTTCTATTCCTGTAGTTAGAGTTCTTGTCAGGTTGTCTTGGAAGGACATAATGGTTACGATTTTGCCTAGAATAGTTAAAGTTCTTGTAGACAGAGGTGTTGTACACAGGGGTGTTTAGACGCCTAGCATAACAACCTTCAAATAAATGACCATAAATGTCACAATAGGAGCAATATTGATTGCTTGAGGGATGAACTTCCTTAGGAAAACTTCTAAAGATAGGTTTAACATCATTCTGTTCAGAAGTCCTATTCCTAGGAGGGATGGTTTTAAAGGTAGATTCAGCCTTTCTGATCAAAGGACGGACGTATTTAGTCTTAAGTGTAGTCTCATCCTTAGAATTACTAGACTCTCCAATGTCTTTCTGTTGTTGCTTTTGATCAAATTACTTTTTAATAAAATGAAAATCTGGACATGTTTCGATTGGTCTTTTGCCCCCAGACACAAACTTAATAGATTCAAGATTTGCAGTTTGTGGTTTGTTCTTAGGGCAGAATCCAATACCGGTTATATCATCAGAATTGGTCTTGGAGTCAGCAACAAAGTCAGTAAAACAATTTGAATTGTTTTCAAACTTAGAAAAAATTTTGAAAACAGTAGCTGTCTTTGTTTTTGCTTCCTCCAGTTCTAATAATGTTCCCTTGTATTTCATTTACAGGGTTTCATTAGTTTTAGTCAACTCTTTTAATTTTTGATCAAAAGTTTCAATTTCATATTGATGAGACAGACACTGGTTAGTGTACTCTTTGGCATTCAGCTTCACAATAAGACTTAGATCATCTAATTTCTTAGTCAGGTCTCTAACAGTCTTCTCCAATATAGTGCCTTTTTTGAGAGTTTTAGCATACAAAGTATGAATATCTGGGAGGTCATCAGTGTCTGAGTCGCTAAGTGAAGTGTGTGTAGTGACCCCTAACGATTCAGTTTTAGTACTCACACACCCATTTACATCGTCGTTATCGAGATCACTTTGACTCACACACACGGAACTAGAGCTAGAACATTTTCAGATAATAGAGCATCTAGGCCAGTCAAAGCAGTATTCACACAAGAAGGAGTAGGAGCATCATTATCACACACAGGCATATCATCATTGTAAATGATCTTAGCATAAAAGGACATGCAAGGGTTAAGTCCATTTGATGACTCAAGTTCCTCTTCATCAGAGTCACTTGAATCATCCCAAGTTTTACAGACATTGGCTCTATTGTGTGTGTTGGTTTTATTCAGATTAACTCTGCAATCGTGAGCAATGTGACCTAGTTTCCGACATCTAAAACATTCAATCTTTTTAAGGTCTCTGTTAGATTTGAAGTTGTTGTCCTTAGGATGTTTGTCAAGGCCTCTCTAATGAGGTTTGGGATTAGACACAATAGGATAATTAGGCTTGCCTTGTTTAGATGCCTGTTTGTTTCTAAATTTAACAATTTTCTTAAATTGTTTAGACATTAAGGCAATCTGATTATCTAGTTTGTCTATATCACATTCTTCATCAGAGTCATAGTTGGTCAGATTAGTCTCATGCTTAGATATTTTAGAGGAAAAACTCAAGTTAGAGTTGGGCTGTTTTCTTTGTGAATGATTTAATTGTTTCTTAAAGTTTAATTCCATTTCCACTTCCTAAGTTTGCTACTGAGTTACTCAGGGGTAAGGTTTTGATCACTCATTTCCTCAATAGCATACCTCTTGCTGTCAAACTTTTGTGGTAATGATCTTAGAATTTTAAAAACAATCTCATTCCTATCATATGTTATACCATTAGCATGCAACTTAGTAACTATATCAGTTAAGTTCATGTAAAAGTCATCAAAAGACTCAAAGTCAGACATAATCAAAGAGTTGTACTGTTGGGTAAGAATTTGAGTTTTAGCAGCTTTAACTCTTGAGTCTCCTTCATGAGCAGTGATTAATGTGTCCCAAGCTTCCTTAGAAGTGGCACAAGATGAGATTCTCTTGAACTCATACTCATTAATAGACATAAAAATGGCATTCTTTCCTTTATTGTTATTTCGAGAAATAGTTTTCTCTTCTTGGGTAAACTCACTTAAGATTTTCTTTACCCTCTCATCACTTCCTTTAGTGGCTGGTTTAGTAGGATAAGTATATTCGTTTTCAATAATGTCCCAGACATCATCTCCTAAAGTCCCTTGGATGAAGGCAACCATTCTTACTTTCCAGTAAGCAAAGTTGTTTCCATCAAAGAGTGGAGGTCTGTACAGATTACCAAACCTTTCATTCTTCTCGTCCATAGTTAGGTTTTTCAGAAAACGATTTCAGAAACACAAGATCTTTTTGAAATAAAAGTTTACAGGGATCTGATACCAATTGAATAACGTTGCTAATGTCGTCTAATACAAGATTAAACTGTATAAGCAACTCCGAAATTTTTGTTGAAGAAACCCTTTTCTTTTGAAAATAAAACTTATAAACAACAAGATGTGTTTACAAAAACTTATGTACGAGAGTAATCAAGACTTTGTAATCAGTTTTAAAACTAAGACAGTTTCAAAAATTCAGCACACTATACAATGAGATGAGTAGATGAAGATAATCAGAACACACAGTTTTTAACGTGGTAAAACTTCTCCCAATAGAGGAAACATCCACGGTGACTTCTAAGTCACAAAAGTAAAAATCCACTAACAACAAATAACAGTTACAAACAATACAACATACATGCACACAAATCAACCTATTCTAAGTTTAGGAATATACCCCACTTGGTGTCCTTCTAACTTCTCATAGATCTGATTGTTTATGATGTTCTTCCAGTTTGATAACTTCCTTTTGCTTTAGCTTCCTTGCGTCGACTCAATAATCTTTGATATTATTCACAACACTTCCAGTGTGGTAGTGTGTTAAGTGTTTGTGATGTGATTCCTATCAACATGCATGAACTCACACACACTTAGTTTTATAGACAGTCCTAGAAAATTACATATAAAGACTATATGCTGTGATTTTCTTTTCTTTATTTCTTACAGAACTAGATACCTTTTTTACCTTTAATATATCCCAGATTCCACGGACATCTTGCTTCAAAATCGGTCAAGATCTTAATCAACCTCTGTTTTAAAAATATTTTTGAGATTGAAAATCTCCAAGTGTGAATCCAACTAGGTCAAGGTTAAGTTTCATAAGAACATAAACCATAAAATATTTACAAAACTAAATCAGTAAAGATTTTCTTAAATCGAGTAAGAAACATGCAGATCTAGTGAAAGTGTAGATCTACAATTTCTATGAAAAAGAAATACAGACCTTCACACGAATGTTTAAGTTGGTAATAAGATCACAGATCAAGAGGTTACAGGTTCAATATGAATAATCCAGTAACACCACTCTCTCTCAAACACTCAAGGTTGTGTTTGGGGTTATGTATATACGAAGGTTTGAATCAGATATGAAGTGTTTAGGGTTAGGGTTTGGCTAACACAGTTTTCCCTTTCTCTCTCTTCTCTCTTTTCTTTTCTCTCTTCTCTCTCACTTCTCTCTTCTCTCTTTTCTTTTCTCTCTGAAATGACGACTGCCAAAAGTCTTGAAAGGTTGATAATTAGAGGGCTTATATAGGAGTGGAGGAAGGTTCTGGATAGTCGAAGGCAATCAAGGGCTGAGATTAAGTCTTCCTAATATTGACTTGATATAAGGGTTATAAAATAGCGGTGGTTAAGTTGAATGTGATTGGTCCAAAGAGATAGCACAAGGATAGGTTTAAAACACATGCAGGCCATCGATAAGGATTGATCTAACGATCAGCAAACCACCAGGCAACCCTCTCACATAACAAACACAAATTGATACATCAGGAATGTGACAAGTGTTGACATATAAGAGGCTTGCAAACGCGCGTCAAAAATAATTATAGGCAGCACCCTGAAGTCTCTAGCGCATTTACATTCTACCCAATCAAACATTCCAATGAAAAATGAAATTTTCAAAATAGAAAATTAACCCCACAAATTTTATAATCACACTTTTATTAATGAAAACATTATTTTAAAAATGTTTAAAAATTATTAAAACAACATTTTAAGGGGAATTTAACACACAATCAATTTTAAGCAAAATATACACATGTATGCACTTCTAATGTGTGTAGTGTGATTCAATTTATACCTTCTTGGATCATTGAAAAGGATTAGAGAGAATAATTCTGAGGTTCTTTGGATTCTAGGTTAGACAACCAATTTTGTCACTATTTCCAAATTAGTTGAACACTTATACAGTATAGACTTAAGTAAGTCAAAGGTATAAGGTGCTTCAGGGGTCAGTGCCCCTGCAAGGGTCACTGCAGCTACAAGGCTCAGAGCCACTGCAAGGGTCAGCGCCACTGTAAAGGTCACTGCCACTGCAAGGGTCACTGCAGCTGCAAGGGTCAATGCCACTGCAAGGGTCAGCACCACTGCAAGGGCCAGCGCCACTGCAAGTGTCACTGTAGTAATGACATTAGAGAGGGTTGCCTCATAAGGGTCTCCGCAGAAGTCCAAGATTGAAAAGTGACACTGCAAGGGTCAGCGCCACTGCAAGGGTCACTGCAGTAATGACATTAGAGAGGTGCCTCGCAAGGGTCACCACAGAAGTCCAAGATTGAGAAGTGCCACTGCAAGGGTCAGCGCCATTGTAAGGGTCAGCGCCACTGCAGCAATGACATTTAAGAGGTTCCTCGCAAGGGTCACCGCAGAAATCCAAGATTAATAAGTGCCACTACAAGGGTCAACGCCACTGCAAGGGTCACTGCAGCAATGACATTCGAGAGGTGCCTCGCAAGAATCACCGCAGAAGTCCAAGATTGCGAAATGTCACTTCAAGGGTCAGCGCCACTGCATGGGTCACTGTAGCAATAACATTCAAGAGGTTCCTCGCAAGGGTCACCGCAGATGTCCAAGATTGAGAAGTTCCACTGCAAGGGTCAGCGCCACTGCAAGGATCACTGCAGAAATGTTATCTGAGAAGTGCCACTGCAAGGGTTCCGACAGAAACTCATATTGAGAAGGAACCCACCCTGGGTGGCCAGGATGAGGGAGTGGCTACCATGATCAAGTCCTCATCATGAAACGTCATTCTTTAAAAGAACAACAGTATTAACACTTTTATTTCTTGTACAGGTTGCCTAGTTGAGCAAGCAGGGCTCAAGCAGGCTAGTTGGGACCTCCCAGGAGTTTTGGCTTGGCGGCTGAGGGACAAGGTATGTTGACCAAGCTCAACCACTTAGCACTATAGGATTGAGATAATACTAGTAGGAGATCCTAGAGTCACCCAGTCCTCACATACCTCACACTTAGTCACAAGTGAAGTGAGCAGCCAAAGGGCTGGCTGCTCACAAGAAAAGAACTGTTTATAAAATGATTTTAAAGGAGAGTGTCCTCTAAACCCCTCTCAAGAAAAATGATTTTAGAAGGGGGTCCTCAATACCCTCCTCAAGCTTGCAAATATTTTAGAGGAGGTGGTCCTCGAGACCCCCCCTCAAGTTTACAAAGTTTGTACCAAAAGTTACCGTTTCAAAAGATATTTAGCAAATCAGATATTTTGTCTCCATTAGAAGACATATTTGCTTTTGAAATTTGGTCAGCACCAGGGGGAATCTACCAGAGGGGACAGGCAGACCTGCCTGCAGGTAGGGACAAATAGTACACTGCAAACTTTGTCCCTCACCAACCCTCTAAGTTTTGGCGCCAAAAGTGCCAACCCAGCCTTAGTGCCCAAGTATAAATAGGACCCGTAGGCAAGGTCATAGACATGAGAGAAAAACTCAATAGCAAAGTCACTATGTCAAAATTACACCAGAACCTCTCTAGTATTCTCTCCCTGCTCTCTCTAAGTTCTAAGTGCCTTGTTCTTTCACTCCCCAATGACAGCCATCACTCTCAGGAGCTCCTCTTGAGAAAATTACTATTATTGTTGTGGAAGTTCATCTTCTTGCAGGGAGGGAGTTCCAGCTTGAGCTCATTTTTTACCAAAAGGAGAAGGTATCATCAGAAGCTGCTCCAGAAGTTCTTGAGAACCTTGCAGACAGCGTCCATTGGAGTGGGTCACGCCTCACCCTTTCCAGTTATTCATAGATCCCAGTCTCACTACCCTCCTACAGTATTGATGAAATGAATAGATATGATTGGGTATCTGATGTGCATGAGTTTCTCATAAATTCACTTGATAAAACAATAACTTCAAAACCTAGCACAACAACTGGATGTGTCATTTCCCTACTTGAAAGGCCCCAAATTTTTTAAATCAAAAATTCTTTGTACTTCGAAAGATAATAATTTCGTTTTATATGCGGAAGCGTAGGATGATGGTTCAATTAAACAACTTAACAAATTTTAATTTCTATATAAATTAAAATTAAACCAAGTGAAATTAAATTCAAACACACATACTTATTTCAATTTCACATAAACCAAATTAATTAACCCAAGTCCTAAAAAATTTGCCCAAGTCATATTTCTCAATTTTAACAAATTAGGCCAAACCAATTTTAACACATTAAATTGAAGACTTGAAATAACTACACATTACCCAATATTTAATTTAGCACCAAATTAAACATGTATTGATTAAAACAAAATTTTATCTTGAATAACCTAAGCATGCGTTCTAGGTGAGGATAGCAAGATAAAATAAACAATAAATCACTACGCCGCGATGTACGAGGAAAAATCCACAATGGGAAAAAAAACCTCGGACGGCCCTAGCCTCAAATCCACTAAGTAGGGAATTTACAAATACAAGACAGTAGACTTACAACACTCTACTCGATCCCTCTCAATCCCCGACGCTCCTTCTTGTAGACACCTCCACCTAGTGACTAACCACGGAGCTCCACCGTGGTCTCGAAATCCACCGATCAGATTTTATATGGTCACTGTCACCCGAACATGGAGCCTTTCTCCAAGTGGGTAAATCAACGCAAACCTCTTCTTCTTTGTGGGATTTAGAAGCAAACCCAAACGTCTCTTCAAACAGTAGAGATGAAAACCGGTGCCAAAACTCCAAGCAATGTATATATATATATATATATGGAACTTGGATTAATTAAAAAATTGGGTGTAAACTAGAGTGTCAAATGAATTTCTCTTTTAAAGATGAACACTCAAAATCATGAAATTTTATTGGAAGAATTTGCTCTCAAAAACTCTCTCTAGAAGTTAGATTCAAATAAAAAGTTAAGTTAGAAAAGTTCATTTCCGCATTTAAGAAATTATGTCAAAAGATAGTGGGAAAAACAAGTGAGAAAGTGGGTCAAAGTGCTTAAAACTTCCACTCAACTGTTCCTTCCAAAACTCGTTCAAACGACATTTTTGTTCGAACGAAATCTCGTTCGAACGAGGCTTCTAACGAACTTACAGTGTGAACTCGTTAGAAATTTCGTTAGAAATCTCGTTCGAACAGCCATGTAGTTCGAACGACATTTTGAACGAAGTTCCAGTGGCCAATATGGGAACTCGTTGGCAAACTCATTCGAATGAGATTTGGTTCGAACGAAAAACTCGTTCGAATGACATATCGAACGAACTTGTAGAAAGTTAGAAATTTTCATTTTTAGCCCATAAACTTTATAAACTTGATTTTAAAGTTTTAATAAAATCTTTCTGAAATTAAATAACAGTTTTAAATAAACGTACACCTATTATACTGTTCTAAGCTCCTATATATATATATGTAATGCATTCATATGATTCCCTTATTTTTTATGATAGTGAGAGTGGAGAAGAAAGAGACAGTGAAAATGAAGAAGAGGTTAATGTGAGTGAACTTCAAAATGCTTTTCAAGAATTATATGTAGAATCTACTAAATTAAAAAGAGCTAATTTGAAGTTAGAAGCTAGTTTGAGAGAACGTGTCAAGGTCGTTGATAATAGTGTGTTGGTTGAAGACCTTAGGACACGAGAGAGATCTCTTCAAGAGAATCTAGAATAAGTAGAAGGAGAGAGAGATAGCCTTAGAGGTTTAATGGAATCCTTAAAAAAGGAGCTTCTCGAGTTTGAAGAGAGAAATGGTTTTTTAGAGTCTAGAATTTTACAATTAGAAGAACAATTAAAAGACTCTAGTAATGTCAAATTTGATTTGGAGTGTAGGTCCGAAAAACTTGATAAAATTTTAGGCACGGTCCAAATCAAAAATGACACTTGTGGTTTAGGCTTCGATAATTGTAATGAATCAACTCAAAAGGCCAAAACCATTGTCTTAGGAGAATAGCCTAGGAAAGCCTTTAGAGATCACTCCTTAGGTTAATCTTTTCAATAAGTTTTTAATTGTGCACGTTGTGGTCAAAAAGGTCATCTTAAGAAATATTGTTTTGATCTTAAAAGATTTTCTAGAAAATTCCAATATAAGGAAACCAAAGTAGTCAAGATTCCTACACCCCAAAATAGTCACTCATCATTAGTTTGGGTTAGGATATTCGACTTGGTATTTTACAAGATAGGGTATTTGATTCTCATTTACTTTCGCATGCTTCCTCCCTTGCAAAATCTAAAGGTTGAATGTGTTAGTTTTATTTGCATACTTTAGCTTTTGTTCTTCATGCTAAATGAACGCTTGTTTAATCATTTTCTAGTCTATGCTCCATGCTTAATCACATGCTAGAATTATGATTTTTTTTTATCTTTTATATTATACTTCCTTCATTTTGTTTGCATTAAATGAAAAATACAAAAAGATTTTAGATTTATCATTTGCATTTTATTTTTTTAGTAATTTAAGCTTATCTTATTTTGTGTCATTTGTGTGTTTATAACTATATATGTTATTGATGTAAAAAATTAGATTTAACCTAATTATTTTAATCACAGATAAAAAAGATAATGAAATAATAGACAATAGATTTTTAAAGTGGTTCAGACTTGCAAGAATGGCCTACGTCCACTGTTTTTGTTATTGCTGACTGTTTGTTTGGAATTCTCGAGGCATGATTTTCTCAAGAAATTCCAGTCCCCCCCAATGAGGAGGTTATGATGTATTTATAGCCTTGAGGTTGTACAAATGAAAGGACAATGCATTGTTATCTAGTAGACATGTACATCTGTATGATAATAAATGAGCATTTAATGCGCAGTCGTCTCCTTGATTATCCTGATTAGAATGTTAAGTTGCTCGGACCGTCTAAGTAGCTCGGACTGCTTAAGCTGCTCGAACCGCCTAAGTAGCTCGACACGCTCGAGCTGCTCGGGGCCCCTGAGTTCCTCGTGGCTTTTTAGTTGCTTGGTGATCTTGAGTTGCTCGGTAGAAGTATACATATTTGCTACGTTAGCAAACACGCGTCTGTAAGTGAGTAGTCCATGTCAGCAGACTAAATTTGGTATCAACAGAAGTCCCCAATGTTTCATAGTTTGATGTTGAAGAAAAGTATGGAACATTCTGCTTGGAAACTGCACTCGTTGTATAGTTTTTAGGAGAGCATTTGTTGTATATAGGTTCTTTTTGGGTGCACAGTATCAGGCCTCATAAATATTTTGAATTTTCATGACCGCTTCGATATTTGTGCTCTTTTTCTTCTTTTAGCCGCCGGATACGCAAACGTCTTTCTTATTAATCATTACCTTTCTCTATTCCCAAGGTAAAGTATTTAAACACGACAAAAATCTTATCGTCTTCTACTTTTCAAACCTGTGTCTTCAAACTTTTCATTCCTTCTCTATCTTGTGCGTTCGTTTCTTTCATTGTTCGTTGTCAACTGATTCACTATTCTCATGTAAGCTCTTTGTGGCCGAATGTGGCTTTTCTTTTCCTCCAAATCCTTTATGTTTGGAGTTCTGTCAATATTTTGACATTGTTCCTGCAAGAATAGCGCCAAATACCTGGAGAATAGTTAATGGAGTCCATAGGTTAAACCAAACTAATGGAACCCATTTAGGAATTCCAGAAATTATGTTTTGCTACAGATGGGTTGTCAGCGATAGTACTTTTTATTTAAAAACTAAGTTTTTGAATAGGGCTTTAGTTGTCAATCTTCCAGATGCTAATAGGGATTACTTTGAACATGGGGTTGTTATGAAAAATTAGCAACATACTCCATTAAATGGAGATGATGTATATTAGGGTCCCAGGTGTCCCCCTTATGGCAATGGAATAGGTTTTTTTTTTTTTGAAATCTCGTTTTCTTGATGTTTGATAAAATGTATCACTGACATGTAATTTTTATTATTTGTGATTAACAGCAAAAGAAAATCTCCAAAGGAGACAGAGGTTAATTTAAAGCATTTGAAACTTATCTGGAGTTTGCACCAGTCTGTGGCCGAGGAACACATTAGGTCGGCCTCTTACTTGTTGCAGTACAAGAGTTACACTTCATCCTTTACTGCTCGTCCAGTGGTGGTGGACATTGACCAAGTACCAGCGGCTGATACTAGTGTGGAAGGTTCTTCGTCAGAGTCAAATATTCCTATTGGTGACATAATGAAGAGAAGAAAAGATCCTTCCTTTTTTGACAAGTCTGATTCTCCTGATGTGGAGGCAAAGAGAAGTAAAAAAGATGTCCCAGAATAGGGGTAAAGACTGTAGAAGTACCCCCTTCTGACGCTACCAAAAAATTTGGCGAGAAGCCCCCTGTGGCTCCGAGCAAGATCATTGAAAAGCCCCCTGTCTTCCCAAGTAAGATTGTTTCTATAACTCCTCCTAGTGAGGTTATTGTCATATCACCAACTAAGACAACGTCCTTAGTTGAGAATGTTCCTGTTCCTCCAATGAGGTTAAAGAAAAATCTTTCTGAGAGACTTGCTGAACCAGTCTCTCAACCATCATCTGTTGAAGGTGGTGTTTCAACTTTTATTCCCCCGAGCTCTACTGTGGGCTTAGTAAAATCTTGGACTATCCCAGAGGTCCCTAACATTGAAAACTCTCTTACTCGTGAGAGAGTTACCGCTCTAGCTGCTCAACACATTACCTCAGTAAGTATTATTGATCTGAGCCTTTCATTTTTTAATGCTATGTTCATATATTGACTTAGAGTTATCTCTTTTCTCAGCTGGTAACGTGTTTCAACAGCATTGTAAAAAGGGATGAAGCCATCAGGGCCTCCAGTTCCTCGGATGGAGTAGAAAAGGCTTTTACTGGTTTAACCCAATCTTTGAAAGACTCTCATCAGAAGTATGAGGAAAATGGGAGAAGCAGGTTAAGTCCGTTGAGCAAGAGAAAGATCGAGCTGTGGAAGCCTCCAAAGGATTGGAGAATAAATTAAGAGAGTTTGAGAAGAAGAATAAAGAGCTTGAGGCGAAGCTCAAGAATGTTGAAGAGCTTGAGAATAAGTTCAAAATTGCTGAAGGGGAAGTTATTAGACTTCATGATGTTGATCGTCAGAAGCAGGAGGTGGAAGGTAAATTGAAGGCTGCCGAGGAACTTCTGATTGAGAGGACTTCCTCAAAAAAGGCAAAAAGAAGAAAGGCTCTTAAGAAGTCCTTCCGTGCTGGTTGGGACAAAGGCTGGAATAAAGGCCTGGCTGCTATGTCCTCTCAAATGGAGTTTTCCAGCCTTAAGTATTTCAGGGATGGATGGGTTGTAGCTCTGCAGGAGCTAAAATTCACTGAGAATTCTGAACTCTTATAGCGACACACTCATGGCCATCCTCCCTCTCCTGGAGAAGAATAAAAGGACGAAGCTGCCTCAAAAGAATCTTTCATGATTGTTGATGTAAAAAACTAGATCGCTCTAATTATTCAATCACAGATAAATAAATAAATAAGACAAAGATTTTTAAAGTGGTTCGGCTAGGAATAAAGCCTACGTCCACTGTTATGTTATTGCTGAGTGTTTGTAGAATTCTTGATTACAAGTTCTCTCAAGAAATTCCGGTCCTCTTGAATGAGGATGATACAAGGTATTTATAGCCTTTAGGCTGTACATGAAAGGTCCGATACATTAAATGAAATACATATGAAAGGGTAATACGTTTAATACAGCGGGTGCGTCAAGAATATAAACATTCAATGAACAGTTGAACAGTTGTCCGTTTAATGATACGGCCGAGATGCAGCTCAGACCGCCTTAGTTGCTAGTCGTTCAGGAGTTCATCGGAGCGCTGGAGTTCCTTGGATTGTTGTAGTTCCTCGGGGTATCCTTGTTGCTCGGAGCGAACATGACTTGGTCGGGGGAAATAAACTTCCTCGTTGTTATTGTGCCATGTAGATTGACACGTGTCTTCTTATTATTGGTCCACTTCAGTAGATTAAATTTGGTATCAACAGAAGCCCCCAATGCTTCATGCTTGATGGGTTACTTGAAAGGATGGAGTATTTATTCTGCAGTGTTGCTCGGTGCTCGTGAAATTCTTGATCTACCTTCTTGATTTGTTCAACATAAAGTTCATTATCTCCTGGACGAAGTATGATGCAGGCTGATCGATGGTTGCTAATCTTTCTTTAGAGGAACTCCGTGTGCTATGTATCACCCCTGGGAATTTGGATGCAGCCATGCCATAGTATGAAACTTGTAGCTTGTCATAATCTTCAAGTATGTTGATTGGTTTGCCATCCGACCAACTGCTTCCTGTGTCGAGCAACTGAGTGCTAACTTCACGTGCTTTATTTTTCTGATTTATGCTTATCTGACTACTTTGTCGAGTAACATATAGCTTTTGAAACCAACTCTTCAATCTGATTAGTACCAAGCTAGTGGTGGACTTCGAAACATTTTCATATAAATTCTTTTTCATTATTCGTCGAGACAGTAGTAGCAAAAGATCTCAGTGCTGCAGATGCTGATTTTGACTTCTACCTCTGCTCGGGGACGAGCAAGAGTTTCTCGGGGACGAACAAGTGATTCTCAGGGACGAGCAAGTGCTTCTCGGGAATGAGCTAATGCTTCTCGGATAGATCATCTGTGATGAATATCAGAATGTTGAAAGATCTTAACTTCATAAACTCCCCTTATATTTTAGATGATCCTCCTGCTGGCGAGGAACCTGTTTCAAAAGTAGAAGGAAAAGAAACCAATAGAATAGGAATCTCAATGTAATAGTTAGTATACATTTTCATTCTAAATGTATTTTGTTTTTTATTTTAATGAAAGACTTTCATTTTTGTTCGCAATCTTAATTGCTATTATTTTGTAAATATCGAACACTTTACATTTATGCATATGTATCTGTTAAAAAGATAACAATATTGTGTTGTTCATCAGCTTAAAAAGTTTACAAAGTATTAGTAACGTTGCTCGATCACTTAATAATAAAGTAATGAGTATAAAAATGTTCAAACTGTTTCCAACCAACCAAGGTGGATAAATAATGTTTATCGACCAACTACAGTTGATGGGTTTTTATCCCCGACCAGCCATACTTGGTTCAATTTCAAATATAAAAATGTGTCTGACCAACTAAGGTCAATAATTTGTCCTCGTCGACCAACTACAGTTAGTGGGTTTTTATCCCCGACCAACTATACTTGGTGTATTTTGGAATATTTTGTTCTTCAAAGAACTTTTTGTAATAATATTACCTCCCGACCAACATAAGTTGTAATGTGAGAATATATTTTTATCTTACCAACCGTAGTTGATCATGCTGGTGTACACCTCCTAACCAAAGGAGTAGTAGTGGTTCTTTCGAACTTTTTGGCTCATTCGAGCTTTTGGCTCCTTAGAGCGCCTCCTAACCAAAGGAGTATTTTTTGGCTCCTTAGAGATTTTGGTTCCTTAGAGCGCTTTTTGGCTCCTTAGAGATTTTGGCTCCTTAGAGAACTTTTTGGCTCCTTAGAGCTTTTGGCTCCTTAGAGCACTTTTTGGCTCCTTAGAGCTTTTGGTCCATTAGCTCTGAGGATATCCTGGCGCTGAATGAACCTTCAAAATGTTTGACTGATGATAATAGGCAGCAAACTCCTTGTTTTTAAATTGTGTTCCATGGTCTGTGATGAAGGCATGAGGGAGACCATATCGGCAGATGATGTTCTTCCAAATAAACTGGTACACCTTCCTTCTCGTATGTCATGTCAATAAGTGGCTCAGCTTCTATCCACTAAGTAAAATAATCTACTACGATGACGAGGTATTTGAATCTTCCTCGAGTCGTCGGCAATGGTCCAACCAAATCAATCCCCACATGGAAAATGGCCAAGGGGAAGTTATGGGTGTCAACAATGCTTATGGAGTTCTTCGGATGGAGGAAAAGCGTTGGCACTTGTCACATTTCTTGGCATAGGCTTATATAGTTAGCTTTCATCGTCGACCAGTAGTATCCCTGCGTCATCACCTTTTGCAAAAGTGTCCGACCTGCTACATGGGCTCCACAGGACCCTTCATGGATCTCTTTAATCAATTCTTTCACCTCGGAGGGATGTACACATTTTTGCAAACCAGCCATAATTCCTCGTCGAACAACTTTAAACTTCCATTTCTTGGTAGCGAGCTTATCCTCCGGTAATTGTTCCTCCTTAATATATGCTCTGATAGGATCCATCCAAGATGTTCCTAAATCAAGGGTAATAATATTCATCGTCAGGTCTTCATCTATGCTCCGACTTTCTAATGCTTCAATTGGTATCGTTCTTCGCAGCTCGGTACGAGTAGCTGATGCTAATCGGGCCAAGGCGTATGCTCTCACATTCTCCGTTCTTGATATTCTTACCAGTTGAACAGCAACAAACTCTGATACCAACTCCATCACCTTTGCTTGATACTTGATCATCAATTCTCCTTTGGTTGCATATATTCCCAACATTTGATTTACGATCAATTGAGAATCACTGAAGACAATAACCTGCTGTGCCTCCATAGTATTTGACAAATTAAGACCTGCTATCATGTCCTCATACTCAACCTCATTATTAGAAGCTTTGAATTAGAAACGTAGGGCGTATTCCCTGTCGACCTCATCTGGGCTGTTCAAAACGATCCCTGCCCCACAGCCTGTAGTGAAAGATGATCCATCTACATATAGCCTCCATATAGGCAACTTGTCTTCTAATTTCTGGTCTGACAGAGTTCCTCGGTGGAATACTTTTCGCTTTCTTTCATCATGTCCTGATACTTCTGAATACACCTCTTGAATTTCAATATACCTCCTGAACTTCAATATACCTCCTGAAATTCAATATCAAAAGTAATTCCTGAGCAAGAAAAATAACTCCTGAATGATGCTTAGTCGGGGCCCCGAGCGTGTGAGTTTGTGGAGTTGAATTTGATGCTCGACTGCATGATGTTATAAGAATGTGCCACCAAATGAACAAATATATCTGTAATAGAAGCCCCCAACTGTGGAATGTGAACTTTGAATGAGATTTATCGACCAATACCAACCGGAGTTGGATTTTATCTACTAACTGGAGTTGGATTTTGTCTACCAATCGGAGTTAGTGGTAATTGATAATAAATGATGAAGACTTCCTCGGAGCTAACCAACGGATTGTTGGGAATAAGATAATATAAATGCTAGAGACCTCCTCGGCGCTGACCAACAAATTTGTTGGGAATAAGATAATATAAATGCTAGAGACCTCCTCGGCGCTGACCAACAGATTGTTGGGAATAAGATAATATAAATGCAGGATACCTCCTCGGCGATGACCAACAGATTGTTGCGAATAAGATATAATAAATGCAGGATACCTCCTCGGCAATGACCAACAGATTGTTGGGAATAAGATAATATAAATGCAGGATACCTCCTCGGCGATGACCAACAGATTGTTGGGAATAAGATATAATAAATGCTGGAGACATCCTTGGAGCTGAATAAGATATAATAAATGCTGGAGACATCCTTGGAGCTGAATAAGATATAATAAATGTTGTCCTCAACAGATTGTTGGGAATAAGATAATATAAATGTTGTAGATATACTTGGAGCTGAATATATGATTATAAATATTTGTCGAGCTCCATGCTGAAATGAGAATAGAATATGCATCCAGATAGATATAAAGAATAATTAAAAATAATAAAATGCCTCGCCGATCAGTCGAGGTAGAATCATATAATGCCGAACAAGAATAAGATCTTTCAGAACATAAGAATATGGCCGAGAACGTTGAATATAAATAAGAATTATCCGAACGAATGTTGTAATTCTCCTTAAAGCTGAATAAGTATCTTGTCGAGGCATAATTGCGGAATGCCGAATAAGAATAATATTTTCCAGAACATAAGAATATGGCCGAGAACTTTGTTGGGCCTGCATATAAATAAGAATTACCCCGACCAACTATCCGTTGGGGGTGAAATATAATAAATGTTATAGCTTTTCCTCGGAGCCGAATATATATAGAGAGAAGAAATTTTTCGAGCTCCATGCTGAGATAAATATAAAATATGAATCCGAACGGATATAGAATAATTTGTGCTTCAGCATTCGTCGGCATTGAATCTTGTGCCTGTAAAAATTAATAATTTGCTCTACCATATGTGTAGGCTGAATTGATTAGTCATGAGAATAATTTACTCATCCAATCAATATATGATATGTATCAGCATAAAAATTTCAAAATATGAAATAATATGTTTTATGCCAAATGTGTGTGAGATGGACAAATTATTATCAAATATGCATCATAAATAAGACGTAAAGCTTTTTTTAAATTTATTTAATCTCCAACAACCAATCATGTATTAGTTGCTGTTTAAAAATATTATTGGGGTGATCATAAGTTAAAAAGACTTAAGCCCCCTGCTTGTCCCCAAGCCGAACTCGTGTTTAAAGAAATATCAGGGGTGCTTAGCATTTTTTAATACCCCAAGATTTTACTGCTGCCGACAAACAACATGGATGTTGCCGACCAACATTTAAGGATATCTCAAATTATAGAATATATGGTTGGATGACCAGAATATCTCGAATCTTTAGATCAAAAAATAACATTCAATGTAAAATTTAAGCCTTAAGAATGTTAATTAAATGAATAAATATATAACCAACTAGATCGTGTGATTTCGACAAAGAAACTTTGTGATGTGATCAACGAGGGGCCAACATATCAAATTTGTGCCCAGACTCTTTTACAAGAGGTGGGTAATGATTTTTCAGGTGAGAGAAAATTATTTTTTATATTGATCCCTTCCTATTCCCCATTTGGAGAGATAAAAATATGCCGAATGATCAAAATTATTATCAAATTTATATCAAAAATCAATCAATGAGACTTTATTGACATAAATGGAAGCTGAACCAAATTAAGTATATAGTTCATAAAAATGAATACAAAGAGACTTAAACTTGTGAATGCAAAGAGACTCAAACTTGAAGAGAGAGAAAATAGATCTGGGTCATGATTTCCATGAGAAGACTTTTCATTGTCTTTAACCTTTTCCCATTCTTTTATTAAAAATATGATGGGAATTTGAATAGACGTCAAAGATCTTACAAAATTTATTTCAAAATCAACAATGAAAATGATTAAATCTTATCATCGTCGTATATATTGGCATATGTAATCATTTAAAATATTTATTCCATGATATAAAATTAAAACTTGAGAATCAAGCAAAGAATTATGATTTATGAAATCTACTATTTTTCAGATTTCTAAATAAGGATGAATCTAACAGTTATGATTTAAAAATCATGAGATGCAACATTTTGCAGATAAAAATTGGACGATTAATTTATGTATATAAACATAAAAATCATGATTGAATCAAAAGATTTATGTATAATTGATTATACGTAGAGAAAATAAAAACTTAGCTTTTGGTGGAGAACAACGCTTGTAACACGTTCCCACATACGGCGCCAATCTGTTGATGTAAAAAACTAGATCGCTCTAATTATTCAATCACGGATAAATAAATAAGACAAAGATTTTTAAAGTGGTTCGGCTAGGAATAAAGCCTACGTCCACTGTTATGTTATTGCTGAGTGTTTATAGAATTCTTGATTACAAGTTCTCTCAAGAAATTCCGGTCCTCTTGAATGAGGATGATACAAGGTATTTAAAGCCTTTAGGTTGTACATGAAAGGTCCGATACATTAAATGAAATACATATGAAAGGGTAATACGTTTAATGCAGCGTGTGCGTCAAGAATATAAACATTCAATGAACAGTTGAACAGTTGTTCGTTTAATGATACGGCCGAGATGCAGCTCGGACCGCCTTAGTTGCTCGTCGTTCAGGAGTTCATCGGAGCGCTGGAGTTCCTCGGAGTGTTGTAGTTCCTCGGGGTATCCTTGTTGCTCGGAGCGAACATGACTTGGTCGGGGGAAATAAACTTCCTCGTTGTTATTGTGCCATGTAGATTGACACGTGTCTTCTTATTATTGGTCCACGTCAGTAGATTAAATTTGGTATCAACAATGATAATTGGGGACCAGGCCCCTGCTATTGAACCTTGCTCTGAGCAGCCCCAACCAGCAAACACTTCTGTCGAGCAGCTTTTATTGCCCTCCGAACAACTTTCATTGCCCTCCGAGCAACCAACCTCTTCGTCCAAGCCTTCCGAGGAAATCTTAGGAAACAAGGAGAAGGTGTAGAGTTGTCCGGATCTTTCTTTTATTTTTTGTTGAATGTAATTTTGGACTATGTACTTCTTTTGTGATGAAATAAAATTCAAACTTTTGGTTATTTGTCTTGATTTTTTCTTCTACTTGCTCTGTCTGTATTCTTATTGATTCTTTATATCTCTTTTCTTTACTAGTTTATGGCTAGGATGGAGCTCTTGTCAGCTCATGACACCGAACTGATGAAAAAATGCAATGACTATTTCAAGGCCGGTCGTGTAGATCTGAATGATGCTCAAATCATTGATATCCTGGGTTCAGATGCTTCTGAACGATCAGTTAAAGCTTACTAGTATCTGAAGTGTTTGCTCGATCGTGAAGTAGCCAATAATATGGCATATTATGAGATGATTAAATATCTCCAGGATACCATCAATGAACTCCAACAACAATATAAGGAGTCCTCTACCCTTTTGCACCAAGGGTATGAGAAAAAATATCAGCAACTGAGTGCTAACAAAGGATATGATAAGTTTATCTCTGCTTATGAGAAAAAAAATAGCATTTTGAAACTTGAGGTTGAAGAACACAGGCATATCGCCAAGTTGTTGAAGCAGGAAAACCTTGTTTTACAGGGAGAGATTAAACAACTTAAGTCTGCCGCATCTTCCTCGGGGACCTGGTCCCTGTCACTGATGAAGGTTTCTCTTTCTTGGAGGTCAAAAACGCTAACTTAAGAGATGAATTGGAAACTCTAAAAAGATCTGGACCTTCCACCTCTGCTCTTGGACGAGCAAGATCTTCTTCTCGGGGATGAGCAAGGGCTGGTCGGATCTCTATTGAAGATGCAAGAACTCAAGCAGCTTTGGAAAATCAGGCAGTTCAATTGATGGCAAAGAACCAGGCTTTAGTAGAGATGTCTAAGAAGAATCTGAACCTCAGCGAGAAACTTTCCACACAAAGCTCTGCCTTGGAAAATAAGGAAATCCTGGTGAAGAATCTCCACGAGCAACTGGAGAGGTTAACTTACCAGTTCCACAAACAGCCCAGAGAATTTTGGATGGCTGGCCACAATGAAGCCCTTTACCATCTTGATGATCGAATTCAGCAGTCAAATAATGAAGGGTACAAGCAAGGGTGATTGAATGCATTGTACATGTTAAAAGTGGAGTGGGGTCACTACTTATGGGATTATTATGATCCTAGATTGCTTGAGTTTCCCATGACTCCTTTTAAGCTTGACATGAGTTGGATTCCTGCTCGGGCAATTCCTCAGTGCTTGATTTCAAATTACCTTGGCGATTACAGTCTTCATTCAAATTTTGACATATCTCGCCCAGAGCATTTGCTTGATCGGCCATTAGTGATGAATGTTCGAATGCTTCAAGATGTAAATTTCATAAACTCTCCTTATGCTTTAGACGACCCTCCTACTGGAGTAGAAACTGTTTCGAAGGCAGAAGGGAAAAAACCAATAGAGTAGGGTATTCTATGTAATGACTTGTAGTTTATGTAATTCTTCTTATTTTGAATGAAGAAATTTTTTCATCTTTTGCTATTTTATTTTCTTCTAAGTATTTTACAGAATATCTTTGTTTGTGAATACATGCATATTTTGATATGTTTTATTTTTTGATTATAGTGACTTATCACTATTTGATTCTAAGAAATGAAACGACTTACATCCCATGATCCTGCTTAGTTTTACCAACCAGAGTTGATTGCAATTGATTTATCGACCAATCGGAGTTAGTGGGTATTGATTTCTGACCAACCGGAGTTGGAGGAGATTAATTTTCCGACCAACTGGAGTTGGTGGATATTGATTCCCGACCAACTGGAGTTGGAGGAGATTAATTTGCCGACCAACCGGAGTTGGTGGATATTGATTCCCGACCAACTAAAGTTGGAGGAGATTAATTTGCCGACCAATCGGAGTTGGTGGATATTGATTCCCGACCAACAGGAGTTGGAGGAGATTAATTTTCTGACCAAACGGAGTTGGTGGATATTGATTCCCGACCAATCGGAGTTGGATGGATGCTGATTCCCGACCAACCGGAGATGGAGGAGATTAATTTTTCGACAACCGTAGTTGGTGGATGTTGATTTCCAACCAACCGGAGTTGGAGGAGATTAATTTGCCGACCAATCGGAGTTGGAGGAGATTAATTTGCCGACCAACCGAAGTTGGTGGATGTTGATTCCCGACCAACCGGAGTTGGAGGAGATTAATTTTCTAACCAACCGGAGTTGGTGGATGTTGATTCCCGACCAACCGGAGTTGGAGGAGATTAATTTACTGGCCAACCGGAGTTTGTGGATGTTGATTCCCGACCAACCAGAGTTGGAGGAGATTAATTTGTCGACCAATCGGAGTTGGTGGATGTTGATTCCCGACCAACCAAAATTGGAGGATATTAATTTACCGACCAATCGGAGTTGGTGGATGTTTGTTCAAATCTTGATGCGTAGTGTGTATCACTAATACTCCAAAAAATTTCAACAAAAAGAGAGAAACTGGGTAAAGAATTCAACACTTTATTCATACTGAAGAAAACTGCATTTACATAGGAATACCAACTACTGATAATACTTGTGTAGATACTCTGCATTCCATGCATTCTTAAATTCTTCTCCCTCCAAGGTTTTAATCCTGTATGTCCTTTGTCGAACAACTTATGTTACTCTGTAGGGTCCATGCCAGTTAGCTTCCAGTTTGTTGTGCTTTTGAATTACTTTCTTCAGCACATAGTCTCTTTCCTTAAAATCACACTTCTTTACCCTTTTGTTGTAAAACAGAGTTGTTCGTTGTTGGTATGCAGCATTCCTGATTGTTGCTTCTTCTCTAACTTCTTTGAGCATATCTAGATCTAATCACCTCATCAAGTCACTGATAGGAGAATTAAAATTCAGCACCCTGTGTGTGGGCAGGCCCAACTCGACAGGTATAACAGCTTCACTTCCAAAGGCCAGCATGTATGGAGATTCTCCTGTTGCTGCTCACGGTGTAGTACGATAAGCCCACATAACATAATGTAGCTCGTTAATCCAATTTGCCTTTGCATCATCCAGTCATTTTTTTAAACCATTCAGTAGTGTTCTATTCATCACCTCAGTTTGTCAATTGCTCTGGGGATGGCCTGGTGCAGAGTGGGTCTTCAATATGTTTGACTGATGACAATATGTAGCGAACTCCTCGTTGTCGAACTGAGTTCCATATCTGTGATGAATGCATGGGGAAGACCATATCTACAAATGATGTTCTTCCAAATAAATTGATACACCTTGTCTTACGTCATATCAATAAGAGGCTCAGCTTCTACCCATTTAGTAACATAATTCACAGCGACCACGATGTATTTAAATCTTCCTCGGGTCATTGGAAGTGGCTCGACCAAGTCTATTCCCCACATGGTGAATGACCAAGGAGACGTGATGGGTGTTAGCAATGCTTGGGGAGTTCTTCGAATAGAGGAGAAACATTGACATTTATCACACTTCTTTACGTAAGATGTACAATCAGCTATCATGGTCAGCCAATAATATCCTTGTGTTGTTATTCTTCGCAAGAGTTTTTGACCTGCTACATTGGCTCCACAAGACCCTTGATGAACCTCTTCAATCAAATTTTTCACCTCGGAGGGGTGGACACATCTTTGTAACCCCGTTATAATTCCTCGTCTATATAAAATGCCATTAGTCAATACATAACGAGCAGCTTTAAACTTTAGTTTCTTGGCTCCGAGTTTATCAGTTGGTAAATCCCCCTCCTCAATATAAGCCCTAATAGGATCCATCCAAGATGGTCCTAAATCAAGGGTAATGAAGTTCACCATCAGATCTTCGTCAATGCTCCGACTAGCCAAGATTTCTATTGGGATTGTTCTTCGTAGCTCGGTGCATGTGGCTGAGGCTAACCGAGCTAAGGCATCTGCTCTTGCATTCTCCAACCTTGGTATTTTAATTAACTGAACTGCGTTAAATCTCGATACAATCTCCATTGCTTTCACATGATATTGGATCATTAATTCTCCTTTTGTTGCATATACTCCCAACATCGCTTTCATAGTTTTGGATAGACTGAGACCCACGATCATAGCTTCATATTCAGCCTCATTATTAGAAGCTTTAAATTGAAAACGCAGAGCATACTCCACATCAATTTTATCATGGTTGTTTAAAATAACCCCTGCTCCGCTGCCTGCAGTGCAAGAAGAGCCATCTACATATAAATTCCACACAGGTATCTCATTGTCAAATTCTTGGTCAGACAGAGTTCCTCAGTGGAATATGTGTTGCTTCTTTATATCCTCTTCTAACACTTCTTATTGTTCATAGATCATCTTCTCTTGCTCGTCAACCGACTTAAGTTGGTCGGGGTTTAAATTTGATGATCCTGTAGCATCCACAGCCTGGTCGGTATTTAACTTCTTCTCTTCGGAGGTGTCTGGATAGGTGAACTCTGCGATGAAATCTTCCACTGCTTGTCCTTTGAGCGACGACCTAGGCTCATAAATTATATCGTATTCGCCCAATTCTACTGCCCAGTACATCAATCTTACTGATTTCTCTAGTTTGTTCAGAGCTTACCTTAACGACATATCTGTATACACGATTATAGTATGAACTTTGATCAATGTCAGTGCTAACTTTTCTAGCCTTGGATATCTGATCTCTGCTCCTCGAAAGGCCTTGTCAGTGTAATAGATGGGTTTTTGCACTCCATCCTCCATTCTTATCAACGCCGAACTAATTGCGTTCTCTGAAACTGCCAGATACAAGTATAATTTCTCTCCCATCACTGGCCTGGACAACAATAGAGGTGTTCCCAAGTATTTTTTTCAATTCTTGAAAGGCCTTCTCCCATTCATCATTCCACTCAAAAGTCTTTCGGGGTGTTTTGAAGAATGGGAGACATTTATCAGTTGCTTTTGACACAAACCTATTAAGTGTTGCAACTCGCCCTGTGATACTTTGCACTTCCTTCTTTATCGTAGGAGATCGCAGCTCCAATAGAGCCTTGATCTTTTCAGGATTCGCCTCAATTCCTCGTTGGTTAACAATATATCCGAGAAACATGCCTTCTCGTACTCCGAATATGCATTTGGTGGGATTCAACTTCATTTGATATTCCTCTAGTTGATCAAAGGTCTGGCCTAAGACAACTAGATGATCAGCATCTTTATTTCTCTTTGTTAGCATATCGTCAACATAAACCTTCATGTTATGACTGATTTGCTTTGCAAACACCTTGTTCATCAACCGCTGATATGTAGCACCTGCATTTTTAAGTCCAAAAGGCATAACTTTATAACAATAAGTTCCCCTTAGGGTAATAAAAGAGGTACTCTCCCTATCTTCAGGCTTCATTTTAATCTGGTTATAACCAGAATAAGCATCCATGAAACTTAATAGTTTGTGCCCCGAGGTAGCATCCACCAGTTGATCAATTCGGGGCAAAAAAAAATGATCCTTTGGGTATGCCCTGTTGAGGTCGGTGAAGTCTACACACATCCTCCACTTGTTATTTTTTTTCTTTACCATCACCACATTTGCAAGCTAGTCAGGATATTTGACATCCTCAATGAAAGAGGCTTTTTGTAGCTTCTCTAGTTCCTCCTGTATAGCTAGATTTTTCTCAGGACTGAACACTCTTCTTCGCTGCTTTACTGGCTTGATTTCCTTGTTCACATTGAGCTTGTGACACAAGAAATTCGGATCTATTCCTGGCATGTCATCATGACTCCACGCAAAAGGTTTCTTTCTTTGCCTTAGAAATGAAATCAATTCTTGTTTTATTGATTCATCCAAGGATGCACCAATTTGAGTTGTTCGTTTTGGATGCTCGTCATCCAGAATGTCATTCTCAGTATCCTCCATGACCTGTCCTTTCACGATTTGGGACTCGTCTCTAGGGTTTAATGTTTCAATCTCTGCATCTTTTATTTAGTAGGTAGTAGTCTTCTTTTTACATTCTTCATACTCCTCCTGCTCGGTAGATGAATAGTAGAATTCTCGAGCTACTTTCTGGTCGCCCTTTACCACTCCTACTCCAAAATTGGTTGGGAATTTTAAACACTGATGTACAGTAGATGGTACTACTTCTAATTTTTTTAATCCTACCCTTCCCATGATGATGTTGTAAGATGATTGGAGGTTTTTTTCCATTACGAAGAAGTGTACTCTTTCCATTCTACAAGCAGGCCATGTACTAATAAGCATATCCAACTTGATCGTCCCAAGTGGAAAAACCTTTTCGCCAGTAAAACCAAGGAAGGGTCTATGGTATGGATCCAACTGGGATAATTTCAAATGCAAACTGTCAAAGCATGGATAGAACATGATATCTGTCGAGCTACCATTGTCCACCAGTACTCGTGAAATCACCACTTCCTTCATTCTCATCTTGATCACCAATGGGTCATCATGAGGATATAGTACGCCGGCGAAATTCGTTCTTAGAGAAACCAATGACCAGTTTGTCCTTATTCACCTTCCTCGGGCCATCATCTTCAGCCATATTTATTCGTTGAATGTATGAGCAAGATTGAGCCTCATTGAGGTAAACTTTTCTCTCAGCAGTCATATCTCCTCCTTCTGCATCTCCACCTGTAATTACATTACATTCAAATGATCCAAAATGGATAGAGAATACCTCACGTTTTGGCTATTTTGGTATTTTAGGGAGATCGGGGTCGTCTTGGTCGTCATCCAGGACTTCTTCATGACTTCTCTTCTTATCTTCTTTTGCTCGATGAGGATATATAGACCTATGCCTTGCTCGATCGTTGTTCTTTCCACCATTTCGATGATTAACATACTTGGTCAGCTTTCCTCGTCTGATGAGTGCTTTAATTTCATTCTGAAGAGCTATGCAGTTCTTGGTCGTGTGACCATGATCTTTATGGAACTCGCAATATTTGGACTTATTCCTTTTATCAGGATATGCCTTCATTTTCTCTGGCCAGTTCAGCTCCTCGTTGTTCTTGATCTCTTCCAGAATGTAGTTTATATCTACTTTCAGAGGAGTATAATTTCCAAATCTCTTCAATTATTCCAATGCTTGCTTTGCTTTTGACTGCATGTTACCACCATTGTTCTTTTGCTCCTTCTTCTCAGGCTTATCAACCTCAACCTTGGTTTCTTTGGTGTCCATATTCTATTTCGCAGCCATAGCTTCCTCGGCGTTCATAATCTTGGTTGCTTTTGCCATTAGTTCTTCCATGGTTCTAGGCGGATCTTTGGATAGAGTGTAGAATAATTTATCTGGAAACAGTTCACTCATCAGAGCAGTAATTGATGTCTTCTCCTCTTAATCAATGACCTCGAGCTTCTCATTATTGAAACGAGTAATATAATCCCTAGTGCTCTCACTTGTCTTCTGTCTAACACTTAGCAAATGTGCTACTCGTTTGAATAGCTTAGCTCCAAAACAAAAATTTCCAATAAAGAGTTCTGCTAGATGAAAGAAAGTCGCAATTTTCCCCCAAGGAAGGTTATTGTACCACATCTGAGCAGATCGAGTAAGGGTTCCTGAAAATGCCCTGCATCGCATCTTGTCTGGAACAGCATAGATATCAGCTGCTGCCTGGTATTGTTTTATATGGAGAACATCAAATATATCCTCCACCCTTTGAATTAAGCTGGTCCATGCATCATTTCCTTCCTCGATCTTATTTATTTCGAGCAACTCATTGTGTTGAATTTGCCTCTTGGGATCTTTCATGACGAGAAGCTGGTCGTGATTGGGCAGAGCCTTCCTTTAAATCAGATGGTCGTTGAGAGTTCCTCGACATAGTCCTAGGGGGACTTCTATTCCCCCTAGGACCTAAACGATCAAAAGGTGAGACTCTACTCAATCTTTCAAGAGCACTTGTCCTTTTTGGAGATAGAGTGATGTTTTGTTGAGTATTTGTAGCTCGTACCGAGGAAGTTCGTCCAGGCTGATAAGAAGGATCATTGGATCTCTCAGTACGATATGAATCGGTGTGTCTGGACTGAGATTCCTCTGGGAATAACGTTTGTCTTCGCGAAGAGAGTAAACGAGTATTTCTTTGAGCGCTTCGTTGCCCTGATTGGGCTGGCACTCCGCCTTGAACGGTTTGTATGAGTTGACGCATA
The DNA here is from genome assembly GCA_949130495.1 of Sambucus nigra. Classification (NCBI taxonomy): domain Eukaryota; kingdom Viridiplantae; phylum Streptophyta; class Magnoliopsida; order Dipsacales; family Adoxaceae; genus Sambucus; species Sambucus nigra. Next base: position 412,033,922 of record OX422212.1, read on the forward strand.
GTTTCTTGCATGGTCGTTTGCCCTTGGGACAAATTAGCCATTATACCAAACAGATCTTGAACATTTGGAGGAGTAGATGGAGGATTCAGAGAGATCCCGGTGTTTCGATTGCTGGATTCAGGATGATCAGCCATTGGTGATAAATTATTTTGGTGAAAAATGATAATTACAGTCATTTTCCACAGATGGCGCCAATCTGTTGATGTAAAAAATTAAATTTAACCTAATTATTTTAATCACAGATAAAAAAGATAATGAAATAATAGACAATAGATTTTTAAAGTGGTTCAGCCTTGCAAGAATGGCCTACATCCACTGTTTTTGTTATTGCTGACTGTTTGTTTGAAATTCTCGAGGTATGATTTTCTCAAGAAACTCTAGTCCCCCCCAATGAGGAGGTTACGATGTATTTGTAGCCTTGAGGCTGTACAAATGAAAGGACAATGCATTGTTATCTAGTAGACATGTACATCTGTATGATAATAAATGAGCATTTAATGCACAGTCGTCTCCTTAATTATCCTGATTAGAATGCTAAGTTGCTCGGACCGCCTAAGGAGCTCGGACCACTAAAGCTGCTCGGACCGCCTAAGTAGCTCGACACGTTCGAGCTGCTCGGGGCCCCTGAGTTACTCGTGGCTTTTTAGTTGCTCGGTGATCTTTAGTTGCTCGGTAGAAGTATACATATTTGCTACATTAACAGACACTCGTCTGTAAGTGAGTAGTCCATGTCAGCAGACTAAATTTGGTATCAACATATGTGTACTTGAGTCTATTAGGTATATATTATGTATACATATATTTGATATTTTTTTTTAGTCTTTGTCTTGCTTTCTAGTCCATATATGCTTTAATTCATAATTGGTATCCATCTTATTGCATTCTTTGTGGATATCACATACTTAATACTTATGTATCATATTGGTATCTGTATCTTGAATCTTAGTTGGTATCCATTCTTATTTGTTGGATTAGTTATGATTTTGTTGCCCATGTGCTTTAACGTTCTCATCATTTTATGCACAATTCCATGTTTTAGCTTGTTATCCCATTCTATTTATCCCTTGCTTATTTTAGATAAGTTATTTGGGTGTTTTTGCTTTATCTGGGGGAGATAAGTTAATTTTTTATTCTTTTGCCTTTGTCTATTCCTGAACAAAAAGGGGGAGAATGATACGGGAGAAATGGGATCGTTATCGTATTGTTATCATATCTTAGTTGAGGGAGATTTATCTTAGGGGGAGACGTCTTTCTAAGTTGATCATAGTTGATAAAGGGAGATAATTAATTTAGGGGGAGTACTTACTTTACTTGCATTAAATATTTTGATTTGATATTCCCTATGCGTGTAATGTGTTTGCTTAAGTGTGCAGGAATTTTATTATAAGTGGCAACTTTCACCAACAAAAATTGTGATCCTTGGGATGTTTGAGTCAAGCATTATTTTTTATTTTGGGTGGGACTTTTGTCAGTCTAGTAGAGCTAGATGGCCCTTTAGGATTTTTGTTTGGTTTTTGTCCCGGAATAGCCAAAGAGGGGGATTTGTAAGGACACAAATTTCCAATTGAGTCCTTTGTAGTTTTGGCTCAATTCCGGACAAAAACGTTTGAGTCATATGATAGAGTTAATTGATCCTATTTTAAGCCTATGACGAGTTTGTTGAAGACGTAGCGGGCAAGTGTATAAAGCTTCATCAAAATGTCGAGTTTAAATTCCTTGTTTCTACGTCATCAACAGTGGTTCCATGCTCCCAAGGTATTAATGCATTACATATATATATATAGGAGCTTGGAATAGTATAATGGGCGTACGTTTATTTAAAACTATTGTTTAATTTCAGAAAGATTTTATTAAAACTTTAAAATCAAGTTTATAAAGTTTCTGGGCTAAAAATTAAAATTTCCAACTTTCTGGAAGTTTGTTCGATATGTCATTCGAACGAGTTTTTCGTTCGAACCAAATGTCGTTCGAACGAATTTGCCAACGAGTTCCCATATTGGCCACTGGAACTTCGTTCGAAATGTCATTTGAACGAGATGGTTATTCGAACGAGATTTCTAATGAGATTTCTAACGAGTTCACATTGGAACTTTGTTAAAAGCCTCATTCGAACGAGATTTCATTTGAACGAAAATGTCGTTCGAACGAGTTTTGGCGGGATCAGTTAAATGGCAGTTTTAAGCAGTTTTGACCCACTTTCCCACTATCTTTTGACAAAATTTCTTAAGTGAGGAAATGAACTTTTCTAACTTAACTTTTTATTTGAGTCTAACTTCTAGAGAGAGTTTTTTAGAGCAAATTCTTCTAAGAAAATTTCATGGTTTTGAGTTTTCATCTTTCAAAGAAAAATTCATTTGACAAATCCAAGTTCCATATATATATACATTTCTTGGAGTTTTGGCACCGGTTTTTCATCTCTACCCTTTAAAGAGACGTTTGGGTTTGCTTCTAAATCCCACAAAGAAGAAGAGGTTTGTGTTGATTTACCCACTTGGAGAAAGGCTCCTTGTTCGGGTGACGGTGATCATATAAAATCAGATTGGTTGATTTTGAGACCGCGGTGGAGCTTTGTGGTTAGTCACTAGGTGGAGGTGTCTACAAGAAGGAGCATCGGGGCTTGAAAGGGATCGAGTCAAGTGTTGTAAGTCTACTGTCTTATATTTGTAAATTTCGTACTTAGTGGATTTGAGGCTAGGGCCGTCCGAGATTTTTTTTTTCCGTTGTGGGTTATTTTATCTTGCTATACTAACCTAAAACGCATGCTTAGGTAATTAAAAATAAAATTTGGTTTTAATCACTACATGTTTAATTTGGTGCTAAATTAAATATTGGGTAATGTGTAGTTAATTCAAGTCTTCAATTTAATGTGTTAAAATTGAGAAATATGACTTGGGCAAATTTTCTAGGACTTGGTTTAATTAATTTGGTTCAAGTGAAAATGAAATAAGTGTTTGTGTTTGAATTTAATTTCACTTGGTTTAATTTTAATTTATATAGAAATTAAAATTTGTTAAGTTGTTTAATTGAACCATCATCCTACGCTTCCGCATCTAAAAGGAAATTATTATCTTTCGAAGTACAAAGAATCCTTTATTTAAAAAATTTGGGGCCTTTCACTACTGGTGAGCAAAATAACATCGTGACATTTATAAATATTCACACCAATTCACGCGTCTACTTTGTAAAAATCACGTGTGCTTTTATAGTACATGTGATTTTTACAAAGTACACGTGATATTTATAAAATACAAATAAACCTTAGTAGTATTACAGTTACCATGGTTGTAATATCACTTGTACTTTCAAAGTACCACCGATATTTAAACCAATTCAAATGTGTACTTTATAAATATCACGTGTATTTTAAAAGTAGTCGTGATATTTATACGTGTATTTTGAAAGTACACATGATTTGTACAAAGTACACGTGTACTTTGTTTTGTAAATATAACAAGTGTACTTTATAAAGTGCATGTGAAATTTATAAAGTACGTGTGATCTTATATTTACAAAGTACACGTGTATATTATAAAAATCACGTGTACTTTCAAAATACACTTGTTATATTTACAAAGTACACGTGTAACATCGCGTGTACTTTATAAATATCACGTGTACTTTCAATTATTAATAACTAGGTAATACAATTATTAGTATCATTATATTTTTTGCATGATCGCAGTATTGGGTATGTGAGAAGTTTGATATTATTCCTCCTATTGAAAATGTGAATGAGAAGACACCAAAATTTCTTAGGTGGAAATTGTCATCCTTGAAAGATTGGTTTGGGGTGAATGATATCGCTTCAGCAAATTTGAAGGAGGCTAGAAAAAAATTAGCTAGTAAGGACAGTTCTGTGAAAAGTCAATCTCAGTTTAAACGGCCCAGTTACTCTTTGAACATTTCCAAAGGAAGTTCTATATATATTGATTCATCGTCAGAAAAAGTTGCGGAAGAATTTAATGAGAATGAGCTTTCATCAGGGTGGAATATTCCCCTTTAAAACATTGTGAGTCCTTTGGAAAAAAAGGGAAATGATCATCCAAAGGATACTAGGAATCTTGAACCGAAAGATACTGAAAAGGCTGAGAAGTTGAATTTGAAAAAGAAGGGTAATGATCATCCAAAGGATAGTAAGAATCTTTAACCAAAAAATGCTGAAAAGGCTGAGAAGTTGAAAATTTAAAGAAAAAAAACGGGAAATGATCATCCAAAGGATAGTAAGAATCTTGAACCAATAGATGCTGAAAAGTACTAGAAGTTGAATTTGGAGTAACAAATTGCTACTTTGAAAAGGGAATTTTTGGAAAAAAAATAACCAACTATCTGAAGTAGTTGGAGACCTTGATTGTGCACAAAAGAAGGTGATCGACCTCTTTAAAGATGGAGAGTGCCAACCTTACCATTATGAATATACAGTTGCAGGTAGATAGTAGAGCACTTTTGGAAACACGAGACAAAATCAAGAAGTTGAAGGTGGAGAATTCCCAACTTTTAAAAGAAAAAGAGTTACTAAATAAGGTGAATATATGCGTGTACTTTGGTATTCTATGCAAATAACAAAAACAGACCTCAAAGTCCACGGGTAATTCCCAAAGTATACGCATATATTCACGTGTACTTTATGAATGTCATGCGTGTACTATATTTTTTGTTGAAAGAACATACAAAGGATTATAAAATAAAGGCATAATATTGTCAAGTGAACTTCAATGCTTCACATTTACCATTATTCCCATTCTTTGTCGTTGTCGACAAAATCATTCTACAGTACCTGCTCTTCAAAAAGGCACCATCAAGAAACAAAATAAGCCTAAAGTACTGAAATCCATTAATGGATCCTGCAAACAATACAAAAATTCTTTTGAATAATTTGCTCTCCGATTCGACGCCAAAATTGTAATGTGATCCTGGATTATACTGTAATAGAAGTTCCCTATAATCATTGATTAATGCATATGAAACTTTCTCATCACCACGAAACTCAATAGCAGCTATCTCTTTGCCATGCCATGCATGATGATAACCTATATCAAGACCGTAGAACTTCTTTATATCTCTAACTAGATTAATTGGTCTCAGGAATGGTTTATCCCTTAACTCATAAACAAGCAATGTAGAAACCAATTTGGAGTCCATCATTTTTCTTAATGGACTACGATATACACCCTTACAAGAATTCTCATTGTTCAGACTTCTTATATAAAAGTAACTATTTAATGTTGATAATGAAACATGAACTCGCCATAAGTAATTCTCAGTATTCCTTTTAGAATACTCTGTTGTCACCCGAGTTTTATCATTCTTCAAATATATATACTTGAAACCAACCTCAACAGCATACTTTCACAACTTATCACGAAACTCAACTACATCTCCTTTGAAACACTGCTCTTCATGACTAATATATGTATTCAAATCATTTGAGAGATAAACTTTTGACGTACTCGGCTCCACACCTCCAATATAAACATCATTTTCAACTCCACTACTAATATCAATCACAGTGGATGATGATATATAGTCTACCATTTCTCTACTTGTACCACTACATTCAACCCTCTCATAACTTGTTTAACTGTGGTCAACCCCTTCACAAATTCTATATGTGCATTCAACCCATTCATGAATTGTACTAGTGGCAAAAGCTGTTGAATCAAAGACATATATCCAAATAAAATCAGCATTGAGAATCACTTGAGACTGCAACATACAACAAACATCTTTATCACAAAGTAACATGAACCGACTTTCATCACCAAAGTCGTATTTCAATGAAAAAGATCCAGCTTTCAAATCCATAAACCTACTACGTAACTCATTGCATATGAAATCTAATGAGCTGTCTTCAAAAATTTCAAAGCAAGCCATATTATCCAAATAAAAACACCTAGCAATCCGATAACTTTCCATTATCACCTGCATTATATTAAAATAGAAAAATTCTTTTGTTAAAGTTTAAGTTTAATTGATGTCGTTGGTGCGAACCAACAAACACATGGCCAACAAAGACATGACTATTCTATTAAACATGACTCAACAGTAACAAAGTCAATGCACATCAACAATATAAAGAATTAATATCAAAAAAGAAATGAAAATTAATCAATAGAAAATCACATGTACTTTAGATCAAATTGTGTGTACTTAACTGCTCTGCTCATGTATATACAAAGTATTTTACTATTATAAAACATCAAAGTTGGTTAATGCCGCTGGCGCTGACCAACAAACACATACCCATCTAACACATGACAAGTCTATTATGTAAAGAGTCAAAAGTAACAAAGTAAATACACATTAACATTATTTCAAATTAATGTCAAAAGAAAAAATTAAAAATAATCAAGCCCAAAGTTCACGTGTACTTTACATCAAATTGCGTGTACTTTACTGCAATAATCATTTGAGGTTTATGCATGAACAACTTGTATATACATAAAATACACATACACATGAACACACAATCAAAACATATAAATACACAACCTGTTACGAAATCAAAACACAAAGTCAAAATATATTCATATAAAATTAAAATACAATTATAAAAACACACAACCAAATCATTCATTCAATATACGAGTTAATTTAGCACATGATTTACACAATTACAATGATTTGATTAAACAAAAGCAAATACATCAAGCTATTTTAATTGATAGACATGCAAAACATTTATTCATAACAAGTATAAATAGGGGCACAACAGGTACAGTATGGTCGGTAACGACCCCTTACCAATACCAAAACCACATTCTATATGGTAAAATCATACCGTACCAATTTATCGATCGGTACGTCAAAACAAAAACCAAAACCAAACGGACCGATTTTTCAAATTTTTTTGGTTTCAATAATTTCAGTTTCAATTCATTTTTTCCCGGTAAATACCATAATTTCAAATCGGTTTATGCATTAAGTAAATCTGGTATATATTTCGATATACCCATTTCTAGTTGTTTCAATTTCTAGCATTTCTAGCTATTACAATTTCTAGCATTTCTAGTTGTTTGGAACAACTAGAAACATACACAAACAGTTACAATTTCTACCATTTGTAGCATTTGGAACAATAGATTTGAACAGATACGAGACCAAACTAACCAGTTTGCCCTTGCCGGAGCCGAAGGAGAGAGAGACGAGACCAAAATGATCGATTTACCTCTGCAAGAGACGGATGAGAGTGAGACGAGATCAAACTGATCGGTTTACCTCTATCGGAGCTGGAGTAGAGTGTGATATGATGAAGGAGCCAGTGCCGGAGGAGAGTGATCTGAGATGATGAGCCTCCTTGATCAATAGACTCAGATCCTAACAAAAATCAAATCAGTGAAACTGGAAGGGTGGGTTTATTACCGGAGGCGAGATAAGGGAAGGGAAGAATGAGCCGGAGGAGAGTGAGAGAAGGGAGGAGAGTGAGCGGTCGGCCATTGAGAGAGAGAAGAGAAAACAAGAACGCCTAACTTAAGGTTATGTTATTGTGTTGGGTTTCAAAATAAAATTTTCATTTTGTAATTGGTACGGTAATATACGGTAAGTTTGGTACGGTAATTTTGGTACGATATCGGTACGGTAAATTCGGTAAATCATTTTTTTGTATCTAAGAACCAAAACCAACCAAATTTTTTATAGTATATTCGGTTTTGGTAAAATCGGTTTTTTCGGACCAAAACGGTATGGTACGGTAATAACCCATATCGGTTTCATCCCTAAGTATAAACATACGAATTATCGAATAAATGCAAATCAAAATCTAGGTTAAACAAAGCGCAAAGGATTGATTTCTTCGAACAAATTGATAATTTTTCTTTGACAGAACAAAGCTCGTTGAACAGAAGTGAAAAGAAATCATAAGATCCTAAGTTATTGGAGAGAACGAGCCTGTTTGACAGAAGCATAACGAAGAAAGAGAAGGACGTGCTTATTCAAAATGTTGTCAATCGTTGATTAGGTTAATAATAATAACAAAATGAATGAAATATCAAAAAAGATATTTATATGGACCTAGTCGTTTAAAATTTGTTTGGCCCGGTTAAATAGTCCAAAATGTCTGGTCAAGGGACTAGACCGTAAAAAACTATTTACTATTTGCTTCGGATTAAAAAGAATAACACAATCTTTATTCCATTTTTTTCATTAATATCTTATGAAGGTGGAAAAAGAACATTGTTTTACAAATACTTCATAATTATTTTAGATTTTATTTTTTAATTTGAAAAACATTTAACTATTCCCATCTCTTTCCTCCTAACTTTACCAAAGTTAACCAAAATCAAATTGCCTAAGATTTTTGTTCTTGAAAATATTCTACTTTACTAACCTAAGAACATAAAACAACTACCATTATTATAGTATTTGCGATTGAACTAACATAAAAAATTTACACAAAAATATTTATTAATACAAAAATTTTGGAAAAATGTGTTTGGAATAACTAGTTGGAATTGAAATGCTAAAATATTTATTAATTAAATAGTGTCTTCAGCAAACTTAATAATTTTATTACTTAAAGATTTTTTTATCACCCTCTTTCAACTTCTAATTTTGAATGATTTTTTTTGTAAATGATCATCATGCATATCAAATTTGATTGGAATATATTTTTTTTTACTATTTTTAAAATTGAGTATGTTCATAGGTATATTGTTCGGAGGTATGTTGAAGAGTCTCATAGGTAATATATATATATATATATATTCTGGCGGAGCCACTATGCAGCTGACCTAGGCACAGGCCCAGGCCAGCTCTAGTAAAAAAAAACTTTTTTTAATATGTACACAACCATAGTAAATAATTTAGAACTCCATATTCCGAAAAGATTGAACTTGGCGCGTCAATTAGTCTGCTAAGAAAAAATCTGGATCCAACACCTGTAAAGGGGAAACTTAGTTTCCATGTACTTCACTCTTCCATCCTTGTTTAAGATATTGCGGGCATGTATAATCAAGACGAGGGCTAATTTACTTCCAGCAAAGAAACCCAAGGAGAATGTTACCCTGTGTCTTATCAGTTGAAATTTTGTTGAAATATGAGGGCTAATGTGTTTCTATTAAACTTTAGATTTTGTTGAAATTTTGTGTAGCAAATATTCATTATTAGGGTTTGTTCAAATTCTGAAAATATGTTTACTTTTTGTTTTACTCCTTTTAATATTATTAGAACTGTTGTTGTTAGTGGTTTGTAGTAATTAATTTTTGGGTATGGAGTTGTTTAAATTAATGCTTATCCATAAAATTAATGTTGTTGAAATTAGTGACAACTATCTATTTTTGTATAAACTTATATTAGTCTCGTTTTGTAATGATGTTTAATTTTTGAAATCATTGTAATTTATCTATTAATATGGATTTTTTTATGCATTTAAAAGATTATTATAAGTTGTCCTAAAAGAAAAATTCGGGGGCTCCCGCCCCCGAACTGTAACAACCCTCGCTTTTAGGAGGCTAATTTTATATTAATTTTACCGCATAAGGTAATTATATAAAATGTTGGAACTAGAGTAAATATTAATTGAATGAGTTAGAAGTTAATATTTACTGGAATGTTGCATATTTACCGTACGTGTAGGTAAATATCCTCATGTTGTATGTTTTATAGTGTCATTGATTTTAAAGGACATTATGGTTTAAGTGAAATCGAAACTGGTAATAATTTATAAAATTGTCGGATGCCAGTTTAGGGGGTGTAGTTAGTCCCAGAATGTTCGAGACAGTCAAAATAAGTGTCATACTGTATTTTTGGATTTCGGGCACTTTTACCAGGTTTTAACTTAAACGCGTATTGGGAGTTATTTTAATGTGGTATTAACCACTTAAGTTGGGGACTTTAGACTTAAGCCACGATTTTTAAGTCTTGCCCCTTATTTCATTTCTCATTTGTGTGTTACCAAACTAAGAGAGAGAGAGAGAGAGAGAGAGAGAGAGAGAGAGAGAGAGAGAGAGAGAGAGAGAGAAGAGAACTTGGGAGAAAAAGAAGAAAAGAGAGAGATTGAAGCTTGGATTGCATCTACCACCAAGAAATCTCATATTTCAACTCTAAGGCAAGTTTTCTACTTGCTAATATATGATTTAAGATGAATAATTTGTGTGATAGTTGTGTATTTACATTTATGGATCAAAAATGAAATTTATGGTATTTAAACCCTAATCCTAGTTTTTGATGATAAAATTATGGATTATAATGGTTATACATCATGTAGGAGGATTGGGGTAGATTTATGATGTTGGATGTGGGTAAATATGGAAGAGATTTGAGGTTTGGAGAAAATCTAGGGTTCATAACCCTTAAAGCCATTCTTGGCAAATCAGCAGGGGCGAATAGACTCGGCCCGTGGGCGAATCAATTTGCATAGGACCAGTTTCCAGGTCTGCTTCGACCGAATCGATTCGGGTCCAAGACGAATCGCTTCGGCAGTTTACAGAATCCCAGGTTTCTTTGTCCGAATCGATTCGCTTTTTGGGCAAATCGATTTGTTTTCTTGCTTTTTTTGAGTTAATTTTATAACTCAATTTCAATTCATTTTCTTTATGTTTAGGGCCTAGGAACCTTCTTGAATGAAGTAAACTTAGAGTCCTAGAGTTTTAGATGAGTTACTTAATTACCCTACATTAGGAATGGGTTATGTAGGGATTTTTCCGGGGATATGCCAATTGATGTTAGGGCATTTTTTTTCTTATAGTTAACTATTATGAAACTAGGAGTCATAAAGTTATGTTTGGGAGACTTTAGGAGCTCAATGGAGCTACGTTAATCTTGATGGTTCATAATAACACCACAAACGGATGTTGGGAGAATAAATTGAAAGTTTATTCATTCCTTTGAGGTATGATAGCATTGGGGTTGTAAAGTAATACCCTACAATGTTTGGAGATAATTAAGAGTTTATTTACTCCTTTGAGGTTGTAGTAACGATATAATTTATCGTATGGCTCCGAATAATAAGGTGAATTATTTACAAAAATGTAAATGAATATGGTTTCGGATAAAAAGAAACATACAACATAAATTAGAATTGAAAATGAAATAGAAATGGTAATGATGATGGTAAATGATAATTTACTTAATCATAAGTATGGTAAATGCTAATTTACTTAAACACACCTCTCTAAATGCCATCATAAGGGAAGTTTCGTGCATGTGGTGATGCCCCATGGCTAGTGAATGCAGGGTGGATATAGTCTCAGGCCATATGAGCGTTGTTGTATATTTTTTGCGCTGGTGAGAAGATTCTGGGTGTGGTCTTGACTCTCCCACAGTCATATGTCCGCTTCCAGACGTTACGATAGGTGCCCAGGCTGCCTTGTTTGATAGGTCCCTGGAAGATGATGGTTATTTAGGGGCGCGCCCAGTGGGAAAACTCAGAGGGGCGGTCTTAGAATCATTATATGTATATAATATAACAATTCATAATCAAGTGGGACTTGATGTATGTGATATGTCATAAAGAGCATGATGAAGTGCCATAAAGAGCACAATGAAATGCCACAAAGAGCATTTGTTGATGATAATATTCCTGCTAAGGAATGGAATGCCATGAAGGGCATGTAATTGAGATAAAAGCCATAAAGAGCTTAAAAGTTTGATTATATTTTCCTGTTAAGGAATGGAACTGTAAAATGGAATAAATGTTTTGGTGGAAGCTTTTAAATTTATGTAAATCATTCTTATTCTCCTGCATAATTGTTTTAGATTCATAATTATTTAAAATTGTCTTAGCTTATGCATAAAATTGTGTAGTTAGATTCTCATTTTTTAGTCATTATTATCACTCATAAATGTCATACTCTTTATTCATCTGGTGATCATATAAAATCGGGCCCTAACACGTTCATATTTCTTGTTGTGCTACATCTTGTATCCGCTCAGGTACTCCGCCGCAAGGATGCCTGATCTGACTTCCTATCCCGGTGTCTTTGGCGAGCCGTGATGCTTTGCGGGTATTACAGGACATTTTGAAGTAGACGCCGTCATTCTTGCACTCTAGATAAGATCGGGTATTTTACTCGGGCGCGTGGTCCAAATGGTTGTATTTGCTTAATGTAATGTATTATGTAATTTACATTAACTTGTTGTGTTATATTGTATGAGACTGTTGACCGACAACATATTCGGTCCCTTTTTATATTTGGGGGTGTACGTAATAGTATATATTCTTGGGTTTCCACTTTATTTTTAAGTTGGGTTGTTAAAATTCTTTTCTTTAAACTTTAAGACCAAAATTTTTAGCAACCCGTTTTTCTGAAATAAGGAGTGGTTATCCTGTATACTTTTTATTTTATTGTGATGCTGAGAATGATTCCATCCTTGATTCCTGTTTTATTGAAGTATCGGGCTGGCCACCCCCTATTTGGGAACAGCAGGTTATCACAGATGGTATCAGTGCATCAGGTTCTAGAGTCATTAGGAATCTATGTGAACGCTTTACGCTTTCAGCGTTGCTTTTGATTTAACATAGAGCCTTAGGATTAAGATTGTTGATTTCTCTTGTGAGATCTCGTTCTTATGCCATAAGGTAAAACCCATAGAATCTTTTGCGCATTCGTGTGAGAGAAATAGGTCGATTGAAGAAGGGAGCCAAGGAATGTTGTGGTGAAGGCGTCATTAGATGGAATTACTAGGAACTACAAGTGGTGGTCGGGGAGGAGGACCGCTTGGAGGTCACTCCCTTTTTGTAGAACTTTCTTGTCTTGCTACTGCGACTACTAGTTATAGTAGACACATTTTTCCAAGTACCGCTAGAAGTAGAGAGTGGTACTAAGATTGGAATTTCAAGCGATGTTAAATTGAAGTGGAGAAGTGCCCAAAAAAAGGATGGAGAAAAATCTTTCACCCGTGGGAGTAGTGTGGAAATGGTGGGAACGTAGTCACCTTATTTGTGGGTGCCGGAAGTTTTGCCCATGGAGAAACCCAGTAGATACTTTCTATAGTAAGTTTCTCTGGGATAACTAGAAGGAGGAGAAGGTAGGTCCTCAAATGTTCACGCGAGGCTCGGTTAGAGGCCGGCATGTGAATAAAGAGTTGTACGGTTAGGGAATCCGTACACCACAATAAGGAAGAAAGATCACTTTGATGGAATGATAGGCTCCAGAATAAGTGTCGTTAACACTTCTGATGGAGCAGTGATCATGAAACCCCATTGGTGGGCATCCACCTGGGGAGGTTTCATTGAACTGAGGAAGAGGAGGCCGAGAGCGTGTTCTCTTTTACTGAAAAAGTAAGAGGGACTGCGTGGATAATTATTTGACAGCTAGGGGTGGAACAATGGTTATGACATGGAAGAACCACGCATTTTCAGTATGTTGATTGGAGAACAAGGGCAAGAATAAAGTGCCTAGCTGGGGAGTTGACGGAAGAAATGTTGGTTCAGATAAGACTCGAGTACGAAGTCTGAGAACCATTAGTATTGACCCGGAGTGATTGGCATAAAATGTTGGTGGGAATTCCACCTTATTAGTGGGTGGTGTATTCCTTAGGATAAGGTTTAGTAGTATTGTATATATTATAGATTCGGGTGTGTATATTGAGGTTGTGGTAGTATTGACGCTACTAAATAGAGTAATTATATGACTTCCGTGGTAGGGAAGTTTTATATTTTCCTTCACTCGTTATAAAGCGAGTGATGATATAGTTTCTTTTAAGTACTATGTACTAGTTGTATGATGTTTACTATACAAGTACAGATATTTTGGTTTGATTGGGGTGATAGCAAGCAAATAGATTGCGAGACTATCCTACTTCTAGTTTCAAGATGGAACTAGTTGTCCTATAATATCTCTCCTGGATACAGGTTGAGACTTTATAGGGGTGGTTGAGGTATGTAAGAGGTTTTTATTACTTGTTGTGTTATCTTGTGTGGGTGTTTGATTGCTTGTTTTCATTGTATGTGATTGGTATGCCTTATCTCCACGACCAACAAGGTTGAGTAGTAATGCATAGGAGGGGTTCCTTGTTTAGATTCCGCTTTTGCGGGACGCTCCACGCGTGAACCTCAACGACGTTGGAAGTTGAGAGATGCTGTTCTTTCTTCTTTTAGTTCATTCCATTTTATTTTATTTTATTTTGTTGGTTAACAGTTGGGTTGAAAGGTTTAGCCGAGAATCACGTAGAAGAGTGATTAAGGGCTATTTAAGTGCGAGATAGAAGCACTGTATATAGTTCTCTCCTCTGATCGATGTGAGGGAGACTGAGATACGAAGTCGAATTGAGACTTAGGGTTATGCCTTGATAAGAAGGCTATTTAAAATGATGTAATTATGTATTGGTTAAGTGTTTTTAAGACATTACAGAAAGTAAATGTTTGAGTAGTTGAAATCCTTAATTATGCAATGGTAATACATAGAAGTAAAATATTATTAATAGGGCTGTGAGTTAGACTTTTACCGATCCCGATCATGTGTTTTAGATCGTCACATCTTGATGATCGACGATGCGAGGTAGTAGTGTAACGGGAGGGTTCCTTTTTTGGATTTCGCTTCGGCGAGACATCCCACGCATGAAACCGAGCGAATGTCGGAAGTTGAGATAGGTCTTAGACACTAGCGATATACTTAGTATTATATGTATACGACTTAGATAGGATTTATATAGATCGACCTTAGATTTACTAGGGAGTAAGTCCATTAAGGCATGTGATGTTGGTATAGGAAGGCTATAGGGCATTGACCACAAATATGTTGTGGGTTAACCCTTAGGGGGAGTAGGTCCTTAGAAATGAGAGGTATGGAATCTCGAGAGATTTCGGACGTTAGGCCGATGGAGATGAGGCCTCTCTTAGTTAAAGTGTTACATTGGTAACTTAACTTCCAGGGAGTTAAAAGGGTGAGTTGATTTTCGCTCCTGAACCCATTTTGTTAAGTTCGGGGGTGAATTTAAGTAACAAGTCTCTGCCAGTATGGGGAGTAATAATACTGGAGCATAAACCCGTTGTCTATGCGTCTCACAAGCTTAAACTTTATGGGAAGTATTATTCCACGCTTGATTTAGAACTCATTACTGTAGTGATCGCCTTAAAGTGTGGGAGGCACTACTTCCTAGGCAGGAAATTTAGTCTTTCTCGAGAGCAACGAGTTGTTGCATTATGTCGTGGGAGTAATCGAGTTGGTGTATGAAGTTCATAACGGACTATTGATTGGATTTTTCTCATTCGCTAAGGGAATGCGATTGGGCTAGTAGATGCGTCGAGTAAGAAATCGTCGGAGATATTCGTAATGGTATGGAAAGCCAAATGAAACGAGCATGACTAGGAAGACTTTATAGCAATAGCATTCCGGTCTATGATTGACCATTTCACCTACTCGTGTGAAGAGAGTAGTGGTGGAACGAAGAAGGGTATATTCATAGACGTCTTCTTTGAATGGTCAGCACCAAACTGGTAATGATCCTATTTGAGGAAATTATGGATCATTCAACCAAGCCGTTACTTTTCCAAACATTGCGGGCGGACGATATGTAGAGAGTACGCCCCGCTCTTTATGGAGAAATGGTAGAACTATAGGAGGTGCCTATTAAAATAATGATGAATCGAGACTAGATGATTCGTGTCGATGGTTTGGTAAAGTTTCCATGAAGAAATGGGAGTTGTATGGAAATGGAGTATATTTTACCACCCTAAAGTGGATGGATGAATGGAGGGAGTTAACGTATGGCCAAAAGGCTTTCCTTAAATGGGCGCCTTAGGCTAACTAGATGGACAGGAGCAGTAGCTTGTATGGAATGGAAATTCCCGTACAATAATTGGGCTTTTCGATTGTCCTTATGAATCATTTCCTAAGCTATGGCATCGTGAGTGGCCTTGTGTAGCCGGGTGAGTAATTTGCATACTCGTTGGATGAGGCCAGTGAACAATTGGTTCCTTGGACTTGGAGCGGTCCTGGAATGTTTCTTTAGTGACTGGGATTTTTGAGCCATATGTTTTGAAGGGCTACGCCTATGCGAGGAGAAGTTCAGTCGTGTTGGGGTTAAGCCATTTAGCGTTGGTGTGAGTACCCCTGAGATGTGATGTAACACGATTCAAGATGTAAGACTATTTACGCCGAGTCGCGTGGTTATCATCTTCCGCCGTAGGAAGTTAGAATTAATAGTTTGTGAGGAACGCTTTGTGTTATGACAGAGCACAAAGAATGTTGACTGAGATCGATAGTGATGACCTTAGTCCGAGTCCATTTTGGGATGCCGTAATAACGAGGGTTTGTTAAGGGCGATAGAATGATAGTTTAAGATAGTATACCATTTATGCGTATAGGGTATGCCCGAATTTTGAGGGTAAAATTCCCTCATAAGGGGGGGAGTATGTAACAACCCTCGCTTCTAGGAGGCTAATTTTATATTAATTTTACCGCATAAGGTAATTATATAAAATGTTGGAACTGGAGTAAATATTAATTGAATGAGTTAGAAGTTAATATTTACTGGAATGTTGCATATTTACCGTATGTGTAGGTAAATATCCTCATGTTGTATGTTTTATAGTGTCATGTATTTTAAATGACATTATGGTTTAAGTGAAACCGAAATTGGTAATAATTTATAAAATTGTCGGATGCCAGTTTAGGGGGTGTAGTTAGTCCCAGAATGTCCGAGACAGTAAAAATAAGTGTCATGTTGTATTTTTGGGTTTCGGGCACTTTTACTTGGTTTTAACTTAAACGCGTATTGGGAGTCATTTTAATGTGGTATTAACCACTTAAGTTAGGAACTTTAGACTTAAGCCACGATTTTTAAGTCTTGCCCCTTATTTCATTTCTCATTTGTGTGTTACTAAACTTAGAGAGAGAGAGAGAAGAAGAAGAAGAGAACTTAGGAGAAAAATAAGAAAAGAGAGAGATTGAAGCTTCGATTGCATCTACCACCAAGAAATCTGAGATTTCAACTCTAAGGCAAGTTTTCTACTTGCTAATATATGATTTAAGATGAATAATTTGTGTGATAGTTGTGTATTTACATTTATGGATCAAAAATGAAATTTATGGTATTTAAACCCTAATCCTAGTTTTTGATGATAAAATTGTGGATTATAATGGTTATACATCATGTAGGATGATTGAGGTAGATTTATGATGTTATATGTGTGTAAAAATGGAAGAGATTTGAGGTTTGGAGAAAATCTAGGGTTCATAACCCTTAAAGCCATTCTTGGAAAATCCGCAGGGGCGAATCGATTCGGATAGGGCCAGTTTCCAAGTTTGCTTGGACCGAATCGATTCCGGTCCAAGCCGAATCGATTCGGCAGTTTACAGAATCCCAGGTTTCTTTGTCCGAATCGATTCGCTTTTTGGGTGAATCGATTCGGCCCTAGGGCGAATCGATTCGTTTTCTTGCTGTTTTTGAGTTAATTTTATAACTCAATTTCAATTCATTTTCTTTATGTTTAGGGCCTAGGAACCTTCTTGAATGAACTAAACTTAAAGTCCTAGAGTTTTAGATGAGTTACTTAATTACCCTACATTAGGAATGGGTTATGTGTGGATTTTTCAGAGGATATGCCAATTGATGTTAGGGCATTTTTTTCTTCTAGTTAACTATTATGAAACTAGGAGTCATAGAGTTATGTTTGGGAGACTTTAGGAGCTCAATGGAGCTACGTTAATCTTGATGGTTCATAATAACACCACAAACGGATGTTGGGAGAATAAATTGAAAGTTTATTCATTCCTTTGAGGTATGATAGCATTGGGGTTGTAAAGTAATACCCTACAATGTTTGGAGATAATTAAGAGTTTATTTACTCATTTGAGGTTGTAGTAACGATATAATTTATCGTATGGCTCCGGATAATAAGGTGAATTATTTACAAAAATGTAAATGAATATGGTTTCGGATAAAAAGAAACATACAACGTAAATTAGAATTGAAAATGAAATGGAAATGGTAATGATGATGGTAAATGATAATTTACTTAATCATAAATAAGGTAAATGCTAATTTACTTAAACACACCTCTCTAAATGCCATCATAAGGGAAGTTTCGTGCGTGTGGTGATGCCCCCTGGCTAGTGAATACAGGGTGGATATAGTCCCAGGCCATATGAGTGTTGTTGTATATTTTCTGCGCTGGTGAGGAGATTCCGGGTGTGGTCTTGACTCTCCCGCAGTCATATGGCCGCTTCCCGACGTTGCGATAGGTGCCCAGGCTGCCTTGTTTGATAGGTCCCTGGAAGATGATGGTTATTTAGGGGCGCGCCCAGTGGAAAAACTCAGAGGGGCGGTCTTAGAATCGTTATATGTATATAAATATAACAATTCATAATCAAGTGGGACTTGATGTATGTGATATGCCATAAAGAGCATGATGAAATGCCATAAAGAGCACAATGAAATGCCACAAAGAGCATTTGTTGATGATATTCCTGCTAAGGAATGGAATGCCATGAAGGGAATGTAATTGAGATAAAAGCCATAAAGAGCTTAAAAGTTTAATTATATTTTCCTGTTAAGGAATGGAACTATAAAATGGAATAAATGTTTTGGTGGAAGCTTTTAAATTTATGCAAATCATTCTTATTCTTCTGCATAATTGTTTTAGATTCATAATTATTTAAAATTGTCTTAGCTTATGCATAAAATTGTGTAGTTAGATTCTCATTTTTTAGTCATGATTATCATTCATAACTGTCATACTCTTTATTCATCTGGTGATCATATAAAATTGGGCCCTGACCCATTCAGATTTCTTGTTGTGCTACATCTTGTATCCGCTCAGGTACTCCGTCGCAAGGATGCCTGATCTGACTTCCTATCCCGGTGTCTTTGGCGAACCGTGATTCTTTGCGGGTATTACAAGGCATTTTGAAATAGACGTCGTCATTCTTGCACTCTAGATAAGATCGGGTCTTTTACTCGGGGGCATGGTCCAAACGGTTGTATTTGCTTAATGTAATGTATTATGTAATTTACATTAAATTGTTGTGTTATATTGTATGAGACTGTTGACTGACAACATATTCGGTCCCTTTTTATATTTGGGGGTGTATGTAATAGTATATATTCTTGGGTTTCCACTTTCTTTTTAAGTTGGGTTGTTTAAATTCTTTTCTTTAAATTTTAAAACCAAAATTTTTGGCAACCCGTTTTTCTGAAATAAGGAGAGGTTATCCTGTATACTTTTTATTTTGTTGTGATGCTAAGAATGATTCCATCCTTGATTCCTGTTTTATTGAAGTATCGGGCTGGCCACCCCCTATTTCGGAACAGCAGATTGTCACACGAACCCCCAAAAATTTCTTTTTGTTCCCGGGTCATCTCTAGTTCCTAGTTCCTAGTTCCGCCACTGTGTACATATATATATAGATATATGGAGAGAGAGAGAGGTTGGTTCAGAAGTGAGCATAAAAGATGAACATTTTAATGAACCTTAACAAAACAGACCTAACAACCCATTAATTTTAATTCCAATGTTCTAATTGGTCCGCGTCAGTCGCAACGGACACATGTGTCGATTAAATATTTTTTTACACCCCCACCCACCCACCCCAACTCCGGCGAGCTCCCATTCCTGCCATAACCACATGCCTTATTCGTCCTTACACCGGACCTGCAATCAAAATTTTTCCTGATTCAAGGTTAGTTCGGTCACTAGATCGGCTTGGTCCAGGGAGATTCCTTAAACTTACTTAGCTTGCTGATTGTGAAAACCACCTCTGATATCTCTACCCGGATCTTTTTAACGGTGGTGCCTATCAAGAAAGGTTCACCTATGAAATTAGTGAAGAAATGTTCGTTGGCGAAGTATGATTCAAAGATTTGTTAAAACTGATCGGGTTCTCTATTCATAGTGCGCAGTGTTGCCCAAAAATAAGGAGCTTGAGTAAAATTGATAGACAGTTTAATCCATATGCAAGCTAAATACTAGACTGGGTCTTAGTGTCCGGATTAGGACAGATGGGGTAGGGGTGGGGGTGGGGGGTGTAAAAAAAATATTCGATCGATACATGCGTGTCCGTTGTCGCCGGCGCGGGTCAATTACAACATAAGAATTAATATTAATGGGTTGTTAGGTGTTTTTTTGTTAATGTTCAGTAATATGTTCATGTTTTATGTTCATTTTTTAACCTCTTTCTATCTATCTACACACACACACACACACACACACACACATATATATATATCGCATTTTAACGATGCGGACTAGACATGTGTCACCTGACGGTGAGCCTAATAAAGAGAGAGAGAGTGATTATAATTTAGCCGATAATTTTTAGGCTCGCCATCAGGTGACACATGTACAATCTACACTATTAAAATGCGGGACAGTCCACACAAGAGCATATATACACACACACACACACACACACACACACAGAGAGAGGGAGATTCTTATGCATACCCTCACTATGTATACCCCCGAGCCGACCATTTTTTATATAGTAAAAAAAATATTTTTGGATAGATTTTTTATGGTATTTAAACATTTCAGGGGATCCATAAAAAAATCAACTAAAAATGAATTTTTTTGATACTTTAAAAAAAATTAGTCAAACTATATCAGTTTTTAACAACACATTAAAAATTGACATAGTTTAATCGATTTTTTTAAAATAACAAATAAATTTATTTTGAATTGATTTTCCTAATGGATCCCCTGAAATATTTAAATACCATAAATAACCAATTTAAAAAAAAAATTGTTACTATTTTAAAAAAATGATCCCCAGATGTGAGACCTATATATATATATATATATATATATATATATATATATATATATATATATAAGGGCAGTTTTGGGTTTCTATAAATAATATGGCATTCGTTACTGGTTAAAAGTCATTTTATCGGTTTTCGTTCATTTTGAGGGTTAAAGGTGCATAAATTAAATGAGAGGGGGTGCATAAATGTTGCAAAGGTCAAATAACTTAACTTTTTTATTGGATGTGATTTGTAGCTAAAAAATAAACACAAGTCATTATGAATTTGAAGAAATGTATTTGATTGGTGAAACATGGGAGAGTGGGTGGAAATTTCTTGGGGAAATAGCTGGCCATGTTCACATGAACCCCACTTATAGACTCTCTTTATAAAACCGGCAGACCATATAGATATTCTTTGCATGTACATGTTATCTCTATCAGCACCATTTATTAGATGCTAACAACTCACACTTCTGAAGGTTAGCATCAATGAGAGAAAAAGTATATCAAAAGCTTACTCCTTCCTCATACTACGTGTGCGTGCTTTCCTCCAAAAAAGTATAAAATAAGAGGGATAGTGTTATTTAGTGTAACATATATTGTGATCATACTACGTGTGCGTGCTTTCTTAATTTGAGTTCGTTTGCCCCTCCACAGGATGGTGGAATTAACTTTTGTTATGATTTTATCATGAAACCCCCCTAAGAAAAAGGAAAGAGTAATTCAGACACGATTTTCTTAATAACATTTTTAAATAGGGGTTCTTAATGTTTAAGCACTTAAATTCACAATTCTTTAAAATAAACACCAGGATTCATTGGTTAGTAGTATACACAAAAATACTTCTTTAGAAAATTTGTATGTATTTTGGCACAAAGTATACGCATAAACACACCATATTTTTAAATGCGTGAATCAAATCTTTTCGTGTACTTCCTAAAATTTCATGTATTATTACAAAAAAAAAAAAAATTACTATGTCTAATTTTGCGTGTAATTAAAAAAAAACGTGTGTACTTTCATAAAAAAAATATTATTGGCCCTCAATTTTCTCACACCAATTCCTTTACAGTTCCTCTCAATAACCAGATAAGTAGTTATATTCTTAATAACATCTTTAAAGTCCACCTTATAAAGAAATAGACATCACAAAGGGCATAGAATCATAACAAGAACCAATATTATAACAATAAACGGAAATGAAGTAACTCATGTGACCGAGCTTTATTCACCGAGAAAATAACTATGACTTGCGTAAACTGATGTGTTAAACATAAAGTTTCATATATATAGAAAGAGAGGTTTAAAAGTAAACTTAAAAAATAAATATTTTAATGAATTTTATCAAAAAATACCTAAACAATCCATTAATTTTAATTTTTATATTATAATTGAACCTCGTCAACAACAACAGACACGCTCGCTTTTTAATACACACACCTTAGCCACACCCCTCGCCGCAAAAAAAAAAAAAACACTCCCCAAAATTCACACACCTGCTTCTAACCCCTCCCAATGTGGCTGTTGATACAAAAATTAGTCAGTTGACATGGACCAGTTATGTAAAGACACGGGTCATTCAACATGACATAAGTACACGTACCGAGCTACTTAGAGTACCGAGCTACTCAGCATACCGAGCAACTGGTTAGGAAGATCAAACGACCGAGACAAATTCAATGAATAGTCTCACCATGTACAGATGTATATGCCTATTTAATAACGGTATATTGTCTATTCATACTGACAGCCCAAGGGCTATAAATACATTGTAACGCCCTCATGGAGGGGTAAGCTATTCTAAGCGAGCATAATTGAGATCAAGGCAAGACTCCTAGTAATACAAGACAGCGGACGTAAACCATTTTATTAAGGCTGAACCACTTTAAAAATATCTTGTCTTATTTCTTTATTTCATATTTATCTGTGATTAATTAATTAGATCAAGTCTAGTTTGTTACATCAACAGATTGGCGCCATCTGTGGGAACGACTATACGTAGCGTTTTTCACTAAAAACTTATCATACATGGCTGATATCCCAGAATTTAGCAACAGGAACAATGACGGGAATCCTCCAAACCCTTCTGCTCCTCCAAATACAAACGATATCACAGGGATCCTGGCAAATTTAGCCAGGGGACAAACAGCTATGCAGGAAACCATGCGACAGTTCATTCAAACTGTTCAAAATGTAGCATCTGTCCAGTCAGGCCAACGAAGCGTTCATAGAAGCATGCGTCCACCATCTTCACGATCCAGACGCACTGAACTCCATCATACTGAGAATTCAAGTGATCCATCCTATCACCCTGGTTTAACTTCTCCTATAAGAATTTTGGATTCTAAAGAAAATGCTACTCTAATTCCATAACGAACAAGCGCTCTGAAAAGGTTGAGCAGAGTTTCTCCCTTCGACCGTTTGTGCCCTAGGAGGAACAGAAATCCTCCTCGGATTGCGTCGAGAAATTCTCAACGACCAAATGATTTAAGGAAAGTCTCATTCTAGTCGCATCCCCATCCCAGGCCTGCAGCTCGTACAGAAAGATCCCAAGAGGAGAATTCTACACGATCTGTTGCTCGTGGGAATATAAACGAATCAGAGGTTGGCAATGATGCATGGAAAGGATCTATTCAGAGACTAGAAGACAGGTTAGGGGAAATGGTTAAGGCTAAAAACCCTCTCCAAAGAACCTTTATCAAAGGATCTCCATTTGTACAAGCAATTGTGGATTTTCCCACACCATCAAAGTTCAAGGCTCCTGTGGTCATACCGAAGTACAATCGTAAAACCGATCATGTTCTCCATATAGAGCAGCACCAAGCTGTAGCAGATATCTATGCAGTCCCAGATGAAATGAGGTGCAGAGCATTCTAAGGAACCATTATTGGATCCGTTCAGATATGGTACAATAGCCTTCCTCGGGAAAAGATTACGACCTTCCATCAACTGGTCGCGCTCTTTATAGAAAATTTTTGTTTTGATGCAAAGCCGGTTAAAAGGGTAGCACATCTCTTGAGTGTTAGATAAAAGGCATGAAAAAGTACTAGGGATTATATCACTCGTTTTAACAACAAGAAATTAGAGGTCATAGACTATGAGGAAAAGACAGCCATCACGGCTCTCATGAGTGGTCTTTTTCCAAACAAGTTGTATTATACTTTAGCCAAGGATCCCCCCAAATCTATGGCTGAATTGATGGCTAAAGCAGCTAAAATTATGAATGCCGAGGAGGCAATGGCTGCGAAAGAGAACGCTGAATCAAAGGTAGATTTTAAAGTTGAAGGCAAGTCGGAGAGGAAAGATCACAAGCATAACGGTGGGAGCAAGCACTCAAAAGGTAAGGAAACGTTGGAACACTTGAGGAAGTATACAAATTATACTCCCTTGAAGGTGGATATAAACCACGTTCTGGAGAAAATCAAGGAACTGAATTGGCCAGACAAACTGAAATAAGCTCCCGAAAGAAAGGATAAACCAAGTATTACGAGTTCCATAAAGATCATGGTCACACGACCAAGCAGTGTGTAGCTCTACAAAATGAAATAGAGGCACTCATTAGACGTAAAAAGTTGAACAGGTACGTTGATCGCCAAAATGGTAGGAGGACCAACAACAAAGCTTGGCAGAGGTCCAAATCTCCTTGCCGACTAAGAGACGATAAGAAAAGGGACCATGAAGGTGACCCTAAAGATGACCCTGATCTCCCAAAAAAGTCGAGACAGCCTGAACGTGAGGTATTTTCAATTCGTTTTGGTTCATTCGATTGTAACATGATTACAGGTAGAGACGCAGGAGGGGGTGATCATACCGCTGAAAGAAAAACTTACCTCAATGAGGCTCAAGCTTGTTCCATATACAACGAATAAATCTGGCAGAAGAAGATCGTCCGAGAAAGGTCAATAAAGATAAGTTAGTCATTGGTTTTTCTAAAAATGACCTAGAAGGTGTTTTGTATCATGATCCTTTAGTGATAAAAAATGAGGATGAAGGATGTAAGCATTTCAAGAGTTATGGTAGATAACGGTAGCTTAGCAGACATCATGTTCTACCCTTATTTTGATAGTTTAAACTTGAAGCTTGGTCAGTTGGAGTCATATCACTGCCCCTCATCGGGTTCTCTGGAGAAAAAGTTTTTCCACTTGGAACGATCAAGTTAGATATATTGATTGGTACCTGGCCCGCTTGTAAATCCGAGAAGGTGAGTTTCTTTGTGATGGATAAAAATGTTCAGTCAGCCTACAACATAATCATGGGGATAGTAGGCCTGAAAAAGTTTTAAGCAGTTCTTTCCACTGTACATCAGTGTTTAAAGTTCGCGACCAATTTTGGGGTTGGAATTGTGAAGGGCGATCAAAAATTAGCTCGGGAGTGCTACTACTCATTTGTCGAGCAAGAAGAATTGGAGAATGCTAGGAAGAAAACTATCATTTATCAAGTGGATGAATCTGATGAGTCTGAGATTGAAACCTTAGACCCAAGAGATGAAACGAAACTCGTTAAAGGCCAGGTCATGGAGGAAACAGAAAGTATTATTCTGGATGATAAGCAACCAGAAATAACAACTCAGATTGGTGCTTCACTTGATCCAGTATTGAAGCAAGAGCTGGTGGAGTTCTTGAAGAATAGAAAATAGGTATTTGCGTGGAGTCATGAAGATATGTCGAGCATAGACCCATCTTTCTTATGTCACGAGCTCAATGTCAACAAGGAGATCAATCCAGTAAAGCAAAGGAGGAGAGTCTTTATCCCAAAACAGAACCAGGCTATTCAAGAAGAAGTGGAAAAGCTGCAGAAAGTTTTTTTTATCGAAAACGTCAAATATCCTGATTGGTTGGCTAACGTTGTGATGGTAAAGAAGAAAAAAACAAATGGAGAATGTGTGTGGACTTCACAAGCCTGAATAAAGCTTGCCCGAAAGATCATTTCCCTTTGCCCAGGATAGATCAGTCGGTAGATGCAACTTCTGGGCATGAGTTGTTAAGCTTCATGGATACCTATTCCGGATATAATCAAATTAAAATGAAACCAGAAGATAGGGAAAGTACCTCTTTCATTACTCCACGAGGAATATATTGTTACAATGTTATGCCATTTGGTCTTAAAAGTGCAGGTGCCACATATCAGCGGCTGATGAACAAGGTGTTTGTAGAGCAGATTGGTAAAAATATGGAGGTGTACGTCGACGACATATTGACCAAAAGCAAGAAAGCAACTGATCATATAGCTAATTTGAGCCAAACATTTGATCAGTTAGAGAAGTATCAGATGAAGTTGAACCCGACCAAATGCATTTTTGGCGTACAAGAAGGCATGTTCCTCGGGTACATCGTGAATCAAAGAGGTATTGAAGCAAATCCTGACAATATAAAAGCCTTGCGGGAATTATAATCTCCAACCACCAAGAAGGAAGTGCAAAGCCTTAAGGGGCGTGTTACAGCTCTCAACAGATTCGTTTCTCGAGCAACTGATAGATGTCTTCCATTCTTTGAGGTGCTCAGAAAGACCTTTGAGTGTAACGACGAGTATGAGAAGGTGTCCTTAGAGTTGAAGAGATACTTGGGGACAGCTCCTTTATTGTCTAGGCCAGTGGTAGGAGAAAACTTATATTTGTACTTAGCTATTGCAAAAAGTGCAGTCAGTTCGGCTTTGATACGAATAGAAAGCGGGGTATAAAAACCAGTTTATTATTTGAGAAAGGCATTCAGGGGAGCAAAGATCGAGTATCCAAAACTGAAGAAGCTAGCATTGGCGCTGATTGAAGCAAGCAGGAGGATGAGGCCATATTTTCAAGCCCATACAATAGTGGTACATACTGACATGCCACTCAAACAGGCTCTATATAAGCTAAAAAAGTCTAAAAGGTTGATGTATTGGGTAGTGGAGTTGGGGGAGTATAACATTATCTACGAGCCAAGATCCTCTCTCAAAGGACAGGCAGTGGTGGATTTCATTATTGAATTTACCTGCCCAGATGTCTCCGATCAATCGGGGGCTAATGCAGAGTAACCCTAAGATGTTAGAGAAGCAACAGAGAATATCCCCGAGCAACTCCCAGTAACAGAATTTTCAGCCACTGATCTACCAGAATCTTCTGGGAAGGTGGAAGAGTTGAAGAATAAGTATGAAGAAATGAAGGAAAAGATATTCCATCGAGGGATTTTATGAGACCAAGGGTTTAATAATAATATCCTTATATGGAATTTATATGTTGATGGCTTTTCGTGCGTAACAGGTTGCAGAGATGGAATTATTCTCAACAGTCCGGATGGAATAGACATCGAATATGCTCTGCATTTCCAATTCCAGGAGTCCAATAATGAAGCTGAATATCAGGCTGTAATTGTGGGCCTTAACTTAGCTACATCATTGAATGCAGATCAAGTTATGGTGTTCAGTGATTCACAACTAGTGATAAATCAGATACTGAGTTTTTACGCAGCAAAAGGGGAGTTTATGTCAAGGTATTTAGCTAAAGCTATGGAGATTGTGTCCAACTTGGCAGCTATTCGAGTGATTAGAATACCAAGACATGAGAATGCAAGGGAAGATGCACTTGCTCGATTAGCTTCAGCTACGCGCACCGAGCTACGAAGAATAATTCATATTGAGATACTTGCAAGCAGAAGTATTAACGAAGATTTGATGGTGAATTTTATCGCTTTAGATATGGTACCTTCCTGGATAGATCCCATCAGGGCTTATATCGAATGCAGTATGTTACCAGCCGACCAACTGGCTGCCAAGAGGTTGAAGTATAAGGTTGTTAGATATGTCTTCGACAATGGAGTTCTATACATAAGAGGTACGATAGTTGGTCTACAAAGATATGTTCATCAAACATAAGTTAAAGATCTAATAAAGGAAATTCATGAAGGATCACGTAGCAGGTAGAACTCTTTTACATAGAATAAAAATGCAGGGATACTATCGGCCAACAATGTGCGTTGATTGTACAACTTATGCCCGAAAATGTGATAAGTGTCAGCGATTTTCAACTATACGAAGAACTCCTCAGGCGCTGCTAACACCAATCACTTCACCTTGGCCATTCACTATGTGGGAAATAGACCTAGTTGGGCCTCTGCCAACCACTAGAAGACGATTCAAATATCTGGTGGTAGCTGTTAATTATTTCACAAAATGGGTAGAAGCTGAACCTCTCATTGATATGGCTTACGAAAGGGTTTATCAGTTCATCTGGAAGAGTATAATTTGCAGATATGGTCTGCCACATGATTTTATCACCGATCATGGTACCCAATTCGATAATGATGAATTCGCAGCATACTGCCAACAGTCCAACATTCAAAAGATCCATTTTTCTCCAGTGCATCCTCAAAGTAATGGGCAAACCGAGGTGACAAATAGAACTCTACTGAATGGGATGAAAAAACGATTGGATGATGCTAAAGGGAATTGGATTAACGAATTGCATTTAGTATTATGGGCTTATCGAACAACTCCCCGAGCAGCAATTGGGGAATCCCCTTACATGTTTACTTTTGGGAGTGACGCAGTAATACCTTCCGAACTAGGGTTACCCACTAATGGAGTACTTAACTTCAATTCTCTAGCAAGTGATTTGATTAGACGCTTGGACTTGGATATGCTCTAGGAAGTTAGAGAAGACGCAACAATACGAAATGCAGCTTATCAGTAATAGACTGCCATGTTCTATAATAAAAGGGTCAAGAAATGCGATATCAAGGAAGGTGATTACGTGCTCAAGAAGGCCCTTCAGAAGCACAATCAGTTGGAGGCCAATTGGCATGGGCCCTATCGTGTCATGGTTGTTATTCGACCTGGTACTTACAGAATAGAAACTCTTGAAGGTGAAGAATTCAAAAATGCTTGGAATGCATAGCACCAGCATAAATATTACCAGTAATATAACTACCCATGTACTATTTCTCTCAGTATGAAAGAAAATGATATTTTCCCCATTCATTTTTTTTTTGGAGTACTCGTGCTACACACTTAACTTTGAAACAAAGTTGGTTTTTCCACCAGTAAAAAGTCGGTCGGCATCAGCAAAAACATCAATAATGTTTGTAAAACAATCGAGCAAGGCAAGGTCTACTTGATTATGGGTGAACCAAGGGGTATTTAAACTAGGCAAGAAGATGGGTAACATATCCACTGCCTAGGCACCAGGGCAATTATTTACTTAAATTATTGTCACAACTAAGCAAGAACATGGGATAAAATTCCATTACTTAGGAACTTATGGGTGATAAGTCACTACAACTAGACAAATACATGGGGGAAAAGTTCCATTATCTAGGCAATCAATCAAAAAATGGCAAACTGTCCATAATCAATGACTGGAAAGTAAAATACAATACTACCATAGTAAATAAAGATTGATAAAATAAATATCATGCGATCGTGTTATCTCCAAGGAAATAAAATACTTTTTCTTCATTTACTAACAAAATACAAATAGTCTATTCTACTGGTTTTCTACTGGTTTCTTTCCTTCAGATTTAGACACACGATCCATTCCAGCTGGAGGATCAACTAAAGCAAAAGAAGAATTTATAAAGTTCAGGTCCTGCATCATTCTGGAGTTGCTTAAACTTGGTCGGTCTTGTAAATGAGGAGGTCTGGATATTTAAAATTCTTAATGGAGACTATAATCACCAAGGTATTTGGAAATCAGACACTGAGGAATAGAGCTAATCGGAATCCAGCTAACATCTAGTTTAAAAGGAGGTACTGGTAGATCAAGTAATCCAGGCTCATATCAATTCCACAACTCGGTTCCCTGCTCAACCTTCATTACAGTTAGAGCATTCAACTACCCCCATTTGTATCCCTCATTGTTTGATTGCTTCAACCTGACATCAAGATGATATAAAGCTTCATTGTATACCCCCATCCAGGACTCTCTGGGCTGCTTGTGAAATTGATAAGTTAATCGTTCAACGTGTTGGTGGAGCCTCTTCACCAAACTTTCTTTATTTTGCAACGCAAAACTCTGACTGGAAAGTTGCTCGGTAAGAGAGTGAATTTTCTGGGACATCTCAGCCAGAGCTTGATTTTTAGCCTTCAGTTGAGCAGCTTGAATTTTTAAAGCCTGTTGCGTTCTAGTCTATTCAATGCTGCTCCGACCAGCTCTTGTTCTACCCCGGAAAGTGGATGCAGGTCTGACTCTTTTGAAAGCTTCTAATTCTTCTCTTAATAAGGCATTCTCAGTCTCCAAAAAGGAAAAACCTTCATCACTAACTGGGACTAGAGCTCTATAGGAAGAGGCAGAGTTTAGTTATTTCAGTTCTTCTCTTAAAGCAATATTTTCTTCCTCCAACAGCTTAGCAATGTTTCTATGTTCCTCAACTTCAAGTTTTAGCACACTCTCTCTCTTATTATGGGTTGAGATAAATTTGTCATAACCCCGATCAACGCTCAACTGTTGGTATTTTTTCTCATAACCTTCATGCAGAAGAGCAGTGGCTTCCTTGTGTTGAAGTTGAAGTTCTTCAATCATTCCTTAAAGATATTCAATCATTTCGTAGTAAGCTAAGTTATTTGCTACAGCCCGATCAAGTAGACATTTTAAATACTCATAAGCCTCAATTTCTCATTCAGAGGCATCAAATCCAAGAATATCAATTATTTGTGCTTCAGTAAAATCTGCACGACCAGCTTTAAAGTAATCTGTACACTTCTTCATCAACTCTGCATCATGAGTTGACAACAGTTCCATCCTGGCAATAAACTAACAAGGAAAAGTAAAAACAGATCAACAACAACACAGATATATTGAACAATAAAAGAGAAATTCAAAATAAGCAACAAGTTCATTTTATTGATCATAATATAGGAGAGTACAATCAAAATTACAAAAAAAGGGAAAACATAAGAAAGCAAAAAATTACCAAATAACATTACACCCTCTCCTAATTCCCTACAACATCCTCGGTATATTTTGAATAAGGGATTGGTTGTTCGGTGGGCAGTTGATGTTGTTCGGTAGAAGTTATTGTCTACTAAAATTGCTCAAAGGATTGAGGGATAGTCTCAACAGGAGTTTGTTCCGCCATCATCAAAGAAGATTCATCAGACCCATCTTCATCTTCTTCTTCTTCAATAGTAGGAGGAGGTCCATGAATATGTCTCTGAAATAATTCAGAGTCATCAACAATGTTCAGCTCCTTCAACGTTGTTACCCATCCATCCCTAAAGAACTTCAAACTTGCATACTCCATTTGAGTAAAGGCAGCAGTTATAGCTTTGTTCCATCCTTTGTCCCATCCAAAGCTAAAGGACTTCTTCGCAATAACTTTTCTCTTCTCCCTCTCCGAGGAAACACTCTCTTTGAGTTGATCTTCAATAGATTTAATTTTTTGTTCAAGCTCTTTCTTACGTCGTTCAGCCTCTTCAAACTTGCGCTCAACTTCCTCCTTGCTGGAAATGACCACCTTCAATTTCTTCTCTGCCGCCTTGAAAGCATTTATAGCCTGTTATCGCGCTACATCAACCTCTTGTGTAGCATCTATAGATCTCTGCCGAGCTAGATCAGCCTCTTTAGCAGCTTCCATAACTTTATGTTGAGCAATCTCAGCAGACTTGATTTTATTTTTCCAAGCAGTTTTATCATCCTCATACTTCTGCCAGGATTCCTCCAACAATTTTGATAACCCGTCAAGGGCTTCTTCTACTTCACTGGAAGAGGAAGAAACTTTAATAGCTTTATCCTTCTCCAGGATATTATTGAAATATACCAAAAATAGTAAGAAGAAGAGAAAATCAAGTTAGAGTATGAAAATCAAAAACAGAACTAAAATGACTGGTGTAATGACACTTACTGATGCAAGGTGTTGGGCTCCCAAGTCAATGAATTTTCCCTGAGGAGTGGAAGTCTCAGTAGCTCGGCAGTCGGGAAGAGTTCCAGACCAGATCAATTTCTTAGCCAAGCCAGGAGTAATGAGTGCTGGAGAACTAACCCTCAAAGAAGGTACTTCAACCCCAGTAGGTTGAACAACAACATCAACGATCTTCTCAATAAGACCCCTTCTTAATCTTTTCAATGGAGCAGCCTTTTCAATTAAAGGTGTTGTCTCTTCTCGAATAATAGCAGCCCCTTCAATCAAAGGTGCGGCCTCTTTTGGAGTAACAGTGGGCTTCTTGTTGATCTCTTTGGCATCCATAACTGCTCCCCCAGATGGAGTAATATCCTTTTTCTTAGTCCCTTCAGCTGGGACATTTTCTTTACTTCTCTTTGCCCCATCAGCACCAGGTACAATCTTGGTAAAAAGATCAAGCATTCTCCTCTTCTTCGTCATCAAGTCAACAATAGAAATACCCAAATCAGAGGAAGATTCTTCAATAAATGAAGAAGATGCAAGAGCCTACTCAAAATCAATCACCAAAGGAGGATCAAGAGGTCGATCAATAAAAGAGGAAGTGGTGTTCTTATATCTCAGCAAATAGGAAGCAGACCTCACGTGCTCCCTAATAATTGATTGATGCAAATCCCAGATGAGCTTCAAATCTTTTATATTAATATCACTCTCTTTGGGGGGGGTTCTTTTACCATCAACTGCAAGACAAAAAGTAAAAGTCAGTGACACATTTTATCAAACAAAAACAGAGCCAGTTTGAAAAATAAAACAACCTATCCCATTGCCATAAAGTGGACATCTTGGTACGCGTTTTTCCCCTTTAATGGGGTATGTTGACAATTTTTCATCACAGCCCCATGTTCAAAATAATCCCTATTAGAATCAGGGAGATTGACCACTAAAGCTCTATTAGAAAACTTGGTTTTTAAATAAAAGGTGGTGTCGTTGGTGACCCATTTATAACAGTACATAATTTCAGTAATCCCTGGACGAGTTCCATAAGTTTGATTCAAACTATGTACGCCATTAACTACTCTCCATGTATTTGGAACTACTTTTGCAGGTACAATATCAAAATATTGGCAAAATTCCAAACACATGGGATTAGGCGGGAAAGAAAAACCACATTCTGCTACAATAATAGAGGGAAACTAGTGTCCCTCAGCTAGAGAAAATAAATCAGAAGGGCAAGGAGGTTCTTCCAAAACAACCCAAGAAGGAATCCCAAAATTGGCCCTAAACTTATCCAACGATTCGATAAGGTAAACCATGATGACTAAAACAAAGAAAGAAGAAGTAAGGAAGAAGTTTTTATAGAAAATTAATCAGAAATCAGTTAAGGCCGATGACAGAAAGAATGATCATAAAAAGAAAAGCGAGAAGACAAAGAGTTTGGGAATCTAGATGGCAAAAGGTAGAAGACAATCTGATTTTATCGCCTTTATATACGCTGCTTTGGAAAACGAGAAAAGTAATGATCACAAAGGACAACAATTGCGTTTTCGACGGCTAATCAACGAAAAAAGACGCAAGTACCCAAGCGTTCACCAAAAATTTGAACTATTTGCAAGTTTACCATTTCGCGCTCAAAACTATTATGCTAAAACGAAAAAATTTACAAGTGTTGAAGGTTTGTAACCAAACAAGACATGAGAAATATGCCCGAACAGCTTTTGGGTATAATGTCCCACACTCTCATATCCAACCTCAACTGTGAAATATTGGGGGCTTTTGTTGATACAAAAATTAGTCAGTTGACATGGACCAGTTTTGTAAAGACACCTGTCATTCAACATGGCATAAGTACACGTACCGAGCTACTCAGCGTACCAAGAAACTGGTTAGGAAGATCAAACGACAGAGACAAATTCAATGAATATTCTTACCATGTATGGATGTATATGCCTATTTAATAACAGCATATTGTTTATTCATACTGACAGCCCAAGGACTATAAATACATTGTGATACCCTCATGGCGGGGTAAGCTATTCTAAGCGAGCATAATTGAGATCAAGGCAAGACTCCTAGTAATACAAGACAGCGGACGTAAACCATTTTATTAAGGCTGAACCACTTTAAAAATATCTTGTCTTATTTCTTTATTTCATATTTATCTGTGATTAATTAATTAGATCAAGTCTAGTTTTTTACATCAACAATGGCCTTATTTTTTTTGGTAACGAAGGTTAATCCCGCCAGCTTGCACGCACCTCGAGACTAATCCCTTCGATCGGATGATAATCTTACAAAGGAATATTCCTTCTGCATCCTAGTCCCAAGACGCAGCTACCAAGTTTCGAACCCGGATGCCTGGGTTTATAACTACTCCCTGGCTTTACCAACTTGGACAACCCTTATGGGTAAGGTGTCCTCATTTCTTTTATATCTTTTTTTATTGAGGATTTTCTTTTTTGTAGCTATACGACTTAGAAAGCTAAAGAACATAGTATGTTGTTCATTTCAGTGCTACCTCATGTAGCAATACGGCTTTGTCAAGATTCTTTTCATATTTATTTCTTTTCTTTTTCCCAACATTAATTAATTTCTTTTTATTGCTCAAATAAATTCACTTTTTTTTCATCGTATATCCAGAAGGACGCCATATTATGAAGATTTAAGTTGTTTTCATAGTAAATTAATAACCATAATTATTATTTAAGCTATATATGCCAACGAAAAACACTTGTAATCATTTATTATGTGTATTATCACTCAGTTGTATCTTATGTACGTTTCCTTCCCAAACTTTTTTTTGTGGGTGTGGGGGGGAGGGGAGGATTGAGGTGTAAAATAAAAAAGAAATATTCGATCTACACGCGTGTTCGTTGCCGCTGACACGGATCAATTACAACATAGGAACTAAAATTAATGGGTTGTTAGGTGTTTTTTTTGTTAAAGTTCATTAAAATGTTCATCTTTTAAGTCCACTTCCAAACCTCTCTCAATTGGTTCACCGGAGAAGAGAGTGGGGCAGGAGAAGAGAGTGTATGCTCACCGAAAAGATAGGAAGCCCGTAGATCAGATTTTCTTGCAAGTGAAGACAAATATCACGCGGTGTCACTCATTATAACCTTATGGACTCTAGAGCATGTAATACCCCGTATTTTTATCACGTCTGTGTGAGAATCATTCTTGCATTGTTCTGGATTTATTTTATTCTCGAAATTTTAGTTGGAAGTCGGGGCACATTGGTCTTTTCGGTTTTGTCTTAAGGAGCAAGCAAAAGAGGACTTGATCATGGGTTAATTTTTGTTCTGAGGTTGCTGGAGTAGGAGATAAGAAAGGGAAGAATGATAAAAGAGAAGTTGTGATAGGTATAGAAGAGAAGAGAAGATGAGAAGGGAAGCATCAGAAAATATGGGGATCACAGTTTTTGAACCACTATGGCGGTGGTGGGAGCCCGCTATAGCGACCTGGTACCCACCGCTATAGCAGGCGGGTTGATGAAGGTCACTGCAGATATGGACTTTATTTCATTTGGCAGTAGTTTTGCATGGGAATTTCAAGACTTGGACCTTTATTCTCTTTCATATGTTAGAACCCTAATTCTCTTTCATTTAACCTTTTTCATACGCATACCAATTATAGACCTAAACCATTATAGTACCTAAAGCACATAACCCTAAACCACCATTATTTCTATAACTTTCAACCCTATTTTGAAGACGTTCAGCTTGGAGTCAAAAGATGGACCAAACATGATAGTTTCTCGATTTTCACATAGATTACGGATTCGAGATCAGTTTTTGAAGTTCACGGCAGAAATTTGGATTTATAATTTACTTGGATTTTATTCATTTGAGGTAAGTTCCGTTCTCCCATGGTTATTTTGGTGTGCTATACATGTTCATCCTTATTTGTATACATATATTTCATGTTATGTGTTGCAACATATAAGTCATACTTGCATATATTTTTCGTGTTGCAAGCATGATTATGTGATGTTGTTTTTCATGCCGAGTAGATGGAATAATCGTAACTAGATGATATTACGCTTGTGAGGGCTATAGAATTGGGTAGAATAATAATACCTAATTTGTAGATTAATGATATAGTTGTTATATTGCGAGACTGGTATTATATTGTTATTAGATTATGCTAAGGCATCCTTTAGCCAAACCACTCACTATACGGGGAGTGCTTTCGAGCTAATGCCTTATATTTTATCTCTTGTGTCATGTCATGAACCCATTGAGAACACACTATATATTGACTCACTTGAGTCTGCATATATAAGAGTTCCAACTAGTTTGGATATATAGACAAAATAGGTTAGTATAGTTTGAGAACTCCATCTCCTCAAAGGTACATACTTCAAGAAGAAATTATGT
The DNA here is from genome assembly GCA_949130495.1 of Sambucus nigra. Lineage (NCBI taxonomy): Eukaryota > Viridiplantae > Streptophyta > Magnoliopsida > Dipsacales > Adoxaceae > Sambucus > Sambucus nigra. The sequence continues at coordinate 412,069,730 of OX422212.1, forward strand.
CCAAGAGAACCTTCAATGGGAAGTAAATTTTAAACCCTAGAACCACAACTAGGACACATGCACTGCATCCTATATATTATCTATGTGCTTTAATGGTTTATCAACAATTGAAATCATTTTAAAATCAATTTAATTCCAAACAAATCATTTTATATAATTTTAAATAATTTTTAAATGATTTTTGAATTAATTAAAAATTGATTTTAAAAGTGTTGTGGTAATTAATGGAATTTTAGAAACTTATTTTTTACACTGATTGTTTGCTTGGGTATAATTCAAAAGCACTAGAGACTTTGAGGTGTGCTTTGTAATTATTTTCATACGCGCGTCTCAGCCTTCATCCAATGCGTACAAGTGTTGGTTACATAACGGTTGGATTTGTCTTTTCTTATAGACACATTATGTGTATTCTCTATCAGCCCTTGGATCATTTTAATCAACGTATTGCATGCGATCTTTCTCAATCCTTGTAATCCCAACCTTACCCAATCAGTGACCTTTTAACTCACCGCCTGTGTTAAACCGTTGGATCAAAGTCAATCCATTTGGACTTGATCTCAGTCGTAGGATTGATGTTGATGTTCTCGATCCTTCTACGCCTAGTATAAAAAGGGATCTAATCTCAGCATTATGGAAGTTTTGTCACTTCGTTATTTCTGAAAGAAAAGAGAGAGTGGAGAGAAGGGAGAAGAGAGGGAAAGGGAAAGGGAAGAGAGAGAGAGAGAGAGAGATTAGCAGAACAAAACCCTAAGTTTTCTTCGTGGTGAAAACCCTCCTCCCAAATCAAAACACCAAATCTAAACAGTTCCAAACACTAGAAAACCCACCTTTTGAGAATTAGATCCTCCTATTGTTTTCTGTGTTGTTAGTTGTGTGTTTTTATTTTTGAAGACCTCTTCAATAAACATTGATTCTCTCACAACTCATCTCTAAGGAAGATTTTAGTTTCATTGTTGAAACTGATTCTTTCTAAAAGAGAACATCTCACATATATTTTATATTTCTCTTTTTAGATCTGATTTCTTAGATCTAATATGTTTCAACTAGTTTTTGAAATAAAAACTTAGTTTCAAAAATAATTTTCAGATCCAGTGAGTTGTGTATTTCTAATTTTTTATTTCTTACTTTATGAATTACTGGTGTACAAAAATAACATGAACACAAACGAACTCGTGCTAAAGTTTTAAAACGTTCAGATCTGAAAAATAAATTTTATATATCAAAACTTGTTGAACCAGTCCTTGAATGTTAAGTCTGAATATGATTTGTTAAAGTAGACTTCTAGTCTAGTTTGGATCTGCAATTGGAGGTTTACAATTTCAAAAATATTTTTAAAATCCAGAAATTGTATAAGATCTTGAACCGTCTTTTGAGCAAGGTATCCTTGAGATATGTGGTTATATAAAAGATCAAGAAGTCTTTGCTTGAGAAATCAAGATTCAGAAATAACTTTTATATTAGAACTGTTGTAATTTGTTAGGAAAGTTTGTATAAATCTTGAGAGGGTGAGTAGCATGTTTGCATGAAGTAACACGTCACAAACACTATCTCACATGAACACTTAGACACTGTGGTTCTGTCTGAGAATCTTGGATTTGAAAGAGTTTCTAGAATCTGAATTCAAAGAGAAGGAGATCATGGAAAAGACAAAGAAGCATCAAGAAAGGATCAAGTTCCAAGTCAGAATACCTTTGGAGTGGAGAATCTCGTGTAGGTACATTCTGAACTTAGGTTAGGATCTTTGTGGTTTGCTTAAGTGTTGTAACTTGATTTTTATTCTAGTGGATTTTTGTTTTGTGCCGTAGAGGGCACCGTGGATGTTTCCCTTGTTTAAGGGTTTTACCGCGTTAAAATTCTTGTGTCTACTCCTTTTAATGTTCTTAATTGTTGTTGTGATTGGGACTTCATGGTAACTGTAGTAGATGTTTATTAAAAATTAAAATTAAGGTAATCAACTATCGAATTTAATCCATACATTCAGAAAAATCTTTTACAGCACATCTTGTATTTTTCGAAAAGAGTTTTGCCCAAAAAGTTTGTTCGGAGTTTACTCAAGTTATAACTATTTGTTATTAATCTTGTAAACAAAAGGCTTTTAGTATTAAGGTCGTTTTTCAACTGGTATCAGAGAAGGAATACCTTTTGTGATCCTAAAACTTGAGAAATTATTTCGAAACTTATTTCTGAAAATCTATGAGTATAGAAGAAAATTTTGAGAAATTAGGTAACTTATCCAGACCACCACTATTTGATGGAAATAATTTTTCGTACTAGAAAGTGCGAATGACTGCTTTCATTCAAGGAACCCTGGGTGATGAAGTCTAGGAAATGATTGACACAGGGTATGAACATCCTACTAAACCAACCTCTGCCACTGATCCAACAAGGATTAAGAAACTTCACAGTGAATTTACTAAGGAAGAGAAAAAATTGTCTGTTGATAGTAACAAAGGAAAGAATGCCATCTTTATGTCCATTAATGAACATGAATTCAAAAGAATATCCATATGTTTTACTTCTAAAGAGGCATGGGACACTTTAGCCATTGCTCATGAGGGTGATGAACGTGTCAAAGCTTGAAAAACCCAAATGCTTATTCAGCAATATAATACCATGATTATGAATGACAATGAATCCTTTGACGATTTCTATATAAGGTTAACTGATATTTTTACAAAACTTCATGAAAATGGTATAACTTACAGTAGAAGGGAAATTGTGTCAAAGATTCTTAGATCATTGCCATCTAAATTTGACAACAAGAGATATGCTACTGAGGAAATGAATGACCCTAATATGACTCCTGCACTACATAGTAGTAAACTTAAGACTGTTGAATTGGAACTGGACTTCAAAAAACAATTGACCAGACAGACCAGTAGAGCCTCTAGTTCTAATGTTGTGTTTTCATCTAAATTACCAGTGCCTAAATTGAACTATATAGACCTTGACACTAACTGTGTTGAAAACTGTGATTTAGAAAACCTTGACAATGAAATACCTCTTATGAGTAAACATTTCAAAAAGATTTTTAAATTTAGAAATGTTGTAGCCTCTAAACAAGGCAAATCAAATTATCAAGGTAATCAATCTCACATACCTCATGACAGAGACAATAACAAACACACTTATGACAATAGGAGGAACTCTGACCCCAATAGACCTAAATCTGACATAAAAGATGTTAAATGTCATCGTTGTGGTAAACTTGGTCACTATGCTAGTAAATATCCAGCTAGTTTTAATAACAACAACAAGGCCAATATGTGTAAAACATGGAACGACTCTAGTGATTCTGATCAGGATGAAACTGAGTCAACCCAAGTCAATGAGTATTACATGTCTTTCTTTGCTAAGATAATATATAATAATGATGCATGCTTGCATGCCCATGAACTTGATATGCATGTTGATGTTGTTAATGATTCTACTGATAATTGTGTTCCTATTACTGCTGAAAAATTATGTGTGAGTCAAAGTGATAATGTTGATGACGAATTGAATGTGTGCGTGAGTAAAGAACCTAACCAAAACATAGGAGACAATTCACACGATGCACAAAGTGAGTCTGATGATGATCTGCCTGATTTACATGAATTGTATACTAAAACGGTTAAGAAGAGTGCTCGCCTAGAGAAAATGATAAAAACCTTAAGTGAACGTATCGAATCTGCTTAACCAAACCATTAGGAAGAACACTGAATATTATACTGCCCAATGTGTTGCTCATGAGACTGAGATTGAGAATTATAACTTGAGAATAAATTCTTTGATTCAAAAGAACCATGAATTTGAACAGAAATACAAGGTAACCCTTATTAAACTAGAAGAGTCAAAGAAAAAGGTTTCAAATGTTTTTAAAAAATGTCAACATTTTGAAACACAAACCAAGACTTATGAAAAAATTGTTACTGGAAGTAAGTTTGACTCTGAAGATAAGTCTGGCCTAGATTTTAGAGAATTAGTGCACACAAGTAAGACCAAAGTTTCTCCTGAAAATGTTGTTTTTGTAAAGCAAGGCAAAACTTCACAAAATGTTCAAAAAGGTGAACCTAATCTCAACTTCTCTCAATCAACACATAATTAGTATGATCAACAGTTTAAACCAAGTTGTCAAACCAAATATGTTTTTCCTTTTGCCAGAGACCAAGGACAGAAACCTAAACCCAATAATGACTGGACTACTGTACCCAATAGATCCAAGCCAATCTTCAAAGACTTTAGTAAGAAAGTCAAGTACTATACACATCAGTACAACTCTTACTACAATATTTTTGGACATACTCTAAATGAATGTTTCCAGAAAAGGACATACACTCCTACCTACCAGAACTTTAACTATTCTAGGAAATCCAAAAATACTTATATACTTCCTAGACGGGCCACAAACAACTCTAACTCTAAAAAGAAAAAGGGAGAGTCCAAGACTAAGAAGAAATCATTTAGAAAGACCCCTCAAATCTTTTCAAAGTCGAAAGGTCACAAAAACTTTAAAACTAGGCCTATTTGGATTAGAAAAGATGATTTACTACCCAAGCTCAAGTGCAACATTGTCATTTCTGCTTTAAAGGCATAAAGCACTTCAACTGGATGGTATTTAGACTCCGTATGTTCTAAACATATGATCGGGGACGAAACCAAATTGAAGAACAAGACAGACTTCCTTGGAGGTAGTGTCATGTTTGGAGATGGTGTTTTATCTCAGATCATAGGTAAGGGAAAATTGAGTGAGCAAGGGCTTCCTGAACTGAATGATGTTTTATTAGTTAAAGGCCTTAAATCCAATCTCTTAAGTATATCACAATTTTGTGACTCCAATCACTCAGTTACCTTTTCTAAAAATGATTGCAAAATTATAGATGAGAAGGGCAATTATATTTTGACAGGAAACAGAACCCCGAAAAACTGTTACACAGTAATTCATAATTTTGAATCTTACAATATTGCCTGATTAGAGGATTCTGATCTATGGCACAATAGGTTGGAACACACAAATTATGATAACCTTAGAAGATTGAGTTCCCAAGAGATAGTTAGAGGCTTACCAAAAATTAAAAATTCTTTTAATCCTGTATGTGGACCTTGTCAAGAAGGAAAAATAAGTAAATCCCCACACAAGAAGGTTAAAGATATCCTTACCACTAAGCCCCTAGAACTTATCCACATGGACCTCATGGGTCCCTCTAGAACTGTTAGTTTTTGTGGAAACTCTTACATCCTAGTTATAGTGGACGACTATACGAGATATACATGGGTAGCTTTTATAAAGCATAAATCAGAAACCTTCAATGAATTCTTAAGAATCCTCTTGAAAATTGAGAATGAGAAGGATACCCAAGTATGTCGAATTAGGAGGGATAGAGGTGGAGAGTTTAAGAACTCTGGAATTTCTGAGTATTGTGTAGCTAATGGCTATAAACATGAGTTTAGCGCTCCTAAAATCCCTCAACAGAATGGTATAGTTGAACGTAAGAATAGGACTTTACAAGAAATGGCTAGGGTTATGTTACATGCTAAGGATCTCCCTAGATATTTTTAGGTAGAAGCTATCCAAACCGCGTGTCACATTATTGATCGTATCTACCTCAGAAAAAATTCCAAAGAAACATCTTATGAGTTATGGTTCCACAAAAAGCCTAATCTGAAATACTTTAAAACCTTTGGTAGTATCTCCTATATCTGCAAAGATAGAGAGCACCTTTCAGAATTTGATACCCGGGGAGAAAAGGGAATTTTTCTTGGCTATTCACAAAATAGTAGGGCTTTGCGTGTTTTTAACCATAGAACCAAAACTATTTTGGAATCAATTAATGTAATTGTAGATGACACACGCGTTAGGAGCAGTGACAGTCAACCAGTAACATTTGATGAGGACGATCCAGTTTTATCCCCTGATCCTTAAGATGATATTGATTCACTGCCACCTGAGAATCCTTTTGTACCCACTTGGGTTTCTAAACATCAACCCAATAAAACCATTGTTGGTAACCCTTCGGAACCAGTTAGAATTAGATCCCAACTTCGACAAGTGGCACAATTTTCTTATTTTGTTTCTCTTGAGGAACCTAAAAATGTTAATAATGACCTTGCTGACTCTTTTTGGATAAATGCTATGCGAAAAGAGCTAATCCAATTTAAGAGTCATGATGTTTGGAATCTGGTTCCTAGACCAAAAGATTCAAAGGCTATTGGCACAAGATGGATTTTTAAAAACAAAACTGATGAAAATGGGGAGGTCATTAGAAATAAATCTAGGTTGGTTTCACAAGGCTACTCTTAGATTGAGGGAATTGATTTTGACGAAACCTTTGCACCCGTTACTCGTCTAGAATCAGTTCGTCTCCTTCTAGCAATTTCTTATCATATGCAGTTCAAATTATTCCAAATGGATGTTAAATACGCTTTTTTAAATTGAATTTTGTCTAAAGAAGTTTACGTAGAACAACCTAAAGGATTTGTTGATCCTAAACACCCGGACCACGTCTTTAAGCTTAAGAAAGCTCTGTATGGTTTGAAACAAGCTCCTAGAGCTTGGTATAAGAGATTTTCGACCTTCTTAGTGTCTCACAATTTTGTTCGCGGCGGAAATGATCAAACACTGTTTGTTAGAAAAGAAAATCAACATGTCTTAATCGCTCAAGTGTATGTGGACGATATTATTTTTGGTTCCACCAGTCCTAAACAAGTAGAGAATTTTTTTGATATCATGCATACCGAATTTCATATCTTTTTAATGGGTGAACTACAATATTTTTTGGGTTTACAAGTTAAACAATGCAATGACGGTCTTTTTATTTCTCAATCCAAGTATGTTGCAGACTTAGTTAAAAAATTCGGCTTAGAAAATGCTAAACCTTCTAGATACCCCATGAGTACTTCAACTAAAGTATCTAAGGATGATATTGGGAAAAGTGTAGATCCCACCCTTTATAGAAGCATGATAGGGAGTTTGTTGTATCTTACCGCGTCTCGACCTGACATATCCTTCGTCGTGTCTATCTTTGCTAGATATCAAAGTAACCCTAAAGAATCTCACTTATTAAGGGTAAAAAGAATTATTAAATATATTAAGGGTACTCTATAATTTGGTATTTGGTACACAAATGATACGACTAATTCTATTATTAGATATATCGATGCCGATTGGGCCGGTTGTACTGATGATAGTAAGAGCACTTCTGGTGCTTGCTACTATGGAGGCAATAATCTTGTTGGTTGGTCGTGTAAGAAACAGAATTGCATTTCATTATCTAGCGTCAAATCTGAATATATAGCAGCTGGTAGTTGTTGTGCTCAATTACTATGAATTAGGCATATGTTTAGTGATTATGGCCTCACAGAAAAATAATTAACCATCTTTTGTGATAATCAAAGTGCCATTATTATTTCCAAAAATTCTGTTTTGCACTCACGAACTAAGTATATTAAGATTAGACATCACTTTATCCATGACCTTGACGAATCCAAAGATCTCACTATTGAATATCTGAGCATTCAAAAACAGCTCGCAGATCTCTTTACAAAACCATTATATAACATTCATTTTGAGTATTTGCGTACAGCTATAGGCATGATAACTCTCAATTAATCTCTATGTTTTTGTGATTTATACCCCTTGTTTATTTGAGAAAAATTGGGGGAGAAAATCTTGAGTATTGCTTAGCTATCTTACTATCTATTTCTATTCGAACTCAACTAATATGCCAAATTTAGTGTTTATCTTGTCACAGGCATTTCAAACCCGTTGTACATCTTGTTTATACGTTGTAGGGTATTGGTCTGTATGTAGTTGAGTAATGTAATTTTTTTACTTTATTTTCGGTTCTAGGATGGGAAATGGTAGTTAGAATTTTTGTATAGGACACGTAGTATTTCTTTTTATTTTGACCCAAGAGTACTGAATACTCAAGGGGATTTTGTCTCTAATATCCAAAGAGGGAGATTGAGAACACACTATATATTGACTCACTTGAGTCTGCATATATAGGAGTTCCAACTAGTTTGGATATATAGACAAAATAGGTTACTATAGTTTGAGAACTCCATCTCCTCAAAGTTACATACTTCAAGAAGAAATTTCAAGAGAACCTTCAAAGGGAAGTAAATTCTAAACCCTAAAACCACAAATAGAACACATGCACTGCATCCTACATATTACCTATGTGCTTTAATGGTTTATCAACACTTTGAAATCATTTTAAAATCAATTTAATTCCAAACAAATCATTTTATATAATTTTAAACAATTTTTAAATGATTTTTGAATTAATTAAAAATTGATTTTAAAAGTGTTGTGGGTATTAATGGAATTTTATAAACTTATTTTTTACACAGATTGTTTGCTTGGGTAGAATCCGAAAGCGCTAGAGACTTTGAGGTGTGCTTTGTAATTATTTTCATACGCGCGTCTCAGCCTTCATCCTATGCGTACACGTGTTAGTTACATAACGATTGGATTTGTCTTTTCTTATAGACACATTATGTGTATTCTATCTCAGCCCTTAGATCATTTTAATCAACGTACTGTATGCGATCTTTCTCAATCCTTGTAATCCCAGCCTTACGCAATCAGTGACCTTTTAACCCACCGCCTGTGTTAAACCGTTGGATCAAAGTCAATCCATTTGGACTTCATCTCAGCCGTAGGATTGATGCTGATGTTCTCGATCCTTCTACGCCTCGTATAAAAAGGGATCTATTCTCAGCATTATGGAACTTTTGTCACTTCGTTATTTCTGAAAGAAAAGAGAGAAGAGAGAGAAGAGAGAAGAGAGGGAAAGGTAAGAGAGAGAGAGAGATTAGCAGAAGAAAACCCTAAGTTTTCTTCGTGGTGCAAACCCTCCTCCCAAATCAAAACACCAAATCTAAACAGTTTCAAACATTAGAAAACCCACCTTTTGAGAATTAGATCATCCTAGTGTTTTCTGTGTTGTTAGTTGTGTGTTTTTCTTTTTGAAGACCTCTTCAAAAAACATTGATTCTCCAAAACTCATCTCTAAGGAAGATTTAAGTTTTATTGTTGAAACTGAGTCTTTCTAAAAGAGAACATCTCACGTATATTTTCTGTTTCTCTTTTTAGATCTGATTTCTTAGATCTAATATGTTTCAACTAGTTTTTGAAATAAAAACTTTTAGTTTCAAAAATAATTTTCAGATCTAGTGAGTCGTGTGTTTCCAATTTTTTATTTCATACTTTATGAAATACTAGTATAAAAAAATAACAGGAACACAAACGAACTCGTGCTAAAGTTTTAAAGCGTTCAGATCTGAAAAATAAGTTTTATATATCAAAATTTGTTGAACCAGTTCTTGCATGTTAAGTCTGAATCTGATTTGTTAAAGTAGACTTCTAGTCTAGTTTGGATCTGCAATTGGAGGTTTATAATTTCAAAAATATTTTCAAAAAACCATAAATTGTATAACACCTTGAATCGTCTTTTGAGCAAGGTATCCTTGATATTTGTGGTTATATAAAAGATCAAGAAGTCTTTGCTTGAGAAATCAAGATTCAGAAATAACTTTCATATTAGAAGTGTTGTAATTTGTTAGGAAAGTTTGTACAAATCTTGAGAGGGTAAGTAGCATGTTTGCATGTAGTAGCACATCACAAACACTATCTCACACGAACACTTAGACACTGTGGTTCTGTCTGAGAATCTTGGATTTGAAAGAGTTATTAAAATTTGAATTCAAAGATGGAGATCAAGGAAAAGACAAAGAAGCATCATGAAAGGATCAAGTTCCATGTCAGAATAACTTTGGAGTGGAGAATCTCGTGTAGGTACATTCTGAACTTAGGTTAGGATCTTTGTGGTTGCTTAAGTGTTGTAACTTGATTTTTATTCTAGTGGATTTCTCTTTTGTGTCGTAGAGGGCACCGTGGATGTTTCCCTTGTTTAAGGGTTTTAGCACGTTAAAATTCATGTGTTTATTCCTTTGAATGTTCTTAACTATTGTTGTGATTGGGACTGCATGGTAACTATAGTAGATTTTTATTAAAAATTAAACTTAAGGTAATCAACTATCGAATTTAATCCATACATTCAGAAAAATCTTTTACAACACATCTCGTATTTTCGAAAAGAGTTTTGCCCAAAAAGTTTGTTCAGAGTTTACTCAACTTATAACTATTTGTTATTCATCTTATAAACAAAAGGCTTTTAGTATTAAGGCTGTTTTTCACCCATTAGGCTATTAAGCCAATTTATTGTGGGTTATTAAGCCATTGTGATAGGATAGTGAAGGGAGAACACTATCATGCCTTATAATTATGATTGTGTTATTTGGGGACCATGGAGTGTTAGGAGGATAATTGACAAAAAAAAATTAATCAAGAGTCAACACCATATTGAGGGAAGTGCGGGAAAGATTTAATATGTAGCACTTTGGATGTATAGGGACGCGGTGAAATTCTAGGAAATGATATTTATACTTGGGGTGATAGTGAGTGTTCAAATGCATGCACTCGTTTATATTGTGCGTTCACAAGTATGTGTAGTTTATTTGGAACATTTATACGAGTCTGCTAAGTTTTCAGCTCGCCGCCTATAGTTAATATATGCATGGCAAGTTTTGCACGAGCATCGATTTATTATTGTTGATTAATGCGGCGCATTTGGTGTTCGGTTACAGGGACTAGTAGACGGATTTCTACTTTATTTTTAAAACATAATACTTTTTATTGTAAAAGGACATTGAGATTTAATGAGAATAAAGAGTTTATTTTATTCGTTTATACTTCCGAAAATGTTTTATATAGTTGTTGCGCATTACTAAATGGTTTTGAAAAAGATTTTAATTTGGATGCATTTTAATTTTGAGTGGCACTCCGAGGATACATTTTTCTCAGGGTGTTATAGTGCAGCATCAAGATCCAAATCTCAAAATGATATATAACCCAGCATCCAACAAACAATAAATAAATAATTTAACACAAAAGCTCTATTTTGAATAATAAATGCATTTATGGATATTGTGGTGACAATAATTATTCAACACAAATAGATAAGAGAAGCGCAATCACCAGGCAAAGACAAAATACCAATCACACAACAGGAGTTGTACGTGGTTCAGCAAGAATGTCTACGTCCACGGTGGTGCAGTCAGTATTATTTATATATACTCCGGGGATCGATTACAGAGAATACAGTGCGTGTCTTATGCCCCAGACTTAGGGTTTATTATATACACATTTATTTTCAAGGAGTGGGGGTGTTGGACTCCCCCACGTTTTCCATCTTCTCCCGGAACACCTCTCAACGAGAACATGGGAGAAGACTTAGTCATAACCGAAATTAATTGTTAAGAAATGAGGGGTTTGGACTTTGGGCCACTTTAATTGGGCTACTCGTCCAGGCCCGTCATTCTAATTTCGGGTACCCACAATTGCCCCTAAGTTTGTTGGGCCAGAATTTGGGCTCAATAAATTTATATGATTTGTCATAATGGCTCCTTTGTACATTATGCAACTCTTCCCAAAGTTTGAGGATTGATTTAGGCGGCACTTCGTGTTCTGTGCACTATGATTAGAACATTCAAAAGTTATCCCAAGCAGTCGTTTCACAATCACCGTTTCAAGCTCCTCAGTACTCTTCCATTTTCTGCGAGTTCTAGCGATTCACGTTATCTTCTCCCGGTCTTCATTCTCTTTGCTTTCGATCTTCCTCGTCATTTAGGCATGTGATTCTTCATCGTTCAAGTCAAACTTCCATCTTGTAAGTCTCTTGTGCCTTCTCTTTGTGTTTTCTCTTTAAATTTAGGGTTTTCAAATGGCAAAGATTGGTAATAGATCAGTGTCTGAGTTTAGGAAGTTTTACAATATCCTAGAGTGGGTAGAGATTGAGTGCGCCTCTCCCCTTAGAAATGTTAGAGAGATAGAAGGTGCCCATTGGATTCATGTCTTGTTGCTTTCCCAAGGGGGGCTTACTTTTCCTCCCAACAATCTATTCTTGCACTTCTTTGGTTATTTCAACATTGTTCCTGCACAGTGTTCGCCCAATGTGTGGAAGATAATCAATGGCGTCCATAGAATAAATCAGCTCTATGGCACCAAATTAGGGCTCGCCGAAGTCTGCTTTTGCTATTCTTTTTCTTGAACTAGTTCTGGTGTTCTCTATCTCAAAGCCAGGAGTCCTGACAGGGTATTGGTAGTAAACCTACCTAATTCCCACAAGGACTATTGGTAAGATGGTTTTCTTGCTAGAAATTGGCAGTTTCCCCCCAGACTAAGGGGTCGAGGTCCGATAGGTTCACTTTTTCCTTTTATGGGGAAGAGTATATAGGTAGTCTTTGCTCTGTTCTTTCAATTTCTTTATTAATGTGTGATCTTTCTGACTCTTCCATGTTTTTTCTTCAGCGAGGTCGAAGAACTTGGAACCTTCTCTCAGCGAGGTTTGTCTTTCTGAGTTGGTCAAAGCTTGGAATATTAGGGAGCCCCTAGCTGACGGCGAGCATCCCCGGTCTGCTTCTTTCTTTCTTGAGTACAAAAACGTCGGTTCTATCTTTATAGCGACGCCGGTAGATAGCATTCCCGAGTTTGATACCTCTGAAGAGACTGCTGCTGATCCTATTCAGTTAGACGAGGAGGAGAGCAGTTCTGAGAGTGATATCGTAGGCGGTGCTGGAAGAAATTTTCGTGAGGGGAGCTCCAGTGGTGATAGTTCTTCTGATTCAGAAGAGGCACTTGAAGCCCGAGAACCTTCGAGCACATCCAGTAGCTCAAGCGAGGAAATGGTTCCTCCAAGGAAAAATTTTATCCGAGACGACGATGATGATGATCATGTGCTCCTCGCTCAGAGATCGAAGAATCAGAAGTCCAGTATTGGGGTTGTTGCCACTGGTTCTCGGTCTACTGCTCAGGAGTAGGAGAGGAAGAGGAAAGAAGAAGAACAGATGAGAGAGAGAGAGAGAGAGAGAGAGAGAGAGAGAGAGAGAGAATGAAGAGGAAAGAAAGAAGATAGAAGAAAAGAAGAGGATGGAGGAGAAGAAGAGAATGGAGAAGGATAAGGATAGGGAGGAAGAGAGGAGAAAAATGGAATCGAGGACGAAGGTTGGGCAGGCCTTAGTCCCTATGTCCGCATTGCCCGAGGGGGCTTCAGTTGTCGTTTCTCCTCAACTGGCCCCTGCGCTGCTTGAGAGGGCAGTCCTTCCTACAGATCGCTAAAGGGTGACGGGGTCTGATCAATTGGCTCTGCAAGCTAGTCACAGATTAGCCTTGGTAAGACCTTTTCCTTTCTCTAATGCTTTGATAAATTCCAGTTGTTTCCTTCTTCTGATACCTTCTTTTACTTGCAGTTTGTGACTGACTTTGCCGTGCTCTATCGCTCTCGCGATGAGTTGGTGAAGAGAAATGGCGAGCTGGAGCAGCAGAATGTTGCCTTGAAGCTGAAGGGTACAGAGATCGAGGTTGGTTTTAAGGTCGTTGATGCTGCTCGGGACGCTTTCGATCTGGCTCTTGTTAATGTCAATCGAGAGAGGAACGCGGCGACCAAAGAACTGAATGAGCTGCGATAAGCCTACGATCTGGTCTGCTCGAGCAAAATGGCTGTCGTGGAGGAGAACAAAGTGCTAACCGAGGAGTTGAAGAAGGAGTCTAAGGCAGTCACCGCCAAGGAAGACTCATATAACTCCGGGTGGGTTGCTGCATACGAAGATGCCGAGGTTCAGATAGGCTACATTAGCCGTCTGAATTTCAAGAAGGGCTGGAACAAGGCCCTCTTAGCTGCCGGAATGGATGTTGCATCTCCTCTTTTCGACGAGCACGACCCGGGCCCAAAACCGATTGTGGATGAAGCCCCTGCCCCAGCCATTGGAAGTGTTGATCCTTCCCCCCAGACAGTTCCTGCCGATGCCCCTCCTGCTCAGGTGACAGAGGTTATCCCTTCTGAGGGAGGTACCGCTGACAAGGGGAAGCAGCCAGCCTCTTCTGGGCAGCCTGAGGTTGCTAGATAATTTACCCTCAAGGTTGCTCTTGTATTTTCTTTGTTTGTAATTTTCCCTTTGACCCATCAATGTATTCTGACCCTCTTTGTATTAATGAAATGAGAAGGTTTTTCATTCCCTTAGTGTACTGAATGATTATGTCTTTCATTGCTCTTTTATTTCCTGTAGTCGATTGATGTTGATGATTATATACCAGCCACTTCTCAATTGGGAAGAATGCTTGGACCTGATGTAAGCTCTGAAGTTCGTCATACCTTTGTGAGGATTTACAAATCACTGCGATTAAGGAACAAGCGCTTCATAGAGCAGACTGAGCCAGTCGTTAAACTGAAAGACAGGCTCCAAGAGATGGAGGAAGTTGGTGCCTTAGTCCAAGAAGAGGTGAATACACTAAGAGCAAAGCTTCTAGATGCTTCGGAGATCAACCAGGTTGGGGAAATTCTTCAGCAAGAGAACGAGGCTTTAAGGAGAGAGGTCTCGCGACTTAGGGAGCATGCGCCGAGCATCGCTCCTGCAGTATTGCGAGGTTATTCCTCGTCGCGAGCTAGAACTGGCCCGAGCGACGCTCCTCCGATGCTGCGAGGCTCTACCCCTCCAACCGTTCCGCGAGCTGGAAGGAACACCAGGAGTTCAGCTATGGAAATGGAAGAGCTTCGTGGTGATGTCCAGCGAGTGTATGTGATTGCTGCTGGGCTTCAAAGGGACGTCACCCGGCTGAGGCATTTGTTTAGGAGAGGTCCTCAGCAAGTATGGGCCGACGGTTATACCAAGGTTGGCTAGATGCTCCGACGAGGCTAACAGAGTTTGAAGAGCTCGCTTTTATCAGGGGATGGATGAGTGCCCTGAAGGAGTTGCAAGTCCCAAGGAACTCGATATTTTGGTACCGTCACGAGATTTCTCCTTCTACTCTACTGCCTAATCCCTTCCGGAGAGATGATCAGTGGATCCCTATTGATGCTATCCCTCGGCAGCTATTGGAGTCGGATGCGAATGAAGTCGAGGAGGAGCTAGTTCCTCATCCTGACGATGGTCGAAGAGCCCAAGTGGTTGATTATCTCGTTCAGAGGCCTCACCCTCACTAAGATTTTGCCAGTAGTAACTTTGTGTATTTTGTAATGAAGTGATGTAATGTTGATGTTTTGGGCGAGTCTCGCCGACTAAACATATATTGTATTTGCTGTAAATGTGATGAATTAATATAAAATTTATGTTTTGGGCAAATTTGCCGACTAAACAAGTGTCTTGTATTTTCCACATCTTTGCTCAATAATCTTGAGCCTCTCTTGGCTGACTAGATTTGTACGTTTGTATTATCAAGTAAGTGTCCCTCCAGTCCAATATGCCAACGAGATACCATTCTGCCCCACTTTACCTTTTAGGTTGTGTCGTCACACTCCCTTAGGCCTAAGTGTGGCAATTGGCGAGGACACACTTGGTGTTGGATGCTCTATCCGATCAGGATTTTATTCAACCAAACATTGTTTGGTGACCAATTTTGACTTGACCATATTACCTAAGGATCTCCTGTAGGGCTTCATATATTGTCAGGGGCAATGCTAAGAGGTCTTTCATGTTTCATAACGAAAACCTGAGGAGGGTTATTTCCCTGCTATAGTGTAATGATCAGTGTGCCTATTACTTCGAAAAGGTGTGTGGGTTATAAAGTTTATACATTGACACTTCGTTAAATGCAAATTAGTTAACTGAAACAATAACATGTGTAATAAAGATGTATCTAACAACGCATATGAGGATACACCCAGAGAGTAGTCCCCCGCAATGCCACACGCAAATAAAGTACATTTAACTCACAACACACTAAAAGTGGCATAGTATTTAATTAAAATTTGTCTATCACTAGACTAAAATATTTCTTTATATATAATCACAATTTTAATCACACGAAGGCACGACCTTCAGGGACATTCTCGTTCTGAGATCGACACGTCCGTAGGAGTGTCTCACCTAACGAACTTAAACTAAATCGATACACACATGAGAATGGGGGATCAATACGCAATCACGCTCTTGAGTAGTCCCATGCCAAGACTCCACCGATGTCCATATATATATATATATATAGAATAACGCTTTGCTCATGCGTCTAACCAAATCTACACAATTCCCTAATGTTGGAGTGTGCCATTAATTAAGGTTCATCATTCTCGATCTTAATTAAGGCTAACGTATTATAATTTCTTAACTAAAGCTATTAATCTTCCTTCTCGGTAAATAAGGATCTAACCACTCGAATTAACTCGGAACGACTCCCCGTAAATTAAAATCAAAATCTCATTTTTTCAGCAAAACTCGTTTGAACGACTTTCGAAAGGTCGTTTGAACGAACCTATACATCTCGTTCGAACAGAAAAAGGGCTCGTTCGGATGGCTGCAGTAATCTTGTTCGAACTAGATAAGGGATCTCGTTCGAACGAGAATGACGCAGATCCCAGCTTCATCCCAAAAACACAAATCAGTCCTAAAACCTCCATTAAATGTCCTAAAAGCTTCAAATCAACATTCCCAACAACCCCAAAGTTAAACATAATCCTAGGTGCATGATCCTAATCGATTTCCAATGATTAATAAAGATTTAGATCATCAAAACAAGGCTTAATTCAACATATCTCCATTAGTAAACCTAGTTCACCATTAATATGCAAAGGGGGCTCAAAGAACCTACGAATTCAGACCTAACATCTCAAATTAACATGGGGATTCTACTATTTAACATGATTTCCACAACAGAATTAATCCTTAAATTCATTCAATTTCATAGTTTTCCCAGACTCCAATGTACAGGTAGATTTAATATGCTTCTAATTACCTCATATACATAAGGTGATTAAAACTATTAAATTTGGTCCTAAACATGCTTCTAATCTCAAATTAATAAAGGAAAAGCAAATATTCTATATAAGTTACAAATTTAGAGATGAATTGCAAGAGATTTCTAGCCTTAAAATTGAAGAATGATGCTTGAATGCTTGTACTCTCCTCTCGATGCTTTCTTTGCTTCTCTCACAAGTCTTATGGCCGTTGCGGTTTTCTAATCTAATGATAAATGACTAGTTAAAGAGTTTGAATCATATTAAATACTCTAATTCCCAAACCTCCATATTTGGCCTATTTTCGGGCCCCAGTAAGGGCCCAAAATACTATCCGGAATAGCTCAAAACTTAGCCTAAGGGTGGTATACCTACCCCTCAAGACCAACTTAAGAAGCTAAAAACACGTAACCTAGTCTTCGTATCACTCTAGAGCCCGCTCTAACTGGTTATACATCATATCTCACGGTAAAACCTCACAACGTAAAATAAAATGACCAATTATTTTACGCATAACCGCATATAGTCCAACATAATTAATTACACCCATTAATTAATAATAGCATGCGGCACAAATAAATTACTTGATATGTATATCACAATTAAGTCACGTATTATGTACAATTAATCATCATCTAAATATGCAATATTTACTACCAATTATCTCAAGTAATAATTAATTCTCTTTTAATAATTTCTTCTCAATTAATATAAATAAATATAAATAAATAAATAAATGCCAGACAAATACAGGATATAACAGGTATCATCCTTAAAGGTGCCACATTTGAAGTAGAGCTTGAGTTGGATGTGGGAAATATTATATCAACGATAAACTTACACTACAGTAGTGAACTACAGTGACTTATCGACAATAAATCTCGCAAAACGAAATTCACGATGTCAAACATTGATCCATTTTTTTAATAGAAAAAAAATTCATTTTGAGGGTTTTTGTGGTGGTGGGGGCGCATCTCTCTCTCTCTCTCTCTCTCTATATATATATATATATATATATATATAAACAATGATGGTGGCAGTTACAATTAATGGCAGCAGTGGTAGCGAGGTAGCAGTTACAAATAATGGCAGCAGTGGTGGCGAGTGCAATTGGATGTGGTGGTGGTGGAGATTATCCGCAATGTCGATTAATCTGGGGCGATTGTTGGATTATGGTGGACAGTTTTTCTTTATTTATGATTTTAGGGTGCTTAAAAGTATTTGACTGATTTTTTCTTAGCTAACACTAATACAACATTTAATTGCTGAATAGTTAATAAAACCTTTATAATAAAATTCTCTACAAATGGAACTTATATGTATATGTAATTAGTAATTTAGTACATGGAGTTTAATTACGTCTGTGGATTATGGGAAATCCATATGGACATTTAACCCCCGCCATAATTTACAATAATAAAAGCGATGACAATTAATGTCCTCTTTCAAATGGTGGCTTTATATGTGGTCCAAAATGATTGGTTGTTTCATTATGCATCAGTAAATCTAATTCACTATTTGTAGAACGAATCAACAATTTTTGAGGATCCAAATCTAGCACTTACTATATATGATAATTGGAAGTGCAGTAAATCAGGCTATCATATTAATGTTCGAAAGCATGGTCTCGACCAATGTAATATAACAAGGGAAACAATTACTACAGCTCAAAATAAAGCAAGCTACCAAAAAGCTAAAACAAATGCCTGGAAGGGAACTCAACAAACTCAAAGGGTGTGTTTGATTGGAGTGGGTGAAAAAAAATCCCCATGGAAAAAATTCTTACCTCCACCCAGCCCCATCAAAAACAAATCATCAAATAATATCCAAAATGTGCATTATAATAAGATTTACTTCTGGCAAAAGTGTTTTGGGGGGGGGGGGGGGGGGGGGGGAAGAGAAGACAATCAAAAATACACCTAAAACACACCAAAAGTCGGAAAATATAGAACTTTCCATATTATCTGTGGAGATTATTGTCTTACAAACACAGCGTAAGTGTGTCAGTCTCATATTGAGAAACTCAAAATTTACTTTTGGAGGGGAAGTTGGGGGAAGCCCATTTCCAATACAACAAAAAATGTTTTAAGGAAAATATGGTTAAATCAAAAATTGTCATCGACTAACTTGATCACTGAACTCTCTGAAGCAGTTTCTCCGCCATAATCTTTTGTTGTACCCCACTCAAAGACTCAGAATTCATGATTGCATTCCCAACAAGGATAACCGTTGATGGAGATTCAGCATTCACCTAAAGCAACATAGAAATTTAACGGTTTAAAAGAAAAAAATGGTATTATTAACTATTCCGTTCTTTTATTAAGGGGGGAGGGGGTGAACCATATTGCAGAAAGTAAGATTGCAAATGAGAACAGAACCGAACTTGAGCCTTAAGCTCAGCCAAATGGAAGTAAATATTAGCATACCCAAACACGACCATTTAAACCAACTGCTATCTCAAAGGAGAGCTTTTTTCCAAGAGATTCAAGAACTGGACAAGCTGGGGTACTCAGCAGCCTATAGAGTGAAAACCAGAAGTACATCATTAAAATAGAAACCAAACCTCAAGCTTCAAAATGTGATGTACTACAAACAATCAATTAAAAAGGGAGACCAAAAATCTCACATTCGTGATAAACCGATCGATGATTCGAACATGTAACCATCTTTAAGAGGACCAAATTCGCCTGCTTTCCCGGTGGCTAAGGGGGGGAAAAAGATACTTCTTTAGAAATTATATATAAAACATAGCACCAATAAATTGAGATAAACCACCAACAACAGATAAAACCATGACGTAGCTCAAGGATTAAATAAACTAACCATCCATGCCTGACAGTTCAGGGTTCATGCCAGTGTTTGCCTTGACGACGCGGACATAGAGCAATGTACCTGCCTGAAACACAAAGCCAAAATGAAATATTTGCCAAATTGCAATACAACTTGTGATTAATAACTTGATGCATGATGCAAGAAAAAACACTTAATGAAGACAAATAAATCCTAGGACTTGCAGGTGGCAGATGAAATCTGTCACAAATTGTCCACTCTTGGAAACCCCTGTAACCAGTTTTGTAATAAAATTCGATTGTATTATTCTTGTTCAATCCATATATCAGTGAAAAGATGGAGTTCACTGTATTTCTGGAGATGGCAAGTGAGCAAATCTACCTATAAAAGCATGTAAAACCCATTTTATTCTTTTGACATTTATATCCTAATTTATCAAAAAATTCCCAACATGTACCCGGTTCTTGTGCGCTCCTACCATGGAAGGTTTTTCAGATTAAATACGATACGGAGCAGAATCTTTCATTGCCTCCTAGGAAAAAAATTTGTAGCTCTGTATTTTTCAAGGAGATGGACGTAGTGAAAGTCCAAACTTATACCCTCTCGACCAATTCACCACTTCTCTTCCTCACTGTAGCTTCAAACTGGTTAGGGCCAAGTGAGAAAAAGGTTTCAACCTTCTCTTCACTGCATCTTCAGGTAAAAATTTCTTGATTTTTTAAATTTATTTGTTTATGATCATTTTTAAATTTCGGTTTGAATGATTTCAAACCTCATAAATCTCTTCTTGAATCTCATAAATCTCAGTACGAATATCATGAATCACTGTGAATCTCACCCTTGATTCGTGTTTCTTATCAGTAGGATTTAGGTAGAGGTATATGTCAAATGTCATATCTTTCCCCTAAAATGTTAGTTGGTTTTCATCCTAACTATATGATATCTCGATTTCATTGCTAAATTACAGTATGTTCATATTCATTTTTACAGCACAAGTGATATTTCAAGAGTCTGTTGATACGCACCACCTTATATAAGCGACTAAGGTATAAACATCACATATGCTCCTCCATTACACGACAATAAACTATATAATTCTTCCTCAATGAGCACAAATCGAAGTATGTTTTTTAATTTAGACATCTTATGTAAGGAATTCTTCTTTTTTCTTTTGTAGTTTATTGGGTCCCTACCAACCATTTAATAATAAATTTGCTTAGTGATTGCATTTCCTGGTGCTCTTGTTTAGCATCCATTTTGTTTAAAAAATTTCCTCTCAAGGAAAGGTGTGAAGGTTATTAAGTTTGTTATAGAATTTCTTACCTTTAGCCGTCTGTTTGTTATCAAATTTTGATTTGTGCATGTAAATTGTTTGGTAAAATGCCAATTGTACTCAAAACTCACTATAAAGCGTTCTGTAAAATTTTGTGGAGAAGGGTATGGTTATTTTATTTGTTAACCATAGAGAGTTAAAAGAATTCCTGAAAATGAAGGTGTAAATAGTTAAATTATAATGTGTAATATGGCTCTTTATTTTATTCACCCAAAACTTCATGTCTTGTACGTTTATGTAACATAGCGTAAATGGTAAGTTTTTCCCTCTGAATTGGAATAAGGATACTAAATCTGTATACTGTCTAAAACTGTTTATTGATGTTTAGGTTGTTGATCCTCGTGTTACCTTGAATCAGTTAGCTAATTGATCCTCATGTTTAACTTCGATTAGGAAGCATCAGCGGACATGTTTTCGCTCACAAGTTTTCAGTAATTTAGTTTCTGGATACGAGTCTGTCATCAAGGGACTACATTAAAATACTCCTTTTCAGTTGGGACAGTGTAATGACAATATCACTTTCTGAATTGGGAATAAGGATACTAGATCTGTATATTGTCTAACATTGTTTAATCATGTTTAAGCAGTTGATTCTCATGATTACCTTGGGATTAGTTAGCTAATTGATCCGAGTCATGTCTAACTTTGATTGCTAAGCATTAGCGGACAATTTTTGCTAATCGAAAAGAAAAAAGCTATCACAGGAGCATCTCATTTTGCCTTGCCAATAGGCAAATGGGAGGCCATTTTGCCAACCAAAATACATTTTTGGCTGCAAGGCTGACAAAATGCCTCATTACTTTGAGCTTTTTTTCACCTTTTCAGCATGCATAATTCCATTTTGGCATTCCTTGGGAGCTTTTTTATTGTTTACCGCATGCATAATGCTATCTTTGCGTTATGCTTTTCCATCCGAAGATGGTCATATAATACAGGAATAGATCTTGTTGGATATGAGACCAGATAGGCCAATACATATTGATCATTGTGATTTGTGATAATTCATGGGTAGTAATAAATAGAACAGAATACATTGTTTCTCACTGATATTCGAAATTTTTAATAACATAAAAATGATACGATCCATTAAAATATGGATCACTATGGCTAATGAGCATTTCCAGGCTCAGCTCCTTCAAAACTTCTTACTATCAATATATGTATCTTCAGTGCTAAAAAATCAAGAGTGATTTCACTTTCACTCATTTTTTTCCAACTTTTGTGTTGCACGAAATTATTTGACACCCCCAAAAAATGTCGCTATAGCTCACTAAGTGTCACAAAATACCCTCAAAAAGTGCCATTTTATAAACTTTAGAGACACTTTGTGTTGTACCTCAAATTTTGAAAGAGAAAGGGGGGTGTAACACAATTGTTGGAAAAATATTGAGTTGAATGTCAAATGGATCCAAAAATCTATTTATAATATGAAGCAGGTTTTGCCATATATGATCATGGAACATGACTAAGACATTGAATGACATAATGTTGGAAACTGCATAAGCTAATATTGCAAAGTGTCCTCATCTCTAGAATAAAATCAATAGAAGATAAAATGGTATGGGGCATTAGCTCGAATATTAGACGAATAACAAGGAACCAAAATCAAGGAATTGCACCTCAAACTTTGGTATGTTTCTCCTAGTTCCTCCCTCAAATGCGAGAACAGGGAGAAATGCCAATGCAGGTCCCTTTATGTCAACAAGGAAGTTCTGCATATGATAGCAACAAAGAAATGAACATGAAGTTTATGTAAGAAGAAAAAATTATATAATCAGTTGGAACAAGCACAAAAAAATGTACAAGATTTAGAAAAAGTCAGTCCCTTCCAAGGAACAATATATCCTCATGAGGCATGTTTAATATCTACACTGGACAAATTATAATATGAACACAATTTATATAATCACACCAATCGTTATCCAATTTGGATAGAGGGTTATTGGCAATTCAGCCCCTGAAGTGTGTGTTGGGAATCTAAGCCGGTCTCAAAAATATAATCCATGTTGTCCATAAAACGGGTGTTCCTAATTATCCAACTAATTAGCACACGAATTATACAACACAATCAATTAAATAAATAAATGTAGCAAATAATAAAAAGACATAATTGTCCTTTCCATCATGGCCTAGACTTCTTCTTGAAGTACAAATCTTCATGCACAAGAATCCTTGTTGTAAAAGGCTTCCTTTTAATAAAGAGTCCAACTTGAAGCAGACTTCATCACAAACAAGAGTTCTTGAGGTCTTGATCACTGGAAACTGATCTTCCATGGTCTGGAAACAATATGGGAAAGAATCACCGTGAGAAGACACCGAAAAACACCCAAGAGGACCAAAAAACAAATCTGCCAGCAGGGGAGCGATCAATTGACCCTGTCAGGGCCAGCCTTCTTCCTCTCGTTTTACCATGCAAAAATTGCCATAACCCTTCCAAACCTTCATGAAACCTCACCAAACACTTAAGCCCATACAAATACATAATTGTGTAAAGGGACATTACATCCCCTCACAATCGCCTCCAAATACATCAATATTGAAAAAATTACAAAGCTTAAATGCAAAAAAATAACTACGGATGAACCACTGTAGGATCCAATCACAGAGAAAAATAATGGGTGACCATGATGGAAGGGATATATACAAAAAATCGCTGCAAAACCATGTTAGTACGGAAGTATATATAAAGATACACCATCCCACAACATGCAAAACTAGGATTTTCTAGTTTGGACAATATGGACATTTCCGATGGATGATTAATCTAAACCATAGGCCCTAATACCAATTTGTTCGGAATCAATATACACAGAATAAAAAAATTCAATCTTGGATCTTCAATTAATCAAACATTAGAAAGAGGTAAAACCAAAACTTTGCGGATCCGGTTGCAATCCAATGGGGAGAACAGTATTTGTTGATGATATTGGGTTGTCTTCTTTTACATATCCAAAAGCTTACTTAAAGTCAGGCAAGTGGGTTGACACCTTTTTAGATGAAAATATTTGCTTATGATTGAGATATGGTGGTCTCTCTCTAGCCTCCTTCACATAAACGTGAATAGTGTTTTCACTCACCCCTCTCAAACTCTAAAGATGAATAATAATTATTAGAACCCCTCTCCACACCTTTATATATACAAGTATAAGGGTTTCTTGAAAATATGGGTATGACTACTTAGGTATTTGGACTACACCGGGACCAAGACATATAATTAAACTAACTCTAAATAAATACTCACAAATCTCAAATTACGTTTACCGTAATTTATTTCCTTTACTTAATCATAATTAATTCCATTAAATAATTATGGCTGCACTCCAATTTAGTTATCTCAAAAATCACTCGGATATAATGAGATATTATTTGCAAAGTTGATTATGGTACATAATATGATTCCCCGCTTCAAGCTTCCGATACCTGCTTGGTCATTTCAATTTTCGGCTAATTGATTTGACTTTAACCAACATCTAATTAATTCCTTGATTCTCAAGACTTAACTTATTTTGCTACTTTACCGAATTATAAATAATCCACTGGTCAGGTTTACTACTGGAAACAAATTTTATAAGTCTATCAAGGGGGTATCGCAATCCAAGGTATCCCCAAATGCGAATTCCTCTGAATTAAGATCTTAGACCTACTTACATAATTGTCACCCAATATGCGGAATTCATTTGATTCAATCTAATATTGAATTGCACCCTAGCAATCAAAGCAACAACCATATAAGTGTTCCAATTCTCATAATTCTCAGCATTAGGAATCTATGCACCCTTTTGCAAATGGTGTGAGATTTGTCCGAGTCTAATTAAGGTATCCCTTAGATCCAAATCTCACGGGTGGTCATGTTCAATACATTCCTAGAATTACCGATCACAATCCTCTAATGAACTATCGCACAAGTTCTCGAAACCATCATACAGGATCTTATAATTTGAGATAAACTATTAGGATTGCATCGCAATCGTTCCGATATGATGTCAACTTCCTACCTAGGTTGTGAACTTTTCAATAGTGCTAGAACCGGAACTCCAATCTCCTTGTGATCAACCCGAAGTCAACTCGCTATAATTCCTACTAAGCTCTATTGAGTGACATTTACATGAAACAATATATTTAAACAAATATAAAGCATTCTCACAAACTTGATTCTCATTTCAAAATGAATAAAACAATCATTTATTAATCAATAATAAAATGTTTTACATATGGTTTTAAGAATAAATCCCAACAGTGTGGTCGAATTATCACTTTAGTACCTAAAGTTTCAAAAGTGGCATATATAACCCCAAAATGTTCTAGTTAAATCACTTTAGTCCAAAATCCAATATACTGTTAAATAATTACAGGATTGCGGCATGTGCAGTGCACAGGCTTCAAAACTGATGCATTTTTCCATTTAATTTATTAGTTAAATTCTTTGGAAAATCAAGCATCTTATATATAATTCAGAAAATTATAAGAAAAATACCGCCGAGTTCGTGGCGTCACATTGATTGTTTTTATATATAAGTTTCTTAAATTTGACATTTACTTTATATTTTTAGCTTTCATGTTAGTTAAAGGTCACCATACTCTACACTATTTACCAAGTTTTTCGTTCATTCTTTTATATACTAACATGTTATAAACAATAAAAAGATATTGTTTACAAGAAAAATATAATTTCATTTATAATAAAATAAGGAGTCCTACACTACCATATTAATTCTATTGTGTCGTGGTAACGGTACTTTCTTGTGAAATTTAAGACTTGTACCCTTTATCAAAGATGTTTATTATTATCTAAAGAGTCCAAAACCTATTTTTAATTATTGATTTTCTATATTATACATATTATTAAAATATAGAAAATAAAAAACTAAAAATATTATACCTTTTATTAAAAAACCTTGAAAACTAAAAATATTATACCTATTATTAGAATTTGGGGAATTACAGAGAAATCATTTCAGTATTACAATAAAAAATTAAAACATTTTTAAAAAACAGAATTTACAGGAAAAAATATTTTTTAAATTTAGAAACATAGCAAATAAATAATAAAAATAATTTTTGAACTCTTTAGATAATAATAAACATCTTTCATAAGGGCTCCAAATCTTAAATTTGGGAAGGAAAAGGTATAACCAATATACGATAGAATTAACATTATAGTGTAGGACTCCTTATTTAAAATTGTAAATAAAATCATTTTATCGTTTAAAATATATCTATTTATTGATTATAATATGTTAGTATAAAAGAATGAACCAAAACTTGTTAATAGTGTAGTGTATGGTGACTTTTAACCAACACAAAGGCCAAAAATATTATGTCATTGTATGTCAAATTTAAGAAATTTATATATATAAATCATCTGCACAACGACACGAATCCGGTGGTATTTTTTCATGATTTTTTAATTTTATATAAAAAGTTATGATTTTCAAAGAATTTAATTAATAAATTAAATGAAAAATGCATCAATTTTGAGCATGTGCACTGCATATGCTGCTTACTGTTAATTATGTAACGGTCTGTTAGATTTTTTACTATAGTGATTCAACTAGCAAGCTTTGGGGTTTTATGTGTCACTTTTGAAACTTTAATTTTTTTTAATTAAAAAAAACAACAATTTATTTATTGAAAGGAGAAAAACCCTCTCCTACGGAACTTACAAGCGCTAAAGCAAAGAAAATTTACGAAAACTAGAACTAATAACGGCTCGCCTTGAATTGCATTTTAGAGCCGATATCTCTGCAGCACTTAAGTACGGACCTGCTTCTCTTTTTTCTTTTCGTGAATTCCTTCGTTCTCAAATTCATTTGAATCTACCAAATTCCCTAAAACCTCAAAAGAATTTTTAATTTGAGTTTTTGATATTTGGTTTCCACATTTCCTATAAAAGGAGTCGTCAATAAACTCCATAGCTTTAGCCGAATTAGATGACATTCCAAGATCAAATTTTGGAATTTCCACGAACAAATTAATTTCATGACCTTCCTTTTCACGTAATGAAGCATCAGTAAGAAATAGACAAATTTGGAATGTCCTCGAGAGGAGGCATATCTCCGTATGAATCTTCATTATCCGAAATATCCCCTGATGAGATATATTGAATATTTTTTTGGTCCATATGTTTGGGATTAGTTGACTGGACAAATACAAGATGAGGTGCCATGGTGTATGCTATTTGCAGATGATATTGTTTTAGTCGATGAGACTAAGATGGGGATAAATGCTAGGTTGGAATTGTGGAGAGAAACTTTAGAAACAGGAGGATTTAAAATAAGCAAAACTAAAACAGAATATGTGGAGTGTAATTTTAGTAGTAATAGGAGGACAAATGGAGATGTGGTGAAATTGGAGGGTCAAGAAATACCTAGAAATGATCATTTTCGTTATTTAGGATCGATTATACAAAAAGATGGAGATATTAGTGATGATATTACGCATAGGATTAGAGCAGGCTGGGTTAAGTGGAGAAGTGCGACCGGCGTTCTGTGTGATAGGCGTATACCTTTGAAGTTAAAAGGAAAATTTTATAGGACGGCCATTAGACCCGCCATGTTATATGGGACAGAGTGTTGGGAAACCAAGAAACAAAATGTGCAGAAAATGAGTGTAGCGGAGATGCGAATGCTAAGATGGATTTGTGGTAAAACTCGAAAGGATAAAATTAAAAATGAACAAATTCGTGAAACGGTTAAAGTAGCTCCTATAGAAGATAAATTGAGAGAAAATCGACTTAGATGGTTTGGACACGTCAAGCGTAGACCAATGGATGCTCCTGTAAGGAAGAGTGATTTAGTTAGTATTGATGGTAACCCAAGGGGTAGAGGCAGTGGCGGACCCAGGATTTTAGCAAGGGGTGGGCGAAAAATAAAATAATATTTAATTAAATTAAATAATATTAAAAAAAATCACAATTTATAGTTACTGTGTATTATCGAGAATACCATATATAAATAGTCAAATTATCTTTCATTACAAACACTAGTCATCAAACATCAAATTACATAAGCTTGTTTACAACAAAACTTTTCGTGTCTTCATATTCTGAAAGCGTCGAATGATATCTTCATTGTCAATGGCAACCACTATTTCCCTTTCAATATATGACACCAAACAATCATTCATCATGTCATCTCCCATTTGATTGCGTAACGAAGTTTTGATAATTTTCATTGCAGAAAATACTCTTTCTACAGTTGCAGTTGCAACGGGTAAGAGTAGTGCCAATTTTACAAGCAAATATACCAACAGATATACACGATCCTTCTTCAATTGAACCAACTTTCTAGCAAGCCCACCAACGCCCATTACTCCTGCAAATTGGTCATCGAATCGCAAATCCACAATATAATTATCAAGTTGATGCTCGAGTATCATTAACACTTGTGGAGGAAAGTCAGTGGGATAAAACTCAGCAAATCGGATCAATTTTCTCTTGTCATATGCAGAGAATGAATTGCTTGGATCAAGACAAGACATGCACAATAACAACTCTGTATTCACCTCATTGAAACGATTGTTTAGCTCTTGAATCTGCAAATCTATCACTGTATAGAACACTTCAACGCGTTAATGATGATAATTTGTGGCTTCTTCAGGATTGCGACGGGATCTTCCAATAACCACAAACAAGTCTTCCATACTCGGCACGGGTATCTGATGTTTAACACAAAATAAAGAAGCCTCCTCCAACAATGACTCCCACCCATCATCTCTCATTTGTTGCAATTGTTGTTTGGTTATTTTCACAAGAGTCATGGCATTCACAATGTCTTGGTCTTTTCTTTGTAATGCTTGTGATAAGTCATTTGCAATACCTAATACATTTTTCATCAAATGTAAGTGAAATACAAATTCAAAGCATTGCATAAGTACCATTAGGTTCATTGCATGACCTCTATGTTTTCGATTTCTTGCATTATCTTCAATAATTAGGAGAACATCCTTTATTGATGAGAATAAGCAAATCAAACTCACAAGTGTGCCATAATGAGAACCCCAACGTGTCTCCCCCGCCCGTTTTAATGCCAACTCCTGATTCAAACCCCGCCCGGTCAAAATATCCCCATTGCAAATTCCTATTGTGACCTGCTCAAACTGTTTCTCACGAAGAATGTCTCGACATTTACATGATGCTCCAACAATATTTGTGAGAAATGTTACAAGATCAAAGAATGCAGAAATTTTAAGGTGATTTTCTGCAACAGCTACAAGAGTTAATTGAAGTTGATGAGCAAAACAATGAACATAATAAGCAGTTTCATTCTCCATTAAAATCAAACTTTTAAGTCCATTGAATTCTCCTCGCATATTGCTAGCTCCGTCATACCCTTGCCCACGCAAACTTGCAATACTTAATCCATGTGTGGATAAAAGTCTCTCAACAACTGCTTTAAGTGACAAAGCAGAAGTATCACTAACATGTACAAGCCTAAGAAAACGCTCCATTACATATCCTTTTATATCAACAAAGCGTAAAACAACAGCCATTTGTTCCTTCACTGATATGTCACGGGACTCATCAACTAAGATAGAGAAATAATCATCCCCAAGCTCGGCAAGGATAGCATTTGTAGTCTCAACTGCAATGGAGTTAATAATATCCTTTTGAATTTTGGGTGATGTCAACGTGTGGTTTTGGGGAGCCTTCTTTAATACAGTTTTCTCGATTTCCTCATTGTGATCGGAAAGAAATTGCAAAAGCTCAAGAAAGTTACCCTTATTCAGTGATTCATCGGATTCATCATGCCCTCGAAATCCCAACCCTTGACGCAAAAGAAACCTAATACAATCAATTGATGCGGTCAAACGAACACGATAGTTTGCTTGAGTTTGACTGCATTGCTTAGTCAAAGCAAATTCGATGTGTTGCTTTTGCTTCAATAGATCTCCACCAGCCTTTACACATTTATTATGTGTACTCGTAGGCTCTCCAACATACTTATTAAAGTTCTCTTTCTTTCTCCAATTCGTATATCCTTCAGAAACAAAGCAACCACCATTATCAGTTTTAAAGAGATAGCAATACAAACAATATGCGGCATCTTTGGCAATGCTATACTCCAACCAATTTGCGTGATCGTTGAACCACACAGGCCTAAATCTGCGTTTCTCATTTGCACATAAATGCCAAGGAAAGTTGTGATTTTTAGGCTGGCAAGGGCCTTTTGTCAAGTAATACAATCGAACCACATTCCTTTCATTCACGTCATACTCCGAAACACTTTTTCTTAACCCCGGATCAGCAGGATAATCTTCTAAATTTGCTTCAATATTGGGTGGGGCCGACGGTCCGGGCGGAGGTGTTGGGGTTGAGGTTGGGGTTGTATGACTTTGACTTGTCTCGCCTCCTCCACGTGTCTTTTTAAAATATTTCAACATTTTGCCTTACATTTCATAAATAACAACAAACTAATTTTAACAATGTTTTTACAATAAACTAATTATTTTTCAATAAACTAATTTTTATAACACACTAATTTTTAGATTAAATTAACAATGTCAACAATTTTTAGAACACACTAATTTTTAGATTAAATTAACAATGTCAACAATCTAATTTAACAATGTCAAAATTACCAGCCTGTGCTCCTTTGTTGTTCCTGTTTGTTAGGAGAAGAAAGAGG
Source organism: Sambucus nigra (assembly GCA_949130495.1). NCBI lineage: Eukaryota > Viridiplantae > Streptophyta > Magnoliopsida > Dipsacales > Adoxaceae > Sambucus > Sambucus nigra. The sequence goes on from OX422212.1 coordinate 412,100,248, forward strand.
GAGGGACGGGACGGCGTCACGCCGCTGCTGTCGCCGGTCGGTGGAGTAGTTGGTGGAAAGAGAGAGAGTTGAGGCCGAGTAGCGGTGGAGAGAGAGGCCGAGTAGCTGGTGGAGAGAGAGAGAGAGCTGGAGTAGCTGGTCTGGTGGAGAGAGAGAGAGCTGGAGCCTGCCGCTAAGCCGGACCACCGGCGGTAGAGAGAACAAAGAAGAAAAGAGGGGCGGCGGCTGTTTGTTGGGCTTGGGAACTTAGGGTAAATGAAAAAAATCAGTCGTGTGCTGTTGTGTATGTGTAGAGATTTGAGTTTGGTTATTTTCGTTTCTGCCCCCAAAACTATTACACCTTCTATTATTAAATATTACACATAGGTCCAAAAAAAAAAAAAAACTATACTCGGGAAAAAAATTCCGAAAAACCCGGGTGGGCGGCCGCCCACCTTCGGGACCACCTAGGTCCACCCCTGGGTAGAGGTAAATTAACTTGGTGGGATATTATAAAAAATGACATGATATCATGTGGTTTAACCGAAGATATTGCACTGGACAGAATGGAATGGAAAAATAGGATTCATGTAGCCGACCCCAAATAATTGGGAAAAGGCTTTGTTGAGTTGAGTTGAGTATATGTTTGGGATTAAACGTCTCATTTCTTTCTTTTTCTGATCCAATTGAATCAATAAATAAACGGTCCAATATATATTGAACTAATACCTGATTCTGTGGGAAATCTTTAGAAGTCAACAAATTTGATTCGGTCCCCAAGTTGGATATCTGATGAGCAATATTTTCGGTGCCTTCCTGATTAGTAGGGATACCAATCTCTATTTGAAAACAAAGACTAAGTTTTGTGTTTCCGGCCACCTGAGTTCCTTCTACAGTTTTGAACCCATTCTTTTTCAAGAATCTTACACTACTTGGAGATAATTTTTTATTTGGTAAGACTGCAGGATTGGAAACGTTGCAGACTCCTGCAGCCGAGCTATTGTCCCTAGGTACAACAGGAACATCGCTGTCAACTGACCTACCTACTGTAATCTCAGATGTAAGGTTTGATTTGTTGGTAGATGCTGCCGAAACCAACTAAACAACAGGAACATCGCTGTCAACAGATTTTCCTACTGTTAACTTAGATGCAAAGTTTGATTTTTTGGCAACATGTTGTTTTGACTCATTAGCCAAAGGTACACATGGCCTGCTGTCATTAGCGAAATCTGCTGGTCTAGGCTCTTCATTCAGACCTGCTTGAATAGTGGTCGTACTAGGGCTTCTGCCATCATCCAAACTTTGTCCCTTACGCACATCTGATTTGGATGGAGCCTTTATTAATTCTTTAGAAAGTGGGTTGGCCACTTCCTTTTGTAAAATCCTACACTCATTAATGGAGTTTCCAAGAGACTTGCAAAAACTACAGAATAATGTTAAGAGATTCATAAGTAATGTTAACAAAAAAAGATCCTTCACTTCTTTCAACCATAATACGATCTGGTGCTTTACTTGAAAAATCAACTTCTAAGACTCTAGCGTAATTTCCATAAGACCTTTCTAATGTGGCTTTATCAAGTGGCAAAGGTATACCAACACCTCTAGATATTTGAAGAAGAAGACGCAGGTCCTAGTAGTCTTGACATAGCCTCAGGCATCTCACCCGAATATTAACAGTAGAAATAATATGAAAATCTGGATTGAAATCCGGAATCCATTGAAACAATTTAAAACTACCATTAGAAAACTTAAGATGGCGTAAGGACATCACCCTACTCCGTAAGGACATGATTTTATAAATGTCCGACTAGAATCTAGGAATCTCTGAGTTGTCCTAGATCACCGTTATGTCATATACCGATACATCTGGCACGTTTTCACACGATCCTCCATGACGTCCTCTATCCGAATCATTGGCAAACGTGTTCGGCATCACGCACACAACATCTACAACGTGCACCACGTTCATCCGGTCTTCACTACTCCACAAAGTTCGTTATGAAGGTATGCGAACCGGTTCGGTCCCAAGGGGAACCGGTTCGGTTGGCTAAAAGTTTTGGCATCAGTACTGGAAAAGCGAACCGGTTTGCCTCTTATAAAGGCCAATCCAAACCGGTTAGACGCTTTTTTTCTATAAATACCTATTTCGGGAGTGTTCTTGATTAAGACTTTGGAAGAATGTTTTTGAGAGACCTACTACAACAAGTCTTCAATTTTAAAAGCCCTAACACATGCTTAGATTCACCAAAACATTTCAAATCTTATAATCATTGAGAAACCCATTTACTCATATTACTCATTCTTGGAGTAAATCTTGTGGAGAAGAAAGGTTGTCTCCATTGTTGATTCTTAGAGCTCTTGAGGGAACTCTTGCTGACGACAACGAACCGAGACCTACGGGTATTCGTCTGTCAAACACGTTATATTTCTCTATGTACATGTAAGTTGTGGTTTACATTATATAGTGAAATAAATGAGTTTGCCCCTTTAGGGGATTTTTTCTGAATCTGTGTTTGTGATTGTTTGGACTACACGCTATAATTAATTTTTATTGCTTTCAATCACTTTAGATGCATGTTTAGGGTTTGATTAAAACTGAATTTAAAATTGGAATTTAATTAAATAAGTTTAGTCATTGAACGGAAGCGCACTCTCAAATTGGTATCAGATTCAATTACACATTTATACCATGTAATTTTTTCCGCGAAATTTTTCTAGATATCAATTTTTTTTAAGAAAAATTTGATTTTTGAAAAAGCTTAAGTTCAATGGAAAACTTGTATAATCGGATGCCAGTTTTTAACGAGACAAACTATGCATATTGGAAACCTCGCATAAAATCCACTCTAAAAGCTATAGACGAACGTGTTTGGCTAGTTTGTGAAAGAGGGTGGACTCCTTCCACTGTCACCGTAGATACTGTGACAAATTTGAAACCTGTGTCTAACTGAACTGAGTATGAATTTAAATGGAGCACATATAATTCACGTGGCCTTAGTGCAATTTTCGGCGCCGTCCCTCCCTACGAGTTCCGACGTTTCATGACGTGTACCACGTCAAAAGAGGCATGGGACATCCTGCAGCTTACGCACGAGGGCACAAATGTCGTTAAGGCATCTAGACTACAAAATTTAACTGATGCAATCTAGGGTGCGGAAGCATAAAAAAAAATTATCTACACAACAATAACTCTCTCTCTAGTCTTTCAATCTCAAAATGGAAAAAACGATACAATGAGGGGCTCAATAGCAATTTATACTAAAAGGGTACAAAAGGGAAAAAAATTGATAAATGCTAAAAAGACGACTATATCTCAATGCTCATGCATCATTCTCCCCCTTGAGAGGAACTCATATAGGCAGAGTCCTGGCGAAAGAAATCGGGATCGACATTTTAACACCCCGTAAATTCAAGGACCTTTAATTATATTATATTTGGGAGAAAAAGAATTTATTTTATTGGAAGAAATTAAATTCAAGATTTGGAAAAAAAAAATAATTTGAGGAATTTATTAATTTGGTGAATTGAGGTTTAATTATTTCAACTATTTTGTGTCGCATTTTGAGGTCAAAAATTTGGAGAATGTCATAAATTAATTTAGATGACAATTCGGAGTGCACGGTTTAGTCCGAATGGTCGAAATAGTTGGAAAAGAGTGTTCATAGGTATAATATGGGTTTCGGGACTTTTCTAGACACATTTGAGCTCCCAATTAATTGTTTGGGCCCTTTTTATAAATCCCACAAGCCAAAAAACAGGATTGAGTTATTAAACCCTAAAAATGAGAGGGTGTGGCATTCATAATACATTTGTAGAAAAACCGTTTTTAAAGAGAGAAAATGAGTGCAAGTGGGAGAAACCATGGGAGCAAAAGATCAAGAACAAGAGAGGATGGAATTCATCAACCCATCATCTTCATCAAAGATTCAGATTCTACAAACCCTAAGGCAAGTGGTTTAACTTACATCTAAATTAATTGCATATTTCTATTCATATCATAGTGAGTGTGATAAGATGATATGGTTTTGGGTTATTTGATATCTAAATTGGGTTTTGACGGGTAGGATTGAATTGTAGAACAATTTGTTGAATTTGAAGAAGTGTATGAAATTGGGTAAATTAAACCGTCATTTTAGAAACTGTTTTCCGACGTTTTGATTACGAAAATGGTGATTCTGTCCGCGTTGCCTCGTAGAAAATCTCGTTTTCGACATTTTGTTCTCTGATGCGTTTTCTCAAAAAAAAAAAAACGGCTCCAAAATGCCTCAAAACAGCATTTTAAAAATCTGGGCAGATTTGTGGGGTAAATTTTTAAGAAATGTTATTTTTAGTTGTTATTCCATTGGAGGTTGCCTAGATTGATTGATTGTGATTGTTGTTCTATAATAAGGACATTAAGCCTAAAGTGGAGATTAGGTTTTACATAAAGTGAGACAAGTATTGGGGTAATTGAGAAAATAATCCACAAGGGAATTCAGGTTGAAATTGAGTAAATTGAAAACCTTAGATTAATAATGGTGCTAAATTTATTGAGGAGAATTTTGAATAATAAATTCGGGATATTCTATTTTCGGACCAAGCGAGTGAGTCCGGGTATATTGGGTGAGTGACGCCAAGAAAATTAATTAATGCGTGATTAATTCGATTGAGTCGGGATATTGACTCGGGTGAATTTTGGAGTAGTGCTACGAGTGTTGAGGCACGGATTTGGTTTAGATAATTTATTATAGGGTTATATAATAAATTATGGAATATTCAAAAATAAAAAGGGTGATAACCTTAATATGTGGGATTTGAGGAATAAGTTCTACATGATGAGATTTCGGGCTAGTGATGTATGTCCGAGGGATTTTAATTGGGTGAGACAACCTGAGTGATAAATTATTTGAATATCAAGTCGGTATATAGACTTGGGAATATTAGGCTAGTGTTACGGTATTTGTGCACGGGTAGCCTGGATTTAATATATATATATATATATATATATATATATATATATATATATATATATATATATATATATATATGCGGTGATGTGTAGTATATATATATGATTTATAAATATTGTTGTGAATAATATTTATAAGGAAGCATACCCACTCTAGTGCTATAATGGGAGGTTGCGCGATGTGGGTAGCTAGAGAATGCAGGATGAGTATAGTCCCCAGGGTCATAGCGTTCGGGTTCAGGAATGAGACGCTTTGGGTATGATTCGGTCTCATTACCGTGGGAAACTATGGCCGCCTCCAATGCATTTATTTTACTGATTCGGTGAGCGCACCGCGTCAGGGTTGTGGGTGGATGAGTATACCCGAGGGTGATAGCATTTAGAGAGCACCCCATGAGAGCCTACTCAGGAGGATGGTTATATCTACTACATGTGTGTGAATGTTGTAATATGATGATACGTATATATGGTGTAGATTTATATACGGGTAAATACATGATGTGAATTGTATTAATTATATAACTTGTGAGATTATTATATAGAATCAAATGAGAAATGATTTGAATAAGTTAGTGTGGTTAATAACTTATAAAACGTTTACTAAACTCACTCAGGATATAGTAGTGGGAAAGGCAGGATATGTGTATATATATGACAAGACTAGTTACGGGATAGATGGCTAGATGGATCATATATAGGTACGTTAAGCGCACATTAGTTGAGGGGTGAGGTGGTTCTCAAGAGAGTGCGGCACTAACTTAAATGTGAAGAGCATTCATACATTTTAATTTACTGCATTTAAATTCACTTGCTAGATATTTTTCAAAATGTTTTGGGTTATAACCCTTGCTATAAAATATTTTCAAAACCTTATAGGTATCCAGCTACAGGGACGTCAGTCTTGTTCTTGTTCTATTCCAGGATTACGCAGCTGCAGCATATGTGGATGTTGCAGGACTTTAACTTAGTCGCTTCAGTCATTTCATTCCTAGAGTAGAATGCAGTCAGTATTTCCTTTGGACATGTCGCCCTAGTTTTTACTTTTGTTCCAGCCTGATGATGTACTCATTTTATTATTCTTGTGGTGTATATCTTTGTGATTTGAGTTTTGTAGCTGGTGGTTTTCTCGGCAAGGATTTGTAAATATTCATTTTCAGTAGTGTTTGATTTAGTGATTGCGTGTATGATTTATTATATATATTCTTTCGCATGTTATTAGTGAGGTTTAATAAAAAGATAAAATTTGACATCGTGTCTTTTGAATACTAGGTGGTAAGTAAGTTTAAAAAGTTTTCGACAGTGATACTAAGAATGAACTAGATGAGATTCCTGTTTAATTTGATATAGCACTGATCACCCAGTAATTTATTAGGCGGGGTGTCACAGATGATATCAGAACAACAGGGTCTAGTGTCTTTAGGATCTGTGCGGCTTTCCACGTTTCAACGTAGCGTTCTTTGATATGGAGCCTTATTATAGGATTGTTGTATTCCTTCACATATGCAACTTACGTTCTCCTGCTATAGGATATAGTTCCTGTGATTCATATACGGTTTCGGTCAAGAGTGGCAGATCGAACATCATAAAACGACAAGCGTGGTACGTAGAAGGATTTGCAGGAGGGAGGACGCAGCAAAAGCCGTGGAGTATTCTAGAAACAGTGACGCGGTAGGAGTCACCGTATTGTTCGAACCATTGAAGTTGGAGTAACCGCTGGGGCGTAGTAGCTGCCCCAAGAACCGTCATGAAGGTCGATGGCGCAAAGCTAAAACCCCAAGTGTGGACAACAAGGGTGAGAGTCGAAGAATATTTTATTTCAGAAGAACAATCCGCTAGAATTCGAGGGAGGTGCGGAAGGGTGATTTACCAATAGATTTGGATCACATGTGGGAGAGTGTAGTAACACTCAAGTCAAAATTTCGAGCAAAGTAGTTTGTTCTTAGAAGCAGTATGGGGTGATGGGAGCCAGGCACCACATTCATGGGGAGATACCACGAATAACGAGGAATTTGGGGTGTCACAGATTATTATGAATCCTCTTATGAATCCTCTCACAAGAGGTTAAATTGAGAGGCAAGGAAAATTTCAGTCATTTTTCCAAAAGGGATGACCATGGACGGGTAGTAAGGAAAGTTGATGGAATTCGCAAACTTCGCAACCGATGAGAGAGATACGAAGAATCAAATAGGGTTTGTAAGTTGATATTAGACCCGTGGGTAGAATATACAAGCATGGATTGGAGATCTTGCTAGGATGACCGGTGTCGTTATCTTCAAGGGTGTACATTTACATTTGTATCAAGGCTCTCGAGAGAGGGGAGCTAAGGGAGTTGGAGAATCTATCCGAAGAGTGAAACTGGAGTTTTGTGCTAGTGAGGCACCAAGGAAAGGATACCAGTAGCGAACCTAGATTTATGATCGAGATCAATAGAACTTCTATCAAGTGACGGTGGGTTCTGTTAGGCCGTCAAGGCCAGCAACAAGTCTATTGGATCAGCGGATCCAAAGGGACAATTGGGGTAGCAATCAGGTCAAGGCTACCAGGTCCGTGAGAAGGACAACCCCAACATGGCCGGTGGGACCACAGAAAGGGGAATGACACAGAGAGGTATCTTATGTGTAAAAGAGTAGAAACACATGGGTGGATCTTGTTAGTAGCGAGGCAAGGGACAGGAGTGGGATGTCTAGCAAGGGCATCAGTAGAAAAGTTTTTGGTTTGGTTAAGACGAGGGTGTTATGTCTATTAACCATTGCGCCGGCAGTGTTATGGGCAACTGAAACTACGAGTTTTATTCCGAGATGATTGGGGTTTGCTTTGTGTGATGCGAGCGGATCACAAGAATGTATTAATACTAGGTTCGCGTGAGAAACGGATTTAGTGGAGGTATTGTTAATATCAATAGTGTGTATTTTTACCATGGAGTAGCGGGGCACTCTTCAATTCTACCTGAAAGGAACGGGTGGGTACGTTGAGATGATATATTGTTATGAGGATTAGCTCGTTTGAGAGGTAATATTCGAGGAATGGTTTTTATCATGGGTACGTACGAGTTCGCAATGGTGGGGGATCATAGCAAGTCTATCGTGTTCGTTGTCCCAGGGTAGGAGGTATATTTGTGTGACGTCCCACCGAAAGAAGGTTGAGCTCGCAGCGATATTTTGTGAAGTAGACTTTGAAGAGTACAGTTATCTAGTTATATTGGATCCCGGTGCGTAGGGACTCTTACTGATGAGATTCAAGGTATGTTGGGTTACCGGGGAGCGGAGAGATTTAGCTCGTTATTAATATTTAGCGTTGAGGGCTTAGTGATAGTACGAGCGTTGTAGTATATGGCTCCTTTAGAGACGCGGAAGCCCATGATTAAACTTGTGAGTATAGGGACAAAGTTTGAGTGTCCCGGGTATATGATTTGGAATCTACGAAAAACGAAGACTGACAATGCTGAGGAATAGTGCATTGGGAAAAGTTCTTTTGGGCTTTGGTGTGAGGTGATACACGTATAATAATTCGAAAGTGGGTAGACGTCATTAGATTCAAGGTCATCGGATTTGATAATAATTCGTGAACGTGTGGAGAAAATACGTTGAGCAGAGAGCCACTAAGAGATAGGGTCAATGGAGCAGGGAAGTGTTGCGAAAGAAACACTACGAAGTTTTGCACCACAAGTTGATAGGTGGGGTAATATCGGAAAGAATTGAATAGAAATTAGAAAGGTCATCGGAAATATTTGGAGGATATCGACACGTCGAAAAATGCGGGAGCGAACTTGAGATAAATAAGTTACGTATGTGATGATCGGAGGTTTGTGCAATTATGCACGAGATATAGGGTGTATGGACACCCTGGGCGGAGCCAGAGTCTCTACTATGCAGATACTTAGCAAATTCGGGGAGAAGACGCAAAGGCAATGATTTTGGGTATTCCGAAGGAAGGGGAATAAGTTGTCCCTCGAATTATGGAATGATTAAGTGTGGGTGTGTTTGGAAGTGAAGGTGAGTGCGTCACAACCTACGGTTTGCTATCACTAGGATTCGTGAGTGAGACGGATATTAGTGAAGGTGTTGGCCATAATAGCCATAATATATATATATATATATATATATATATATATATATATATATATATATATATATATATATATATATATCTAAGAACCGTGGGGTAACGGGGTTCTTTGGTGTTAACCACGTGAGAGGGGGGGTTACACTAAGAGGATGGTTACATTATATGAGAGATTCTTACTTTCGAGAATTATGGGAGTAGCATGGATGTTTTTCCAAGTTTCAACTATGTAGCTATAGTTTGGGACTATAGTAGATAGTTATAGTAAGTCTGGGTGTTCGCGGTACCAGGGTATGAATTATCGTTGCTATGTTTCACCTGAGATAGGGTCTAGCGTATGTATAAGGTTATGTATGTTAAAATGTGTTGCATATTAATGTATTAATTTTGGTAATTGAAATCCTGGGGAGTAGGGACATTTCTGAGGTGATTTAGGTTGGGTTGACTTATTGTCGTGCGGGGAGATATATAGCTCGGGACTTATTTTCGTGCAAGGAAACTAGTGATAGTAAGGGAGCAGTAGTGTATTTTGTCATTTTTAGCATAAGAGTGGATATGTATACTTTTATGCCGAGAGGAGGGTATTTGGAATGTTATAATTGTGGGATTGAAGTTATATTATGGTTTCAGGGCTGGTAAAAGTCGGGTTTCATTTTGTGCGATTAAGCACGGGTACAGGGTGTTTGGGCGCTCTGGTTAATCACATTCGCTTAATAACTTTATGTAGCAATGCTAAGGATAAGTGATTGCGGGGCTAGTTGAGACTGGGAGTACTAGGCTTATCCGAATTTTGAGGACGAAATTCCATTGTAAAGGGGGAAGTGTGTAACACCCCATAAATTCAAGGACCTTTAATTACATTATATTTGGGAGTAAAGGAATTTATTTTATTGGAAGGAATTAAATTCATGATTTGGGAAATTTTTAAATTTGAGGAATTTATTAATTTGGCGAATTGAGGTTTAATTATTTGGACTATTTTGTGTCGCATTTTGAAGTCAAAAATTTGGAGAATGTCACAAAATTAATTCAGATGGCAATTCGGAGTGCACGGTTGAGTCCGGATGGGTCGAAATAGTTGGAAAAGATTGTCCATAGATATAATATGAGTTTCGGGACTTTTCTAGACACATTTGAGCTCCCAAATAAGTGTTTGGGCCCTTTTATTAAAGTCCACGAGCCAAAAAACGGGATTGAGTTATTAAACCCTAAAAGTGAGAGGGTGTGGCATTCATAATACATTTGTAGAAAACCCCTTTTTAGAGAGAGAAAGTGGGTGCAAATGGGAGAAGCCATGGGAGCCAAAGATCAAGAACAAGAGAGGATGGAATTCATCAACCCATCATCTTCATCAAAGATTCAGATTCTACAAACCCTAAGGCAAGTGGTGTAACTTGCATCTAAATTAATTGTATATTTCAATTCATATCATAGTGGGTGTTATAAGATGATATGGTTTTGGGTAATTTTATATCTAAATTGGGTTTTTATGGGTAGGATTGAATTGTATAACAATTTCTTGAATTTGAAAAAGTGTGAAATTGGGTAAATTAAACCGTCATTTTAGAAACTGTTTTCCAACGTTTTGATTACGAAAATGGTGATCCTGTCCGCGTGGCCTCGTAGAAAATCCCATTTTCTACATTTTATTCTCTGATGCGTTTTCTCCCAAAACGTCTCCAAAATGCCACAAAACGGCATTTTAAAAATCTGGGCAGATTTGTGGGGCAAATTTTAATAAATGTTATTTTTAGTTGTTATTCCATTGGAGATTGCCTAGATTGATTGATTGTGATTGTTGATCTATAATACAGACATTAAGCCTAAAGTGGAGATTAGGTTTACATAAAGTGAGACAAGTATTGGAATAATTGAGAAAATAATCCATAAGGGAATTACAGTTGAAATTGAGTAAATTGAAAACCTTAAATTAATAATTGTGCAAAATTTATTGAGGAGAATTTTGAATAATAAATTCGGGATATTCTATTTTCGGACCAAGCGAGTGAGTCCGGGTATATTGTGTGAGTGACGCCAAGATAATTAATTAATGCGTGATTAATTCGATTGAGTTGGGATACTGACTCGGGTGAATTTTGGAGTAGTGCTACGAGTGTTGAGGCACGAATTTGGTTTAGATAATTTATTATAGGGTTATATAATAAATTATGGAATATTCAAAAATAAAAAGGGTGTTAACCTTAACATGCGGGAGTTGAGGAATAAGTTCTACATGATGAGATTTCGGGCTAGTGAAGTATGTCCAGGTAATTTTAATTGGGTGACACAACCTGAGTGATAAATATATAATTGTGGGAATTATTTGAATATCAAGTCGGTATATAGACTTGGGAATATTAGGCTAGTGTTATGGTATTTGTGCACGGGTAGCCTGGATTTTATATATATATATATAGATATATATATAGAGAGAGAGAGGAACGCTCACCTACATCATGATGTATACATCACATCATACACCACACCTAGTTCTAGGCACTAAGAATTTTTTTTCCAAAATTTTTATTTTTCTCTTGAAATTAACCTTCCAATCAGCCCATATTCAAAAAATTAGGTCAAAATACATTTTGTAGCTATTTTTAAAAAGTCCACAAAAAACTGTTGGCGCAGACCCTCATAAATAAGGTATTTTAAGCAGTTTTTTGTGGATTTTTTAAAAATAGCTACAAAATGTATTTTGACCTAATTTTTTAAACATGGGTTTATTGTAATGTCAACTTCAAAAGAAAAATAAAAAATTTGCAAAACAAATTTTTTTAGGGCCTATAACTAGGTGTGATGCATAGATGAGCCTTCTCCTATATATATATATATATATATATATATATATATATATAAAGTCTTGCTCTTGTGCGGACTAGTCCGCATTTTAAGAATGTGGACCGAACATGTGTCACCTGGCGGTGAGCCCAGAAAAGGGAGAGAGTGTGCCTATAATTTAGGCCATAATTTCTAGGCACATCCTTAGGTGACGCATGTCCGGTCCGCATTCTTAAAATGCGGACTGGTCCGCACAAGAGCATTATTTTATATATATATATATATATGCGGTGATGTGTAGTATATATATATGATTTATAAATATTGTTGTGAATAATATTTATAAGGAAGCATACCCACTCTAGTGCTATCATGGGAGGTTGCGCGATGTGGGTAGCTAGAGAATGCAGGATGAGTACAGTCCCCTGGTCATGGCATTCGGGTTCAGGAATGAGATGCTTTGGGTATGATGCGGTCTCATTACCGTGGGAAGCTATGGCCACCTCCAATGCGTTTATTTTACTGATTCGGTGAGCTCACCGCGTCAGGGTTGCGGGTGGATGAGTCTACCCGAGGGTGATAGCATTTAGAGAGCATCCGATGAGAGCCTACTCAGGAGGATGGTTATATCTACATGTGTGTGAATGTTGTAATATGATGATACGTATATATGGTGTAGATTTATATACGGGTAAATACATGATGTGAATTGTATTAATTATATAACTTGCTAGATTGTTATATAGTATCAAATGAGAAATGATTTGAATAGGTTAGTGTGGTTAATAGTTTATAAAACGTTTACTAAACTCACTCGGGATATAGTAGTGGGAAAGGTAGGATATGTGCACATATGTATGACAAGACTAGTTACGGGATAGATAGCTAGATGAGTCATATATAGGTACGTTAGGCGTGCACATTAGTTGAGGGGTGAGGTGGTTCTCAAGAAAGTGTGCGGCACTAACTTAAATATGAAGAGCATTCATGCATTTTAATTTACTGCATTTAAATTCACTTGCTAGATATTTTTCAAAATGTTTTGGTAACCAACCCTTGCTATAAAATATTTTCAAAACCTTTAGGTGTCCAGCCATAGGGACGCCAGTATTGTTCTTGTTTTATTCCAGGATTACGCAGCTACGGCACATGTGGATGTTGCAAGACTTTGACATAGTCGCTTCAGTCATTTGATTCCTAGAGTAGGATGCAGTCAGTATTTCCTTTGGACAGGTCGCCCTAGTTATTACTTTTGTTCCAGCCAGATGATGTACTCATTTTATTATTTTTGTGGTGTATATTTTTGTGATTTGGGTTTTGTAGCCGGTGGTTTTCACGGCAAGGATTTGTAAATATTCATTTTCAGTAGTGTTTGATTTAGTGATTGCGTGTATGATTTATTATATATATTCTTTCGCATGCTGTTAGTGAGGTTTAATAAAAAGATAAAATTTGACACCATGTCTTTTGAATACTAGGTGGTTAGTAAGTTTAAAAAGTTTTCGACAGTTATGCTAAGAATGAACCAGCTGAGATTCCTGTTTAATTTGATATAGGACTGATCACCCAGTATTTTATTAGGCGGGGTGTCACAGGCATGCTGCAAGGTAGCCTGAGTAATCTACGAGTCTTCCTCCTCAGGGAGTCCAACCCAACGGACCAAATAGCGTGTGTAGTCGCCCGATGCAAAAGAGACAAATGCGGAGTCAAGTATACCCTCAATACGGTCAACATGGAAGCGAACTAGTTGGGTCAATGATAAGGGATGGGAGGAGAATAGGTGCCTCTGAAAGGAGATATGTCCGCCACATTAAATGTGCGATGCATGCGAAACTCCGGAGGAAGGTCAACCTCATTGGCATTCGGCCCACAAGCACGAAGAATTGGAAAAGGATCAAAACGTCTCATAAGAAGCTTGTTGCCTTTGCCGGCACGGCATGCTTTCTGGAGGTACACCATAACTAAATCACCGGACTGGTAAGAAACGAAACGGCGATGCACATCAGTCACCTCTTTGTAAGAAGTGTAGATGGTCTGAAGAGGAGTAAGGATATAGGCCTGGATGGATGTCAAGTGGGCCGCAAACTCCTCGGCGGAAGGGCACGTTGGAACTATCGGGGGTAACTCAACGAGATCAATGGGCATAGTTGGGGACTGACCCAACACAATCTGGAAAGGGGAGAAACCTGTAGAACGGTTGAGTACATTGTTGAAAGCAAATTCGGCTTGAGCAATCACAATATCCCACCTACGAGGGTGCTTGGAGGTCAAACAACGCAAAAGGTCTACTATACTCCTATTGACCACCTCTGTATGTGCGTCGGTATGTGAATGAAAGGCCGCCGAAAACTGGAGCTTTGTTCGTACTAAGCACCATAAGGTCCTTCAAAAATGTCCCGTAAAGCGGGCATCGCGATCGGATGTGATGCTGCGGGGAACGCCATGTAAGCGGACAATCTCTCGAAAGTACAAGGACGTGACATGAGAAGCATCCGTCGTTCGAGAACACGGAATGAAATGAGACATTTGGGAGAATCGTTCAACTACTACCATAAGAGAACCATGCCACTGGAAGTACCGAGAAGGCCCACAATGAAATCTATCGAAACGTCCTGCCACGGGTGCTCGAGTATCGGCAGGGGCGTGTACAAGCCAACATTGGAGTGTTGGCCCTTGGTTGTCTAGCAGGTATAACAGAGTCTGATAAAGGCATTAATATCCCGCATCATAGTTGGCCGATAAAAACGGTCTCGTAACAATGCATGGGTGCGTGCCTGTCCCAAGTGACCTTCTAAGCCACCCCCATGAACCTGAGAAACAATCTTCTCCTGTAAAGAGGAAGAAGGAATACACAAAGTCGTCCCTCGATGTAAAAACCCATCCTGTAATAAGTTCTCACCCGATGCCCCATTGCCCTGCTAGCAAGCGGCATAAATGGATCCAAAATCCACATCCGTCGGGTAGAGGTCTCGAATCTCATTGAATCCAAAAAGCTGACTCTGCAAAGTCACTAAAGCATGAGCACGTCGCCTAAGTGCATCCGCTACCATGTTCTCTTTTCCGGGCTTGTACTGAAGGTAAAAACTGTAACGTTGAAGATAGGGCATTCACTTGGCGTGTCTGTCGCTAACACGCCTCTGGCTATGGAGGAATCGCAAGGCCTCACGGTCAGATTTGATCAAGAACTCCTTATGTAGGAAATAGGGGTCCAAACTTCACGGCTTTCACAACAGCATAGAACTCCAAGTCATAGGTAGAATAGTGTAAGGCCGCTCCCGTCAATTTCTGGCTAAAAAATGCAATGGGCTTCCCATTCTGACTCAAGACAGCACCCACCATCGTCTCGCAAGCATCGCAAGATAGCTTAAACAATTGATCAAAGTCCGGCAAGGAGAAGGATAGGAGCAATTGTCATCAACTCCTTAATGCGTGTGAAATCCCGCTCGGCCTCCTCAGTCCACCTAAACTCGGCGGTCAAAGAAGTGTTTATCAAATCCGTGATCGGAGCCATAACGGTGTTGAATCCTGCTATGAATCATCGATAGAATCCAGCAAGCCCATAAAAACTGCGAACCTGAGTCACCGAAATAGAGGTAGGCCAATCCACCATCGCCTGAATCTTGGCGTCATCCACCCGAACGCCATCTTCCGATACTACATGCCCCAAAAAAGTCACCGATGGAACCATAAAAGCACACTTTTTCAATGTGAGAAAAAAGCGTTAGGCTCGTAAAACCTACAAAACCTAAATCATATGTCTCAAATGTTCCTCCTCAGATCGACTATAAATCAAAATATCATCAAGATAGACCATAATGAACTTACCCAGGAATGGACGCAAAATTTGGGTCATCACCCTCATGAACGTGGATGGGGAGTTGGATAGACCAAAAGGCATCACCGTCCACTCGTAAAATCCATCTTTGGTTTTAAATGTTGTCTTCCATACATCACCCGGACTCGTACGTATCTGGTGGTAACCACTCTTCGCCCCATGGAGTTGGTCCAACATATCCTCAAGCCGGGGAATTGGGAACCGATATTTCACCATGATTTTATTAATGGCGCGATTATCCACACACATACGCCAACTCCCGTCCTTCTTGGGTGCTAATATTGCGAGGACTGTACAAGGAGACATACTCTCCCGAATATACCCTGTCACACAACTCGGTGACGTGTCTCTGTAACTCAGCGTGCTTCGTAGGCGACATGCGATAGTGGGGAAGATTGGGGAGGTGCGCCCTAGGGATGAAATCAATAGCATGTTGTATATCCCGGAGAGGAGGAATATCATCTGGTGGGGTGCACACATCACTAAAAGAATCCAATAAACTCTGGACACACAACGGAACGGAAGTCTCCGGGGTGGTGATGGGGCTAATAAGAGCATAACACAATTCTGTCTCTGTGGCCTCTGTGGCTAACTCATGTGAAACTACTAGAGTAGAAGATCAAGGCATCGGAAATAGTCGCATGGGGCGGAGGTGAAAGTCCCTCCCCTCATGTGTAAATGCATACGTATTGGCCCGACCATCATGTATGCTACGATGATCAAATTGCCACGGCTTCCCAAAAGATGGCATACTCGCATATCCACCACGGTACATAAAACATCATCACAATAGTCTCAGATGGAAAAAGTCACTTGACAGTGTCGGCTAGGAGCTAGGGTGGCCTCGTTTCCCAACCACCCAATACTACACGGAGTGGACAATGATTCGATGGAAAGGTTGAGCTTGTCTACCATCTCTTGCGCAACCAAATTATCACTTGCCCCTCCATCGATAATCACTGTACATAGCCTCTGCATTGGGTAAAAAATATGCTTGATCGGATCCAAGTGTCTTCATAATACGAGGATGCTTGTGGATCTACAGGCGAGGTTAGCATCACGGTGTGCATATAAGCGGTAGAAACTCTCACGCGTTTCGCTTATTCATGGCAAAATAACTCCCGTCGTCGACAAATAGATTGAGCGGAAGCTAGCAGGACATGGGGTGGAATAAGAAGGATTCTGAGGGATCGACATCCTTTATAGATGGAGTCAGGTTGTTTATTTGGTTCTTCGGTGTTTGATTTAGGGTTTATAGGGTTACGATAGGAAACTGAGGTTGAATTAGGTGTCGCAAAGGGTCGGGGTGGGCTGTCAGCTTGAACCGAAGGTAAAATGGGACTAATCGGAGTGCTTTGAAGGTCCGGCGAAGCTGATTGGGTGTCGGGGTTTGCTCCGGGGGGATTTCTTGGAGTTTCGGCGGATTGTGGTGTCGGTTGGCAGCCATTAGGGTTGCCCAACCTCCGAGTTTGCAAACTGGGCCGGAATTTTTTTCTCGGGTGGGGCGATTTGGGTGTTTTGGGGGTGTGGTTTTGAATCGGGTAGGGTTTAGGTAGATTTGGAAGGAGTTTTATGGACTTAAAAGTAGTGTAATGTTAGGGTTTCTTGAATTTTGAATTTCTAGGGCTAGGGTTTCATGGAAAAATGTAGGGGTGCTTCGTGATTCATCCGAATGAATCCAAACCGAGTCCCAATCTTTGATGAGCATTTTTCAATCCAAGAGCAAACGATGCTCTGATACCAATTTGATGTAATCTATGGTGCGAAAGCATAAAAAAAATGTTATTTACACAACATGGAAATCGAAGAGGATTTCTTGTTTCTCTATCTAGTCTTTCAATTCTCAAAATGGCAAAAGTGATACAATAAGGGGCTCAATAGCTATTTATACTAAAAGGGTACAAAAGGAAAAAAATAGCATAAATGCTAAAAAGACGACTATATTCCTATGCTCCTGCATCATTAACTACTCAGTTTGAAACAATAATCATGCTTGAATCTGAAACTTTTGATAATTTCTATGCAAATCTGTCAGATATTGTCAATACTAGTTTTAATCTTGGTGAAAAAATAGCTGACACACGAGTAGTTAAAAAGATTTTAAGGTCCCTCCCAAAGCGTTTCATCCCTAAAGTCACTGTGTTGAATTCATTAGGAATGTTACTCTCTCAAGTTAGAAGAACTTGTAGGAGACCTCAACATCTATGAAATTGATATGTTTCCTAAAACTAGTTAAACCTAAAGAGAAAGGGATAGCACTTAAAGCTCAGTCTAGGAAAGGTGAGGAGTCGTCTAAAAGAGAGAAGAGTCGTCTAAAAGGAGAGGAAGAAACGTCAAATTCTGTCTATGATTTTGACTTAGACGATTTAGCCCTGTTTGCTAAAAATTTCAAGAAATTTCTCATATTTAAAATAATGGCAATTTCAAAGACAGAGTTTTGAGAAAAATAAATGTGGAAAGAAACTTGATAAAGATAAAAGGGACGCCCCTAAGAGAGAGGAGGAGAGGTGTTACGAGTGCGATGGGAGAGGTCATAAAGCCTTTGAGTGTGCAACTAGATTAAAGCGTCAAGGCAAAGTTGCTTTAAACGCCACCCTTAGTGGCGACAGTGAGGTCGAATCGGTGGATTCAGGAGACGAATCACCGCATGAATGTAACTTCACCGCATTCATGGCTAGTCATGCGAGCAAGTCTAGTGCATCTCACGACGATGAAGATGATATCTCACAAGGACGCCTCGACAATGAAAACAATGTGAGGGTGAGGATGCTGCAAGTGAGAGCGAGTGTGACTTGCAACGCGCGTATGCTGATTTATATGTTGAGTCTTTTAAAACTAAAAAGAAAAACAAAGAGTAAGCTCTTAGGATCATCGCGTTAGAGAAATATTTAAAAGAGACCAGAGACAGAGTTCACAGTTAGCATAACTTTGAAAGAGAAAGTTTGTGTAGAAAGAGAGAGAGTTTGTGTAGAGAGAGAGCGCTTTTGGAGGGAGAGAGAGTAGTTCTGAAAAAGAGAAAGGGGACTTGAACAAACAAGTGGTTAGTCTTACGAGTGAGCTCCTTGCATCCGTGGAGGAACTTAAAGCCCACGTAGCCCAACTCACTCATGATCTTAAGAGATCCCGAGAAGTCAAGGTAAAGATTGAGGACAGATCTGGAAAGATGGAAAAAATGCTCCTCGGACTCGCTTTAGGGTTTGGTGAAAGGCAAGGAATAGGTTTTGACGATTCTTCCACGTCTCATATTGCACCAGAACCAATTCTCGAGTTTATAACGAATCCATATGGCCATCAACCAAAACCCCAAAGAAGAGTACGACCAAGAAAAGCAAACCAAGATCGGCCTAAGACCGTGTACTTTTGTACTTATTGCAAGAGAAAAGGCCACCTTAGAGAGTATTGTTATAGTTTGGGTCGGACTCAACATACACATGCTCCGTCACCCCACACTAGTGATGTTACTAGTCTTAGAGAGCAGGTTGAGTTTCTAGTCGCCACTTCTCACAGTTTGATAGAAGACTTCCAACGGATGTCTTTGCCGTTAGTGGATACTTCCAACATCCCGACTAGAACCAACAACGACAAGGGCAAACACAAGGTTACCATTTCTTGGGTACCTAAGCATGGCGCAAAAGCCCTTGTTGTTCATGTTGCTCTTAAAGCTCATAATACCTCACAGTGGTTTTTGATAGTGGGTGCTCCAGGCACATGACGGGTAACGTCCCATTCTTCACCTACCTTGAGGATCGCAAGTAAGGTAACATCAGTTTTGGAGATGGGGGCAAATCTACCATAGTAGGACGAGGCACAGTAGAGATACTTGGGTTTCCTAAGCTAAAAAACATTTATACATCAAAGGTTTGAAAGCAAACCTTCTCAGCATTAGCCAATTGTGCGACGCTGACTTTGCGGTAAAGTTTGATCGGAAGAAGTGTAACGTTTATGATCAAGCTGGTAAACTTCAATTTCAAGGGGCGAGGACAGAAGATAACTGTTATGGGATGGTGCCCAAGTCCTTATTTGTCTACAATAGCGCCACGATCTCTTCTATGGATCTGTGGCATCAACGTATAGGTCACGTTAATTTTAGAGAGTTAGAGCGTTTAGCGAAGGACCTAGTACGTGGCTTGCCGTCACTTGGGAAGCCAACTTCTGCGGTGTGTGGACCCTGTCAACTGGGAAAACAAGTCTGTAGTCCCCATTGAAGTTGAATTCCATTACCACTACACGCGTGCTTGAGTTGATTCACATGGATCTTATGGGTCCTATTCGCACAGAGAGTTTGGGTGGTAAGAGGTATCCTGGTGATGGTTAATGATTTCTCTCGCTATTCCATAGTAGGTTTCCAAAGAGAGAAATCCGATGTTGTAGAGTTTCATATGACCAAGTGTTGTGTCCTGTAAAATCAACACGGTGTCACTATCAATAGAATGCGTAGTGATAACGGCACTGAATTTAAGGAAATAAAAGTGGATATTTACTGTGATAGCCTCGGAATCAAACATGAGTTTTCGGCCATGAAAACTCCTCAGCAAATGGGATTATTGAGAGGAAGTATAGGACGATTCAAGAGATGGTTAAATCCATGCTTCTCGCTCGTAGAGTACCTAGGCGGTTTTGAGCAGAGGCGGTGTCTACCGCGTGTCACACGGTGAATAGGGTATATCTTCGTCCACACACCCTTCAGACGCCATATGAATTGTGGACTGATAAGAAGCCCAATCTTTTGTATTTCCATGTCTTTGAGAGAATGTGCTAAATTCTTAGGGATAGAGAGCAATTAGGAAAGTTTGACTGCCGGAGTGACGAGGTAATTTTGTTAGGATATTCATCGACAAGTTGAGCGTATCGGGTGTTTAACCTGCGCAGCTCTAAGGTTATGGAGTCAATAAATGTCACTGTGCAAGATGACGAATCGTCGACATTTGTTAACCCTAGCCTTTTGTGTGAGGATGACGCACTTCCATGTGATGATCCCATTTTTCCTCACACACCCAGGGCGGGCCCTACTCCTGACTTAAGGGACACACCTGCTTGGGTTTGCAAGAGTCATGACCCTTCCGACATTCTAGGAGATCCCACTTTAGGGGTCAAGACTCGTGCTCAGCTAGAGAACGTGGTCAGCTTTCTGTGCTACACGTCCAAAGTCATGCCCAAGAACGTCAAAGAAACACTCAAGGATGAACAACGGATATCCTCTATGCATGATGGGTTGCTTCAATTTAGGAAAAATGATGTCTGGGAACTTGTCCCTCAACCTAGTAAGAAGAATGTGATTGGTACCAAGTGGATCTATAAGAATAAGATGGATGAGAATGGTACCATTATAAGTAATGGCTAGGTTGGTCGCTCAGGACTACACAGATCGAGGGTATAGACTGTAAGGAGACATTTGCTCTAATTGCGAGGCTCGAGTCTGCCCGTTTGCTACTCGCCATTGCATGTCATCTGCGCTTCATGTTATATGAGATGGATGTCAAGAGTGACTTTCTAAATGGCATTCTACAGAAGGAGGTTTACGTAGAACCAAAAGGGTTTAAAGACCCTAAGCACCCTGAACACGTCTATGATTTAAAAAAAAACCCTGTATGGTTTGAAGCAAGCACCCTCAACTAAGCTTAGCAAGCACTCTTCAGACAAGGACGTAGAGCAAACATTGTATCGGAGTATGATAGGTAGTTTTCTCTACTTGACTGCCAGTCGTCCCGACATCGCCTTTAGCGTTGGAGTCTGTGCGCCATATCAGGTGTCCCCGAAAGAGTAGCACTTACTCTCTTATACGTATTATCAAATACATGAGTGGGACTCTCTCATACGGCATTTGGTATTCCTTTGTTACCGACGACCGTTTATCCGCATATTCGAAAGCCGATTGGGCTGGGGATATAGATGGATGTTGAAGCGCTTCTGGTGGGTGTTTCTATTTGGTGCTGCTCTTGTCTCTTGGTTGAGCAAGAAGCAAAACTCCATCTCTTTGTCCACTGCGGAGGCCGAGTACAAAGCCACCGGGAGTTGTTGAACGCAATTTCTGTGGATAAAGCAGATGCTGGAGGATTATGGGATTCCACAAGACACCATGACTATTTCCTGTGATAACACGAGCGCAATACACATATCCCGTAATCCAGTCTAGCATTCACGCATAAAACACATTAGGATACGCGAGCACTTTATCCGAGAGTTGGTAGAAGAGAAAGTCATGTCCTTAAATTGTGTGTCCACCGACCTCCAGTTAACCGATATTTTCACGAAGTCTTTAGATGCCCTTAGATTCGAGAGTCTTAGGAAGTGTTTAGGAATCTACACAGTTGGCTGAAGGGTAGTTGCCATGTCTAGTATAGGATACATTTTTTCATGACTCGTATATTATGGTTCCTATTGCTAGACTGTATCATGTGTTCCATTCTTTATGTATTATATTTTTTTTTTATTTATATTTTTAGAAAAATACAAAAAGATTTTCTATTTTTTGAGGAAAAAAATGAAAAAGCCAAAAAGATTTTATTTTTGATAAAAAAAAATTGAAAAAACACAAAAAGATTTTTGTAATCCTTTTCACCTTTTATGGATGCGCATTTAGGATGACCAAAGTCACAGCATCATTTTTATATTCCACGCGACTTTTTTATAGTGATTTAAGACGCTACATCATTTCATCCATGTGCTTTAAAATGTTTGGAGTCATTTTGATGTGATTAGTGATATCCTTCTACATGTTCGGCTCCTTATTTCCTTTAATGCACACATGCACGAATTTATTTGATTATTGTACTAGTATATCACATGTCGGCCGAAGTGTTTTCATCTCAATCCTGTCTTTAAAACAAACCAAATGGCATAAAACTTGATAATGAAAGTAGTGCATGTAAGAACCGTTGTCCGCGAGGAATTTATTTAATGTGAAATATGATGAATATACACGGAAAAGGATTACGAAAGGCACAATTATCCTTTGCGAGAAAGCCACCGTTTAAAACAGGCCTAAAAAGTGTGGCATTGTAAAAAGTAGCCAAGGCCAAACTAGTTTAGTTTTATATGATCATTCAAAAGAAAAGAATAGAATAGAAAAATATAATCATTATTATTTATGAGGGAGTTTGGCTGGAAATCAACGGGTTTGCACGTCCTGACAAAGTCTTGAAAAAGCATTACATAATTTTAGATGTTATTGGTGTGGAAATCATTTCCGACTTTGATTTGTTGTTTAGATTGAGTCGGTGTCATTTAAATTCTAACATTTTTACACCTAACGACGATTTTGAGTTCATTCGTTAGGAGTGTGTCCAAAATTCATCGTGCACATATGTTATGACTATTTGCATTGATTTTGCCTATCGAATTTGTTCACGCCCTTTCATTTACGCTATCATCGACTTGGTTATCTTAGTGTACTTTCATGGTGTGATTTTTTTGTTGTTTGTAAGAAAAATTTTGACAAATTCAAAAAGAGAAGATTAGTACCTTGTGACACTCTTCGTATCCATTGTTGTGTTTCTTCTTATTTGTCTATTTGGGACATCATAAAAGGGGGGAGAACGAATTATGGGGGAGCAGATTTGTTTGATTTAATGATTTGCTTATGCTTAATTGATATTGTCTTTATGCTTATCATTTTATTTCAAACTTTTGCGCGTCAAGGATAATTGTTTCTTGTCTCATGTGTGTAGGTATAAATTGAGGATCATTTTTTTGCACACCCTGATGATGACAAAGAAACGTTGGAGAATTGAATATTTAAAGATGTTGAAGTTTTTAAAGACATGTACTTTATTATTTCCATTTATGGGTTTGGGGGGATATTAGATCGTATGTTTTAGGACTTTATTTTGGGATGCATAATGTGGATATTTTTATATATGTACCGACATCGACATAAGGACAGAGATTTGTAAGGAAGTGATTTTATAAATGCCACGAATCTAGGAATTTCTGAGTTGTCCTAGATCACCGTTGTTATGTCATATACCAATACATTTGGCACATCTTCACACGATCATCCATCACGTCCTCTATCCAAATCATTGGCAAACGTGCTCATCACCACGCACACAACATCTACAATGTGCGCCATGTTCATCCGATCTTCATTACTCCACGAAGTTCGTTATAAAGGTATGCGAGCCGGTTCGGTCCCAAGGGGAACGAGTTCAGTTGGCTAAAAGGCTTGGCATGAGTACTGGAAAAGCGAACCGGTTCGCCTCTTATAAAGCCAACCCAAACCGGTTCGACGCCCCGCCTCAGTTATTTATTTTTTTCTATAAATACCTATTTCGGGAGTGTTTTTTATTAAGACTTTGGAAGAACATTTTTGAAAGACCTACTACACGAAGTCTTCAATTTTAAAAGCCCAAACACATGTTTAGATTCACCAAAACATTCCAAATCTTATATGTAAATCATTGAGAAATCCATTTACTCATATTACTCATTCTTGGAGTAAATCTTGTGGAGAAGAAAGATCATCTCCATTGCTAATTCTTGGAGCTCTTGAGGGAGCTCTTGCTGACGATAACGAACCGAGGTCTGCGAGTATTTGTCTGTCAAACACGTTGTATTTCTCTATGTACATGTAAGTCGTGGTTTACATTATATAGTGAAATAAATGGTTTTGCCCCTTTGGGGGATTTTTACTGAATCTGTGTTTGTGATTGTTTGGACTGCATGCTGATTAGTTGTTATTGCATTCAATCACTTTAGATGCATGTTTAGAGTTTGATTAAAACTGGATTTAAAATGGGAATTTAATTAAATAAGTTTAGTCATTGAACGGAAGCGCACTCTCACTCATTTCAGAAGAACATGAAAAACGAAAGTTGAAGTATCCTTTACCAATTGGTGTAAGAACCCGCGTTTTTGAAATTTGCACAACACACGTAATTTCCATTTTGAGCTCAGAAATCTTCCATGGCTTGGATCCTTTGGTAAGAACAATACGCCCAATAATTGTAGAAGAACTACAATCACTAAGAACATTTTTATACACATCATCAAGTAACCTAACAGTAAGAGAATCACCACGCATGAAAGGAGAGAGGGAAGGAAGAGTTTCCAATGAAGGTTGATCAAGGACAACACTTTTCTTACCAAGAATTTCTGTAAAAGAAGGGGGACGAATTTGAAAATCTAGAGAAGGTGGCTTGATCGTGTGATCATCACATATTGATGGGCAGGAGACATCATTGAAGGGTTTAGGATCAAAATCCAAGCAATGAAGTGGATTCTTCTTCAAATAGCTAGACGTGTTGGTCTACCTCTGCGAATTGATAAAGCCACATAGGAAGGTCTTATGGAAATTACGCTAGAGTTTTAGTAGAAGTTGATTTCTCAAGTAAACTACCAGATCGTATTATGGTTGAAAGAAGTGAAAGATCTCTTTTGTTAACATTACTTATGAATCTCTACCATTATTCTGTAGTTTTTGTAAGTCTACTGGGGAGCTAAATTGCCAATAACCCTTTGATAAATAAAATAACAATAAATTTAAAAAGGAATAATTCAATGCTAGTCCCATTTATTGAGTCAAAGATGCATTAAATCCCATTAACTTTTTTTTAATGCACCGAGTCCTTTTTCATTATAAACTATATATATTTAGACAAATATACCCTCACATATACCCATTTTAAACCCATTTACTCTCTCTAAAAATAAACACAAAATCTCACTCTTTTTCTCTCTAGCAGTCCCATCTCCACCCCCACCCCATCGGAGACTCACCGAAAACAGCCCATCGAAAAATCTCATCGGAGGCCCTCGGAATTCTAGTCGGGGTGTCTCTCTCTCGTTTCTTTCTCTCTTCGTCTATTTCTTTATTTTTTATGTCCTCGCCAGCGGCACCATACCGCGAGCTGGAGAAGAAGAGTTTTCGCCGGAAAAGATGGAGTTTTCGCCGAAAAAAATGTAGGTTTTACAAAAACAGTAAATTTATTTGTTTCAATTTTTTCGTCAAAAAATATCGAATATGGGTGTTGTTTGATAGATCTTGACGAGTAGATTCCAAATATATAAATTTTGTGAATTTTGGATTTGTAGATTTGAAGTTATGAACTATTAAAGATTTTGAATTTATTAAAAAAAAACGACGTAACAGTTGTGAGGGTGTATTTGTCATTTTAATGTGCTGAGTTGGCAAAATAGGGCATTTGAAACCATTGACTCTGTCAAAGGATCTCTTGCCACATTGACTAAGTGAATAAGGCTTGATAACTATTTTCCCCATTAAAAAATTTAATGTACATGAAACATATTGCATGCACGATTTCCTATCTGACAGGGACCCAATGTAAGACCCAATGGATGGACATGTTCTTATATCATAGATACTATTTTCACGCTCCGCTTTCAACCAAAAACAATAATCAAAAGGGAAAAGGGAGAAGGGAGAAGAAAGGTCAAGGATTTTTTTAGTCATAAATAAAATGGGGAGAGAGAGAGAGAGAGAGAGAGAGAGAGAGAGAGAGAGAGAGACAGCAGTTAGTTTTAAGGCTTAACTGCATCAACAGAAAAAGGATTATATAACATTTGTGCAACAATTTTTTCAATCTTTTATATGCACATGTCAAAAAAAGAAATATGTTACAGCTGGCCTTAATGCTTACTTTGATCAACATAAGAAGGGATGTATAGTAATTGTGCAAGAAGTTTTTTAACTTTTACTGCATACTTGTTACATGCCTTCACTACATAAAATACAAGAGCACTATCGTGTAGTCAGAAATGTACAAGCAAAAGAGTGAAAATGTAGTGTTTATGCCTACTAATAAAGGAAACTCTGTTTAAACTTTCCATACCTAAGAATGCTAAAAGGAGGTAGAAGATTTAAACAGCTGCTAAAAAACAATGAATTAGTAATATTAGACTCTCTTAACTATGTTATTGAAGAACAAAAGGTACTTACATCTGCTTTAGAGTCTACCACGATTCCAAGAATAGCATCCCCCACACACGGAACATACTGTACAAAAAATGGTCAGATTAAATCTTTGATATTATATACTTATTTATATAACTTTGTATTTTCTTCATTTCCTTTTCAAAATAAAATTAATATGACAGTGAAAGAACCATGCAATCCTCATAAAACATACAACTCGCGAGTGACGATCATTCTCACATTTAATCATATGATAGCGAGGACAAGAACACCATCATTGCTTCAATTTAGCATTCATTACAAGTTGAGTAGGGGCCAACTTAACAACCATATGGGCATTATTAGACATGATATAGAGATGTCGCTAACGATATAAGTTTCTGATGTTGACATCAATTAAGGAAGTCAAACACCACTATTGTACGAAATTTAGACAATCATGTGTTTGCCGGTATGTCTATTCGATGTAACAGAACTCTTGTCAACCAATTTTCTTATATATTATTAACTACTCAGGGTAGGGAGAAACCCATTTTATCAATCAACTCTACCGAAGACATGGTCTTTAAGCATTAATATGCGTGAGAGGTCCATAGCCATAATGTCATTCCCATTAAATAATTGAAGCATCAATTTAAATCGATAAACTTTTCATTAGTAGTGCTAATATTCTATGAGTACATGACCAAGCTAGATTCATTACTGTTTTGTTCTCGAAAGCCACACATCTAGCTTCTCGTATGCATTCAGTTCTTATCAGTGTTCAAAATTATGCACTGTTGGGCTCAATTTTACATTTTGCAACCATGACATGCCATGCCATGTGTTATAATTACAATTGTTACGTACTGCATACGAATTCTGATGATATGCATGTAATTACGAGATTCCGTACAGAAAATGCACAGAAGAGGGGGGCTAGTGCGCCAAATAGGCTTCAGTCTTTCGTTAAGCCACCAACAAAATGTAGTCAGTTGTAGGGTGGTTAAACAAAAGGGAACTTCAAACCCTCAGCTCTCCTCAGTTCTGCATCGCAGCTCGCAAGCCTCCATTGCTGCTTCCCTGATCTTCATTGCAAGTCATTTCTCAAACTCTAGCACCAGTCTCCATCAAATATTCACAACTCCAAACATCACAAGCTTCACAGTCTCCAGTTCGAAAAACTTGCATCTAGGAATCCGAAGGTATGGGGTTTGTATCATTTCTATTTTCTTACATGATTTTTAATTTTATAATTACCCCGGACAGGTTAGGCTTTTTTTTCATTCTTAGTTTTTTGTATCGAAAGTATTGTTGTTGTTGTTGTGGTGGTGGTGGTGGTGTGTGTGGGTGGGGGTACATTGGTCAAGAGGAAATTCAATATCCATGTTCTTTTCATAAATACTCACCTCATCTTTTTTTTTTTTTTGCTCTACTTTATTTGAATTCATGATTCTCATCTCTGTTGTCGTTTGATTAATTCGTTTACGCTGTTTGGTATAGGTTTTGGTATTGTTTCAGTAACACAATTGATGATAGGCTTCAATTGGTGGTATAATCTAACGTGATTTCAATTTGGTTCTAATATCAGATTTTGTGAATCGTTTCAAAAATTCAGTTAGTGAAAGTTTTTTATTTCATTTGTGGAATGTGATTTTTTTTCTTTGAGAAATTCTATCCCCTGCGGCGCTGGGACAAGGGTGATCTTTATTAGTAAAAGAAAAATGAGGAGACACAGGCCCTCTTCAAGGCTTACAAGTGATCCTCAAACTAAATAAACATGCGGGAAAAGTGTCTTATAATCCAACTCAAAGCAGCACACAACGAGACATCAGATTGAAAATAATTTTAACACTCAACCAATACAAGGCTGCTAAAAGCCCAATCAGTTGACCGATCGTAGCAGATATTCCACAATCAAAGCCCGCAGCAAACCACCCAAAAGTTAATCACTAAGCAGGCAAACTCCGCATTCTAAAGCAACAGAAGGACTCAAGTAGCATCAAATCTCTTACTACCAAGGAAAGGTTAGGTCATAAATATCACTCGCATCCTGAAGCATAAAGCCACAGAGCAAGGACTAGGTTTCTCAGACATTCACACAAGTGTCGTCAAGAGGGTTAGACCTCCCCTGCTGTCACTGCCACTACTACAGGACCCGGGGAAACTACAGCAACCAAACCAACAGCCGCAAAAGAGCAATGCATTCTCACATTTAAAACCAAAGACCAAGTAAGGCATGTTGCTAGGCTAGGGAGAGAAAATAGTTGCCAAGACCAACAGTTGGCTAACATCACGAGATAAGTAACCCGTAACAACCTAAATGAGCAACTGTGAGCCAATCCTAAAATGTAAATAAATAAAGCCTAGAGAAGATGGCCCACAACAAACCCTGCATAAGAGCCCCATCTGCCATATTCTCGAAACTTCCATTGATGAAGTGCTACAGGTACAAAATCCATCAGAGCCCCATCTCTGCAAATTCAAACTCTACGTCACATACACTGCCACAAAACAGGACCCATGATGATGGAGCTGCATAAGAATTGCTGCACATGTCATATGCACTTGCTGCAATAAGGAACACCAAAAGAAAATCCTCTGAATGAATCTTCCAACGCCAATGGCAGGTCCATTAGAACTGGACCACACTTCGTCTGCTGCCAAGACCCTCCTGACACCAGCCCAAGAAGAACCCACAGCCACCTATCATTAAACCTGCAGAGAGGAGGTGTGCAAGCCGTTAATGGAGCACGTACACTCGAATCTCCAACTCAATTAGTCTCCATGAAAACTGTTGGATCTCTATCCACAATGATCCAATGTTTGATACAAACCATCCATCTTACTGACTGATGCCACCAGAACCAAGAACAGCCCAA
Source organism: Sambucus nigra (assembly GCA_949130495.1). NCBI lineage: Eukaryota > Viridiplantae > Streptophyta > Magnoliopsida > Dipsacales > Adoxaceae > Sambucus > Sambucus nigra. The sequence goes on from OX422212.1 coordinate 412,129,587, forward strand.
GATGGATACAACGCCAGATCTGGAGATCTCAATCTGCTTCGATTTAATCACCCAGATGTAAAACTATCTCTGCTTCTCTTTGACTGTTGTTCAAACCCTGTAATCCCTCTAATCTGTATCTTCATTCTTAAATCATAGCCACTCGTAATCTTGAAACTCCTTTCCAGCTGAATGCAAACTTGTGTAGAGGGGGCTTGAAGGTAATTTTGAGATTAGAAGTAATTCCACATTAGCAACAGTGTTTTGGGGATTAAGGCACCGTGGCAGCTCAGCGTGGCAGCACATGCGAGGCAGCTCAGCGTGACAACTTGTATTTTATCTTGTTGTATTAGTCATATTGTATCTTTGTTTATATTGACTGTAAGCTATAACAGTTGTAATCATGTAACGAGAATAATAACGAGTTTTAGTGTGAGGTCAAACGGTACTCGCGAGAGACCAGGCTTGGCAGGACCTGGAAAAGCTTTCATGCTCTATCGAATGACCTCGCCGTGGGAACTTTAGAGGGACCTGGTTTGGAGGATTGAGAAGTAAGGCACCGTTGGGGCTTGTCCTGACCATCTTAAATACACCTGGTAAAACACCGAAGGACCTTGACCATAGAACCACGGGCGGAGCAGCTTGGAGTTCCATCGGGCGTTGAGTTGTGAACCAAACAGCCCTCTACTTAATGTCACATCTACTGTAGGTGATGTCACTAGCCAGCGAAACAATGTCAGACCTACACTTGAGTAAACCACCGTGGTATTTGGGGCTGTCAGGCAGTTGGTGAGCCACCTCTGCGACAACAGCCCCCCTGACACACAGTGGTTAGGCAAAAGGCATGTCTTGGCATTTAATGTTTATGGCGTGCTGACAACTAGTGCATCAGGATTTAATGTTTGTGACATAAAGTATGAAGGAGGTCTTTCACAGGCATTGATGACTGAGTTGCCTCGGGGGTGGTGTGGGGGGCTATTTAAGGACCCCAACCACCTTTGAGGAAGGAGGATCTTTTGAGAGTCTAAGAAGTTATTACTAGAGAGAATACACATCAGAGAGAGTTACTACAAACCAGAGGTCTTATTCACTCGCCATTGTCATTTATTACGAAGCTTTTAATACGTGACAGAGATTCTTGAGAGTGTTTGGTGTGTTTGCCTGCCTACCAAGGTGTATCTAGGGTGCTTACTTCTCTCTCCCTCTAGCTAAGCTACTTCTAAGTTCATTACCACCTTCTGAGTTATACACGAGAGATTTGTGAGTTTAAACTGAGTCTTATCTTCATTAGGTTTGTGTTTGCATGTTCTATCACTAATCCAAGGTTTTGGCTAATTAACTTATCATTACTATACTTCAAAGGGGTTACGCCTCCATTTTATCTAAAGTACCCTCTTACATTTGGCGACTCTGCTGGGGAGGTATTCTTCTAAGGAAGGAGTATGCCGCAAGATAATGTTAATCGAAGGCTCAACTTTGATGACATCCAACATAATGAAGAGCAAGCTGCGAGAGAACTGGAGGCTCTAAGGGATGGGGCCCCTCGAATAGAGATACCTCCGGTTCAGGCGACGACAGGCATTCCAGGGGTGACACAAGCTTCCACGAGTGCGGGGTTGGGATCCACTCAGGTCGCGCTCCTCATGAGCAAGTTTTATGAGTTTTTGCAAACTCCGATAGCTTCAACGATGCTGGGAGGATTGGAAGCCAATGCTTTCGTAACACCAGGGGCAGCCCCAACGGCCCCACCAGGTGCAGGCGTAGCGGGAACGATCCCAACAAGCATGCCCTCTGTTGTGAATCCAGCAGTGGGAACCTCAGGAGTACCAGCGGCCCCAACTGTGACGACTGCTTCAGCGGCGACGGGCACTCAGCCCATTGTCCCGTTGGTCGTTGCCCCAGTAGCATCGCCCATGGAGGAAATGAGGAAGGAAATGCAGGAAATGCTGAAGTTTATGCAAGCTTCCTCGCAATCTGCTAGCGAGGTAGCTTCGGTTTATGATGACTTTCGAACACCTTATCCTCATGAATACAACGATGAGTCCTATCCAAAGGACTATATTCCTCCTATTTTTGAAAAATACACAGGAAAGGTGGGACCCGAAGGAGCATATTGAGCGCTTTGTTGAACACTTGGGAGCGCATTGCAATAATAAGAAACTTAGGTTGAGAGAGTTTTCCAAATCCTTAACCGATAAAGCATATACCTGGTATTCCCATTTGGCTCCTAACAGCGTCTCTACATGGGAGGAGATGCACGTATTGTTTGTCCAGAAGTTCTTTCTGGCAGAAGATGAGTTTACTTTAACCCAACTGGGTAGGGAGAAGCAACGACCTGGGGAAGAAGTGGTGGCCTATGTTCGAAGGTTCAGAGAAAGATCCCTCGACGTGAGGGAGGAGGCCAAAGAATCCAAGTTATTGCAGATCTGTGCTGAGGAGCTGCTTCCCGAGTACATCTGCCATCTTATCAATGAGACGCGCGAGGGGACTTTTGCGGCGTTCTTAAAAGCGGCGGTGAATATCTCCTTGGTGGTGCAGCCCAATCCGGTGGTGGTGCCCATGATGTTTAGGCAGTCGATGCAACCCGCGGGGGGGAGGTCTCAGCCCCCACAGGTAGGGTACACCGAGGGGGGAGATAGGGGCAAGGCACCGGAGGACAATAAGAGGAAGTTTGGAAGAGACAGGGAGGACCCACCTCCATTACCTTGTACAGTAGAGGAGGCTGTCAGCTGTTACAATGAGATGGTCCAAGGAGGAACGGTCTACGAACCAAAAGACATTCTCGTTGGGGAACCCAATGCGGCAACGAAGGCAGATCCTAAGTATTGCCAGGTTCATCGGAGGATCCAGCATCCAACGGAGACTTGCTTTACACTGAGAAGAATCATCGGCAAGTACGTGACGGCAGGGACGTTGCAAATCCTTCCACAGAACGTCAACAACAATCCACTGCCAGCACATGGGGCCAATCTCGTCGTGCCTATGATGAAGAGGCGGAGAGAGGAGAAAGAGAGTCAACGATGAAGCAAGAGTAGTACGAAGAAGCTCTGGAAGATTGTACGAGGGGAATGGCTAATGTAGTGTTGGCTTATGACGAAGCAAGCGCCAAGGATGTGGAGGATGTATACGGTGTTGAAGGTGAGGAAGTAGACCCAGTTCTAGAATACTGTGCAGTTTCAAAATCCCCAAAGTTCACCTGGTTCTTCGACCAAGTGGGGATACCGAAGGAGAGTAGGTTGGAGATAACCCAGGCAATACTTGATATTGCGAGGAAGAATGCAGTCCCTTCGCTGAGATGGAAGGGACCCATGGCCAGACTGGTGAGAAAGTTTCTGTCAGAAGTAACCTTCAGCGATGCAGATAGGGCTGTAAGGTTCCCTCATAACAGGCCATTGTATGTGACCGCCAGCGTCAACGGGGTTAGCTTTGCAAGGACTCTTATGGATGGGGGAGCTTCCATCAATATCATGCCAATCAACTCTTTCCATGCAGCCAATATTCCAGAAGAAAGGTTGGTCCCCATGCCTTTGGTGATCTCAGGATATGATAACCAATCTTCCAAGTCCATTGGGTACGTTAATGTTGGGATTGTAATGGGAAATCTGAGTTCCCATGTCAAGTTCCACGTAATAGACAGTGCAACTTCCTATCATCTGCTAATAGGAAGGGTGTGGATGCACAACCAAGGGTTAGTTCCTTCTACGTACCACCAATGAGCTAAGGCGAACATCAAGGGGACAGAGGTGACCATTAGGGCAACGAAGAGTCCCTTCGCTATCGAGGAAGCTCACTAGGTAGACGCGGCATTTTACACTGAGTTGGAGGAGGATGTTCGGGTCCTAACGAGAAGAATGGAGGGAGAATGGGTTCCCTCGATCAGAGAAAGGATTGGGCCCTTGAACGAGCAAAGTAAAGAGGTTACAAGCAGCACAAGAGTGATGACCGAAGAAGCTCACCAGGTGGTCCCTCGGCCCCAAAATATCTCGAAGCAGCTTAAAGACAGGATGAGGCCCATAGTGGACCCGATGGAGCTTGAGGTTCGGCGACAAAGCGTGTTGAGTCGGTTCTCAGGAAAAAGAGTGGTCGAGGCTTCTAGAGAGAAGAAGAGGAAGGCGGTCGCCACTACCAGCAGACAGTGCAAGAAGGTCGTTACCGAGTAAGGAAAAGTGGTGTATCGATTATAATGGTGTGAGCGGGCGGCCGAAGAAGCTGATGATGAGGTTGACCCGATATATGAATGTTTTCTGGTGGATCAACGGGGACAATGCATGGTGATAGACAACTCCAACATACAGGAGTTCGTAGAGGATATCGTCGAAGAACCAGACTACATGGCGATCAGCCAAAGCCACAGGAGCAAGAGTTGGAGCAGTTGAACCTAACGAAAGAAGGGGAAGATCCAAGGCCTATCTTCATCTTGAAGGATCTCGGTGAAGAGAGACGAGAGGCCTTGGTAAAATTGATTCGGGAATTCATAGACGTTTTTGCCTGGAAATACACAGAGATGGAGGGGCTGGATGAGGAGGTGCGCTGCCACAGGTTGAACGTAATGCCTTCCGCTATTCCAGTAAAACAAGCGACAAGAACGTACAAGCCTGAGCTAGAATTGAAAATCAAAGAAGAGATTCAACGCTTATTAACGGCAGGGTTCATCACATCGATACAACACCCACTCTGGCTATCTAGCATTGTCCCAGTGGGAAAGAAAGACAAAAATCAAATAACGATCTGTGTGAATTTTAGAGATTTAAATAAAGCTTGTCCCAAAGATGAGTTTCCTTTGCCCTCCATAGATAGTCTGATAGATGCAACGGCTGGTCGTGAGATGTATAGCTTCATGGATGGGTATGTAGGGTACAACCAGATCAAGATGGACCCCTCGAATGTAGAGAAAACAGCATTCAGAACCCCGTTGGGTAACTTCATGTACAGGGCGATGTCGTTTGGACTCGAGAATGCTGAGGCGACTTACCAGAGAACAATGATGGCAATTTTCCATGACTTCTTTCACAAGTTTGTGGAATTTTATGTGGATGATTTGGTCATCAAGTTAAGAAAGGAGGAGTCCCACCTGAGCGATTTGAGGAAGGTGTTTTCCCGTTGCAGGAAGTTTAAATTAAAAATGAATCCACTGAAGTGTGTTTTTAGAGTAACAAGTGGGAAATTTCTAGGCTTTGTGGTTGATCGACAAGGGGTGCAGATGGACCAGGACAAACAGCGGGCGATCTTGGAAATGACATGTCCATAAACGGCGAAAGAGCTGAAGAGTTTCCTCGACAAAGTCTCTTACCTTAGGAGATTTGTGCCTGGATTGGCCGAAATAATACATCCGTTGATGCAGCTGTTGCGAAGGGACACGAAGTTCAAGTGGGACGAGATTCACCAGGAGTCTCTTGACGAGCTGAAGAAACTGCTCGTTTCATCACAGACCATGGTTCCCCCAAATGCAGGAATACCGTTGCAGCTATACCTCACATCCACCACGAGGTCCGTGGGAGCTTTGCTGGCACAAGAGATTGACGGGCAAGAACGGCCAGTCTACTACCTCAGCGGGATCATCCATGGGCCAGAAGCCAGATATAGTAGCTTGGAAAGGCATTGTTTAGCCATAGTCTTTATAGCACAAAAGCTTAGACATTATATGTTGTCTTTTACAATTCATATTGTAACTAGATGTGATCCTATTAAGTATTTGCTGGCAAGAACTATATTGATTGGCAAGGCAGCTAGATGGTTCCTTATCCTCTCCGAATATGACTTGAAGTGCTTGGTCCCTCGCGCAATCAAAAGCCAGGCGTACGCCGATCTGCTGGCAATTTTCCCTTCAGGAATGTTTGAGCCACCCAAGGAAAGTATCCCAGGAGACGACTTGCAGGCCAATCACCTAGATGCAACAGATGAGGAATGGGCAATGCAGTTCAATGGATCCTCGGCGAAAAAGAAAGGAGGAGCGGGGGTTATCCTTTCAAGAGGAATGGAGGAGATTTGCCTTTCCTACAAATTAGATTTCCCTTGCTCTAACAACGAGGTGGAATATGAAGCATTGGTGCTAGGGTTGCTAAAGGCTCTTCGAAGGGGAATCCGTTCACTTTGCATCAAAGGGGATTCAAACTTGGTGGTTCAGTAAGTGAATGGAGAGTACGCATTGAAACACATGAGCCTGGCACCATACAGAACAATCATCCAGAGACTTCTTTGCCAGTTCCATCAGGCCAAGATCAGGAGGCAGCCCAGAACGATGAACCAACACCCAGACGCCTATGCTACCATTGCCCAGAAAATGGTCATGAGGAGCGATACAACTACCGTCGTGATCCAACGAAGAACAGCTCCTTCGATGGTACAGTCAATTCTACCAACGGAAGAGGATGCGGACAGGAGGGGAGAGATTAAGAGGCAACTGGAGGCCGGTGAAGGAACGATGGGGCTCAGAGAATTGGCCCAGCACTTTACAAACCAGGGAAACCTTTACTTCAACGCAGGAGGATGGCTGTCAAGATGCATCGGTCCAGAAGAGGCAGAGCAGAGATTGAAGAAAACACACGAAACGCACTGCGAAACAACTGAGATGGCCCTCTACCGAAGAATGCAAAGGGAGGGGTATTTTTGGCCTAAGATGAAACAGGATGCGCAGAGCTACAACGGAAGTGCGACAAATGCCAGTTATTCTTCGAGGTAGCTGAATGTCACTTCGTGGAGGCTCAACCTGACTGGAGACAGCCCTATATTGACTTCATTAAAGATGGAGTTATCCCAACGGAGAAAATTGATGCGATGGGACTCAGGCGAAGGGCCCCGAGATTCTACGTTCAGGAGGGGCAGCTGTATCGTAGGGGATACTTCAGCAGGCCATTGCGTTGTATTATGAAGGAAGAAGCAGCCGAGGTCCTCAAACAGGCGCACGATCCAGCTCACATTGGAGGGGCCAAGTTATATGACCAGTTGATGACTTTGGGATACTATTGGCCAACGATGGAGAAAGATTCGGCTGAGTTCGTTTGAAAGAGCAAGGCTTGCCAACTTCATGGAAATATGATCCATGCCCCGTCAGTGGACTTACACTCCCTGGCAACACCTTATCCTTTTCACACTTGGGCGTTCGACCTGGTAGGGGCAATACACCCTTCTTCGAGGGGGAAGATATGGATACTAGTAGCAACGGAGTGCTTCACAAAGTGGGCTGAGGCGATACCACTGAGAAGGGCAACAGCGGGGGTGGTGAGCAACTTCATCAGAGAATACATCATTTGTCGTTTTGGGATCCCAAAGATTATCCTTTCAGACAATGGAACCCCTTTCGTCAATTCAGAAGTAACGATGTTCACAGATTAATACTCCATTGTCCATCACACTTCGACGGTGGCATACCCAAAGGGAAACAGTCAAGCCGAAGCGACTAACAAAACTTTGGTCAATATCTTGGCTAAAACGATGGAGGATTTCCCAGAATCGTGGGATGACAAGATACCAGCCGTTTTATGGGCCTATCGGACGACTAAGAGGAAGCCCACAGGGTATACACCGTTCTCTCTTGTTTATGGGGCCGAGGCGATTCTCCCAGTGGAGTTGGAAGTTCCCTCTGCTCGATATGCTTTGCAAAGTAGTATGCTCCCTCATAATAGGCATGTGCAGTTGGAAGCGTTAGATGAACACAGAGATAATACGATGCAACACTTTCAAATGTATACGAAACAGTTATCCAGGGCATACGATAACTTAGTGAGACCAAGGAAGTTTGTGGAGGGTGACCTTGTATTGAAGGCAACAGTGAAACACATCAGGGGGCTTCCTCTACCTAACTTTGCAGCGAATTGGGAGGGACACTTTATTGTAAAAGAGGCTCATGACTCAAGTTATTGCTTAATTTCTAAGATAGAAGAAGGCAGGCCATTTAAGATTAACAACAAATGGTTGAAGGTCTATCATGTGTAAGCAATTATGTTTGGGGCCGCTGATGTATTTGGCTATTGTTATGAATACACAAGTTCTTTTTATGATAAGTATGCTAGTTCTTTTTATTATAACTCAAGTAAAGATAAAAGAATTATGGAGTTTCACAAGCTACGCAAACAGTTGTAACACAAAGAAATGGCATGAGAAAATTGATATCTTTCTTCATTCATAAACTTTGGGGCATTACAAAATTGGCAGCTATTGCCCAAGAATTACATGAGAAGAAGAAGAAAATACATATACAAAAACTCATTGGCCTAGGAGGAACCACAGATCTGGGGAGGAGAAAAAATCTCCAAAAAGATCCGAAGAAGCTGCTAAGCAAGACCGTTGGGCATTAATGGAAACCTCCAACCTTGTCTGTGCTTGCGTGCGTTCGATAAGGAGTTTTTCTCGCTTTAGCTTCGCCAGACGCAGAGCTTCTTCGAGGTCCTCCACCTCCTTGTCAATAGCTCTAAGAAGAGGTGCTAGCTCGACCAATTTAGCCTCCTCCGCCCATTGATCCTCCTGATGTTTCCGTAAGAGTTCCCTCTGGTTGTCCAGTCGTTGGCTCTTCAAGGTCTTCAAATATGTGATAAGCCAGCCAAAATGGAAGCCGTCGCGACCCAACTCCCTCAGATAACCCAGAAATTGGTTAAGGAGTGGTCGGGTAACGCTTGAGGTCGGAGTGTTGGCAATTTCAGCAACGACGGTGGCCATGCCTTGAAGCCTGTAACTCATAACGGAGATGTTTGAGCGCAGGCAATCCACCGTGAACATCTCAGGATGATGATTCATAAGTTGTTCAATGACCAAACGATAATTGGCAGGCATCTGAGGAGAACACTTAACTACCATCAGGCAGAACGCGTGAGGAGCTAGGTCGGGCAGAGGAAGCTCACAGCCAGACTCGCTATCAGCAGTGGCACTGGTCGTGGAACCTTGGTCGTCGTGATTGGAATCTTCTGAAACGACAGGTTCTCGGTGCGGCGAGGCAATGGGCGAAGGGGCTGGTGGAGAATCCTCTCGAGCAACTTGAGAACAGACAGAGGAAATATGGAAGTTATGAAAAAATCTTAACAAGTGTTTTCGTTCTTAAGTCACCAATATAGGTGGAGTTTTTGGAAAAATCTTAACAAGTGTTTTCGTTGTTAAGTCACCGATATAGGTAGAGTTTCTGAGAAAATCTTAACAACTGTTTTCGTTGTTAAGTCACCATCATAGGTGGAGTTTCTGGAAAAATCTTAACAATTGTTTTCGTTGTTAAGACACCGATATAGGTGGAGTTTCTGGGAAAATCTTAACAAGTGTTTTCGTTGTTAAGTAACCGATATAGGTGGAATTTCTGGGAAAATCTTAACAAGTGTTTTCATTGATTAAGTCACCTACATAGGTGAAGTTTGAGAAACTGAGAAATACAGATAAATTAGTGAAGTACCTCATCATCGGAAGAAGACGTTGGACCTTTAAGAGTTGCCCCAACGAGAGCAGTAGCACCAACCTGGGCCTGGAAAGGAAAAAGGCCACTAAGAGCAAAGGGTGGAGAGAGACTTGGAGAAAGCTGCAAATGTAAAGTCAAGTGTTAGACACAGGGGGTAAACACAAGAATAAGGGGCAGGAATGCATCTAACTTACCCCCGTTATGGCACCAAAAAGAGGAACTGCAGTAAGGGGTCTTGTGAATGCAGGAGGCAGGAGAATGTTAGCTATCGGTGATGCCACTTCCACCTAAAACGGCCCAACATATTAGAAATGATAAACAAAACAATGGGACAACTAAAAGATGTAAGACTTGGCAAGAAATTTACCAGCGGGGCACTCTCCTCGACCACAACGAGGGGCAGAGGGACCTCTTGCTCCGATGGTAACTCAGAGGAGGCTGCAGTAGTTGCCTCTAATTGGCCAGGCATTTCAGCAGACCCAACGGTAGCAGCCGTCGTACCAGCTTCTTTGGCCCATTAGGAGGACAATCTCCGTGAGTAGGTAAGACCTGTCATGGGGGAACGAGGAGGAGTGGTATCAGCTTGAGAGATACCGCAACCCCCCCCCCACACACACACACACACACGAAGCGGCTTACGGGAGGACTAGGGGGACTGGGAGGATTGGGCATTTCTTCTCCAACTCCCTGCACCAAAACATGTTCTTATTAAGAAATGAGCAGATGTAACACAACTTAAGAGAAGGGGAATAAGAAATAAAGAATGCACACATACCTCAGATCCAGAGGGAGAACGAGAGGGTATAACAACTGGTGAAGGTGGCGAGCAGGCGGCAGTAGAAGGGGCTGGGGATGGAGGTACCTCGGCAGCCCGTTTCTTCTGGGACTAGTACCCAATGTTTTCTTCCTTGAGCTCGTTGCATCACCACCTTCAGGTACCCTCGACCTCCTCCTCCTTTTTGTCGATGGCTCAGTGGGATCAACCACGATTGTGGGAAAAGCAGCCAAAGGAGGAACGACGACAGCGCGACGTTGAAACTCGGCATTTATTCTTGCGACTTCAGCTTCAACCTGCCTCCTCAGCTCTTCAGCTATCTCTGGAGACATGGGAGGGGGAACGGAGGCAATAGGAAACGCCTCCAAGGGAGTTTGTGCTTGAACCTGGGGCTTGGACTTCGAGGACTTCGACTTCTTGGCATTCTTGGCAGATGGCTTAGAAGGCCCTTCCCCCGTTGCAGCTTCAGCCGAAAGGGCAGTTGGTTTAGGAGCTGTAGCGGCCTTGGGTTTCGTGGCGGCAGTTGGGATCATTGGGCAATGAGGGGGTAGCTCCTGGGGAGATTCTTTAATGGTTTTACTCAAGGGAAACTCAACCCCAAGCACAGGGTTCCCCTTAAGACCCAGTTCAGAAGAAGAGAAAGAAAGGACTGGGGGATATTGAGGGGGGGACTGAATGTACTCACGAATCATTTCCAACTGCCCCAAATGGAACTTGGTGGCAAAAGAGGTGGATACGTCTCCTTTCCTAGTGGCACTAGGAAGGGTGACACGGCCGTCGATGGTGGACGTCACACCAAGCACCGCGGCTGCAGTATAGAGAGTGCGGGCTTCAGCAAAAGTGGCCCTTGGGTGGTTGTGTTGAAACACAGGTCGAGGGGCCCCCTGATCGAACCCGAACTGTCTACTACATCTGTCTATATTGTAGGGTTCTGAGGTGTATCCCCATTCAGTGTAGGAAGGAAGAAACCCTGGGGTAAATAGAAGCACCACGGCTTGCGAGGGATCTTCTACAACCGGGATGAACTTGACCGTTGTGGCTGCAGAAGGAAAGAAATCCCAACTAGGGGCAAATGTAGACTCACTGTATGGCCTCATCACAAAGGAGTCTAAAAGATCAAAAACTTCAATTATCTCCTTTCGACTTTGTTTTTTGTGAAAACATAAGAAGCGTGGGGGCTAGATACCTTGGCTCACAGGCAGAGAAATAGACCTGGTGGCAATGGCAAGAAAACGGGTGTAGAGGAAGCCCATCAAAATGATGGTATTGGCAAAATTCGCCAAGTTGTAACGACCCAGTGACCGCGCCATGTCGATGTGAGTTCGATCCAACCAGGTATAGAGGGACCCCAAGGCAATAGCGGCCAGAGGAAGATTAAAGCCTCTGGCCAAACGAATGGAAATGTTTATAAGGTCCCTCTTGGGCTGATCGTTGGGTTTCCCAATCAGGAAGAAGCGTGAAAGCAACACAAGTATGCAAGTCGGTAGTTCCAGGGATGTACCTCTACCTCGGCCCGTTGCAGCATTGACATCCTTCGGGGTCGGGGCTTCGAAAAAATAGCTGATGAGGGGAGTAAATGTGGCTTTGTTCGAGGAACCAGTGCAACTGCGACAGATTCGGTCCAACTCAACTCGATCGGCAACCTCTTCGGCATCCATGGCCTCATCGTGATATGTAAACTCACCCATTGGCTCAAACCCAAGGTTCTCGCAGATGTCCTCCAACATAACAGTGAACTCTCCCCACGCAGCAAAGAACGTGTGAGTTGTGATGTTCCATCTGGAAACTAGCACTTGGAGCACCGCGTTGTGCTTGGAAAGGGTGAACTCTCCAAACCAATAGGCTCGATGAAGCCCAACCTTTGCAAGAGCAGCAGTGTGAGAACTCTGCATATGTGTGTGCATGGGCTGGTGACCCCCCAGGTGCTTCAAAGTCAATCTGGGAATAGGGGAAGTCACCACGGTCCAGACGAAAACACAGAGTCCCCTCGGGTGGAAGATAGCCCCACTTTGATGAATCCATTTCCTCATCACCCAACAGTAAGGGGTCGAACTTGGATGAGAAATGACAAACCTTGCATGCATCAGAAAATTTATCACCTTCGCCAAAGATAGGGGCCCGGCGATAGAAGTGTAGTTGCTCTTGACGAGCAACATCCAGTGCAGCGGCGCTTGGCACAACGGTGGCACCAGAGATGGCAGGTGGCGCACTGGTGGCAGGTGTGGTAGTGTTGCTGGAGGAGGCCATTGCAGACAAAAGCTTGGTAAAAGAAGCTTGGTAAAAGAAGGGTTGGGAATGAAGGTGGAGCAGCACAACCACCGGCAGTGGCGTAGAAGATGAGAGGAGGAAGAAGCTAAAAAGAGCTTGGTAAACAATGGAGTTCGCACAGAATTTCTCTCTCTAGGGAATACGGGAGCTTGAAGAAGAAGAAGAAGAAGAAAAGAGAAGGGTTTTGAAATAAAAGAGAAGTTTGAAGCCTTTTAAACCTATCTTTTGAGTTTCCCACCATCGCACGTGCACAGCCGGCTATAATCATTTCAAATGAACACGTGGCACTTCGGGATGTAATCTGACAGTTGAAAAGACAGCGCCACCTCATTTACGAAGCGACGCCTGGGGAACAGAAGGGGTTGCCTTCTTCAGCAAGTTTGAGTTTTGGCGCCAAAATTTTTGTCCGACATATCCAATAACTCCCAACGGAAATGATATCCCAACGATTCAAAAAGCTACAATGTCCCCTCGCCATAAGTCCAAAAGTTGTTTAAATGGTGACTCGACTGTATCGGGGAGAATTTCTGCTTTTTCGAACATAGCGAAGCATTACAAGGGAGAATTTCACTTACCAAGAATCAAAACGAGTATTTGCGAAGGATAGCAGGCCTTTCGGGAGAATTTCACATAATAAAAAGCTAGAACGGTTGAGGCGCAGTATAAAGGAAAAAGTGGCGATGTCCCTTCGTCAAAGCCCCAACAAGTCGTAGTGCTTCGGCTCAGGTACATCGGGGAGAATTTTCGTGCAAAAAAGCTACAATAGCCCCAACAAGTCGCTATGGTTCTAACAAAGGAAAGGGGGCCAAAAAAATTTCACGCAGAGAAGGTTCATCAGTTTGAGAAGTTTCGTGCAGACATTTATTGCTCCAACAAACCTCTCCATGAAGGGGCAAATGTAGAGGGGGCTTGAAGGTAATTTTGAGATTATAAGTAATTCCACATTAGCAACTGTGTTTTGGGGATTAAGGCACCGTGGCAGCTCAGCGTGGCAGCTCAGCGCAGCAGCTCATGCGAGGCAGCTCAACGTGACAACTTGTATTTTAGCTTGTTGTATTAGTCATATTGTGTCTTTGTTTATATTGACTGTAAGCTATAACGATTGTAATCATGTAACGAGAATAATAACGAGTTTTAGTGTGAGGTCAAACGGTACTCGCGAGAGACCAAGCTTGGCAGGGCCAGGGAGAGCTTTCATGCTCTATCGAATTACCTCGCCGTGGGAACTTTAGAGGGACCTGGTTTGGAGGATTGAGAAGTAAGGCACCGTTGGGGCTTGTTCTGACCATCTTAGATACACCTGGTAAAACACCGAAGGACCCTGACCATGGAACCTCGGGCAGAGCAGCTTGGAGTTCCATCGGGCGTTGAGTTGTGAACCAAACAGCCCTCTACTTAATGTCACATCTACTGTAGGTGATGTCACTAGCCAGCTAAACAATGTCAGACCTACACTTATGTAAACCACCGTGGTATTTGGGGTTGTCAGGCAGTTGGTGAGCCACATCTGCGACAACAGCGCCCCTGACACACAATGGTTAGGCAAAAGGCATGTCTTGACATTTAATGTTTATGACGTGGAGACAACTAGTGCATCAGGATTTAATGTTTGTGACATAAAGTATGAGGGAGGTCTTTCACAGGCATTGATGACTGAGTTGCCTCGGGGGTGGTGTGGGGGACTATTTAAGGACCCCAACCACCTTTGAGGAAGGAGGATCTTTTGAGAGTCTAAGAAGTTATTACTAGAGAGAATACACATCAGAGAGAGTTATTACAAACCAGAGGTCTTATTCACTCGCCATTGTCATTTATTACGAAACTTTTAATACGTGACAGAGATTCTTGAGAGTGTTTGGTGTGTTTGCCTGCCTACCAAGGTGTATCTAGGGTGCTTACTTCTCTCTCCCTTTAGCTAAGTTAGTTCTAAGTTTATTACCGCCTTCTGAGTTATACACGGGAGATTTGTGAGTTTAAACTGAGTCTTATCTTCATTAGGTTTGTGTTTGCATGTTCTATCACTAATCCAAAGTTTTGGCTAATTAACTTATCATTACTATACTTCAAAGGGGTTACGCCTCCATTTTATCTAAAGTCCCCTCTTACAACTTGAAAATTCCCAAAATGACGGAAATAAGATGGTTAATTAAACATAGCAGCCTTAAGGGGATTACTCAAGACAGCAAGCAAGAAAGGCGTCAAACCAAGAAATCGTCCTAGGGTCTCCTGGGATCCCCAAATCGCCTCTCTCTAAATGGCTATATCTTTATGGAATGATGCTTTAGAACCATGTCTGTGCTACCATTTACTATATTTTATATTAAATTGTTTGATTTTTTGGAAATAAAATATCCAGATGGATTGCGCGAAATGGAACATTGATGGCATGACTCCATACCGGAACCAATACTAAACATCCAAATTGTTTACCAGAGTCATGGCATTGCCTACACGACACCATGTTGGAGCTAAAACGCAACGCAGTATGCAATCAAAATTTAAAAAATTGGTTCTTAGTATATTTTTCTTTTATCTCCAATCCATCTCAACATACTTATTGCAGTCTGCTCAGTTTACTTAAATTGTTGCATGGAAGCTTCTAATTGAGCTACATGTGCAGAATCCCTCAGCTATTATTAGCATGTTCCATGTCATGTTGGGCATCAACATAATTCTAAAGCACCAAACTCTCACAAATCCGTGTTGCTTGGATCAAACAACTGACAAAATATAATGGCCAATGAAACTAAAAGAGCATATTGTTAATTACAAGTGTAGAAAAGATTAAACCAAACATTAGTACATAGCCAAATAGAAAATGGTAGAACATAATAATTATGACAGTTTTTAAAAGGATATTGATTATGACATTGCATATGAACATTTGGAAAATACTAATAAATGCTTTCCCTCACAGTCTTAGCTATCAAAAGAAAGCAATGTCCAGCCCGTGGATAAGGAACATTACAGAAGTTCCATCAAACATGATGATCCATGATTAAATTTCAAGATAAAACAAAATTTGGCAACACTTGAAACCCTTAAATATAAAAGTGCAAAATACAGATAAACCTTTAGGGCTCGTTTGGTTCGAGATTTGGAAAGGGAATTTAGGATTCCTGAAATTTAGAATTCCTCTCATTTAGAATTACAATGTTTGGTTGGAGTTTTTAGGGGGAATTTAGAATTTCTGGAATTTAGAATTCCCACAAAATTGGATTCTTCTTTCCCCTCTAAAATGGGGGTAATCCTATATTCCCGGACATATTACCTTACTTTTGTGGTGAGACAAAAATACCATCTCACATAAACTCATACTTACACAATCTCTCTCTCTCTCTCTCACACACACACACACACTCTTTCTCTTTCACTCACACACATGCTCTCTCTATCTCTCTCACACACATACACATACACTCTCTCTCTATATATATATATTCTATATATATATATATATCACACACACACACACATACACACACTATCACACATAAATACACACTCTCTCTCTCTCTCTCTCTCTCTCTCTCTCTCTCACACACACACACACAACCACACACTCAAATCAAGTAGAATGGTATTTTAGTTAAATGATATTTATTCCTAATTTGGAAAAATAATTTTAGATGCCGGGAAAAAAGAATTCCTGCTTGAACCAAACAATCGAAAGGAATTGAAGATTCCAGGAACTTAGAATTCCGAAATTATGGATTCCCATTCCCTTTCAAAACCTCGAACCAAGCAACCCTTAAAGAATTTAATTAGATCGTCAACACATACAACGGACTCTTTCGTAAATTAATTAACAATTTAAAAACAGTACTCACTCTTTTCTGGGAGCTTTCAACCCAATATTTGTTTGGTTTTGAAAACCTCAGCTTCCCTGCCTTCATGACAACTATAGCATCAGCGTCCTAAAAAACATAGGGTGGGTAGGAAGCATGTCAAATTTCCTCTAATTGAAGCAAGTGGAGACAATTAAGGTAACAAAAATATTTGAACTTTAAAGAGATCAATATTAAACTGAAACAGTAAAAGGCATGAAAATAAGTTATATGAAGCACGGCTTTGGATGATAAAGAATAATAAGCCTCATGTAAAAATAAATTTGAACATAGCAGAATTCTTTGAAATTTACATAGTAAATGATGTCAAGGAAAAAAAGGAGCTCTGAGACTATCTCCCTCAAAACATAACACAATATTCCTTGAAACTGACGTAAATGGTGCCAAGTGAGAGCAAGAAAAGATAAATATCTCTAAACTCTCTCAAATCATTATATCTTAAAATTGAAGAATACCTCAAATGAGGCTACAAATGAGTATTTATAGAAAAGAGATTGCTTGGCCTCTAAGCTAAGAATCTAACTACATTTATGTTCTTAAGAGCCAATAACCTTCCTTCTTCTAAATACTAAACAAACAATTAATAAACGAAAATACATCAAATAAAGGAAATAAAAGAAAATAACAAAAATACAATAAAATCCTATAAATACTAAAAATAACCCCTAATTCTTGATTCACATCAGAAACTATGACAGACATACGGCAGACAATTATTATTATTTACTAAACCAGTATTTCCTCACTTTTAAGATAATTAATTCAACAAACATCGGTTCTTCTTACAGTTTGGCTAGGTAAAAAATCTCAGGGTAGGGTTAGGGTGTACTCAACAAACTATTATAAGTTATAGAGAACTAAAAACATTTCAGCCTATGGTAAAATCAAAGAGAAAAAGGGAAGGCGTGGCGGAACAACACCCTTTCCCTTCCCTCCATTTCCCTCTTTGTTTCTTCTCTCCTCTATCTTCCCTTCTTGTCCTCTCAAACATTGTATAAACTGAATGCAAGGGCAATAGAATTTGGATTAGGAAAAATCTAAGTAGAACAAACACAAGATAAGATATTCTCCCTTTGGGTACTCAAGAGAATGCAAATTTTGCAAGCTGTCACGTAATTCATAATCTTATAAATTTCACTATTTGCACCTGAGAAATCAAAGCCACTCAACTACAACATGGCCTAGAAAAATCAATATTTGAACGTTAAAGTCGAGTTCCTTATAATCATTTTTTATGTTATTAATTTTGGGGAAATTAATAACATAAATGTAGTGTGTGAATTAGCAAAAGAAAAAGTGAACCCTGGGGCTCAGACAAACCTGACGGAGACCGCCACCGAGCTTAATGGTTTGGTTGGCCATTGTTGAGAGGTCCAAAACCACATCCCCGGGAACCTAAACATAAACACAATCACAACAACAAATTAACAAAATAAATATCATGTAAAACGAATCACCACAAACATAGGAAAAGGAGTCTACATACAACTAGTTGATCGACCAACTTAGTTTCCATCACTTTACAATTACATATACAAACAAATTAGTACTGTTCCTGTTCGTGTTCGTAAATGTCTCTCCCCAGCAGCCCTAACCACCAATCTTAATTTTCTATTTTCTCGCAAACAACAATTCTGTTTTATTATTAGTTATTTGGGTTTTTGCCCCAAAAGTTTTGTCGATTTAGGTGGAGATTGCTAAATAATATATATATATATATATATATATATATATATATATATATATATATATTTTGAGCTGATTTTTTTTATATGGGCCTTTTAAAATAGCAAAAAAAATTATTTTGAGCTGATTTTTTAAAAATAGCAAAAAAAATTATTTTGAGCTGATTTTTTTTATATGGGCCTTTTAAAATGTTTAAATCCTACATAAAAAAACTCAACTCAAAATCTTTTATGGAAATAGGTCCGCGCCAGCGGTATGCACCGTTGGTATGTACCGTTTGGTATGTACAGGAGCCTGCCTCTATATATATATATATATATATATATATATACTACTTACAAAGAGGAAACTTTCTCTTCGATGGTTAGAAGACTAAACTTTCCTCATTAAATTTAAAATTTCTATTATACCCTTAATAATAGTCAACATATCTTTCCCCAAGGGTCCTACGAAATAACCAGGTTCATTTCATCTCATCTTTCTCATATCCATTCACATATACCAAGCATCCAAATATATTCATGTTATAACCCTAAAAATCCAAATTCAATTGCCTCAAATTTCATTCTCCAATTCACTCACATCCATGCATCCTATCTCTCTCTTATTCATTCATGCATATCAACCATCAAAATACATTCATCTTTCAACCCTAGAAATTCATCTTTACAAATGGAAACTCAAACAACTATTTAATTGAAAGTCCATCGTTTCTTTGCTTTTCTTTGCTTCATTACTATCATTTCTTTTGTCAAAATTAAGGACAATACTCCTAATTCCGTCTATAATTTTTTATTATATCAGCAAAGTATGCATTTGTTAATTTGAAGATGAAGACAATTACATAAATTTTATAATTATATATATCTCATTGAAGAATTTTGTCTCTCGTTTGTGATCAGAGTTTGTATTTTCCATTTTCATTTTTTTCATTTTTTTGGTATGTGTACTTATTACATATTCTAAATTAAATGTTAATTTCAAAGAAATTATATACATTCACATATGCCTACTGTTTTAAATGTTAATAATTTGAAAATTATGCATAGTGATGTAAACTTTTTCAGTACTAAAGATTGTGCTTATTTTTTTTGATTTTCTTCTACTTACGAAAATTTCACTCATGATAAAAAAAAATTATTACTTTCGTAAGGTGGAAGTTCACTACTACAATAGTTGATGGCACTAAGACAAGTACTTAATTTATGGTTTATTATCATTCTTATATAATTTCTAATTACGGAAATTTCACTCATGGTAATAAATTTTTTTATTATTTTTACAAGGTGGAAGTTCAATAATTTAGTACTACATATAAGACAAGTACTTCAATTTATGGTATATTGTTATTCTTATATAATTTCTAATTGCGAAAATTCCACTCATGATAACAAAAAAAAAATCGTATGGTGGAAGTTCACTATACATTCATTAGTTGATGGCACTAAGATAACTATTTACTTTTGGGGTTTATTGTCATTCTTATATAATACGATGTTCTTACTCTTTTCAAGTATGTTAACAGTAATAGGAATGTAATTTGATAGTTCGTAAGAAGTTGTTATCATTTCACTTTTTCGTAAGTAATTGTTAATTGAAATATTGTAGGATATTGTCAACATTGGTGGTACAAGCTCGAATTGTGAATATGAGAGTGAAGGAATTTTACTTTTATTTACGTGGTATATGAAGTACTTAATACCATATTGAAACTGTTTCGTATAATTTATATTCGAGATGGTAATATATTTCGTTTTAATTTTTGTAGGATATTGTCAATATTTCTTATAGAATCTTGGACTTTCAATCTCATAATGAAGGAATCTTAATTTTATTTACGAGGTAATTGCAATTGATTAATGTATGATTGCGAATTTACTTATCATTTTTTATTTAATTTACTGGCCATTATGAAACCAATTGAAGAAATATGTAGATGAGCTAAAACAATTCATACGCTTTACAATTTGTAATTTGTAGCTTTTTGTTCTTTGTTATGGAAAAGAAAAAAAGAGTTAGGAAACAAATTACATCATATCCATTGAATGATATGAAACACAAACTACGCATGTATAACAAATTATAGAGTAGAACCAAGTAGATACCCAAATCTTTATAAACTAATGAATAACATAATTGTTTGGATAAACAAAATTAAGTCATTGCAATATACATATTTAACGTTTTGATATCATGATGAATGAAACAACCTATGAACCAAAAGAATCAAAGACTGTGATGATTCATTATTTGGTGGGCTTTTTTAGAGCAATTGGGTACTCAGTGGGTGGAATTTTGGGACCACTAAGTTTAAAATGACTTTGAAGCAAGAACTTACGTATTCACACATAAATTTTTTTTATATTAGCCAAATATATGTTTTTTGAACCTAATTTTTTCAAAATATATTCATTATATTTTTTTAACTTAAAACTTACGTATTCATGTCGTTAATGCCATTCATTTGACATGTCATCAAGCTGTAATTAGGTTTTATTGTTGTTGTTGTATTGATTTTAAAATGTGTACAATGTGATAGGAAAAAGAATAAAGATACTATCTACTTGAAAATTTCAAAATAAAATTATAGACCTTCCCTAAATTAAATTCATTCTTCTTGGAGTCCTAATTTAAGATGGATCTCAG
This sequence comes from Sambucus nigra, assembly GCA_949130495.1. Classification (NCBI taxonomy): domain Eukaryota; kingdom Viridiplantae; phylum Streptophyta; class Magnoliopsida; order Dipsacales; family Adoxaceae; genus Sambucus; species Sambucus nigra. Next base: position 412,150,162 of record OX422212.1, read on the forward strand.
TCCTATAGGTGAACTAACAATATAGAAGTTGACTCAAAGGATATGTTAATGGTATTATGGGACTGAAACGAAGTACAAATTTCTTGCATTTCCTATCCAATAATATTTAGGACCAATTGGAAACCAGTTCACGAAAAATTGATCTATATAAGATTGTCTTATGTTCCCAAAAACGAAAAAGAAACGTCTGCCAGTGTTGTTTTATGGGCTAGAAGAGGCATTCACCTCCTTATCGTAAGCCAAATAATTGAGATAGTTTTTCTTATATAGGATTCGATAAAACTATGTATCATTGACTAGATGATAGTAGAAAAAATCCTTCATAGGACGTAAACATCTATTATAACGTAAATGTGACGAATCACATTCATTAAAATTTTGTACTTTATTCGAAATGTATAATGAGGTGAGCCTAAGCCATGCTTCAGCCTACCGCCTACGCCCGCACGGCATAAGCCTTAATGAAGGAGCCTCGCCCGATTTGAGGCGAATCGCAACATAAATAAACTTTGTTAGACGTGGGCCTGGGCATACCTTGGACAAATTCAATACTGCATCAGTTTTCCCCTAGTTTGAGATCTCTCTGTAATCTTATATACTCCACCTTTTTATTTATTATATGGACAAACGAAGAAAGAAATGAAAGCTTGGTCTTCTTAACCTTAGTTTTAAAAAATACTTAAATGAAGAAATAAATTCCAACAAAAATTCCATGGAGTCTAGCTTGATTAGTATGAATTCAGTTTACAATTTGTGGTTGTAATTAATAATAACTGTACTAAATTAACTTATGAACTATGCTATTATAGTTTTATATAAATCAATATAACCTGTAGTTTCCCATTGGTCATATCTGTACTTATTGTGTTGGAATACTCAACTGGTTTATGAGTGTTCAAAGTTGGGTTTATAGGGTCAATGTGGACAGTTTCATTCCCATTGGGTTTTTTTTGTTGTATTCGATCAGATTTCGGTTCTATAACATTAGCCTCCAACTGTTTGAGGATGATAATGCTCAATATAGGCAAACAATTTCCTTTTTCTATTAAAATGGAGATAACATCCACTGAAGTTGGATATGTAATGGCTCCATTATGTCAATCAGTAGCTGTAGATGTTACTGTTTGGTTCGTGGATGTCACTACTACATTTAGTAACAAATATAATAACAAATATTCTCCACCTATCATATAACACACATTTGGAACTACGTTCACTGCCCATGCCTTTATTCTTTTACATTTGTATCCTCTCTTAAGCTAATATTTAGAACTTGAAACAAATAAATCAACATACTTTGAATAGTAGGGTATGCTAATAGTAGTAAATAAGAAAACAAAACAATTAAGAATATTGAAGAAACATAAGTGGTCATCTAGAGTTCCCTTGACCACTTCATTGGCGACTCAATTTCATTATTAAGATTTGGTGAAATATTCTCTGCTGAAGTGTTTGGGGGGAACTCCCAAACACATCTGATAAATATACATACTAATAAGCATTCTTTGTAGCGATCTGCCTAATCAATCTGCCTACAATAAAGATTTGAAGTCTTATATTTATAGAGTAACTACATTTATTTACTTTAATATATATAATGAATATTAAATTGTAATTTCAGTTCCACATATTTTGGTTAATGACAGCATATGTACATACAACATAATCATAATTTTATTTATGATCTTTCTTGAAATACACCTTATTCATAAATAAAGTAGTCTTTAAATATCACAAATGAACTAAAGTAAACGAAATAATAAAGTGATGAACAATTATATAATCAAGATTAGTCACAATATACTTCAAACTATGAGAATCAAACAATTAAATTCGAGTAATCACCTCAACCAACTCTTCATAAAATATATTTATAGATAAAACTCCATTATTGATTTGCAAACATTATAATAAGTTTTTCCTCCAACCACTTCCCATTTTTCAGCCCTCTATACCATTTAAATTCATATCCTTAAAACCGAGATCAATTAGTTTACATATGTCAATCACCTCTCTACAATTGCGAACCTGTCAAATCAAATATCTGGAATTAGCCACACGTGCAACGCACGTGGGCACAACTAGTGTATATAAAAGGATAAAGTGCGGACAAGTTCATGTGCACTTGGTAAAAAATATATTGAGTTTATTTTTTGTGAGTTATTTAAACATTTCATCTTACCTCTAAAAAATAAGCTCAAAATAATATTAAAAAAAATACTATTTTTAAAAAAATCAATTAATACGTCAGCGTTAAGCTGGTTAAAATTGGCATATTTTGACCGATTTTTCTAAAATAGTAATGAAATTCATTTTGAATTGAATTCGTTTTTAGGGTTATGATGAAATGTTTAAATACCCCATAAAAATCAAGTTAAAATAAATTTTATTAGTATTTTTAAAAAGTTAGTCCAGACCTAGTTGGCCCTTAAGTAGCCCACACTTAGTCTTATATATATATATATATATATATATATATATATATATATATATATATATATATATATATATATATATATATATATATATATGGGGGGTAAGGTTAAATGCACTCCAAATAACTACTCTATGACTCAAAAATGATAAAGTCACACTTTATAATGAACTTTTGTGACATTTTTTTAACTTTTAATGACACATTATAATGAATTAGTAATGAGGTGGTCTGCATTTAACCATACCCAAAAATATTTTTCAACAAAAAATTTATGGTACAAGAGAAAATTAAATGGAAAAAACAACAAGTAATTCAACACTTGAGAAACTTTGCTTGTTTCACCACAACTTATTGTTGATGTAAAAAATTAGATCACTCTAATAATTCAATCACAAATAAATAAATGAGACAAAGAATTTTAAAGTGGTTCAGCCTTATAAGAATGGCCTACGTCCACTGTTGCTTTATTGATGAGTGTTTGGGAATTCTCGATTATAAATTCTCTCAAGAAATTCCCTTCTGGATTCAGGGTCCAGATTCGGATTCAGCTCCTTTTACAATGAGGATTGTACAATGTATTTATAGCCTTGAGGTTGTAATGTGAAAGGGTAATACATTAAATGATATACATATGAAAGGGTAATACATTTAATGCCCTCTTTGCGTGTGCGTCCAAATGATAAGCATTTAATGAGCAGTTAAACTGTTGGTATCCTGCTTCGAGGTGCAGCTCGGACCGCCTGAGTTGCTCGGACCGCCTAAGCTTCTCGGTACTCAAGAGTTCCTCGTAGAGGCATTGTTCCTCGGAGCTTATGAGTTCCTCGGGAAACTAGTCTCCCTCGTTGTAGTCTTGTTCCTCGGAGCGCGTGGGTTCCTCGGAAGTGTTTGTTGTTGCCATGTAGATAGCCACGTGTCTTCATATGATTGGTCCATGTCAGCAGATTAAATTTGGTATCAACAGAAGCCCCCAATGTTTCATAGTTCGAAATTTGAGGAGTATGGAACATTCTTTCTCGGAATATGGTAGCTTTAAATAGTCTTACTGATTTTTAGGAGCGTTTTCCTTGTATTTATTTCTCCTTCCCAATTCGTAGAATCATGCTTTTTTGGACTTTTTTGCGTGCTTCGATTCTCTCATCACTTTTCATCTTTTTAGCCGCTGTTGTCCGCTTTGATTCCCGCGCCACTTTTCATCTTTTTAGCCGCGGTTGTCCGCTTTGATTCACGCGCCACTTTTCATCTTTTTAGCCGCCGGTAACGTAATCATCCTTTTTTGTAATCATTATTTCACCATTTCCCAAGGCAAGGTATTTAAACTTCACATACGCTCCCATCGTCTTCTACCTTTCAAATTTTTATCTTCGAGTTTTACGTCGTCTCTTCCTACTTTCTTGTGCGTTCATCTTTTATGTCGTTCGTTGTCAACAGCTCTACTCTTTTTCTGTAAGATCTTCTTCTTTCTTTTTCATTTCTTTTATTCATCATCATGGTTTACTCTGTTGAGTCTCTTGAAAAATTTCGCTCTGATTTTTCCATTCCCTCTTGGGTTGTCTTGGAAGAGCTTTCTGAGCCTTCTGATTATTTCAATTTGGCTGAGGGACATTGGTTCCCCAGCCTTTTTATTGCTGAGTGTGGATTTTCTTTTCCACCAAATCCTTTGTGTCTGGAATTCTGTCATTATTTTGACGTCGTTCCTATGAGAATAGCCCCCAACACATGGAGAATAGTTAATGGGGTGCATAAATTAAATCAAGTCCATGGAACTCGCATAGGAATTCCAGAAATCATGTACTGCTATAGATGGGCAGTTAATGATAATATTTTTTATTTAAAAACTAGATTTTTAAATAGAGCCTTAGTAGTCAATCTCCCTGATGCCAATAGGGATTATTTTGAACATGGGGTTGTCATAAAAAATTGGCAACACCCTCCATTAGCTGGAGATGAGGTTTACCAGGGTCCCAGATGCCCTCCTTATGGCAATGGGATAGGTTATTTTTATTTTATTTTATTTATTTTGAAATCATGTTTCTTTTGTATTTGATAAAATGTGCCACTGATAACAATGTTTATTTATTTGCAGTTGATAGCAAGAGAAAGTGCCCAAAAGATGCAGATGTCAATATAAGGCATTTGAAACTTATCTGGAGTCTGCATCAAAGTGTTGCCGACGAGCACATTAGGTCGGCCTCGTATCTGCTCCAGTACAAGAGCTACACCACTTCTTTCACTGCTCGTCCAGTGATAAGTGAATCAGAGCCAGTTCCAGCTTCCACAAGCTCATCGCATGAATCCCATATTCCTTTAAGTGAAAGGATGAAGAAGAGAAGACCTCCTACCCTGTTTGAGAAAACTGCCTCCGGTTCTGGGGAGGTAAAAAAGAGTAGGATTGATGTCCCAAGGGAGGGGACGAAGAAGACTGATGCAGCTCTTCCAGCTGCTCCTGTTAAAGTTGCCGAGAAGCCCGTAGTGGCTCCGAGCAGGTCTACTGCTCCTGGAGAGGTGATTGTGATATCACCGACCAAGAGTTCTTCCTTGGTTGAATCTGTACCTGTTCCCCCGAAGAGGCTGAAGAAGAGCTCCTTGGTCAATTTGGCTGATACCATTACTCAGCCCCCAGTTACTGGAACTGGGGTTCCAACTTTTGTTCCCCCAAGCTCTGCCATGAGCTAGGTAAAGTCCTCGATCATTACCGAGGTACAAGGTACTGAAGAGAACCTTACTCGGGACATAGTCACCTCACTAGCTACTCATCACCTTGCGTCTGTAAGTCTTTTTACTTTCAAATTTTCATATTTCCTTTGTTATTTCTGTTTCTAACTTGCTTTCTTTTTCTGTTCACAGTTGACGAGCTGCTTTAACATAATCCTGAAGAAGGATGAAGCGATTAAGGCTTTTTGCTCCTCATCCAGTGTGGAGGGAGCTCTGGAAGAAGCTACCAAGTCTCTAGCAGATTCTCGCCAGAAATATGCTGATGACAAAGCTGTCTGGGAGAAGAAGCTTGCCTCCTCCGAGCAAGAAAAAGCTCGGGCTGTTGATGCCTCCAAAGAGTTGGAGAAGAGAATAAATGCCTCAGAGAAGGCAAATAAGGAGCTTGAAGAGAAGCTCAAAACTGCAGGAGAGTTTAAATATAAACTCAAGGCTGCCGAGGAGGAGTTGGCTCAACTTCGGGAAGTAGGTTGGCAAAAGGAGGAAGCTGAGCAAAAACTGAAAGCTGCTGATGATTTGCTGTCCAAAAAGCTTGCCTTGGAGAAGACCAAGAGGAAGATGGCTGTGAATAAGTCCTTCAGCTCTGGCTGGGACAAGGGGTGGAACAAGGGGTTGGCTGCCATGGTATCGCAAGTGGACTATGACGGTCTCAAATGTTTTAGGGATGGATGGGTTGCTCCCCTTCAGGAGATGAAGGTCGACGAATCTCCCGAGCTCTTCCAGAGACATATCCCTGGTCCCCCTCCAACTTCAGAAGAGTTAGAAGAGGACGAAGCTACCTCTGAAGAGTCTTAAATGGTGATGGAAGATAATGCCCTAGCCATCCAGCCTGTTGCCGAGGAAAATCAACAAATCGTTTCTTCCTCCGAGCAACTGACTATTCTCCCCAAGCAACCTGCCTCTTCATCCCAACCTCCCGAGAAGGTTTTGGGAGATAAGGAAAAGGTGTAGTGTTGTTCGGGTTTCTCTTTATTTTGTTTCTCTTTATCAAATGTAACCCAGAAGATGTAACTCTGAATTATGATCTAATAAAACTTAAACTTTTTTGCATATTGTTGTCTATCTTGTATTCATACTCTGCTTACTCTTCTTATTGATGATTGTTCTTTTTTTCCTGCTAGTTTCTGGCTAGGATGGAACTGCTCTCTGCCCACAATACAAAGTTGCTGCGACAATGTAATGAGTACTTTAAGGCTGGTCACACAGACCTGAGTGCTGCACAAGTTGTCGACATCCTCGGCCAGGATGCTTCAGAACAGGCAGTGGAAGCATATCAATTTCTAAAGTGTCTGCTTGATCGGGCTATAGCCAATAAAGTTGCTTATTATGAAATGATCGAGGATCTTCAAAGCACCCTCGAGGACTTTCAGCTTTAATACAAAGAATCCACTGCTTTGTTGCATAAGGGGTTCGAGAAGAAGTACCAGCAAATCATTGCCGACAAGGGCTACGAGAAGCTTTTTGCTGGGTACGATGTAAGAGAGAGAACCTTGAGAGGTGAGGTCGAAGAATGTAGACAGATTGCTGAGTTGTTGGAAAAGGAAAACAACAACCTGCAAAAGGAGCTGTCACAATTGAAGTCTGCAGCTTCCACTTCTAGTGCCTTGATCCTAGTGATCGACGAGGGATTTTTGTTCTTAGAGGTTGAGAACGCCAAGTTGAGGGAAAAGTTGGAGACTTTGAGGAGCTCTGGCACCTCTTCATCTTCTCGTGGTCGAGCAAGAGCTCCTCGGGGATGAGCAAGAGCAGCTCGAGTTCTTATCGAGGAACAGAGGACTCATTCTGCCTTAGAGAACCAGGCTTTCCAATTAATGGCGAAGAACCAGGCGTTGTCTGATATGTCAAAGAAGATTAGGGACCTGGAAAAACAGCTCTCTGCGCAGAAGTCAATCTTGGATAATAAGGAGCTTTTCATCAAGAATCTCCACGAGCAGCTAGAAAGGCTAACATATCAATTCCACAAACAGCCCAGGGAGTTCTGGATGGCTGGATACAACGAAGCACTATTCCACTTGGACGATCGTATCCAGAATGCCAACAATGAGGGCTACAAGCAAGACTGGCTGAATGCCTTAGGTGTGCTGAAGCTCGAACAAGGTCATTATCTGTGGAACTACCATGATCCCGGGTTTCTCGACTTGCCTGTGCCACCATACAATTTGGACATGGATTGGATCCCTGCTCGGGCCATTCCTCGGAGCTTAATTTCAAAATATCTCGGTGACTACAATTTACATTCTCAAATCGAGGTATCTCGTCCCGAGCATCTCTTAGATCGACCATCCGTGATGAATGTCAGGATGTTGAAGGATCTTAACTTCATCAATTCTCCTCTGTCTTTAAATGATCCGCCTGTTGGCGAAGAACTTGTGTCAAAAGCAGAGGGGAAGAGACCAGTAGAATAGGAATTTTTGATGTAATAGTTAGTATACATGTCAATGTAACTGTAATTTCATTATCAATGTAATTTATTTTGAATTCAATGAAAGATCTTCATTTTTGTTTGCAAATCTTGATTGTTATTATCTTGTATTTATCAAACACTTTATATTTATGCATGTCTGTTAAAAAGATAACAATATTGTGTTGTTTGTCGACCAACTCAGTAACAATTAAAAAGTTACAAGTATCAATATTGTTGCTCGATCACTTAATAATAAAGTAATGAGTATAAAAATGTTGTTTAAAATGTTTCCAACCAACCAAGGTTATTAGATTCTCCATGTCGACCAACTACAGTTAGTGGGTTTTTATCCCCGACCAGCTATAGTTAGTCTTTTTGAAATAATTTTACCCATAAAATATTTTCGACGAACCAAGATCGATAAATTTTGCTTGTCGACTAACTACAGATGGTGGGTTTTTATCTCCGACCAGCCATAGTTAGTAGACTTTTATCTTAAATGTTTCCGACCAACCAAGATCGGTAAATTTTCTTTGTCGACCAACTACAGTTGGTGGGTTTTTATCCCCGACCAGCCATAGTTAGTAACTTTTGCACTTTCTGGAATAATCTTACCTCCCGACCAACATAAGTTGGCATTTGTGAGAATATTTTGTTTCCTAGCCAAACAGGTTGGCATTTTTAGGAATATTTCATTTCCTAGCCAAACAGGTTGGCATTTTTAGGAATATTTCGTTTCCTAACCAATCGAAGTTGGCATTTTTAGGAATATTTTGTTTCCTAACCAACCGAGGTTGGCATTTTTAGGAATATTTTGTTTCCTAACCAACCGAAGTTGGCATTTTTAGAAATATTTTGCTGCTGAGCTTTGCCGAGTTTTGCTGAGTAGTGTGTAGCACTAGTATTCCCCGAAAAATTCTCATTAAAATGAGAGACTTTAGCATAATATCTTCATTTTTTTTATATTGATGGAACTGTGTTACATATACATCACTGATAATACTTGCGTAGGTGCTCTGCGTTCCATGCATTCTTAAACTCCTCGCCTTCTAAAGTTGCTATTCGATAAGTTCCTGGTCGAACAACTTCTGTAACTCGGTATGGTCCATGCCAGTTTGCTTCCAGTTTATTGTGCTTTTGAATTACTTTCTTCAGCACGTAGTCTCCTTCTTTCAGGTCGCACTTCTTCACCCTTTTGTTGTAGAACAAAGCTGTTCGCTGCTGGTAAGCAGCATTTCTAATGGCTGCTTCTTCTCTAACTTCCTTGAGCATGTCTAAATCCAATCTTCTCATTAAGTCGCTGACAGGGGAATTGAAATTCAGTACCCTATGTGTTGGGAGGCCCAACTCGGCAGGTATGACGGCTTCACTTCCAAACGCCAGCATGTATGGTGATTCTCCAGTTGCTACTCGGGGAGTAGTTCGGTAAGCCCAAAGTACTGATTGTAACTCGTTGATCCAGTTTGCTTTTGCATCATCCAATCTTTTCTTCAAGCCATTTACCAGCGTTCTGTTTGTCACCTCAGTCTGTCCATTGCTTTGAGGATGGCCTGGTGCTGAGTGGACCTTCAAAATATTTGATTGATGACAATAGGCGGCAAACTCCTCGTTATCAAATTGTGTTCCATAGTCTGTGATGAAGGCATGAGGTAGACCGTATCGACAAATGATGTTCTTCCAAACAACTTGGTACACCTTCTCGTACGTCATGTTAATAAGTGGCTCAGCTTTTACCCATTTAGTAAAATAATCCACTGCGACGAAGAGGTACTTGAACCTTCCTCGGGTCGTTGGCAGTGGCCCAACCAAGTCAATTCCCCACATGGCAAATGGCCAAGGGGAAGTTATGGGTGTCAACAATGCTTGTGGAGTTCTTTGGATGGAGGAAAAGCGCTGGCACTTGTCACACTTCTTGGCGTAGGCTATACAATCAGCCCTCATCGTCGGCCAGTAGTATCCTTGCGTCATTACCCTTTGTAAAAGAGTCAGACCTGCTACATGTGCTCTACAAGACCCTTCGTGGATCTCTTCAATTAATTCGTTCACCTCGGAAGGGTGTACACATCTCTGCAAACCTGCCATAATTCCTCGTCTATATAAAACACCATTAGTTAATACATACCGAGCAGCTTTAAACTTCAATTTTTTGGCAGAGAGCTTGTCAATTGGCAATTCTCCCTCCTCGATATACACCCTGATGGAAAACATCCAAGATGGTCCTAAATCAAGGGTGATAAAGTTCATCGTCAGATCTTCATCTATGCTCCGACCAGCTAACACTTCAATTGGGATCGTTTCGTCGTAGCTCGGTGCGAGTAGCTGATGTTAGTCGAGCTAGAGCGTCTGCTTTCACATTCTTCATTCTTGGTATTCTGACCAGCTGAATAGCGGTAAATTCTGACACCAGCTCCTTTTCCTTTGCATGCTATCTGATCATTAATTCTCCTCTAACTGCATATACTCCCAACATTTGGTTTACGATCAATTGAGAATCACTGAAGACAATAATCTGTTGCGCCTCCATAATTTTTGCTAAACCAAGTCCTGCAATCATGGCCTCATACTCAGCCTCATTGTTGGAAGCTTTGAATTGGAAACGTAAGGCGTATTCCATATCGACCTCATCCGGAGTGCTCAAAACTATCCCCGCGTCGCATCCTGCAGTGCAAGATGAGCCATCTACATATAGTTTCCATATAGGTAACTCGTCTTCAAATTTCTGATCAGTTAGAGTTCCTCGGTGAAATATTTGTTGCTTCTTTTCCTCCTAGGATTTTTCTTGCTCTTCGTCGATCATTTCTTCTTTCCCTTTTACCAACCGGAGTTGGTCTGAGCCCGAAGTCAATGATCTTGTAACATCCACTTGCCTTTTTTCCAACCGGAGTTGGTCTCAGCTAACATCCACAGGTTGATCAGCGAGCAACTCTTGTTTCTCGTCCGGAGTCCTCACAACTATCTCTGCGTCACATCCTGTAACATTCACACGCCCTTTTACCAATCGAAATTGGTCTGAGCCTGTGTTTGTCGATCCTGTAACATCCATAGGTTGATCTGCGAGTAACTTTTGTTCCTCGGAGCTGTCAGGATAAGTGAACTTCACTATAAAATCTGCTACAGCCTGTCCTTTAGGCGATGATCTGGGTTCATAGACTATATCATATTCACCGAGCTCTATTGCCCAGTACATCAATCTTCCTGATTTTTCTGGCTTATGCAGGGTTTGCCTCAATGGCATATCAGTATATACTACTATGGTATGAGCCTGGAAATATGGCCTCATTCTCCTACTCGCCTTAATCAACGCCAGTGCCAATTTCTCCAGCCTTAGATATCTGATCTCTGCTCCTCGGAAGGCCTTACTTGTGTAGTAAACTGGCTTTTGTACTCCATTCTCCACTCTGATCAACGCCGAGCTAACTGCATTCTCGGGCACTGCAAGGTACAAGTATAATTTTTCTCCCATCACTGGCCTGGACAACAGTGGAGGTGCTCCCAAGTATCTCTTTAAGTCTTGAGAAGCCTTCTCGCATTCATCATTCCACTCAAAAGTCTTTCTGAGTGTCTTGAAGAATGGGAAACATCTATCAGTTGCTCGTGACACAAATCTGTTGAGTGCTGCTACTCGTCCTGTGAGACTCTGTACTTCCTTCTTCGTCGTTGGAGATCGCAGCCCTAATAGAGCTTTGATCTTTTCAGGGTTTGCTTTAATGCCTCGTTGATTGACAATGTACCCAAGAAATATGCCTTCTCGTACTCCAAAGATGCACTTCGTCGGGTACAGCTTCATTTGATATTTATCTAGTTGATCAAAAGTCTGACTTAAGTCAACTAGATGATCGACATCTATCTTGCTTTTCGTCAGCATATCGTCAACATAGACTTCCATATTGTCATTGATTTGTTCAGCAAAGACCTTGTTCATCAGCCTCTGATATGTCGCACCTGCATTTTTCAAACCAAAAGGCATAACATTATAACAATAAGTTCCCCTAGGGGTAATGAAAGAAGTATTCTCCCTGTCTTCCGGTTTCATTTTAATTTGATTGTAGCCAGAATAAGCATCCATGAAGCTCAGCAACTCGTGTCCCGAGGTAGCATCCACCAGTTGATCAATTCGGGGCAGTGGAAAGTGATCCTTTGGGCACGCTTTGTTGAGATCGGTGAAGTCTACACACATCCTCCACTTTTTATTTTTCTTCTTTACCATTACCACATTAGCTAACCAATCTGGATATTTAACATCTTCAATTAAACAAGCTTTTTGGAGCTTCCCGACTTCCTCCTGTATAGCTTGATTCTTTTCGGGACTGAATACTCTTCTTCTCTACTTCACCGGCTTGATCTCCTTATTCACATTGAGCTCGTGACATAAGAAATTTGGGTCTATCCCAGGCATATCTTTGTGACTCCACGCAAAAGTTTATCTTTTGCTTCTAAGGAAAGTTATCAACTCCTGTTTTAATGAGGCTTCCAACGATGAACCTATTTGAGTAGTTCGCTCAGGGTGCTCATCGTCCAGAATGATGTTTTCAGTAGTTTCCACCACTTGACCCTTCACGAGTTGCGACTCATCTCGAGGATCCAATGTTTCAATTTCTGCACCTTCATCCACTTGATAGGTAGTAGTTTTTTTCTTTGATTCTTACAATTCTTCTTGCTCGGCGAATGAATAATAGCATTCCCGAGCTACTTTCTGATCACCTTTCACAACTCCTACTCCAAAGTTTGTTGGAAATTTTAGGCACTGATGCACTGTAGATGGTACAGCCTCGAACTTCTTCAATCCTACTCTTTCCATGATGATATTATACGATGATTGGACATTCTTATCCATCACGAAGAAACGTATTCTTTCTGTCCGACAAGCTGGCCACATACCAATGAATATATCCAACTTGATCGTCCCAAGTGGAAATACTTTCTCGCCAGCAAAACCAATGAGGGGTCCGTGGTAAGGCTCCAGTTGAGATAGCTTTAGATTTAAACTATCGAAGCACGAGTAGAACACGATGTCTGCCGAGCTACCATTGTCGACCAGTACTCTTGAAATCATTACCTCCTTCATTCTCATTTTGATCACCAGTGGGTCATCATGAGGATACAAAACACCTGCAAGGTCATTTTTTGAAAAATCGATAACCAATTTCTCCTTGTTCACCTTTCTCGGGCGATCTTCTTCAGCTAGATTTATTCGCTGAATGTACAAGCAAGCTTGAGCCTCACCGAGGTAAGCTTTTCTTTCTGCAGTAAGGTCTCCTCCTCCTGTATCTCCTCCTGTAATAACATTACAATCAAATGACCCAAAGCGTATTGAAAATATCTCTCGTTCTGGCTGCCTTGGTTTCTTGGGAAGATCGGGGTCATCCTCTGGATCAACTTCATGGTTTCTCTTCTTGTTCTCCTCTGCTAGACGAGGAGATATAGACCTCTCTCTAATTCGGTCGTTGTTTCTTCTTTCTCCCCCGATCAATATACTTTGCTAGCTTTCCTCGTCGGATGAGTGTTTTAATTTCATTATTAAGAGCTATGCAATTTTTGGTCATATGTCCATGATCCTTGTGGAAGTCGCAATATTTTTCCCTATTCCTCGTGTCAGGGTCTGCCTTCATTTTCTTTGGCCAATTTAACTCCTCGTTGTTCTTGATTTCTTCTAGGACGTGGTTGATGTTTACCTTCAAAGGTGTGTACTTATCAAATTTCCTCAAGACTTCCCATGACGACCTATTTTTGGATTGTTTGTCACCACCATTGTTCTTATGTTCTTTCTTTTTAGCTTTATCACCTTCCACCTTGGTTTCTTTGGCGTCCATATTCTTCTTTGCAGACATAGCTTCCTCGGCATTTATAATCTTGGACGCTTTTCGCATTAGGTCCGACAGGGTTCGAGGTGGATCTTTGGCCAAAGTGTAGTACAACTTGTTTGGCAGTAGTCCATTCATCAAAGCGGTAATCGCTGTCTTCTTCTCATAATCAATGACATCGAGTTTCTCGTTATTAAAACGAGTTATATAATCTCTGGTACTCTCACCAGCTTTTTGTCTAACACTTAACAAATGTGCTACTCGTTTAACTGGCTTTGGTCCAAAGCAGAAATTCCCAATGAATAGCTCGGCCAGTTGAAGAAAAGTTGAAATCTTACCCCGAGGAAGACTATTATACCATATTTGAGCAGATCCGGTAAGTGTTCCCGAGAATGCTCTGCATCTCATCTCATCTGGGACAGCATAGATGTCGGCTGCAGCTTGGTATTATTCTATATGAAGGACAGGGTCAGTCTTTCCATCATACTTGGGAGTCACAACAGGTGCTTTGAACTTTGATGGTGTTGGAAAATCAACAATGTCCTGGACAAAAGGCGTTCCTCGAACAAAGGTTCGTTGTAGAGGGTTCTTGGCCTTAGCCATTTTCCCTAATCTATCCTCCAGCCTCTGAATAGATCCTTTCCATGCATCATTTCCTTCCTCGGGCCTATTGGTTCGAGCAACTGATCGCGTTGAAGTGGTTTCCTGGGATTTATCTTGACGAGCAGCTGGTCGGTCATAGGATCTATCTTGACGAGCAGCTGGTCGCGACTGGGCAGATCCTTCCTTTAAATCTGATGGTCGTCAAAAGCTCCTCGACGCTGCATTAAGAGGACTTTTGTTCATCCTAGGGCCTAATCGGTCGAAAGGAGAAACTCTACTTAATCTTTCCAATGCACTGATCCTTTCGGGGGAGAGGGTGACACGTTGTTCAGTATCTGTGGCCCGCACTGACGAAGTTCGTCCAGGCTGATAAGAAAAATCTTCAGACTCCTCATTGCGATATGAATTAGTACGCCTAGTATGCGAAGAAGGCGCACGGGTATTTCTTTTAATGCTTCGTGGTCCGGAATGGGCTGATGCACCGCCATGGAGGGTTTGGATGAGTTGCCGCATTATTTCTTGCATGACGGTCTGGCCCTGAGCCAGATTTTCCATTATTCCAGTCAGATCTGGAATAATTGGTGGAGCAGATGGATTTGGAGGGGTTCCAGCGTTTCGATTACTGGATTCAGGGTATCCGCCATTGGTAATGGATTGTTTTGGATGAAAAACGATATTATCAGTCGTTTCCCACGGACGGCGCCAATCTGTTGATGTAAAAAATTAGATCACTATAATAATTCAATCACAGATAAATAAATGAGACAAAGAATTTTAAAGTGGTTCAGCCTTATAAGAATGGCCTACGTCCACTGTTGCTTTTATTGCTGAGTGTTTGGGAATTCTCGATTATAAATTCTCTCGAGAAATTCCCTTTTGGATTCAGGGTCCAGATTCGGATTCAGCTCCTTTTACAATGAGGATTGTACAATGTATTTATAGCCTTGAGGCTGTAATGTGAAAGGGTAATACATTAAATGATATACATATGAAAGGCTAATACATTAAATTCTTTGTCTCTAGGCATTGTTTGGGATATACATTAAATGATATACATATGCTGTTTGGGATATACATTAAATTCTTTGTCTCAAGGCATTGTCTCAAGGCATTGTTTGGGATATACATTAAATTCCCATTTCATATGTATATCATTCTCTTAAGGCATTGTTTGGGATATACATTAAATGATATACATATGCTGTCATTTAATGATTATCATTTGGTTCGTGGATGTCACTACTACATTTAGTAACAAATATAATAACAAATATTCTCCACCTATCATATAACACACATTTGGAACTACGTTCACTGCCCATGCCTTTATTCTTTTACATTTGTATCATCTCTTAAGCTAATATTTAGAACTTGAAACAAATAAATCAACATACTTTGAATAGTAGGGTATGCTAATAGTAGTAAATAAGAAAACAAAACAATTAAGAATATTGAAGAAACATAAGTGGTCATCTAGAGTTCCCTTGACCACTTCATTGGCGACTCAATTTCATTATTAAGATTTGGAGAAATATTCTCTGCTGAAGTGTTTGGGGGGAACTCCCAAACACATCTGATAAATATACATACTAATAAGCATTCTTTGTAGCGATCTGCCTAATCAATCTGCCTACAATAAAGATTTGAAGTCTTATATTTATAGAGTAACTACGTTTATTTACTTTAATATATATAATGAATATTAAATTGTAATTTCAGTTCCACATATTTTGGTTAATGACAGCATATGTACATACAACATAATCATAATTTTATTTATGATCTTTCTTGAAATACACCTTATTCATAAATAAAGTAGTCTTTAAATATCAAAATGAACTAAAGTAAACGAAATAATAAAGTGATGAACAATTATATAATCAAGATTAGTCACAATATACTTCAAACTATGAGAATCAAACAATTAAATTCGAGTAATCACCACAACCAACTCTTCATAAAATATATTTATAGATAAAACTCCATTATTGATTTGCAAACATTATAATAAGTCTTTCCTCCAACCACTTCCCATTTTTCAGCCCTCTATACCATTTAAATTCATAGCCTTAAAACCGAGATCAATTAGTTTACATATGTCAATCACCTCTCTACAATTGCGAACCTGTCAAATCAAATATCTGGAATTAGCCACACGTGCAACGCACGTGGGCACAACTAGTATATATAAAAGGATAAAGTGCGGACAAGTTCATGTGCACTTGGTAAAAAATATATTGAGTTTATTTTTTGTGAGTTATTTAAACATTTCATCTTACCTCTAAAAAATAAGCTCAAAATAATATTAAAAAAAATACTATTTTTAAAAAAATCAATTAATACGTCAGCGTTAAGCTGGTTAAAATTGGCATATTTTGACCGATTTTTCTAAAATAGTAATGAAATTCATTTTGAATTGAATTCGTTTTTAGGGTTATGATGAAATGTTTAAATACCCCATAAAAATCAAGTTAAAATAAATTTTATTAGTATTTTTAAAAAGTTAGTCCAGACCTAGTTGGCCCTTAAGTATCCCACACTTAGTCTTATATATATATATATATATATATATATATATATATATATATATATATATATATATATATATATATGGGGGGTAAGGTTAAATGCACTCCAAATAACTACTCTATGACTCAAAAATGATAAAGTCACACTTTATAATGAACTTTTGTGACATTTTTTTAACTTTTAATGACACATTATAATGAATTAGTAATGAGGTGGTCTGCATTTAACCATACCCAAAAATATTTTTCAACAAAAAATTTATGGTACAAGAGAAAATTAAATGGAAAAAACAACAAGTAATTCAACACTTGAGAAACTTTGCTTGTTTCACCACAACTTATTGTTGATGTAAAAAATTAGATCACTCTAATAATTCAATCACAAATAAATAAATGAGACAAAGAATTTTAAAGTGGTTCAGCCTTATAAGAATGGCCTACGTCCACTGTTGCTTTATTGATGAGTGTTTGGGAATTCTCGATTATAAATTCTCTCAAGAAATTCCCTTCTGGATTCAGGGTCCAGATTCGGATTCAGCTCCTTTTACAATGAGGATTGTACAATGTATTTATAGCCTTGAGGTTGTAATGTGAAATGGTAATACATTAAATGATATACATATGAAAGGGTAATACATTTAATGCCCTCTTTGCGTGTGCGTCCAAATGATAAGCATTTAATGAGCAGTTAAACTGTTGGTATCCTGCTTCGAGGTGCAGCTCGGACCGCCTGAGTTGCTTGGACCGCCTAAGCTTCTCGGTATTCAAGAGTTCCTCGTAGAGGCATTGTTCCTCGGAGCTTATGAGTTCCTCGGGAAACTAGTCTCCCTCGTTGTAGTCTTGTTCCTCGGAGCGCGTGGGTTCCTCGGAAGTGTTTGTTGTTGCCATGTAGATAGCCACGTGTCTTCATATGATTGGTCCATGTCAACAGATTAAATTTGATATCAACACTTATATTTTAGGGTCATTTACTATTTGGGGTACATTTGTTATCAGTATTTTGTTCCTGGGGTACGTTTATTTACGTATTAGTTCGTTGGGTCCAAAACTAACAGAAACCGTCAGTTGACCAGTTGACCGTTAGCTGACATATTTTAAAAGGCGTCTCTTAGATGATAAATGATATATTTGTCCTTGATGTCATTGATTGGGTAAAAAATATTGTTTAATAAGAATTTTTTAATAAAAAATGTTTAATATTTATAAAAAAAATGTTTAGTATTTGTAAAAAACTCTACAATATTTCCAAAAACTGTTTATTATTTATAAAAAAAGTTTGATAAAAATTGTTTAGTATTTATAAAATATGTTCAATATTTATAATAAATATTTAAAATTTATAAAAACTATTTAGTAAAAATTGTTTCCGAAATTGAATATATATATATATATATATATATACACACACAAGGTTTAAATAATTAAGAAAAAGCTGTTAAACAGTTTTAAAAAAATAATTTCCAAAAATTGTTAAAAAAACGTTTTTTAGTTCAAAAAATATATTTCAAGAAAAAAAACCTTTTAAAAAAAAAAAAAAATGATCTTCAGCAAAAAAAAAATTGTTTTTCACCCCCAAAAATGCTTTCCCACTTCAAATAAAAAACTCTAGCAAAAAATTAAAAATAAAACTTATTTCAATTAAAAATATATATTTCAAGAAAAAAACATTTTCAACCAAAAAAATTGATTTTCAACAATAGAAATTTGTTTTCAACCCAAAAAAATTTCCAGCAAAAATATATGAAGTGTTTACAAAAATAGTTTAAAAAACTTATTTTTATATTTGAACAGTTAAAAATATATAAAGAGTTTGTCAAAACTTTTTTTAGATTTAAAAATATATAAATTGTTTATAAAAACTGTTTACACATTTAAAAATATATGAATTGATTTTTAAAAAATATATAAACTAAGTCTTAAACAGTTTATATATTTAAAAAAATTGTTGCTGGAAATATATAAACTACTTATTTTTTTGCTGGAAATATTTTTATTGTTGCTGGAAATTTTGTTGAAAAATTGTTGGAATTAAACTATTAAATTTTATATGCTTTTTTCGTTGGAAATTTGTAGCTTGGATTTCTGGAATTTATTTTCTGAAAACTTTTTTTTTACTGATTTTTTTAAAAAATGAAAACGGTTTTAAATCAGTTTTATTTTAATATTCTTTTGCCTGGATTTTTTTTTTTTGGCTAAAAACATTTATATTTTTATCAAGCGAAAAACATTTTTTCTTTGAAAATAAATTTTTAAAACCGAATTTAGTTTTTAAACAGTTTACAAACAGTTTTTAGAAAATAATTTTTATAAAACAGTTAACAAACAGTTTTTTTTGTAAATATAAACAGTTTTTTTTGTATAAATAAAAAATACATTTTTTATATTCTTTTTATTTCGTAGAAAACTTTTTTTTTTCTTCTGAAAATCGTATTTTTAAATGATTTTCTTCGTTGAAACATTTATAAACATTTATGGCAGAAAATCATTTTTTTTTTCTGAAAATTATTTTCTTTGTAAAAACATTTTTAAACATCTTGAAAATCATATTTTTAATTGAAAATCGTTTTTAAACAGTTTTTGAAAACCATTTTATAACTGTTTATATTTACTAAAATTCAATTTTAAACATGCTGGAATTTTTAAAACATATAAACTCGAATAGTTAATTTTATTTAAAGCAATTTTTATTTCAAAAGGCATGTAAAAGAAATTTATGGTTTATATGATTTTTTATAAAAGAAATGTATTTTATAGAGGGACACATGGGTCTTTTGTATCATCAGGAGTAAATAAGAGATTTGACAAGTAAGAGAAAACTTTTAAACATAAGTTAACGGATTCCATCCAAATCAACCCCCATCGAACTAATACGTAAATAAACATACCCCAAGAACAAAATACTGGTAACAAATGTACCCCAGACAGTAAAAGACCCTATATTTTAACATACACTTGGCTTGTATTACGCCTTCCCCGATTTTTTTATAATATCAGAGGGAGAGGATTGATATTTATAAATGACTTGATGTTGAAATATTATTATAAGTGTATCAACTTATGAATTGAATTTTCATCATAAAAATGAGAGATTGCGAATCAAAGAGATGATAAAAGAATTAATGATTGATTTTGATGATAACAATTCGGCTAATGACACGTGTCTTACTAACTATCTTCTTTTATGTGTGTATGAGCTTTTAAGATTCCAATCAAAGTTTAATATTTTCTCAACACAACCAAAACATTCGAGCAAGTGTTCATCAAACACTCGATAAGATTAACACACAAAGCAACTTGATTTTTGAGAGAGTTGGGATCTAATTTAAGATATAAACTATCTCACTTGATGTGACTTGGCTTTAACAATGATTAACACTCAAACACATCCTCGAAGGACATTTTACAAATAATTAAAATAAGTTTTTCAAATCAATATATCAACTTAGCCTAAAATAGTTGACTATGTTGGTGTAAGGTGAACTAACTCGTAAAATAAGCGTATTTTTGAAGTGTTAGTCAACTATAACTAATTGTTGTCTAGTAAAACAAGTTATAGTTGACTAAAACTAGCAAGTTAGTGTAAAAGCTACCTTTCAAAAATACATTTTTGTAACTCTACCAGTTTTTGTTGGGAACACAACTTGGGATTGACATTTAATGCACGAAAAATTTCAGCCCTACGATCTTTGATTAATCATGCATCATAAAGAAATCAAGAACTATATTTAAAGATTAAACCTAGGGTTTCAATAATCGATAGCATTGTAAATCATTTGTGATTCGTACGAGGAGAAATATGTTAATGATGGTGTAGATCTTGTTGCCCTTTAAGGTCTCTAAAACTTTGTTAGAATGCTCTTAACTTTTCGAATCTTCTAGCATATTATCCATCGAAAGTAAGCCTTGTGTGTGGGAACTTTTGAAGATGACACCATGGTGAAATATGAGAAAATTACTTTTTCACTCCTCACCCGTTCACAAAAATGTGAATAGTATTTTTCTTCTCTCTCTAACCCTCCACGATGGATCATTAACCTAAAACCCTAACTTACACCAATATAAATAGGTATGGGTTATGGGCTTTAGTCAAACTGGACTTCTAAAGAGTTTTGGACCTACTACTTAGGCAATGAACTATACTAGGTACCCAAGACAAATAATTAAATTATCTTCCAAATAAATACTCAAAAATCTCAATTACAATTATCATAATTTTCTTCATTATTTATTTATTCGCGGTTAACTCCACTAAATAATCATGACAAAGCTTTAATTTAATTATCTCTAAATCACTCGGAATAAAGAGGTCTTATTTGCAAAATTGATTCCCCATGTTACGTGTCTGATAGTCGTTGGTCAAATCAATTTAACGCTAATTGATTTTAACTAATCTTTAATCAATTCATTTATTCTTAGACTTAACTTATTTGCAACTCCACTAGGATTATAATACAATCCACTGATCGTGTTTTATTAGTGGAAACAAAACATTTAGGTCTATTAAGGGGGTATCACAATCCAAGATATCTCCTGAATGCGAATTCCTTCGAATTGTGATCTTATACCTACTCACACAACGATTGCCCAACTACGGGGATCTATTACCCGATATAAAAAAGAATCGCACATATAGCAATTAAACTAGCAATTCTATAAGCATTCCAATCCTTATAATTATCGAAATTAAGAATTTATGCACCATTTGCAAATGGTGTGATATTACCCAAGTTTAATCAAGACAACCCTTAGACTTAAATCTCACGCAATACATTTTAGGATATACCGGTCATAATCCTCCGTCGAACTATTGTACGAGTTCTCTAACCATCAAATAAGTTTATTTAGTTTGAGATAAACCATTAGGATTGTAACACAATCGCTCGTATAAGATATCAACTCCGTATCTAGGTTGTGAACCATTCAATTGTATTAGGTACATAATTCCAATCTCCTATGATCAAGACGAACCCAACTCACTGAAATGTCTACTAAGTACAATAACCGACATATCTACGATATTTAAAGCATAAATATAAGACATTATCATAGTCATGATTCTTATTTCAAAATAAACTGACACACTATAAGATGTGAGTGCAAATTTGGGGAAGCACCGCTTTGAGCGTGTTTTAGACTTGAGCAATGTGGTTACGCCTACATATCCATCTCGTTTGTGGAATCAAAGTCTGCGTAGTTCATGGGTCCGTATGATACGTCGAAAAACTCATTTTTGTGTTTTTGGTGAGCGGGGGGGGGGGGGGGGGGGGGGCTAAATTCAGCTAACCGCTTTCAAATGCCCATATATCGTATAAAATACATAAAACTAGTAATGAAACTATGAAAATCCTCTTGTCACTATCAAACCAGTGACGAAGCTCAAGAGGGTCATAGGGGAAAAAAGCTAGATTTTATCTCCTTACTTTTCCCCCAAGACCATCATCTTACTAAGTGAGGGGAAACCCTATTTTTATAAGCAACATATTCCAAGTGGGCTTGCCAATTGTCATCTTTTCTATGGAACCAAGTGTCCAATATTTTATGGT
Source organism: Sambucus nigra (assembly GCA_949130495.1). Taxonomy (NCBI): domain Eukaryota; kingdom Viridiplantae; phylum Streptophyta; class Magnoliopsida; order Dipsacales; family Adoxaceae; genus Sambucus; species Sambucus nigra. The sequence goes on from OX422212.1 coordinate 412,172,187, forward strand.
GCCACTTATTGTAATATTTGTGGTGGAATCCTTAATGAACCAGTTAAATTATTACTAAGTATTGTCTAACGTAATTTATTAAACGCAGAGTATACGTAATATATTAAATTGCGCATAATAATATCTCAGCCCGTGTAGGGTCTGAATTATAGTAAAACTTGATAAATCATAAATAAATATTTGATCAATTATGTGGGGTTAATTTATTAGAGTATTGGTGGTTAATTTATTTAACCCCACTCTACATTTGCCCCCTCGTACACAAAGTTGGTGTGTTGATGTTTCGACTGAGACATATCAACTGTGTGTACAAAAAAAATCGCTTAGCCTATTTCGACTAGAAAATCATCATATAACCATGTTTGGTTTGTAGTATGCGAGTATATGCATATATCATTTGCATATAGTTTTGAGGGCTATTTTTACTGCCTCTGTTTTTTTCATTTTGGAAGAGTATTTGGGGGGTTTCCCTCATTCCTCTCGAATGAGCATGTCTCCACAATATTATTGTGATTTTAAACATTTTGAACCACAAACTTGCCAGATATACTGGCTCGAGAAATTATTTGGTGATTATCTAAGTATAGTGAATCTTTTGCAATCATAAGATCAAAACTTGTAGAGAGTATTTAGTCAAGCAACCATTTGTGATTCATATGAACTGGGGTTTTTAAAACCAACATATTTTATAAATTTGCCCAATTTTACTTAGTCGAGCAACCATAAAGGTCCTTTGCGTAAATTAGGACTTTAAGCGTGCCAAAAAATCAGGTTCTTTAAGCGTCCCTACTAACTTAAGACTTTAATCTCCCATAAGCGAGGGCCAGGCGTGCCTAGTAATATAGGTCTTTTATCTTCCTTAAAGGGATCAGGATTGCTTAGTAATATAGGACTTTAATATCCCATAAGAGAGGTTCAGGCGTGCCTGTAATGTAGGAATTTAAATCTCCCATAAGCGAGGGTCAGGCGCGCGTAGTAATATAGGACTTGAATCTCCCATAAGCGAGGGCCGGGCGTGCATAGTAGTATAGGAATTGAATCTCCCATAAGCGAGGGTCAGGTGTGCATAGTAATATCGGACTTGAATCTCCCATAAACGAGGGTCATACGTACCTAGTAATGTAGGACTTTAAATCTTTCATAAGCGAGGGTCGGGCGCGCCTAGTAATATAGGACTTTAATCTCCCACAAGCGAGGGTCAGGCGCGCCTAGTAATGTAGAACTTTGAATCTCCTGTAAACGAAGGGTCAGGCGTGCCTAGTATAGTAGGACTTTAATCTCCCATAAGCAAGTATCATGAACGCCTAGTAATGTACGACTTTTGTGACCACTTAGGTCAAGGTTTCTCATAATTATGACGCACCACTTTGGGCGACTTACCACAATGCCGACAAGGTTTGTGAGAACTATAATGCACCTCGGTGAGTGACTTACCACGATACTGGTAAGGTTTGTGAGAACTGTAATGCACCTAGCAATGTTTGTGAGAGTTATAATTCACCGCTTTGGGCAATTTACCACAATACTAGTAAGGTTTGTATGCAAACTTTATATCCATACTCCAGGTTTTGTAGGCAATTTTGCTTGCCCCATGTCGCTTTGCTGGAAATAATTTCATGTAGTCAGTGTTATATGTGGGCCAACCGGTGGCTATGCTGAACATGTTTGGAGTCTGTTTTGGTGATGCCTCGACAATAATGATTATTATGTGACCAGATCCGAGCACGCTTATCACTTGGGCTCCTATGTAACTAAATATTACATTATACAATACTCTTCCCCCTCTTTACTTTGTTTTATCTCTTATCTTCAAGATAAAGTAAAGTAAAGAAAATATATTTATTAGTTACAACACCATCTAAGAGTTGAAAGCATTTACATACATTTCAAGGGGAATTTGTCCCCAATTAAAAAAATCTCTTGAGCGTTTGGCATTGATATCTATAAGGCCTGATGTAATTTCTCAAGATTTTATTATGTGTGTTTAATATCTGTAAGGATAAGAAATCATCTTCGATTCAAACACAAAAATCATTAGTAACTTGTGAGGCATATTATAATGCCATATATAATCATGTAGGGTATATCTTACCCCTTTATTTTATTTTATGCCAATAAAACAAAATAAACTCGGAATCATGCCTCGAGGAATCGTAAAACAGACTTTTCTGTGCTATTTCATGATGCGGGTTTAATATGATACAATATACAGTTCATACTTTTTTAATCTCATTTTTATAGCATAAAATGATAGATGGCAGATATATCATATGGTGAGCTATTTATCTCATGGCCCCGCTATAAAGGCGTGCAAACTTATAAATATTGGTTTTTTAAACCATAGATAAATTAACGGAATGTGTAGGCACGTTGAGACGCATCAAGGTAGATTAGAACTACCAAATTTAAACTTTCTTGTAACTAGTATCGCGATGTCATATAGATCATACTTCAAAGGAATTTCAATCGCAAATTTGATCACAACACTGAACAAGGTAGATCACGGTTATAACGAGATCTATAGTTTCTTGGTGGCAAAATTTAAGCAACGTAGTGCCTCGCACAAAAATTTAAGCAATAAAGTGCCTCGAGAAAAGTTTGAACAATAAGGCGCCTCGGTCAGAATTTAAGCTGCATGGTGCTTCGGGAAAAATTTTAAGCAGCATGGTGCCCTGGGTAAAATTTTAAGCAATAAGGTGCCTCGAATAATTTTTTTTAGCAATAATGTGCCTCGGGCAAAATATGGTGCCTCAGACAAAAATTTCAAAGAATAATGTGCCTTGGGAAAAATTTGAGCAATAATATAGCTCAAATCGAAGCTTGCATTTATTTGAGTTTAAACTTTTAAGGCGATTTTTCCGTGTCAATAAAGAAATTATGAGCCCGAGTCATAACCACCGATGTACACAGCAAGCAAATACCAAAGATTTATGCTCAAATTATATCAACTTTATAAGTGTGGCCTCTATTTTATGTCGACGTGTTAAAATTTATATCAGTTTAAAACTTAAATGCAAATAATCATCGCAGCTGGGTTGGTTTTCTCAACCTCAGAGTTGGTTTTGAGTTTGGCGATTTCGATTATTCTGGGTGGGTCGGAGGTCAAGGTCCTCGAAGGTCGAGACTCCTCAGTGGTCAGGATTTCCTGAACCCCAAGGTCCTCAGAGATCAAGGTCCTCGGGGATAGTTTTTTAGAGATACCTGTTCGGATGTCGAAGACTATTCGAAAGAGGAACGCGGTTGTTCTGAGGTTCGTCGGAGATTCTTGAACTGAATTGAATTTTTTTAAAACTAGATCGGAGGTTGTTAGGAGGAACAAGGTTGTTCAGAGGTCGAGGATTTTACTCGGGTCTGATTGATTCATAGTTTCTCGGAGTGAGTTCCCTCATAGGTCAAGATTGTTCCACAGAGGTCAAGATTGTCCCTCGGGTTATGGCTCCTCGGAGGTAGTTGTTCATAAATGGTCGTTCATAATTCAAAAAGGGTTGATCGTGGGTTCATAAGATTGATCGTGGTTTATCGGCTGAGGCTCCGACGATTTTGCCCCAAGGAGCATCGTGTTTTCTTTAACAGCGAAATAACTGTGATAGAATTTTTGGCCCTGTATAACTGCTAGTCCCTATTTTTATATCGTGTAAGGGTTTTACGTGGCTGGATCGTTCCCTGTATAAACGGTTTACCCATTTCACACACACACACACACACACACACACACACACACACATATATATATATATATATATATATATATAGAGAGAGAGATCCAGGTCAAAAACCCAAGGTGTATTAGAGGTGTATCGGTAAAGGTTGTGGTATTTCCCCGGATTTATGCCGTCGGGGAATGGATTATGTCATCAGATTTATTTTCTTTTTATAATAAATACAAGACCTGTACGAATGGATTTTGAACATGTAATGGTAGCGTGTAGTTTTTTCTAAAGCCCTGACATCTCTCTACGTATTGATGTAAACGTGTAGTCCCATCGAGAAATTTTTGAATAGTTTGTGAACAGAGGACTCTATGTCATATCTGCCAAAAGTAAATAGTAGCCTGATTTTCTGTGGCTAAAAAATAATGTACTTAGTCTGGTATGCCTAAAGGTACATAAAAAGTCCTTTGGAAGCAAGGACTTTATCTTTTGTTTGACAAAAGTGTATGTATATATTCATTTAATATGGTCAAGCTTCGATACATGTACAAGGGTATATCTTCAGAGATTTTTTTTCTAAATCAATACAGCAGTAGCAACAGCTAGCACAAGCTCTCAGGCATATTAATGAGAAATAATTATAGCTATTAATAATCTTTTATACTATTTATGAACAAATATGGGCATTATATCACATGAGGTGTATTCACTGCAATCGATTTATGAAACTGGATGTCGAAGTCATATTTAGGCTAAACCTTGAAATAATCAACATATAATATTTTTCAGTTAAGATTTAGTAATATGCATTATGCCATTTCATGTAATAGCAGGATATTAAAAATGAGATATATTATAATGCTTATCTGAAATGGGATGTCTTTGATGAGTGCATTATTTTGCATGAATTATGCCCAAATCTAGTCCTTGTCATACCTTTCGTATTATAAATAATGAGCTTTTAGAGTTGTTTTCGTAAAATAAAATAAAAATGCAAGTTTAAATAATATTTGAGTTAAAAATACAATTTTAGTAATCTGAAGGGGTGAAATCATAATTTTCCAATCTTTATGGGCCTGAAAATAATTTTTAAATGTTTATCTAGGCAAAATAAAGTTCTCTCTGAAATTTGATTGAATTCCGGATTAAAACAGAAAAGTTATGAATTTCGGGGGTTAAAATGCAAAGAGGGGTAATTCTGTAATTTTTTAAATATTTATGTCCCTAAATTTTAATTAATTATTTTTATTTTGCATTTTTACAGGTACCCCAGAAATTTGGACAACAAAGGAATCGATGTGTAAAAATTACTAGGATATGTCGCGACACGACATGACATGACACGGTTGACACAGTTGTACTAAATATTTTTTATAAAATCGCTCGAGTGTCCGTTGAGGTCGTGGCATGGCTTTTCGGAAAGGTCACGACAAGACTCACAACTTTGAAGCTCAGACAAAAATGAGATTTTGAAAATTTTGAGGTAAAAAATGTGATTAAAATTGATGCTGTGAACAATGACGTGAATAATGCCAAAATTGGGGATAATTTAAAAAAAAAAGACTTCTCAATTATCTCCAACTCTTCTCAAGACTACATGGGATAATTATCAGCTCAAATACAACCAATCAAAGAGAGTTTAACTCCAACTCAAACACTTCATTCCTAAACCTATAAATAAGACCATTTGGCTCATTATTTTGTGTGGAGAATTGTAGAGAGAGCTTGATATATAGTTTTTGGTTCTTTTATATTTAGAGTATATTTTTATTGAGGGACAAGAATTATTCTTTTGTGGAAGAAGTTTTGTTAAGATCAATTGTAAGACTTGATTATTTTTGTAAGTTGATTTATTAATGAGAATTAATATTCATTCTTGCATTTATATTTTGTTTTCAATTATGCTCGCTTAATTTCTTTACTAGGACTAGGTGAAGTTTATTATGTTTGATTAATATTGTGTGTAGTTTGAATTCGTCTTTATTTTCTAATATGTTCTAAAAGTTTTAAAAATTCGGTATTCATTTTAAAGCGGCACGAGTGTATTTTAAAACCTTCAAGATTGTTCTGTCAAATCAAGTGTTGAAATTTAAAAATAGTAATTTTTATGGATTATGCTTGCACCTTGATTGTTTTGATAGTCCATGCTTAAGTACATTTGCGAACTTTAAAACTTGTATTTTCTAAGAGAATAGGGATTTTAGGTGTCTAAATTTAGAGACGTTAAATTGTATTGTGAACTTAACCATGTTATCTTCCGAATTAAATACGACGAGAGTCGGTTTAATTTGAGTTATAAAATCGGGAATTATGAGTTTAAATTATTGCATAATATTAGTTGAATATGATAAATGAATCAAACGTCCTAGTTTTCACATTCACTTGATTATATCTCTCGTAGTCACATTTTTTTATTTGTGTTAGCTTAGTTTAATATTACATCCCATCTTTAAGCCCGTTTCGTCTAGTTGGACAGTCACAATTATTTTGAACGAAAAAATTGACAAATCTCTGTGGGTTCGACCCGTACTTACACTCGCTATTCTACAGTAGCCCGTGCACTTGCGGTATTTTAAAAATTGACAAACAGTCTTTGGCATCTTCTCCACTAGCGTTGAGTTCTCCATGTGTGCGCACGAGGTGTTATGCAACTGAAATCATGAACACCTCCCCAACAGAGTCGCCAATGTAAACTGTGAGTGCAGATTTGGGGAAGCACCACTTTAAGCGTGTTTTAGACTTGAGTAACATGGTTGCGCCTACGTATCCATCTCATTTGCGGAATCAAAGCATAAATATAAGGAATTATCATAGCCATGATTCTTATTTCAAAATAAACTGACACATACTTACTTAAAAGTAAACATCATACATGGTTTAAAGAATAAAACCTCAACAATCTCCCACCTACTCTTAAAAGCCATGTATCCAACTCTCAACCCACCTACATAGTAGTTTGTTGTATATTGATAAAAGGACTAATCGGTTGTTATCTGATATAACCTTGGTCATAAGCATCTCACCTACTATGTTCGATATCTCGAACTAGGCAAAACCTACTCTCAATGTGCTTAACCCTTTTTATAGGTTACGGGTTCTCCCAAACTTGCAGTCGCAGCGCTATGAACACGAAAAAGTGTAATAGCTTATTGCACTTGAAAGAACCTCACCAAGGTTACTTATGAAGTAACTGAGCCATATAGCCTCTTTAGTTGCCTCTGAAGTGGCACGACTTTGTCCTCCTTAGTGGTGTGAACAATACAAGATTGTTTCACACTCCTCTAACTTATAGCTCAACCTCATTAGTAAGCACATATTCTGAGGTAAAACACTTGGAATCCTTATATGGCCAAAAAATTAGTCTTTGTACCATAAAAGTACGAGACTATAACACTAAAATTTATTGACCATGCCAAAGGCATAATAAATTTTGGTCTAGCAGACAGTATAACATACCTGAGGCTTCCCGATGACGAATCATTAGGTATATTCCTTATACTTTATATCTAATAATATGTTTCCACCAATTCCCAAATAGAGTGATTACATTTTTTTAAAGAAAATATTTTCATGGAATCCCAATGTTAATATTATAGATATAACATAGATATAAATGACTTGGGATAAGCCTAACATCCTTTCAAATCTGATCTAGCAAAAAATTGATCATAAGGTGTGCTTGACATAACCTAAGTTCTTTATAACGAGCTACATAGACAACCATACTACTATGTAAGACAATATTACCACCTCGTTCCCCATTGGGTAAATATTATCCAAAAATTATGCTCGAAAGACCACCATGTTCCCATAATGATTCTTATACAAGCAAGTATAATTCGGGTTTTGATCAAAATTAAAAGACTAATTGCCCGATCAAACCGAATTACCCAACACTTTGATGTTATCTTAAATCCATAAATGTATTTCACAAGCTTACATCGCTTTACTTTCCTGAATTCTTATTATATAGGTGTCAAGACGATTGCTCAAGAACACAATCTCGACGTTAAAAGAATCCTGACAGATTTTAGCATGGCTACCAGCGAGAAGGTTTTCCCATGGTCAATCTGTATATTTCTAAGTAAATTATTTACAAGACTTGCTTTGAAAGTTTACACCTCCCCATCTTCCTATCTTTTAACTTCTTGTAAGTCCACTTGCACCCGATGGGTTTTACCCCGTTAATAATTCTATAGATCCTAAAACTTGATTCGAATACATCGAATCTCTTTTGGGATCCATAGTCATAAGTCAAAGCAAAAGTACTTGTCTTGGAATACCTCGTTGTATTCTAGGAACTCAGTGTGTGTTTTCCTGGGATCTTATCGAAACGATCTCCCAAAACACTAACCATTAAATATCTCTCCCGATAATCCCATTACAACGTGGCATCATTTGTTATCCAATATAAATAACACATGTATCGTGATCATCGGTAATATTCCCACTACCATTAGGCAGTGTATTATCAATATTAAGTTATATTTCAATGTGTAAGGGTAGTCTAATGACATTGGTAATGTGATGTTCCTTTTTATCTTGTAAGACCATCTTACACTTGGGCATGTGGTTTATTACATAATCCTCTTTCAAGAATCGATCATTGATGCAATCAACGACCTCCTTGTGCTTATGAATATAATATAACTACATATGTAACCATTGGAATAACTAATAAAGAGATATATCTTTGTCCTTAATTTCACGAGTGTTGCCCCCCCCCTAAATTTGAACTTGCTATAGAATGAGCATTCAACCACTCCAATGTCCAGTGGGAGCTGAAGAGATAGATTAAAAAGAAACTAAATTCAGAATGTATAAGACGTCTTTTACGCATAATCCCAATAAAAATGTTGTAGTCCTAAATAACTAACCATCGACCTTATTGTATATTAAAGAGTCTTATGTCTAATTTATTTCTTTTTAATGATTGTCCATCAATGTTATTCATTTAAGTGTTTAGCAGTATTAGTGAGACAAATCTCATAATGTATAAATTATTTTCAAATGTACTAAAAGAGATAAAATATATCCCAATTTTAATTTGTTCAAAACTATTTTAAAAAATTGAAATCGACTTTGTTCTAACGCTAGGTACATTAAATAATTTGCTACATTATCTTCATGTCTTCGCCATAATCTAAAAAAATGGCATACTACTTATATTGCTGCTTTACTATAATTTTCCATAATTAGGAACATGTCTCTTTTAACTAGATGTCCGGTTACCCGGAACCTCTGCAACGAGTTGCAGACCTGATCTGTGGTTCTCGAGTTTACACACCAAGTTTCCATAGATCGGACCATAAATCATACATTTAATTTTAAGAAAAATACCATTACCTTATCCCTTTCCTTACAGCGCTAGGAAAACCAGGCATCATTGCTATAAAAGTTACAACTACTTGTAGTGAGAATACTTGCTTTTCAACTATCTCATTATTACCGAGGAATATGAATATTGTCAACCAAAATTGTTGTACTTGAGACTTATCCTTACCTCCTACTTCCCTTTGAGAAATATATAAAGCTCTTCTCTACAACTAACACCATCCATTGGTTACTGATGGTGCTCAATCTCGAATTACGAATGGATTTGGGTTTTTCCACTATATATAATCCAAAGAATCTTTTGTTCAATCAATGATGGATATCATTTCAAGAACAAGATTCTTACTTGAGCGTTATCAACTAACATTGGTGTTTATAAGTTCATGTCGATCAATTCTTTAAAATTAAAATGTTCATGTAGAACTTCCCCAATTGGGGGACCGAACGTATGCAACACTTAATTTAAAATAATTGCCGTAAAATTTTAAATATAGTGATTCCATAATCAATTCCCTGTGATTTGGAGGAAAGCCAAATATTAACACGAGGAATTAATCGCATCACAATTTTAAAACGTAGATGGGGATCTCAGGTTAAATCAGTTTATTATCCCATTAAGTATATTTTCAGTCCTTGAAACTTATTCCAGTTAAAATTTTAAGACTAAAATAGTGAGGAAAAGTTGAATTTGTTTTTTAAATCTTAGAATCATTAAATTGAAAAAAATATAATTTTCAATTTAAAACTAGAACTAATTCGATTAAATTTTAAAATGGCATCCCTCTATCGCCAATTAAAGACTAATCCCGTCAAACATCGTAGTTCCCTTATAATGTGAGATTTCTTGATGGGAGCTTAAATCATATCATCTTGAACTGTATAGATTTTCAACGTTCATTATGTTATCCGAACAGTTCAGGAAATTTATGTCCAACATAATGAATTATCGGCATCTTTTGGTCTCACTCTTAATGACAATGACTCTGATGGGGAGGATATCATTAGTTGTGTTTAAGTGTATAAATTATTTCGTTCGTTAAAATCAAACCCGTTCGTGTGAAGTTAATCGATGCAAGGAATGAACTCACTCACATTCGATTTCAATGAACTATCATTTGAGAATTTCAAGAATACCAAGGAAGTAATCACATCATAATTCTCAAAATACCAATGGAGTTCGCAGGGTTTATGTGAAAACCCCTCTCCCCCTCGATATTTTGAACTCGAGGGTATTTTTAAAAACTATTCATCCAATTCTCAATCCCGAAATTACGTCCTTGGCAATTCATAATTTATCAATACAAATTAAACTACCCGATCTCACTATTTAATTTTTGAAAAAACAACCATTTTTAAATTTTAAATAAAATCTTGAGATAAAAATTTAATTTATACCTTAAAATTAATTACCTGATTATATTCCATTGTAAAAGAATAAATAAAGATGGAATTTCTAAAAGAAAAAAATGTGATATAGTCTTATCACATAATTAATTCATGTACTTCATGCCCATATATATAAATCACAAGCTTGTCACACCGTGATTAGAAAAAAAAAACTTCATGCTAACACGCAAGGAATGAGGAGTCTAAAAATATCCTTTCAATACCTTTTGCATGACGAATACATCCCACTAAAAATAATCATCAACAAAAAAATTATTTCCTTTACCAACCAGTGGGCCCCACTTGTAAACCCATATGATGGAAACAAAAAAAAATTGTGAAAGCACTATTAGAACCCTCGTAAATAAATTTTAAATACTAAAGGAATTTTGGCAAATTTTAAGCACTTAGGTCCACTAATTTCTCTTCTTTTAGAAGTCCACATTAGTGACATAACAAGTGGACCTAATAGTAAATTGTCCTTAAATGTTTAAAAATTGTTAATAAGGGGCCTAATTGTAATTTGTCCCCAAAAAATCACTACTCACTTTTCTTCTCACAAGTCCTTGCCCAACACGAGTGTTCACAAGGTTGATCGAAAAAATAGCCACGTTTGTTTGATTTGCCATAAGGAATTTCTTTATCACCAAACAATAAAAAATTGGTATTTTTCTCGACTTACACGCATACCCTTAACAACCCTTGTTCTCTGTTCCCATAAAAAACAATTAACATGTGAGAAAACAATGCTCCATCAACTCTTCCTTTGCACACAACGATAAAATTAATATTGCCAGCGATGGTTCCATGTGAACAAAAGATTGTGTTATCCATTACCTTTCCTTTTACACGAGATCTCCCATAACCATGCAATCCATTGTCAACATAAAACACAAACTATACATATAAACTCCACCAAAGGTAAACCCAATAAAACTAGGGTTAATTACACCCCCTCATAACTTCTCCACATACACCAAGCTTTATGCACGAATTTAAATTAACCAAATTATTACAACCAAATCGAATATATAAAAAAATATAACTACGGATAAACCACCGTTGGATCCAATCACATATGCAAACATACATCGAACTATGATGGAAGAAGTAAAATTTATCAACCCCTATGAAATCATATTAGTACAAACATGCATATATTTTCTAACAAGCACTTAAGGTTTCAATGGTTGACAACGTGGACCTTTTCAAAACACGATTAATCTATAACCAAGGGCTCTGATACCAATTATTGGGAAAACAACTTAGGATTAACATTTTAAACACAAAAAAATTCAGCCCTAAGATCTTTGCCAATCGTGCATCGAAAATGAATCAAGAACTGGTTTAAAGATTAAGCCTATGGGTTCAAGAATTCATACCATTGCGAATCATATTATAATCCGCATGAAGAGAAGTGTGTTGATGATAACGTAGATATTGATTCCCTTTGAGGTTTTCAAAACTTTTTTAGAATGCTATATACTTCTCGAATCTTCTAGCATATTATCCACCCAAAGTAAGCCTTGTGTGTGGCCATTTTTGGAGATGACACCATAATGAAATATAAGAAAAACCATTATAATGCTTGCCGAGCTACGCAAATCTTATGGCCCAACAATCCTCATGACTCTTATGATTAACATACATAGGAATCAAAGCAATAATTGTACAATAATTACAATCCTCACAATTCTCATGATTAATAATATATTCACCCTTTGCAAATGGTATGAGATTACCTAAGCCTAATCAAGACAACCTTTAGACTTAAACCTCATGGGTGATCTTGTGCAATACATTCCTAATGTACCAGTCATAATCCTCGTCGAACTATCGCACAAGTTCCCAAACCATCTGATAGGTTTCGTAGTTTGAGATAAACCACTAAGATTGTACTGAACGGTTCCAATAGGATTTCAACTGCTTATCTATGTTTTGAACTGTTTAATTATACAGAAATTCGGAATTTTGATCTCTCGTGATCAATCCAAACACAACTCTCTGAAATTCCGACATGTCTATAATATGTTTAAAACAATAATTTTAAGGCACCGTCATGGCCATTGTTCTTATTTCAAAATGATCTAGAACACTGTTACTTAAAACTAAGCGTCATACATGGCTTTAAGAATAAAACGCCAACTTTTTTCCTCCAAACGTCTAATTTTCTTCATGGCACTATAAATAAACCTTAGAACATAAAAAGAATTTAATTTTGAGGATTCAAACACACATAACTCACGACCTCTAAGTTCATAAATAAAAAAGATAAACCACTTCAAATGAAGAGTGAAATACTAAGTGGAAGCGAAAGAAAAATCATGTTTCTCCACATGAAGACTTGTGTTCATCAAAGATGCATTCCCAGGTTCTTCAACAATAAGAAGAGTTTTTAAAAATAAAGAAAAAAGGTTGCAATAACAACAACAATAAAAAAAATGTATGAATTAAGATGAGGAGGATTCATCAATGTTTGATCAAAACTTCAGTAACAAAAGAAAAATTATTCTTCAACAATAAGAATAGATTTCTCTTACAACAACTCATCAATTTCTTCTCAACAAAACACAAAGTTTCATATTCTTCTTTAAAAAAAAAGATGATTATTTAACAATAAAGGTCCAACTGGAAAGCAATAACAACAACATCAATAAAGTTCACTTTAGACTGCAACAATAATCATCATCAACACCATGGGCTCCATTGGTGAATCAATTCATGAAGTATATTGAAATGTATTTCAACATTTATTTTAAATTTATGTGTACCTTAATTATATCTAGAGTCATAGTTATGAGGAGTCAAGTTCCCCTGAACTAAATCATATCCATTTGAGCAAGAATTGTGGTAGTTCTCTTGTTAGTTGCAATTATAAGGAAAAAGTTCCCATATAAGATTTTGTGAGTCTAAGTGAATCGAAGGATAATGGAAGTCTCGATTTTCTCCTTCGGGAGTCAATGTAGGCAGACGGTTATCACTAAACCACAATAAAAAAAAGTCTTATCTTATTTCTTTATCCCTTATGCTTTGCATTCGTATTTTGTTTTTAATGTGCGTGATGTGAATGTATATGGCAAGTTAAACAATAACCCAAATAAAGAACAAATCAGTTTATCAACTAACATAAGATGATTTGTTAAAAGAGAAAATAATTTGAATTTGTACAAAATCAAATAAACAATGAATCCCCAATTCACTCCCATTTGATAATATTTTCTCAGCCAATAATTAGTATAAGAGCCTAGATCATGGATACGTGATTTTGAGAAGGTATAGTCTTGAGTTTAAATATCAAATCCTAAAAAGGTATTTTTGACAAAATAATCTTTCAGATGAAAGTAGATTTTGTTTTTTTTTAATGTTGGAAGGTGTTGGAAAAATGTTTTTAAAGAAAAGCACATATCTATTAGATAAAAAAAAATTGCCATTGGAAAAGAGAAAATGTATTTGATAGAGACAAATAATTTCGAAATAAAATTTGAAGAAGATGTTGAATGGAAGACGATTTCTAAAAATTGTGCAAGATTTGGTTTGTATTTGGGATTGGTTATGCTGTGATTGGGGAGTCCACAAAATACCAGTCAAATTACTCCCATCCTCGGCATACAATGCACGATCACCTCAATTGGTCGGGGTGATCTCTCCTTTTTAGGGAAATGGGACAAATGAAAGTGGAGTTGCCAGTCTATTTTGCATAAAACAGATAAAAGATGGGGTAGGCCTCCATAGAGACCTAGTAAAGGAAAGTGGTCTTCGTGTTAACAAGAGAGTCATAGGTTTAGGTACTGGGATGAAAATACTCTTACTAAACCGTTTAACAAAAGTCAAATCAGTTGAGTAAGATCCAAATTGTTTTCTTGAAGAAACTCTTTTTTAAAAGACTTATAAGAACACATGATGTGTTTGAATAATATGAACTTGAAATTCCAGTTACTTGAAATCAGGTTTTAAAATCCCAACAACTAAGATTAGTAGTACAGTAGTATGACTGAAAAAATAAAAAAAAAAACAATGCAAGAGAATTTTTAACGTGGTAAAACCCCACCCAATGGGGAAACATCCACGGAGGTCTCTACACCTCAAAATAAAAAATCCACTAGAATGAGTTTTTAGGTTACATGCAAGTAACGAACTGAACAGACAAATAGATACCTAAATCTACGTTTGGAAGGTATACCAACTCCGTTAGGTAACTTTGACTTCTTTTAAGGCTCTGATTGGTTCTTGTCGTCCTTCAGCTTGCCTCTTTAGCTCCTTATTTACATTGACTCTAAATGGTCAAAATCTCTCTACCAACACATTGTTTTAAGTGATGTTGTGTTAAGGTGTTGTGAGTGAAGTGCCTAACATGTGCATGTACTCACCCACACTTATACAAGTAATTCCTATGAATTACATAAATTTTCTAAGTATGAAATGCGAAATTTCACACTACTGAAATTATTATTTATTTTCGAAACCCTAATTTTCAGATCTGTTTTTCTCAAGATTCTTCAAAAAGAAAGATTTGTAGAATATTATTTGTACACAAGTTTTTCAAACTGAAAAACTTCGATCTATAAATACAAGCACTTATTTCAATTTTGTAAAACTCATAAGAGATTTGTTGGATATAAATGTAATACCCCATATTTTTATGGCTTTTAATTATGTGATTAAATAAATTAAATTGCCTTGAATTATGAGATTTATTAAAATTAATTTGGGATAATTAATTGGAAAATGATCCGGATTTAAATGCTAGTGAGACGAGAGTTAGTATTTGATTATTATAATGTTGTTGAATATTACTGAGTGATTATGGTAATATGTGATTATTGAATTTATTAAAATGATCGTGAGTTGAAAATACGGTAGTTTCGGTAATTAAGTTGGGACGCGCGTGTCAGTCGCGTCAAGACCCAATTTAATGGATTTAAAAGTATTTTTATTTTTATGTCATCCGAATGAGCATTTCGAGTGCGCCAACGTGTCTGGTAGGTTCGAGATAGTCAGAAAACACTAGCCGGGGGTTTAGTTTGGGTCCCGGGGCACTTTTAGTCATTCCTATTTTGGGGTGAATAGTGACCCACGAATTTTAGACAGTTAATATCAGCCAACACTTGAGTCCCTTAGGGTTTCTCAACCAAAAATCATAAACGACCATTAAAGTGGAAGATAAGGAAGTTTCCCATGGAGAACCACCACCACCGGATAGATCGGAAAGCAAGGATCATCCCCATTTCGTCTACTTCATCGGATCAGAATTTTCATTATCAGGCAAGTGATTTAACTTGCAATAATTTAGCGCATATATCATTCATGTTAGGTTAGAATTAAAGAATAACCTTATATAATGAAAATTGAATGGATTTGAAGAATTTAAATCATAATCTGGGTAGGTCTTGCGTGTAGTTTAATGTTGGAGATAATAGTAGCCACGAAATTATGATTTATGGGTAGAGAATTATGAAATTGTATTGAATTATACAGTGTTCTTGAAAAAATAGGAGAATTGCGATTTTTATATGAAAATTAGGTGAATTGATCCAAGAATTTGATGTTCCATTTTGATTTGATGATTCTAAAAGGTGAGAAATTATGCAAACATGCTGGTATGATTATTAGTATACTTGGTTGGGAGTTTAAGACATTGTAATGAGGAAGTAGAGGTGTAAAAAGAGGAAACCCCGTAACTGTTTAAGAAAATCTGGGCTGATACCTGCTTGATTGATCGATCGACTCAAGAATGTCGATCGATCGACCCCTTCTGATTTTTGGTAATTGTTTTCCCTCAAGGCTTAATAAAAAAATCCTAAGGGCGATGATGATTCTTAGGATGTTTAAATTGATATTTTGGAACTTAGTTAAGGTGAGTAGGGTCTTAGTTGAATCCCGAAAAAATGGATTACCTTAGGGATTTGAATACTATTGCTTACGAGGGACTACCGAGTGAGTTACGGTTAGAAATCGTTCAAATTGAAACTATAATGGGAATAAATGCTGAGGTAAGGATAAGAACAGTAATGGAGGGGCTTTAAGTTACTGAGATAACATTAGGAACTAATAGGAGGCCTAGTAACCTTTATGGGTAGGTTTAGATACTCAAATTGACACGACAAGAGAAAGTTATCAAGTTAAATATATAATTACGTATGATGTTCGGGATAATCTTACTATGTACGAGACTTACTAGATATAATGTGAATATCTATATTGAAATATGATTATCAAGGTTGTGTGAATGCCTAGTGAATGGATTTCTTATGTGTATGACATACCTACCATACTTGCTATCACGGGAGGTTATTTTTTTTAAAGGACCCCCTTATCCTTGTGTGCCTTCGGGGGGATTTAGACTGGTACCTTATGTACATGATGTATCGGGATTCATTAGTGGAGTATGCGAGCACCGCAGCTTAGCCTAGGGGTACCATATATGTATTTATGTACTGAGAGTGTTATACTTATGTACTTGTGACTGGATCATTGTTGAATAATAAATGTGAATAACCAAGATATTTGAATGGGTTAAGAATGAGAAATTAATCAACACTTGAGATAAGAAATTTAATGAATGTGAATATGGGTTATGAATATAACTTATCTGGATATTAAGAGTAGACATCATTTGGTAGAATGCGAAAGAGGAAGTGGCACAGACTAGTTAGTTAGCGACATAACTAGGATGGGTTAAGGGCATACGTTAGGAGTGCACATTAGTTGAGAGGTGAGAAACTCATGTGAGAGTATGCAACTAATGTGTTTATAATATGTGTTGTTTAATTATAATTTAAATACTTGCTAAACTTTTAAACTGTTTTTACCTCGGGCTCTGAACCGTTTTCCTCCAAATCTATTTTGTTTTGTAAAAACATTTTTAGGTTCCCAGCCACAGGAACGCCAAGCATATGAGTTCCATTTTGATGACGTGCTGTAGCTGCTGTGGAAGCTACATGATCTTGTTATTAGACGCCTTCATATTTATCCTTGGTTCCTTCAGAGTCATTTCTATCAGTTAGGTCATGTCGCCCATTCTTATTTATAGGTTGTAGTTACAGTCTATCATTATTTCGGTTATTGGTTTATTTATTCAAACTCTTGTATTGGGACTTTATTTACTCTGACATTATTATTATTGGAGTGTTTACTCCAGACTCAGTTGATTTCATTTCGTTGGTTATTCATATAAGATTGTTTATGCGATTGATGGTTAATGATTTAATTCTTGGTCATTTGATAACTTAATTAATAAAATTTGGCATCTCTCTTCTTAAATATTAGGTGGCTAGTAATTGATTAAATATTTTTCGTCAGTGATGCTAAGACTGAACCAACTTGATATTCTGTATTAATTTAATAAAGGAGTAGCTACCCGGTATTTAATTAGATGGGGTGTCACAATAAAATATGATAAAACGTTTTTAAAATAGATCCAACATGAGAAGTTGATTTCTAAACTAAAGAAATCAAATCTAACTACTTCTAAGTGACTGTATCACTTATAAATCAGATCTTAAATTTTATATGAAAAGAAACAAGTTCCAATATCTAGTGAAGGTGTTAAATAAGAGGTTAAAACCAGATAGGGGTTGTAAATAAAAAACCCTCAAATCCTCAAAAATATTTTCTGAACAAAATTAGCAAGAGTTTTGTTTGGATTTTGTAATTTCTCTCGATTTATTTCTCTCTCCTCTCTCTCTCTCTCTCTATTTTTTTTTCTCTCAGACCGTTGATCTCCCAAACATTGTAATTGAGTGGACGATGAGTCTTATTTATAGGGAGGATAAAAGAGTCTGTAAGGTCGAGTGAAATAGACGGTTGAGATGAGTTTGACTGTTCGAAGACTTAATCTAAAGGTTCACAATGCATCGCCTTTATATGCTCGGTGATTGGTTCATAAGGATATCTCAGGGATCATCTTAAAACACATGCATAACGTTGATAAAGATTGATCCAACGATGGTAAATGATTATCAGGTTTGTGAGTGTAAACGAACAAAAATCTAACCGTTATTATGCCAATACTTGTAGGACTCAAATTATCTCACAAATGCGTGTTTTTAGAATTCCAAACAATCTTTGTTTCTGAAGCCCTTATACTTTTGACTCACTTGAGTCTATATTGTATAAGTGCTCATCTAGTTTGGAAATTGTGATAAAATTATGTCCTCCCTAGAAACCAAAGAACCTCAGAAATTGGTTTGCTACTTCATCTCTCTATCTTGTAGTGATCAAGAACAAATTGCCAACACTCACACACAGTAGAATTTATTTAATGCATATCATACTGCATAATAATATGTGTACATATGTTGAGTGTGTTTAAATCCCTAAGTTGTAATTTTAATAATTTTTTTGGGATTTTATAAACACTTTTTAAATAAGGTTTTTTTAATTAAAACTTGATTTATAAGTTTTTGTGGTCAATCTGTAAATATACTTTGTTGGGTATATTGGCCTAATGTTACCTTGGGTAGAATCCGAAAGCGGAGTAAACCTTAGGGTGTGGTTTTAATTACTTTAAGACGCGCGTTTCATATCCTTTATTTGGCCAACACCTGTCTTCATCTGATTGGCTGAGATTGTGTTTCTTTACTGAGTTATAAACGTGTATGTTTTTAACCCTTGGATCTTTGGTTATCGACGATCTGCATGTTGTCTTGGTGAATACCAACACAACATTTTAAACCAATCAGGTATCGTTTAAGCACCGCGTTCTTAGAACCCTTCAATCAAAGTCAATTTAACTTGACTTAATCCTGGACCTTGGTTTTGATCCGGTCTCTCGAACCTTCTCTTCACACTATAAAAGGAACCCTAATCTCAGACTTCGAAGACTTTTGCCATTTTCATTTTTCTGAGAAATAGAGAGTGAAGAGAGAGAAGATAGAGAAGAGAGAAACCAGAGAGAGAGAGAGAGTTATAAACCCTAACCTTGTTCGTCAAATCCTCTTCAATCCAAAATCAAACACTTCTTCAAAACTCCTTCATATCCAAAACACTACCCTGAGTGTTCTTGAGTGTTTGAGAGTTTGAGTTGAGTTTGTAATTGTTGCTGTAACCACTTGTTCGTTAGATCTTGTTTTCAACTTAAACTATTACTTAGATCTACTTTCTGATTTCATAAAAATTTCAGATCTGAGTTATTCATGTTACATTACACTTAGTTTCATTCTTTATTTCTCATCTTGAGAAATCTATTGTTGATTATTTTCTATAAAACGTTTGCTTACTTTGAAATCAACAATAAATGCTTTATGTTTCTAGTTCTTGTAAAACTAAACCTTTGACCTAGTTTGGAATCACACTTGGAGGTTTTCAATCTCGAAAAACTTTTCTAGATTCTGAGATTGATTAAGACCATGTCTGTCTTCTTAGCAAGGTATCCTCTGATTCTGGGATTGATTTAAAGGTCAAATAAGGTTCAAAGTTTTGTAAGAAGAAAGAAAAAGAAAAGATCACAGTATATAGTGTTATTGTAATTTGTTAGGACTGTTTGTACTTAATAAGTGTGTATGTGTGTGCATGCATGTGTTAGAGAGCACCTCCACAAACACTTTCACCCTACAACACAAAAAGTGTTGGTAATAAGATATTGTGAACAAAAGTCTACGTAAAGTGCCAGAACAAATCAGAAGTTAACAAACTGGGAGAACTACATCTACAATCAGAACTGCAGAGAAGTTATAAGGACACAAGAGGGTACATTCCTAAACTTATATAGGTCTGAGTTGTTTGCATGTTAGTTATATAGTTTGTAACTCATAAATTTGTTTTAGTGAATTTTTCTTTTTACTCCGTAGAGGGAGTCGTGGACGTTTCCTCAATTGGTGAGGTTTTACCACGTAAAAACATCGTGAACATAATCTTTCTACATCTCCTCATCTCATTCTTGGTTGTGCTGAGTTTAAGTTTTTTAAACTACTTTATAAACCTGTTATTCAAAGTTTGAATAGATCTCGTACATACTGATTTGTTAAACACATCTTGTGTTCAAATAGTTTGGTTTTTACGAAAAGAGTTTCTTAAAAAAAACAGATCGGAGTTACTTAAATAGTTTATTTTTAATAAACGGCTTTAGTAACATTTTTTCAGTTTCTACCCCAGAATTCTTTAGCACTTTCAAATTCTACCCAACGCAGGTTTTAAGAAGATTTGGAAATACAATTCTAACCCCAAACATTTTAAGACCCTAAATTTTAATTTTAGAAAATGGTTTTTAAATGTTTAAAATTATCTAAAAAATTGTAGAAAATTCCTTTTAGCTTAAATTACCACACGCACCTCATAAATGTATTAAAATATGATAAATGCAATCATAGAGTATGCAGAGTTAGAGTTATTATCAAGCTGCCTGGGAAGGACGTAGTTATTTTTGTTCTGTCTAGAATAGTTAAAGTTTTTATAAACTGGTGAATTAAAGACAGACTTATTCAGATGTTTTTGAAATCATTCTTCAAGGAAGTGTCCATAAACATCGCAGTAAGAACAATATAGACGGCTAGATGGTTTCTTAAGATTTTAAAAATCTTTGAAAACAGGCTTGTCCATTTGTTGTGCTTTGGCCTTATGTCTAACTGTAATAAGTTGAAACAAATGGTCTCCTTGCCTTATAGAGGGACAACCATACTTAGCCTTAGGCTCAACATTTGATTTATAACTATTTCTTATAACAATGTATGGTGTTTATTGTCAAAGTCATTTTTTGAACGCTTGAAAATCTGGACATAGGTCATTAGGTCTTATTCGTCTAGGCACAAATTTCACATTTGGAAAAGGTTTGTTTGGTGCCTTAGGTTTTTGTTCAAATCTTATGCCAGTTTTATCATTAGAATTGGTTTTACTTGATGCTACACAATCTGCAAAACAGTAAGCATTATTTTCAAATTTATAATTTTTTGTAGGATTGTTGAAACTTTTTGTTTAGATGTTTCCAATTCCAGTAAAGTAGCTTTGTATTTTTTTCTAAAATCATTTGACTCTGAAAGTTCTTTGATATTTTCAAGAAAAGACCTAGTTTTATTTTCATGATCCAGGCATTGAGTGGTGTAGTCCTCGTCACTCTATTTTACCATAAGACTCAGGGCTTCTATTTTCCTAGTAAGGTCCTTGACTGTTTTTTCAAGTTTAGTTCTCTTACTAAAAGTTTGGGGTATAGAGTCTGAATGTCTGGGAGGTCATCATTATCGGAGTCAGTAAGTGTGGTGTGAGGATTTTCCCCTAACGCTTTATTTTTAGGACTCACGCATACATTCAATTCGTCATTCAAATGTTCCCTTTGATTCACACACCCCATAGACGAACTACTAGCAGTTTCAATATTAGTAGCATTCTCTAGGCACAAAGCAGACAAACCAGTAGGCAAAATATCATGCGATATAGCAAGATTAGGCATCCTATCATCAAGTTCAGCATGGAGTGTGGGCTTATCCTCAATATATACAATCTTAGTAAAGAATTACAAGCAAGGATCATACACATTGGGTGATTCAGGCTTATCATTATCTGAGTCGCTTGAATCGTCCCAAGTCTTACAAATACTGGACTTATTGTTTTTGTTGTTCTTATTCAGATTAACTCTACATTTATTAGCCATATGACCTAAGTTTCCACATCTAAAGCATTCAATCTTTTTAAGGTCTTCGTCAGGTTTATTATTGTTCTCAGCGTGGTTTATATCTTGTCTTTTCTCAAACTTCCCATGTTAAGAAGCAATATTGTTTCTAAATTTCAACATCCTTTTAAAATGTTTAGATATGAGGGCAAGCTGATTGTCCAAATCATCTAAGTCACACTCCTCGTCAGAATCCAAGTCAGTATTAGGAACACCAAGGTGTTGTGAAGTCACCTTAGACTGAAAGATGAGGTTTGAACTGGTGTGTTTCTTTTGATCATTGGGGAGTTGTTTCTTAAATTCTGATTCCTTTTCCACTGTTTTGAGTTTTCTATTGAGGAACTCTGGAGTGAGATTTGGATCATCCATCTCCTCAATTACATATATTTTATTATCAAATTTTGGTGGAAGTGATCTCAGAATTTTAGAAACTATCTCTTTCCTATCATGTACAATGCCATTAACATGTAGTTTGGTAATTACATAAGTTAACTTAATGTAAAACTAGTCATATGTTCCAGTCTCAACCATTAAAAGTGTGTTATACTGTTGTATATTTGGGTCTTGGCAGCCTTAACACGCGTGTCACCTTCATGGGCAGTAACCAACGTGTCCCAGGTTTCCTTAGAAGTTGAACAAATTGATATTCTCTAAAATTAATGTTCATTGATCGACATAAAAATTTCATTATTTCCCTTATTACTATTATAGGAGTCAATTTTTCTTCCTTGGTGAACTCGCTTAGGAGTTTTTTTAACTCTTACAGTACTAGCTTCTGCAGCAGGCTTAGTTGGGTGTGCATATCCATTTTCTATAGCATCCCAGGCTTCATCTCCTAAGGTCCCTTGGATAAAGTCTATCATCCTTAATTTTGAGTAAGGGAAGTTAGTCCCATCAAAGTTAGTCCTAAGGTCCCTTGAAATTTCAGTTACTTGAAATCAGGTTTTAAAATCCCAACAACTAAGACTAACATTGTGGTAGTATGATTGAAGAAATAAAAAACACACAATGCAAGGGAATTTTTAACGTGGTAAAACCCCACCCTAATGGGGAAACATCCTCGGAGGTCTCTACACCTCAAAATAAAAAATCCACTAGAATGAGTTTTAGGTTACAAGCAAGCAACGGACTAAACACACAAATACATACCTAAATCTAAGTTCAGAAGGTATACCAGCTCCGTTAGGTAACTCTGACTTCTTTTAAGGCACTGATTGGTTCTTGTCATCCTTCAGCTTGTCTCCTTAGCTCCTTCTTTACGTCGACTCTAAATGGTCAAAATCTCTCTACGAACACACTGTTTTAAGTGATGTTGTGTGAAGGTGTTATGAGTGAAGTTCCTAACGCGTTCATATACTCACACACACTTATACAAGTAATTTCTATGTATTACACAATTTCTATAAGTATATAATGCGAAATTTCACACTACTGAAATTATTATTTGTCTTTGAAACCCTAATTTTCAGATGTGTTTTTCTCAAGAACCTTTAAGAAGAAATATTCATTGAATATCATTTGTACACAAGTTTTTCAAACTGAAAAACTGAGATCTGTAAATATAAACACTTATTTTAGTTTTGTAAAACTCAAAAGAGATTTTTTGGATATAAACTATGATAAAACGTTTTAAAAATAGATCCAACAGGAGAATTTGATTTTTAAACTAAAGAAATCAAATCTAACTACTTTTAAGTGACTATATAAGTTATAAATCAGATCTTTAAATTTTTATTAAAAGAAACGATATCCAATATCTAGTGAAGGTGTTAATTAAGATATTAAAACCAGAGATGGGTTGTAAATCAGAAAACCTTAAAACCCCCAAACTCTTAAAAATATTTTTTGAAAAAAAATTGTCAAGAATTTTGTTTGGATTTTGTAAGTTCTCTTGATTTATTTCTCTATCGTCTCTCTCTTTTTTCTCTCAGACCTCTAATATCCTAAAGATTATAATTGAGGGGATAATGGGTCTCATCTATAGGGAGGATAAAAGGGTCTGGAAGGTCGAACGAAATAGACGGTTGAGATGAGTTTGACTATTTAAAGACTTAATCTAAAACCTCATAATGCATCGCCTTTATACGCTCGATGATTGGTTCATAAGGATATCTCAAGGACCATCTTAGCACACATGCATAACGTTGATAAAGATTGATCCAACGATGGTAAATGATTCTCAGGTTTGTGAGTGTAAACAAACACAAATCAAACCGATGTTATGCCAACACGTGTAGGACTCAGACTATCCCACAAATGCGTGTTTTTAGAATTCCAAACAATCTCCGTTTCTATCCCAGAATTCTCTAGCGCTTTCGGATTCTACCCAACACAAGTTTTAGGAAGATTTGGATATAAAATTTTAACCCCAAACATTTTAAAACCATAAATTTTAATTTTAGAAAAGGGTTTTAAATGTTTTAAAATTCCTAAAAAAATCCTTAAAAATTGTAAAAAAATTCCTTTTTGCATAAATTACCACACACACATCATAAATGTGTTAAAATATGATAAATTCAATCCTAGAGTGTGAAGTGTTGTTGGATTTCTACCTGTATGGACATATACCTTGTTGATGTAGACATCTTTGAGATCATGAAGAGTAAATAAGGCACAGGGAATAACACAAATTTTATTTATATTTCCAAACTAGATAAGCTCCTATATATTAGACTCAAGTAAGTGACATATATAGTGTGCTTCATGGTCTACGTATTGGGAAGATATGGGGAATCCGCTTCGCCCTTTCTTTCTCAAATATATATATAAAATATTAATTTTAGCACATTACGGTGTAAAATAAATAATAAAATGAAAATATTTAGAATGGACCGTAGTTTGTTCAGTGCGGTATGGGATATGTACGTATGTTATATAGAAAATGAATAAATATGTACAAAATTGGACTTATTCACGAGCCTACGTACTCACACCGAGCGATTCAAAGTCCACGTAGGCCGTGGAAAAACAAGAGGGATTTTACCTCATATAGAGACTCAATGCGAGACATCTAATATTTCTTTGATCATTCAGAGTGTTTTTAAAGTAAAACAGAACCAAATTTGAAAATGTATATGATCTGAATTGATGAAAGAACTTGAACAAGGTTGATTCTACCATAAAATCACTTAATGATGTGAGAATGATTAAACTTTTAACATTAAGAACAAAATAATATATCAAATCCCCAATCTAGCGATCCTCTAACTTATATGAGAGTATTTCATGATTTTAGGACTTTTTGTTTGGTTTTTTAAGAATAAAAAAAATGGATGAATGTATAGAAGGTTTTAAGAGATCAAGCTTCTCTAATATGCCTACGTATTCACTGTAGGCGAAATCAAAGTCAATGTAGTTCGAACTTGACCTTTAGAGGAAGATCAAGCTCTGTAGGACAAAGAAATGCAAAAAAAAATAATTTGGGGTGGTGGCACAGCACAATAATACTCTTTTATATTAAGGATTCAAAATAAAAAAATTGAGAGACAACGTATTTATAAAGTTACATGTTCTCCTTTTCGTTTCGTTAGTGTTTTGGCTTGGAATTGAAATTTTTGGGATGAATCTAATGATACTTTAAAGAAAAGTGCCTTTTAAAAAAAGGAAAAGGTAAGAAAAAGGAAAATTGGGGTTTTTGGCTTCTTTTGAGTTTGGAAGAGAAAGAAAAAATTAGGGCTTTGGGTTAGAATGATAGGTCTAAACTTGGAAAGGATTTTGAAGAGAAATGGAGAGAGTTTTGGGTCTATTGGAGAGAAAACTACTTCTGGACAACATGCTTAGCATTTTAGAACCCGGAGTTAATGCTCCCAGATGGTAAGTGATGGCCTATTTTATAGGAAAACATCTGGGGAAAAGAACTGATCAGTCAAAGGTACTGTGTGCCCTGGACCGATTAGTCAATCACGTTTCAATTTAGGCTTTTTGGCCCATTTTGGGCTGACTTGACTAATCAAGGTAGTTTGTTTTTGGGTTATTTAGTTTTTTTTGGTCTTTTATGAATATTTTCTTTGAGTTTTGGATTGCTTTTAGGACTTTAGGATGACATGGTATGTGTTGCTACCTTGATGGAGAAAAATGGAGTGTCTATAGATCTCCTCAGTAATGAAGTTCATTTTTTAGGCGAACATTGCTGGAAATAGACACACCCGCTCTATGTCTGTTGGGGAATTTGTTTATTTCCAGTTGGATGCTTGGAATTACTCTCTCGAAATGTTCACCCTTATGAAAATATCTCAAATGCTTACTTAACCATTTTCTAAAGGGTAATGGTAATGTCTGCAGGAGACGATGATGCGTTGTGTCACAACTTATTAATGTTTATTATCCACAATGAGATAGGATAAACATTATGTCTATTGTCCATGTGGGATAAGGTGTTTATAGATACACTGAATCATTGAGGAAGGTGTCCGCATGAGACAAGATTTTGTTAATACACCGAATAGTCTAGGAATGTGTATGCCCAGGATAAGTCGTTTGTCTCTACATTGAATCGTTAGGAAAAGTGTCTACGTAGGATAAGATAATTGTCGATACACCTAATCGTTAGGAAAGGTGTCTGTATGGGATATGGTGTTTGTCAATACACCGAATCATTATGGAATGTGTCCGTCTTGGACGAGGTGTTTGTTGAAACACCAAATCGTTAGGGAATGTGTCCTCATAGGACGAGGTGTTTATCGATACACCAAATCATTAGGAAATGTGTCAACATGGAACGAGGTGTTTATCGATACACGGAATTGTTAAAATATATGTCCGCACGGGATGAGGTATTTAGCGATAGACCAAATCATTAATCTGCATGGGACAAAGAGTTTGTCAATACACCTAATCGTTTATGAAATGTTTGCATGGGAAGAAATTCAATGAGGTGGAGAGTCAGTTTGGAAACACAATTTTTTTAATTTAATCTTAGGTTTGATAAGTTATTTCGATTCTCAGGTTTTGTTAGAGGGGGAAATTTGATTTTTTTTAGTGATGGTACAATGAATTTTTTGAATTTTGACTTTGTTGATTTTTATGAATTTTGGATTTCTTATTTATGATGAATTTTGATTTTTTTTATTTTGTTTATTCTTCTCAGGAGAAGGAATTTTTTATTTTTTTGATTTTTTTAAAAAATGATTTTTTAATAAGTTATGGTACGTTTAACCGATTAGTCAAGCATGGAGCCCTCTTGACCGATCGGGGAAGCATGAATTTGATAAATTGATCAAGCACTTGGCCCCCTTTATATAAGGCTGATTTTCGGATGTTGACTTGATTTTCACTTCTCACTCTCTCTCTACCTTCTTCAGTGCTTTAGTTTATATGATTTTTGAGAATTTTTGTGAGTGTTTTCCCTTGTTGAGACTTTCACTATAACTGAGAGAGGAACTGAGGAGTTAGTGGAGATCCTAGTGGGTGATGTCCAAGATATGAGTTCTACACCTAAGGCCAATGTTCCTGATGATTGGGTGGGAATAAACCTTCTTGAGGAGCCAGTGGCGAGATATTTGGGCATACGCTATCACGTGCCCTGGTCAGGAGATCAGGTCGATCTGCTACGGGATCATGATATTTCTGACGCCGTGCTTACTAAAATACCGGGTGGCTAGCCAGTGATCAAAATAAAATGTTGGTCTCATATGGCTCATTATTAGTATCACTGTCGAAAACCTTTTTAAAGTTACTAACCACCTAGTAATTAAATAGACCGGGGCCAAATTTTATCTTGTAATAATTATCAACATGCCAAAAGATATAATAATTAAACCATCCACACAACCTGGTAACCGAATCCAACACAGATGAATATTATGAATAAAGAGGACCGAATCAACTACCGGTTCAATAAAAAAATCCAACAATAAACATAAACAATAAACTGGATACACAAGGTCAATAAATAACTGAATACTAAATCTGAGGGCGACATGCCCAATTGAGTATTGAAATAAAGTTCCTACACTAGGAATGAATAAATGAGGCGTCTGTAACACAGTCCTACAACTTCCACGTGAGCTGCAACTACGCATCCCTGGATGGAATCCTCAAGCTGGGTGTCTATGTGGCTGGACACCTAAAATGTTTAGGAAAAGATTTTGACAAGGGTCAGAGCCTAAGAAAAACATTTTGAAAATATTTAGCAAACAGTTAAATTGCAATAATTAAATATGAATGTACACTCTTCATATTTAAGCTAGTGTCTCATTCTCTTGAGGTATATCTCACCCCTCATCTAATGTGCACACATAACGCTTGCCTTCTAAACTTTCTAGTTAAGCTACCCCACCTAACTAGTCACATCACACCTCTTTCTACCACACTACTCTAACCTGAGTACTCTTACTTTGATTATTAAGTTATTTACTCATTAACTTGTTAATAGGTTCATTGACATTAAATCATATAAACTCCACATTAGTTATATAGGAGACCTCTTTTTAAATTATATAACTTTCACACTAGTTATATAAGAAATACATTCACACTTATGTATTAATCCTCTACATAATATCTACACATATTATATACGTACTAATATACTATAACATTCACACACATGTCGCTTATAAAAACCATCCATTCCTGAGTAATGAATCACCGGATGCTTTCTTAAAAATGCTATCATGTCCCAGGCATACTCATTCTAACCCGACTACCTCAAGTCGGACTATTTGTCACCGAACTTGGGCAAAATATTTCAAACGTAGTGGAGGAGGTCATATTCCACCCGAAAGTGAAATCGAGTCATACCCAAAGCATCTCACTTCGAAAAATAAATCACGCAATAAAATTGTAGGCAATATGACCCGGGGACTATACTCTCCCCGCTCCTCAATCCAGGGGATTCACCCACATCGCGCAACCTCCTATGATAGCACTAAAGGGGTATGTATTCCTATAAATATACTATCACACTAATCGTATACATATATTTAATAAAGTACGGCTAACCCGTGCCTAATATCGGTAGCACGAGCCCAAAAATGCCCAAGTCTATATCCCGACTCATAATTTAATTAATCACATATTAATTATTTTTCATTAAAGTTGTGTCACCCAACTACAATACCCAGATTCCTTCACTCGATCCGTATCTTCACCCTTTAGAATTTGTCACATGAATTCCCACTATTAAGTCTAACACCCCTCAATAACTTTAATATTCGATAATTTATTATATATATCTATAATAAATTAAATCTGCTACTCTGTGCCTAATTCCCATCGCACTAGCCTGATAATATCCGAGTCACAACCCTAACTCTTAATTTAATAAATTTCACCTAAATTAATTTTTATCTAAGTCGCGTCACTCAACCACAAAGCCTGGACTCCCTTACTTGGTCCGTAATTTAACCCTTTGAATTTATTTCACTCAATATCCGCTATTTAGATTGACATTCTATCTAAATAAAATAATCTTAAAATTCGCCTCCCAAGGCCCTAAGTATTTTCTCCCTTTAATTTTTTGTACAGTAATTAAAGCCTCAAAATATCCCATACTATAACAAGGGAAAACTTGACAATAAAAAATTCCTCACCATCGTTCAAACGACCTCTGATATCGCCCAAATGACTTCTAGTGTCGCTTGAACGACTTTCTTGGTCGTTCTAACTAGCTTCCACGTGATCAGCCCCTTCGTCTTATTCATGTTGCTGCTTTCTGCCATTAATAAACATTAACCTTCACGATTATAATCCAAACCTCAATCAAGTATTCACCAACCTTTGTTACTCTACTATCCAGATCAATTATATATTGCAACCTTAATCATCAACGATTTCTAAAATTAAGACTCAGTTCGTAGATTTGGTTTATAGAAAGATTATGAAATTTCTTCCCAAATATGAATTCCCCAGCATCAATTACACAAGATGAATTTACGGGTTTCTAATCTTGGATTAAATTTTAATAGTAATACATGAGTTTCATAATCAATGAGTATTAATTTACACATAGTATTCCACTTCACAAAAATCCATTTCGTATGATAGTCCACCCACTATGATATGAATCGAAATATTGTAATTAAATTGAAAGCAAGTTTAACCACTTGCCTGATAAGATTCGAGGGGTCTGATTTCCTTTGATGTAGACGAAGAACACTCCAATTTCTCCAACCTTATCCTCAAACAATCTCTCACATATCAGGTAGGAATTTATCCTTTCGTCGAAAATACACACCATATGAGTGATCCAAGGGCTATTAAAAAGACAACATCAAAGGAGAAGCAGATGAGTCATGCCATCAAGCTTGTTCAAATGACTGAGGTCGTCGTTTGAACGACACACTCATGTCGTTCGAGCGACATGAGCGTCATTTGAGAGACCGTCTCAACAAACTACATTACGAGATGAGTTACAGGTTGGAACTTATGATATTATATACAAACTATACAAAGTTATTATGTTAACTGTACATATATCTTTGCTTGCACAATGATATTTGTAAAGCAGTACTCGTTGATTAAATACCAACCATCTATACAAAACCTACTTGAGCCTTGCCAAAACAACATTATCAAGCCAGATCAACGGTTTCAATCCCAACTCGAAGCGCAGCATAATGGGATCATTAAGGACAACATTTATCCAATTCTCCCACGTCTTATCTTTCTGTATTTCCACCTTTGCCCCAATAGTTCCAAAGTCTTAGAATAACATAAAAGGTTTAATTAATTTATAACTATTTATACTATAATCCATATAAAATCCTCAATTAAATAATTCTCTTTGTACTTTGATTTGTCACCCGCAATTCTCTATAATTACAATTAGTTCGTCCTCTTATAGAATTTATATACTATTTAGTTAATTCCCCGGGGTGGGGTATTACACCATCAATAGGGGAAACATACGAATGGAGACCAACACTCTTAGGCCTAATGTCCTCTGCCTTATCAGTAGCGGCCTCCTAAAAAAGGGAATAAAGATTTATGGGGTTCGTGGATAAGATATTCTCATAATTACCTTAAGTGGAAAGGAGTACAACATGGATGGTAGCAGAAGTGTCTAAAATAGGGGAATGAATGTAAAAAACACCATGATCAGTAGAAGAGCCACAACTAGAGGGAGTCTTGGGTGTGTAACAAGGGTGACCAAGCTCTTCCTCCGGTCTAACCACTTCTAAAGGGCGTGGAAACCTCCTCTCAGTGATACCAGGGTGTTCCAACTCAAGTTTGCGAATAAAGTTGTAAATTCATAGGATGTGGGTGGGTGGGTGGGGGGGGGGGGACCCATAAGAGCTCTTATTGCTATATACTAAACCTAGTCCAACCAACTCAATGGCCGTCTAACGCTAGAATCTCCAAAGAACAACAAAATACCAGCCAACGAATTGAAAAACGGAGAAACCCTAATAGAAACAAGGAATAGTACCTGGTAAAATAAATTAATGGCAAAATAAGCTACGAAAGACGGGGAAGAAACCACATAAATACTTTTGGAGGCAAAGAACGCCCAAAGTTATGCTTGAATATCTCTATCTCCGTAGCTCTATGCAAATATTAAAGTGACTATGAATGGTATGTGTGGCATGAATTTCTACTTTTGAAAAAGAGAGTGAAAAGACACAACAGACTAAATGTCAAAAAATCTATAGAAATGGAACGAAGGTACAGAGTATCTGTGCGCATATCATGTCGCCATTATTACAAAGAAGTCTCTTCAGCTACTGGACATGTGTCCTTGAAATTTTTATAAATCCTAAAGGCAATATGCTCGGCCTAGGACAACACAAAGTGAGCCGACCATAAATGCCTTGATTCGAGTAGCATGGAACACCTCATCCGATCACCCTGTATAAAATTGCAGAGTTCGTATAAGAGATCTTGGGGGCTTTCTATTATACCCATTTTTGATGTCTAAAATTGGTAATTAATTATATGAAGCCAATTTTATAATCAGAAATAAAATAATGAGAGAAAAATAAATGTGACATGAGAATTTTTAAGTGGTTCAACTATAAGAAAATCCTACGTCCACTGTGATTGTATTGATGTTGATGAGTACATAAAACTAGGTTTTGTTGTTAGTAGAATGACCTTGTACTTTTTTTTCTTGCCATTTGTGAAAGGAATAGATTGTATTTATACTGACCCGGAGATCTATAGTTGGAATGCCTTTATATATTTAAGCATTTACACCCTTACATAATGAATGTGACTGTTAATAGCATTGAAAACGTGTAGAATGACTCTTGGTATTTTTCCACATGATGACTGTAGACACCCCATTATGTTACCCCCTAAACTCTCCTTAGGTCCCAAACACCTCCCTTCATCACTGCAAACCCAGGTCATACCCTGAGTACCGACCTAGAGGCCACCGGACGCTCCCAAGCTCCATTTGACCAAAAAGACAAACTCTTCAGCTCGATCGAGACTGAATGAATCTTTAAAGGGCACCAAATCCCCTTTCCAACGGTCCATACCGTGCGCAATTCTGACTTACGGTACGGACGAACAATCCGTTTTACTCCGAGAGGTCACCGAATGCTTCCAGGCCCCGGTTGACCAAAGTCAACTCCCCAAACCGGGTCAAACTTTTTGTAATATTGAATTAAATCTCCTAACCTTTCCAACGGTCCTCCTCGTGCGTGATTCTGACTTACCATGCGAACGAACGATCCATTTGCGTCCGAAGTTTTCCCATCCAAAGGATCAATGAGCTCTTTCGAGCCATATTTGACCCAAAGTCAGCTCCCAAACTCGGGAGCAATCCAAAGGACTTTTGAAGGTCTCTAAATTATCTTTCCAACGGTTTGCCCCGTACATGATTCTGATCAACGATTTGCGCTCTGCGATTAATTTTTTAAAAAGGCCTGAAGGACACTGCCAAACGGCAGGTCCTAGACCCTGCCTATCGGTAGTGTGCCTAAACACACCTACCGATTGGCAGGACCAGGGATATGCCGATTGGTAATGCCCTGGGCCTATAAAAAGGAGGGCATGGCCTCGTTGCAAGGGGAGCCCAGATCTGATAGACATCACTCTCAACAAATCCAGAAAACCTCTCTCGAAGTAAGCATGATTTCCACATCCAAATCCCTTTCCAACCTTCACTTTTCATCATCCTTTTCATCAAACTTGGTGAATTAACTACCCTCCATCATCACCCAAGTGCAAGGGCTGCTCTTTAACATTCAAGATCAAGTTCAAGATCTTCAAGAAGGTCCAATATTCTCAATTCTCTCCTTAAACTCTCATAAATTCGCATAAACTTGTTTTATTACTTAACACTTTTATTCTCTCATCTCATATATCCTAATATACTCTTTATTTAGTATTATTGCACATCTCTTATTTTCATAAAAAAAACCAAAAAACAAGAAAAAGGGTGTTTGCTCATAAATTCCAAACGGGAATTCTCACACTTTTCTCACAACTAAAACACTTTTTTACACACACACACACACATAAGAGAAGTCCCCGGTTGGATTTATGGGATAAACCCCCACCCCTTCATTTTGCATGCGAACTACGTGGACTTTGATGCCTCTATAGGCTACGTAGGCATCTCTGGGTAAAACTCGAGACTCGAGTCCTATTCTCACTTTTTCTCTCATTTTTTATTTTCTCTAAAGTCAACTCTCTTAGATTAAATATATTTATATATGTGTATATTTGTTCTTATTGGCGTATTATTCCACATACGTTATCATTCCATTATAATGATCAATACAAGGATAATCACGTAAATCCTATTTTCTAATATTATTTTTATGAACCTTCCTACGGATGACTCGCTTTATCTCTTCCATGATACAAGTCGAGGATTACTATCTCCACTATATATTTACACATGCACACATATCACGGGGGAAAGTAATGGAAAATGGCAAAAACCCATGAGAGACCGTAAGGGCGGAATGGGTGCCTAACACCAAACCCTTTTCGAATCATTTTGGTTTCGTATGTATCAGTATGTCTTTGGATGCTATCCTTTGGGTGGCTCCCTTTTTTTTGTCTATTTTGAGTAAAATAGACTGGCGACTCCATATCTCTACATTTTTTACCTCATTCAATGACGTCGGCCAAAGCGCTTTCTAGCGGGACGCGCGGGACCTAGGATCCTCACTTTCCCGCCCGTCGCGAGGATCGAGGATGGCCATAATAACTGTTTATCTCCAATGATGGTTTGTATTCTTCGGGTTGGTCGGCTTGCTAACCGATCAACTATCTTCTAAGCCGACCAAGTAATTGATGACCAGGGCTAGTGCCTTGTCAGGGGACAGGTGTCCGTTTCTAATTGATCCACGTAAATGGATAATTTTTGGCATTAATATAAGCCCCCAATGCTTCATTCTCGATATTTGGTTGAAAGGATGAAGTACGAGTCATGCGGAGTTGCTCGGTAGTCCTTCATGGTTTTAGTCGGTTGCCGACTTATGGGACTAGTAAAAAAATTTCATCATTTAATCACGTGATGGCAATTTTGTGAATAATTTGAAATTAGCGTACCGCCAAAGGGTGTATTTGTAATTTCCCATCTTTGGAGTTGTGTAGCCGTCAGAATGTCAATCGTTTATATAGTTAATCATTACTTGCATTGTTTTCTAGGCAAGCTATAAGAGACGAGGTTTTGGATGATTTCTGTACCATAAATTTTCAAACTATCTTTCGCCTTTAAGCTTTTCTTCTTGCGTTCATTTCCACTCTTACTTCTACCATCACTTTTTCTGTAAACTTTCTTCTTCCCTTTCCTTTGATTTATTTCTTTGCTGTAATCATGGTGTACGTCGTTCATAGGGACTCTTTAGATGAATTTAGGCGGGAAGGAAATGTCCCTGATTAGGTAGAATTAAAAATACTTGTTCCTCCAGTTGATGTTTTACCATTACTAGAGAGTCATTGGATCCCCTCGCTGTTTATAGCTAAGTGTGGTATTACTTTGTTAATATTTTGATGTTGTCCCTGTTAGGGTATCCCCCACTATGCGGAGAATAGTAAATGGGATTCATTGGCTCCATTAGATATATAGGACCCATATTGGTATTCCTGGGTTGATGTTCTGCTACAAGTAGGTTACTAGTGACAATACCTATTACTTGAAAACTAAGTTTTCCAATAGAGCCTTAGTAGTCAACTTATAAGATTCCAATAAGGATTGCTTTTACTATAGGGTAATAGCGAAGAACTAGTAACATGCTCCTCTTCAAATAGGAGAAGTGTATGAGGGGCCCAGGTGTTCTTAGGAGGGACATGGCATAGGTTGCAGAACTTATTATTTTTCTTTTTCTACTGACCATCTATTTGTTAATATGTTAACTAACCTTTTTATCTTCGTTTTATGCTGTGGACAATAAGAAAAGGTGTCCCAAAGAAGGATACATCAAGTTTCGAGAGCTTAAATATATGTGGAGCATTCATCAGAGAATTGGCGAGTAGGATCACAGAGCATCCAACTACCTGATATAATACAAAAGCTTTGTTACTTCTTTGGTTGCTAGGCCCACAACTACAACACCTTCAATTCCCATTAATTTGAAAAAGGAACCAATTCCTACTTCTTTGACTGAGGAGTCTGCTGGAGTTAATAAGGACCTTGGAACATCTTCTTCGTTTGAATCCTTGGAAATTTATGCAATCCATACTTCCCTGTAGCTATCAGGGGTAAGATAAAGCTTCCCAATTTGATGAAGGGACCTTTTTCTCCTGCTGCTAAGACTACCAAAGTCGCTGATACCCAAAAGTCCAAAGTGGCTGGAAAATGGTCTAAAGTTAATAAGAAAGTCTATTGGGTTAGCAATACTGAGGAGGGTGCGGCTGGCAGAGTGTGACACCCCGCCTAATTAAATACCGGGCGATCACTACTTTACTAAATTAAAATCAAGGTGAACAGTTGGTTCATTCTTAGCATCACTGTCACAAATGAAAATCTTTTCCAATTTAAACACCCTAATTAATTAAGCTAAGTGTCAAAACCATTTTAAACCCTTATTTTCATTTTATTAAATTTGATTATAAAACCTTTAATCATTAACATATTAAGAGTCACACATTTAGTATAAGAATAATAATGAACATTCAAGAATTTAACCATCAATAATAAATCCCAACATTTAACACACGAAAGGAAAGCATCCTGACAGTAATAAATCCCGAAATAAAGATACTGAAAGTAAAAAGAATTACAATCTCTGATAATACCAACTAAATAATGGAAAAGGGGCGACACATACCCCCACTGGATAAAGTTGAACTATAAGTAAAGTCAACAATGAGGTCGTCTAAGCAATGGCCTGCAACTCCCACAAAAGCTACAACACGTTCCATCCAAAGAATCCTAAGCAAGACGTCCCTGTGGATGGGCACCTGAAACATATTTATACATATACACAAGAGAGAAGAGATAACAGCAAACGGGTCAGGGTCCGAATGTAAAATAATTTTAAAAATAGTTTAGCAATTATTTAAAATGCTTACCGGCTAATGCAACAGTCATATTAGTACGCGACACTCTCTTGAGAATTCTCACCTCTTATCTAGTGTGCACGTCTATCGTACTAATGAACCCCATATATCTCTCTAACTTATTCTCCATAAGTCTTAACACGTGAAATTAAGGTTATGATATTCACTTTAGAAAAGTCTATCTCTTCAAGATTTCTTACGTTATATAGAAAAATTACGTATTGTTATAATGTTTCTGAATACTTATAGTGAAGTTAAAAAATTTCATACTTTACTTAACTACTATTTCACTTAGTAAAAAGTTCTCATATAGATACATGTATTTATATTAATTACACATATAATATATATACAAACGACACCCCACATAAAATCTATGGTGCTAGCATACTCTGCTATCCAGTCCCCGTATCACTCGTACTATGGGAAATACAAGTTCGGAATCACTCTCGAACGGTATTAACATAAACACAAACAACATTGAGGCGAAGCATAGATTCCAAGTCTCTAAGAGGTCAGTACATACCCTCACGTCTCTTAGGACCGTCTGACCATCGATCAGATAGCCTGTACCAAGGATATCTATCTTCTAGGGTACGAGTCAATATCCCCCATAAAGGTCCCATCGAGATAAGACTGTCCCAACGCGGTAACCTTAGGGATAGCAAGTAGCGCATACATGATTTTTACACAGATATAATATATGCATAATCACACAGTCATATATATATATATATATATATATATATACACACATCCACATTGTTAAATTGAGTGCGCTCACGACCCATAATATTAATTATCCGTTATTACACATTTTACTCGATTATTTCATATAACGGACTCGTTTATTTTATTCTCATAATTAAGTCATTTTAAACTCACTTCTCGTCTCTCGAAGTATTTCCTTTACTTAAGTACAATTTCAGTAGGCCCTCATTTGCCTTCTACTCCAACTTCCTAGACATTTTGATTATTAAAATCAACGCACAAATGATTTTCTAAGTATGAATATCTCCCCGTTTACCCCTTTATTTCGCTTCATATTAAAGTCCCACTTAACGGGGTTTATCTTGACCCTACTGGTCCTCTTTATGTTTCATTATGTTCTAGCAACCCTAATCAAGATTTACTACGCATAAAATCGGATTAAGCTAACACGAGCAAAAGTGCAAGTTTCCAGGAGGGGTCGATCGATCGATCGATAAAAGGGGGTCGATCGATCGATCTATCGATCGATTGATGCTCTGGGCTCGATCGATCAATCAAGCAGTTATGACGAAACTGCAGAAAACTCAACTACGGAATTGTTACTCCAAACTCCTCCAAATCATCATGTTTCAGTCCCAAACTCCCAACCAATTATACTATAAGTGTTGTATACCCATATAAACAATATCCTACATAACACATGCGAATTTTCATCATTAATAACAAGATAAAAGGGCAAAAATCTTTATAAGTCTCAAGAACCCTAATTTTTCCTTTAACTTAGTGTCTTCCATTCTTTTCCAGATTTTCTATCACTAATACCATGGAAATTCGTGGTTCAACCTCTATATGTGAAATGGATTTCCAGAAATATGATCTCTACCTCTACAAAATGCACTTTTTGTCTCCAATTAACGTTTTTCTTCAAGAACACTAATTCTAATTAACCTAAGACTAATATAAAAGGATGCATTAACTTGATAAAATCAAGATCGATAGTTGCCTGGAAATTTAGTCTCTGATTTGTGGAAGAATTTGGTGTGGTCAAGATCCTCGTTACGCGATCTACCATTTGGCGGTGACAGTGGTGAAATCGGAGGTGTTCTTGGCCTAGAACTCCTTGGAGAGCTTCTCCTCTCCCTCTCCAATGGTCGTCATTAGTTTTTGATTGTGTTAACCCTAGAAGATAACACTTGACATCTGATACAACCCTTGAAAATTTGTGGGTTTAATTACCCATAATTACAAAATGTCCAAAACGCCCTCCCGGGGTGCTAATTAAGCCTAAAAACTCCCCGAGACCCAAACTAAACCCCCGGGTACACTTTTCTGACTATTTCGACCCTTCCGGACACTTTGAAGCACTCAAAACGACCATACGAGCAGCTTATAATTTATTCACTTTTATTAATCAATATTTAGTCCCGACATGACACAGGCGCGTCCCGACTTAAATTTTCATAATTGTCATTTTATTCACACGTGACAATATTATAAAATAAAACTCATATATTACTATACTCATCCAGTAACATTCAACAAATTTCAATAATTACTAACTCTCGTCACGCTAGTAAATATTTAAAACAACATTCCGGATTAAAATTAAATTAATTTATCTCAATTAAATTTAATTAATCCCTAAATTTAAAAGCCATAAAAATACGGGGTATTACATACTTTCCCCCTAATAACGGAATTTCGTCCCGAAATTCAGAAAATAAGGCCTACCTGGTAAACACATTTCGGCCACCTTAACAGTACGCAATCTAACTACATAGTAAGGCGTTTAATCACTATAGCCCCCGTCTCACAGCAAGCTTGTTTAACACTCTTCATTAAAGATACTTCACATGGAGCTCCTAATCAACAATATTCGCATAGGTCACGTCTATACATTTTAGATTTCCATTATCTCACTATTTCTGGGAGGCCGCACCTCACCACATGACAACTACTCGAATTTATTTAGTTACAAGACTCCCATTCTGAAAAAAAAAATCATTTGAACATTTGACCACTCTTGTTCGCCTAAAACAGTCGTGGGATTCCACTATAGTTATCGGATTATTCTCGACCGATCCAAAATTCTGATTATCCACTCACCTCTAAACATACAGAAGGAGAATAGTTGAGGTTTTTCCATTATCAAAACCTTAATAAGCACCTCGTACGCGACAAACAGGTACGAGTGCTTCTACAGAGAATTCCTGTAATCATCGTGCCAAGATTTCCAAAACCCCTTCACGTGGATCCACTAATCTTTAATCACCGTGCGCCTATTGCCTTGCTAAGGGTGATACATTCTACTAAAAATGGAACCTTACCTCTGTTGGTTCCTGAAATCCCATATCAAAGGCGGGATTCACAAACCTCATCCCGATTCAGAAATTAATACTGTACCAAACCATGTACTAGCGTGATCCTTCCTTTCAAAGGAAGTCTGGGGCACACTAGTTAATATTGTAAACCACCTAAAAGGAATATCAATCACTTCCTTCTCGGGAGACTTAAATCACATGTTCGAATCAACCCTTGATTGTGTTTTGAGGATGGTAATCCATCCAAGAACTTTACCGACTTTACCGACCTCTTCCAATTTCAGGAATTGTCGATAAACACAAAATTCTTTGGTTGATCCTCCTCTTCCAATCGAACCTTACCTATGGGCGGTGCATGTAGAGACTACTCACTACGTCCCGCTAATTCTCGATTTTCCTTTGAAATGTCTCACATTAAGTGGCACGAAATACTCCCCTTCCTTCCTCGGTGTATGCCGAAGTTTCGACCCCTGCTCTTTCCTCCGCGATGCGCACTTCTAGATCTTTTTGTCCATGCTAACATCATCACTATTTGTATGCTCAAGTTGCTCTCACACTTGACTACTAACAACTCCGCTCCGAGTGTTCTTCATAATAATTTAATTCTGCTCCATTCAAGGAATACCCCTTCTTAAATGGCTTCCCACAGCCTTCCAATCAAATTAGGATGTGCTATTCTAATTGCACACTTATGTATGGATTATCGCCCCTCATGTGACGTTTATTCCACTCTATCACTTCCACTTCGTTATACTAGTCCCACAAATATATATTTCACACGTCTATTACCACGTCCCTTCAACACGGACTATTTCAACAGCAGCTAACCCACATGCCCACATTTTTGCAACACCCCGACCGCCCTGGGAGAGCGAACGACGTGCTACTCATCTGTAGAACTAACTAAATCCAACGAAATAGAAGGAATAGGGCATTCAAATTCCATGACAATAAAAGAGGAATAATAAATCTCAAACTTCTTCAGATAAGTACAACAATCTTCCCAAATAGGTACAACAACCAAAATAAATCACTAACGCTCTATTCATCAAAATAATTACAGATCATCTCTTTTGTATAATAAAGTTCTTTCCAGATAATCCATGCTAAAAATCATTCCAACTCTTTATTCACCTTGTGTTCTGAACGCGGTCATGACATTTGGGTACTCTCAATTACCCTAGAAATCAAAATTTTTAAATCCTCCTTATCATCGTTCCACCCCTCAACTCGTGGGGATAACTTTCAATGCCCTTTTTTTTTCTTTTTTTTTAACCATAAAATCCGTCTCCAGTGGTTTTAAATCAAAATTTATCTTCCAACTTACATATATAATTACTTGATCCCATTTCGATTGGGGTACCGAACTCATGGAATAGTGACCAAACGTCTCCTTATTTCCAACCTTACGCTAAGTTTCATGCGTGGAATGTCTTGCAAAGCGAAATCCAAACAAGGAACCCTCCCGATACACTACTACCTAGCATTGTCGGTATCGAAATCCGTTAGGTCCTCCGTCCTTAGCATGTACCCCTTTATTTCGTCTCTTGACAGAAAAGTTACATTTCCTCCCGTAATTACACTTAACAAAGAATGTTTCTCTAATTGAACTATCGTTAAGTATTGGGTGTTGGTAATTGCATTCCATAAACCTCGAACACATACAATCGGAATTCTCGAAATTCCTTTCCCTAATAATAGGGGTATAACTATTAATTCTCACATCTCTAGAGGATAGATATAACAATGCACTCTTCCTATCACTAAGTCCGGAGTGCTAAACATAATACTGAGTTAAATCTTTTCGCTCAACAGTAAACCCGATACATACTGAATCAAAATGACAAAGTCCATACATACATCGGTATTGAATATCTCGAGCCCACTATCCCCTCCGAAGTCTCTAGGATAGATAATATAAGTGCGAGTCCGACCTCCTTGCAGGTGAAGCCTCGCCAGAACAAAAAATATGCTGCACTAATGCAACCACTCCGATAGCCTTGCAATATATGCCCAATATCGTACTAACCATTTCTATAACATTTTAACAAAGATAATATCATACTCGCATATCGCATCACTACAACGAGTAACCTCAATAAAGTACATAACACTATTAATATACTCATTCATCCTCCGTGGATAGTACTAAAGAAAAATCCCGCTGCACTAGGGAAAAATATCCACATAATAATAACGTTTATAATTATATGCATTAAACTCGTCTCACATGCTAATCTAGCAATGAACAAAATATGGCGAGTCGCTCGTGTCACATAAACACGCCACAACCTCTGAGGATACAACTTATACTTCCACCTTGTCAATCGTCTTGACTGCACAAATGGTTTTCGGACGTAACACGTCTACTCAATCCAAACAAAATTACTTTAGTCGTTGTCTTTTACTAGGCACCGTATTCTTGTCCTTTCTCTCACTTCGGAACATATTATCGTGAGCGATCTCACTCCGCACCAAAAACACCTCAACACATAATTCACTTATCACCTGTCCTACTAACCAAGTTAGGATTATCCTTCTCTCGGACTTTAGTAGACTCGATTCCTATTGGCCATCCCGGTCGTTCCCTTAGCTTTTTAGGCCCTAAAGACCATGTCACTGTCTATAATAGTACTTACTAAATTTATCATCACTTGGTAAGAATTCAACTATCCCAATTATTTAAATGGGTCCCCTGATGTGTATCCACATCCCTTTGTGGTGCTACACCACCACCGTTGTATTCAGTCTTATTCCCGACTAAATTCTTCGATTCTTTTAGCTTCCCCCACAAAGAAGCGTTATCATCTATATTGACAAAATACGACATTGTCAACCTCTGAATCGGCCGTCCATCAGAATTTCCTCCTTGAGTGTTATTAACTATTATTACGAGTTGGTCTCCCACTTGGAGTCGTTTCCTCCACTTGTATTTATATCTTCCGATACAAAATTCGCTAACGGTTAAGATTCATATTCACAAATGGACCCCTGTCATGCCCTCCCGCGATGAGTTCAGAACCACGTTCGCTTCTAATCCTGAACAGTTGAGCAAGGAACATACGGTCAACACTGTACCTAAGGTTCTCCTATAGGCATAGCATTCCACTTCTAAAATTGGTGGTTGACTCCCACCATTATAACTTCGTCCCGAAAGCCAAGAAAAATTTTCTCTATTTTTTTTTTACTTTCAGTTAGCCACACTCTGTCCTATAACTAAACCTTTGGATACTTTACCTCCTTTGGTAAACACACGTAATTTTCGCATTTTTAGAATTTCCCACTGACAGTTATCTA
The DNA here is from genome assembly GCA_949130495.1 of Sambucus nigra. Taxonomy (NCBI): domain Eukaryota; kingdom Viridiplantae; phylum Streptophyta; class Magnoliopsida; order Dipsacales; family Adoxaceae; genus Sambucus; species Sambucus nigra. Next base: position 412,214,891 of record OX422212.1, read on the forward strand.
CATGTTTTGTAATACGTTGGGTGAGTTTACCCATCGCACCTCATTCGACTATAGCACCATTTTGGAAATCATGGCTGCGCCTTAGTCACCTTTCTAGTCATGGCTTCTCGTGCCCTAATGAAGGTGACCTCGACTACAGTCATTATCCTCAAATATATTTTACCACCTCAACTGAGCCCGACCTCCTGAGGTTCGCTTAACGGTCCTCTTCTGACATCCGTCATCGCTAGGAACACGCACACATCCGATTGCAATAGAATTCACTAAGACACATACGTGATAGCAGGAGAAAGAAATCTCGTCAAAGAAATTGACAATCCTGAACATAGGGATCTATATCAAACAAGCAACGCTGAAAGCATAGTAAGCCGTACAGATCCTAAAGGACACTAGAACCTCATGCTCTGATACCACCTGTGACACCCCGCCTAATTAAATACCGGGCGATCACTCCTTTATTAAATTAAAATCAAGGTGAACAGTTGGTTCATTCTTAGCATCACTGTCGCAAATGAAAATCTTTTCCAATTTAAACACCCTAATTAATTAAGCTAAGTGTCAAAACCATTTTAAACCCTTATTTTCATTTTATTAAATCTGATTATAAAACCTTTAATCATTAACATATTAAGAGTCACACATTTAGTATAAGAATAAAAATGAACATTCAAGAATTTAACCATTAATAATAAATCCCAACATTTAACACACTAAAGGAAAGCATCCTGACAGTAATAAATCCCGAAATAAAGATACTGAAAGTAAAAAGAATTACAATCTCTGATAATACCAACTAAATAATGGAAAAGGGGTGACACATACCCCCACTGGATAAAGCTGAACTAGAAGTAAAGTCAACAATGAGGTCGCCTAAGCAATGGCCTACAACTCCCACAAAAGCTATAGCACGTTCCATCCAAAGAATCCTAAGCAAGACGTCCCTGTGGCCGGGAACCTGAAATACATTTATATATATACACAAGAGAGGGAAGAGATAACAACAAACGGGTCAGGGCCCGAATGTAAAACAGTTTTAAAAATAGTTTAGCAAGTATTTAAAATGCTTATCGGCTAATGCAACAGTCATATTAGTATGCGACACTCTCTTGAGAATTCTCACCTCTCATCTAGTGTGCACGTCTATCGTTCTAATGAACCCCATATATCTCTCTAACTTATTCTCCATAAGTCTTAACACGTGAAATTAAGGTTATGATATTCACTTTAGAAAAGTTTATCTCTTCAAGATTTCTTACGTTATATAGAAAAATTCCGTATTGTTATAATGTTTCCGAATACTTATAGTGAAGTTGAAAAATTTCATACTTTACTTAACTACTATTTCACTTAGTATAAAGTTCTCATATAGATACACGTATATATATTAATTACACATATAATATATATACAAACGACACCCCACATAAAATCTATGGTGCTAGCATACTCTGCTATCCAGTCTCCGTATCACTCGTACTAAGGGAAATATAAGTTCAGAATCACTCTCGAACTGTATTAACACAAACACAAACAACATTGAGGCGAAGCATAGATTCCAAGTCTCTAAGAGGTCAGTACATACCCTCACGTCTCTTAGGATCATCTGACCATCGATCAGATAGCCTGTACCAAGGATATCTATCTTCTAGGGTACGAGTCAATAGCCCCCATAAAGGTCCCATCGAGATAAGACTGTCCCAGTGCGGTAATCTCTGGGATAGCAAGTAGCACAGACATGATTTTTACACGGATATAATATATGCATAATCACACAGTCATATATATATACACACACATCCACATTGTTAAATTGGGTGCGCTCACGACCCATAATATTAATTATTCGTTATTACACATTTTACTCGATTATTTCATATAACGGACTCGTTTATTTTATTCTCGTAATTAAGTCATTTTAAACTCACTTCTCATCTCTCGAAGTATTTCCTTTACTTAAGTACAATTTCAGTAGGCCCTCATTTGCCTTCTACTCCAACTTCCTAGACATTTCGATTATTAAAATCAACGCACGTACGATTTTCTAAGTATGAATATCTCCCCGTTTACCCCTTTATTTCGCTTCATATTAAAGTCCCACTTAACGGGGTTTATCTCGACCCTACTGGTCCGCTTTATGTTTCATTATGTTCTAGCAACCCTAATCAAGGTTTACTACGCATAAAATCATATTAAGCTAACACGAGCAAAAGTGTAAGTCTCCAGGAGGGGTCGATCAATCGATAAAAGGGGGTCGATCGATCGATGCTCTGGGCTCGATCGATCGATCAAGCAGTTATGGCGAAACTGCAGAAAACCCAGCTACGGAATTGTTACCCTAAACTCCTCCAAATCATCATGTTTCATTCCCAAACTCCCAACTAATTATACTATAAGTGTTGTATACCCATATAAACAATATCCTATGTAACATATGCGAATTTTCATCATCTATAACAAGATAAAAGGGCAAAAATCTTTATAAGTCTCAAGAACCCTAATTTTTCCTTTAACTTAGTTTCTTCCATTCTTTTCCCGTTTTCTATCACTAATACCATGGAAATTCATGGTTCAACCTCTACATGTGAAATGGATTTCAAGAAATATGATCTCTACCTCTACAACATGCAATTTTTGTCTCCAATTAACGTTTTTCTTCAAGAACACTAATTCTAATCAACCTAAAACTAATATAAAAGGATGCATTAACTTGATAAAAGCAAGATAGATACTTGCCTAGAAATTTAGTCTCTGATTTGTGGAAGAATTTGGTGTGATCAAGATCCTCGTTGCGCGATCTACTATTTGGCGGTGACGGCGGTGAAATCGGAGGTGTTCTTGGCTTAGAACTCCTTGGAGAGCTTCTCCTCTTCCTCTCCAATGGTCGTCATTAGTTTTTGATTGTGTTAACCCTATAAGATAATAGTTGACATCTGATATAACCCTTGCAAATTCGTGGGTTTAATTACCCATAATTACAAAATGTCCAAAACGCCCTCCCGGGGTGCTAATTAAGCCTAAAAACTCCCCGAGACCCAAACTAAACCCCCGGGTACACTTTTCTGACTATCTCAACCCTTTAGGACACTTTGGCGCACTCAAAATGACCATACGAGCAACTTATAATTTATTCACTTTTATTAATCAACATTTAGTTCCGACACGACACAGGCGCGTCCCGACTTAAAATTCCATAATTGTCATTTTATTCATACGTGACAATATTATAAAATAAAACTCATATATTATTATACTCATCCTGTAACATTCAACAAATTTCAATAATTACTAACTCTCGTCACGCTAGTAAATATTTAAAACAACATTCCAGATTAAAATTAAATTAATTTATCTCAATTAAATTTAATTAATCCCTAAATTTAAAAGCCATAAAAATATGGGGTATTACACAGGGGTCACTTGAAGAGAATAAAGAGCGAACCTCCTAACAAATTGGCCAAGACTGCTTCTGTCGACCAACATGAGTTGGTAAAAAAATATTCAATCTGACCTGGAAGTTGCTGGGTAATCCTCGGTAGCTGTTAATCCTGGTTTGTCCAGGGAGTTGATCAAGTCTGGAACTCTTCCTCCTGATAGGGCTGCTGCACTTCCTATGTCCCATTCCAGGTTAATAGATTGAGCTTGCCAAACTTTGGCATTGGTAGCCATCTTTCATCTGTTGCTCATATTTACTGTCTTATTCTTTTTTCACTGACTTGCTACTTTTTTCATTTTGGCAGTTTTGGGTGGACTTTAATCAAATGACGGAGAAGGACAATCAACTACGTTATTCTTTAGGAGAAGTTAAAGAGTCCTTTGAAGGTCTAAAGAAATCATTGTAATCTTACCGACAGACTTTGGAGATAAAGAAAAAAACTTAGAAGTAATAACTACAGAAGGCTAATGATAGGGCCTTTACTGCTGAGACCAGTTAATAACTATTGATGACAAGGACAAGGTGGCTAAAAATAAGTTGTTGGAAAATCAAACTCTTCTATTTTCTGCCAAGGATAAGCTTGTGGTAGAGAAAGCCAAGAAAAAGGGCATTAAAGACGCCGCTTTTGACAAAGGCTGGGAAAAGGCAATACTAGCTCCTTCATCCCAAATTGAGTATGCCAAGAAAAATCCTTTAAGAGTGGTTGGTCAGAGGCACTCAAGGAAGTTGGCACTGTTGATAACTCAGAGATGTTTCAAATACATGAGCCAGGCACTCCTCCAAGTTTGGAGGAAGAGTTTGATGATGAAGAAGGATCAAGGGAGTCTTCACTACAACCTATTGAGTCTACTATGGAACCTGCTGGTAGAGTTGTCCTTCTTGCCGAGCCGCCTCTAGAAGTTAATGCCAACGATAAGAGAAGGTCTAGCTCCTTATTATCTATTTTCGTTGTCTCCCAGTGTCTTTTTTATTCTTGTACTGGGATCATTATTTTATAACACCCCTTTGTTTATTAATGAAAAGATTTATTTTGATCCAACTTATGTATTTTCCTTTTCATCTTGCTTGGGTTGTTGTGAAATTGTCTTTAAAGCAATATTTAGTTGGAATGTTAGGCCTTGATGTATTTGAGAAAGTCAAAGAGTCCTATACTCATCTTCATTATTTATGGAATAGGGTTGTAGCCAATAATGTTGCCTATTACGAAATGATAGAGCAACTTCAGGAGGATCATAATCAGTGCAATGCTTTGTTGCATGTTGATTATCAATCTAAGTATAAAGCTTTAAGTGAAGGATGGGGCTTTGAGAAAAAGATACATGATGTTACTTCTGCTTTAAACAAGAAAGAATTATCTTTGAAGCAAGATATGGAGAACGCCCAAGGAATTGCTACTATGTTGGAGAGGGAGAATAATGGTTTAAGGAATAAGCTTAATGTTTTGAAAAAATCATCTACCAGTAATCCCGATGAGGGTGCTTCATTCCTGGAAACTGAGAATGCCAGATTGGTTGAATAACTTAAAGCTTTACAAAAAACTAGACCTGAATAAACTTCCAGGCAAAGAGTGGTTATTCGACCAACTGTTGAGGAGGAAAGAACTAGGAAAACTCTGGCCAACCAAGTAGCCCAGTTAAAAGTAAAGAATCAATCCATTACCGATCAAGTTGCACAGTTGAAAGTCAAGAATGATTTTTTGAGAAAACTCCAACATCAGGTGGAAAGATTGACCTTTCGCTTTCACAAGAAGCCCGGGGATGAACCAACTTGTGAAGGTTATAGATGGGGATGGACCAACTTTCTTACCTTACTTAAATATGACCAAAATAATGAGTTATGGTATTGGAATGATCGTGGTTTATTGGATTATGAAAAGCCTCCATTCAAGTTGGACATAACATAAATCCCTCCTTATGCCATTCCCTAATATTTTACCACCAAATATTTGGGTGATTATGGCCTTTATGATGTGCATAAACTAATCTGTCCTCCTCATTTGATCAACATGCCAAGAAGAAACAATAGGGAGATGTTGAGATATTTTAATTTCATAAATTCTCCCTATACCCTGGATGATCCTCCTGCTGGGATGGAGAGAGTGCAACAGACACTTTGTGAAATGACCAAAGCATAAGGGAAATATCCAGCTAAATAATTCTTCTATTTTTTAATACTTTTTTGATCTTGAATGTAATACCTTTAGTAAATGAATACAAATGTATTACTTATTGTCAAATCATGATTAGTGAATCAGTTAGTCGACTAAGTTATTTGCTTGATGGTGAGTTATTAAACTGTGATTGTAGGGCCTTTGATTCTACTAATGCACTTAGATAAAACTGTAAATAGTTTTGTTAATCTAACTTGTAGCATTAGGTATTCGTGATGACCAAGTGTATGAGGAATATATATATGTATTCTTGTATTTAGGAATGTATACATGTCTTCCTATATTTACCCCAGTCGGGTAAAACTTCTTGTATGTATATAAGAAATTTTACAAGCTTCTTGTTCTTGACTTGACAAAGACAAAGTCATACATGAAGTAATTATCATTGGGGACCAAGTGTGTTAGGAATATATGTATGTATTCATGTGTTTAACATGGTTGGATAAAGCTTCTTATGTTGATTCATTAAGCTTTACTGATTTATTATTCGTGACTTATTAATACGAAGTCATACATGAAGACATGACTATTTGTTAAGTTGTTGGTACATCTCGAAATACTTGTTAAGCTGTTGGTGCATCTCAAATTTGATTAGTTCAAATTGATTAAGTAGTTAATTTATGAAGTTGTTGTCATTTGTTGATCGGCAAGGTCTAAAGACTAAGAGACATTGCTTGAGTATTATTTTTGGGGATGTATATCGTCGTACTCCAAAAAAAATTCGAAAAAATTGGAAACTGAAATCAAGATATTTTATTGAACTTGAAAAATAAAATTTTGTTTAACATGTAGCAAAAAGTAATACAAAATGCCTTTCTACACTGATAGTATTTTCGGAGGTGCTCAACGTTCCAAGGATTCTTGAATTCTTCCCCTTCAAGTGTGTCTAGTTAAAAAGTTCCTGGTCAGATCACTTCTAAAATGCGATATGGACCATGCCAATTTACCTCAATCTTGTTGCGTTACTGGATAAGTTTCTTGAGGACGTAGTTGCCTTCTTTTAAGTTGGTCGACTTGACCTTTTGTTGTAAAAGCGAGCAGTCCTTTGTAGATACACATCATTTCTGAGGGTGACATCTTCTCAGACTTCTTCCACTATGTCTATGTTTAATCGTCTTATTAGATCATTTTTAGCAGAATCAAAGATTAACACTCTATGAGTTGGTAGACTTATCTCAGCGGGTACCATGGCCACTGTCTGAAATGCAAGCATATAAGGTGTTTCTCCAGTAGTTGTTCTCAGCGTGGTTCTATAGGCCCAAAGAATAGATTGTAATTCATTAATCCAGTTGCCCTTAGCAGCATCAAGTCTCTTATTGAGTCTATTAGGCAAGGTCTTATTTGTCACTTCTGTTTGATCGTTGTTTTGTAGATGTCCTGGGGCAAAATGAAGTTTTTGGATCTTGGATTGAACACAATATGCTTCAAATTCATCATTGTTGAACTGGGTTCTATGGTCAGTAATGAAGGAATAAGGCATGTCATACTAGCATGTGATGTTTTTCCATATGAATTGATATACCTTCTCGTAGGGCATCTCTATCAATAGCTATGTTTCTACCCACTTCATGAAGTAATCAACAGCTACCACCAGGTATATGAACCTACCTTTGATAGTCGAAAATGGGCTGACCAAGTCATTTCCCTAAATGGAAAATGTTTAGGGGGAAGTGATCGGTGTTAAAGCAACGCCTGATGCTTTGTGAACTGCAATAAACCTTTGGCATTTATCGCATTTTCTCACGAAGGACCTACAATCTGCCTTTATATTTGTCCAGTAATAAACCTATGTGGTAATTCTATGGACTAATGACCAACTGTCTGAATGAGCTCCACAAGAACCTTCATGCACTTCCTTGATTAAGTTAGCAACTTCCAATAAATGGACACAACGCAGTAAGGAAACAGTGTATCCCCTTTTGTACAGGACTCCTTTATCTAACACATATCCAATCGCTTTGTACCGAAGCTTTTTTTCTTCTTTTGGATCAGTTGATAAGGTTTTTTCTTCAATGTAATCTCTAGTTGGATCCATCCTGGATGGCCTCAAATCTTCAGCAATGAATTTGATCATTAGATCCATCTCTATTCTCCTAGCTACCAAAATTTCTACTTGAATTCTCCTCCTAAGTTCTATTCTTGTTGTTGAAACCAGCCAAGCAAGTACATCAACTCAGGCATTTTCTATCCTTTGTATTCTACTTATTTGCACAGTCAAAAATTTGGAAATGACCTCCTTAACTTAGCCATTTCACTATTAAATCCCCTTTGACTCCATATATATGAAGCACTTGGTTGAAAATCAACTGAGAATCATTGTGTGCCATTACTTACTCAACACCTAATGATTGGGCTAACTCAAGTTCGACGATTAAAGCCTTGTACTTGGCTTTATTAATTGAAGCTTAAAATTAAAACCTGAGGGAATATTCAACATCAACAATGTCAGGGGTGTTAAGTATGATACAAGCTCTACTACCAGTTACAAATGAAGATCCATCCACGTATAAATTCCATAATGGAATTTCACTACTAAAACTTTGTGTAGATATATTTCCATGGTGGAATACCTTCTTACCTTTTTCTGCATATTTTTGGTCCATTTCTTGAGCAATGGATGATTCTGGTTGATCGACTACGACTTTGGCTTACTTTTGACCTGAGCTCTCTTCCTTAGAAGTCTCCTCGGCAAGCAAGATGGGTTGTTCGGTAACCTATGGATATGTAAATTCTGTAATAAAATCTTCCAAAGCTTGCCTTTTCAATGATGATCTCGGCTCATAGATGATGTCGTACTCCCCCAGCTCTACTGCCCAATACATCAACCTGCCTGTCTTTTTAGGTTTGTGAAGTACCTGATGAAGAGGTAGATCAGTTTACACTACTATGGCGTGCACTTGAAAATAAGGCCTCATTCTCCTGGAGGCTTCAATGAAGGATGTGGCCTATTTTTCTAAGCGTGGATACCTGATTTTGACTCCCCTAAATGCTTTGCTGGTGTAGTAGACTGGTTTCTAGATCCCATTATCCAACCTAACTAATGCCGAGTTAACTGTGAATTCAGAAATAGCTAAATACAAGTACAATTTTTCTCCCAACATTGGTGAATACAATAGTGGTGGAGACCCCAGGTACTTCTTCAACTTTTAAAATTCTTCTTCGCACTCCTCATTCCACTCAAAGGTCTTTCTGAGAACCTTAAATAATAGTAGACATATGTCTGTTGCTCTAGAAACAAATCGATTGAGGGCATCTACTCTACTAGTAAGTTTTTGGACATCTTTTTTGCAAGTTGGAGATTCTATTTCAATTAGAGCTTCGTTTTTGGTAGGATTAGATTCAATTCCTCTCTGATTTACTATAAAGCTGAGGAACATTCCTTCTTGCTCACCGAACACGCACTTTGTTGGATTCAATTTCATTTGACGCTTTTACAGTTGGTCAAAAGTCTGACTTAGGTCCTTGAAAAGATCTAAATCTTTCCTGCTTTTGGTCAACATGTCATTTACTTACACCTCTATATTTCTCCCAATATGTTCTTCAAACACCTTATTGACCAATCTCTAGTACGTTGCTCCAGCATTTTTAAGCCCAAAAGTCATCACGTTGTAGCAATAAGTACCTCGATTGGTAATTAAAGATGTGTTTTCTCTATTCTCTGGTTTCATCTGTATCTGGTTGTATCCAGAATAGGCATCCATAAAACTCAATAACTCACGTCCTTCTGTGTCATCTACTAACTGATCAATTCTCGGTAAAGGAAAATAATCCTTTGGGCAGTCTTTGTTAAGATTAGTGAAATCTACACACATGTGCCATTTATCATTTTTCTTCTTGACAATCACAAAATTTCCCACCATGTTGGATATTTAACATCTTTAATGAATTGGGCTTTTTGTAGTTTTGTACTTATTCTTGAATGGTCTGGTTCTTCTTAGTACTGAACACCCTACGCCTTTGTTTGATCGACTTGGCATCCTTGTTAATATTGAGCTCATGACAGAGAAAGTAGGGATCAATCCCAGGCATATCTTCATGATTCCAAGCGAATATATTCTTTCCCTCCCTTATGAACACAACCAGTTCCTATTTGAGGAGTATGGCTAATGTGGAGCCAATTTGGATGTTTTTTTCCCTAGTTTTTCATCATCCAAGATTATGCTTTCCGTAGCTTCTATTATTTTACCTTTAACTATCTTTGTTTCATCTTGGGGATCCAAAGTATTAACTTTTTACTCGCTATTAGGCTCTATAGTGTCAACTTGGTAAGTGGTGGTCTTTTTTTTCAAAGCGACCAAATCTTCTTGCTCGGCTGAAAAGTAATAGCATTCCATGGATACTTTCTGGTGACCCCTTATTACACCGATCCTAAAATGAGTAGGGAACTTTAAACATTGGTGGACAGTGGATGATAAAGCTTCGAATTTCTTTAATCCTACCCTACCGAGGATCACATTGTAAGCTGACTGAATATTTTTTTCTATGGCAAAGAAACGTATATTCTCTGTGCGTCTTATTGGACAAGTGACGAATAACACTTCTAATTTGACTTTTCCTAGGGGATAATTTTTTCCCCCTGAAAATCCAATCAAGGGTTTGTGGTACGGTTCCAGTTGACTAAGTTTTAATCCCAAGCTCTGGAAATAGGGATAGAACATGATATCAGCTGAACTTTCAATGTCTATCAGAACCCTGACGATGATGGCTTCTTAGATTCTAAACTTGACGAACAGCTGGCCATCATGAGGATATAGTATTTCTGAAAGATCATTTTTGGAAAAGTCGCTGATAAGTTTATCTTTATTTACTTTCCTGGGTCGATCATAATCATTCAAATTAATGCGCTGTATGTAGGAGCAAGCTTGTGCTTCATTCAAATAAGCTTTCCTCTCAGCAGTCTGATCTCCTACTCCTGCATCTCCACCTATGATGACATGACAATTAAAAGAGCCGAAAATTATCCTAGATACATCGATTACTAATTATTTGGGCTTCTTTGGCAGGTATGGATCGTCTTCATTACCATCTGCATGGCCTCGCTTCTTGTTATCTCTAGGATTATATGGAGAATTGGGCCTTCCTCTTATTTCTTAACTTTCATGTCGATTAATACATTTTCTCAATTTTCCTCGGCAAATGAGAGATTCAATTTTATTCTTTAAAGCTATACAATTATCGATTGTATGTCCATGGTCCTTGTGAAATTCATAATATTTGGATTTATCTCTCTTGTTGGGGGGGGGGGGGGGGGGTTCTCTCAGCTTCTTAGGTCACTTCAAATTATTATTATGGACGATTTCCTTCAGGACATGGTGGATAATGACCGTCAATGGAGTGTATACTTCATACTTTTTGGGCTTATCCTCTTTCTTCTATTTTTGCTCCTTCTTTTTAGGCTTGGTGGCAGGACTTTGCTTTGCATACATTACTTCCTCGACATTCATAATTTTTCCTACCTTAGCCATGATCTCTGTCATGGTTTTGGGAGGATATTTTTCCAATGCATAATATAACTTTTCTGTAATTAATCCACTCATCAAGGTGGTGATGGTTGTTTTTTCTTTATAATCAACTACTTCCAGTTTCTCGTTATTAAAACGAGTGATGTATTCTTTGGTGGTCTCCCCTGCTCGTTGCCTAACACTTAAAAGATGAGCTACTCTTTTAACCGGCTTAGCCCCAAAATAGAAGTTATTGATGAATAGCTCGGCCAACTGATTAAAACTGGAAATTTTTCCTTGGGGAAAGTAGTTGTACCATATCTAAGTTGAATGAGTGATGATGCTTGAAAAAGCTCTACATCACATTTTATTAAGGACAGAGTATATATCAGCAGCTACCTAATATTGCTCAATGTGCAAAATAGGATCAATCATATTATCATATTTAGGGGTAACCACTGGTGTCTTAAACTTAGATGGGTAGGAAAATCAACAATCGCTTGGATGAAAGGAGGCCCTTTGACAAAATTACGCTGTAATGGATTCTTCGCCTTGGCTATCTCCCCTGACCGATCTTCTAATTATTGAATCAATCCCTTCCATGAAGGATTTTGAACTTTAAATCTATTATAAATAGCTCGACCATCCATTCTATGAGTCTGTGCTAAGATCCCTTCTTGAGAAGTCTGCTTAGCACGCATGGATTCTTTGACACTTGTTCTAGATCTAACTAGTCTTTCATGATGTTCGGTATATCGTTCTCTTAATCGGGATGGTTTTTACTAATGCCCCCTTTTTACTCGAGGTGCTAAACGATCAAAGGCAGATGCCCTGCTTAATCGCTCTGAGGCACTTGGACGTTCAATAGTAAGAGAGAAACCATCATAGTAATCCGTCCCTGGGTGATAAGACCTGTCACTTAAGGACCCAATATAACTATTTTGATGCATCCTAGGAGGAGGAGGGGGAATTTTCCTTCTAGAAGACAAATCATTTATATGTCGAGATGGATCTATTGGCCAAGTTTGCAGGCATTGAGCCAATTGCCTAATAGTTTCTTGCATCATTTCTTACCATTTGTCAAGAATGAGCATAACTCCATTGAGGTCAATCGAAGTAGGAGAAATATTGCCTTCTGCAACATTACTTCTTTCAAGAATGTCATTCATTCTGTAGGATCTTTTTAACCAGTCAAATGAATGTCTTTTGATGGAGAACGATGATAAAAAAAATGTATCTTACAAGCTGAGCCAATCGGTTGATGTCTAAAATTGGTAATAATTTATATGAAGCCAATTTTAAAATCATAGATAAAATAATGAGAGAAAAATAAATGTGACACGAGAATTTTTAAGTGGTTCAGCTATAAGAAAAGCCTACGTCCACTGTGATTGTATTTATGTTGATGAGTACAGACAACTAGGTATTCTTGTTAGAAGAATGGCCTTAAAAAATTTCCCTTATATTTTGTGAAAGGAATAAATTGTATTTATAGTGATTCGGAGATCCAGGATTGTAATGCCTTTATATATTTAAGCATTTACACTCGTACATAACGAATGTGATCATTGGTAGCTTTGGGCACGTGTATAACGTCTCTTGGACACTTTCCATGTGATGATTGTTTATTTACAGTGATGGTTTGTATTCTTCGATTTGGTCGGCTTGCTATCCAATAAACCATCTTTTAAGCCGACCAAGTAATTGATGATTAGGGCTGGGGTAACGTCAGGGGGACAAGTGTCCATTTTTAATTGGTCCACGTAGATGGATAATTTTTGGCATCAACACCCATATAATCCAAAGTATTAATAAAATCCAAACACCAAGATAATTAATAACGTGTTCGACCCCACTCTAAAATGAGGTCGTCTCAGTGATAATCTTCTTGGCCTACTTGTTCCATCCGTGTAAATAAAGTCAGCCACACCGTATACTCCCATGGGTGCCTACACACTGAACATCCCTCATCAATCACGTGGGGATAATGAGAGCGTGGTTGTTGTAAATCCGTTTTCCACACAACTATCCATGACGTCAACCCATGATCCAAGGCATATTAGTTTGTTATTTTGATAAACATGTAGATTCAGGTGTAACTGCCCGACTTATAAGGGCAATCCACCCGTGCTCTTGATATTCTACATGAATCATCTATAAATAAGTTCCTTCCCTATCGAAGAAGGGGACTCTCTCCATGATCCTCACCATTATCAAGAGATAACAGCAACCCTAATTGTATCTTGCCAATAGTTTAAATAAATCTCGACAACACCGCTAACGTAGGTTTCCTTGAGGGGCTAAACCACCTAAAAACCCATTGTGTTCTCTTTATCTCTCATTGCCATTCTCTATTACTATTATTTATCTATTTATTGATTGATCTATTAATTATTGTTTCCATTTCTGGACATCAACAATTATAATATATTACAACTTTATAACATCTAGATAATGTCTTATTTAAGGTATGTCTGATTGACATGGAAAAAGTTTCATGGAATATAGTTTTTTTGACTCATAATTTACTTTTGTAGTACCTTGATTGTGAACACTTAATGTAAGAAAAATAATCATCCACATTGCAAGTTCTCCATCTCAAACCTCATTATTGATACAAAAAATTATCCACCTACGTAGACCAATCAGAAGTGGCCAAGTGTCTCCCTATGTGGTATAAATCCTAGTCAATAGATAGTTGCCCGGTAGGCATACCGATAAATATGGAGAATGCAGACCATCAATATAAATGAAAGCTACCACACGGGAAGTACAACCAAAGGTCTTATCGCATGTGGTTCATATAACTAACCATCACATTCATTATATACGGGTGTAAATGCTTAAATGTATAAAGACATTCCAACCTTTGATCTCCGGGTCACTATCAATACATTGTGTTCCTTTCATCAAAGTCAAGATAAAACATATTATTGGATATTCTTATTGACAAGAGTACCTAGATTTCTGTACTCTTTGAAATCAATACCATAACAGTGGACGTAGGCTTTCCTACATAGCCGAACCACTTTAAAACCTTGTGTCTCTCTTTTAATTATCTCATTATAATTCTATATTCTATCTCTGATTATAAAATTGGATCAAGTCCATTTTTTTTACATCAACAGATTGGTGCCGTCTGTGGGAACATTTGTCTAAGCTCTGACTCAATCTCATGCATCCTTATTCAAGGAAAAATGAATGATCTAGAGCCCAGTTCCAGGAACGAAGGCAACCTATTTGTTCCATCTTCTCCGCCTACAACAGCCGAACTAAATGGGATTCTTGCCAGTATTTCTAGGGGTTAAGATGCTATGCAGGAAATAATGAGACAATTGGCACAGATAATACAAACTAGATCTCCAACCCTATCTAGATAGCAAGAAATTTCATCTCCAAGGAGATAAATATTGCCTCCACCTCTTAGGCATAACCGATATAGATATTCTAGATCATCTTATGATAGGACTTATCACCCAGGAGTTAGTTCATCGGTCAGAGCCATAGAGTTCAATGATGGACATTCTTTCTCTTCTGAAAGGTCAAGCGTCCTGGAAAGATTGAGTAGAGTTTCGCCTTTTGACCATTTGGGACCCGGAACAAATAGGAACCCTCCTTGATCATTATACAGAACTACTCAACATCCATCCGAACATCGTGAAGCCTCAGTCAGGTTAAGATCAAGCATCCAATGATCTGTACATACCGAGAAGACTTCTTAGAAAGATAGCTCAGCACAAACACATGGTTGGGACAACCGAGCTACTTCGCACAAAACTTATACGGGCAGTACATTATAGAAAGGATCAATCCAGCGATTGTAAGATCGATTGGGAGAAATGGAAAAAGTAAGGAATCCCTTATAGAGGAATTTCGTCAAAGAATCTCCCTTCATTCAGGCAATTATTGATTTTCTAACTCCATCTAAGTTTAAAACCCTTGTGGTCACCCCAAAGTATAATGGTACAACTGATTTAGTTTTACACATCGAGCAATTTTATGCTGCAATTGACATTTATTCAGTCCCAGATGAAATGAGATGTAGGGCATTTTCAAGTACTATTACGGGTTTAACCTAAATATGGTAAAATAACTTGCCCTGAGGATAAATTACCAACATCAACCAGCTTGTCGAGCAGTTTATTAGAAATTTTTATTTTGGGTCCAAGCCAGTGAAGAGAGTGGCTCATCTTTTGATTGGAAAGCAGTGAGTAGGGTAAAAAACCAGGGAGTATATCGCTCGTTTCAATAATAAGAAATTAGAAGTGGTTGACTACGAAGAAAAAAAACATTACCGCTCTCATGAGTGGATTGCTTCCCGAGAAACTGTATTTTTCTTTAGCTAAAGATACTCCTAAAACCATGACTGAACTCATGACTAAGCTAGGGAAAATTATGAATGCCGAGGAAACAATGGAAGCAAAATAGAGTCCAACCACTAAGCCTGATAAAAAGGACGAAAGGAAGCAAAAGAAGGATGATAAGATAAAAAAAGTATGAAACTTATACTCCATTGGCTGTTAGCATTCACCATATCCTAGAGGAAATCAAACACAATAAGGATTTGCGATGGCCTAAAGATTGAGGGCACCTCCTAACAGGAGGGAAAAATATAATTATTATGAACTCCATAAGGATCATAGCCATACAATAAATAACTGTATTGCTTTGAAGAATGAAGTGGAATCTCTTATTTATTGAGGAAAACTGAACGAGTTTGTTGATTGTCAAGAAGGCAAAGACGCAAGGGAAAGGTCAAATTCTTCATGAAAGCCTAGAGATAACAAGAAGATAAGCCATGAAGATGATCCTAACCTATCGAAGAATCCTAAGCAACCAGAGCATGAGGTAACCATGAAAAGTTTTAGCTAATTTGATTGTCATGTAATTATAGGTGGCGATGTAGGAGGAAGAGACCACACTGTCGAGAGGAGGGACTAATTAAATAAGGCACATACCTGTTCTTATATCCATAAAACCAATCTGAATGAAGATGATCGGCCCAGGAAGGTCAACAAAGATGAACTAGTAATTGGCTTTTCCAAGAATGACCTTTTTGGGGTACTCTACCCCTATGATGATCCATTGGTCATTAAGTTCAGAATCCAGGATGCTGTCATCTCTAGAGTTTTGATTAATAATGGGAGTTTAGCTAATATAATGTTTTACCTATGCTTTCAAACCTTAGACTTGAAACTCATCCAACTGGAACCTTACCACAGACCATTAATAGCCTTTTCAGGTGAAAAAGTTTACCCATTGGGCACAATCAAGTTAACACCTGGCCGGCAAGTCGTACTTAGAAAATACACTTTTTTGTGATGGATAAAAACATTCAATCTGCCTATAATGTGATCCTCGACAGCGTAGGATTGAAAAAGTTTAAAGTTGTACCATCAACAGTCCATCAATTCTTGAAGTTTTCAACTCATTTTGGGGTAGGTGTTGTGAAAGGTGACCAAAAAGTGGCTAGAGAGTGTTACTACTTATCCACCGAGCAATAAGACTTGATTGAGTTGAAGAAAAAGGCCACTACTTATCAGGTAGATACCACTGAGCCCAACAGTGACTCTGAAGTTAAAATTTTAGATCCCCAAAATGAGACAGAGTTAATCAAGGGGCAGATTGTGGATGCTACTGAAAGCATTTTTCTGGACGACGATAAGCCATAAAGGACTACGCAGATCGGATCAACACTGGATCTAATCCTTAAACAGGAATTGATTATATTCCTGAGGTAGTGAAAAAATGTATTTGCTTGGAGCCATGGGGATATGCCTGGGATTGATCCTAATTTCCTTTGTCATGATCTTAACATCAATAAGGATGCTAAGTCGATCAAGCAGAGACGTATGGTTTTCAATCCGGAGAAGAATCAAGCTATTCAGGAAGAGGTGGAGAAACTTCAAAAAACCCAATTTATTGAATATGTTAAGTATTTAGCCTGGTTAGCCAATGTCGTAATGGTCCAAAAAAAATGATTAGTGGAGGATGTGTGTGGATTTTACCGATCTTTATAATGCCTGTCCAAAATACCACACTCCCTTACCTCGATAAGATCAATTGGTGGATGCTACATCAGGATATGAGCTTTTGAGCCTCATGAATGCTTAATATGGGTATAAACAGATAAAGATGAAACCAGAAGACAGATAAAGCATAACTTTTATCACCAATCGAGGAATCTAATGCTACAACGTAATTCCCTTTGGGCTCAAAAAAGCTGGAGTGACATCAGAGGTTGCTTAACAAGGTGTTTGAAGAGCGGATAGGAAATAATATGGAGGTTTATGTGGACAATATGTTAATAAAAATCAAGAAGGCCTCAGATCATATCAACGATCCCAGTCAGATGTTTGACCAGCTAGAAAAGCATCAAATAAATTTGAATCAAACCAAGTGAGTGTTCGGGGTGCAGGAAGGAATGTTTCTCGGCTTCATTGTTAATCAAAGGGGAATTGAAGCTGATCCAGCAAAGATAAAATCTTTAATAAAAATGCAGTCTTTGAATTACAAGAAAGATGTTCAAAGGCTCACAGGTAGAGTGACAACTTTAAATATATTTGTTTATCGAGAAACGGATATATGCTAAACTTTAAACATATTTCATCAATGAGTTCACCTATCCAGATGTTCCTGACCAACAACACTTGCCTGCCAAGCAGACTTCTAAGGAAGAGAGCTCAGCTCAAAAGCAAGCTGAAGTTGTAGTCGATCAACCTGAATCGTCCAGAATTCAGGAAATAGCTTAGAAATATGCAGAGGAAAGTAAGAAAATATTCCACCATGGAGTTCTATCTGCAATAAGTTTCGATGGTGATATCCCGTTGTGGAATTTGTACGTGGATGGGTCTTCATGTGCGACCGGAAGTGGAGCAGGTATAATATTCAATACTCCTGATGACATTGATATTGATTATGCACTCAGTTTTAAATTCAAAGAACAAACAACGAGGAAGAATACGAAGCTTTGATAGTTGGACTAGATTTGGCCCATTCATTAGGCACCGATCAAGTAGTGGCATATAGTGATTCACAGTTAGTGGTCAACTAAGTGATTCGTCGATGACCAGATACTTTTCCAAAGCCATGGAAGTCATTACCAAGTTTTCTGTCGTATAAATGAACAGGATCCCAAGAATATCAAATGCTCGAGCTGATGCCCTTACTCGACTAGCGTCAATAATAAGAATTGAGCTTAGGAGAACAATTCCAGTAGAAATATTGGCTAAATGAAACATTGATGAGGACTTAATGGTTAATTTCATTACTGTAGATTTGGTACCTTCCTGGATGGACCCAATCAAAGCCTTTATTGAAGATGTAATCCTACCACCTAAACCCAAAGAGGCCTAAAAGCTCCGATATAAAACAAAAAGATATGTGTTAGACAAAGGGATTTTATACATATAGGGATTAACAATATCCTTACTATATTGTGTTCATCCAATGAAGGTGGAAGAGTTGATCAAAGAGGTGCATGAAGGCACACGTTGATCTCACTCAACTGGTCAATCTTTGCTCCAAAGAATCAACACTTAGGGATACTGTTGGTCGACTATGAGGGCAGATTGTAAAGCCTTTGCAAGAAAGTGTGACAAATGCCAGAAGATCGTTTCAATTCATAAAGCACCCAACACCACTCTAGCCCCAATAACTTCACCTTGGCCCTTCGTTATTTGGGGAATTGACTTACTCGGCCCACTGTCGACCTTCAAAGGATGGTTCAAGTATTTGGTCATTGCGATTGACTACTTCACAAAATGGGTGGAAGTAGAGCTGTTGATTGAGATGCCAAATGAGAAAGTGTATTAGTTCATTTGGAAGAACATCATATATAGATATTGGCCGCTGTATGCCTCTATTAAAAACCATGGAACCTAATTTGACAACGATGAGTTAAAGCGTATTTGTGTCAAGTCCAAAATCCAGAAACTCCATTATACACCAAGCCATCCATAAATTATTGGTCAAGCATGAGTCACAAATAGAACTTTGCTCAATGGATTGAAGAAAAGGATTGATGCTGTTAAAGGAAACTAGATCCAAGAATTGCATTTTATTCTTTGGTCTTACTAAACAATGCCGAGAACAACAACTGGAGAAAAATCATACATGCTTTCATTTGGGATAAAAGCCATGGTGCCAGTCGAGATAGGCCTACCAACTCACAGGGTCCTGAATTTTGATTCTCCAACCAATAACTTGATATGGACGATTATATTTTAATATGTTGGAAGAGGTCTAAGAAGATGCAGCTATTAAAAATGTTATGTACTAACACAGGATAACTCGCTTCTATAATAAAAGGGTCAAGCCGATCAGCTTCAAAAAGGTGACTATATCCTTAAAAAGGTCATTCATAAAAACAACAAGCTTGAGGCTAATTGGCATGGCCCATATCGCATCTCAGCAGTCATCCAACCAGGAACCTATCGACTTGAGACCTTGGAAGGAAACGAATTCAAAAAACCCTGGAATGCTAAGCACCTCCGAACGTATAATCAATGATTTAAGGGATTGTCATAGTTGTATTTCTCTTGCTTTATGTTCAAGACCACTATTGTTCAAGTTTCAATAAAATTTTAATTTCAATCCATTCAATTTTTTCAATTTTTTTGGAGTACAATGATATATATCCCCATAGAAACAACAAGTAAAATGTCTGTTAGCCTTCAGCACTTGCCGATCAACAACGCATATATACTTAATCAGGTTGAACTTATTTGCCAATATGACGATTAACAGAACATGCTTAATCTGGTTGAATTTATCAAATTCCATGTGCACCAACATCTTAAGGAATAATATTTATTTGCCCAAGATTAAACTTCATGTATGACTTCATATGTACAAGTCACAAACAAGAAGTAATCATTACTTTGCGTATGAATCTGTATTAAAAAGTCATGAATAAGAAGTATTATCCAACTAAGTTAATTACAGAACACTTAGTCGGCCACAACAATTTACTTCATGTATGACTTCATCATTGACAAGTCAGGAATATGAAGTCTGTAAAACTTCGTATATAACTAAAAAGTTACGAACAAGGTTTACTCGATTAAATTAAATAAAGGAAAAGATGTAAACATTCCTAATCATTGGAATAAAAACATATATTCCTTATACACTTGGTCACCACTGATAACTAATGCTAAACTTGGATCAATAAATTTAAGTGCATTAGTAGAATCTATGGCCTTACAATTACAGTTTAATAATTCATTATTAGACAATAACTAAGTTGACTGATTGATTAAGTAATCAAGGTTTGACAACACAAAAATATGGATTCATATTCATATATTGATTGTATTATGTTCAAATAACAAAATACAAAAAAGTTATTCAACATGGAGTTTTCCTTGAGCTTTGAAAGTTGGTTGAGTAGGCTTCACTCTCTCCATTCCATCAGGAGGTTCATCAAAAGTATAATGAGAATTAATAAAGTTGAAATCTCTTAGCATTCTCCTTTTGCTGCTGCTCAATTTATTAATTAGATGAGGAGGATGAACTATCTCATGAACATCATGTAAACCATAATCTCTTAAATATTTAATGATCAAGCACTGAGGAATAGCATCAGCAGGGATCCATTACACGTCCAACTTAAAAGGAGGATTACCACAATCTAGCAGGCCAAGGTCATTTCAATACCATAGCTCGGTGTTACTATCATGCTTCAACAAAGTCAAGTAGTTGGTTCACCCCCACTTATAATCTTCACGGTGACTTTGGACAAGGTGATCATCAACATGGCCAACAGCTTCGTTGTAGCTTTCCATCCACACCTCTTTAGGTTATTTGTTAAATTGAAAGGTTAACCTTTCAACTTGATATTGAAGTTTCTTCAGAATATCATTCTTCACCTTCAACTGCACAGATTGGTCAGTAATGGCCTTATCCTTCGCTTCCAGTTTTATAGACAAATCAGTAATAGCTTGACTCTTAGCTTTCAGCTGGGCAGCTTGTTTGGATAATTTTCTTAGTCCTGGCCTCATCAACAGTTGGTCGGCTCGTCCTTTACTGTCTAGAAGTTTTTCCAAGCTTGAATTTCTTCAGAGCTTCAAGTTCCCCCAGAAGTCTAGCATTCTCAATCTCCAAGAAAGATTCGCCTTCATCGTCACCACTAGCAGAAGACTGTTTCAAAGTATCTAACTCATTTATAAGTTTGTTATTTTCCTCCTCAAGCAATTTGGCAATTTTCTTGGCTTTATTTATTTCTCGATTTAGCAAGAAATCTTTTCTCCTGTACATGGAAGCATATTCTTCCATCTTCTTCTGAATTCCCCAGCCTTAACTCAAAGCTTCGTGTTTAGATTCATAGTCAAAGTTAAGAGAGAAGCCAGAGAAAATTTATTATCTTCCTGTAGATCTTCAATCATTTCGTAGTAAGCTTCATTATCTGCTACCGCCCTGTCCAATAAATAGTGGAGATGAACGTATGACTATTTCACTTGTGTAGATGCTTCAGGTCTAAGCAGGTCGACTAAGTCTTCTTCAGTTAAAGGAATATAACCATCTTTCAAAAGACTTTTACTTCGCTTGAGTAGGTCGGATTCAGTAGAAATTGTTGCCTGCTTCCTAGCATCAAACTAAAAATTACAAGTGTAAGAGAACAAGTATGATTACTAAACAATCATGACATAAGTATGAGAATTCATTCAACCAAGCTAGAAAAACAGAAAATATGATAATCACAACACATCTAACAGGAAAGATGAAATGATTTCATTAATGACCAAAAAGGTGTTATAACTTGTTGAAACTGTTGGACCTATTACAAAACAGATGAACATAAAAAGAAAAAGAATAAAGGAGTTAAACCTTCTCCTTATCTTAGATATTATTTACAAAAGGCTGGTCAGTTAAAATGACAACTTCATCAATAGTCTTTAAAGTAGACCCAACAGGTTGAAGATAATATTCCTATAATCCCTTCACATCATCAAACTCTTTCTCCAAGTTGGGAGGAGAGCTTGGATCATGCCTCTGAAATATTTCAGATTCTACTGGGGTGCCAAAATCCTTAAGGGCCTCTGACCAACCATCCTTGAAAGACTTTTCTCTCACGAGCTCAATCTGAGCAGAGGCTGCTTAAAACGCTTTATCCCAGCCCTTGTTTAAGGAGTCCTCCTTAAGCCTCTTATTTTTGGTCCTCTCTGCGATCAATTTAAAGAACAGACCAACAACTTTTTCCTCAGTACATATCAGGAGACCTTGATTTTTAGCCAATTTTTCCTCGGCCAGCTTGGCCTTATTCTCAGCATAAGATAAATTTACTTCAACAGTTTCTAACTTTCCTTCAGCACCTATTAAACCGGTCTCAGCGGTGACCATCTTTCCTTCAGTAAGAGTGACCCTATTAATAGCCTTCTCCATCTCTTCCTCCAAAGTCTTTTACTTGGACTCTAACAATTGCCTAGAAACTTCAACAGACTTCCTCAAACCTCAAGGGACTCTTCAACTTCTCTACCAGAAGAACAAATCTGCTCATCCTTCTCAAACATTTGATTAAAGTTTGCTAAAAACTGCATAAAGATCGACATCGGATTAGAAGGAGCATCAAGAGAAAAAGACATCAAGAGACAATTAATGAAAAATGATTACTATTGCCAAACTTTGGCAAGCATTTTATGCCAATTTCAGTCTCGGTAAAGGGGCAAGAGCTACTCTGTCAGCAGAGCAAGTGTCAGTCTTGATTAATTTCCTGGCAACACCAGGATGAATAGCATTAGAGGATGACTCAATAATAGTTAAGTCTCCCTGAATTTTTTTGACCAACTCCTGATCGGTAGAGTTTTTTCCACTTACTTCTCGGGCAAGCCTTTCTTCAACCTCCTAAAGTGAGGAGCAACGACATTTACTTCATCAGGAGTGATGACTTGAGGAACCTTCTCCTTCTCAGAAGCCTTGAATACTTTTTCTGGCTTCTTAGCATCCCCAACAACTTTCTTAGCAGGAGGAGACAAGGCTCTAGTAATCAAGTTAGGGATTTTTCTCTTTCCCATGATAGCAAGTGGAGAAAAGGGAATGGCTGAAATGTCTAAAGACTTAAAAGATGAAGAAGTCCCCAAATCCTTTTTTGCACCAATAAATTAGTTCTTCCTCGAGATTTATCGGTTCAGCAACTGTAGAAGTGGTGGGTCGAGCAATAAACAAAGTTATAAAGCTTCTGTATTGCAGCAGATAAGAGGCAGCTCTGAGGCGTTCCTCATCAATTCTTTAATGGATGCTCCAAAGAAATTTTAATTCACGTATATTGACATCCTCTTCTTTCGGACACTTTTTCTTGCTCTCAAATGTTCAAAAATAGAAACAAGACCAGAAATGATTGATTAGCATATTATCAAACAATTGGCAAATAAAATAGAGGAGTACAATAATAAAACCAACAACCTATACCATGACCCACTTAGGGGAATCTGGGCCCATCATACACTTATCTTATTTGTAAAGGAGTGTGATGCTAATTTTTTTGCAATGACTCCATAATCAAAATAATCCTTATTTGAGTCTGGCAAAATTGACAACTAAGGCCCTATGGGCAAACCTAGTCTTCAAATATTATGTAGTGTTAATAGTAACCCATTTGTAACAAAACATCAGTTCTGGGATACCAATATGGCTTCCATGTATCTGATTCAACCTGTGAAATCCATTGACCACTCTCCAAGTATTGGGGGCTTCCCTAACTGGGACAACATCAAAATATTGGCAAAATTCTAAACAAAACCTATTGGGGGAAATGTGAAGCCACATTCTACAATGAACAGAGAAGGAATCCAGTAACCCTTAGGCAATGACAATACCTCAATAGGGGGTATGACCATTTCTAATTCAACCCAATCAGGAATATTCCTTTCCCGCCTAAATTCTTCTATGGAATCCCCATGTACGATATAAACCATGGCTATAGAAAAAGAAAGACAAAAAGAGAATTGAACGGGGAAAAATAAAGCTTACAGAGAAAATGGAGGTTGAAGCGAAGGAAGAATGCAAAGAAAAAGCTCATAAACAGAGAACTTGGAGAAGAAGTTAAGTACGAAAGCTTGGAAAGGTTTGATAAAGGAAATCCGGTAAAATCTCACCTTTTATAGCTTACCTGGGAAGTCATGCATAAAATGATTACCTGTTTTGACGATTGATATTCTAACGGCTTTGCAGTTCTAATAATAGAAAAATACCAATTTAACCTTTGGCGGTTCACTAATTTTCAAATTATTTACAAAAATGCCATTGCAAAATCAAAACATGGAAATTTTTTACAAGTCCCACATCTCGGCATACGCCGACCAACACTGAAAAAAATATATTCCATCCTTTCAACAAAAGCATCAAGGATAAAGTATTGGGGGCTTCTATTGATACCAAAAATTATCCACCTACGTGGACCAATCGAAAGTAAACAAGTGTCTCCCTACGTGGCATAAATCCTAGTCACCAGATAGTTGCTCGACAGGCATGCCGACCAACGTGGGGAATGCAGACCATTAATATAAATTAAAATCTACTGCATGGGAAGTATAACTAAATGTATTATCGCACGTGGTTCATATAACCAACCATCACATTCATTATGTACAGGTTTATATACTTAAATGTATAAAGGCATTCCAACCCTTGATCTCCGAGTCACTATAAATACATTGTATTCCTTTCATCAAAGGCAAGATATAACCGATTATAGGATATTTTTATTGACAAGAGTACCTATCTTTCTATAATCTCTGAAATGAATACCATAAAAGTGGACGTAGGCTTTCCTATATAGCCTAACTACTTTAAAACCTTGTGTCTCTCTTTTAATTATCTCATTACAGTTCTATATTTTATCTCTGATTATAAAATTGGATCAAGTCCATTTTTTACATCAACACTCATTTTTAGTGGAAAAATATTTCTTATCCACCCACTAAAGCAATGGTTTCCATGGAAAATAGAAAAAATAAGACCAAAAACTCATATGTTTTCCCACTCATTTTCTAATTTCTCATCCAAATGAACTGTTTTCTATGCGTTTTCCATGTTTGCAATCAAACACACCCTAAGTGAAATGTGTAATAATAACTGGTCATAAATATAATATATGCTAACAAAAAATATTAGAGATACGATTATGATATATACAATTTATTAGTTAGTTTACGGGCATATCTCAAACAAATTGCTATAATATATATTGGTTAGAATAACTTGAATATGAAAGCCCTTGTAGGCTTCAGTAGGTTAGGGATTATTGTTTAACTTGGCACTATCCTATGGCTTATTTGTGCGTGCCAAACGTTTTTAGTATAGAATCCAACTCTGATGTGAAGACATCTAAGACTCGACAATAATGAAATAAGAATAAAAGCACATCATAGACCAAAAAGTGTAAAAATATTAACAGAACAAGTGCACACAATTTTGGCACGAATTGTGCACGAATACACTACGCAAACTCACATATGCTTGCATGCTTATAAATTTCCTATAATAGAAATTTGAAAATTGTTCTAAATCAATCCAAATATTTTTCCAAAATATTTAAACATTTTTCCTGATTTATATATAAGTTTATAAATTTTTAATGTTTTTAAGGAATTAATTAATCATCTTAATGAAGGAAAATATGATTTTATAGAATATTGGAGGGGCCTAATCTCAAATTTTGATAACTTTCGAACATAATTTAATCTCAACTGCTAAATCTGTTTAAAATGGATTGTGTGTTTCTTCCCTCTTACAACGTTTATTTGACACTTTATGACCGTTGGATTATATACGTGTCTTCTTATTTCAACATTAAATCAAGTTTACATAGATCATTTGTTTTCTTCAGTCGTTAAATCTTAGTTTCAATCCAATGATACTAAACCTAATCCTTATATATAGTTGACCAACCAGTGACTGCTTATAACCAGTTAACTTAACTTAGAATTTATTAATAATCTCTTAATTGTCACCGTTGGATCGAATGAAGAGAATTAGAAACCTTGATTATTTTGTAAACTTTCGGTCATCATGATCACCTCTATATAGACCCCCTCAAACTTTGTCATATCATAAATTTTGTGAGAGAGGGGGTTGAGAGAAAATAAAGAGAGAAGAAAGAGAAAGATTGATAAAAATCATTGTGTGTGAAGAAGAAGAAGATGAAGAAGAAGAGGAAGAAGAAGACAAAGAAGAAGAAGAAGAAGAAGAAGAAGAAGAAGAAGAAGAAGAAGAAGAAGAAGAAGAAGAAGAAGAAGAAGAAAAAGAGAGAAGAAAAAATGTTCCAGTTACACTTTGTGGTCTTTCACTTCTCCAATGGTATTAACGATTGTAGATCTAATTGATTAGATTAAAAAATTCATTTTTTGTCCGAGATAGTTTATCTTAAATCCTCACACATCTCACGATATATGAACGGCTAACCTCTCAAAGTATAGATTTGAATGTTCTTATTTAAAAACTTGTTAAAAACATTTTGAATGCGTAGATATAGATTATCTATCAGTTTCATATGTATATTACTAATGTAATCTTGTAAATCTAATCATTTCTTTTTAGATTTAGAAATCGTAATGATTTTCTAAGAAGTCTCTAATTAGATCTAAAACTTTTAAAGATTTTTTTTAAAATCAGTTATAAAGTTTTAGATCTAATTCTTCTCATGTTAGATCTAAAAATGTTTATCTTAAAATCTTTTTAAATTTGATATACCACTTGTTTCCAGATCTTATAAACATTCTTGATATTCATTATATAGTCTGGATTTATTGTATACATTTTAAGATGGGTTAGGCTATTTTCACTACACCATAATGACAATTTAGCAACTAATTGATTATTTAATTTGTAAGTGTTTAAAACACTTACATAATTTACAACGGTTTTGAACACTTATAAACTTTGTAAGTGTTCAAAACCCTTGTAAAATTTGTGATAGTTACTTAATTTGTAGGTGGGCTCGTGGGATAACCTAAAAGGGTTCCATACTAAAAAAAAATTACTTTTTAGTACGAAACGAAATTTCTGCCTCTAAAATGAAATTTGTAGGTGGGACCGTGGAAACGAAATTTCTGCCTCCAAAACTTCCCTCCTCCTTTTTAGTCCGACCTTCGTGCGATCTTCTCCAAACCAAACCTTCGTGCAATCTTCTCCAAACCAAACCTTCGAAGGTGCGATCTCTCCTTTCTTGATTTCTCCATTTTAACGAAATTACTGATTGAAACTTTTTCATCAAAATTTTGGTAACGAAATTACTGATTGAAACTTTTTCATCAAAAGTAACGAAAATACATAACGAAATTACTGATTGAAACTTTTTCATCAAAATTTTGGTAGCGAAAATACATAACGAAATTTTGGTAACGAAAATACATAACAAAATTTTGGGAAATCTATCGTTATGTATTTTCATGATCAATATTGTTAAATATTGAATGTATTTTCATAAATACATTCAATATTTATTCTGTTAAATTCGAAGATAAATTTTTTTCATAAATACATAATGTATTTTTTCTGTTAAGTATTTCTAACGTTTTAACAAATCAACCGTCATAGCCTTCGCTTAGGGTTAAAGATGCAATCAATATTATTCTGTTAAATATTTTCATGCGATCATCTTTCAACGGGTTAAAGATACGATTAGGGGTTTTATTTTGTGCGTATTATTCTGTTAAAGATATGATTTAGGTTTTTATTTGGTGCGTATGTCATATTCTGTTAAATATTTGGTGCGTATTATTCTATTAAAGATACGATTTGGGGTTTCAATTGGTGCATATGTCTTATTCTGTTAAATATTTGGTGCGTATGTTTTATTTGGTGCGTATTATTCATACACGATTAAATATTTGGTGCGTATTATTCTATTTGGTGCGTATGTCTAATTTGATAACCGTCTGTTAAATATTTGGTGCGTATTATTCATACACGATTAATGGTTTGGAATAATAGTGCGTATGTCAATTTTGTGATTTTCACCTCAAGTGGGGATTAGCAGTTAAATTAATGATTTGGGTCTCCCAAATTTGGGTTTTGAATAATTGTAAAGAGATTTGGGTCTGTCAACCACGTTTCAAAAAAATTATTAAAAAAACTTGGAGAGTCAGAGTCATTGACAAGGTAAACCTTCAATATGTACAGGGTGATACAAACTCCCTGTAAGTACTCCTCGAAACTAAAATTTGGTTTTCTTTTCTTTTTTCGAACCAAGAAGTAATGTTGAGTTGGGGTTTGACGTGTTTGGGTTTCAGGTTAGGTGTGTTTATATTATCTTTCGAATATAGAGAAGATTATTTCTGGTTTCAACCATAAAAATATTTAATTTATATTTCATTTGGTTATAAATTCAATTATATGAGATTTTAAGATCATGTTGCCTGACCCTTAGATATTAAATAGTATATATTAATTTTTTACTAACGTATCTCAACATACAGAATGTCATCGGACGTTAGTAAAGAGTGGATGAAGGAACGTGAAAGAGGAAGTGCAAAATACATTAATGGGGTTGCTACGTTCATTGATTTTGTGAAGAATAATTGTGGTGGCGAAACCTTATTTTCATGTCCATGCATAAAATGTGAAAATGGAAAGTTGTTGGAGCTTGAAGATGTCCATTTTCATTTGCTTCGTTATGGTATATCCAAGTCTTACACGTTTTGGCATTTTCATGGTGAAAAGGAAGTCGTTAAAAGAAAAGAAAAAGAACCCACTGAAAGTGTTGAATGTAATGACCCTGTCCTCGACAATCCAAGAATGGAAGAGCTTGTTTACGATGCATTCGAAATGTTTAATCGTGAAGTAGATCATTTATCAAGTGAGCATGTTAGAATGGGGGGAGGTGACAATCGTGACGAGACTAATGAGGAGTTAAAATACAAAAAGTTACGTGACAAGGCCAGTGAACCGTTGTACCCGTCAAGTCCTGAGAAACATACGACACTATATTTTCTTGTCAAATTGAATAATGTTAAGACAAGATATGGTTTGTCAGATAATAGTGTTACGGAAATTTTGGGGGTGTTTAAAGAGTTTTTGCCGAAAGGAAATACAGTACCATCCAAGTATCCATCCATGAAGAAGATAATCAAAGAAGTTGGTCTGGATTATAATATAATTCATGCATGCAAAAATGATTGTATTTTATATAGAAAAGAACATTCAATGAAGGTAAAATGTCCAATATGCAACCTACCCAGGTATAGGTTGGGAATAGATGGGGAGGGTAAAGTACCTCTGAAGACAGTTAGACATTTCCCCTTGATTCCAAGGTTGAAGAGATTATTCACCATACCATGGATTGTAAATGAGATGACTTGGCACGCTAGGGAGCAGTGTAGCACAAATATCATGCGTCATCCTGTTGATTCGTCTATATGGAAATCTGCTGATGTGATGTGGCCAGACTTTGCGACTGAAAAACGTAATATCCGTCTTAGTATAGCCACTGATGGTTTTAATCCATACGGAAATCTCAGCTCTAGTTACAGTTGTTGGCCTATCATCGTTACTCCTCTTAATATGGGACCGTCTTTATGCATGAAAAGGGACTTTTCAATGATGTCAATTTTAATATCCGGCCCGAATGCTCCGAGCAAAGACATTGACATTTACCTGGCCCCCTTGCTAGATGAGTTAAAGGAATTATGGTTTCAAGGTGTAATGGCGTACGACTCATATACAAAAACTAATTTTTCTTTGAGAACGATGTTGTTGTGGGCTGTCCATGATTTTCCTGCATATGGAACTTTATCGGGTTGCACGGTTCATGGTTATAAGGGGTGCCCAGTTTGTGCGAAAGAAGTTGAATCTTAACGACTTACGAGTAGTAGAAAAATTTGTTATCGTGGTCATAGAAGATTCCTTCCTCATGATCACAAGTTCAGGGAGGACAAACGTAATTTCAACAACAAGGTTGAACATCGTAAAGCTCCACGAAGGTTATCTGGTTCGGAGGTTGAGAAGAAGGTGAAATGCATCAAGATGAGAATTGGTAAACAGATTTCCGGAATAAAAAGAAAACGTAAAGGGGATAAGAATGTGGTTAGTGATGTTACCACTCCATGGTATCGAAGGTCTATTTTATTTGATTTGCCCTATTGGAAAGAGCATAGTGTTCGTCATAATCTAGATGTTATGCACATTGAGAAGAACGTCACCGATCATCTTTTGTCAACCATTCTAGACGTTAAAGACAAAACGAAAGATAACGAAAATTCCCGTAAAGATATGAAGACCATGGGGATCAAGAAGAAGATGTGGATGGAAACAGACGAAAGTTCAGGAAAAACTGTGAAACCAAAGGCTACATTCACTCTAAACAAAAAAGAAAAAGAATGGTTTTTTCGTACTTTAAAGGAGCTAAAAGTTCCAAGAGGTTTTTCTTCTAACTTGAGTAATTGTGTGAGTTTACAACCACTTGGATTGAAGGGGCTCAAATCACATGACTATCATGTAATTATGCAATATTTGTTGCCGTTGCTGCTTAAAAACGTTTATCCAAAACACAAGGAGTTGCGAATAGCAATTCAACGGTTAAGCTTATTTTTCAATGTGTTATGTTCCAAAGTGATCAAGAGGGATGTTTTGGAGTGGGCAAGGAACGCATTATTTGATGCTATGTGTGTTTTGGAGAAATATTTTCCGCCTGGATTTTTTGTTATTACTGTCCACCTCGTTATACACTTAGCAGAGGAAGTGTTGATTTGTGGGCCGGTAAGATATAGGTGGATGTATCCTTATGAGAGGTAATTAAATAGTAAATGTTTTGCTTAACCTTTTTATTTCGACAAACATATTTTTTGTAATCAATATATTTTTTATGCGTAGGTTGATGAAAGATTACAAGAAGTACGCTAATAATAAGAGGTATGTTGAAGGGAGCATTGCAGAGAAATATATCGTAGAAGAATCGACCTTATATTGCATGGAGTACATGCCAAACCCTAGTGAAGGAAATCACAAATATACGCGTGAAGATTTTCTTGATGAAGATGAAGATAATGAATGCGTAGGCGAGGGTCCTTTAGTACAAGGGAAGAATGTGAAGTTAACTCCATTACAATTTGCTCAAGCACGTAAGTGGGTGTTACACCAATCAAATGAAGTAGAGGAATGGCAAAAGTAAGTATATCAATATGATTTGAGATTTTTTAATTGAAAAATACCGCTTATGTAGATTGTTGCAGGAAGTAGGATGCCTAAGTGTGGGGTATTGAATTGGTGTAGGAAATATGATCTTTATTGGGAATCCACATTTGGGCGTAATCGAAGAGCGACTATATTGAAGGAAAAGACCGAGGGTTTTATCCCATGGTTGATTAAGGAGGTTCGCTTTTAATTCGACTACATAATAAAATTTTACATTTATTCAAGTGTGTGTGTGTGTATATATATATAATCATCTTATGAAATCTTTTTTGTAGTTATTAAAAGTGGGATTGATTGATACCGCACTTTGGCGGCTAGCAAATGGGCCATTATATGATGTACAATCATATAAGAGGTATCAGGTGAATGGGTTTGAATTTTGCACACGTGAGTATGATGAGTCACGGGTAACCAAAAATAGTGGCGTGTCAATGAGGGACATCACGAAGTTCAGGTCAAGCAGAAAAGATATGAATTATAAGGAAGCGGAGACAACATACTTTGGCATTGTTCTTGGAATATTTGAGTTGGATTATACATCTTTCAAAATAGTTGTGTTTTACTGTGACTGGGTGAGAGTTGAGGACAAAGTAAATGGTTTCAAAGTTGATCCGGAATCGAACTTAATGATGGTAAACTTAAGTAAGTTGAAGAGTAAGGATAGAATCGACGATGAGCCATTCATTCTTGCATCTGAAGCATCTCAAGTATTTTACTCAAATTTTGAAGACAATGGTTGGTCTATCGTTTTTCATGCACCACAGAGATTAACAACAAGTGTTGAAAAACTTGAGGTTCCTATAATGTATCAGTTTATTCTTGAGGATAATCCCAATTTGAAGAATCTGCTTTAGGACTTCTAGTTAAAGCTAAAGCTGATTTTTATAATTTTTGCTTAATTTTATTTACTTTAATGCTCCACTTACATTGTAAAATAATTTTAGACATCGCTTCAAGATTTTGTTTCTTGTGATATATTGTGTTTATGTACTACTTTAATGCTTCACTTATATTGTAACATGCGACGAATGGACCAATTCTTAGTAAATTTAGACAGATTATGCATTGAACAGATTATATATTTTTAGTAATTTTGGACATAATATGTGAATAATTCATTTAGACATATTATTAATGCAGAATATTTATGCATGGTATATCTAACACTATTTGAATTTCAGTAATGTCAAATGAAGCTAATGTCTCCAACCCACATGATGGTCCAGATGGATCATCTATAGACACCAGAATTGCGGTTGAGATCAATCAACATAATCAGGTAATAGGTAGCGAGAAAGGCCGATTTATGTCTCGACTTGGTAAAGTGGTTTAGGCACAGGTCCCAATATCATATACTGATTGGCGTAAGGTTCCAGAAATATACAAGGAAGATGTTTGGAAAGAGATGAAAGTGAGACTTCTTATGTATACTTAATTTGCTTATTATATTTGCTTTTGTATAACTTTACACATTTCTTATAATTTAAAAATATCAATTGCCTTGTTAGAGAGCATATGGACTCCCAGATATCAATTGCCTTGTTGGAGCAAGTGCAAGTAATGGGACAGTTGCATCATTTAATGCAGAATCCTGCTCACTAGAAGATGGTGTCTCATGTGATATGCTCGGGTTGAATGGTAAGGTTATTGGCAAGGGAAGGATAGACGCTACCCCTCGAGACGTAGTGCACAATCACAGAGTGAATTACGAGAAAGAGGTGGTATTGTTAGTGGACAAAGTGATTGAGGAAAATGCTTCTCTTTAATTGGGAACACAAGGTGGTGCTGAGCTTCTTG
This sequence comes from Sambucus nigra, assembly GCA_949130495.1. Classification (NCBI taxonomy): domain Eukaryota; kingdom Viridiplantae; phylum Streptophyta; class Magnoliopsida; order Dipsacales; family Adoxaceae; genus Sambucus; species Sambucus nigra. The sequence continues at coordinate 412,247,862 of OX422212.1, forward strand.
GAGATGTTGGTAGTGGAAGTTGGGTCGTGTGGCCGAAGAGTTTAGTCAAGCGTATTGTTGGATCCTAATGACTTCTTGAATTTAATTTTTGTTAGCGACTCATTAAAGTCATGCTTGTATCGAGTATGCCATGGACTTTATTATGCTAGTATTTGCTATGGACTTTATTATGCTATGGACTTTATTATGCTAGACTCTGTTATGTTATGGACTTTATTATGCTAGTATTTTCTATGGACTTTATTATGTTCGTTATGTTTTGCATTTTTGAATTACTTGAGTTACTTTTTGCTATATGGCATAAACTTTTTTAACTCCGCCAATGCAAATATTTACTTTGCATTGCCGGTCCCAAGCTCAGATAAAGGAGGAGGGAAGAGGTTTGCCATCAACCACTGGTGATTTTCCATTTAAGACCGGTTATGAAAATTGCAGAAACTCTAGACCATCTTCTTTGAGCTGGAATCTGAAATGGCGGAGAAGCTTTCCAATGATAATTTACACGTCTATATGGAAATTACTTCATAGAGTTATTCCTATATGTGCAGAAATTCATTCTAACGTCTTTGTTTATTATTCAGCAGACGTCATCATCATTGAGAAACATACCTATGGTGATCATATCTTTGGAAAACATTATGGCTCGCATTGATAGGTAATTTCTTAGATTCATAATTTATAGTTTATCGGTGTAATTTCATTCATAATATGCGTTAAATTGAAGATTAATATACAGTACAAGACTATTAAATTTCCAGGGGATATGATGATTAATATACAATAGTTTTGATGATTGGCGGAGATACATGAGTTTGAAAAGAACCACGACCGTTCATCAACACATTTGCAAAAGTAATCGGGGCAGACATTGTCTGTGTATTTATTGTACCATTTGCGATGCATCTTGCTAATGATCATTAATAGGCATTAACACGTTACTGTTTTATTATATCAAGCAACATCAAAACGCATCAAAAGAACACCAATGTCTAAGCCACAATCACAAATATGTGTGCGTGTAGTCTTGAACCGAAACGAAGAGTCTCATATGGAAACCCAAAAAAACTTGCAACTAAGTCAGTGTCTGACACTTGCATAACTTTTTTTTTGGTTATCATTGAAGCACAACAATAATCTGAAAACCATAAGAACGGTGAAGGATATGTTTGAGTCATTGGGTATATGCATGATGGCTTATGTAAATTTAATTGATCAAAGATGGACATTTTTTTTATAATGTGTGTTAATGAAGGTATATTCAGCAAATTTAAGGACGCCAAAGGGAAATTGAAGGAGTCATTCATTAGTGATACCAGAGGAATGTTAAGCTTATATGAAGCAACACATCTCAGAGTCCATGTTGAAGATATACTAGAGGAAGCATTGTCATTTACCACAATTCATCTTAAATCCATGGTACACAACTTGAGAAACACACTTTCACCACAAGTTGTACAATCCTTAAAAAAGCAACGTGGAGAACCAACTATTTCATTCAACCAGACACAAGTGGACATCCTTTCCAATCATTATAAATATGCCATCGTGGGTAAATTCTCTCACGGGACATCCTTATTAAGGTAACTATGACTTGGCTCTGGTTTTTCTATTTAGAAGATTTTGCATGCTTTTCTTTCAAGTTCAAAAAATAGTCGTATACACCTAGCTTCATAGTTTGTCATATTTTGATAAATATATGTATGCTGCCTGAAGATGTCCTGTCTGATAATCTTATCTTAAGAATATAATGCACATTAGGTGATTCTGTTTCTATGAAATTAATGGATTTTTTTTCTTCTGGATATATAGAAGAAAATTGAGGCACAAGAGGGTGGGAAATATGAAATAGCAGTATATGCAGCCCAATGTGGCAATTTAAAGTGCGTTCTCCCAATTTTTACAGACTGGGAGGTATTTTTCTACCCCTTATATATTCAAATACTTGAGAATGATATTTATTCAGTGCTTGTATTCTGGTTGACTGATTTGTGATGCTTCAGAGTATCTGTGCACACTCTAAAATGAGCTATATATTATTTTAGTGCTTAAATTAACACCACTCATATCCGACCTATTTATTATTGTAGAGTTGGATTTGTGTTATATCGGTCCATATCGTGTTTCAGTGTTTTTTTCATCATTATAGTTGGTTCATGCCATTTGTAGTGGAATTATGTGACCTATTTGTACAATCATGTCTAAAGTGTCAACCCCTTGAAACTAAAATCAGATTGGCTAACTTGGACTCAAATTAGCCTTTCTCCATCCAAATTCTGAGTCATTTTGCCCAAAAATATCTCTCTCTTAAGTACAAAATAACAGAGTTTCAGTAAGGTTAGGAATTAATCCTTCCTTTGTAAAGAAAATGAAGTTAGCTTTTATAGTGTTGGGGATGCGTAGTACCACCCCTAAGCATGCAACATGCATGCCTGATCTTAATTAACTAATAGGAGAGATCCAATTGTATTATTCATATGTACATCATGATGAAAGAATATCCTCCCATGTGGGTGGGTGGGTGGGGGGTGAGCTTCAATAACAATTTTCTTCCACATGTGCCATCGATACCCGAATTGCATGTTTTATGCGAAAGGCTGTTGTTGGCTTTGTAAGGTATCGACTGACCAAGATTGATGAGGCGGCCTCCGATTGAGTGATGCCAGGAGTGATACATGTTCTGAAACTGCGAACTAGTCTCCAACTGGCGGTGTCATAGGAGGCCAACACACAATGGAACCGAGACTTGGAAGTACTTATAAGTGTAAAGATAGTCTTCATACATGGTTATAAGGATTCTGCTGATTGAGTCTAGGAGGCCAAGGATATGTGGCACAAGCCTCTGAGATGTGACCCATATGAGTATGAGTTTGGCTTGCACTTCGAAGGGGCCATGAAGCCTGGTTGATTCTCGTCCAGACAAATCCACACTTACGTATATCACATATCATGAAAATGTTCAAATACAAGAGACCTGAAGTTGATACAAAATTTCTCATAAGTAAGATTTTGGGAATTTTTCTCTTCCATGATGGAAACATCCAAGGCATCGTAATTGTATGGTGAAATCACATGGTATTAAATCCCAAATCTCCTAATCATGGCTCGAATTTTTGCAAGCATAGTCCATCACAAGATTGCTTGGTCTAAAGAATGAGCAAGGTTCAAAAGAGTGATCTCAGGGTTCAACAATTAATGTTGGAGTTCCTCTGAAAAATATCAGAATTCAGATGCATACAAAGTAATGCAAGGATGTTATGTTGTCTGATCCAGATGCGTCATTTGGCCCCTATTCAGCGTATATGTTTTTTACCCTCAGTGCGAGACAAGTAGCGGTCTGACCATCACCCATCTCAATGCGAGAATCCCTTGTTTGATCCCGAGAATCAGTTACCACTTCCTCCAGAACTTCGCAATCATATGAATCAGGCCACAAGGAGCCCCCATTTGATAAGGAGTTTAATGAGTTGATTGAGGGTTTTGGGGTGGGAACTAGTTGAGTCAGGTTTTGCGAGTTTTAGAGAAGAGGCTTTATAGTGTCATCCTCATCGGTGCTCCCACTTTGGATATTCGTATTGATCTCAATGCATTATTGATTGGCTAGATTCCCTCAGAAGGGTTTAGTTGGGTAAAAACATTTCGTGAGTGAAGTTTGTTAAATAGTGGGCAGAAAACTACAAGGTTCTGCCAAGAAGAATGACATGAGGCATCTAGAGTTAGTAAACCTGCAGTTTATGCAGACACGACCACTAATGAAAGCTAAAATGCAAGTTTCTTTCAACCCTCAATCTGTGAGTGTGATTTATTAGCAACAGTTCAAGGCCTGTGCTAAGGACTTACTTCTGTGACCAAGACTGGAGCAGATTCAAATGTTCTGTCCGAATTGGGATTATTGGTAGTGAGGAGAAGCGCACCAGTCATTGCATTTATGTCCTGCAATTGTTGAGTTATACCCTCAAGCTAAAGAACTCTCTGAACACCTAAGGAACTAGACGGGGAAGCTCGACCACACTTACATCAGCTAAGGCAACAACCTAAGGAACATGTTAGGTTGTAACTCTATTTTTTTCTATCACCGTGATTGAATTAATAATATTGAAGTTGTTATGTTAATGATTGGCAGGTGTACTCAAAAGATGGCGGAGAAGCTTCAATGGAAGTTCCCACCATTGATGTAAGATCCAAATACATTTCTTCCTTATAATTCTTCACATCTTTTTTTATAGAGAGGCTGGCAAGCCGATCATCTAAAAACCAACAATGCTTCAAGAATGTTTATTCCTGGGGCATGTGATATCTTTTCTTAGAATGTTCCAGTCATTTTCCCAAAATAATAGTACCAACAAAGTTACTAATTTTCTTTCAGGTACACTGTCAAATTAATTCTTCTGATAATATGCTGACTCGTCCCATTTTAGTTGGTTAGTGATGTAAGAACTCAACTCTGAATAGATGACAAATTTTATTACTTGTGATAGTCTACATCCATATCTTATATTACTTGTGAACTACAAATTTTATAGTAGAGGTCGTATATATAATAGTTGTAACTATCAAATATGTGTAAATGTTACAACCCTTATTGGGTTATCCCCCTTTAGTATTTAGTATAATGTTTTTTCTTAGACCCGTGTGCTCGCCTTTTAAGAGTCACTTATTTGTTTATGTCCACAATCACATAAAACTATTGCTAAATTTGACTTTCGTGATGTTACTCGGGTTTTTAACAGACTCTCATTGGTAGTGTCGTTTCATTTTCTGTTGATAGGAATGCTGAAGTGGTAGAAGCTCTGATTTCGTATTTTATGCACTTGGAGAGTCATTTAGCGACGAGGCGGTGAGTACTGACAGTGGCCTCTTGAGGGAACTAGTGACAATGCTCTTATCGACACGATTTCCTTACTGTACTAATAGGGTTGTGGTACATGTGTATTTGGATACAATAACTAGATGTATGAAGTTTGTTAAGGAGAATACTCAATATATACCTTTGTGCTCTTGCTTGCTTTCTTGATGACTGTTTGTTTATGTCCATATCATGAAGTATTGTATGAAAGTGTTTGGATATAATTGTTATGTTTTTTGCTATTTTTATTGTTTGTTATATGTGAGGTAAGTGGTATGTGGTGGAATTTTTTTATTTTTTTTAATATTTTAATTTATGTAAGTGTTCATAACACTTATAGAATGAACATTATTTCCTTACATATTAATATTTGTAAGTGTTCTGAACCGTCACAAACAAAATATATATATTCTCTTTTGTAAGTGTTTATAACCATTGTAAATTAAAAACAGTTGCTGAATTTTGCAAGTGTTCTGAACACTTGCAAACAAAAATTTTGCTGAATTTTGCAAGTGTTCTGAACACTTGCAAACAAAAATTTTGTAAGTGTTTTAAACACTTGCAAAATCTTAATATGTAAGTGTTCAGAACACTTACAATTTTTTTTGTAACGGTTGTTTGACACGGATATTTGTTCCCAATTAACACTTGTAAATGACATTTGCAACGGTTATGAACACTTACAATTTTTCTGCAACACACCTATTTGTAAGTGTTTAAAACACTTACAAATCGGCTGTTTTGGTGTAGTGTTTGTATGGGATTATAGGTATTTAGTCCCACTTTTAAAGATTTATTTGTATCCACTCTTATGTTTTTACTTTTTTAGTCATTAGTCCTATTGTAACAACTTTAAGACATTTCATTCTCTGCGGAGAGAAAGAGAGGCGGTTGCAAGGCGGTTGAGGGAAGTTTTGAGTAGTTGTGGGACTAAATACAATTTAAAAAATACATGGGAGGGGAGCCTAAAAAAACTTTGGTCATGGGACTAAACACAAAAAAACTAATTTTGTATTTCTTGTTATTTTATATCCAGTACCTCTCTAAGTATTCATTATTCATTGTATGTAATAAGTTGTTGCTTAGTTTGTATTTACACAACAAGCATAAACACAACACAAACTTGTATCCACTTGTCACTGGAGTGATTTGGGCCTGATGTGAAGAGGAGCCATAATGGATATACAGTCAAGCGGTGAACCAATATGTTAATGAGTAGCAGAGCTTATTTTCTATTTAGGTAACTCCTATTATTATTCATCACTTTAAATATGTATATGTAATCATTTCAAATTCAAGTAATTCTTTTTTCTTTGTAAGGTTTAGTAACCTCATCGATTTTTTCCTCTACAGAGATTTTCCCAATATAAATCTTGTGTTGTGGGTGTTCTTGACGCTTTTGATACTTCTTTTATTTGCCTTAATAGTGTAACACCCGTACATTTTAACTGCGCTAGTAAGTATCAATAATTACCTAAAATTTCCATTATTTCACTTATATGTTATTCAAACCCAAAAACATCCTAAACAAAGATGAAACTACATCATTAAACCGATAACTTTATTTAATTACCCAAGTACCGCCTAAAGTATTAAATTTACCAAAATAACCCTTAAACTTTTCAAACAAGTAAAACTTCAGCTATACTTAACCCCTAGACCCAATCCTTATATCGAACTAAACCAAAAGACTTCAACAAATTAGAATTTATGATCCTAACCCCTGGCTTTCATGAAATTACAGTGACCCTAAAACTTGAAAAAATCTCATATTTAATACCAAATAAATATATAAACTTCAAACTAGGGACTAAAACTTAAAACCCAACATTTACACATTACCCCCTCCCACATTAGCCTCCACATGGACAAAAGAAGCCAAAATCACATGGTTACACCATATAACCATGTGTAGCTTGGGTTTCTACATCTTTATGCTTATAAACAAAGGACGAATCCACCTCCTTTCTTCTTGCAAGGACTTCCCCTCACCTTCTACTATTAATTCCCCACGATCACTAGCAATAAAACTCACCCCTTAAGCTCGCCCAAAGTTCAAAATTTTCCCTCCAATCTGGTATTCAATCATTCTATGTGTTAAACCTTATTATTTCAATTCCAATGATTTTTTATGTTATTATTAGGCTCATATGAACCAAAAAAACCAAGCTTTTATGTCCAGAAAAACCTCCGCTCGAAGAAGCCGTAAAAACTTAATTAAATCATAAGTTTTAATGGTGAAATTTGATTTATTGACACTGAACTAGTTTCAAAGTGAGGAATAGGCTTCTTACGAACTCGGGAGCTCAAGTGCAATGGTAGTTTTAAAAAAATTATAAGTTTGATCCTCAATTTCTCAAAAGTGTTTTCTGTTTTAGAAAAATGAAAAATTTAAATTCTCTCTAACCAGACCATCTCAATACTTCAAACCAAAATCAAATCCTTCCTTAGGATAGAAGAAACACAACCATATTCATAAAACACTTCGCCATTTTCAGTCAAACTTCAAAATTTTGGTCAAATTTTTAAAAAAATACTAAGTATTTGTAACTTGATGAATACTGAACCTCAATCCATAAAACTTATCATTTTAAATTCCTTTTAAAAAAAATAGATTAGATTAATTTAGGAATCTCAAATAGTTTAGAGAATCATGACTTATTCAGGGTCAAAGTTTTCTCATACCCTAGGTCAACTATCGAGAGGTTAAAGATGAACTTTTCAATCAGAAACTTTAACCAAGCGCGTGAGAGCGCGTGGCCAGTTAAATTTTTTTGATTGTCTTTATTAAATTTTTCTAGTCAAAATGGTATAACATAAGGCAGTGTTTGGTCAATCCTAGCCCAAGTTATAGAAAATTAGTGTTTTAGGTTACAAATATTTTCCTATAATTATAAATTGACCCCTCCTGACTTTTTCAAGTTATGAATTTTAAACCCAACCTTTTCCAACATTTAGTTTGTTAAATTTTGAGTCAAAAAGTCTTCTACACCAAGTTTCAAATTTGACCTTAAGCCTTAGATTTTAAAACCCCTAAAATATGTAAAAATTAGCCCTTAAACTTTAGCAAACACGTTTTTTTGGCTATTTTCACCAACCTAACATTATTATCAACCACACTAACTTGCAAAAGTATTTGGGTATATATAATAAAGTATCAACCCCTCACGATCTCGTCTTCAATCATACTTAAGTTTGTATGATACTACGTACATATAGGTTTTACCCTTTTCATAGTAAATTTTAGCGTACTAGTTTTACTGCTATTGATATCACTATATGATAGCCCTATTTGATTCCTAGTATATTGTAATACCCCGTACTTTTGGCTATATTTATTTTTGGGATTAATTAATTAAATGCGTATTAATTGGAAATTAATCCGGGTTATAAATACTAATGAGATGCGAATTGGTATTTGATTATGTGCATATATGATTATATATGTATTGGGTATTATGAAATTTGTCGTGAGATTTATATACGGCAATTTAGAAATTTTGTTGAGACGGGTGGGACCGCCGCGTCACAGTATAATATTTTGATAATAAAAGTGAATTTAAAATCTATAATCCGTATGGTCGTTTTGAGTGCGCCAACGCGTCCGGAAGGGTCGAGATAGTCAGAAAACACTAGCCGGGGGTATAGTTTGGGTCCCGGGGTATTTTTAGGCCATACCGGCAACTTAAAGGGTATTTTGGTAATTTTACATTTTGAGGAATTAAAAGTGACGAAAATTGGTGATGTAAATCTGATGTGGAATTTGGCCCACTAAGCCCATAACCAACCCATATTAACCTAGAAAGCTACGTAGGTTATCATTTAGGTTTTCTAAGTTTCCCCAAATCAAAACCCTAGCCACCTTAAGCCACCATTGGAGAAGAGCTTGGAGAGAGAGGAATTCCTGCAGAAAACTTCATCTAATCTACACCAAACTCAGAGACAACCAAGGCAAGTGACTTTATTCCATTTAATTTCTGAGAATGTTTCCTCCATGTTAGAAAATTCGGATTTATGGTTTGTTCTTGAAGAAAATATGAAAACCCATGTAGTTTAGATCATAGAACTTGAGAAATTGTGAAGAGAATTGCATGTAGTATGATAGGTAGATGATTTCCCTTATAATAATTGTGATTTGAAGGAATTAAAACGAAATAAATTCTGGGATTTGATGATGATATAAACCTAGGGTTCATGTTCTAGAGAAATTGGGAAAAGTGTAGAGATTTGTAATTTGGTTGCTGTCATGATGATTCAATCCTTGAAAACATGTTAGGAGATGATGTAAATATGTTTAGGATGAATTAGAGACCCTAAAACGTTATTGGGATGAACTTTGGAAGAGATTGGAATTGATAAAAATGGTGAAAAACGAGATGGGGAAAAATCTGGGCCGAAACTGGTAGCTCGTTAGAAGCAGCCCCCAGGTCGTTCGAACGAACTCGTTCGAACGAGATTCTAACGAGTTGACCAGTCGTTACTAACGAGTAGGGGTTTCGTTCGATATCTCGTTCGAACGAGATATCGTTAAAAGGGACAGTTCGTTCGAACGAACTGGGATCTCGTTCGAACAACCTCGTTCGAACGAGACTTCTAACGGCCTGACAGTCCAAACTCGTTCGAAGCCTCGTTCGAACGAGACTTCTAACAAGCTGGCAGTTTGGTTCTTTTTGGACTGTTTTGACTTTTGGAGTCCCGTAAACTTGTTCGAGGATATAGTTAACCTTCCAATGATGATGTAGTGATAGGTTTGGGACATTTGGGTATTTATGAGAAGGAATTTACATACGAGAGTGTATTACATGGACGGTTTGGGTTGAGACGTGAGTATCTACTACGACGTGAGATAATTATGACGCGTATAATTACAAACCGGAATAGTATGAATTGTGATAAGTATAAGCTAGTACGAGTATGCAATATGTACTACGATTAAAATATGGTATTACTAAGACGTGTGTTTACTTAGTATTGGTATATGGATTGTGTGTATGACATACCTACCATACTTGCTATCAAGGGAGGTTGCGTTCGCTTAGGACCCTCTATTCCTTGTGTGCCTACGGGGGGGATATAGACTGGTACCTCGATGAACATAGGTCATAGAAAGACTTATTGGGATATTAATAAGTCCGCTGACCGTGGGAGCGTAGGTATGTGCGTGACCCACGTGATGGTGACTGTGTTCGCCTCCACTATTTGTGATTTGTGTTATCTGGACTATTCCTGAGAGATTCGGAATATGTGATCCTTATGTACGTGATGTACCGGGATGGATAGCAGAGTATGTGTGCACCGTAGCTTAGTTCTCGGGGTGCTTGTATTGTATATATATGATGAGATTAATATACATTTAATTTATATATTGCATATTGAGTATCTGAGTTGAAGTTAAACCCCTATTTAATTACGAGCGTTATTATGTAAATGGAACCAAGTATTATGGGCAGGACCTTTGGCAGTCTAGCTAGATATGTTGTCACTTAGCTAGTAGTATGGGTAGTTATAGATGGGTACTTGCGTTAGGAGTGCACAGTTAGACGAGAGGTGAGAATATAATGTGAGTGCACGTCCTAACATGTACTTTGCATTTAATGTTTTAAATGTTTTTAAAGCACTTGCAGGTTTTTAAAATATAACTCCACATTCGGGCTTTGACCCGTTTGCTTTTCAAATCTTTTTCTTGTAAAACCTTTTTAGGTGCCCAGCCACAAGGACACCAAGCATAGATTATCCATTCAGGTGACGAGCTGTAGCGGTTTGTGGAAGCTACAGGGATTTGCATGTAGACGCTTCTATCTTTTGGATTCCAGAGTCACTATCTATCAGTTGTAGGGCATGTTGCCCATTTCTATTTAGAGCATCGTTTACATTTCAGTTTTCAGACTTTAGCATTTATTGTTTCAGCATTCGGTTATTTATTTCAGTATGGGATTGTAGTGAGGAGTTTTTCCTCCAGACTTTATTTACTCTATTGTGATGGTTATTTGTTTTACTTCAGTATGGTGAATGGTGTTATTTACTTCTTCATTACTTTTGTTGCATGTTAATCAAACTTAAATTAAAATTTGGCAACTTGCTTTTTAAATACTAGGTGGTTAGTAATATTAAAAATGGTTTCGACAGTGATGCTATTAACTGAGCCAACTTGGCATTTTGAATTAATTTAATAAAGGAGTAGCTACCCGGTATTTAATTAGTCGGGGTGTCACATATATATAGCAATTACTATACAATATATGTTATTATATCTCTGGTTATTTTTAATTATGATCAATTGGATCAATTTTAACCTTTCTCATTTAATATCTGATATCATAAAAATCATTGTAATGATTGAATCAGTTTACCCTATACCTCTATGCATATTATTTATTGAAAGAAGCATCAGTATTAACTAGGGAGTAGGCTGTCGTGTTGTTCCACATAATTTTTATATTTGGCATAAGGTCTCAAATGCTTTTAGGGCCTCGATTTTTAGCTATATATGTATGAGTGTCACTTTAATCGTGGCAATAGTTGGATACTTTTTCCCAAAGGTTTTGGGTTGATTATAATTTTTTTTATACTGATCACATTTTGCTTATTTCTATACGCATTTGTAATCTGGTAAGTATGGAATTATCAGCTTAATTTCCTTGACTTTATTATTATAAAATTTGTACCATGTTATTGTACCAACTAATAAATTATATAAACACTCCAAGCTTCTATCTAAATATAATTTGTTATAAATTGGTGAGATCTGCTTAACATATTTTTACTAATTCCTTTTTCCTCCAGATGTTCCAGGAGAAAGAGGATAGCCTCCCACCCTTTTTTTTATATACACGGGCCACATATTTACATATTTAAGTATATGGGTGGAGACAAAAGCAGATGGGAGCAATGAGTGGTGATTTTTTATTACCTATTTTATCCTTCGCTTTGAGAATAAAATGTATTTAACCTCTGTGGTGGTAGTACAATAAACGTGCAACGTTACTTAATGAATAAAGTTTTGTTTTCCACCTTAGTTTTAACTCATTGCTTTATTACTATCTTGTACATTCATAGCAAAAAACAGGGTGTGACAAGTTGGTACCAGTGCGTGTTTAAAAAAATATAATACGCCGAGTTAGATTCCTATACAGGGAAATTTTCATAGTATACTAGTGTAAGAGGGTAGTTTAGATTAGATGGAGGCGTAATCCCTTTTGAGTATAATAATGATAAGTTAACTGGAAACACCCTTGATTAATTATAAGCCGCACAATCAAGATCTGGTGAAAATGAACTCAATTTGAACTCACGAATCTCTCGTGTATAACTCAAAAGATAATAATGAACTCAGAAGTAACTCATTTAGAGGGAGAGAGAAGTAAGCGCCCTAGATACACCTTGGCAGGCAGCCAAACACACCAACTTTAAAAGGTTCCCAATTAGATATTAAAAGCTTCGTAATAAATGACAATGGTGGATGGGTAAAAGCTCTGGTTTTTGCAATAACTCCTTTATCTCTGATGATAAAATCTATTTCTCTAGCCAAAAAATCTCTAGAAAAGAACTTCCTTCTCTTAGAAGTGGTTGAGGCCAATAAATAACCCCCCACACCACTCCCGAGATGACTTAGTCATTAATAACTGTGAAAGACATCCCTTATACTTTATGTCACAAACATTAAATGCCTGATGGACTAATCAGCTCGACATCATAAACATTAAATACCAAGACATGCCTTTTGCCTAACCACTGTGTATCAGAGGGTTGTCGTCACAGAGGTGGCTCACCAACTATCTGATATCCCCAAATACCACGGTGGTTTACTCAAGTGAAGATTTGACATCGCCTAGATGGCTAGTGATATCACATAAAATAGACGTGACATTAAATATAGGGTTGTTTGGTTCCCAACTCAATGCTCGATGGAACTCAAGGCTGCTCTGCCCAAGGTTCCAAGATCAAGGTCCTTTTGTGTTTTACCAGGTGTATCTAAGATGGTTAGGAGAGGCCCCAGCGGTGCTTCACTTCTCAATCCTCCAAACTAAGTCCCTCTAAGTTCCCATGTCGAGGTCGTTCGATAGAGCATGAAATATCTCCCAGGCCCTGCCAAGCCTGGTCTCTCGCGAGTACCGTTCGACCTCATGCTAAGTGACATTACAATCGTTACATTATTACAGTCATTATAGTTAACAAAAAATGTAAATAAAAGATACAACATGACTAAGTAAGACAACATGACTAAAGGGTGAGCTCTCTCGGTCGGCTTCTTCGCTGGGAGATCGCTATGGGTTGGCATGCTGAACTACCTCGCTTGAGCTGCATCACTTTGAGCTACATTACTGAGCTGCATCGCTTTAACCTACATTGCTGCCTTATTGAGCTGCATCACTTGAGCTGTCTCACTGAGCTGCATCGCTTGCCTTACTGAGCTGCATCGCTTGAGCTACCTCACTGAGCTGCATCGCTGCTTTAATCCCATAAGTCTGTTTTGTTAGCTGGGGGGATTAACTCTAATATCGAGATTTTCTTCAAGCCCCCCTATATTTTCCCCTTCATGGAGAGATTTATTATGGGAACAAGAAATATCTGCACAAAAACTTCTCAATACGATGAACCTTGGTGTCTCTGTCTTCGTTACGGCCTCTACCGTTATCACTGTCAGGAAAAAGTAAAATTCTCCCCGATGTACCCGAACTAAAGTGCTGTGGATTATCGACGATTGGCAAAGGGACATCGCCACTTTTTCCTGTTGTTGAGCTTCAACCCTTCTATTTTTGCATCTTTGGCTAATTTAAATTCTCTTGAAGAACCTGCTGATTTTCTCAAATACCCGTTTTGACTCTTGGGAAGTGAAGTTCTCCCATTTGTGTTGTTGAGGAGTATAGTTGTAAGCAGTGAGTTTTTTTTATTAGGACTGCCCCTATCCTTGAGACTTGTGGAATTCTCCCTTATAAACTTCTTCCTAGGAACTTCTCCCTATTTAAAGGTGCTAATTTGTTTGGGCTCTGCTGCATCGTTATTTCTTCATGTTTGAAAAAGCAGAATTTTTTTTTATCCCCGATGTATCTGAGTCACAATTAAATAACCTTTGGACTTGTGGTGAGAGGACATCATAGCTTTTTGAATTGTTGGGATAACTTCTTTGTTGGGATCTATTGGATATGTCTGACAAAGGGAGAATTTTGGCGCCAAACTCTAAAACTTGTCTTGGAAGAAACCCTTTTTATCCCCATGCATCACTTTATTAATGACGTAACCTCGTCTTTTCAACTGTCAAGACACTTCCCAAAGCGCAATGTGTCCACTTGAAATGATTATTGGTGGCTTTGCACGCGTGTTAGTGGGAAAACTCAAAGGACGGGTTTAAAGGATTACAAACTTCTATTTTTTAAAAACACTTAGCCATTTTTGCCTTTGTCTTCTTCAAACTCCCAACACTTTTTAGAGAGAGAAAGATTCAAACCGCCATTGTTAATAAGATTTTCTCTGGTTCTCTTACTTTCACCATCTCTTTCATTGCCACTTGTGGTCTTATTCCTCAATTTTCGTCGATAGCCCATCCTCACTAAGCTTTTTCTTTTATCATCGCTTATTATGGCTTCTTCAAACGTCCCCAAGGCTACCACCATTGCTGCTCAGACAAGCTCCACCGCTACCACTTCTCCTGCCACCGCCACTGTTAGTGCCACTACCTTGGATGTTGCTCGTCGAGAGAAACTACGCTTTTACTATCGGGCGCCCATTTTTGGCAAAGATGATGAGTTCTTCGATGCATGCAAGACATGCCATTTTTTAACTAAGAATTACCCTTTGCTGCTGGGTGATGAAGACGAAGTTTCATCCAAGTGGGGCTTTCTTCCTCTAGAGGGGACTCTGTGTTTCAGGTTGAATCGTGGTAACTTCCCTTACTACCAAATCGATTTTGAAGCACCTGGGGGATCGCCAACTCATTTTGCTGCCTGGCATGCATATATGTAGAGCTCCCACGCTACAGCTCTTGCCAAGGTTGGTCTTCACCGAGCTAACTGGTTTGGGATGTTCACTCTTTCCAAGCATAACGTTGTGCACCAAGTGTTGGTTTTTAGATGGAACGTGCAACTCACACATTCTTCGCTACCTGGGGAGAATTCTCCATTTCGTTGGAATTTGTCTGTGAGCTACTTAGGTTTGAACCCATGGGTGAGTTTACTTATCTTGATAAGCCCCTGAATGTCGAAGAAACTGCTGACCAAGCTAAGCTAGGTCGGATTTTCTGCCGTTGCACTGGGTCTTCCAACAAGGCTACTGTAATACCCCGTATTTTTATGCTATATTAATTTGGGGGTTTATTAAATTTAATGTGAATTAATTATTTAATAAAAATTCAGAAATTAATTATGTTATAATTATTAAAGTGACGAGAGTTAGTAATTATGGGAAATTTGTCGAATATTACTAATGAGCAAAGTAATATATAATATTGGTTATATTGAATGTCACGAGTGAATAAAATGACAATTTTAAAAATTTGAGTCGGGACGCGCCCGTGTCGCGTCGGGACTAAATATTGATAAATAAAAGTGAATATTTTATAAGTTGTTTTTATGGTCATTTTGAGTGTGACAACGCGTCCGGAAGGGTCGAGATAGTCAGAAAAGTATACCCAGGGGTTTGATTTGGGTCTCGGGGCATTTTTAGGCCTAATTAGTACCCCGGGAGGGCATTTTAGTCATTTTGTATTTTTGGGTAATTAAACCCACGAAAATTAAAGGGGCTATATCAGATGTTTAGGTTATCTCCTAGGGTTAGATAACTCAAAACAATAGAACGGCCATTGGAGAGGAGAGGAGAGAGCTCTCAAGGCATTCCAAGGCTCA
This sequence comes from Sambucus nigra, assembly GCA_949130495.1. NCBI lineage: Eukaryota > Viridiplantae > Streptophyta > Magnoliopsida > Dipsacales > Adoxaceae > Sambucus > Sambucus nigra. Next base: position 412,263,543 of record OX422212.1, read on the forward strand.
AAACTCACCCGTTTGCACCGCCGTCACCGCCAACGCGTAGATCGCGAGACGGGGAACGCAACCACACCAATTTCGGCACCAAACCAGACTTCTGAAAATCCCAGGCAAATGTTTATCTTGCTTATTTCGTTGATGCATCATCCATATTAGTTTAGGAGTTATTAGGATGAGATTTATGGAAGAAAAACCCAATTTGAGATGGGAAATTTTCATGTAGTGATGATTTATATGATATTCTGGAAACCCTTTGTCATGTAAAGGATTAAGAGTTTGATTAAGAAAAGAGTTCTAATCAGATACAAACACTAAAAAAAAAATATTTCGGACGATCGGACCGTTGGAATTGGATGAAATTTTACAGAGAATTAGCTGAAGACGAGAGGAAGCTATAGAAAAAATTCAGCTCGATCGGACCGTTCAATATTTTTTAATATTTTTTTTGCTAGACAGTTTTATGTTTTGAGGACTCTTAGAGATAATAAAAATTCAATTAAAACTCCATTTTAATTCCGATTTCGAAACCGTTTGAAATTCTCATCTTTGAAAATAAAATTCAAAATCCTTTAATGTAAGGCAAAAATCTATATTTTTGGGATATTTTGCATAAGGGATAATGTAAGTATATACTAAAGGGGAGAGACACGTAAGAGAGAGTTACGTTGGAACATAAATGGATATCTACTGAATTGTACATTTGGAAGAATAGAGTCCATGAGGGTTACGTAGTAAGTTGGAAAAACCCTTTGAATTAAAGTTAGAAACGAACCATTATACTTGATAAATAATAATGGGAAAATAAGGATAAATGTTGTGAATGTGGGTTATTGGATAAACCTAAATTGATATAATAAAAGTGGTATATTTGTATGATTGTGTATGCATATATTATATACTTGTGAAAATCATGCCCGCGCTACTTGCTATCCCTAAGGTTTCCGCGTTGGGACGATCTTATCTCGTGTGCCTTATGGGGGATATTGACTCGTACCCTAGAAGATAGAAATACTAGGTACAGGCTATCGAAATGGTAGTCACGGTCCTAAGAGACGTGAGGGTATGTACTGACCTCTTGGACTTGAAAACTATGCTTCGCCTTAATATTGTTTGTGTATGTATTTATACAGTTCGAGAGTGATTCCGAACTTGTATTCCCTTTAGTACGATTGATACGGGGATTGGATATCAGAGTATGCCTGCACAATAAAATTTTATGTGGGGTGCTGTTAGAATATATATATTATACGAGTATTTAATATATATATGAACTTCTGAAATATGGGAAACTGCCTAGTGTGTTATGGTAAGTAAGACATGTATAATGACTCAAATTGGAAATACTTGTTTTGAAAAGTATAATATGATATTGAAAAAAAAAATTTATGAATCAATAAAGTTAAAATGAGTGTTTTGTACTAAATGAAATTATCCTTTTTAAACCATGATGTTGTTAAATCTTAAATTTTGAGAATCACCTAAGATAAGTTAAATCCTTGGGGAAGGATAGTGTGATATATGATGAGATAAACCATTGGTAATGTTAGTGCGATAGGAGTGCACATTAGAAGAGAGGCGAGAATTTCTCAAGAGAGTGTCGCACTAATATGTTGTTGCATTGGCCTGTATCAATTTAAATACTTGCTAAACGAATTTTTAAATCATATACACTATCGGGCTCTGACTCGTTTCTATTCCTCTTTCTCTCTTGTATATATATGTATATATTACAGGTGCCCAGCCACAGGGGCGTCTTGTTTAGGATCCCTTGGAAGGAACGTGCTGCAGCTTAGGTGGGAGTTGCAGGCCAAATCCAAGAACGTTGCAACCCCCAAATAGCCTGCCTCTACTGAAGATGTTTCTGGTGAGGGTGTTCTAATTGAAGTATCTTCTGGCGACGGACCTTCCCAGCCACCAGCCAAAAAAACTAGGAAGTCTAAGAGTGGGAATTATTCAAAGTCTAAGTTCCAACCTCAGTCTCAAGGTCCCTTGGAGGCATTCCCCATTGTCTCTGTTCCTCCTCCTATATTTGTAGAAGTGAGTGAGGATTTGAGGAAGAAAATTCAAGCTGAGGTGGAGAGAATAAATTCTGAGTTTCAACAACACACTCCTATCGTTCCCCCTACTGCTGCCTTCCCCAATATCTTAGTAGATCCATCTGAAGGAAAGTCAAAGCGAAAGAAGAGCTCAAGGGTTCCTCCAGGTGTTGGTGCTACTGGTGAAAGGAAAAAGACTCTGGGTACTAAGTCCCTGAAGAAACGGGCTCCTGGTGTACATCTCACCCAGGCTCCTTGTACTGCTTCTCCTCCTTATCCAATAGTGATATCATCCCATTCTCCCTATGGATCAAACATACACATGTGTTTTTTTTCATTTTTCTATAGCAAACTGCTTTTGTCTAACTCTTAGCAACTTTGGTGCAGGAAGATGAAGAAGAAAGGCACCCCCCGTGAGTCCTTTCGTGGGGGACACTTCGGGAGTGGTTACGTTGGTGCAACTCCCCCCCGTTCTCCCATGGAATATCACACTTATTCCCATCGTTTGGTCTCCCAACGCACGGTGGAGGTTGCTAAGGAGGTTATTGCCCCTGTTGACCTTGTGGGAATTTCCTCTGAGCCAGAAGAGACTCCCTTAGCTTCATCTGATTCACCTTCTTTGCATATGGTTTCTCTAGACATCATTCCCATTATGCAAAGTTCTCCCGAGGTAACAAGTTCTATATCTTTCTTTTCCATCCTCCTCCCTTCGCTGCATCTTCTAAATATTTTGGTGTATTTCAGGTTGAAGTAGCTTCCCTTTTGGCTTCATCGTTGGACAACATCCTTCTTCCACCTCCAATGACAAGACCCGTAACTTCCATTTCGCCTTTTAGACATATTACTTAGGTGAGTTAAGTGTGAAATTTTTCTCTTCTTTCTGTATTATTCCCCTCCTCTAATACTTAGTGTTATTTTTACAGATTTCTCCAAGTCTTGTCCTGCCATTATCCTTTGTGATTCTACCAGTTTCTAAGGCCACCGTTGTCTCTTATACCCATCCTAATGCTTCTTCTGCCCCCACTAGCGTTGGTGCATCTTCAGAAGGCCAAACGACATCTTCAGGCTCTACCCCAATATTGGCCTTAGTTCCTTTTGTAAACGTAGGAGCTTCACCCGGTATTGAGGTCCCTCTGGCTGAGGTTCCTCTAGTTGAGAGTGTCGTGGAAGCTTCTGAGGAGGTGAACCTGCCTTCATCAGTTCCCATCGTTGTAGCCTCTTTAGTAACTCATGTTCTTGCTCCGGCTATTGCTGAGGTATTTCTCTATTTTCTCTTAGTTTCTTGTTGTTTTTCATTTGTCTTGACAATGTACAATCTAGAAGGATCTCATTTTCAGACATTCAAACTCCACCAGTAATGGTGACTAAACATTGATAAACACTTGTTAAGATTTTTTTTTGTTTTAAAATTGCACCAATAATGGTGACACACATAACGGTGACTTAATAATGACAACCACTTGTTAAGATTTTTCACCAAACTCCACCAGTAACGGTGACTTAACAATGATAAACACTTATTAAGATTTTTGCCAAACTACACCAGCAACGGTGACTTAATATTGATAAACATTTGTTAAGATTTTTCGTCAAACTCCACTAGTAATGGTGACTTAACAATGATAAACAATTGTTAAGATTTTTTCACTTAACTAATTATTTGCTTGATCTGTCCCCAGGTTGCCAGGGAGGCCCCTCGCATTGCAAAGCAATATCCAGTGATTCCTTCGCCTGTCGCCTCACCAAACTGGGAACCAAGTGCATCCGAGGAAACGAATCCTAATGACCAATGTTCCATGACAGGTTCTCATACCGGCAGTGAATTTGGTTGTGAGCTTCCCATGCTAGCTCTAGATCCTCATAAATTTTATCTCATGGTCCTTCATCGCTCTCCCTAACTACCTGCCAACCATTGATTGGCGATTGAATAAATCGCAACTCATTACCCCAAAACTTTTACTGTCGGTTTCCTGCGTTCAAATATTCCCATGATGAGCCACAAGCTTCAAGATATGGCAATCGTTGTTGCTGGTATCGTTACTACCCCTACTGCAAATGTTACCAGGCCCCTCCTCAACCAATTCTTACGCTATCTAAAGGAGTTGGGTCAAGATGGCTTCCAATTTAGCTGGCTGATTGGACACTTGAAGACCTTGAAGAGTCAGCAATTGGCTAATCAGAGGGAACTACTATAGAAGCACCAAGATGCTCAACAAGCTGAGGAAGTTAGACTGGCTGAACTAACATCTCTACTTGAAGCTGCTAACAAAGAGGTGAAGGATATCGAAGAAACTTTGCGTCTAGTGAAGCTGAGATGAGAGAAACTCCTCATTGAGCGTGCTCAAGTTCAGACAAGTCTGGAAGGTTCCATCAACGCTCAGCAAGCATGCCTAATAGGTTCCTTGGGTTTGCCTGGAGATTATTTCTCTGCTCTAGACTTGTGGTTCCTCCTAGGCTGATGGCCTCTCGCATACTTGTATAGATTTTTTTAGTTTTCCTCCTTATGTACTCCTCGGTAATAGTTTCGATTTTGTAAAACCTCCCAATTTATGAATAAAAGAGAAGTTCTATCTTATTTTCATGCCACTTCTTTGTGTTATAACTGTTTGCATAAAATACCAGCTTTACTATCTTCCATCTCATTCTAGTTACAACAAAGGACCTCTTTCGAGAAAAGCAAAGACTTATATATATTCATAAAAAAAAGCTTGATACATCAATGTTCTAAGGTTACTTGCTTTATACATGAAAGACCTTCAACCATTTGATGTTAATCTTAAATGGTTTATCTTCTTCCATCTTAGAAATTAAACAATAACCTAAATCGTGAGCCTCCTTTACAATGAAAGGTCCCTCCTAATTCGCTGTAAACATAGGTAGACGAAGCCCTCTTATATGTTTCACTGCAACCTTCAAAGCAAGGTCTCCTTCAACAAACTTCCTTGGTGTCATCAAGTTGTCATATGCCCTTGATAGATGCTTCGTGTACATTTAAAAGTGTTGCATCGCAATATCTCTGTATTTATCCAACGCTTCCAACTGCACATGCCAGTTCTGGGGGAGCATGCTACTTTGCAAGGCGTATCGGGAAGAGATAACTTCTAACTCCACCGAAAGAATTGCTTCAGCTCCATATATAAGGGATAATGAGGTATATCATGTGGGCCTCCTTTTAGTTGTTTGATAGGCCCAAAGTACAGCTGGTATTTTGTCATCCCATGACCTTGGGAAATCCTCCATCGTTTTGGCCAAAATATTAACCAATGTTTTGTTAGTTGCTTCGGCCTCACCGTTTCCCTTTGGGTATACCACCGTTGAAGTATGATGAATAATGTAGTACTTATGAGTGAGCATCGTTACCTCTGAATTGATGAATGGGGTTGCGTTATTAGAGAGAATAACCTTTAGAATCCCAAAATGGTAAATGATGTATTCTCTGATTAAGTTGCTCACCACCCCCGTTGTTTCCCTTCTTAGTGGTATCACTTCAGCCCACTATGTAAAGCACTCTGTTGCCACTAGTATCCAGATCTTCCCCCTCGAAGAAGGATGTATTACCCCAAACAGGTTAAACGCCTAAGTGTGAAAAGGATAAGGTGTAACCAGAGAGTGTAGATCTACCGATGGGGCATGAATCATATTTCTATGCAGTTGGTAAGCTTTACATTTTTGAACAAACTCAGTAGAGTCTTTCTCCATCCTTGGCCAATAATACCCCAACGTCATTATCTGGTCATACAACTTTGCTCCTCCTATGTGAGCTGGGTGGTGAGATTATTTGAGGACTTTGGATGCTTCCTCCTTTGTGATGCAACACAATGGCCTATTGAAGTAACCTCTTCGATAAAGCTGCCATTCTTGAACGTAGAACCTTGGGGCCCTTTGTTTGAGTCTCATCGTATCAATATTCCTTGTAGGGACAACATTGTCTTTAATAAAGTTAATATAGGGCTGCCTCCAATCTGATTGAGCTTCAACAAAATAATGTTCAGCTGCCTTAAAGAAAAGCTGGCACTTGTCACACTTTTATTGTAGCTCTGCTACGTCCTACTTCATTCCAGGCCATAAGTATCCCTCCATTTGAATTCTTTGATAAAGAGGGATCTCGGTTATTTCGTAGTGCTCTTCATGTATTTTCTTTAATCTCCACTCTGCTTCTTCTGGGCCGATGTATCTTGACAGCCATCCTCATGCATTTATGAAATAAAGGTTTCCTGATTTGTAAAGTATTAGGCTAACTCTATCAACTCCATTGCTCCTTCCCCAGACTCCAATTGCTTTCTAATCTCTCCCCTCCAGTCAGAGTCATCCTCCATTGGTAGAATTAACTGTACCACCAAGGGAGCTGTTCTTTGTTGAATCACGACTGTAGTTATATCGTCTCTCATAATCATCTTCTGAGTGATGGTGGTTCATCGTTCGTGGATTGCTATTGATTTTGGTCTAATAGAACTGGTTGAGAAGCCTCTGAATGATTATTCTGTAAGGTGCCAGACTGACGTGGTTCAATGCATATTCTCCATTTACTTGCTGAATCACCAAGTTAAAATCACCCTTGATGCAAAGTGAATGAATCCCCCTTCGAAGGGCCTCCATCAACCCCAGTACCAACGCCTCATATTCTACTTTATTATTAGAACAAAGAAAGTCTAGTTTGTAGGAAAAATAAATTTCTTTCGTTCCTCTTGACAGAATAACCCCTGCTCCTTATTTCTTTTCTGTTAAAGATCCATCGAACTGTATCGTCCATTCTTCATCTCTTGCGTCCAGGTGATTGGCCTGCAAGTCATCTCTCGGAATGCTCTCCTTTGGTGGCTCAGATATTCCAGTTGGGAAGATTGATAAGAGGTCTGTATATGCCTAGCTCTTGATTGTGCGAGGGACCACACATTTTAAGTCATACTCTAAGAGAATGAGGAACCACCTAGCTGTCCTACCGATCAATATAGTCCTTGCCAATAAAAACTCAATAGGATCGCATCTTGCTACAATATGAATTGTAAAAGACAACATATAATGTCTAAGTTTTTGTTCTATAAAGACTAAGGCTAAACAATGCCTTTCCAAGATACTATACCTGACCTTTGGCCCATATATGATTCTACTAAGGTAATAGACTGGTCGTTATTTCCCATCAACCTCTTATGCTAATAAAGCTCCAATGGAACTCGTGGTGGATGTGCGGTACAGCTGCAACGGTATTCCTGCCTTTAGAGGGACCATGGTCTGAGGCGAAATGAGCAGCTTCTTCAGCCTGGTAAGAGACTCTTGGTAAAATTATTCCCACTTGAACTTTGTGTTCTTTCGCAATAGCTACATCAACGGGTGTGTTATTTCGGCCAATCTAGGCACAAATCTCATAAGGTAGGAAACTTTGCCAAGGAAACTCTTGAGATCTTTCGCTGTTATTGGACCTGGAATTTCCAAGATCACTCATTATTGGTCTTGGTCCATCTGCACCCCCTGCTGATGTACCACAAAGCCTAGAAACTTCCCGCTGGTTACTCCGAAAATGCATTTCAGCGGGTTCATCTTCAGGTTATACTTCCTGCATCTGGCAAATACTTTCCTCAAATCGCTCAGGTAGGACTCCTCCTTCTTCGATTTAATGACCAAATCATCCACATACAACTCCACAAATTTGTGAAAAAAGTTATGGAAAATGGCCATTATTGTTCTTTGATAAGTAGCCCCAACGTTTTTGAGTCCAGACGACATTACCTTGTATATGAAGTTACCCAACGGGGTTCTAAACGTTGTTTTCTATGCATATGTGGGGTCCATCTTATCTCGTCGTACCCTACATACCCATCCATGAAGTTATACATCTCATGTCCAGCCATTGCATCTATCAATCTATCGATGGAGGGCAGAGGGAACTCATCTTTAGGAAAAGCCCTATTCAAGTCATCTGAAATCCACACAGGTCCTTATCTGAGTCTTGTCTTTCTTACCCACTAGGATAATGCTAGATAGCCAGAGTGGGTGTTGTATCGGCTTAATGAATCCTGCTGCCAACAGGCGCTGGACCTCTTCTTTGATCTTTAACTACAGTTCAGGCTTGTAGGTCCTCGTTGTTTGCCTGACCGAAATGGCTGAAGGCATTACGTTTAATTTGTGGCATCTTACTGTTTTCATTTAGCGCTTCCATGTCCGTATACTTCCACATAAAAACGTCTATAAAATCTCTAATTACCTCAATCAAAGCCTCCCGTTTCTCCGTGCTTAGATCTTTCGAGTGGAAAATAGTCCTTGGCTCTTCCCCTTCTCTTGCCAGATTTAGCTGTTATAATTCTTATGCTTATGGATTTGGTTAGTCCGTCATGTAGTCTGGTTCTTCGGTGACATCCTCCACGAACTCCTGTATGTGAGAATTATCTATCATCATACATTGTCCTTGTTGATCCACCAGAAAGCATTTATATATCGGGTCAGCCTCCTCGTCAACCTCTGGTGTAGCTCCTTCAGCTGCCCGTTCACACCATCATAGGCGATAAACCACCTTTCGTTTCTTAGTAACAATCTTTTTATATTGTCTACTGGCTGATGTAACTGCCTTTCTTTTCCTATCCCTTGAAGCCTCTGCCCTTCTTTCTTCAGAGAACCGACTCAGCACACTTTTCTGTGTGACCTCGTGTTCCATTGGGTCCATTTCGGGCTGCATCCTATCCTTTAGCTGCTTCGAGATTTTCTCAGGTGAGAGACCACTTGGTAGGCTTCTTCTGCTACTCTTCTTCCACTTGCAGTTTTATTATTCAGGCCGTTCACAGGTCCCATCCTATCTCTAATCGAGGGAACCCAAGCTCCCTCCATTCTTCTCGTTATGACTCTGACATCCTATTCTGACTCTGTATAAAATGCTTCATCCACTGGGGGAGCTTCTTCGATAGCAAAGGGCATCTTCATAGCTCTTATAGTGATCTCCATTCCTTTAATATTTGCCTTGGCACATTGGCGGTACGTCGAGGGAACTAATTATTGGTTGTGCATCCACACTCTTCTTATCAACAGATGGTAGGAAGTTATACTCTCTATCACATGGAACTTGATGTGGGAACTCATATTTCTCATTATAATCCCAACATTCACATAACTAATGGATTTGGAAGACTGTTTGTCATAACCTGAAATCGCTAAAGGCATGGGGACTAATCTTTCTTTTGGGATATTAGCTGCATGGAAAGAGCTGATTGGAATGATGTTGATGGATGCTCCCCCATACATAAGAGCCCTCGCGAAACTAACCCCATTAATGTTGGCAGTCATATATAACGGTCGATTATGAGGAATTCTCACGGCCCTTTTTGCATCGCTGAACGTTATTTCTGATAGAAATTTCTTCACCTTCCTGGCCATGGGTCCCTTCCAACTCAGCGAAGGGACTGTATTCTTCCTCGCAATATCCAAGATTGCTTGGGTTATCTCCAACCTACTTCCTTTCGGTATTCCCACCTGGTTGAAGAACTAGGCAATCTTTGTGGACCATGAAACCGCGAAGTACTCCAAACTTTGGTCCATTTCCTCACCTTTAAAGTTGTATATGTCCTCCATATCTCTGGCACTTTCTTCGTCATAGGCTAACACTACATTAGCCATTCCTCTGGTACAGTCCTCCAGAGCTTTTTTGAACTCCCCATGCCTTGTCGTCAGCTCCCTCGCTTGTCTTTCTGCCTCATCATCATAGGCCACCACCAGATTGGCCCCATGTGCTGGGAGTGGGTTGCCATTAATATTTTGTGAAGGGATTTGCAATGTCCCTGCCTTTACATGTTTATCAATGATTTTCTTTAGCGTAAAACAATTATTCGTTGGATATTGGATCTTCCGATGGATCTGGAAATACTTAGGATCCGCTTTGGTCGTCATATTTGGTTCCACGATGGGTATGCCCTTAGGTTCATACATTGCTCTTCCTTAAACCATAACGTTGTAAAAGCTAACAACCTTCTCTACTGTACAGGGTAATAGTGGTGGGTCCTCCATATCTCTTCCAAACTTTCTCTTATTATCTTTCTTCTGTTGTTTGCTTCCTTCACTTCCATCAACGTATCCCACCCGTGGGGATTGTCCACGAGCAACAATGGGTGGCCCAGGCTGTCTGAATGTTAATGGTATCGTAACAGGCTTTAACCGAACAACCAACGATATATTCCTTACTGCTTTTAGAAATGCTGCAAAAGTCCCTTTGTGAGTTTCATTATCAGGTGACAGATGTACTCTGGGATTAAACCCTCAGCACAAAGTTGTAACAATTTGGACTCTTTAGCTTCTTCCCTCACGTCGAGGGACCTTTCCCTGAATCTTCGAACATAAGCCACGACATCTTCTCCCGACTGTTGCCTCTCGCTGCCCAATTGTGTTAACGTGAACTCATCTTCTTCCATAAAGAACTTCTGGATAAATAAAACATGCATCTCTTCCAATGTTGAAACACTCTTGGGAGCCAAATGAGAGTACCACATATAAGCTTTATCGGTTAATGATTTTGAGAACTCCCTCAGCTGGAGCTTCTTGTTATTGCAGTGAGGCCCCTAGATGTTCGATGAAACATTGATGTGCTCCTTCAGTTTTCCCCCTTTTCCTGTGTATTTTTCGAAGATAGGAGGAATATAATCCTTTGGGTAAGGCTCATCGTTATATTCCTGAGGGTAAGACGTTCGAAAGTCGTTATAAACTGAAGCTACCTCGCCAGCAGATTACGAGGAAGCTTGCATGAACTTTATCATCTCCTTCTTCATCTCTTTACTCATCTATTCCATAGTCTATAGCATTGAAGGAACGACCAGAGGGACCATGGGTGGGCCGCCCGTTGCACCTAGAGTAACCACCACAGTTAGAACGCTCGTTACTCCGAGATTCCCACCTGTGGAATCGTAACAGGGGGTATGCTTGCTGGGGAAGTTCCTGTTGGAACTGCGCTTGGTGGGGCCATTGGGGATACCCTTGGCATTACGGATGAGTTGGCCTCAAATCCCCCCAACACCGTTGAAGCTATAAGAGTTTGGAAAAACTCATAAAATTTATTCATGAGGAGTTAGACTTGAGTTGGTCCCAACCCAACGCTCGTAAAATCTTGCGTTACCCCTGGAACGCCTGTCATAGTTTGAACTGGAGGTACTTCCATTTGAGGGGCTCCATCCCTAGAGGCCTCCAGCTCTCTCGCCGCTTGTTCTTCCCTGTGTTGAATATCATCAAATTTAAGTCTTCGATTAACATTATCCTGTGCCATACTCTTCGCTTAGAAGAATACCTCCCCAGCAGAGTCGCCAAATATAAGAGGGTAGTTTAGATTTGATGGAGGTGTAACCCCTTTTGAGTATAATAATGATAAGTTAATCGAAAACACTCTTGATTAATTTCTAGCCGAACAATAACTATTTGGTGAAATTGAACTCAGTTTGAACTCACAAATCTCTCGTGTATAATCAAAAGATAATAATGAACCCATAAGTAACTCATTTAGAGGGATAGATAAGTAAGTACCCTAGATACACCCTGACAGGTAGCCAAACACACCAACTCTCAAAGGTTCCCAATCAGATATTAAAAGCTTTGTAATAAATGACAATGGTGGATGGGTAAAAGCTCTAGTTTTTGCAATATCACCTTTCTCTCTGATGATAAAATCTCTCTCTCTAGCAAAAAAATCTCTAAAAAAGAACTCCCTTCTCTCAGAAGTGGTTGAGGCCAATAAATAACCCCCCCACTACTCCCGAGATGACCTAGTCATTAATAACTGTGAAAGACATCCCTTATACTTTATGTCACAAACATTAGATTCCTGATGGACTAGTCATCTCCATGTCATAAACATTAAATTCCAAGACATGCCTTTTGCCTAACCATTGTGCATCAGAGGGCTGTCGTCACAGAGGTGGCTCACCAACTGTCTGACAGCCCCAAATACCACGGTGGTTTACTCAAGTGCATATTTGACATTTCCTCTCTGGCTAGTGATATCACATAAAATAGAAGTGACATTAAACAAAGGGTTGTTTAGTTCATAACTCAATGTTAGATGGAACTCAAGGCTGCTCTGCCCAAGATTCCATGGTCAAGGTCCTTTGGTGTTTTACCTGTGTATCTAAGATGGTCAGGATAGGCCCCAACGGTGCCTCACTTATCAATCCTCCAAACCAAGTCCCTATAAGTTCCCATGACGAGGTCATTCGATAGAGCATTAAAGCTCTCCCAAGCCCTGCCAAGTCTGGTCTCTCGCGAGTACCGTTCGACCTCATGCTAAGTGACATTACAATCGTTACATCATTACAGTCGTTATAGCTCATAGCAAATATAAACAAAAGATAAGACATGACTAAGTAAGACAACATGACTAAAGGGTGAGATCCCTCAGTCAGCTTCTTCGCTGGGAGATCCCTCTGGGCTGGCATACTGAACTACCTCGCCTGAGCTGCTTTGCTGAGATGCATCACTTTGAGCTACATCGCTGCCTTATTGAGTTGCATCGCTTTGAGCTACATCGCTGCCTCACTGAGCTGCATCACTTGCCTTACTGAGCTGCATCGCTTGAGCTACCTCGCTGAGCTGCATCGCTGTCTTAATCCCTTGAGTCTGTTGTGTTAGCTTGGGGTATTATCTCTAATCTTGAGATTATCTTCAAGTCCCCCTACAAATAGTTATTTTTTTATTTTTCATAACTTCTTTTTCTATTCATATAATAAATTTATTTTGCAGCATGAATGTGTGGGATTCGCTCCTATTTAGTTTAGACATCGTACCCAACAACCAATGGGATACTATAATTCGATAGGAGTACTTGATACACCTCAGTTCAATGATTAGGACAATTGATGAAGACTGGATCGACTCCAGCAGCAATGTGAAATCGTGGTTCAGAAGAAGCACAAGTTTTGAGGAAAATACGTGATTTTATGGATATCCAATCATTTTATAGGAAGCAATCAATCTTGATTTAGCTGATACACAACCACCTCCCCCACTCCATCCCGAGGCTACTTAGAATGGTGAACTTATTAGGATTTCCTCGGATTCTAGTGATTCTACAGATGATGACTTTTTTAAATCAGATCATTTATCTATTGTTCCCGACACTGATCCTTCCTAGATAGATATCGTAGTTCCCAATTAGGAAAATCCAAACAAAAATATCTCTCATAGTGTAAAATACGTGAATAAAATCGTGTACATAGTGTTCCAGACTATTAGCTTAAAAGGATGACTAACTCTAACTTGTGTAAAAATACGTAATGGAGATTGTAATATACTTCTATAAACTCCTTTGTATAATATATCTAAGGTTATTTTATATCCTCTTTTAAGAAATGTTCTTACACATTTGAAACTGTTATATGATCTTTTAGAATGATTAACACTCGAACTCCTTCTACTGGAACTCAAACTGAATAGATCCACACTGAAGGGACTATGAGATGTCTTTAAGATCTGATATCTCTAGCTCAACAACAACAGGTTCCACAACTGATTCCACAAGAAATATCATATGAAATTCATCAAATGAATGCTCTCAAGGAATTGTTACAACAATGACCCACTCCATTTGTAGGAAAGACAGACGCTACTGAAACTACAAAGTGGATGCGTCAGATTACGAAAATATTTAATGGAGCAGGAATTTTTTCCAATCTTCGAGTAACCTTGGTATCCGACATATTTGAAGGTGAAGTCGATTCTTGGTGGCAAGTCTTAGACCGAAACTGTAGTATAACCACTTTGACCTGGGTAGAATTTGAATAAATTTTCTTTGAAAAGTACTTCCTCGAGATCGAAAGAGATCGTTGATTTCTTAAGGTTACAACAATAAAGTTTATCTATGGCTCGGTATGAAGCCAATTTTACCTAATTGTCCCATTATGCAGTTGAGTATATGAATACTGAGATAAATAAATACAAACAGTTTGAGAGAGGACTACAACCACGAATTAAAATTTCTGTCACCCCTTTGCAGATTTGAGATTTTTCCTAACTCATCGAAGTCGCATAAATTGCTAAATTAAATTCCCTAGGTTTTGTACATTCTCCTGCCCCTATTCCTAGGAACAATCATATTGTTAAAAATTTACCTCGACCTCAACCCCAACCTTATTCCAATTCGACTAGTCAAGTTTATTCCCAAATTAATCATAGCACCGCCTATCTTTTGATTCGTTATCACAAATGTTAGTAAGTAGGACATATTCGCCCCTAGTTCCCTTCTCTAGTCCTCCATCTATCAAGAAATACTTTGAAAATTCAAGAAACACGTCCTTATCCTATTAAGAAACTTTAACCAGTACCTCGTCATGGAAAGAATTGTGTTATATTGCCTATACGAAATTCACACGACGTGATAGAAGGTACAATACTCTTTCATAACTTTTTCGCTCATATTTTATTTGACTCTGGTTCAACACATTCATTCATAAGCCTTAAACTAACTAAAGTTTTACAAATTTTACGTACATTTTTAACTACACCCTTTGAAATAAAATTATCTACTGGTGAAATTAACACACCTACCTAAGGGAATGAAAATTGTAAAATTCAGCTAGATTTAGGTACGCTCTTTGTAAATTTGATAATTTTAGACATTTTTGGATTTGATATCATTGGAATGGATGTATTGTCAAAGAATCATGCTTATATTGATTTTCATGAAAAGATAATATATTTTTTAGACCAAGAAAATGGATCTTTTATGTTTCAAAGAACTGGTCATTTCAAACCTTCAACATCCCAAATACAAAATTCCTCCTTTTCTTTAATTCCTTGAATTTTGGAACAATTCGAGGACATTTTTCAGAAGAGTTACCAGGTATACCCCTTCCTGAGAAATAGAGTTTACCGTCAATCTCTACCCAAACACTTCTCCTATCTCGATACCTCGGTATTAAATGTCTCACTTAAAACTTCATGAACTTTGTACGCAACTGGATGTTCTTGAAAAAGATTTTATTCGCCTTAGTTCATCTCCTTAGGGAGCCCCAGTGTTAATCGTAAATAAGAATGATGGAAGCTTTAGAGTATGCATAGACTACCGTAAGCTGAACTCAATGACAATTAAGAATATATATCCTTTACATAGAATTATAGATTTATTCGATCAACTTAAAGGAGCAAAAGTCATTTCCAAAATAGATTTATGATCTGCTTATCACCAACTTCGAGTAGAAGAATATGATATTCCAAAAACTATTTTTTAAACCTATTACGGACATTTCGAATTTACAATAATGCCTTTTGGTTTAACCAATTTGTATGGACTGTTGAATGCGATCAAGCATTACAAATATTAAAGGAAAAATTAACTACTTCCCCTATCATAATTATTCCTTTTAGTGATGTAAGTTATGATGTATATATCGATGCCTTATTATAAGGCTTAGGTTGTGATGCAAAAAGGAAGAATAGTAGAGTACGGATCACGACAATTCAAGACCCATGAATGCAATTACCCTTTACACGTTCTTGGGTTAGTCGTTGTGGTCTTTGCCTTCAATTTATGCCGTTGTTACCTATATGGTGAAGAATTTCAAGTCTTTTTAGATCACAAAAGCTTAAAATAAATCTTCACCCAAAGGGATTTGAATCTGAGGCAATGACGTTGGATGGAATGTTCAGAAGATTATAGGTTTAAATTAGACTACCATCCAAGAAAAATGAAACGTGGTAGCCAACGCTTTAAATCATAATCCTATTGGTAGACTTCAAACCCTAATCTCTTATGATATTGATGCTACCATCGAGAAATAGGATCTTCAACCGACCCCTCCTTTTTCAAAATTCTCTAACATAATTGCTTATCCAGGTCTGAGAAAGAAGAATCTAGCACAATAATCCCAAAATCCTTTTGTAATTAAACGGCAAACCCAGTGGAACACCCCATAATTTTGAGTATTTATAATATTGAATTTAAATTACACGTGTGCACGTAATTTAAATAAATTGAGAAATAGTGAGAATTCCAATAAATATTAATTAGTGAGAAATGAATTAATATTTAAGTGATTATATATTTACTAGTGTCATAAAGTATATAAAATAATGGCAAATGGTCGTACGTCATAAGTGGGTAAAATCGTCGGGATTTGACAGTATCTCAACCGGGACACACTTGTGGGGTTATATTAGGTTGAGATGTGATATTTATGATTGGTGACTCGGATGATAATTTTGAATGCACGGTTGATCCGGAATAGGTTGACATAGTAAAATGTAAGTACTCGGGGATAGTGATCGGGTTCCATGGGCTTTTTAGACTAGACGGGACCGCATAGGAGTAGACGGATCATTTTACATTAGTATTTTAACCTGGTTTTAGATTTATAAAATGAGAGATTGGGTGATAATGGACAACCACCTTATTATTCTAAAAACCTAAGAAAGAAAGAAGAGAGAAAAGACAAGGAAAGCCTAAGGGTGATTAATGTAAGGAAAGAATTAGGAGGATTTTAGAGAGCTTTTTGGGATAGGATCATCACACAACAAAGGCAATTCATACTAAACAAATCCAGACTCTACAATCCTATTAAGGTAAGTGGTTAACTTGCTTAATATTTTATGCATGTAGTTCAATTCATATTATAGTTGAAGACAAATATGTTTTGGGTGGGATTCATATGAACAAATGGGTTTTGCTATAAGATTTCATAGTATTGGAATGAGGATTATATTATATGAAATCTGAGAATAGGAATCCATGTAGAAAGATATAGTCTTGAATGAAAATATTAAGAAATTTTGAATTCTTGTGATTTTATTAAGAAACTATACAATTCTTGATTCGAATAATGAATCCCATGAAATTGATGATGTGTAAGTGATATTAAATATGAAAAGTGATTAGATTCATATATAGGATTGATGGAGAATGGAAAATTTTGGTTATGCTGGATTTACATAATGAATTGGATGATGAAAATATATGAAATATTATTTTGGTAATAAAAACTGGGCTACTGTTCATAATCGAATTAATCCACCCCTCCTAGGTGAATTGATTCGACCCTGAAAGCTTAATCTATTTGAAACTGTTGCGAGTTGAGTTATTTAAATTAATTTGAAATTCAGTTGGGAGTTTGTCAATTATAGAGGGTCCGTAATTATGTTGAGACTTTTGGAAATCTTATGAGTTATTATATGACCTTGGGTTAATTTGGAATAAAGTTTAAATATGAATTTGGGGAGTTTAGGATGAATGACACTCGAGAGTTAGTTAACGAAATTGGATTAGAATTTCAGTTAAGTTTAGATTCAGGCTAGTTGGGAATGTCAAAGTATCCAGTAATATTACAATAGTGATGAATTAATTAAATAAATAATTATTTAAATATTCGAGAGTCGGAATTAGACTCGAGGCAAAAGGGCTAGTGCTACGGGGAATATGCACGATTAGCCGAATTTATGTATATATATACGGGTATAGAGATAATATATATATATATATATATATGTGTGTGTGTGTGTATGATTATATCTGTGTATATGCTATATATGTGAAACATACCTACTCTAGTTGGATGCTATTAGTGGAGGTTGTGCATTGTGGGCAGTCTATCCTGGCGAATCTTAGCAGGTGTAGTATCAGTTCCCCGGGTCATAGGTCTGCGCACGAACAACCTATATATGTATGATTATATCTGTGTATATGCTATATATGTGAAACATACCTACTCTAGTTGGATGCTATTAGTGGAGGTTGTGCATTGTGGGCAGTCTATCCTGGCGAATCTTAGCAGGTGTAGTATCAGTTCCCTGGGTCATAGGTCTGCGCACGAACATCCTATGTGAGTTTGGAGTCCTGTGGAGTAATGTGGTATGGTTACAACCCACGGACTTAAGGGTATGACCGCCTATGATTTTATGTTTAAGCTTTGGGTTCGATGATGTGATTTCGAATTGGTGGCTCAGGTTGAGGTGTATATCCTTGGAGCCTGATAGCATACTAGAGAATTGTATCCAACGAGATAATGCTGGGATGGATTACGGTTATATATATATATATATATATATATATATATTTGATGTGATATGAAAATATGTATATAAATGTGAAGAAAATATATACGAACATAAGACACTAAAATGTGAATAGTGAATTAATAACTAGTGAAAGTTATGTGAAATGGATTGATAAATTATAATTACATAGCGAATGTGAAAGCTAATTATATAAAATACGCGTGAGATGGGGTAGCGTATGGGACTAAGGTTTACATTCAAACTAGTTAGGCAGGGTTGAATAACTAGGGTGTTAAAATGCTTATGTTAGGTGCGCACTATAGTTGAGGGATGAGGATTATCTCATGGGAGTGCGACACCAGTTTAAATATGGAAGAGTGCAGTGCAAATTTATTAATGCCTTTTAATTACTTGCAAAATATTTTCAAAAGCATTTGGGCCTTGACCCATATCAAAATATTATAAAAAACATTTAGGTGTCCAGCCACAGGGATGCTAGGCATGAGCATCCTTCCAGGTCATCGGAGCTGCAGCTGCTGTGCAGTGTTGCAGGGATTTATTTAGTCGCTTCTATCTTTGAGAATCTAGATAGGGATCTTTTATTTATTGTTCGGGCATGTCTCCCCTTGTCAGACTTTGATATTCAGTTTTTATTTAGTTCAGTTATAATGGATTTTGTGTGGTATTGTATACCGATGGTTAATCAGTTAGTTGGATTTTATTTTATTCCAGTAGTCAAATTTCATTATTGTGATTTTGTATTTCATTATTCATCTGGCATGGATTATGGTGAAAGGTTTTATTTACGGTAATTTAAATAAAGTTTAAAAAAATTTCTCGGGCTTGATTAATAGGTTATTGAAGCACCTTATACCTTTGACTTGCTTAAGTCTATACTGTATAAGTGTTCATCTAATTTGGAAATAGTGACAAAATTGGTTGTCTATCCTAGAATCCAAAAAGCCTCAGAACTTATCTCTCTAATCCTCTTCAATAATCCAAGAAGGTATAAATTGAATCACACTACACACAATTAGAAGTGCATACATGTGTATATATTGCTTAAAATTGATTGTGTGATTAATTCCCCTTAAAATGTGGTTTTAATTATTTTTGGGAATTTTTAAACATTTTTAAACATTTTTTAAATAAATGTTTTCATTAATAAAATGTGTTTATATAATTTGTGGGGTAAAATTTCTATTTTAAAAACTTCATTTTTCAATGGAATGTTTGTTTGGGTAGAATGTAAATGCGCCAGAGACTTCAGGGTGCTTGCTGTAATTACTTTGGACGCGCGTGTGTGTGCCACTCATATTTCAACACTTGTCATCCTCCTGGTTCATCTATTTGTGTTTGTTATGTGAGAGGGTTCGCTGGTGGATTGATGATCGTTGGATCAAAGCTGATCGATGGTCTGCATGTGTTTTAAACCTATCCGTGTGCCATCGTTTGAACCAATCACTTTGGACTTAACCACCGCTGTTTTATAACCCTTAGATCAAGTCAATCGTAGGATGACTTAATCTCAGCCATTGATTCCATGCGCATTTCCAGAATCTTCCTCTACCCCTATATAAACCCCCCACTTCTCAGACTTTCAAGACTTTTGGGCATTCGTCATTTCTGAGAGAAAAAGAAAAGAGAGAAGAGAGAAGTGAGAGAGAAGAGAGAAAAGAAAAGAGAGAAGAGAGAGAAAGAAAACTGTGTTAGCCATAAACCAAACCCTAACCCTAAACACTTCATTTTCTGAATCAAACCTTCGTATACACCTAACCCCAAACACAACCTTGAGTGTTTGAGAGAGAGTGGTTTGTTCATATTGAAGCTGTAACCTCTTTGTCTATGATCTTGTTTACAACTTAAACATTCGTGTGAAGATCTGTGTTTCTTTTTCATAGAAACTTTAGATCTACATTCTGCATGTTACATTTTCACTAGATCTGCATATTTCTTACTTGATTTAAGAAAATATTTACTGATTTGGTTTTGAAAATGTTTTATGGTTTCTATTCTTACGAAACTTAACCTTGACCTAGTTGGATTCGCACTTGGAGATTTTCAATCTCAAAAATATTTTTAAAACCGAGATTGATTAAGATCTTGACCGATTTTGAAGCGAGATATCCGTGGAATTTGGGTTATATTAAAGGTCAAACAGGTTTTTAGTTCTGTAAGAAAGAAAGAAAACAAAATCACAGCATATAGACTTTATATGTAATTTTTCTAGGACTGTCTGTAAATCTAAGTGTGTGTGAGTTCATGCATGTGAATAGGAATCACTTCACAAACACTTAACACACTACTACACTGGAAGTGTTGTGTATAAGATCAATGATCATTGAGTCGACATAAGGAAGCTAAAGCAAAGGAAGTTATCAAACTGAAAAACATCATCAACAATCAGATCTATGAGAAGTTAGAAGGACACCAAGTGGGGTATATTCCTAAACTTAGAATAGGTTGATTTGTGTGCATGTATGTTGTATTGTTTGTAACTATCATTTGTTATTAGTGGATTTTTGTTTTTGTGACTTAGAAGTCACCGTGGATGTTTTCTCTGTTGGGAGAGGTTTTACCACGTTAAAAACTATGTGTTTTATTATCTTCATCTCCTCATCTCAGTCTATAGTGTGCTGATTTTTAAAACTGTCTTGTTTTAAAAACTGATTACAAAGTCTTGATTACTCTCGTACATAAGTTTTTTGTAAACACATCTTGTTGTTTATAATTTTTATTTTCAAAAGAAAAGGGTTTCTCCAACAAACATCTCGGAGTTGCTTATACAGTTTAATCTTGTATTAAACGTCATTAGCAACGTTTTTCAATTGGTATCAGAGCCCTGTTAACTTTTATTTCAAAAAGATCTTGTGTTTCTGAAATCGTTTTATGAAAAACCTTACTATGGACTAGAAGAATGAAAGGTTTGGTAATCTGTCCAGACCTCCACTCTTTGATGGAAACAACTTTGCTTACTGGAAAGTAAGAATGGTTGCCTTCATCCAAGGGACTTTAGGTGATGATGTCTGGGACATTATTGAAAACGGATACACTTATCCTACTAAACCAGCCACTGAAGGAAGTGATGAGAGGGTAAAGAAAATCTTAAGTGAGTTTACCCAAGAAGAGAAAACTATTTCTCGAAATAACAATAAAGGCAAGAATGCCATTTTTATGTCTATTAATGAGTACGAGTTCAAGAGAATCTCATCTTGTGCCACTTCTAAGGAAGCATGGGACACATTAATCACTGCCCATGAAGGAGACTCAAGAGTTAAAGCTGCTAAAACTTAAATGCTTACCCAGTAGTACAACTCTTTGATTATGTCTGACTCTGAGTCTTTTGATGACTTTTACATGAACTTAACTGATATAGTTACTAAGTTGCATGCTAATGTTATAACTTATGATAGGAATGAAATTGTCTCTAAAATTCTAAGATCATTACCACAAAAGTTTGACAGCAAGAGGTATGCTATTGAGGAAATGAGTGATCAAAACCTTATCCCTGAGTTACTCAGTAGCAAACTTAGGATTGTGGAAATGGAATTAGACTTTAAGAAACAATTAAATCATTCACAAAGAAAACAACCCAACTCTAACTTGAGTTTTGCCTCTAAGATATCTAAACTTGAGACTAATTTGATCAACTCTGACTCTGATGAGGAGTGTGATATAGACAAACGAGATAATCAGATTGCCTTAATGTCTAAACAATTTAAGAAAATTGTTAAATTTAGAAACAAACAGGCAACTAAACAAGGCATGCCTAATTATCCTACTCTGTCTAATCCCAAACCTCATGAGAGAGGTCTTGACAAACATCCTAGGGACAACAACTCCAGACCCACTAGAGACCTTAAAAAGATTGAATGTTTTAGATGTGGGAAACTAGGTCACATTGCTCACGATTGCAGAGTTAATCTGAATAAAGCCAACACACACAATAGAGCCAATGTCTGTAAAACTTAGAATGATTCAAGTGACTCTGATGAAGAGGAACTTGAGTCATCAAATGTACTTGACCCTTGCATGTCCTTTTATGCTAAGATCATTTACAATGATGATATGCCTGTGTGTGATAATGATGCTCCTACTCTTGCTTGTGTGAATACTGTTTTGACTGGCCTAGATGCTTTATTATCTGAAAATGTTGCTAGTTCTAGTTCCGTGTGTGTGAGTCAAAGTGATCTTGATAACGATGATATAAATGGGTGCGTGAGTACTAAAACTGAATCGTTAGGGGTCACTACACACACTTCACTTAGCGACTCAGACACAAATGACCTCCCTAATATCCATACTTTGTATGCTAAAACTCTTAAAAAGGCACTAGACTGGAAAAGACTGTTAGAGACCAGACTAAGAAATTAGATGATCTAAGTCTTATTGTGAAGCTGAATCCCGAAGAGTACACTAACCAGTGTTTGTCTCATCAATCTGAAATTGAAATTTTTGATCAAAAATTAAAAGAGTTGACTAAAACTAATGAAATCCTGAAAATGAAATATAAGGGAACATTATTAGAACCGGAGGAAGCAAAAACAAAGACAGCTACTGTTTTCAAAAAATTTTCTAAGTTTGAAAACAATTCAAATTGTTTTACTGACTTTGTTGTTGACTCCAAGACCAATTTTGATGATAGAACCGGTATTGGATTTTGCCCTAAGAACAAACCACAAACTACAAATTTTGAACCTATTAAGTTTGTGTCTGGGGGCAAAAGACCAATTGAAACATGTCGAGACTTTAATTTTATTAAAAAGGAATTTGATCAAAAGAAACAACAGAAATACATTAGAGAGTCTAGTAATTCTAAGGCTGACACTGCACTTAAGACTAAATACGTCTGTCCTTTGATCAGAAAGGCTGAATCTACCTTTAAAACCATCCCTCCTAGGAATAGGACTTCTGAACAGAATGCTGTTAAACCTATCTTTAGAAGTTTTCCTAAGGAAATTCATCCCTCAAGCAATCAATATTGCTCGTACTGTGACATTTATGGTCATTCCTTTGAAGGTTGTTATGCTACGCGTCTAAACACCCCTGTGTACAACACTTCTGTCTACAAGAACTTTAACTATTCTAGGAAAAATCGTAACCATTATGTCCTTCCAAGACAACCTGACAAGAACTCTAACTACAGGAATAGAAAGACCAAAACTAAGAGTTCAGTTAAGAGAAAGGCTCCTAGAAACTTTCCTAAACCAAAAGCTCAAATTTTCCACAATAATCAGTTTGCTGCTCCAAATGTTTTTCGACAAAAAGCTGTTTCTCGAAAATTTTATCAAATGAGGGCAAACTTGCGCAAAATTAAAACTAGAGCCATTTGGGTTAGAAAAGATGGTCTTTTACCCCAAATGAAGTGTAACATTGTTATCACTGCCTTAAAAGATGAACACACTTCATCTGGTTGGTATTTAGATTCAGGATGTTCCAAACATATGACAGGAGATGAAACCAAACTTTTAAACAAAACCAGATTTGCTGGTTGGAAAGTAGTTTTTGGTGACGGAGTTTCATCCCAGATCATAGGTAAAGGAACCCTAAAAGAAGAAGGAATGCCAGTTCTGGAAAATGTACTTTTAGTTAAAGGCCTTAAAGCCAACCTCCTAAGTATGTCACAATTTTGTGACTCTGACCATACAGTTACCTTTTCAAAGAACAATTGTAAAATTCTAAATGATAAAGGTAAATGCATTATTACAGGATTTAGAACACCTGACAATTGTTATACTATCAAGACTAGTTCTGAAACCTGTAACATTGTCAGAATGGATGACAATGAAATCTGGCATAATCGTATGGGTCACTTGAGTTATGATATCCTTGGTAGATTGTCTAGTCAAGAGATTGTTAGAGGAATTCCTAAAATTAAACCTATTTCAAGTGTTGTCTGTGGTCATTGCCAGGAAGGAAAAATAGTTAAGACTTCGCATAAAAAGGTTAAAGACATTCTCACCTCTAGACCTCTAGATCTCATCCATATGGACCTTATTGGTCCCTCTAGAACTGTTAGTCTTTGTGGACACAGTTATATCCTTGTCATGGTTGATGATTTCACACGATTCACTTGGGTTGCCTTCTTGAAATAAAAATCTGACACGTTTCAGAATTTTTTGAAAATTTTACTAAGAATTGAAAATGAGAAGGACACACAAGTCAATCGCATTCGTAGTGATAGAGGGGGAGAGTTCATAGACACAGGAATAGTTGAATATTGTGACTACAACGGTTACTAACATGAATTTAATGCCCCTAAAACTCCTCAGTAGAATGGTATTGCTGAAAGGAAAAACCGAACTCTTCAAGAGATGGCACGTGTCATGTTGCATGCCAAATCTCTACCTAAATACTTCTGGGTAGAATCTATTAGAACTGCATGTCATATCATTAATAGGGTTTACCTTAGGAAAAACTCTAAACAAACCCCTTATGAGTTGTGGTACGGTAAGAAACCTAATATGAAATACCTAAGAACTTTCGGAAGTCAGTGTTATATCTGTAAAGACAGAGAACATTTGTCTAAATTCGA
The DNA here is from genome assembly GCA_949130495.1 of Sambucus nigra. Lineage (NCBI taxonomy): Eukaryota > Viridiplantae > Streptophyta > Magnoliopsida > Dipsacales > Adoxaceae > Sambucus > Sambucus nigra. Next base: position 412,288,047 of record OX422212.1, read on the forward strand.
AGCACGTGGTGATTAAGCCATCTTCTTAGGATACTCCCCAAACAGTCGTGCTTATCGTATATACAATCTGCGTACTAAGGCCCTTATGGAATCGATAAATGTAATTGTAAGCGACACTATTGTCGAAAATAAGATATCTGAATCACCTATTGTGGTTGAATCTGAAAATTAATTCAAAACTGATTCACCAGAAATAGATGACTCATTACCTACTGAGAGTCCAGAAGTACCTGGATGGGTCTCTAAAGATCATCCCATTGACAACATGGTCGGTAATCCTAATGAGCCAGTTCGTACTAGATCCCAGTTAAGAAATTATGCTAATTATGCATGTTTCGTCTCACTTGTGGAACCGAAAAATGTTAATGAAGCATTGAATGACACACACTGGATTTCTGCTATGCAGGAAGAACTTTTACAATTTGTCATTCACGATGTCTGGTATCTTGTATCGCGGCCTCAAAATAAAAATGTTATTGGGACACGTTGGATTTTTAAGAACAAATCTGATGAAAATGGGGTCATCCTTAGAAACAAAGCTAGACTAGTTGCTCAAGGCTACTCACAAATAGAAGGGATATATTTTAGCGAGACATTTGCCCCTGTCACTCATCTTGAATCTGTTCGACTTCTTTTCGCCATAGCGTGTCACTTAAAATTTACACTTTATCAAATGGATGTCAAGTCTGCCTTCCTCAATGGAATTCTGTCCGAAGAAACATATGTAGAACAACCCAAAGGGTTCATTGATCCTAAATACCCTGACCATGTCTTTCGTCTAAAAAAGGCTTTGTATGGCTTAAAACAAGCTCCTAGAGCTTGGTATGAACGCCTTTCCAACTTTTTGTTGGATAAGGGTTTTAAGAGAGGAGGAAATGAATAGACTCTCTTTGTCAAACATTTTGACAAAAACATTATTATATCCCAAGTCTATGTAGACGACATCATTTTCGGGTCAACTTCAAACTCTGAAGTTAAATCTTTTTCTGCTATTATGCATAAGGAGTTTCACATGTCCCTTATGGGGGAGCTACAACTTTTCTTAGGATTTCAAGTGAAACAGAATTCTGATGGACTATTTGTCTCTCAAACTAAGTATGCCTTAGATCTTGTTAAGAAATTTGGTTTAGATAATGCTAAAGTTGCCAAAACGCCTATGAGTACTACTGTTAAATTATGTAAAGATGAAAATGGAAAGTCAGTCGATTCCACACTTTATCGTAGTATGATTGGTAGCCTAATCTATCTAACTGCCTCGCGACCAGATATAATGTATGCTGTATGTCTGTGTGCTCGTTACCAGAATAACCCTAAAGAGAGTCATTTATTGTGTGTAAAACGTATAATAAAGTACATAAAAGGCACTCTTAATCTTGGACTTAGGTATACTAAGGATACCTGTAGCACCATTATAGGTTATACTGATGCTGATTGGGCCGGGTGTACTGATGATAGTAAAAGTACATCAGGTGCCTGTTATTATGTTGGCAATAATTTAGTTGGTTGGAGTAGCAAAAAACATAATTGCACATCTTTATCTACGGCTGAGTCCGAAGATATAGCTGCAGGAAGTTGCTGTGCTCAGTTGTTATGGATAAAACAAATGTTAAGCGATTATGGGATTAAAGAAGATCAATTACAATTGTATTGTGACAATCAAAGCGCCATTAACATATCTAAAAACCCGGTTCAACACTCGCGAACTAAGCATATTAAAATAAGGCATCATTTTATACGCGAACTTGTTGAAACTAAGGAATTAGAAATTCATTACCTGCCCACTGATCTGCAACTTGTAGACATGTTCACTAAACCTTTAGACTATAACAGATTTCTGTATTTGCATAATTCTATAGGTATGGTATGCACTGATTAAACTCTTAAGACCTTAAGTTTTACCCTTTGTCCATTTGAGACAAAATGGGGGAGAAATTTGAGTCTTACGGGTTCAATGTTTTGTTCACATTTCATCTAAACTACTTGATCTTAGTGTGCATATTTGCAGGAATCTCTTCTACTGATTGTCTACCATTTCTAGTGTAAAATTTTGTAAATAGTTGAGTTATGTAATTTTTGACTTTCTAGGAAATGGGTAGATAGTATCTTTTGTATAGGACTAGTTTTTTTTTTTTTTTGGTTCCCTACGAGTTTTAAAATAACTCAAAGGATATTTTGTCTCATATTTCCAAAGGGGGAGATTGAAGCACCTTATACCTTTGACTTGCTTAAGTCTATACTGTATAAGTGTTCATCTAATTTGGAAATAGTGACAAAATTGGTTGTCTATCCTAGAATCCAAAAAGCCTCAGAACTTATCTCTCTAATCCTCTTCAATAATCCAAGAAGGTATAAATTGAATCACACTACACATAATTAGAAGTGCATACATGTGTATATATTGCTTAAAATTGATTGTGTGATTAATTCCCCTTAAAATGTGGTTTTAATTATTTTTGGGAATTTTTAAACATTTTTAAACATTTTTTAAATAAATGTTTTCATTAATAAAATGTGTTTATATAATTTGTGGGGTAAAATTTCTATTTTAAAAACTTCATTTTTCAATGGAATGTTTGTTTGGGTAGAATGTAAATGAGCCAGAGACTTTAGGGTGCTTGCTGTAATTACTTTGGACGCGCGTGTGTGTGCCACTCATATTTCAACACTTGTCATCCTCCTAGTTCATCTATTTGTGTTTGTTATGTGAGAGGGTTCGCTGGTGGATTGGTGATCGTTAGATCAAAGCTGATCGATGGTCTGCATGTGTTTTAAACCTATCCGTGTGCCATCGTTTGAACCAATCACTTTGGACTTAACCACCGCTGTTTTATAACCCTTAGATCAAGTCAATCGTAGGATGACTTAATCTCAACCATTGATTCCATGCGCATTTCCAGAATCTTCCTCCACCCCTATATAAACCCCCCACTTCTCAGACTTTCAAGACTTTTGGGCATTCGTCATTTCTGATAGAAAAAGAAAAGAGAGAAGAGAGAAGTGAGAGAGAAGAGAGAAAAGAAAAGAGAGAAGAGAGAGAAAGAAAACTGTGTTAGCCATAAACCAAACCCTAACCGTAAACACTTCATTTTCTGAATCAAACCTTCGTATACACCTAACCCCAAACACAACCTTGAGTGTTTGAGAGAGAGTGGTTTGTTCATATTGAAGCTGTAACCTCTTTGTCTATGATCTTGTTTACAACTTAAACATTCGTGTGAAGATCTGTGTTTCTTTTTCATAGAAACTTTAGATCTACATTCTGCATGTTACATTTTCACTAGATCTGCATATTTCTTACTTGATTTAAGAAAATATTTACTGATTTGGTTTTGAAAATGTTTTATGGTTTCTATTCTTACGAAACTTAACCTTGACCTAGTTGGATTCGCACTTGGAGATTTTCAATCTCAAAAATATTTTTAAAACCGAGATTGATTAAGATCTTGACCGATTTTGAAGCGAGATATCCGTGGAATCTGGGTTATATTAAAGGTCAAACAGGTTTTTAGTTCTGTAAGAAAGAAAGAAAACAAAATCACAGCATATAGACTTTATATGTAATTTTTCTAGGACTGTCTGTAAATCTAAGTGTGTGTGAGTTCATGCATGTGAATAGGAATCACTTCACAAACACTTAACACACTACTACACTGGAAGTGTTGTGTATAAGATCAAAGATCATTGAGTCGACATAAGGAAGCTAAAGCAAAGGAAGTTATCAAACTGAAAAACATCATCAACAATCAGATCTATGAGAAGTTAGAAGGACACCAAGTGGGGTATATTCCTAAACTTAGAATAGGTTGATTTGTGTGCATGTATGTTGTATTGTTTGTAACTATCATTTGTTATTAGTGGATTTTTGTTTTTGTGACTTAGAAGTCACCGTGGATGTTTCCTCTGTTGGGAGAGGTTTTACCACGTTAAAAACTGTGTGTTTTATTATCTTCATCTCCTCATCTCAGTCTATAGTGTGCTGATTTTTAAAACTGTCTTGTTTTAAAAACTGATTACAAAGTCTTGATTACTCTCGTACATAAGTTTTTTGTAAACACATCTTGTTGTTTATAATTTTTATTTTCAAAAGAAAAGGGTTTCTCCAACAAACATCTCGGAGTTGCTTATACAGTTTAATCTTGTATTAAACGGCATTAGCAACGTTTTTTAGTTATTAGTAATTAATTGGGTTTCGACAGTGATTTTAAGAATGCGCCAAATGAGATTCCTATTTTATTTGAGTAAAGGACTGGCCACTCATTATTTTAATAAGCAAGGTGTCACATATGGTATCAGAGCATCAGGTTTTAGGGTCTTTAGGATCTGTGTGACTTATTACGATTCCAGCGTAGCGTTCTTTGATATAGATCCCTATTATTAGGATTGTTGTATTTATATACACATTTACGTTCTTTTGTTGATATACTTTGTATTAACTATGGACTTATACAAATTCGGTCTGGTTTCAGATGCCACCCAAAAAAGGATAACAAATTAGGTCCACTATAAGGGCCAATGCAGAAGAGGCTTAGCAAGTTCCACAGGGGACCGTGACAATCGCAGAGGTGAATAATATCGTTGCTCAGGCGGTTAATGACTCTATGGCACAGAAGTTCCCATAGGCTCATCCATAAAAGCCGATGGCACCTGTCGTCCAGGCCCACCAGGGAACATCAGTGTGGGAGAGGGTTCGGGAGGCCTTTCATAGAGGGCATTCATAAGAGTTTTAGGGCAGTGTAGATGTGGTAGCTGTCAGTGAGTAGAAGAAGGACATTTAGTGCCACCTTCGCATGGTTGAGTGTAGCGACACCCAAAAGCAGATACTCACCACCTTTATGTTGGTGGATGAAGCACTACAGTGGTGGGAGTCAGTGACTACGTCCGAGGAGAGGGGCATGATGACTATAATAGAGTTTTAGGTGCGATTTGACTACAAATATTTCCCTTTGGCGATTCAGACTGAGATGCGAAGGAGATTCTTAGATTTTTCACAAGAGGGCCAATTTGTGCCAGAGTGTGAGGAGGAGTTCACCCATTTATCAAATTTTGCACTTGACAAGGTGAACACTAAGGAGAATAAAATGACAAAGTTAATGGATGGGATCAATTAGAGGATTAGGTTGCACCTGCTTGGTAATCTAGAATTGAAGACATATACTGAGGTCGTCAATGCCATATTATTACACTATGGGGATCACCGTTTCCATATGAAGGGGAGAAAAAAAGCGGGGGAGTGTATCCAGTCAGACAAGAAATATGGTAATGGTGCTAGTGGGGTACCACAACAGTAGACTGTTAGACAACAGGAAAGGGGTTCCCAGCAGGGCCGACAAGGCTAAGAGAATAATGAGGGTAGCCAGCAAGACTGAGGCCACCAACGCTAGCGACTATGATAGACCCGACATGAGAGGCAGGTCCAGAGATAGGGGGATTTTACAGATTGTTATTTTTAGTGTGAAGATACAGGTCACAGGAAGAAAGATTGCCCACAATAGGTTCAGGGGCAGCAACGGGGTGCCCAGTAGGGGAAGTTGGTGCAGTTACCACCTGGAGCACTAGTTCCAGTAGTCCCACAACAGCATGGACAAATATAGTATGGGCATGTCTATAACGTTCAGAATGCGATGATACCATAGGCGCCGCAATCTCCACCTGCAATTGAGGTTACGTTTCCTATACATGGGCATATGGATTGGGTATTATTTGATACGGGAGCTTCACATTCTCTCATAGCTACTAGATTTGCAAGCACGATTGGTGTATTAGAGATAGTCGGTAGCATTATTGTGTGTGTAGATTCACCATTAGGTAGTGGGGACCTTATTCACTCCGTTTGTAGAGGGGTGGAGTTAGATGTCGGGATATTGTGCTTAGAAATTGACTTACTCATATTAGATATGATTGGGTATGGCATCATTTTGGGCATGGACTGGTTGGAAATGTATAGAGCAATGGTGGATTCCTTTAATAGGACCATTGTGTTTGCTATTCTGGGGTAGGAGATGTTCTTGGTGGAAATGCCTCTTCTTGAGGAAGGGTCGAGCACGAACTTGTACTATATTAAGGAGGAGACATCGCAGGAGATGGTCATATCATTAGATTCGATCCCAGTGGTTAGGAAGTTTGCAAACGTATTTCAGGAGATACTGAGTTTATCATCGAGTTGGGAAATAGATCTTGTTATCGATCTAGTTCCTGGGACTAGGCCGATTGCATGTGTACCATATCAAATGGCCCCATCAGAGATGTGGGAGTTGAGGACCAAATTCAATAGCTCTTGGGGAAAGGATTCATTAGACGAAGTACATCATCATGGGGTGCTCTATTGTTGTTTGTGAAGAATAAAGACGGTTCACTTTGATTGTGCATTGATTACTAAGAGTTGAACAAGTTCAAGATTCAAAATAAACATCCGTTGCTTGGAATCGATGACTTGTTGACCAATTGAGAGGTGTAACTTACTTTTCAAAGATAGACTTGAGATCTGGGTATCACCAGTTGCTCATTAGGGAACAAAATGTCCTTAAAACTGCATTTTTGATGAGGTATGGGTCGTATGAGTTCATGGTTATGCTATTTGGATTAACGAATGCCCCAGTAGTATCCATGGATCTCATGAATAGGGTTATTTCCTTGACCATTTTGTTATCATATCCATAGAGGATATTCTGGTATATTCTCAGACTTAGGATGAGTACGCCGAGCACTTGTGTATGATTTTATAGGTATTACGAGATCATCAGTTGTACACTAAGGTCTCAAAGTGTGGACTCTGATTATGTGAGGTGCAGTTCTTAGGTCATGTTGTGTGTGACAGAGGCATTTTAATGGACCCGAATCAGGTTACAGCGGTGAAGGAGTCGGGTTAGCCCATGACAATGATGGAGATCCGTAATTTCTTGAGATGGTCAGGGTATTATCGTTGTTTCTTAAAGGGTTTTTCGAAGATTGCATGTCCGTTAATGAATCTGACTCGGAAGGGGGTACCATTTGTGTGGGGTGATTACTGTCAGTTAGCTTTTGACGAGCTAAAGGACAAGTTAACTTTAACATCTATGCTCGCACTACCTACGGGAGGAGTGGAGTACCTTGTATTTACTGATGCGTCCTTACGGGAACTTGGGGTTGTGATAAAGCAAGAGGATCAGGCAATAGTGTGTGCTTCTACCAAGTTTAAGCCCCATAAGAGGAACTATCTCACGCATTATTTATGGTTAGCTATTGTAGTTTTAACTTTGCAGATTTGAAGTCACTTTCTCTTGGGAGAGAAATTAAGTCTATACACTAGATCATAAGTCGCTGCAGTATCTGTTCATTCAGAAGGATCTCAACATGCGACAGCATAGATAGTTGGAATTTGTGAAGGACTATTAGTTTGATATTCGATACCACCCAGCGAAGGCTAATATGGAGGCATACGCGCTGAGCTAACGACCTACGTGGGAGTTAGCGGCGGTCTGGAAAGCTAAGTAGAGTGGAATTTTCTAGGATAACGTAGTTTCTAGTGTTTGTTTGGTAGTGTTGACAATCACACATTAGATTATTATGCGGGTTGTGAAAGCACAGGTCGGGGATTAGGTTTATTAGGACATAGTACGACAGTTGTTGGCAGAGGGGGTGGAGTCTTACTCGATCAGTTTTGAGGGAGACTTACGCTTTAATAGGAGACTTATAGTTCCGAAGTATGGAGATTTAAGGCTTTATTTTATGATAGAGTCTCATGAGTCGAATTTATGGTACATCCTAACAGGGATAAGATGTACTAGGATATCCACAGACAGTATTGGTGGGCAGGTATGAAGCGGGACATAGTTGGGTTTATCTCGAAGTGTACCACATGTCAATTAGTGAAGGTAAACCACCAAAAGCCAATCGAGATGTTGGAGTCATTAGATAATTTGTTGTGAAAGTGGGAGAGTATATCAATGGACTTTATCATGAGGCTACCGACATCACATAGGGGTCATGATTCCGTATGGGCGATCATGGATCATTTGACCAAGGTGCCCACTCTTTGCCAGTACGGGTGGACTAAATGACGAAAAAATACACCCAGTGCTTCATAACCAAGATAGTGAGGCTACATGGGGTCCCGGCTAATATTGTGTTCCAACGGGATAAGATCTTTGTGTCCTATTTTTGGCAGACTTTTCAGGAGGCGATGAGAACTGAGTTACAATTGAGTATAGCTTATCATCCGTAGACTGAGGGGAAGATTAAGTAGGTTAATCAGATATTGGAAGAGATGCTCAGGATGTGTATACTTGACTTTAGGTGAGGTTGGGAGTGGTACCTTCCACTGGTGGAGTTCGCACATAATGATTCTTAGCGGTACACTATTGGCATGGCACCTTATGTGGCCTTATATGGACGATCGTGTCATTCGCCCACTTTCTGGTTAGAGGTGGGGGATAACAAGCTCCTTGTACCTGAGATGATTCAAGATACGTTCGCCAAGATTGATCTTATTCGGGGGCATATACGAATTGCTCAGGATAGGCAGAAGAACTATCCAGATGCAGATAGGAGACATATAGAGTTGAATGTGGGTAACCAGGTATTGTTATGGGTGTCTCCTATGAAAGGAGTTATGAGATTTATGAATAAAGGGAAGCTCTCACCGAGGTATGTGGGGCCTTTCCCAATTGTTGAGAGGATAGGGTCGGTGGCGTGCAGGCTCGCCTTGATAGAGCATCCGTAGCGGATTCACAACGTGTTTCATGTATCGTTGTTGAAGAAGTACTAGAGAGGTGAGAGGCCGGTTGCTATTTTAGATCTTAGTGAGTGTAAGATACAGTATAAGATGGTGCCCTTGGTTCGTGTTCAGTGGGGATATCACAACGTCGATGAGTCGACGTGGGAGCGGGAGGATGATATGCGAGAAAATATCCTGAGATTTTCATACCAGGTATGCATGAATTTTGGGGATGAAATTCCTTTGTGGGGTGGGGGGAATATATAACACGCCATAATTTTAAGTAATTATAATATAACATTTAAATTACAAGTGTGCATGTAATTTAAATAAATTAAAAAATAATCAAAATTTAAATAAATATTAACTAGTGAGAAATGGATTAATATTTATGTGATTATATATTTACTATTGTGATAAAGTAAATAAAATAATGGCAAATGGTATTATGTAATAAGTGGGTAAAAGAGGCAGGATTTGACGGTATCTCAACCGGGACACACGTGTGGGGTTATATTAGGTTAAGATGGGATATTTATGATTGGTGACTCGAATGATAATTTCAAGTGCATGGTTGATTCAGAATAGGTCAAAATAGTTGAAATTAAGTACATGGGGGTAGTGATTGGGTTCTGAGGGCTTTTTAAACTAGACGGGACTCGGACAGGGGTATACGGGTCATTTTACATTAGAGTTTTTACCCATTTTCGGGTTTAGTCTTATAAAATGAGAGTATGGGTGAGAATGGATATCCACCTTATTATTCTAAAAACCTAAGAGATAAATATGAGAGAAAAGAGAAGGAAATCCAAAGGGTGATCAATAAAAGGAAAGAGTTAGGAGAGATACTTTTAGGCTTGGATCATCACACAACAGAGGCAATTCATAGTCTACAAATTCAGATTTTACAATCCTAGTAAGGTAAGTGGTTAACTTTCTTAATATTTTATGCATGCAGTTCAATTCATATTATAGTTTGTGACAAATATGTTTTGGATGGGATTTATATGAACAAATGACTTTTGGGACATGATTTCATAGTATTGGAATGAGGATTATATTATATGAAATATGAGAATAGGAATTCATGCAGAAAGATATAGTCTTGAATGAAAAGATTAAGAAATTTTGCTTGATTTGAATAATGAATCCCATGAAATTGATGATTTGTAAGTGAAATTAAATATGAAAAGTGATTAGATTCATATATATAATTAATGGAGAATGGAAATTTTGGTTATGTTGGATTTACATAATGAATTGTATAGTGAAAGTATATGAAATCCCAATTTGGTAACAAGAACCGGGCTACAGCCCATAATCGAATCGATTCTGCCCTCATAGGCGAATTGATTCGAACCTGTTGTTAGAAATAGTTTGGGTTATTTAAATTAATTCGAAATTCGGTTAGGACTTTGTCGATTATAGAGGGTCCGTAATTATGTTGGGACTTCTGGAAATTTTATGAGTTATTATATGACTTTGGGCTAATTGGGAATAAATTCGGGGTATGAATTTGGGGTGTTTAGGATGAACGATACTCGAGAGTTAGTTAACAAAATTGGACTAGAATTTCGATTGAGATTGATACGGGATGGTTGGGAATGTCTAAGTATCCAGAAGTATTATAATAGTGATGAATTAATAAAACAAAGAATTATTTAAATATTTGGGAGTTGGTATTAGACTCGGGGCATAAAGGCTAGTGCTACGGGGAATATGCATGGTTAGCTGGCTTTATGTATATATATACGGGTATAGAGACAGTATATATATATATATATATATATATATATATATATGTGTGTGTGTGTGTGTGTGTGTATTTGATATATATATGTGAAACGTACCTACTCTAGTAGGATGCTATCGGTGAAGGTTGCACGTTATGGATGGTCTACCCTAGCAAATCCCAGCAGGTGGTCATTGGTCTGTGTAAGACCACCCTATATGAGTTTGGAGTCCTATGGAGTAATGTGGTATGGTTACGACCCACAAACTTAAGACTATGACCACCTTCGATTTTACGTTTATGCTTTGGGTTCAGTGACATTATTCCAACGATGAATCAAGTTGAGGTGTATATCCCTGGAACCTGATAGCATACTAGAGATTTGTATCCAGTGAGGTAATGCTCAGAGGGTTTACGGTTATGTATATAGCTAGTGATATATATGTATGTATACTTGATGTGATATGAAAATGTATATATGAATGTGAAGAAAACATATAGGGTCATAAGACATTAAAATGTGAATAATGAATTAATAAGTAGTGAAAGTTATGTGAAATGGATTGATAAATTATAATTGAGAATTATAATTACAAAGCGAATGTGAAAGATAATTATATAAAAATACGCGTGACACAGGGTAGCATATGGATTGAGGTTTACATTCAAACTAGTTAGGCAGGGTAGAATAATTAGGGTTTACAAATGCATACGTTAGGTGTGCAATTTAATTGAGGGATGAGGATTATCTCATGGGAGTGCGATACCAGTTTAAATAGGGAAGAGTGCAGTGCATATTTATTAATGCATTTTAATTAGTTGCAAAATATTTTCAAAATGATTTAGGCTCTGACCCGTATCAAAATATTTTCAAAAACTTATAGGTGTCCAGCCACAAGGACACCATGCATGTGTATCTTTCCAAGTCATCGAAATTGAAGGCACTTTGGAGTAATGCAGGGGTTTATTTAGTAACTTCTATCTTTAAGACTCTAGATAATACTCTTTTATTTATTATTTGAGCATGTTGCCCATGGTCAGACTTTTATATTCAATTTTTATTTAGTACAATTATGATGGATTTTGTGTGGTATTGTCTACGATGGTTATTTAGTTTGAATTTTATATTAATTCAATAGTCACATTTAATTATTGTGATTGTGTATTTAATTATTCATTTGGCATGGCTTATGGTGAATGGTTTTATTTATGGTAATTTAAATAGAGTTTAAAAAATTGGCATCGGTCTTGACTAATAGGTTATTAGTAATTAATACTATTTCGACAATAATGCTAAGAATGAGCCAAATGAGATTCTTGTTTTATTTGAGTAGAGGGTTGGCCACCTGTTATTTTAATAAGTAGGGTGTCACACCCCACATGGAACTCGAGACTTATCCAAGGATAAGGAAGCAGGCTTACGATTTAGAAATAGAGTATATGTGCCCGAGGACTCATCCTTATAAGGACAAGTATTACAAGAAGCCCGTCGTTCTAAATTCATGATTCACCCCCAAAGTACCAAAATTAATTATGCATTGAAGAAACAATGTTTGTGTTCAAATACGAGTAATGACATTGAGAACTTTGTGAGAAGATGTCTTACTTGTCAACGGGTAAAGATTGAACACCAGTGTCTTAGTGGACTTATCAAACCTTTACTAATTCTGGAATGGAAATAGGATCATATCACCATGGATTTTGTTAGTGGACTACCTCGTACGTTCCAAGGATACAACTCCATTTGAGTGATAATACATCAACTTACCAAATTTGTCCATTTTCTGGGAGCAAAAACTGTCGATTCTTTTCAGAAGCTCAGTAAACTTTACATTCGTGAAATTATCTGATTACATAGAATTCGCCTATCCATAATATCAGGCAGAGATTTTCATTTTGTAGGAACGTTTTGGAAAGCACTTCTGGCGGAAATGGGTAATAAACTCCACTTAAGTACCGCCTTTCATCCTCAGACATATGGACAATCTGAATGTACTATTCAAACTTTGGAAGATATGTTATGATCTTATACGTTAGACACGCCCAATAATTGGAATGAGCATTTACCACTCATTGAGTTTTCGTATAATAACAACTACCAGTTAAGTATCAAAGCCACCCCATTCGAAGCCTTTTTAGAAGACCATGTCGATCGCTCACATGCTGGAATGAATCAGTGAATAGTAAGAAATTTGGTCCCGACATAATCCAAGAAACTACCGAGAAGATACAGCAGATCAGAGAGAGATTCAAGATAACCTATGATCGCCAAAAGAGTTTACAGACCATCGTCGGAAGCCACTATAATTTTAAGTTTTCAACAGGATATTTTTAAAAGTTTATCCTCGAAAAGGGATTTTACGTTTTGGAAAGAAAGAAAAACTAGCACCAACATATATTGGACCTTTCACTATTATTAAACACCTTGGATCTATAGCCCATCAGTTAGAAGTACGAGTGGAGTTATCCAATATTCATAATGTATTGCATGTGTTCCAGTTATGTCGGTATCTTCCAGACCTAACCCATGTCATTACATGGAAATAAATCTTTTTGCAACCCAACCACGAGTTTGAAGAATGCCCCATTCATATTTTAAACTATCAGATGAAAATCCTCCTGAATAAAGAAATTCTACTAGTAAAAATACTCTAGGAACATCAAAATCAGTAAGAAGCTACATGGAAACTAGAAGAAGCAATAAGAAAACAATATCTTGAACTTTTTCAAGGTAAAATTTGAGGATGAATTTTCTTTTTAGGTAGGTATATTGTAACACCCGTACATTATAACCGAGCTAGTTAGTATCAACAACTATCTAAAATTTCCATTATCTCCCTTATATGTTATTCAAACGTAAAAACATCCTAACAAAGATGAAACTACATCATTAAACCTATAACTTTGTTTGATTATCCAAGTACCACATAAAGTTTAAATTTACCAAAATTCCCCTTTAACTTTTCAAACAAGTATAACTTGACCTATACTTAACCCCTAGACCCAATTCTTATATCAAATTAAACCTCTAGACTTTAACTAATTAGAATTTATGATCCTAACCCCTGAAATTTCATGAAATTATTAAAATGCCAATAAAATTAGGAAAAATCTCATATTTAATCCCTAATAAATATAAAAACTTCAAACCAGTGATTAAAACATTAAACCCAACATTAACACATTACTCCCCTCTCACAATAGCCTCTACAAAGGCAGAAGAAGACAAAATCACATGGTTACACCATGTAACCATGTGTCGCTCAAGTTTCTATATCTTTATCTTCTTAAATAAAGGAAGAATATGCCTCATTTATGCTCCAATGACCTCCCCTCACCTCTTACAATAAATTCCCCACGATCACCAGTAACAAAACCCATCCCTTAAGCCTGTCCAAAGTTCAAAATTTTCCCTTCAATCTGGTGTTCTGTTAATTTATGTGTTAAAACTTATTCTTTCAATTCCAATGATTTTTTGTGTTATTATTAGGCTCATATCAATCAAAACAACCAAGCTTTTACATCTAAAATAGCCTTTGTTCGAAGAAACCACAAAAAACTCCATTAAAACTTGAGATTTGATGGTAAAATTTGATTCCTTCACTCTAAACCAGTTTCAAAGTTAGGAATAAATTTTGTATGAACTCGGGAGCTTAATTAAAATGGTAGTTTTCAAAAAATCATAAGTTTCGAGCCTTAATTTCTCAAAAGCATTTTCTATTTTAGAAAAATAAAAACTTCAAATTCTTGATTACCAAACCACCCCAGTCCTTCAAACCAAAACCAAATCCTTCCTTGGGATAGCAGAAACACAACCATATTCATAAAATCCTTTGCCTTTTTTAGTTAAGTTTTGAAAAATTGTTCAAATTTTTTGAAACATACACAGTATTTGTAACTCGATGAATATTGGACCTCAATCAATAAAACTTATATTTTAGATTTCCTTATGAAAAATCAGGTTAGATTAGTTCAGGAATCATCTCAAATAATTTGGAGAATCAGTATTTATTCATGGTCAAAGTTTTCTCAAACCCTATATCAATTGTCGAGAGGTTAAAGACGAACTTTTCAACTAGAAATCTTGACGAAGCGCGTGAGGACGCATGGCCAATCAAAATTTTCTATTTTTTTTCAATATTTTTATTAAATATTTCAGGACAAAATGGTAAAAGGTAAGGCAGTGTTTGGTTAATCATAGTTCAAGTTATAGAAAATAGGGTTTTAAGCTATAAATATTTTCCTATAATTATAAATTGACCCCTCATGACTTTTCAAGTTATGTATTTTAAACCCTACTTTTTCTACATGTACTTTGTTAAATTTTGAGTCAAAAAGTCTTCAAGTTTCAAATTTGACCTTAAGCCTTAGATTTTAAAGCCCCTAAAATATTTACAAATTAGCCCATAAACTTTAACAAACACAGTTTTTTAGTTATTTTCACCAACCAAACATTATTATCATCCACACTAATATACAAAAGTATTTTTGTATAGATGTGTATAGATAATTAAGTACCATCCCCTCTGGATCTCTTCTTAAATCATACTTAACCTCGTCTGATACTATGTACAAGTAGATTTTATCTTTTTTATAGTAAATTTTAGCGTACTTGTTTTACTGCTATTGATATCACTATGTGATAGCCCTACTTGATTCCTAGCACGTGTAGAAATTACCATACTAATATGTTATTATATCTCTGATTATTTTTAATTATGGTTAATTGGATCAATTTTAACCCTTCTGGTCTAATAAGTGACATCATGAAAATCATTAGAATGATTGAATCAGTTCATCCTACACCTCTATACATATTATTTCTTAAAAGAAGCATTAGGATTAACTAGATAGTAAACTACAGTATTGTCCCACAAATTTTTTCTACTTAGCCTGAGGATCAGATGTTTGAGGGCCTGAATTTTAGTTACATATGTATGAGTGCCACTTTAATTGTGTGCCTATCTAGTTATTTTTTCCCAAAGGTTTTGGGTTGAGTATAATTTGGTTATACTGATGACATATCACTTTTTCTATACCCATTTGTAATCTGGTAACTATGGGATTATCAGCTGAAATTCCTTGACTTTATTATTATAAAATTTGTACCATGTTGTTGTTCCAATTAATAAATTATATACACACTCCAAGCTTCTATCTACATATAATTTGTTATAAAATTGGTGAGATCTTCTTCGCATATTTTTACTAATTCCTTTTTCCTCCAGATGTTCCAGGAGAACGAGGATAGTCCCCCCCCCCTTTTGTGATATACACGGGCCACATATTTACATATTTAAGTATATGGGTGGAGACTAAATCAGATGGGAGCAATGAGTGGTGGTTTTCGATTACCTATTTTATCTTTCGCTTTGAGAATAAAATGTATTTCACCTCTGTGGTGGTAGTACAATAAACGTGCAACGTTACTTAATGAATAAAGTTCCGTTTTCCAATAAATATTGTTTAACTTACTAAGCTTCTATATTTTTCTTCTCCTTAAGGAATAGGATTGAGGATTTATTTGAGTTATTTTGATTTTGATTTGGACTTGGACATTACAATTGTTGACCCTTTCTCTCCCAAAAAAACCCTGCCCATTCTTCTCTTTTTTCCCACTATTCACCATCTTCTACCTCTGTTTCTTCCTCCGTATGGGGGGGGGGGGGGGGGAGGTAACCTTGTTAGTTTTTTCTCTAATTTTCTTGAAAATAACCCATATTTGAACTCTTGTGTGAATTTTGTCCACTTGTGGTGCTCGAATTTGTTTTGAGGGTGGCCGTTTTCTTGTACAAGTTTTCTCTACATGTGGTTATCTTAGGTAGTCCAAATCGGAGTGGTGGACGCTGGATTCACATTCTTATCAGATGTTTAGACTTGAGGCTATGAACATTTTAGCCCCATTTATATTCCTTGGCGGATGTCTATTCCCAGGCTTTCATTTTGTTAGATCGACCTTGCTCCCTCTGAAGTCCTGTTTGGTTGGACTGGTGACTCTGTTAGGGTTGATTTGTCCTTTGATAGATTTTTGTCTGCTCCATTTAACTGTGTCGGGTACCTTTTCTCCCACAACAGATCTCAAATCATTTCCAATAGCTTTAATAACTTTTCTGCCATTAAACCACCCTCTGCAAGCCTCGTCTTTGGATCCTCTTGGTATGATTTTCCCATTATCAAACACTGCTTCCTTAGGTTTCGAGGTCTCCTCCATATGCGTGTTATAGTTTTTACTTTCTTTTGTTGATTTTATTGTTTGTCTTGTTGTTTTTATTACATTTCTTATCTAAGCTTGCCCAAATATGTTTGGATGCAGTTATTCTTTTTTTTTCTTATAATATTTGGTTCATATATTAAATCCTTCTTGAGATGTCCAAAAAAAAGTTGGACTTCAACATAATAAGAATACAAATACATATGACTTTTATACAAACAAATTTAGTTATCTTTTTAACATGATTCCTTAAAAGACATGGTAAAGTGCAAGTAGACGAGAGGGTAAAATTTCATATAAACTAGTTTACCTAGTGGTAGAGTTTTTAGAATATAGCCAACTCTAGAGGATTTGAGAATTTAATTTATTTTACAAAAAAAATTATAATTTTTTTAAAACCAGTATTATTGAATTGGAAAACTATAAATCACCCTTTCTTGGTAGGGTTATTAGGATCTAGTCTACTCTATATATTTGTTGTAATTTTACTTTCATTTGATGATTTTATTATTTATCTTGTTGTTGTGATATTTTTTCTTATCTCTGCTTGCCCAAGAATGTTTGAGTGTAGTTATTATTTTTTTCCTTATAATATTTTATGTCAAAAAAAATGTTAAACTTGAACATAATAAGAATGCAAATACATATGAATTTTATGCTAACAAATTTAGTTGTCTTTTTAACATGATTCCTTAAAAGACGTGGTAAAGTTCAAGTAGAGGAGAGGGTAAAATCTATGTATATATACAAAACTGTAGCATTATTTAGAACTTCTAATCTGGATGTGCCATGTGTTTTGCATTAATATCTAAGATATTTTTCATATTTAAATAATTGACAAGACTACAATTACTAAATAAGTGCACCAGAAGGTGTAAAGTTCTTTTTTATGTGCATTAAGGAACCATATCAGTGACAGACGTAAATGAACCTCATTTGTTCATTATAAGAGCATCCACAGTGGTGGATGCTTAGAATCAGCAAAGTTACAAACCCAAAAGTGATATAACCTTTCGTCAGATAAACCAGTACACAATGGGGGAAATGGTAGAAAGGCATAAATCAGTTCCTACGAACTTATGTTGTTCGTACGAACTAAAATAACTTTTCTTACGAACAACATTTGTTCGTAGGAAATGTTACGGACAAATGTTGTTCGTAAGAACCCTTATTTATATTTGTTACGAACTTTATTTGTTCGTAGGAATTCCTACGAACAAATGAAGTTCGTAGGAAGGACTTGCAAATTCAGCAACCGTTCAGTAAATCTAGCAAACGACTACTATTTCCTCTACAAATTTTGTAAGCTTTCCCCCACCACTGTATACCTCCCAATTTGTATCTTTACAATTTTTGTTGTCTTTATACTCCACCATTACGGATGCTCTAAGGGTCTGAATAACCCATTAAGCAACCAGAGGGAAAAAGCCAAAAAAAATTCAAATCCTATCCATACCTCCAGAGTCAGATCCAATAACGTGGAGCACTCTAACTACTGTCACAAATTTGCTAGAATTATTAATGAGTGCAATCATCTGAATCTCTAGAGCACTAGGACACGTTTAACATGGAAAAATAACAGATAAGGTTTTTCTAATACCTTGGTGTACCTTTGTGCTTATCATGAGATTCTTAGGCTAATCAAGGTAAGTGTACAATATGTTCTTTAAATTGACTTTCTAACTCCATCTAAAGATCATGGATTCTTCTTCCTGAAGATCTAGAAAACTTTATCGCCAATGCCTTCGAATTAGCTACAAACTCTTCCGTCATCTTAATATTTGGCAGCAAAGGCCTATAGGTTAAACTTCAAACTAGCATTTGCCTTCCCAAGTAGGTAAGATGTCCAAAATTAAAATTATAAATATCATTACATTTTATTCCCGCAATAATTTCTCCTAGAATCGATATGTTTTTTTTGTATACAGAATCATTTGATATTTTTTTTAAATTATAAATTTTTATTTTTGATTTTTAGTTCCAACAGTTCGCGCCCCACGCGTGACTGTAACTAAAGTTGTCATAACAACACAACATCGATATTAATCACGCCCACACGAAGACACGTGTACATTTCATTAAGCTATTTATCAATTTTATATCATCTAGACTAATGTAGACACATATGTATTTGATCAATGCATATATTTAATTGGTTCATGTATAAGGAGGTTCATATATAGAAGCCTAAACCTAGTATGTTTACATTAAATGTAATAGACACATGCATTTGGATAGATACATTTTAGAGATCCTATAAATACCCATATATTGTTGGTATTTGAAGTGAATTCATAAAAAAAGACAAAAATAAATTAGCATTTTTAATAGAAATTTATTTAATTTTTCTGGTTGGTTGTTTTGATCTTTGGTATACACGTGTTATGATTACCAATACTCCGATAGTTAAAAAAAATCTCGAATTCTTATTTAGCATTTCAGTGTAATTTTTTAAAAAAATATGTCAATCATATGACTTTTAATATTAATTTAAAATCTTTTTTCATTCGTGGAATATATTATGTGAAAAAAGACACAACAAAAAAAATTGATAAATTTGGCCAAGCATCGCGTGGCCTGCACGCTAGTTTCATATAAACTAGTACACCTAATGGTATAGTTATTAGAATTTAGATAACTCTAGATGATTTGAGAATTTAATTTAGTTTACCTCAAAAACTATAATTTGTATAAAACCATTCTTATTGAATTGAAAAACTACAAAGCGCCCTTTCTTGATAGAGTTATTAGAATCTAGTTTTAGACAAAAAGAGGTTTTGACAGCTGTGGGATTTGAAACCACGCGTTTCGAACCAAAGCCTAAATCTGGCACCTTAGACCACTCGGCCAAAGTGTCACATGTCTCTAGTTGGTCAATGTTTAACTAATTCATATCATATCATTCCATTACAAAATAATCATAGTACACTTTGGCTTCTTGGAGAACTGGAGGTGTTAAATTTTCCAACTGTAGAATAGTATTTTTATGTTTGTTTTGTGGGTTGGTGTGAGAATCCTTGATGCGTTTAAATTTAATATACATCTATATGTATCATGATATTGAATTTATAAGTATTTCTGGTTTAAGGTATCAGTTCAAAGATAATTATAAGTCAAGTAAATTTTATAAATAACATTTTATTATAATCAAATTATCCCATTAGACCAGATTACCAAATCCCTAATTCTTTCCAAGTTAAGAGTCACTATTTATAATTCCCAAAAATTTTAGACTTTACCCATTGGACTTGATTATATTTATCAACTTATGAAAGCAATGTCATCAACATTACCTGAAGTTAGGGTCCCTTTGATTGACATGAAATTATTTTCCACGAAAAATAGTAATTTTATCTTCATTGTTACTTTTGCAATGCTTGATTTCAAATTCACTTTGTAAACACAATGGCCATAAATACGAAAAGTGTTTTGCAGTTTTATTATTTTTCATGGACAACAATTTTTACTCAAACTCTAAAGAACTGATTTCCACGAAAAACTCCAAAAGTAAAACATCGTGCTCGTATCGTTTTCCACTCATTTTCCAACTTTGTTATCAAACATGCCCTTAGAGTTTTTACACCCTCGATAATGTTGAGATTTGAAATAATTTTATATACCATTTTAGGAACAATGTCATTGATGCAAGAATACCCATAAATTATTAGATTTACTAGTTAAGGATGGATAAACTATTTGATAATCAGATAAGTTCGGTAAATACCAAATACTTGGATTGGTCTAAATTCTGTTACTTTACACCTTAATTGAAAAATATGGGTTTTTAAATTTTAGTCGATGAAAATTAACTGTTAAACATTAAATCACCCTTAAATAATTTTTAGACATCCAAAGAAACACACACAAACTCATTTACCGATTTCTTTCTCTTAATATTTACAAAACACCCCCTCCCCTCCCCCCTAAAACATAATCCTGTATCTACCAGGGAGGGTGGGTGGGTGGTGGGGGGAAGGCAGGGGCGGGGGGGGGGGGGGGGGAGAACCTTTAAAATTAAGATAGTATTAGGTAAATGGATATTTATGGGACCTATGTATTTAAAAAATTATTTTCATGATTTTAAAGTCAAAATTAATTACAAGGGACTAAACTCTAGAAATACTGAGAGTGCACTTGCGTTCAATGATTAAACTTGTCTAATTAAATTCCAATTTTATGCCCAGATATCAATTAAGGCCGTAAAACATGCATCTAATTGTGATTGAAAATTCATACAAATTATCTAGTATGCATTATCAAACAATCACAAAATAAAGTTGAGGAAAAATCCCCAGTAAGGGCCAAACCTTTTATTTCTCTATAAACTCTAAATATACAACTTACAATTACGTAGCATAAATACAACGTTTTTGTGAGGACGAAATAACCTCGGGTGTCGGCTTGAAGTCTTTAACAAGAGATCCTGCAAAAGCTTCAATTGGTCGGTAATGGAGATAGCCTTCTTCTCCACAAGGGTTACTCCAGAATGAGTAAGGTGAATAATCATGCCAAGAATGATTCACACAATTGATTTGGAATTTTTGGCGTGAATCAAAAAGGGTTTAAAGATTAAAAGATGAAGTCTTTTGGTGCATCTAAAATGAAGAAACGGAGTTTTAAAAGACTTAAAAAAACCAAGCATCAAAGCAATTATTTATAGGTTAAATAAAAAGTTAAGGCGACGCGGGTGGTTTGAACGATATTAGATGTCATTACTAACAACATAAGAAACTACCCAAAAAATGTAAATCAGTACGGGTTCATTTGATGCAAGATTCAAACGACCCTTCAAATGACCTTTCAAGCGACATGTGATGTCGTTAGAAGTTATCATTTGAACAACTTCTCATTTTCGTTTGAACGACATTGCTATGTCATTCGAATGATACAAGCAACAAATATTTCTTTAAAAAGTCTCGCCTACAGGTCTTAAAAAAATTTACTTATAAAAACGCCTCAATTTTGATAAAAACATTTTACAAAAATATCCCAAATAAATGCATGAATATTCATAACTCCAATTAATCATCTTAATTTTTAGCGTAGTGGAGTTAGTGAGAATAAAGCCGGTTGAAGATGCACGATGCACGTAGACAATGATGGAAGCGTGTTGCTTAAGATTCAGATGATGGACGTCAAGTTAGAACGTGTGAAGACGTACCGAGATGTAACCATATATGATATACTAACTGTGATATAGGACAATACGTGAATTCCTAGATTCTATATGGACATTTATAAAACATGTCCTTACAAATCTCCCCCTATGTCTATATCGATACGTTCATAAAAAATTCGAATTATGCTACCCAAAAAATGAGACATACAATTTTAATATCCCCAAAAACCCACAAATGGAAATATCAAATAATGTTTCCTAAAAAATCTTCAACATCTTCAAAGCTTCAATTCTCCAACATTTTATTGTCATCATCAGGGTGTGCAAAAAAATGATCCCCAACTTTGTACCTACACACATGAGATAAGAAATAAATACCCGTGACACACAAAAGTTTAAAATATAATGATAGGAAGAAAATCAACATCAATTAAGCTCAAGCAAATCATTAAATGAAACAAGCAATAAATCACCCCCCTAATTCGTTCCCTCCATTTTTATGATGTCTCTAAATAAACAAATAAGAAGAACACAAAGCAATGCATCGGGAGAGTGTCACGAGGTAATTAACTTCTTTTTTTCAATTTTTCAAAATTTTTCTTACAAAAAATATAACAAAGAATCACACCATGAAGTAACACGAAAATAACGAAGTAGGTGATAACATAAATGAACGGATGTGAACAAATTCAATTGAAAAATCAACATAAATAATCATAAAATGTGTGCATGATGAATTTTGGATACGCTTAACGAATTGACTCAATATCTTCCTTAGGTGTAAAAATGGTGGAATTATAAGAATTTGACTGAATCTAATCAACAAATCAAAGTTCAAAATGATTTCCACACCAATAACGCCCAAAACTGTATAATGCTTTTTTGAGATTTTCAAGACTGTGGAAAGCCGTTGATATACATATCCAACCAAACTCCCTCAAATGTAATAATGATCATATAGTGATATTTTCTTAGCTATTGAATGGTCATATCAACCTAAACTAGTTTGGCCTTGGATACTTTTTTCTATGCCACACTTTTTTGTCTCTTTTAAATACTTTGGGTCTTGGCTAGTGTTTTCAATGTCACACTTTTTTTTTACCCGGTTAAACGGTGGCTTAATCACAAAGGTTATTATGGGCACCTTTCATAGCCCTTTCCCGTTTTTCAGTCAACAAATATAAGATTGATACAATATCTTCACATGCAACGGTTATTACAACGCTTGCAACAGGAATAAATGTCTCCTCAAAGTCTATACCCTATATCTGTGTGTAGTCCTGAGTGGCCAACCTAACTTTGTTTCGTATAATGGTAACATTCTCATCCATCTTATTCTTATAAATCCACTTGGTACCAATCACATTCTTCTCACTAGGTCTGGGGACAAGTTCTCAGACATCATTATTTCGAAACTGAAGAAACTCATCCTATATAACGGATATCCAGTGTCCATATTTGAGTGCTTCTTTGACGTTTCTCGGATCGACTTTAGATGTGTAGCACATAACATTGACCATGTTCTCTAGCTGAGCACGAGTCTTAACCCCTAAAGTGGGATCTCCTAGAATGGCAGAAGGGTCATGACTCTTGCGAGCCCAAGCAGGTTTGTCCCCCAAATCAGGAGTAGGGTCCACCCTGGGTGTGTGAGGAATAATGGCATCATCAAATGGTAGTACGTTATCCTCACACAAAAGCCTAGGATCAATAAACTCCAACGGTCCATCATCTTGCACAGTGACATTTATTGAGTCCATAACCTTATAGTTACTCAGGTTAAAAACTCGATATGCTCTACTCATCGATGAATAGCCTAACAATATTCCCTCATCCCTCCGGGATTCGAACTTTATTAATTGCTCTCTATCCCATAGGATGTAGCATTTGCTCCCCAAAACACGAAAATATAAAAGGTTGGGCTTCTTTCCAGTCCACATTACATAAGGCATCTGAACTGTATGTGGACGAAGATAAACCTTATTCACCGTGTGGAACGCGATAGACACCACGTCTGCCTAAAATATCCAAGAAATTTTATGACCTAGAAGCATATATCTAGCCATGTCCTGAATCGTCCTATTCTTCCTCTCAATAATCCCATTTTGCTAAGGATTTTTAACAGTCGAAAACTCATGTTAAATCCCGAGGCTATCAAAGTAAAGATCTACTTTTACTTCCTTAAAATCAATGTCATTGTCAATGCGTATTCTATTAATAGTGACACCGTGTTGATTTTGCAGGACACGAGACTTAGTCATAAGAAACTATATAACATCGAATTTTTCTCTCAGAAAACCTATTATGTAATAAAGAGAGTAATCATCTACCATTACGAGGATATACCTCTTACCACCCAAACTCTCATTATGAGTAGGACACATAAGATCCATGTGAATCAACTGAAGTACGCGTGAAGTGGTAATGGAATTCAACTTCCTATGGGGACTACATACTTGTTTTCCCAACTGACAGGGTCCACAAACTGCGAAAGTCAGCTTTCGAAGTAATGGCAAGCCATGTACTAGGTCCTTTTTAGCTAAGCGCTCCGAATCTCTAAAATTCACATAACTTAGATGTTGATGCCATAAATCCATATGAGTGATCGTGGCGCTTTTGTAGATAATTGAGGACTTGGGCACAATATCATAATAATTATCTTATGTCCGCACACCTTTCAATAGAAGTTTATCGTCTTGATCATAAACGTTACATTCCTTTCGGTTAAACTTTACTACAAAGTCAGCGTCACACAAATAGATAATGCTGAGAACGTTTGCTTTCAAACCTTTGACGTACAAAATATTCGCTAGCTAAGGAAACTCAAGTATCTCTAGTGTACATCAACCTACCAGGCTATACTTTCTTCCATCTCTAAAAGTGACTTTACCTTCCTTACGATCCTCTAGGTAAAAAAAAATGAGACATCACCTGTCATATGCCTAGAGCACCGTCTATCAAAATACCATTGTGAGGTATTATGTGTTTTAAGAGCAACGTGAACAACAAGGTCCTTTTCATCGTTCTTAGGTACCCAAGTAATGGTGACCTTATGTTTTCCCTTGTCATTATTGGTTCTAATCGGGATGTTGGAAGTATTCGCAAACGTCAAAGACATCCTTTGGAACTCTTCCATCAAGCTATGAGAAGTGGAGACTAGAAACTCAACCTACTCTCTAAGACTAATAAGATCACTAGTGGGGTGTGATGGAGCATGTGTACATCATGTCCAACCCAATCTGTAGGAAAACTCCTTAAGGTGGCCATTATTCTTGCAATAAGTGCAAAAGTTCACGGGCTTAGGCCGACCTTGGGTTGCTTTTCTTGGCCAAATTCTTCTTTGGGGTTTCGGTTAATGGACATATGGATTCTTAGTAAACTCGGGAATTGATTTTGGTGCAGTAAACGTGGAAGAACCATTAAAACCTCTTCCCTACCTTTCACCAAACCCCAAAGTAGGGGAAAGGAACATATTTTCCATCTTTCCAGATATGGCCTCTATCTTTACCTTGACCTCCTGAGAGCTCTCAAGGTCATGAGTGAGTTGGGCTACAAGGTCTTCAAGTTTCTTTTGAGTCTCCATGGAGTTTAGGAGCTCAGTCGTAAGATTATTCACTTTCTTGGTCAAGTCGTATTTCTCTTTCTCAAAATTACTCTCTCTCTCTCTCTCTCTCTCTCTCTCTCTCTCTCTCTCTCGTCTCTCCTAACTCCATTTCCAAGGTGACGATCCTAAGAGATAACCCTTTGTTACGCTTATTAGTTTTAAATGAATCATCATACAGATCGGGATAGGCGCGCCATAGGTTATTCTCTCTCTCTCACTTTGAGAACATATGTGCTTGCGTTCAACTGAGAAAATTATATATTAAACACCTTTTAATCCAAACAAACCCTAAACATGCAACAATATGTGATTGAATAAGATGATAATCTAAGCAAGAACATTCAAACACATGTTTGTGAGGAAAAATACCCCAAAGGGGCAAAACCATTTATTTTCATTATAATATTGTAGGCAATACAATTTCGGATTACAATGAAAATACAAGTGACTAAGAATTACCCTCAGGTGTCGGATTCTGTAGTCGGCGGCTGGAACTATCCCTTTCCAGTAGGGTTGCAATAGAGAAGAAGAACGGTCTTCTCCATAAGGGTGTGAACAGCAAAAGTGCGTTCCTGGGTTGCAAAGTGATTCACAAAGGATTGACAATTTGTGCGAATCAAATACCTAGAGTCTAGATGCTCAATAGGTGAAGACTTAGGGCTTTCTGTACTCTGAAAATCGTGTGTATGAGTCTTAGAAAACCACTTCCCGTAGTGGGATTAAATAAGAAGTCTCGGGCCTTAAAAATATGAACACGATTTGAACACGATCTGTTTAAGTTTATCCCAGGCGGACCGGTCCGGGTCTGAGGCGGATCGGTCCGATTGACAGGATCGATCCGTTGATGATCGGATCGGTTCTTTTCCAGGCTTCATCGATTCGCTTGCGGTCCGGGGTATACTGGCCTTCAGCAATTGGATCGGTTCGGGTCTGAGGCGGACCGGTCCGGTTGACCGGATCGGTTCTTTTATTCCAGGCGGACCGATCCGGTTCTGTCAGACTTTGATTCCTATTCTTCTTTTGATATTCGGATCCGTTGATGAATGTATGAATCTTGAATTTCTTCAACGGTGTAACGGCGTGCAACATAATAAATTGATAATGGGCAAAAATGTCCTTACAAATCTTCCCCTATGTCTATGCCGGTACATACATAAAAACAAACATCCGAATTATCAAAACAACTAAAAATGCCTATACAAATCTACCCTTCCATGAACCCAAAACTGGAAAGATATAATTGAATAAGACTACAGCGTTTGCTCTTCAATTCTTCAGGAATCTTAACACTTTTCTCATCAGGGTGTGCAATCCAATGATAATCCATGTAGTACCTACACACATGAGAAAAAGCAAAATACCAAGTGACATATCGAGTTTGAAATGAGATAAACATATATACCAATTTATGAGCAAACTCAAACTTTCAAATCTCCCCCATAATAAGATAATTCATTCTCCCCCTTTTTATGATGTCCCAAAATAGACAAATGAGAGAAATAAATCAAATAAGCAAGTGCGGGGTGTCACTAGAATAAAATCACACCATGAATGAACACAAACCAACCAAGTCGATGATAGCGTAAATGAAGTGGTGTGATTAAATTCGATAGGAATTTAAATGCATACAAACATGACATATGTGCACGATGAATATTGGATATTCCTAGCGAATGAACTCAAATGCTTCCTTTGGTGTAAAATAATGACAATATAAGATATTGACTCAATCAAATCAACAAATCAAAGCTCAAAGTGATTTTCACACCAATAACGTCCAAAACGATTTTATGCTTTTTCAGGACTTTCAAGAAAGTGCAAACCCGTTTAAAGATTCTCCAACCAAACTCCCTCAGATATAATTTTGAATAGAGGCATTCTAAATTCTCAAACTTTGGAGAATTGATGGTGAAAGCTAAGTGGCCCATATTTGGCATGAAGTGCTTTTTATTGCCTAATTTTTTTTTTCGGGCTCTTTTAACCTCTTTGGACCTCAGATATTAAAATTCCTCCATTTTTTAGGTCCTTTTTAACGGTGGCTTTTGCGCAAAGGATAGATGATTACCTTTCGCAGCCCCTCCCCGTTATAC
Organism: Sambucus nigra; assembly: GCA_949130495.1. Lineage (NCBI taxonomy): Eukaryota > Viridiplantae > Streptophyta > Magnoliopsida > Dipsacales > Adoxaceae > Sambucus > Sambucus nigra. The sequence goes on from OX422212.1 coordinate 412,315,492, forward strand.
AAAAACACACAGTCTCACCTAAAACGGTTTTTACATGCATTCCAATCTTGTCAAGTTTTATCGCATATTGTACATTGTATAGACAGAATTGAGATGAAAACACTCAAGCCAATATGAGATAGACAAGTGCAATAATCAAATATAGCCGTGCATGTGTGCAATAAAGGATATATGAGTCAAACATGTAGGAAGATATCACTAATTACATCTCAAAGACTCCAACCAATGTAAAGCACATAGATTAAATGAAGTAGCCTCTCAAATATCTATCAAACAGTCACATGGATAAATAGAATGAAGTTGTGACTTGGCTATCTTAAATGCTCATCCAAAAAAGGTGCTTAAAAAAAACCTTTTTGGATTTTTCAAAAAATTTTCTTAAAGGAAAATCTTTTTGTATTTTTGTTTTAACGAAAAAAAAATGAACAAAAATAAACAAACTAATGGTACATGATAGCAATAGGCAAATGAAGACGCAGCACGAAAATCAACCTATGCTAGCAACCAAGACAAGATTCTCAACCGGGAGTAACGGTGGAGTTTTCCAAGGATGGTGACATCTTTTGAACAAACTCCACTAAATCATGTGTTGTCTTGATAAAAAACTTCACTTGCTCGTGAATGTGTGCAAACTATCCATCATAATGTGCAGGCAAAGTGTCATGAGTGGGTGTATGTGCATGAATGTGTGAAGTGGCATGATATGGTACTAAACCCAACTTGGAACAAAACTCCCTAAGATGTCCTCGCTTCTTGTAGTGGGAGCAAACATAAACCGGTCTAGGAAGTAATTTGTCAACAATTTTGGGATGAACATTCCTAGACGAGCTCCCATGGGACTCACTCACCAAGGTGGATATAGGCTCAGGTGCATTAAAAGTAGTGAATGTACCGTCATTACCTTTTCCAACATCATTCAAAATGGGATAGATAACCATCTTATCAACCTTCTCAGATGCATTCTCTAATGTGACTTGGACCTCTCGTGCTTGTTTGAGATCATCCTCGAGATGGGATACACGTATCGTCAGACTAGACACCGTGTTGGTCAAGTCACCTTTTCCCTTTTTTAGCTCAACATTCTCTTCCTTCAACTCACAAATCCGAAGACCTAGAATTCTATTTGACCTTTTTGTTTCCATGGTCTCGATAAATAACTTTCGAAAAGCTTTTTGGATCACACTTTCATCACCAACCTCATCCTCACTATCACTTAGAGAGGTGGGCATTGCATCTTTCTTAAGCTCTCTCCTAAGTTTAGTGGGACACTCAAATTTCTTGTGCCCTATCCCATCGCACTCAAAACATCTTATCTTCTCAAGATCTTTCTTTCTTTCATCAAATAATATTAAATCTCTCTCTAAAGCGGTGATCCTAAGAGCTAACTCTTTATACCACTTCTTGGTTTCAAAAGACTCAGAATCTAACTCGACGTAAGCGCGTGGGAGATCACACTCGCTCTCACTTGCCTCATCCCCCCCTCACTCTCATCGCTCTTACTGTCGAGGTGTCCTTGTGACGTAGCATCCTCATCGTCGTGAGAAGCATTGGAGGTACTCACATGACTTGCCATGAGTGCGGTGATGTTATGCTCATGCAGTGACTTATCTCCACAGTCCACCGACTCAACCTCACTGTCGTCACTAAGGGTAGCATTTAGGATAGCTTTCTCTTTCTCTCTATTCAAATGATTGGCACACTCAAATTCTCTATGACCCCTACCATCGCACTCAAAACATCTCTCACTCTCTTTCTTAGGAGGATTTTTGGAGTCTTTTTCATTTTTCTTTTCAAACTTATTTTTCTTAAATTTCTTTTTATTTTTAAAATTGCCATTTTTCTTAAATTTGAGAATCCTCTTGGAAATTTTTTGCAAAAAGAGCCAAATCATCTAGGTCAAAATCACACTCAGAATCTGACGTGTCAGTCTCTCTCTTTCTAGACGACTCTATCCTTTTTCTAGCCGACCCCTCACTCCTTCTCTCTTGGGCTTTAAGTGAAATTCCCTTATCTTTAGATTTAGCAGTTTTAGGGAACATATCAATTTCATAAGTTTGCAAATCTCCTACAAGTTCTTCCAATTTCAACGTATTTAAATTACCCATAGAATTTAGCACAGTGACTTTAGGGATAAAACGCTTAGGTAAAGAACGAAGAATCTTTCTAACAACTCTAGAATTAGGAATATGTTCACCAAGATTAAATCTAGTATTCACAATGTCAGAAAGTCTAGCATAAAATTCGTCAAAGCATTCAGATTCATGCATGGTGATGGTTTCAAATTGAGTTGTCAAATTTTGCAACTTAGATTCTTTCACAGCATTAGTTCCTTCATGGGTGAGTTGTAAAACATCCCATGCCTCTTTTTACGTGGTGCACGTCATTATGCGTTTGAACTCATCAGGTGTGATAGACCCAGAAATAGCACTTAGACCCTTAGAATTAAAAGATGACCATTTAAATTCTTCATCAGTCCAAGAAGTGTCAGGTTTCAAGTTGATCACATTATCAATAGTCACGGAGGGAGGAGTCCACCCTCTTTCAACTAAGATCCAGACACGTTCATCAATGGCTTTTAAAGCCGACCTCATTTGGGCTTTCCAATAAGCATAATTTGTCCCGTCAAAAATATGCATTTTATTATATAACTTCTCCATTTGAACACGCACTTTTTTCAAAAATCATTTTTTTCAGAAAATTGATATCATAGAAAATTTTTCTGGAAAATAGGAATACGCGATAGATAAGAGTAACCTGCTCTGATACCAATTTCAGAACGTATGTGCTTGCATTCAACTGAGAAAATTATATATTAAACACCTTTTAACCCAAACAAACCCTAAACATGCAACAATATGTGATTGAATAAGATGATAATCTAAGCAAGAACATTCAAACACATGCTTGTGAGGAAAAATTCCCCAAAGGGGCAAAACCATTTATTTTCATCATAATATTGTAGGCTGTACAATTTGGGATTACAATGAAAATACAAGTGACTAAGAATTACCCTCAGGTGTCGGATTTTGTAGTCGGCGGCTGGAACTATCCCTTTCCAGTAGGGCTGCAATGGAGAAGAAGAACGGTCTTCTCCACAAGGGTGTGAACAGCAAAAGTGCGTTCCTGGGTTGCAAAGTAATTCACAAAGGATTGGCAATTTGTGTGAATCAAACACCTAGAGTCTAGATGCTCAATAGGTGAAGACTTAGGGCTTTCTGTACTCTGAAAATCGTGTGTATGAGTCTTAGAAAACCACTTCCCGTAGTGGGATTAAATAAGAAGTCTCGGGACTTAAAAATCTGAACACGATTTGAACACAATCTGTTTAAGTTTATCCCAGGCGGACCGGTCCGGGTCTGAGACGGATCGGTCCGATTGATCGGATCGGTTCTTTTATTCTGAGGCGGATCGGTCCGTTGATGATCGAATCGGTTCTTTTTCAGTCTTCATCGGTTCGCTTGCGGTCCGGGGTATACTGGCCTTCAGCAATCGGATCGGTTCGGGTCTGAGGCGAACCAGTCCGATTGACCGGATCGGTTCTTTTATTCCAGACGGACCGGTCCGGTTCTGTCAGACTTTGATTCCTCTTCTTCTTTTGATATTCGGATCCGTTGATGAATGTATGAATCTTGAATTTCTTCAACGGTGTAACGGCGTGCGACATAATAAATTGATAATGGACAAAAATGTCCTTACACATTTCTAGCATCCTCCCCTCACTCACATCGCTTTCACTATCAAGTTGTCCCTATAAAGTAGCTTCCTCATCACCGTGAGGTGCACTATTTGTACTCACATGGCTTGCCATGAATGCAGTGAAGTTACATTCATGTGGTGACTCGTCTCCAGAATCCACCGACTCGACCTCACTCTCATCACTAATGGAGGCATTTAAAGAAGCTTTGTCTTTGCCTTGACGTTTTAACCTAGTTGGACACTCAAAAGCCTTATGACCTCTACTGTCACACTCATAACATCTCTCTTCCTCTCTTTTAGGAATGTCCTTTTTATTTTTATCATTTTTCTTTTTAGATTTATTTTTCTCAAAAACAAAATTTATCTTTGAAATTGCCATTATTTTTCAATTTGAGAAATTTCTTGAATTTTTTTGCAAACAAAGACAAATCGTCTAAATCAAAATCAAACTTAGAATCTGACATTTCTTCCTCTCTCCGTTTAGATGACTCACCCTTCTTTCTAGCTGCCTCCTCACTTTTTCTAGCCTAGGCTTTAAGTGTTATCCCTTTATCTTTAAATTTAACTGAATTAGGAAACATATCAATTTCATATTTCTGGAGGTCTCCTACCAGTTCTTCTAATCTAACATTACTCAAATTTCCAATTGAATTTAGCACAGGGACTTTAGGGATAAAACGCTTTGGCAATGATCCCAAAATCTTTTTAACAACTCTAGCATCAGGATTATGTTCACCAAGATAGAAACTAGTATTGACAATATCAGATAAACTAGCATAGAATTCATCAAAATATTCAGATTCAAGCATGGTAATTGTTTCAAATTGAGTAGTTAAAATTTTCAATTTAGATTATTTAACCGCATTAGTGCCTTCATGGGTAAGTTGAAGAACATCCCATGCTTCTTTTGATGTCTACACGCCATGATGCGTCGAAACTCGTCGGGTGTAACAGCTCCAGAAAGTGCACTTAGCCCACGAGAGTTACATGTGCTCCATTTAAATTCGTCCTCGGTCCAATTTGACATCGGTTTAAAGTTTATCACATTATCTATGGTGATATAGTGAGGATTCCACCCTCTTTCATATACAACCTAGACACGTTCATCAATGGCATTAAATGAGGATTTCATATGAGCTTTCCAATAAGAATAATTAGTCCCCTAAAAAATTGGCATCCGATTATACAAGTTTTCCATTGAATTTACACTTTTTCCAAAAATCAATTTTTAGACAAAAATTGATATCCAGAAAAAATTACACGGTATAATTGTGTAATTGGCTCTGATACCAATTTGAGAGTGCGCTTGCATTCAATGATTAAACTTGTTTAATTAAATTCTAATTTCATTCATAGATTTTAATTAACATGCATCTAATTATGATTGAAAATTCATACAAATTATCTAGCATGCACAATCAAATAATCACAAAACAAAGTTGAGGAAAAATCCCCAACAAGGGCAAAACCTTTTATTTCTCTATAAACTGTAAATATACAACTTACAATTACATAGCATAAATACAACATTTTTTACGACGAAATAACCTCAGGTGTCAGTTCGACGCCTTCAGCAAGAGATCCAGCATACGCTCCAATTGATCAGCAATGGAGATAGCCTTCTTCTCCACTAGGGTTACTATAGAATGAGTAAGATGAATAATCAAGCCAAGAATAATTCATAGATTTGATTTGGGATTTTTTGAGTGAATCAAAAAGGGTTTAAATCCTAAAAGATGAAGTCTTTTTGTCCATCTAAAATGCGGAAATGGAGTTTTGGAAGACTTAAAAAAATCTAGCATCAAAGCAGATATTTATAGGCTGAATAAAAAGTTAAGGCGGCTCATGCCGTTTGAAGTCATTCGAATGACATCTGCATGTCATTTGAACGACATTAGATGTCGTCACTAATGACATAAGAAACGACCCCAAAAATGTAAAATGGTACGGGTTCGTTTCATTCAAGCTTCAAATGACCCTTCAAACAACATGTGTTATTGTTAGAAGTTGTCGCTCGAATAACTTCTTAATGTCGTTTTAACGACATTGCTATGTCGTTTAAACGACACAAGCAAAAAAATATTTCTTTGAAAAGTATTGCCTACGGGTCTTACAAAATAAATTTTTACTTAGAAAAACGCCTCAATTTTGATAAGAACATTTTATCAAAATATCCCAAATAAAAGTGTGAATATTCATAACTCCAATACACCATTTTACCTTCTAGCATAGTGGAGTTAGTGGGAATAGAGCCGGTTGAAGATGCACAATGCACGTAGACGATGATGGGAGCATGTTGATGATGCATGTTTCTTAAGATTCGGATGATGGATGTTAAGATAGAACGTGTGAAGACGTGCCGAGCTGAAACGGTGTACGACATACTAACTATGATCTAGGACAATATGAAAGTTCCTAGATTCTATATGGACATTTATAAAACATGTCCTCTTACATACCAATAAAATAAAAAAGAAACACTTATGAGAGAGCTAGCATCTTTAGAGATCTTAGGCACAAGAGTGAAGAGTGATAAGGCAATATAGTGTTAGTAATCCAGTATGTTAGAACCAAAAAAAGAAGTAAAAATGAAGGAGCTAAAACACATTTTTCATTGCATTAGTGAAGGTGAATATTCGCTCCTCACTCTCGATCGGGCTCCTCTAGAGTGATGAAATAATTTACCAGATAGAGTTCGGAAAATCTCAGTCATTAATTTGAAAATAAATGGTTACAATCGAATCACATTATTCAAAATGAACTGCATTGGAAATGTATTTTTGTATATATTGAGTTAATTATAACCTCTTATTTTGAAATAAAAGATTGAGATGATCATTCTACCATGTAAAGTTGTCCCATAACTCTACAGGATTTGAATATACATTTATAATGATATTAGAAAATCTATAACCCTCCTTGAAAAATGAGCTTGACCCATTTTCAAGTAATAAATAATTTTATTCAACTCAGCCCCATTTATCACGTAAGTTTTTTATTTTTATTTTATCTTTATTTAACTAAATCTCAAATCATTTTGATAGAAAATTTTGCATTCGTCCTTTGCGCAAAAAGTAAGTCATTGTGCCAATTGTCATGTCGTGCAAAAACAAGAGAGGACAAACAACTTACGTATCCATTTTTCTATATTTAAATTTAAGTCAAATAGAACGTGGGAAACAGGTAAGAGTCATTTTGACAGTAATGCCTCTGTTAGAAGTGGTATTTTAACAGTCATTAAAAGGATAAATTTGTAATTTGTCTGTGGCTGGCTGCCTTTGAAAATCTACTGCTCCTACAGAAGAGGAGCAGTTATAGGACGTCAGCCAAAAAAGAATTACAAGTGGGATTGCAACCATCAGAAATATGGTTGACTGTGACTGATCACACAATATCATATAAACTAATTCATAATTTTTATCAATATTTGTATTTATCCTATTTGAGTGGATGTCCACTCCTATTATGACTCTACTAGAATGTACTATAAATAAGGGGTGAACCCCCCCCCCCCCCATTTTTGGCACACCAATTAATGAGAACTCTACCTATCTCTAAAATTCTCTCTGTGCCCTATTTCTCTTAACACGCTATCAGCACAAATACATTAATTTAGTTATTCCACGCAACGATTTTTCTACTCAAAATCATACGAGAAACATACTATCTTGATATTGGGCGCAACATCCTATCTCTTTCGTTTTCAGTGTGAAGATCCAAAATGAGAAATAAGGCCATCATTAGGGTTAGTTTTGCTTTCATAATTGCACTAATATGAGTTTGAATACTTATTTTTTTTAAAAAGTGCATAAATCCATCATAACAGATATAGTTTTTTTTATCATGCACTGAATCCTTAACTATCTCATTACGATAACTGCAAGGTCATTAGTGGTTTACCTTTTTAACTAGTTAATGCAGTAAGGTATTGCCATTGATTATTATATTTCAATACATATTCAGGAAATCCATTGCCCTGGTATATTTGATTTTATTCATTATTCATGAAATCCATTATCTTGTTATGTTTGCTTTTATTCACTATTCATGAAATTGGTTATGATCTTCCCCAAAATCTGTAAAAGTGTAATAGTATATATATTTTAATAATTATCATATCATAGATGAACTCATAAGCAATTAAATAATTTTATTTGACTTAATTCTTTTCGTTGTTATCGGTTCACTTCATTTTTTTGTAGTGTATTTTTTTTAATATCATGCTACCATCTTGTAATAGAAAAATTACTATTCTCAAGTAATTTATTTTTTATGGACAATAAATTTACCTGAAGTTCCCGATAATATTTAAAATTTATGGCCTAAAGTTCTCAATTCTTATTTCAATTATTACGACCCACAATTCACAATTGATATTTAAATTTTTGGACATGATAATAAAATGTGTCGTAAAATCAAACCTGGAGTTTTGATTATTTCTATAATAGGTCAAAGAATATTAAAAGTACCCTTGTAATTATTTACATTTTGGACCCAAAGTTCGAACAAATTTTTCTTTAATCAAATCTGAGGTTTTGACTTTTGGGACCTGAAGTTTCTAGTAATTAGGACCTAAAATCCTCAATTACCTTTAAAAAAATTGGGACTTGAACTTCCCAATAATTGGGGCATGGAGTTCCTAATTACCAATAAATTTTGGGACTTGAATTGTTATTTATAATTTGAACGTGAAGTTCCAAATATTTTTTTTAAAACTCTTATCAAACCTAAAGTTTTGAAGCAATAAATTAAAGACTTTAAAGTCCTCATACTTAATAAGATTTACCCGAAGTTCAATTATTTTATGTGTTGATCTGAAGTTCCTAAATATAAATAGCACTAATTAAACATAAATATTACATATGTATCCCCTTAATTTCGGTAATTTTATGGTCTCGTGCATTGCATTTAACCTGAATTTATCTTATATTCATGCTACTAACTCTACTTGGCAAGTGTTTCATGCTTTTTGTTTTATAGGTATTTTATGAAAGTTAGTGCAAAAGAGAACTCGAAACGAGAAAAGAAACCAAGAAATGAAGAATTGAATGGCATTTTGATAATTTTTAGCCTTAGTTCGGAGGCGGGGCCAATTGGAAACTCGAAGACGACAAAGTCACAAGAATACTGGAAAAATGACACCCCAATTCGAGCTTCGGTGAAAAATTTATGCAAGTTTGAAGAATGAGAAGGAAAACCAAAAATCCAAATGAAAAGAGGAGCCAAAACAGTAGGAAAAATTAAACCGCCCTCCAAACCGGCTTGGTGGACAACCGGTTCGCAAGTACACCCGAACTGGTTCAGGGGGTCTGACACATGAAAATTTATTTCTTTTCAGATAGGTTCTAAGAGTTGTATGTGGGTTGAACGATTTCAAAAACATAGGTGTAACATTATGGTTGTTTTTTAGACTAGTTTTTAGTAAGTTTTTGTGGGTGAACAATAGGAAGGAAGTCCCAAGAATCCTAGTTTTCAATTAAAAGATGATTCATTATTGAAGATTGAGGATTTCAATACCAAGTTTATTTCTCTATATTGTTCTTGCATGTTCTTCTTCCCTGCATGTTTCTTTCTTTTTTTGGAAATCAAAAATATCTTGCATGCTTAGTCTTAATTTAATCATGATTTTCCATCCATTCAACGTTAATATTTTGTGCATTTCCTACGTAGTTATGCTACGCTAAAGTTTTAGCTGGTTGGGGTACATGAACCCAACCTAGATAACACATATGGATTTAAAAGTGAATAAAAAGCAATTCATCATTCAAAGGTTTGAACTTTATTAAGATAAAAGTTGTAGGTCTTTTAATTCCGTTATTCCTAGGTAACCGGAATGTTTAAGGATGCAATTGACGTTTTAATAATTTCTCATCCTCGTCAACTACAATTTTATTATTTGGCATTGTGAAGAGTAAAGTCTTCGTATGTCGAATTCTTAGGACGTATTTAACGTCTTTTGGAATGAAGAATTAGATTTTTGAAGATTTTATGTTCTGTGCAATTACCGAAGGTTCAAGGGAGTGTACCCTAACTCCATTTTCTCCCATACATTTAAAGATTAATTTTGTCCTTCTTGCATACGTAGCTTAGTTATTAATTTAATTCAAATTGCATTAGTTGATAGTTAAAGTCACAATTCATACTCTTTTCCTTCTTTCTCTCAGCCATTAGTAGGATTATTTGTTCTTCCTATTCGTCATCACGATTCTTCGTCTTATTCCCTGTATTCGATACCCGTTTTGACCGGATTATTACTTGAGTGGCCGACTTACACTTGAGTCGATATAAGTACGCACTAGAGACATTTTAAAGTCGCGTCAAGTTTTTGGCGCTGTTGTTGAGGATTAGGTAGCTTTTAGGATAGGTCGATTTAATCCAAAATTTGAATCTAATTCTTAAAAAGCCAAAAAAAATCATAAAACCAAAAATTCAAAAAAAAAAACAGATAAATAAAAAGCAAAAAAATAAAGCACCTCTCAAATCCTTACATGCAAAATCCTTAAAAAACTTCTCAATCCACTCCTACTCGCATCCACGGAAATCATGTAGTAGAGTACGACCCCGATAGTCCACACACTCCTAACGCTCCTCAGTTTTGGGTTCCACCACCTACACTACCCAATTCCATCATGAGTCACACTTCTATGGCGTCAAGGTAGGATATTGAGTCAATTGGAGAGAGAGGGCGATGTCAGACCATGCTAGTTATGGTACGTGTGAGGGTGAGTTATCGTGTTGTCCCATGAGAGACCTCTTATATCCCGAGCGAATCGTCATTCCGGGGTGCATTATACTCCCATATAATGTGGGACAATTTCACTTTCATAATGGGATGATCCATATTCTTCCCACCTTTCACGGTATGGATTAGAAAAAACCTTACCTCCACATCCGTGAATTCGAAGAGGCATGTGATACATTTAGAGATCAAGCGTGCACTCAAGACGTTAGTCGCCTAAAATGTTTTCCTTTCTCTTTGAAGGATAATTCTAAGATCTGGCTATGGTCTTTATCACTAAACTCAATTGGACCGTGGAGAGATATGCAAGCTAAGTTTCTTTTGAAATTCTTCCCCCAACATCGAACGAGTTCCATCAAAGTTCAGATTAAAACATTTAGATGACAAGAAAATGAACCATTTGATTGATGTTGGGAGCGTTTCAACGAGTTAGTCAATACATGCGCACATCATGGTTTTTTGAAGTATCATCTTATATCTTTCTTTCACCACAGGCTAAGCATAGCTTCTAAACAACTCGTTGAGACCATGTGTGAGGGAGAATTTATTGGGTTAGATGCAAACGATGCAGAGGCCCATCCATGTGTCCGAGACTACTCAAGTGTCGGACACATCCGATCCTAACGCCCAAACTCGGGTTTGATGAACGTCCACATCTCCTTCTATGTCCGAACTCTATTGATTGGATAAGGATGCCGTGTGCAGTTTTTGAGGTGATACATTCAATAGAGGAATGCCCGACGATACCCACCTACAAAGTCATGCTTCAAGAGAAAGTGGAAGCGGAAGGAGGTTTTAAGGGTCATTTTAATGCCCCACACGGGAATTCTTATAACCTTTTGTGGAGAAACCATCTTGATTTTAGTTATGGGCAATAACATGCTGCGTTGAATCCTAATTCACGAGTTGCCCTTCCTCCACCACTTCCTCCGCATTTCCATCAAGCACCATATATGCAAGAACCACCCCCTGCGTCGCATATCTCCCCACCGCGGCAAAATCTCGAGGATACTTTGAATCAATTTATGCAAGCTCAATTGTCAACAAATGCTCAAAATGCCCGACTGTTTACCGAAATGAATGTGAACATCTTAAAATTGCAATCGTCCTTAAGTATCCAAGAGAAGGGTAAGTTTTCGACCCAAGGCCGAAAACCTCCCCTAGGTTAACCTAGTGTTAGATCTACATCCGACGATCACAAAGAACAGTGTCAAACCATCACCACTCTACGTAGTGGGAGAGTCGTTGATCTATCACCTCCCCCACACAACAAACTTAAAGACAAGGAGGTTTTTCCCAGAACAAAAGATGTCGAAGATGCCCCCTTGAATGATAGTGATAACGATGACACTAGTGAGCCTGAAGTCGTAGTGAAACCACCGACCGTCGCGCCTTTCCCTCAACGGTTGAATTCACTCCAAAAAGGGACCTCCCGTGAAGATGTGTTATATGTATTTAATTAAGTCAAGATTAATTTACCTTTTCTCACGAACATGAAGCAAATTCCCGCTTGTGAAAAGTTCCTTAAGGACTTGCTAATGGTGAAACGTAGATTAAAGCTGAAAAGGAACGTTTTTGTAGAACAAAATGTGAGCTTCGTTCTACTAAATGACCTCCCGCCAAAGTTTAAAGATCTAGGTGCACCGATCATTTCGTGCATCATTGGAGAAAGTCGCATTGAGAAAGCCTTACTAGATTTAGGGGCGAGTGTTAACATTCTTCCTTATTCCATATATAGGAAATTAGATTTGGGGGACCTCAAGCCTACCAAGATCACTGTCCAACTCGTGGATTATACCGTGAAGATACATCGACGGATTGTTGAGGATGTGATAGTCTAAGTTAAAACTTTCTACTTCCCAATAGATTTTGTCATATGGGACACGGATCCCTCCATCACCTCGAGTAATCATGTTCTCGTAATCCTTGACCGCCCATTCTTAGCTACGGCTAACGCTTTAATTAATAATCTCAATGGGCAAATGCAACTTACGTTCGGGAACATGACCCTTAAAATGAATATCTTTAACATCGCCAAGCAAGTGGGTGATGAGGACGAGTTTCACGAAGTGGATCTTATAGAGGACGTAGTAGATGAGCACATAGAGGGAAATTTCAGTGGGGATTCGCTAAAAATGTGTCTTATCTCGAGTAGTGATAGTGATGGGACGTACACAAATTTTGAGAGGGAGATAGGAGAGTTGAGAGAAATTTTATACGAGAGAGCGTTGGATGAGGATGTGAAAGATGTGAATTGGGTTTCAAGATTCAAGGAATTACCACGGAGGGAGTCGCGCATGATTCCCTCCGATGAAAATTTCCCATCCTCGAATTAAAGAAACTACCCTCCAACGTAAAATATGCTTATTTGGGAGAGGATGAGACATTTCTCGTTGTTGTCTCCTCGAGCCTAGATAAAGAGAAAGAGGGTAAACTATTAACGATTTTGAGGAAGCACCGAAGTGATTTTGGTTAGAACATCGCGGATTTGAAAGGTATAAGTCCCTTTATTTTCACCCATAAATTCCACCTCGACGAGGATGTGAAGCCTTCGAGGGAGATGCAAAGGCGATTGAACCCCACTATGAAAGATGTAGTGAGAGCGAAGATTATTAAGTGATTGGACGCGGGCATCATTTACCCAATTTTGTATAGCAAGTGGGTGAGTCCTATCTAAGTCGTCCCGAAGAAGTCGGGCATGACTGTGATCGAAAATGCCAATGGTGAGCTAATTCCCCAATGCATCACCACCGAGTGGCGCGTATGCATTGGTTATCGAAAACACAATTTAGGCACTAGAAAAGATCATTTCCCTTTACCATTTATTCAATCAAATTCTAGAGTGAGTAGCGGGACACCCATTCTATTGCTTCTCGATGGTTATTCCAGATATAACCAAATTGCGGTAGATGTGCTTGATCAAGAGAAGACAGCTTCCATATGTCCTCTTGGCACGTTTGCTTACAAAGTTATGCCATTTGGATTATGCAATGCATCTGCGACTTTTCAAAGGTGCATGCTTAGTCTCTTTAGCAATATGGTCGAAAGGGGCCTTGAGGTTTTCATGGATGACTATAATGTCTTCAGCTCCTCTTACGACCTTTGCCTTGCGAATCTTGAAAAAGTTCTTGCCCATTGTGTGGACAAGAACTTGGTATTAAATTAGGATAAGTGTCATTTCATGGTTACCGAAGGAATAGTTCTTAGCCACATAGTGGCATCCAAAGGTATTGAGGTTAAGACGGTAAAAGTAGATATACAAGCCGATCTTCCCCCTCCTAAGTCACTAAAGGATGAGCGCTCTTTCTTGGGCCATGTGGGTTTTTATCGAAGGTTTATTAAGGACTTTATTACCAACGCTAGGCCCATGAGTAACCGCCTTATGAAATATGCCCCCTTTGAGTGGAATGAAGCATTCCAAAGTGCTTTTAAAAAATTTAAAAGCATGCTCATGTCCGCTCCCATTATGCAAGCTCCGGATTGGTCCCTTCCATTCGATCTCATGTGTGACGCAAATGATTATGCTATAGGAGCTGTTTTGGGCCAAAGAAAAGACAAGAAGGCTCATGTCACCTATTACGCTAATCGGACCGCAACTCAACTACTCAACCACGGAGAAAGAATCGCTAGACAAAGTTTTTGCCCTAGATAAATTCCTCTCTTACCTCGTTGGCTCGCCAATTACATGCTTTATCGACCATGCGGATCTAGGGGTGCAACCGGTACGGGGTTTTACCGTACCGTACCGTTTTGGTCCGAAATAAATGGTTTTGGTTTCATATTATGAAATACCGAAAACCGATTTTACCAAAATCGAAAATACCGTAAAAAATTTGGTTGGTTTTGGTTTTTAGATACAAAAAACCGATTTACCGTACCGATATCGTACCAAAATTACCGTACTGAAATACCGTACCAAACTTTTTGTGCAGTGTCAAGTTATTTTGGGTATCATACTACTTCTATTTATTTTATTTCTCATGAGTGAGTTTTTATATTCTCTTTGAATTTAAATTTATTTATTTGAGTATTTTGTTTAAGTGTTAAATAATTATGTTAATTAAACATATATTTTGTTTAATTAATCAAACATTTAACACAAAATGAATTAGGCACCATTTTGTAAAAATAAAAAGAGCTGTTTGTTTTGTTGGCTATATTTCTGTTTTGCCTTTATTTCTTTTGGGCTTTATATTGTGGTTTGTGTAAAGATCTTTTTTTAGGGTTTCCATTTTATTTTTTTTACCTCTTTCTCTCTAAAAAAGTGTGGCCGTCATTTTTGTTTGAGCTCTCTCTCTCTCATTTTTTTTCTTCTTCAACCTTGGGTTGATTTTGAGAAATAATTTTTTTGGGACTTTTATTTGAGAACACCATTTTTTTGTTTTGAGATTTGTCTTTCGATTTGGTGTGGTTACTTCGATTTGAGATCGGGTTTTCGATGACAATTTTTTTGGCACCAGCTGTATTCGGATAGTTCCCTCCATGTTTTTCGGTGATTTTTTTTCGACGAGTTGGCTTTTTCGGCGAAGGTTTGTTTTTCCGGTGTTGGAGGTGTGGATGATTTTGACTTTCTGGCGAACATTTTTTGAGGTAACAGCTCCCTCATTTTTTGAGGCTCATCATCTTGGTTCACTCTCCTCAGGCACCAGCTCCCTCATCTCATCACACTCTACTCCGGCTTCGGTAGAGGAAAATCTATCATTTTGATCTCGTCTCACTCTCATCCGTCTCTGACGGAGGTAAACCGATCATTTTGGTCTCGTCTCACTCTCCTCCGGCGCCGACAAAAGTAAACTGATTAGTTTGGTCTCGTATCTGTTTAAATCTATTGTTCCAAATGCTACAAATGCTAGAAATTGTACTTGTTTGTGTATGTTTCTAATTGTTTCAAACAACCAGAAATGCTATAAATTGTTATAGCTAGAAATGCTAGAAATTGTAACAGTTAGAAATGGGTATATTGAAATATATACCAGATTTACTGAATGCATAAACCGATTTGAAATTATGGTATTTACCGAGAAAAAATCGAATTGAAACCGAAATTACAGAAACAAAAAAAACCCAAAAATACCGAAAAAACCAAAAAACCGGTCGGTTTGGTTTTGGTTTTTGTTTTGATGTACCGGTCGGTAGATTGGTACGATACGGTTTTACCATAGAGAATGTGGCTTTGGTATTGGTAAGGGGTCATTACCGACCATACTGTACCGGTTGCACCCCTATGCGGATCTTAAGTATCTCCTTTCCAAAAAGGGATGCTAAACCATGCCTCATAAGGTGGATCCTACTCCTATAAGAGTTCAATATCTCCATAAATGACAAGAAAGGTGTAGAAAACGTCATCGCCAACCATTTGTCTCGGCTTTCGTCCGATGTGCCTAGTGTTCCCATACCAATAGACTAATATTTTCCGGATGAACAATTATTCCCCACTTCTTCACTCCCTTGGTTTGCGGCTATAATGAATTACCTTGTCACGGGGGTCGTTCCCTCCAATTGGATACCGCGCGAGAGAAAGAAGTTCCTAACTTTTTTGCACATGTTCTTTTATGACGGTCCATATTTATTCAAATATTGCAGAGACCAAAGCATCCAACGATGTGTACCGGATGACGAGATCCTAGTGTCATCTGCTTTTGTCATATGAAAGCATATGGAGGTCACTTTTCAATGAATAAGACAACCGATAAGATCCTTCAAAGCGGTCTATATTGGCCCATAATTTTCTGGGATGTTCTTATTGAAAATGTTGTGATGGATGGGAGGCATCACATGACGTGATATGATGCCATTGACCCCTATACTCGTCATTGAGATATATGATTATTGGGGCATTGACTTCATGGACCCTTTTCCACCCTTCTTCGATTTCTTATACATCCTCATCACGATAAACTATGTGTCAAAAGGGGTTGTGGCCGTATCTACTAAGACTAATGATAATAAGGTGGTGATTAAGTTCTTGCAAGAACACATACTCTCTCGCTTCAGAGCCCCGAAGGCAATTATTAGTGATAATGGTAAAACTTTTGCAATCGACCTTGTGAAAATCTCATGAGAAAGTATGAAGTCATCCACAAGGTAGGGGAGACTTATCACCCCCAAACGAATGGGCAAGCTGAATTAGCCAATCATGAAATCAAGCACATTCTCGAAAAGACCGTCTATCCTAATTGAAAGGATTGGTCTCTCCAGTTGAATGATTCACTATGGGCTTATAGAACCGCTTATAACAACCCCCTCGGGATGTCTTCGTTTCTTTTTGTGTATTGAAAGCCTTTCCATCTCCCCGTTGAGTTAGAGCACAAGGACTATTGGGTGATCAAGAGGTTGAACTACAATATGGATCAATTCGGTAAGCACACAAGCTTCAATTTAATGAGTTGGAAAAAATGCGCAATGATGCGTACGAGAATGGAAAGTTATCCAAAGAAAGAATGAAACTCACACATGGTAGAATCATCCGACGAAAAGAGTTTCATTAGGGTCAAAAAGTGCTTCTCTACAACTCACGTTTACATTTGTTTCCCAACAAATTACGTTTGTGGTGGACCGGCCTATTCATTGAGAGAAAAGTATTCCATATGGAGACGTCGAGTTAGAAGATCCCAAAGGGAGAGATACATATAAAGTGAATGGACAACGCCTACAACTATATTTATAGGCGTATGTTGAAAAGGATGACACAATTTGGTTGTCGGACCCGGTTTATGGGGTTAATTGAGCTTGATAAGAGAGGTCGTCGCACCCTCGATGCGTATGGGGTGATTAGGGTTGTATAGTAGCGAGTAGAAGAGTTTTTAGGTAGTCTAGAAGTTCGTAGAGGTCTCGAGCTAGGAAAGGGTTGCATACTACGTTAGTTTTCACGCACGGGAGAGCGTACACGTGTTACTAGGGTGTGTTTGAGGCGTCCCGGGTGTTTAGGAGGAATTGACATCCCTTATAGAGGTGATATCTCAGCGTAGAACACTTAGAATTTGAAACATAAGCCAGTTAAGCATTTTGGGGAAGTAGCAAAATTCAAACCTCGAGCCAAACCGGTTTAGGGGTGAACTGGTTCTCATGTACCCCTGAAATGGTTCGAGGGGTCTGAGAAATCTGTCCTTTTGTTTTCCCCATTCTCCCCCCTTTCCCATCTTTTTATTTTCTATTTTCGATCGTTCTAATTACGCGTATTCGAAAGCGCACATGAAATCGGTACTAAAATCTATCGACGAGAGAGTTTGGTTATCTGTAGTTAACGGGTGGTCCCCACCTACATATTTAGTAGATAATAAGCGTGTTCCCAAACCCGTCGATAGATGGAGTAAGAATGAATTCAAACTATCTAATTTCAATTCCCGAGGTTGAAATGCCTTGTTTAGCGCTGCTACACCGGATGAGTTTCATCGCATTATGACGTGTGAAACCGCTAAAGAAGTTGGGATATTTTACAACTCACTCATGAAGGAACTAGTGTCGTTAAAGCTTCGAAACTCCAAAACCTCACCACTCAATTTGAAACCATCAGAATGAATGAAAAAGAAACTTTTGATGAATTTTATGCTAGACTTTCCGATATTGTTAATTTATCTTTTAATTTGGGAGAGAAAATACCCAACAACCGAGTAGTAAAGAAAATTTTAAGGTCCCTACCCGATAGATGTATTCCTAAGGTGACCGTGCTAAATTCTTTACCCACTTTAGCCTCTACGAAATTAGAAGAGCTCGTAGGTGACTTATAAACCTATGAACTAGACATGTTTCCCTTTAAAACTGAAAAGAAAATTGAGAAGGGCGTTGCTTTAAAAGCCCGAAAGGAGGAAAAACAAGTAGTAAAGAGTGAAAGTGATAGCGACTCGGAAAAATGGCTATGTTTGCTAGAAAGTTTCGAAAATTTCTTAAATTTAACAAAGATAAATTTAAAAATGATTTTAAGAAATTTGAAAATTCTATGCATGACAAAGCTGAAAAGATCCCTAAAACTCTTAAAGAAAATTTAAATAGGGACGAGTCAAATAGGTGTTTTGGTTATGAAAGGTATGGCCATAGGGCTTTTGAGTGCCCCACTAAACTAAGGAGAGAGGGTAAGCAACAAATTTCTTTTAATGCAACCCTTAGTGATAGTGACAATGAAGAGGGACCCGATTCCTCCACTAAGCCTAATATTGTGGTTTTTATGGCTAGTCATGTGAGTGATAGTGAGCACTCTTCTATTGATTAAATTTTAACACATGACACTTCCAAGGTCAAAGTTTATGATTCCCTTATTTTTTATGGTAGTGAGAGTGGAGAAGAAAGAGAGAGTGAAAATGAAGAAGAGGTTGATGTGAGTGAACATCAAAATGCTTTTTTAGAACTCTATGAAGAATCTATTAAATCAAAAAGAGCTAATTTGAAGTTAAAAGCGAGTTTAAGAGAGCGTATCAAGGTCGTTGATGATAGTGTATAGTTGAAGACCTTAGGACACGTGAGAGAACTCTTCGATGGAAGCTTGAATATATAGAAGGCGATAGAGATAACCTTAGAGGTTTAATGGAGTCAATGAAAAAGGAGCTTCTCGAGTTTGAAGAGAGAAATGTTTTATTAGAGTCTAGAATCTTAGAATTATAAAATAAATTAAAAGACTCTAGTAAAGTCAAATTCGATTTGGAGTGTCGTTCGGAGAAATTAGATAAAATTTTAGGAACGGTCCAAATTAAAAATAACACTTGTGGTTTAGGATACGATACTTATAATGAATCAACTCATAAAGCCAAAACCCATGTTTTAGGAGAATTGCCTAGTAAATACTTTAGAGATCATTCCTTAGGTAAGTCTTTTCGTCGAGTCTTTATGTCCTCACATTGTGGTCGAAAAGGTCATCTTAGGAAATTTTGTTTTGATCTTAAATGAAGTCCTAGAAAATCCCTACATAAGGCAACCAAGGTAGCCAAGTATCCTACTTGCCGAGATCGTCATTCGTCTTTAATTTGGGTTAGGAGATCCGACTTGGTAGCTTTACAAGATAGGGTATTTGATTCTCATTTACTTTCACATGCTTCCTCCCTTGCAAAATCTAAGGGTTGAATGTGTTAGTTTTATTTGCATACTTTATCTTTTGTACTTCATGCTATATTATCATGCTAAATGTATGCTCATATTTAATCCTTTTCTAGTCTATGATCCATACTTAATAACATGCTAGAATAATGAATTTTTTTATCATTTGTGTTTTATCTTTTTAGTAATTTAAGATAAATGAAAAATATAAATGATTTTTGTGTGTCTTTTGAGTAAATATATTTTTTGTTAAAAATTTTCAAAAACTCAAAAAAAAAATTGTGTGTATTTTAGTTTGACACACTCTATGTGACATACACTTGTGTTAGAATCCCTTATTTTTCCCTTACATGTGGCTAGAACTTTTGGTTTTAGTTGCCAATCCTTATTATGTTCTTTACCATGCTTACATGGAGTAGTTGGATTTTGTGTTGATATAATGGATTCTATTTTTATATGCCTCTATTCACACATGCACGAGCTCTTTTGAAATTAAGTCGTCACATGTTATATTTGAGCTTTGTGAGGTGTTCTCCTTCCAATCTTGTCATCTACATATTTGTGACCTAGGAGGATTAGTGCATGTCAAAATTCGTTGCACGAGAGATGTGTGTGAGATATAAATATGTTATATATAAATGTGCATGGGTAAGGGCTCTGAAAGGAATTATTATCCTTTCCGAATAGTAAGCCACCGTTTGGAATGGACCTAAAAAAATACGTGATCCAATGGCCTAAAAGAATAATGGCATTAAAAGAAAATATTTTCCAAGGCCTATTTTGTTTATTTAATCTATTCATTCAAAAGACTAAACTCTATATACTTAAATTGAGGGAGTTTGGATGGTATATCAACGGTTTGCACAATGCCCGTTTATCCTAGTTGTACTTTCAATGTCATGACTCTATTGGTTTGTAGAATCATCAAAAGTCTAGGCTTGTATGCATTGTGTGTGTTTGTTCATTGAGTTCAATTTATATTGTCACATGAGGTTTTATTCAAATGTGATGAAGTTTGCAATCAATTGAGAACTCCGTGAACATGTTTTAAGTGATTGGGTCTAAATTTAATCGTTACTAGTTCACACCCCAACACTTCCGTTTCCATATGACACATTTTTGCAATACGAGTGTGAAGAGCTTATTTTATTTTGTGTCATGTGTGGTATTTATACCTAGTATATGTGTGTTTGTGTTAATGATATTTATTATGTTCTCATATACGAGGTATCCTATTTGTCTTTGCCTTTATTTCTAGTTCATCTATGCTTCTACTTCATGATTGGTGTCCATATTATTGCATTATTTGTTGATATCACATGCTTAATACTTTATGTATCATATTGGTATCACTGTCATGCATCTTAGTTGGTATCCTTATTCTTTATATGGATTAGTTATGCTTTTGTTGCCTTTATGCTTTCATGCTTATGCTTTCATGCTCTTATCACTCTAAGCTTCTTCATGATTAATTAGTTTTATCCTTTGTCTATTCCTGAACAAAAAGGGGGAGAATGATAGGGGAGAAATGGTATCTAATCCTATTGTAATCTTATCTAGTTTAGGAGATTTAACTTAGGGGGAGAGCGCTATCTTCTTAGGTTGATCATATTTGATAAAAGGGAGAATTAATTTAGGTGGAGTATTTATCTTAATTGCATTTGATATTCTTGATATTTCCTATGCGTTTGATAGTTTGCTCAAGTGTGTAGGAATTTTTCAAAATGGCAACTTTCATCATCGGCAAAGATATTGATCCTTGGGTTGTTTTGAGTCAAGCTATTGTATTTTTATTTTGGGAGGGATATTCTTTAGTTTAGTAGAGCTTGACGGCCCTTTAGGATTTTTGCTAAGTTTTTGTCCCGGAATAGCCAAAGGGGGAGATTTGTAAGGAAACAAATTTTCAATTGAGTCCTTTGTTGTTTTGGCTCAATTCTGGACAAAAACATTTGAGTCATAGGATAGAGTTCAAGTTTATCTATTCAAGCCTATGACGTGCTTGTTGAAGACGTAGCAGCCAAGATATTAAAGTTTCATCAAATGTCCTGTTTAATGTGCCTTATTTCTACGTCACCAACATTGATTCCATTGCTCCTAAGGTATGAATGTATTTTAAATATATATATATAGGATCTTGGAACAATTAGTATTGGGTGTAAGGTTTGTTTAAACTGCTGTTTATTTTTCAGAAAGTCTCTTTAAAAACTTTAAAACAAAGTTTCTGCGCTAAAAATCGAAATTTAAGCTTTTTGGTATTTCGTTCAATTTTGCCGCTCGAACGAGTTTGTCGCTCGAACGAGAATGTTGTTCGAACGAGTTTTCCAACGAGATTTCCCCATTGGACACTGGAACTTCGTTAGAAGGGACATTTGAACGAGATTTCAGGCGGGAAAATTCTTTGGCAATTTTGAGCAGTTTTTCCCATGTTTCCACTCACCTTTACCCACTAACTATTGAACAGACTTAAGAGGTACGGGAACCAACTTTTTCAACACAAAATTTTCATATTATTCTATCTGCTAGAGAGAGTTTTTAGAGTTCAATTTTCCAAGAAAAAGTTCATGTTTTGAGTGTCAATTTTTCAAGAAAAAATTCATTAAACACTTTTGTTTTCACCCATATTGTTTATTCCAAGTTTCAATATATATATATATATATATATATATATATATATATATATATATATATATATATATATATATATATATATATATATATATATATATCATTGCTTGGAGTGTTGGCATCGGGTTTTACTCTACCGCTTGAAGAGTTCGTTTGGGTTTCCTTCTACATCCCATAAAGAAGAAGTTCAAGTTTTAGCTGCGGCTTTCTCGTATGGTGAAAGGCACCATATGTGGTTTACGGTTGTTCCTACAGCCTCATTGGTGGATTCCAAGGTTTCGCTGGAGTCTGAGATTGTCAACTAAGAGGAGGTCGGTACAAGAAGGAGCATCGGGAGTTGAAGGAAGTCGAGTCGAGTGTTGTAAGCCTTTTTTCTTGTACTTGTAAAATACCATACGTAGTAGACTTATGGGTAGGGCCATCCGAGGTTGTTTTCCGTTTGTGGGTTTTTCCTCGTACATCGCGGCATAGTGGTTAATTATTTATTTTATCACCTAGATGCATGCTTAAGGCTATAAGAAAAAATATGGTTTAAATCACTACTTACTTAATTTGGTGCTAACAAGAATTTGGGTAAATGTTAATTTAATTCAAGTCATCATTTAATTTGTTAAAATTGGTTGGTCTAATTTTGTAATATTGAAAATATGACTTAGGCAAATTTCTAGGACTTGGGTTAAATTGTTTTTGGGGCTTAAAGTAAAGTTGCACTTTGGTTTAATTTTAATTTGAAAGAAATTAAAATTTGGTGCTTGTGTTTGTTTATTGAACCATCTCGCTTTCGCATCTTTTTAAAAGGAAATTGGAATTTCGTTTTGTAATTAGATTTAAAAATTGGGGGCCTCGTGTTCCAACATTTTTCACCACAAAATTCACTCCCCCCATCCTTTCCCTCCACCACCCTTTCCACTTCCCACCAAAATACTCCACAAGGGGGGTCGAACACCATTTCTGGTCAATACAAGAGCAAAATTGGTTTGAGGCATACTTTACGGCCCAATGCACAATCCATATTAAGCGAAAAATTCTTTGGGAGGAGCTGTCTCACGACGTCACTGCCCTCTTCCAACGCCGAGGGTGGTGATCTTTCCTCTCCCCGAAGAACGATCGCATTTTTGAAGACGACGTACGTTACTTCTATGCCACACTTGTTCGAATCGTATTTCCTCTCCCTATTGGGGCTTCTTCCACCACTAGAAGTGAACGCCAAATGCGTGTGGCTCACCCCATACATCACATTGTTGATGTTGATGAGGAATAGGAAGTGGGGTATAATGCCCCAAAGCCAGATGTGGGGGAGGTTCCCGACGAAAAAGACTATGATGAGGAAGAAGTCTCCGATTATGAGTCGGAGGAGGAAGGTCTTACTCGCCGTATCGACTCCCTAGAGGCGAATTTCCAAGGGTTTATGAATGAGTATCGGGCGGACTGTCATGCATATCAACGCGACACTAGCATGATGGTGCGCCTCCAAATCGAGCTCTATCGCTTGCAAGTCAGGGACAATGTCGCACTTCCGAATTACTTTTATAATCCCTTTGATCTAAGTTCCCCCGGAACCTCCCACCCACCACCCGAGTAACTAACCCTTGGTTGATGTGGTTGATGAATCTTTTTCTATGTGGTTCTTTCATGTTTTAGTGTACTGATTTTTCTTTAACCCCAATATGTAGTGTTCCTCCCTTTCTTCTCATGTATGTAAGCAATGGTTTGTAATGGAAAAAAATCTGCATTTTCAACATTTGCTTATTTTCCTCATATTTAGCTTTTAGTCATTTTGATTGGGGATAATGCAAAAGTCTAAGTTAGGGGGGTGACAAATGCATATTTCTAAAATTTCACAAATTTTGAAAATGCCCCAAAAAATAGAAATTTCCCAAAAAAATGAAAATTTTCAAAATAGTAAAATATATTTTTCTTCAAAATAAATAAAAATTAGAATTTAAAATCTTCAAAAATTTCACAAAATTTTGTTTAAAGTCTCAAATTGCAAACTAAGGCGAAATTGACCAAAGATGAAAATTGACGACTTTATGAATAAATGTGGAGATTAATTAACCCGGTGAAATTTTGAGCATGTCGATTTTCGTGAGTAATTAAATCAATCCGACTTAATGGTTAACTTAATGTTCAATTTATCTCCAAATAAGTCGTTGATGATCTTTATTCCTTTGTTTTGATCGGTTACTGAAAACGTGTGAGATGTTATTTTGAAAAACGCGCTAAAGATGTCTCTAAACTAAATTATTCTCGAGACTCATATGGTAAAATAATGAGTAGTTTGGATAAATGAAGTTAGGCCATTGTTTTTTACCCAAAAATATTAGCCATTAAAAGTTGTGAAAATTATCACTTTGCAGCCCAATTTGAGCCTAATAAAAAAATTTCCTTTTCGCTTGTAACCCGAAAACCCATTTAGCCTGGAGTTGTGAAAATTGAAAAATTCATCAATTAAGTTCAAATGGTGCAAGAAAAAAGTCAAGAAAAAAATAGAAAAATGCTCCAAATATAGATAGATAGATAGATAGAAAAATGAGAAAATCATGAAAAATGTAGAAAAAGGAAAGAAAACGACCAATTACCCGAAAAAAGTGCCAAAGGCCATCATAAGCAAAATTTTCCAACTCCGAATTCCCAACCATTCCCAGTTTTTACCCAATACACCTTAAAACAGACGAAAGTCCTAACTGAATTTGAATAACGAAATTAAATACCGCGTAGAGAGCTAAGACACAAAAAGATAAAAAGTGAGATTAATTAGTGTGAATAACAGATGATGTTTTTCGTTTCCCAAAAATCGTATTCCGATGATGAGATCTTTTCACCATAAAAATTTCGTCTTTCAAATTTGTGTGCACGAATTCTTGTTCCATTATATTTACTCTTTCTATCACGCGCACCGATAGAAAACGAATTTTTGAAAAGTAACATAATAATTCAAGTGATTCGTTTGTGAGTGAATCCATGAGAAATTGAATCAAAATGAATTTTTGAAAAGTAACATAATGATCAATTGGTGGAAGTTAGTGGTTCGATTTTTGGCTTCGCACACACACACACACACTACAAATTGAGACTCTTGAATATGATTTAAGGTGACTATTTTGGGGATTTTTTAAATTGTACAATTTGTAAGTATTTTGATTTTTCCTTGAGTCAAAAGCCTAATTTTGTGGGTACATTCACTACAAACCCTCACGAGACACCACCCGTCTTACTAGGGTAACATAGGGGTTTAACGGCTTATTGCATACGCTAAATGCAATCGCTTGCCCATGAAAAAGTTAGTCTATCCCAATAAAGTTTTTGAAGGGACCTTAACTCATACTTTTGTTCTTTTACATTGCTCGGGACGTGTAAAGTTCTAAGTTAGGGGGATTTGATTAGCATAAATATTACATATTTATTTCCTTAATTTCGGTAATTTTATGGTCCCTTGCATTGTATTTAAGTCAGATTTATCTCATATTCATGATATTAACTCTAATCAAGTGTTTTGTGCATTGTGTATCTCTTATGTGTTTTACATGTATTTCATGCAAGTTAATGCGAAAGAGAACTCGAAATAAGGAAAGAACCCAAGAAATGGAGAATTGAAGGGCATTTTGGTAATTTTACAACCTTAGTCTGGAGGCAGGACCAATCAAAAAGTCAAAGACGGCGAAGTCACAAGAATACGAAAAAAACGGCACCTCAATATGAGTTTCCATGAAAGAGTTATGCAAGTTTGAAGAATGAGAAGCAAAACAAATAATCCAAATGAAAAGAGGAACCAAAACAGTAGGAAAAATCAAATCGACCTCCAAACCACTTTGGGGGTGAACCAGTTCGGAAGTACACCCGAACTAATTCGAGAGGCATGACATGCAAAAATTTATTTCTTTTCTGATTGGTTCTAAGATTTGTATGTGGGTTGAACTCTTTAAAAAACGTAGGTATAACATTATAGCTGATTTTTAGACCAGTTTTTAGTAAGTTTTTGTGGGAGAACAATAGGAAGGAAGGCCCAAGAACCCTAGTTTTTAATTAAAAGTTTATTCATACATTATTGAAGATTAAGGTTTTTAAGTTTTCAATACCAAGTTTGTTTCTCTATCTAGTTCTTGCATGTTCTTCTTCCCTACATGTTTATTTCTTTTTCTGGAAATCTAAATATCTCTTGCATGCTTATTCTTAATTTAATCATGATTTTCCATCCATGCAATGTTAATATTTTGTGTATTTCCTACGTAGTTATGCTAGGTTAAGTTTTTACCGGGTTGGGGTACATGAACCCAACCTAAGAATACATATGGATTTAAAAGTGAATAAAAAGTGATTCATCATTCAAAGGTTTGAACTTTATTAAGATAAAAGTTGTAGGTCTTTTGATTTTGTTTCCCTAGGTAACCGGAATGTTTAAGGTTGCATTTGGTGTTTTAATAATTTCTCATCCTCGTCAACTACAATTTTTGATTTGACATTGTGCAGAGTAAAGTACTCATATGTCGAATGCTTAGGACGTATTTGATGTCTCTTGGAATGACGAATTAGAGTTTTGAAGCTTTTATGTTCTATGCAATTACCGACTATTAGGGGAAGTGTACCCTAACTCCATTTTCTCCCATATATTTAAATCTTAATTTAGTCCTTCTTGCATACGTAGTTTAGCTATTAATTTAATTCAAATTGCATTAGTTGATAGGTAAAGTCACAATTCATCCTCTTTTCCTTCTTTCTCTGAGTTATTAGTACGGTTATTCATTCTTCCTATTCGTCGTCACGGTTCTTTATCTTACTCCCTGTGTTCGATACCCGTTTTTACCGGATTATTACTTGAGCGATCAGTTTACACTTGAGTCGATATAAATACGCACTAGAGACACTTTTAAAGTCGCATCAAGAACGAACTTGAAGTTCTAATATTTAAATCAAGTACTTAAAGTCCTAATTGCGCACTTGATATTCCAAACAATATTGAATCATAATTTTTCCTTATTATACATTACATATTTTTTATTGCAATTTATTTATCGAACAATGTAAAAATGTCAAATATCTCTAAACTCAAATTTGAAGCACTTGAACTTTCTCGGGTGATTATCTTAATTGGTCTCAAGACGCTGAACTCCACGTCCAAGATCGAAACCTTGGTGATGCAATAATAGTTGAAAAAACCATGTCCCGGCAGGATAAAGTCAAGGCCCTGATATTCCTTAGGCATCATAAAAGTAATGATTTGAAAAATGAGTAACTGATTGTAAAAGATCCTCTTGATTTATGGAACTCCTTGAAGGAGCGCTATGACCACCAAAAATCGGTTATACTTTTATGTGCACACCAGGAATGACTCAACTTGAGATTTCAAGACTTCAAGACTGTGTCTGAATACAATTCTGTTATGTTCAAGATTACCACCAAGCTAAAGTTATGTGGAGAAAAGTTAGAGTATGCAGATATGTTGGAGAAAACATTCTCAACTTTTCACCCCTCGAATATGCTCTTGCATTAGCAATATCGAGAGCGAGGGTTTAAAAGGTACTCGGAACTAATCTCGTGTCTCCTAGTTGCTGAGAAGAAGAATGACTTACTGATGAAGAATCATACATCTAGACCCAGTGGATTAGTAGCACTCCTTGAAGTGAATTCTAACTTTGTTCAGAATAATGAAAGAGGCCAAGAAAATATGCAGCGGGTTGTGGTAACTCCAGAAGAGGTGTCTACTACAATCAATGCCCTAGACAAAATATGAAATTCAAGAACCACCAGAAGTGGAATAATCACAATAATAAAGGGAATCAGAAGTCAAATCCATATAATCCAAATGATATTTTTCATAGATGTGGTTGCAGTGGGAATTGGACATGTACCTGTAGTTCGTTCAATAACTTGGTGGAAAAATATCAAGCCTCAAAAAATAAAGAGGCGACAAACATTGTGGAAGGTCCTAAAGAAAGTTGGAAACTTGACGATACTGATCTCAATTTTAATGATTTTTTTAAAGATGGGGATGGAAATAATATTAATGATGAGACATTTAATAACATGCTTGGAGAACCACCTAAGATGGTCTTAAAGACCTAAATGATTATGCTTTATTTACTTATTTATCTGCTTCATATTTACAATTGAGACATTAGTAGTTTATCATTAGAGCATAAACAACTTTATTTAATATCTTTATTTGAGCATTTATTAGTTAATGGAATAGTTTTGATCATTTTTTCATGCTTATATGATTAATGGATTAAATTTTTAATTTATTTTTAATTATGTTAAAGGTATGGATCTGAAAGTAAGCGCAAGTGATGATACTTGTCTGGTAAACAGTGGGATAACCCACACCATTTTGAAAAACAAGAAGTTTTTCTTAGAGTTAGTATACAATACAACAAATGTTTCCACTATTGCTGGTCCTGCTAAGCGTAATGAAGGCTTCGAAAAAGCCCGCATGGTGTTACCTTATGGTACCCACTTATTCATAAATAATGCTATATACTCAAGAAATTCCAGAAGAAATTTATTGAGTTTTAAGGACATAAGAGTGAATGGATAACATATGGAAACATGTAATGAAGGCAATAAATAATTCATTTGCATTACTTCTAGTGTTGGAAGCCAGAAGCTCACACGAGAGAAATTGCCTGCATTATCCATGGGGTTATACCATACAACAATTAACGTTGTAGAATCACATACTGTCATGAGCCGAAAGCTCAATTATTCTTATAATCTAATATTGTGGCATGACCGCTTGAGTCACCCTAGATCAAACATGTTGCGTCGAATTATAAACAACTCATATGGACACTCATTAATAAACAAACAAATTACCTTACTTGATAATCATTTTTGCACTCCTTGTTCTCAAGGTAAATTAATCACTAAGCCATCTTTTCTCAAAATAGCTTCTGAGTCTGCATCCTTTTTACAAAGAATTCAAGGAAATATTTGTGGGCCCATCCACCCTTTTAGTGGACCTTTTAGATATTTTATGGTTCTAACTGATGCATCTAATCGTTAGTCACATGTTTGTTTGTATCTACTCGTAATTTGGCTTTTGCAAAATTACTTGCTCAAATCATAAAACTTAGAGCACATTTTCTCGATCAATATATTAAATCTATCTGTATAGATAATGTGGGAGAATTTACTTCTCAAGTTTTTTATGACTATTGTTTATCACAAGGAATTGATGTTGAGCACCCGGTCCCCCATATCCACACATAAAATGGTTTAGTCGAGTATTTTATTAAACGTTTTCAACTTATTACGCGACATTTACTTATGCAATCCAAACTCCCAATATCTGCTTGGAGACACGTTATCCTACACGTTGCTAAGTTGATTAAGCTTAGACCCACTGCTTATCACTCATTTTCACCATTTCAACTTATGTCTGGATGTCAACCAAATATATCACACTTGCGTAAATTTAGTTGTGCAGTGCATGTACCCATCCCCCACCCCAACGTACCAAAATGGGTCCCCAGCGTTGTTTGGGAATGTATGTTGGTTATGATTCACCATCAATCATTCGTTATATTGAGTCACTGAAAGGTGATACACTTACCGCCAGATTTGCATATTGTCATTTTGATGAGGCACTCTTCCCGCCATTAGGGGGAGGAAAGAACGTACTAGAAGTACGGTCCGTTCCTAAATAATGGTGAGAATTAACATGGAACACTTCCACTTTGTCTCATCTAGACCCCCGTACTAATCAATATGAACATGAATTGAGAAGGATATTGCATCTTCAGGAAATTACAAATAAATCACTCGATAAATTCAATGATGCTACCAAAGTAACCAAGTCTCATGTACTCACTCCAAATGTGCTTACCAGAATTGATGTACCAGTGGGACAAACGTTGACACCAGCGGTAAATGACTTAGTTGCATGTCGAAAGCGTGGAAGACTTATAGGTTCCAAAGACTCTGCTCGCCGAAAGCGGAGATCAAATGAAAAATCATGCCCTAATAACCCTCCCGAAGAGGTTATGAATAAAAAATCCACTTTCTCTGAAATGCCTGAAATAGTTATTGTCTCTGAAAACACACAAGTCGCTGAAGAGGGAAAGGTACCTAATAATAATAATGAGATCTCTATGCTTTATACATATTCGGGAGAAATGTGGGATCGTAAAGAAACTGTCATCGATGATGTTTTTTCATATGCAGTAGCTACACGAATTTCAAAGGGTTGTGATAATGATAATGATAATGATAATGATAATGATAATGATAATGATAATGATAATGATAATGATAATGAATCACGATTTCTAAATGAATGTCGACAAAGAGTAGATTCGTCAAAATGGGAAATTACCATCAAGGCAGAACTCGAGTCTTTAAATAAATGTCGTGTATTTAGACCTATAGTAAAAGGTTTTAACCTGATAAGTTATCGGTGGATTTTTGTGAGAAAAAGAAATGAAAATAATGAAACCACTCGATATAAGGCACGACTTGAGACACAAGGTTTCTTGTGAAAACCTAGGATTGATTTCGAGGAAACATACTCCCCTGTTATGGATGGTATAACTTTAAGATATTTGATTAGCTTATCGGTTTCTGAAAATCCTGTTATGAGACTCGTGGATGTTGTGACCACTTATTTATACGGAAACTTAGACACAAAAATATACATGAAAATCCCTGAAGTATTTTCTTTACCTGAAGCAAAGCCAAGGAGTACGCATTCAATCCGACTAAGATGTTCATTGTACGATTTAAAGCAATCCGGGAGAATGTGGTACAATCGTCTTAGTGAATACTTGTCTAAAGAAGGGTATGAAAATAATAAATTTGCCCTTGTGTATTTAAAAAGAAATCCTCAAAATGATATGCAATAGTAGCAGTCTATATGGATGACATAAATTTAATCGGGAGTCCAGAAGAGCTCGAAACAACTGCTAACTATTTGAAAAAGGAATTTGAGATGAAAGAACTTGGGAGAACTAAATTTTGTCTCGGCCTGTAGATCGAGAAAAATTCTAGTGGGATTTTAGTCCATCAGTTTAATTATATCGAAAATGTATTAAAATGCGTTAATATAGATAAAGTGCACCCACTAAGTACCCCTATGGTTGTTCGGTCTTTAGACATAAAGAAAGATCAATATTGTCCTAAAGAAGAAGATGAGAAAATATTAGGTCCAGACACTACACCAAAAACACCAATTTGGCACACCTTGATATTAAAAATCTGGCACTGTTTAATAACAATCTGACACACTTTTAAGTAGTGCCAAATTTTAGCACTGTTTAAAAGTGTGCTAAAATTGAGAACACTTCACTAAAATATATATATCCTAAAAAAAATTAATCCCCTCAATGATTTTTGTTCTCCCGCTCTCAATATTGCCTCCCGCTCTCTCTCTCACCAAATCCCTAATCCTAATCCTAATCCGAATTGAGGGGATTGCGACCAGGACCAGGAGAAGAAGAGCGATGACGATCGCGTGGTTGCTCCGACGGTGGTAGAGCCTAGGGTTTTGGAAGAACCTGTTTGTGTTAGTGGTGGTGGGGCTAAGAAAAAAAAATCAATGGATGATTACGAGAGTGGAGCTAGGAGTGCGGATAAGGCTAATGTCGATGATGATACGGTCAGTATATACGCTTTTGATTTTTTTTTCCTGTTCTGTTATATTATATTTTGTGTTGTATGCACTTTGGTTGGATTGTGAGAGTTCAAATGTAAGTTTGGTAAGTTCTTGAGCTTCTTATTTTATGTTTGTGTACCATTGGATTGGATGAGGGAATTCGAGATTTATTTGGTTAATGCCTGTAATTTGCTAACTAATGTTGAGGTTTTTGCTTGTACAATAGTCCTTTACTGCTAAATCCACTCCATAATTAAAGATGATTATTACTCCCTCCGAACCATTGTTTGGAAGTCAAACATTTTAAGATGAAATTCCTATCGCAATCATTCTCCTTAAAATGATTATTTCTTTAGATGATTATTACCTTTGAATGCAATATGGTTGTTTTTCATAGGTATTGTTGGGATCGGTGAATTGTGACACCCCGCCTAATTAAATACCGGGAGATCACTCCTTTATTAAATTAAATCAAGGTAAACAATTGGTTCATTTTCAGCATCACTGTCGTAAAAATAAACTTTCCAATTTAACACCCTAAATAATTAAGCTAAGTGTCAAAACCATTTTTTTCACATTACTTTCCAAATTTTTAATTAAAGAAAATGATTTATTTATTTATTAACAACATTTCAACAATTAAGAATCACACCACAATAAACCTAGAACACAATCCAATTAATTTAAAGCATTCGTCAATCGAATGTCAACATGCGAAAAATAAAGTAACACAATTCAAACTGAATAAATCCCATAGTGACAATACTAGGAATAACTGAAATACAAATGTCCCAATAATAATGAAATAATGGAAAGGGCGACACATGCCCAATAAATGAGAATGCTAGAAGTGGAGTCAATAAAGGAAGCCGTCTACGCAAGTGACCTGCAACTCCCACCTAAGCTGCAGCACGTTCCTTTCAAGGGATCCTAAGCAAGACGCCCCTGTGGCTGGGCACCTGAAATATATACATATATATACAAGAGAGAGAGAGATAGAAACGAGTCAGAGCCCGAAAGTATGTTTGATTTAAAATACATTTAGCAAGTATTTAAATTCATACAGGCCAATGCAACAACATATTAGAGCGACACTCTCTTGAAAAATTCTCACCTCTCTTCTAATGTGCACGCCTATCGTGCTAACCTTCCCAACGGTTTATCTTATCATTTTATCATACTAACCTTTTCAATAATTTAGCTTATCTTAACTTACTCATATGATTTCAAAAAAACGAACAATATCATTGTTTAAAAAGAATACTTCCAATTAGTAGCACAACTCTCGTTTTAGCTTTATTAATTTATAAAGTTTCCCAGCGTCATATTATACTTTCAAAAAACAAGTATTTACTATTTGAGTCATCAACCATGTCCTACTTATCAAATCACAGTAGGCAGTTTCAAATTTCCGAATCTCATATATATTAACTACTCGTATAATATATATAAAATAACAGCACCCCAAATAAAACTATGGTGCGTGCATACTTCAACTATCGAAACCCCATACCACTCATATCAAGGGGAATACAAGTTTGGAATCACTCTCGAATTGTATTAACACATACACAAACAATATCGAGGCGAAGCATAGATTCCAAGTCTCTAAGAGGATGGCACATACTCGCGTCTCTTAGGACCGTCTGACCTATCGATTCGATAGCATGTACCAAGGATATCTATCTTCTAGGGTACAAGTCAATATCGCCCATAAAGGTCCCATCGAGATAAGACTGTCCCAGCGCGGTAACCTCAAGGATAGCAAGTAGCGCGGTATGTTTTTCACATGTATATAATATATGTACACACAATCATATAAATATACCACTTTCATCATATTAATATAGGTTCCTCTCGTCACCCATAATTACAACATTTATCCTTAATTTCACATTATTAGTATTACGTATAAGGTTTCATCTCTAACCTTAACTCGAAGAGTTTTCTCACTTATTACGTGACACTCGTGGACTCTATCCGTCCAAGTAGAAAATTCAGTAGGTATACCCCTATTCACTATCGTAGATATTCGCCGTAATCTCTCACTTGAAATACGTAGTTTCATCGTTCATTATATAATTATCCTAAAAGAAAAATTCTCGTCTTATAATAAAGTTCCCAACACTTATTCATATGCCCTACTGGTCCTTCTTATCTCCCAAAACATTTTATTAAGAATACCCAAGAATTATTTCACGATAAATTTAATTTAACTAATTAAACAAGGGAAATAAGAGTCTGTCAGGAGGGGTCAATCGATCGAGGTCTGGGGCTCGATCGATCGAAGCTCTATGCTCGATCGATCGATCAAGCAGGTATTTCGATTTTCTGCAGAATTGCAGTTACGGGTTCTACCAATTTTCTTCATCCAAATCCATGTTTTCCAACCCAAACGTCCCAAGAATTCTACTACTGACATTATATCAATATACCAGATGTTTCTAACGTAAGGCATGTACATATTCATCATTTAAACATGGATTTTCAACCCAAAATTATATCTAATTATCAAGAACCCTAGAATTTTCTTAAACAGTTTTCTAACAAATCTTTCTCCAGAATTTCTTTCTTATAATCATCAAAATTTCGTGGTTAATTTCCTCTACATGGCAAGGGTTTCCAGAATCATCATAGCAACCAATACTACATGGATTTTCCTATCACAAATTGGGTTTTTTACCACATATTTCTTCCCTAATCATTCCTAAACTAATATGGAGATTGCACCAACGAAAATAGCAAGATAAACACTTGCCTGGGATTTTCGACGTTCTGATTTGCTGATGTTTTTTGTGTGGTTGCGTAGCCCGTTGCACGATCTACGTGGTGATGGTGGTTGTGGTACAAACGGATGACTTTTGGGGCCTTGGATTGCCTTGGAGCTTTCTTCTTCCCTCTCCTATGGCCGTCACTTGTGTTTAGAGTTTCTAAACCTAGATGACAATCCAGATTTCTGATATAACCCTTGGTATTTTCGTGGGTTTAATTACCCAAATATGTAAAATGACTAAAATGCCCTCCCGGGGTACTAATTAGGCCTAAAAACGCCCCGAGACCCAAACTACACCCCCGGGTACACTTTTCTGACTATCTCGACCCTTCCGGATGCGTTGGCGCACTCAAAACGACCATACGGGCAACTTATAAAATATTCATTTTTTTATTTCTCAAAATTTAGTCCCGACGCGACACGAGCACGTTCCGACTTACATTTCCGAAATTGTCATTTAACTCACTCATGACATTCAATATAACCAATATAATATATTACTTTGCTCATTAGTAATAGTGTAATCTGACAATCTCAGCGATGAACAACTGAGCATACTGACCCGTGGTGCAATCTGTCCGTACCGGCAGAAAATGAGCCACCTTGGTCAAACGGTCTACAATCATCCAAATAGAATCGTGGCCCCGCTATGATGTAGGCAACCCTGTAATAAAATCCATGGAAATACTCTCCCACTTCCACGCGGGTACTTCCACCAGAAATCCTGACGATTTCTGGTGGTCCACCTTTACCAGTTGGCAGGTAGAACACTTGGACACGAACTCGGCGATGTCCTTCTTCATCCCACTCCACCAGTATTGTCGCCTCATATCCTGGTACATCTTATCGCCTCCCGGATGTACTGCAAATCGGGACCCATGAGAATGAGTCATCACTGCATGACGTAATTCTGTTCCTTCTGGAACCACCAATCTCCCATTAAACCGCAAACCTCCATCAGAACTAACAGAATAGGACTCAGCACCCTCGGCTAGAAGTCGCACAATCTGCTCCTGGCAAAACGGGTCTATGGTATGTGCCTGTATCACCCTCGTAACAGTCTCGGGTTTGACTGACATCACGGATATGAAAGAACATGCTACTGCGTCCTGGTGACCCAACTCCTTCCACTTTGCTTTCCATACGTCTTCTACTTCGTCTACCGGTCTACGACTCTACGCATCAGCAACTACGTTGGCATTTCCCGGATGATACTGTATCTCGAACTGGTAGTCCTTCACAAACTCTATCCATCTGCGCTGACGCATATTTAGCTCTCGCTGAGTGAACAAGTACTGCAACGACTTGTGGTCTGTGAACAAACGAAATTTCTCTCCCAACAAATAGTGCCTCCATATCCTCAATGCAAAAACGACCGCTGCTAACTCCAGGTCGTGGGTGGGGTAATTCTTCTCATGCGGCTTAAGCTTGCGGGAGGCAAAAGCTATAGCCTTCTCCTCCTGCTGAAGTACTCCCCCAAGTCCCCGTAAAGAGGCATCGGTGTAAACCAGATACTCCGCACCCGGATTTGGTAAAGCAAGGACTGGCGCTGAAGTAAGCTTGTCTTTCAGCTCGTCGAAAGCCAACTGACAAGCGTCATCCCAAACATATGGTACTCCCTTGCGAGTCAGATTCGTCAATGGACCCGCTATTTTGGATAATCCCCGAATGAATCTCCTGTAGTATCCGGCTAATCCCAAGAAATTACATACTTCCATCGGTGTCGTGGGCTGTCCCCACTCCCTCACCGCTGATACTTTACTCGGGTCAACTGCTATCCCCTGCTCAGAAACAACATGGCCCAAGAACTGTACTTCTCACAACCAGAATCTGCACTTCTCGTACTTAGCATACAACTGATGCTCTCGTAGAGTCTGAAGAACCTGCCTCAAGTGCTTGGCATGCTCCTCCTCGGAGTGTGAATATATCAAAATGTCATCTATTAAAACGATGACAAATTGATCCAAGAACTCTCTGAATACTCGGTTCATCAAGTCCATGAAAACGGCTGGAGCATTTGTGAGTCCGAACGGCATCACCCTAAACTCATAGGACCCATATCTCGTCAAGAAAGCAGTCTTCGAAACATCCTGCTCCCTAATACGTAGCTGATGGTACCCCGACCTCAGATCTATCTTCGAAAAGAAAGTTGCTCCCCTCAACTGGTCGAACAGGTCATCGATTCGAGGCAACGGATACTTATTCCGTATCGTGACCTTGTTCAGCTCCCGGTAGTACACACATAGCCTCAGTGAACCATCTCTCTTCTTCATAAACAAGACTGGAGCACCCCAAGGTGAGGTACTCCTACGAATAAAGCCCTGACCTAACAGCTGCTCTATCTGATCTCGTAGCTCTCGCATTTCTGCCGGAGCCATACGGTACAGTGCGCGTGCTATAAGTCTCGTATCTGGCAATAAATCTATGACAAAGTCTATCTCTCGACTGGGGGGTAGGCCTGGTATTTCCTGAAACACATCAGAATACTCCCCGACAACTGGGATCAAATCTAAGGGAATCACAACCTCCTTAGAGGTTTCCTCCTCTATATAATACAAATGAGCGGTCGAACCTCCCCCTGGGCGAGGCATTGCCATTACAAACATCTCTTACCCCGGAATGGCAAAAATAATGCTCCCACCGAAGCAAACAATCATGGCTCTATAAGCGGCGATCCAATCCATACTGAATATAACATCATGCTAATGCACATCTAAAACTAACATGTCTGCAGGTAATACCAAGCTACCCATCTCTACCCCCACTCCCCGACATATAAAGAAAATAAGAGACCCACTCCCCAGTGGTGAGTCTACATATGTCACAGTGCTCTCTGCTGTGGCTAATAACCCTAAGGCTTTCACAAAGTAGGTAGCTATCAAATAGTACGTTGCCCCAGTATCAAACAAAACTCGACTCATAGTAACATGGATAGAAAAATATACCCTCAATCGCGGGTGGTGCCTGCGGAGCTGCTGCCTGTGGGAAGTTATAGACACGTCCGCCCTGTAGCTTTCTCTGCTGAACTGAGGCTGTTGGAAAGGGTGGTGGAGCTGGCTTCTGGGGTTCATTATTAGCACATTCCTGTCGTGGGGCCCTATTCTTCTATGGGCAATCCTGACGCCTATGGCCATTCCTGCCACATTGGAATCACCTCCCTCGAAACTGCTTCCCTTCCTTACGGTATTGATTAGTTTCACTTTTTCCCTGGTCTTGCTGGCCTTGAGGGGATATCTGCGGAAAAACTATGTCAGGGCGAGGACAATCCATCCACTTGTGACCCGGTTGTACACATTTATACCAGAGTTTCGAAATTCTTCGCTGGTCAGATTGTAGTTTATCCCCAGTCTGATTCGGACAAGATTTACGTTTGTGATCCTCCATTCCACAACTGAAACACCTCTTGGTGATTCCATTCTGAACCTGACTTCGTTGTCCCTGTACATAAATCTCGTTACTTCTAGAACTGACTCGATCTTGATTGTTTTGTTGTCGCAGATTCGGTGCCTTCGCACAAAGTCACATGCATTTGGTTAACCTCTCTAGGTCTTTTGCCTCCTTTAAGTTGTAGGCTGCGTTCTTGGTATTGTAGAACTGCAGTGGTAACTGCTTGTGCCACGATACCTGCTAACTCGGCGGTTGATATTCTCCCTGGGGATACCTGAGGTGTGAGTCAATCTTGCTCGATGACTCCCTTAACCGTCTTAGTTAGTTCTTCTTGACTATCCATCTGAAAATTTAAGTAAATTTGGATGAGTTCATCATTCAAATAAACAAATAGCAGAAGTACGAATTTCCAAAGTATAAAGATAAACACAACATTCCTAGTATTAGGGCTCTATATCAAAGAAAGCAACGCTGAAAGCATAAAAAGCCGCACAGATCCTAAAGGACACTAGAACCTGATGCTCTGATACCACCTGTGACACCCCGCCTAATTAAATACCGGGCGATCACTCCTTTATTAAATTAAACCAAGGTAAACAGTTGGTTCATTCTCATCATCACTGTCGTAAAAATAAACTTTCCAATTTAACACCCTAAATAATTAAGCTAAGTGTCAAAACCATTTTTTTCACATTACTTTCCAAATTTTTAATTAAAGAAAATGATTTATTTATTTATTAACAGCATTTCAACAATTAAGAATCACACCACAATAAACCTGGAACACAATCCAATTAATTTAAAGCATTCGTCAATTGAATGTCAACATGCAAAAAATAAAGTAACACAATTCAAACTGAATAAATCCCATAGTGACAATACTAGGAATAACTGAAATACAAATGTCCCAATAACAATGAAATAATGGAAAGGGCAACACATGCCCAATAAATGAGAATGCTAGAAGTGGAGTCAATAAAGGAAGCCGTTTACGCAAGTGACCTGCAACTCCCACCTAAGCTGCAGCACGTTCCTTTCAAGGGATCCTAAGCAAGACGCCCCTGTGGCTGGGCACCTGAAATATATACATATATATACAAGAGAGAGAGAGAGAGAGAGAGAGAAAGGGGTCAGAACCCGAAAGTGTGTTTGATTTAAAATACGTTTAGCAAGTATTTAAATTGATACAGGCCAATGCAACAACAGATTAGAGCGACACTCTCTTGAAAAATTCTCACATCTCTTCTAATGTGCACGCCTATCGTGCTAACCTTCCCAACGGTTTATCTTATCATTTTATCATACTAACCTTTCCAATAATTTAGCTTATCTTAACTTACACATAAGATTTCAAAAAAACGAACAATATCATTGTTTAAAAAGAATACTTCCAATTAGTAGCACAACTCTCGTTTTAGCTTTATTAATTTATAAAGTTTCCGAGTGTCATATTATACTTTCACAAAACAAGTATTTACTATTTGAGTCATCAACCATGTCCTACTTATCAAATCACAGTAGGCAGTTTCGAATTTCCGAATCTCATATATATTAACTACTCGTATGATATATATAAAATAACAGCACCCCAAATAAAACTATGGTGCGTGCATACTTCAACTATCGAAACCCCATACCACTCATATCAAGGGGAATACAAGTTCGGAATCACTCTCGAACTGTATTAACACATACACAAACAATATCGAGGCGAAGCATAGATTCCAAGTCTCTAAGAGGATGGCACATACTCGCGTCTCTTAGGACCGTCTGAACTATCGATTCGATAGCCTGTACTAAGGATATCTATCTTCTAGGGTACAAGTCAATATCCCCCATAAAGGTCCCATCGAGATAAGACTGTCCCAGCGCGGTAGCCTCAAGGATAGCAAGTAGCGCGGTATGTTTTTCACATGTATATAATATATGTACACACAATCATATAAATATACCACTTTCATCATATTAATATAGGTTCCTCTCGTCACCCATAATTACAACATTTATCCTTAATTTCACATTATTAGTATTACGTATAAGGTTTCATCTCTAACCTTAACTCGAAGAGTTTTCTCACTTATTACGTGACACTCGTGGACTCTATCCGTCCAAGTAGAAAATTCAGTAGGTATACCCCTATTCACTATCGTAGCTATTCGCCGTAATCTCTCACTTGAAATACGTAGTTTCATCGTTCATTATATAATTATCCCAAAAGCAAAATTCTCGTCTTATAATAAAGTTCCCAACTCATATGCCCTACTGGTCCTTCTTATCTCCCAAAACATTTTATTAAGAATACCCAAGAATTATTTCACGATAAATTTAATTTAACTAATTAAACAAGGGAAATAGGAGTCTGTCAGGAGGGGTCGATCGATCGAGGTCTGGGGCTCGATCGATCGAAGCTCTATGCTCGATCGATCGATCAAGCAGGTATTTCGATTTTCTGCAGAATTGCAGTTACGGGTTCTACCAATTTTCTTCATCCAAATCCATGTTTTCCAACCCTAAACGTCCCAAGAATTCTACTACTAACATTATATCAATATACCAGATGTTTCTAACGTAAGGCATGTACATATTCATCATTTAAACATGGATTTTCAACCCAAAATTATATCTAATTATCAAGAACCCTAGAATTTTCTTAAACAGTTTTCTAACAAATCTTTCTCCAGAATTTCTTTCTTATAATCATCAAAATTTTGTGGTTAATTTCCTCTTCATGGCAAGGGTTTCCAGAATCATCATATCAACCAATACTACATGGATTTTCCTATCACAAATTGGGTTTTCTACCACATATTTCATCCATAATCATTCCTAAACGAATATGGAGATTGCACCAACGAAAATAGCAAGATAAACACTTGCCTGGGATTTTTGACGTTCTGATTTGCAGATGTTTTTGGTCTGGTTGCATAGCCCATTGCACGATCTACGCGGTGGTGGTGGTTGTGGTGCAAACGGATGACTTTTGGGGCCTTGGATTGCCTTGGAGCTTTCTTCTTCCCTCTCCTATGGCCGTCACTTGTGTTTAGAGTTTCTAAACCTAGATGACAATCCAGATATCTGATATAACCCTTGGTATTTTCGTGGGTTTAATTACCCAAATATGTAAAATGACTAAAATGCCCTTCCGGGGTACTAATTAGGCCTAAAAACGCCCCGAGACCCAAACTACACCCCCGGGTACAATTTTTTTACTATCTCGACTCTTCCGGACGCGTTGGCGCACTCAAAACGACCATACGGGCAACTTATAAAATATTCATTTTTTTATTTATCAAAATTTAGTCCCGACGCGACACGAGCACGTTCCGACTTACATTTTCGAAATTGTCATTTAACTCACTCATGACATTCAATATAACCAATATAATATATTACTTTGCTCATTAGTAATATTCAACAAATTTCCCATAATTACTAACTCTCGTCACGTTAATAATTATAACATAATTAATTTCCGGATTTTTATTAAATAATTCATTCACATTAACTTTAATAAATCCCCAAATTAATATAGCATAAAAATATGGGGTATTACATGAATCTTTCCTCATTTTATATATTATTTTAGGAATAGGAAATAATCATTTATCTCTTTGTATTTCATCCGCTAAAGAGTAAAATGTTTGCTCGGGTTGTCTGGGCTGACGAGTTGTTCCTGTTGCATTGATGGGAGTGATGAGGATTGAACTGGTGATGAAGTTGATTGATCCTATTTATGGCTGGTATGTTGGGTATTTATAGTTTTATTATTGGTGTTATTTCCAGCACTGAAAATAACCCTAAGGCCATGGCTACGCACCTCTTTCATCTGGTCTTGCTTGTGGTCTTACTGGCCTTTCAGTAGGAATGGCTATTGGAATTGGTGGTTATGCGGTGTTAGGTATTCTTTATTTTCATCTCATTGTTGATCTCTAATTGATGCCATGTTTTAACATCGTAGTGTTTTTTTCAACATAGTTGTTTTGCGTAAGTGGGTGTTTACTAGTTGTTTTATTATGTGTAATATACCTGAAAAAAATCTCGGGAATCCATATCTGACATATATGCGTTATTCTAACATTTGAGGCCATTTTGTGATTCGAATTGTTTGTGTAGTTGAGATTGACTTTGTATGCTGCTATTGCTTGCTAATTTGTGGTAATTATGTAATATTCATGTTTGATTCAAATGGTTTAACTTTCGATTTAAACTTCGACTTAAGTTTCTGATTTAACCTCCAATTTTAGGGATTACATATCGGTGGAAGCAACGACCAATGGAAGAATGTTGTGCCATGATGTACAAGAATGGAAATTATGCGTCATTCATTGCGCGGACATGGTGTTGTGGGTATTCATTGAGTAATTATATTGATTAATTTTCTTGGTTTTGTGGTGAATTTCACATTCACATAGTAATTGTCTTAGTTTTGTAGCATTTGAGCCCATTTCAGTCACTATGTCTTTTATTGCTACATTAGTACAACCACGTTTCATCTCTTCTTTATTGCCCTATCTTAACATTGGCATGAATTATTGATTTATTCACCTCTTTGTTAAGGTACACACAGAAGAAAACAAGTTACAAGCCTATATTTGGACCTAACAACAATATTGAGGTATGAGTGATCAATGTTTGTCAATATAGCATTCCACAATGTTTTATTTGATATAGAACTATACATATATGCGTGTGTGAGTGGGTGTGTTTGTATTATATCAATGTTTGTCAATATAGCATACCAAAAGGATATAACATTTGTTATAAATAAACACTTAAAACATTTCTAACATTATCGTCTCTTTTGTGGTTCCTATATCAGCAATGAACAATGCTCACACACATACACATACACATATGCATATAAGAACAATCTTGGCCAACAACCTTAAAGCACTTTATGAACTTGGAAACACTTATTTTAGATCTCTTCAGAAAACCTGATCACAGAAACATAAATGAGTTTTGCAATTGTCTATGCAGTATGCCAAATAAAATGTTGGGTATAATACTCTGATAGAAGTTTTTTGTTACTCTAATAGAAGTTTAATCAGGTATACCTTATAAGAAGTATTAGTATTAATACTCTGATAGAAGTTTTTTATTAGGTTTCATAAGCAGTATTAGTACTCTGATAAATTTTTTTTATTAACTAGTTATCTGAACGTTTTTCTGCCTATCATAGCTTTAGAATAGCACGAGTTCCTATTTAGCAATGATCATGTGAAGTTGAGTTTATTTGAGTTTCCGTTGTTAGAAAATCTGATATATTGTTACGCTGTTTACAGGTGGTAATGGCGTGTGTAACTCTCTCTCTCACCCCGATCTCCATTACCGGAACTCAATTCTCCGGCGTCTCATCTCAATAGAAAAAGTTATAAACTCCCCAAACGGGTCCAAATCTCAAGCAATATCTATTCATGCCACGGCCAAACGAGTCTCCTCATTCAAAGAAGATAAAGTAGCTTTATGTAAGCAAATTTATAAACTTTATCCTTCCAAAATCCTCATTCAAAAAAGACATTTATAAATTTATAAATGAAGAAGCAACATGTATAATTTTCTAGTCATAATTACATATTTTCTTTATCTTTAATGTATTTCCCTTGTCAGCGATTGATTTGTACTTTGAGATGCCCCTCAAAATTGTTCAATATCCACACTCAAAACTACGCAAAGAACAAGAGGATTGATTCATTTGATGAGAATTCGAAGAAGTTAGTTGATGCAATCTTCGATATAATGTACAAGTGAGTTTATTTACTTGTATTTTGATATTTCGATTTTTCGATATGTACAAGTTCAAGTGATGGTGTTTGGTTAAGTAATTTGAAATTTGAAAATATCTAGATTAG
Source organism: Sambucus nigra (assembly GCA_949130495.1). Lineage (NCBI taxonomy): Eukaryota > Viridiplantae > Streptophyta > Magnoliopsida > Dipsacales > Adoxaceae > Sambucus > Sambucus nigra. The sequence goes on from OX422212.1 coordinate 412,359,177, forward strand.
GCTTAAAAACACGTTGTTAAAGGGTGAAAACCCAAACCAACCCAAAAGCGGCCCTGTAAGAGGCACAAACACCTCGCACGGGACCAATGTAACTTGTAGGAACTGACCGCGTAGTCGCGGGTCTCCCGGTTTGAGAATATGACGATAATTTGAAAATATCTAAATTAGGCTTAAAAATAAGCCGTTTAAGGGTGAAAATCCAAACCAGCTCCCAAACGGCCCATAAGAAGCACGAACACCTCGCACGGGACCAATGTAACTTATAGGAATTGACCGCGTAATCACGGGTTTTCCAAATTGAGAATCTGACGATAATTTGAAAATATCTAGATTAGGCTGAAAAATAAGCCGTTAAAGGGTAAAAACCCAAACCACCACCCAAACAGCCCCGTAAGAGGCACGAACACCTCACACGGGACCGATGTAACTTGTAAGAACTGGTTGCGTAGTCACGGGTCTCTCGGATTGAGGATATGACGATAATTCGAAAATATCTAGAGCAGGCTTAAAAATAAGTTGTTAATGGGTGAAAATCCAAACCAGCCCTCAAATGGCCCCATAAGAGGCACGAGCACCCCGCACGGGACCAATGTAACTTGTAGGAACTGACCGCGTAGTCTCGGGTCTCCCGGTTTGAGAATATGACGATAATTAAGAAATATCTAGATTAGGCTTAAAAACAAGTCGTTTGAGGGTGAAAACCCAAACCAACCCGTAAACGGCCCCGTAAGAGCCACGAACACCTCGCACGGGACCAATGTAATTTGTAGGAACTGATCGCGTAATCCCGGGTCTCATCGGTTTGAGAATGTGATGGTAATTTGAAAATATCTAGATTAAGCTTAAAAACAAGCCGTTAAAGGGTGAAAACCCAAACCACCGCCCAAATGGCCCCGTAAGAGGCATAGACACCTCGCATGGGACCAACGTAACTTTTAAGAACTGGTCGCGTAGTCACGGGTCTCCCGGTTTGAGTATATGATGATAATTTGAAAATATCTAGATTAGGCTTAAAAAGCATCCGTTTGAGGGTGAAACCCCAAACCACCCCCAAACGGCCCCGTAAGAGGCACGAACACCTCGCACGGGATCAATGTAACTGGTAGGAACTGGCCTCATAGTCCCGGGTCTACTCAATTTGAGAATATGACAGTAATTTGAAAATATCCCGTTAAAGGGTGAAAACCCAAAGCCCCACCCAAATGGCCCCGTAAGAGGCATGAATACCTCGCACGGGATCAATGTAACTTGTACGAACTGATCGCGTAGTCACGGATCTCCCAGTTTGAGAATATGACGATAATTTGAAAATATCTAGATTAGGCTTAAAAACAAGCCGTTTGAGGGTGAAAACCCAAACCACCCCCCAAACGATCCCGTAAGAGGCACGAATACCTCGCACTGGACCAATGTAACCTGTACAAACTGACCGCATAGTCACAGGTCTACCGGTTTGAGAATACGACGATAAATTAAAAATATCTAGATTCGACTTAAAAACAAGCCGTTTGAGGGTGAAAACCCAAACCAGTCCCCCCAAACGGCTCCGTAAGAGGAACGAACACCTCGCACGGGACCAATGTAACTTATAGGAACTGACCGCGTAGTCCCGCATCTCCCCGGTTTGAGAATATGACGGTAATTGAAAAATATCTAGATTAGGCGTAAAAGTAAGCCGTTAAAGGGTGCAAACCCAAACCACCACCCAAACGGCACCGTAAGAGGCACGAACACCTCGCACGGGACCAATGTAACTTCATATAAATAAATGTTATTGTACCACAGGGACTAGATTTATAAACCTCAAAACCAATATTCTATAAATTCAAATATAGGAAGGAAAATGACATTGACGTTAATTCTCTATTTTATTTTTGATGAAACAACTCGAGTTATTAATCCGATTTGCGCACAACCTCCATTAATTCAAGTCGCACATTTGTACTTCAGATAATTTTGGACACTACAATATTAGAGGAGTTGCAGAGGATTTCTCTTCTCATTCTTCTCATTACTAAGACAACCCTAAACTGGGTAAAGACAAGGTCGACGTCATTAACCAACAACACGTCATAGTTGGTACATCTAGCTCTGAAATTGGTGTAGACGATAACTTTGGTTCGGACCAGAACATATGGGGAGAGTTGTTTGATGCTAAATCGACCTTAGTATTCTTATTTGATTTACCCCGTGATCCCAAGTCCGCGCACACCATGGGATGTCTCTCAAAATAGCGTAGCAAACTTCAAATTTGAATTCTACCTTTAAATGTTTGCAATTCAAGATTTATTTATTTGAGTAAGAAAAATTATTGAGTAACTGGATCGGCGCTAAGCATGTGATGAGTAGGCGATCACACAGTTCCCCGATGGCCTATTTATTGTTACTTATATGTTAATGGCCCATTTTTTATATCGATACACATAAAAGGGGACTATTTTATAATTTTTGCACAGAACCTTATCATTTTTTATTAATTTTAAGACCGGCCCTGTTGAGTAATAAAGCGTCTCTGAGATGAAGGATAATGAGATTAACGTTGTCCAAATCTATCATTTGAATGCCCACCCCACACTACCTAATTCTATATGATAACATAGTTTTGTAGAAATAAATATAAAATTTGTGTGAACATATATTATAAACTTTAGCATGCACCCATATACAAAATTAGTGTAAAGAAAGATTTACCACGTTTTCAGGACCCTAACCATTTTGCAGATTTCTTTTCATCCGACATGGATGCAAATGAATTTGGTGATAACACTTTGGATAATCAACACTTCGTTTAGTTAATCACTACATTAAGAGTAATGGCGATTTTTAACAACCAGCTATTTTTAATTAGTACGGATGATGGAATTGCCTACAGTAGCTAGTGTTACCTTTGAATGTTTGCGAGTCAATATTCATTTGTTGAGACTAAAAATATATTGAAAAATAGAGCAAATATTGAAGATAATGAGATTAAGTTGTGAACCTTAAATATGTTTATTTTATGACTGAACGAGTCTTTGAATTGATGTATTTTTATGTCTCTCAACTATAACTACTAGCCTCTTATTAAAAAACACTACATATTAATTAAGAATGGTTCAGATTTAGAATTAAAATGCAAAAAAAATCCCCAAGTTTTTGAGTAAGGATTTTTATCATGACTTTTACTGTCGAATTTTGAGGATATATTTAAAAATATAAAGAATAATTGTTGGAGATGCTCGATTGCATGACTTGCAGCCTAAAGTGTCCAGCACGACAATTGTGTTGCCCCGTAACCAATGCATATATAAACCTCAGTTTGAGCCCCTAGCCGTCCCCCAAACAATTATTTCAACCAAGTTTTTCTTTTTATGGCAATTTACAATTAGATCCCTTGGAAACAATTTTTAAATATTTAAGGACAATTTAGTATTAGGTCCACTTGTTATGCCACTAGCGTGAACTTTTACAAGAAGAGAATTAGTGGACCTAAGTGTTTAAAATTTGTTTGTGAGGGACCTAAGAGTACTTTTCCCTTCTTTTTATATGCCCCTACCGGAAGAACTTTTTATAAACCACACTATAGAATTGATACACTTTCAATACAACTTATAGGTGGGGCACATTAATATAATTGTTTTGCTCAATTCATATTTTTTTAATTTTATTTTTGAACTTGATCAAAACACAAACCTCTTTCTTTTCATCGTTGGGCAGTCGTCTTCAAATACCGAAAGTGATCAAAACCCGCATTGGAGAAATCTATTTCTGAAACACAAACAGAAGTATCAATATTGAACGACCCCAAATGTCATGGTTTCGGACCAAGTTGTCATTAATTTGTATATTATTCCTAAAATTTCAGTTTAAGTTTGTTCATGGTTTCGGACCAAGTTGTGTCATTAATTTGTATATTATTCCTACAAATTTCAGTTTAAGTTTGTTTTTATTGTTAATCTAGGCAATAAGTGACTATATATATATATATATATATATATATATATTAGAATAAAATTTATTTTTTTAAAACCAAATTGATGGTCCACACCAACCGACCCTGTTGAAAACCGGACCAACTGAGGCCAGTTAATCAATATAATCGTTCCGGTCACAGTTCAAAAATTTTAAGTACCGACAATGTCGGTCCAGTCCAAAAAAAACTCAATCAAACGGACCAAACTGTGAACATCCATAGTGCTCTGTATCAAATCGTCTATCAGCCAATTTTCTTCCACAAACAGAATCATGGAAACTGGGGTTTCCAGTTACCATTCTATAAACATATATAGTGAGCTTCTTTTTGGAGCTCCGTATAAATTTAGAGGGAAATCAATGTTAGAGTGGAAGGAAATGTCTTTCTTCTAACATTACACAAACGGAAACGGGTTTACAGTTCATTGTCACAAGGGTTAATTGCAATACCCCACCTGAGCTATCACACTAGTTTCAAATACTAGTTGCCTCTCTAAACTATCAAATTTACAAACAAACAAAAAAGTAAAGAAATAAAACTTTGAACTATTCAATTCGTTTGTAACCCAAACACCCGCCGTCATGTGTTGCCAAAAGAGGTTTTTAGCGACACATTTAACACGTGAGGGAGTATTTGCAACCTTTTTATAATCTTGCAACTCTAGGGGGGTTTTCATAATTGCACAGAGAAATGACAAAAATGGAGCAATTTGATACACTTGTATCACACCATTTAGTAAGAGCACTTAGGCTCCTAAAGAGGCAGATCTACAGGCAGCAATGCATTTAGGTAAGCATTGCAAGATAGCGTGATCATTGGAAGGGTTGCAAGATGAAAAGAATTCTGAATCCTGCTCAAGAGACTCTGAATAACTTTCCAGAATTGAAACAATCTCCTCAAAATGAGGCCGCTTACAAGGTTTACTTGACCAACATCGGTTGATGAGACGACGAAATGCTATAGGGCATGCAGAGGGCAATGGCGGTCTGGCATTCTACAAAAGGAAAAAAATCCAAACCCGTAAATCAATCAGAAAAAAATAATTTTTACAAAGAAATCCCAATAAAGGCAATAGCTTGTGAACCATCAAATAATATAGATAAAGAACCTGAAGCTAAAATCCTGTAGAACCACTTGACTTGGCACTAACTATTCTAAAACCACAAAAGAATACTCGTGTAACAAGATCAACCTAGTGATGTATTCTTTCCTTTTACTTTCAAATCAAGATTTTGCTGGTACCCTATATCAAAATATCAAAATCAAACCACAAAAAGAAAATAGAGTCGAAAGACACTAAAGCAATGTTGTATCTTGTAGTTGGATCTCCAAGTTTTTGGAATTCTCCAAATTCCATAGTAATATTATTTGTTCAGATCATTGAATCATTTTTTTCTCTTTTTCTCTTGAAATCTCTACAGTGTCTACACGCATCTTTTTTTCGGAGGTCTACAGCCATTATGTGGCATAGGGGTCTCCTTTCAAAACAACCATGATTATGAATCTGATTATTAGGGAAGCAACAAAGCAAATAGTTACTCAACTCACCCAACAAAGCCTTTCCCCAATTTCAGAAAAAACTGGAATTGCAAAAATCATGCTTATACCATGGCATATGGCATCATTCAGGAGTGGATAAAAAGTTGGAAGTGCAATGATCATGCTTATTCATGATAGGTATGTAAATTGTGTTAAATAAAGTACTAGGGCGCGATAGAGAATTGAAGGCGAGGAAGAAGATATAAGGACACACGAAGCACAAAGATTGTGCAAATAAGGTTCCATTTGCGGCTTGTTTGGATCAATTTTTGTGTCCGCGGACAGTTATTCTTTGCTATCGATTATCATTCTATAAATACTGTGTCCATATAAGAAAATAAAACATAATTCCAAAAATTAAGCCTAACTCAATACATTATCCTAAATTATAAATTAATACCACTAAGAAATTTATAACCCAAAGTCATAAAAAAAATCTTTAATCTTCAAGCTTTACCAAAATCCCATAATTACAATACCCATCACTTATCCTCTCATTCGATCAATTAAATCCATTAGGTCTCTATACTACACTACCAACTCATCCTAAAACAACTTTCTTATGAAGTAGAACTTGGCAGTTCTAATTTCTAACCTTGGATTTAAGCCAATATATATCCATTAATAACCATTATCTCGATGCAGAAGTTATAAACTATTTGGATAGTTTGAACTAGGAAGATAACAGACCAAAAAAAAGTATAAACTAATAAATGTCTTTTATCTACTTTCAAACAAAGTGCTAAGAGGGAGTCTACAACACCAAATTCACAAGTCACACCCTCTGGTAACTTTTACTTAATAATTCATCATCTTGCTTATCATGTTAAGAAAGTATAGGTGTTAACCTACAAACTATTGTACTGGAAAATACCATGTATGATTAATAAAATGCCAGACTGATGCGAGAATAATGGATGTATTCATCACAGGATACAAACAAGTAATACCAGGTTTCTTATTCGATAAAATATTATTTAAAATTGTACCATACTACAATATAAACAAATAAAATACCTTCTGGCAAACTGCAAATGCAGCCTGTTCTGGAGTCATGTTGTCAAAAGGTGTCAATGCAGTTAAAAGCTCCCACAAGACGATGCCAAAACTGTAAACATCAACTTTCTTTGTATGGTGTTTTTCTTTGATCATTTCTGGCGCCATCCAACGGTAAGTACCCATGAAACCCTTGGGACTACCACATTGAGATTCCAGGCATGAAATACCAAAATCTGCTACCTTCACACACATATCTTCACCAAGCAGTAGATTTTCTGATTTGAGATCCCTGTGAAGTATCCCCTGAGAATGAAGAAATTGCATACCCCGTGCAATGTCAAGGGCCAACTTGAGAACCAGATCAAAGGGAAGTGAATACGGCTCCTGCTGATGGAGATATTTTCTCAGCGAGCCCCCAGCCAAGTATTCGGTGATGATACAAAATACAGGGGGTTTCTTACATGCTGCAAAAAACTGCTCAAAGAAAGAACATATAATGGATAGTGGTCAAGGAAAGAAAGTTCAAATATTATAATAGGTCAGCTTTATTTTTTTATAACTAACAAAAGTTGTAACAAACCACAAAACTAAACAATATATAGTCAATTTACTGATATTGCGACTGCACAAGTATTTTTAGCAAAAGAAAAAGAAGTGGGTACATTTGTCACTTGGTTCTACTCTACCAATATAAGGCATCCAAGGTTCAACACTGTTATTCATCAATCAAGTGTGCAGGAAAATTTTGAAGTAAATTGAATGAATTGCTATCTATGAAGTAGACCTGGCAAAATTGCCATGACACGAATCAACACAGTTTTCTGAGTTAATTGGTGGACTCTTATTGGATTCGCGTCACCAATGGGTTGATCTTTCATCCCATCAGAGAGAATTTAAGGGTTTCTAAACTTGTTTCTCCAAGGAGAGACTGGTGTACTTGAGATTTGGGTGAAAGTGTGTATATCTCGTGTATGCAAACCAATGTAACCAGTGTGCTCATATATTGAAAGGTTTCTACCTTGGGTGGGTGGATATAGTCAAAAGTAAGTTTGGCACGCCACATTGATTTTATTGTGTTCATCTTTAGCATTTTGTCAATAGCTTGTTTATCTTTTATCTTTTGTATATATTTTCTCGTTTGGTTTGGTGTAGTGTCATTGCACAACATTTAATCTCAGAGTTTGATGTGCACAAGGTGTTTGGAAAACATCTTCAATGAGATTTTGGTTTTTGGTTTCAAACCACTAGTGTTTGGAAGTCTTAGGTGCTAACATTCAACCATGTCTGGTATATAGTTTCGTAATGGAAGGTGGATTGTTTTATGGAAGTGGTGGCTTATTTTATGGAAAGGTAAAGTGAAGGATATCCTCGTTCAACAAGTGTCAGCACAAGCATTGAAAGGGAAGCTGGACAGATAATAATTGGGAGGATCATTTTATGGAAGTGGTGGCTTACTTTATGGCAAGGTAAAGTGAAGGATATCCTCGTTCAACAAGTGTTAACACAAGCATTGAAATGGAAGAACGGGAAGTTGGACGGATAATAATTGGGATGCTATAATGTCAAGGTCTAGCCCTCCTCAACTCAACACAACAAAGTCTTTTCCCAATTATATGGGTCGGCTACACGAATTCTATTTTTTCATTCCATTTTTACAATATCCCACCAAGTCAATTTAGGAATAACTCTGTCCTAGCATTGCCATCAGTATTAACTAAACCACTCTTCCTTACATGGTCACTTATTGGTCTACGTTTGACATGTCCAACTCCTCTTAGGGGATTTTCTCTCAATTTATTTTCTATACTCTATATGAGCTAATTCTATTGTTTCACGAGTATCTTCAACTCTAATTTTATCTTTTCGAGTTTTACCACACATTCATCTTAATATCCTCATCTTCATCACATTCATTTTCTGCACATTTTGTTTCTTAATTTATAGAACTTTCCCGTTAAATGTAAAGGTACACGTCCATCACATAATACACTGATATCTCTTGGCCCTCAAGTTCCACCACATCCCCATTTCTCCTCCTACCATTACTAAAATTTTATTTTTGATACTTTGTTTTAGTTCTACTTATTTTAAACCCTATTTTTTCTAGGGTCTTCTCTCCACAAATCCAATCTAGCATTAATCTCTACCTTAGTTTCATCCACTAAAACAATATCATTTGCATATAATATACATCGCGACACCTCATCATTTATTCAGGCAACTCATCCATAACAAGAGCAAAAAGATAAGGTGATGTGAACCGCAAAGGGCATTTTAGTCAGTCTAATATTGTATTTTTCCTTTCATGTCTTTTCTCCTTTTATTTGATTTATAGTAGTTTAGGGATCTAGTAAGGGCTACTTTAGGTATTATGCAATAAAGAATGTTTTCAGCCATGTGATATCATGATGGGGATCATTCTTTGGTGATGTCAACCATTACATCATATGGATACTATCATTCCTTAGTGAGCAAGAAAAGGCCCTTCTAGATCCTTCCCTTAAGCCTATATATATTGTGCTCCCCGTTTAGGGGCAATTCATTTCTCTAAAAGATTTTTTGTGAGCATTACTACTCTTGTTCGGAGTGTAATTTCTTTGTGTGCCATTGGCACCGTTTATGTCAATTGATATCAGAGCTTCGTCGCTTCACACCTATTCTTGTTGTAAAAATCATTAACAAAACAAAAATGACGTCAAAAAGAAACACTCACACCGAGCGTCGCAATACCCGTTTGGAGGAAACCTTCACCATCATCGCCAAAAAAGTCAACCGCCTCCTCCTCAGCTAAGGGATGGTCATTCCCACACCACCATTGTTGCCTAGAGGTCCACAAAGACCCTCTCTCAACCCCAACCACCTTACTAGCCCTACCGATGGACCGATGATGGACTGTTGGGAGATTTGCTAGCGTTAAGTCTTGGCATTCAAGAGTTGCAGAATTTTTCGCTCAAATTCTGAATTTTAGGACAGAACTTTCATGGATCCATCCACATTATTTTGTGGACCTATCCATCTCAAATCAGCCAGTTTTTTTAAGGGAGGGGTTTGGGGTCTTTTCACGTGTAATGTTTTGGGTATAAATCAAATGTTATTGGTCATTTAGCCCTTAGCGTATGTTGGGATGAGAGCCAAAGGTGACAGAAGTTTCTTTTTTTCAAGGAGAGATTGAGTGTACATGGGGCCTGGGTGAGTATGTACCTCTTGTGTATTCAAACCATTTTAACCAGTATTCTCATATATTGGAAGGTTTTTCGCTTCGCTTGGATAGATGTAGGCAACAGCAATTTTTTTCGAACTTAGTTAAATCTCTTGTATTCATCTTTTAATATTTTGTATGTGCCTTTTTTATTTTTCATCCTTCGATTAGTGCATTACGCATAAACCACAAAAAAAGGAGAGAAAAAAAGAGAAGGACATTTAGCATATGAAAAAAATATGATAATGCAATTAGCATATAAATTATGATCCTCTAAACTACATAATAGCCACATTTGCTACAATGGAAAACAATTTCCCTCTCTTTCAGTGTAATTATGAATCGGGCATTAAGGTAAGACCATCTCCAAGATGTTGGCACATTTTTTCTCCCTTAAAATGCCCAAATGCCATTTTACTCCCCCAAAATCATATTTTGCTCCAAGGCAACAAGGGGCATGTGGCACTTTCCCGCGGAGGAAGGACTGTCGTGCATCTCAAGTTCCCACAGCAATCCAGCGAGACCAACAACCATTTTTTAATGACTATTTTTCAATATATGTATATACCCCCCCTAAATTGAACATTTTTCACTACCAATTTCGTCCTCAATTTATTCGAAACCTTGCAAATACTTTTAACCTCTCCTCTTCTCGAATTTCAATGGAAAAAAGAGTAGGCAAGTGCGAAGGCAATGGAAAGAAATGACGATGAAAAAATAGAAGGCAATGGAAAGAAAGCCGGAAGAAGATATATTCGACAACAACTACTCCAACATGGACCTCCTGTACATGTGCGTATTGGGAGGACCGGAAAATGACCATTATCGATAAGTGGGAGGTTGAGCTAGCAGCCGAGCGGGCGAAGCTAGTGCAAGAAAAAAAAATTGAGTTCCCGAATGAATGTATTTTCTGGAAAAAAAATGATTAGGTATAAAGTTTTTGTTTATTTTAGTTTAAACTAATGTGAAGTTAACCTTTATCTATTAATGTTAATTTTACCTTATATTTTCATTGTTTTGAGTTATTATTTGAACAATTGTGTAACTAAATTATGTTAATGTAACACATTTAATTAAAACAACGAATTTAACCAATGCATTTCATTGATAAGTCAACATTACATTAATCAAAAATAAAAATGAAAAAGTCTACAAATATTTGTCCCACTTCGAAGGGCTTCCTTGAGGTGTAATGGTAATTGCATTGAACGGGTTTGGGAGACACTGTCCACCGGATCTTGCGTTCTGAAGTAGGCGTTGGTTCGAAAGTATCCGACTCCAGTTTGAAAACTTGTTGCGGATTCGAAACAATGTTCGTTTTGTTATTGAATTGGAAAATGAGGAGGGAACCGGTGGCGGCACGGGGTTGTCCTCCTCCTCGAAGTATTAATAATAATATTTAGGATCTACTTCAACTCTGGGACGCTTCAACCGGTCAAAAAATCTCACATGCGCCGAGGACGCTGTTGATGCATAAAAATGAACCCATTAATGTAGTTCGTGCCATCAAAGCAATATCCAATAGTTAAATAGTAAAAATAGCAAAAAGGTGAAATAGGAGAACAACACGAGATTTAGAGTGGTTCAGCTATGAAAGAGCATATGTCCACTTTGGTGCCTACTCTCATTAGATTTATGTTTACTTGTACATAATTGGGTCTTAAGCGCATACAAATGATGATCAATAGGTTGAAATAGTAGAGTTACATACTTTTGGGGCCTTGTAGAACAATACTACAGGAGGCCGTGGCTCTGATCTTCTGGGCACGCCGGAGAAGATGACCGGAGCTATCTTCCGATGTAGTGAGAAAGTGTGGGCAATTTAGCAAAGTTTGGTTACTCAAAGATTGCTTGCCAAATGAGTCAAGGGTTCATCTATTTATAGGAGTCAGACGGTGAGTCACGTGCACTGTTAACGTGTTTGTGGATAAGAAGGAATATTTCTAAAAGGTGGACAATTGGCACACCTTAGCCGAGGTGTAAACTCCACAGCCCCTTATGTGTACATCAGGTCGCGATGTAATCTCCGCGGTACTTGTTTGCTATATGGCCGAGGCCTTTATGTGCAATTGCACATATTCTCATGCCATGTGTTCACTAGATACTGGAGGACATATTTTGGGTACAACAGATGCGTACTCATATGTGCTGAATTTTTGGATAGGCAATCGATATACCCATTGATCTGCCAAAAAGCGTTGCGGATGTTGTCATAAATTGCGGGGTCGAATCACCTTGAAAACAACGTAAAATCCCGAATCACCCATTGTTTATTTTGAAAATATTAAATATTTTGGTGTCTGGGAATTAATAAAAAATTTCAACTGTTGGTGGCGCGACATTTGGTTTATGGCACGTGGTTGGTCTGGAGTAGTTGCGCCATTGTGACTTCGCACATGATTTTGATTTTGCTCCTCCGAACAATTTTATTAGTTTGATCCATGTTCTGGAGAGCCAAAATCATAAAATGGAGAAGCAAAAATAGCATTATCATATTTTGGTCTAGGCCTTTGAAGGTCTCAAATATCAAAGACATCATTATAAAAAAGTTTTACAAATTCTTCATCATGTACGACTTTAGTGCCTGCCTATACCAAGGTTGGAATCTTTTATCAAAAAAAAGGCCCAAGGTGGGGGAAGTGAATGATGCTCAGTTGTCAATAGGAATAAAAAAAATCAACTAATTAAAATCAACAACCAGGACTCAGCAAACACGGGTCAATTGATGCGTTTAAGGTTGTTCATCGGAACCGGTCAACCCGAAGAACTGACCCAAATCGGTCTTTGTGGGTTGGTTTGGTTCGATTTTCTGATTGTTTGGGTTGCTTCTGGTTCTAAAAAAATTAAAATCCAAAATATTCGGTTCGATTCTCGATTTAAAGCCTGGACCAAATCAAACCAAACTGGTAACTAAAACCGTAGAACTGAACCACTAACCCAAACTTTAAAACCGAACCAATAACCCTAATATATATATATATATATATATATATATATATATATATATATATACATAGTTGTCAAAATCGTCCGATTCGCGATTCAAATCGGACGATTCGATTCGTTACTGCCAAAACGATTCGAATCAACCTTAGAATCGCAAATGTCTAAAGAATCGGACTGAATCGGTGATTCACGATTCGAATCTTCCGATTCGGGTCCGATTCCCGATTCGGTCCGATTCACCTTTTTTTTCCCCGCGATTTTTTTACATTAAATTAATATATAGGCTTTTATGAAATATTTTTGTTTTATGTAGGATGTTTTAAATTAATATGTAGGCTGTTTTATGATATATTTTTATTTTTTACATTTTTAAGCTTAAAATGAATGAGAACATGTGCTACGATTAGTTTTTTTGTCATATTACGCTTAATTACCAATTCTATAGTGTTAAATTCCATTTACGTATGTTTTATTACGTTTTTATCGTTTGGTTCCGATTCGACCAATACGATTCGCGATTCGGGGGGTAAACGATTCACGATATGATTTGCGATTTGACAACTATGTATATATATATATATATATATAAACCATTAAGCTCATATACCGGTTACCCTATAAGCCAATTTAAGCCCATTTGTTTAAACTTTTAAGTTGTAAGTTATAACTCTTAAAAGTTAAAACCCTAAATCCCTTCTCTTCCCTCTCCAAACATTTTCTGCTGAAATTTCTTCCCTCTCTACCAAAGCTCCCTCTGTCGGTCGGCGACTTCTACTCGGTGAGTCCCTCTATCAATGGGTTACTTCTTCAGTCGTTTATATTATAACGGAGTCCCTTGGATAGTTCATTCCCATTAACACAACCAAAAAAAGGTCGAACACTAGGTAATACTTTTGTATGTAATGAATGACGAATTAGTTTACTTCTTCCCAACTTGTTTAATTTATATTTGGCATTATGAAAGCATGGCAACAAGCTGTCAACATTATTTCATATTTTGACATTACGGTTGATTTTAATTTTTTTGTGTTGGATAGTTTATATTCATAGTTAATTATTTTTTATACCAAGTTATAAAAAAATATTTAAAAAAAAAACAAAGAAGTGTGAACCGGCCCGACCCTACCCAACCAGTAAAACACCGGTTCGGTTTGGTTTGGTTCGATTCTAGCATGTGGTTGGTTCGAAAAATAGGGAACCGAACCATTAGTTATGTTTTTAACATAAAGGAAAATACTTGCGAGACATGATTTTCGATATAATTTGGCAATCCAGACACGTATCCATGTATCATTAATATATTTTGAGTGGGACACACCAACTCAAGGTGTCCCCACTCAAAATGCATCAATGATACGCGGACATTATGTCGGAGAATAGGGTCACTGCAGCAAGACTCTAACATAAATGTAAAAAGTACTGTGGTCCATATTAAAATCTCAAAATTGGCAGAAGCGATTGTTTACTAGCAATACTTGTAGCCGTAATTTTGTTGGGTAATTTATGTTTTGATGAGAATGCCAAACAAAACTTACTGTGAGGATATTAGGATGGTGAAGGCGAAACAACAAAGCCACCTCAGAAGTAAACTGCTTCTCCAAAAAAGAAGCCAAATCCCTATCCTCCTGGGGCTGACTCATAAGCTTAATCGCGACATCTCTCTGTTTATATATCCCTCTATAGATCCTACTATGCCTCCCCGAAGCAAACTTATTCCCTATATACAACTGCGACATATCCGCACTCCATTGCTCCTCTCCCTCCCCTTTTATCTCACCCCCACACGAAACCAAATACTTTGACCATGAAACGGCTCGCTTGTATTCTCCCAACGACACTCGTCTCTCAAGCTTACCATTATTCGGAATCTCCTTAAACCAATTTAAAATCTTCATAGTCAATCATTAATTAATATATGCTTGTTCAAATATCAAATCTTTGGAAGGTAGAGAGCATTTGGGGGGTTAGTTTTAGTGGTGGAGGGAGCAGTGAAAAGGAAAGCTTGTCTCAAACTAAACTCGCTGTCCAGTGTGGACGTTGGTAACATGCGAAGATCTACTTATAAGGAGACATATTGGGTTAACGCTGATAGTGACCGCCTATTCCAAATTGCCATCTTATTTCTTTATTAGCTCATTCTCTCTCTATGCATTAATGTCAATCAAATTCAATTCCCCTTTCGAAAAAATAATTGTCACCTTAAATCATCACAATGTGCATTAATTAGTATTATTTTAGTATAAATTGATAAATTTGTTCAAGATAAATAAAAATTATAAGCATGCAAAAAAATGTGATAATTATCAAAGATTCGTATTCGACATGACATTCTATTAAAGAGGCCCTTAGGGTCCGTTTGATAGAAAACTGGGAAAATGCAAATGATTCCAGGAGATTTGATTTTAGGGCAAATAATTCCAAAGCAAATAAATATTTTTCAACTTGTGCCTGTTTGATACAAGTTGAAAAATCATCAATTTTTCACATTTTCTATCAAACGCAAAAGCTGAAAAATAGATATAAAAGTGAAAAATTTGCTTACGGAATATATATATATAATAAATATATATTATTAAATATACAAAATATATGAATATATATTATATTATTTGCGGAATATATATATTCCATATATACAAAATATATGAATATATATTATATTATTTGCGGAATATATATATTCCAAAAATTAATATAATTTGCGGAATATATACATTTCGTTTAATATTTTGTATATTTTTCCGGAAATTAATAATAATTTATGAAATATATATATTCCGCAAATAATATAATAATTTAATAATATATTTAATATATGAATATATTTCGTAAATAAAATATTATATTTTTATAGATTTTGTACATTTAATAATATAAAAATCGATTATATTTAATAATATAATAGATAATATAATAGATTTTTATGTAATAAAAAAAAATTATATTATGTACATAACATATCTATTTAATTACATAATATATTATGTACATATTTAATAATATAATAGATATGTTATGTACATAATATAAATTTTTTTTGTTACATAAAAATCTATTATATTATCTATTATATTATTAAATATAATAGATTTTTATATTATTATATGTACAAAATCTATTAAATATAAAAAATCTATGAAAATATAATAGATTATTTACAGAATATATGAATATATATTATATTATATACTGAATATACTAAATATATATTATTTACAGAATATATACATAATATTATATTCTGTATATATGTAAATTATATATATACTAAATATATATTATTTACAGAATATATAGTAAATATATATTATTTAAGAATATATACATATATATTATGTATTTATGAATATATACATATATATAATATACATATACAATATAATATAATATACACATATATAATATACATATACAATATGAATATATATACAGAATAATACATATATACACATATATAATATACATATACATATACAATATGAACATATATACAGAATAATACATATATACACATATATAATATACATTATTCTGTATATTATATATGTATATTATAATGTATATATTATAATATACATATACATAATATATATGTATATATTTTGTAAATAATATATATTAAATATAAGAAATATATGAAATATATGAAATATACAAAATTTATGAAATATAAATATATATTAAAATATATGAATTATATAAATGTACGAAATATATAAATATATGAAATATATATAAATATACGCAATATACGCAATATACATATATGTGCTAAAATATATAAAATATACGAATATATATTAAAATATACGAAATATATATATTTATTAACAATATATATTTATATATTTATGAAATATATAGAGTTATAAAAAAAATTGGTTTCAAGTGATTTGCCACCCAAAGGTGGCAAACAAAAACCTGACCCCCCCCTCCCCCCCCCCCCCAAAGAATTGAATTCCACCCTAGGGTGGCAAATTGTGCTTAAGGGGTGTTATACATAGAAAACAAATTCCAGGGCAAATTAAGGCTATCAAACAGCCTAAAAGCTGGAAAATACCAGAATTTTCCAACTTTTGGAAATTTGCCTTGGAATTTTGTGCTATCAAGCGGACCCTTAGTGTAACAATGTTATTCTTCTTTTTTAATAAATAGTTTAAGCATTTGTTTGACGGAATATTGTGATATTAATTTCCAAGTCATCGGTTTTCATAACAAAGCACCAAACTTTGTTTAAGCTTGCATTATGTCAGTGTAAGTTGAAAAAAAAAATCATGGAAAATAAAAGTTATCGAATGCGTCTAAAAGGTGGAAATGAGAAAGATTATTTATTTTTCGTGACAAACTAGCCATTTAAATGAGCCTTAAATTCAACTTAACTAATTAAGTGTTTTCCTTTTCATGAGTACTAATTCAAGACCAAATAAGAATATTTTGATGCCAAAAAAATTATGCCTCAATAATTAGATATAATAGATTGAATATTGTACGTAAAACATGTTGGATAAGATACCTTGTTAGGCTCAGAATAATTTATTTATTATGGGTTAAAAGTCATGTTCTAGATTTTCTGTTTGTTTATGAAAGGGTGATTATGTTACACTTATTGTACATGGAGGGTTTGCTACACAAAATAAATTAGTGGGAAATTATTACAAAAAGGTAAATTTCAGGGGTCGTTGGTGTAATTTATGCTTTTTTTTATCTACGTTATCTCGGCCCTACCTGCATCAGACAACGACTTGAAAATCGCCTCCATTCACTTAATAAGGTTCAACGGGCAACCCTGAGGTCGTGATATAACTCCTCGATCAAGAATTTAAATTGCTAAATGCTTGCGTTGGCTTTACATTTGTTGCCATATGGCTTGATTTGGAGTATTTTATGCACATGAATAGTATGTATATTCCTTATCCCTGAAATAAATGTGAAATAAGAAGCATCAACATCATTTCAGGTGGAGTTCTTTTAGGGATTTTATTTTTTACAAACTTATTTTAGTTGTTGATATTGTCACTCACTTGTCACATTGTGGCTAACCTTGTTGACTATATATATAAATTTGGTTAATTTATGGATTCCTCCAAGTAGAAGGACTAACAAATCTTGTTCGCATTTTGTTACATTTTATGTCTCATAAAGCTTATGTTACACATCTCTGACACCAAGTGAAGGACACATCAAAGCTAAGAGGATTCGTAAATATTCGTATACTTTTTGCTATGTTTTCTCATGAGTGCTACTGGGAATGCATCATTATGATTATGAATGTCGGCGATTGAATTTGTTTAATATTTCCTTCTCTAACAACTAATACTTGCCTGATGCATGGATTTTGTTGGAGTGTATGCTCAATTACCTATTGAGAGGTTTGCATAATAAACAAATCAATGATCCCTTAAGTATCAGTAAAGAAGTTTCCCATTATACTAAAAATTAAAGAATATGTTAGGATTTTCATTCATAGAATATGAAGAACATCTAATGAAAGACACACAAGAATGTCAATATAGTGGCATGGATAATGTGAAGTAACCCTTTCAAGTAATTGAAATATTTTATATAATAAAAAAACATAATAAAACTTCATATGTAATATAATCACGATACCTTTAATCATAATTAATAAATCAAAGTCTAGGGGCAGAACTAATAGAATTAAAAACATGAACATGTATATAAGTCCTTATTACATAGGTAGAATGAAACTAAATTACCAATATGCACCCTCAAATACATAAGATGGCATCCAATTAGAATATACAAGTATAGAGAAAAGCAAATGATAATTTTCAAGTCTAACTAAGGCCTAGACCATAGAATTCATATTCGCGACTAATAATCTCCTTGAATCAATATCTTGAAGAATTAAGAAAAGTTAAGGAATGGGCATTCAAAAAGCTCAGTAAAGGATTTAACCAACATACAAGACCTAATATATTAAATAGGATTAGTACAACAAAATCTATCAAATATCAATTATGAGCGAGATATCTCTAAAACTTAATTTTCAATTAAGTATATGAGAATTATTCTTTTTAATAAATTTTTATTTAGCTTCCCTTTACCACTAATTAGAATTAATCATATCGAGAATTCTTTTTTCCTCGTAAAATGAAATTTCTCATTAGGAGCTTAAAACATTTCATCATAAATTAGGCAGACATTATATATTTTAATAATCTTATCCAAATAGTCCAGGAAACTTTGTTCCATATAATTAAATAGCCAACGTCTTTTAATCCACAAATAATGATAATGACTCAGTTGGGGAAGATATCATTATCTGTGTTCGAGTGTATACCATTGGTTCATTCTTTATAATCAATTTCACTCTTGTAAAACTTCTTTGTTGGGTGAATCGAGCTCACTCATATTTAATTTCAAAGAACTATCACTTAAGAATTTTATATTCCCATAAAATCATGACTATTCCCCTTTGTTGAGGAGAAAAGTCAACCCAACATAAGGAATTAATTGCATCACCTTTTAAACCGATGAAGATCACGGGATTTGCTTCGAAACCCCTCTCCTACTTAGTATTTTGAATTTGAGGGTAGTTGTAAAAAAAAATTCAATTCTATTTTTTTGAATCAAATCAAAAATAATATCACAATTTCTCGTACAAATTAAATTACCCGATGTCACCATATAAAGTTTCCAAAATAAAATATTTTTAATATAAATAAAATTTTAGAGACAAATAAATTAATTTATACGATAAATTGATTCATTTATTTAATTCAATTTAAAAAAGAATGAAAAAAATGAATTTCCTAAAAAATCTTGATATATGTTAGTCAAATAATTAATCCATGTTGTCTATAATAATTTGGGTTCCTAATTAATTTAATAATTAGCAGACAAAATTATCAACATATTAATATGAGATGATAGATATATAATTAACCACAAAGACATGGAATTATATATTAAAAAAAGGAAACATAATTCCCTTTCTATCATGAACAAAACATCTTCCTTGTGTAAACTCACTGATGATAAAAAAAATAGCTTGAAGAAGATATCATCACGAACTAGAATTTTTTAGAAATAGTAGTCAAATCCACCAAAACTCCCACTGCTACATGTTGAAACCCGTGGGCGCGGAGGGAAAGGCCACAGTCGCTCTCTTCCTAGCCGCAATCGTGACTGAGTTTACCTTCTTCTTCCAGGTTTTGAACATATGATCAAAGCTACATTGTTTTGAATCATTCTACAATTCCAAAAACTCTATTGTTAAACCTTAAAACTTAAGCAGAATATAACCAAATCTCATGAAACTTCCACTACAATAAAAACCCAACATAACATAGGATTCAATAATAGACAAATTATTACATCCCCTCATAAAATCCTCCATATACATCAATTTATGATAATTAAAATAAACCTTATAATATATCCAAATAGAATCTAGAAATAATAACTACAGATAAACCACCGTAGGATCCATGCACACAACAGAATCTTGTGACCATGATAGAGGGAGTAATTAGAAATCTACAAAACCATGTTATAACATAAGATACATAAGCACGCATATATTTTCTAACATGTAAAATTAGGGTTTTCATAGTGGACAACATAGATCATTCTAAAAAATGAGCAATTCTTAATCGTGGATCTGATACAAATTGATAAGAATTGATAATAAAAATAATGTTTTTCACCTAAACTTTGATTGGACATGTTTCGAAAAGTAAAACTATAAGAACTAGATCTAGAGTTTAGATCACAATATATTTGCAGATCTTGCATATGATCCGATATAGAACATATAGTTGATGTAGAAGATAATGTTATTGTTCAACTACCTCCAAAACCTTTACTGGATGTCCAAAATAGCTTAAATATTCTACTATATGATCCACCCAAAGCAACTTGTGTGTGGGTGGGTAGGGGGTGAGACTTCGAGAGATGAAAACATGGTCAAATAAGAGAAAATTGATTCTCTTTCCTCACCCTTCATAAAAACGTGAATAATGTTTCTCTCTATCTCTCTCTAAAACCCTTAGGAGTGTTAATGTAACTTTACCCCATCTGTAGACCCATATATATAGGTAAATGAAGTGGGATTGAGCCAATTAGGGTTTTTAGAGAGTTTTGGGTTTGGTACTTGGTATATGAACTATAATAGGGACTTAAGGGAAATAATCAAATTGACTTCCAAATACGAATTTTGTATTCTATTTCATTGTAATTAGGTCCACTAAATAATTACAATTACAATCCAATCTAATTATCTTATAATTACTCAAATAATGAGGCCTTATTTGTAAAGTTAGATAACACATAATATGATTCATCATATTAAGTATTCAATACCCCCTTAATGATTCAATTTGTCACGAATCAATTTTCACCAATGTCTTATTTCTTTCTTGATATCGAAGTTTACATATTTTCTACTCTACTAGATATAGATCCATTGCCCAACTTGACTAGCAGAATTAAATCTTATAACTTTATCAATAGGGTATCACAATCCAAGATATATCCTAAATTCTAATTTCTCTAGAATAGGATCTCATACATATTTTCACAATTATTGCCTAACCTATAGAGATTATTGACCCAATAAATTTAATCTCACTCATATTAAGTCAAAATCATAATTATGTAAATATTCTAATACACGGAATTACGAATCTATGCACCATTTGCAAACTTGTGAGATTGTGCAAGTCTATTCTGTCAACACTAGACTCAAATATCACGCTTGGTCCTATTCATTATGTTCTAGATCAGTACAATCCTTTTTGAATCATTAATTAAGTTCATGAATCATCATATAGATTCCCATAGTCAAGATAAACTACTATGACTATACATGCAGTTTTACTGATAGGATGTCAATTCCGTGTTTCAGTTGTGAATTGTTCAATTGCACTAGAATCAAAAGTCTGATCTCATGTGATCAAGTTGAACTAAATTCACCAGATTCTTACTAAGTATTATTGACTGACATATACAATATAAAACAAATATAAGGCACTCACACAAATATAATCCATATTACCCAATGAGTTAAGTTAATTTTTTATTAACAAATAACAAATGTCATAAACATGGTTTTAAGAATAAAACCCCAATAGTCCTTTGGAATTTTCCTCCACTACCAAATAAAATTTTAAGTTATGGACATGTATGACCTCATCAAAATCGAGTTGTATAGTCGATTGCATCACAATCGCATGGACACCCCAAAGGATCTAACCAGAAAAGCTTTTGTCTATGGATCAACATCAATATTCATTTAGGAGGTCGAGATGTCTGATCCGGTAAAAAACAAAATTACCCCCAAAATCATCACATTTGTTGGTAAGACCAACCCCACCCATCATATTATTTATTAAAAGAAATTAATGTCCCTTTAATGCCACCATAATGCCCTTAGGAGTCATGTATTTCCATCAACATTACGTGCAGTTGACCTTAAGTAGTTTGGGAATATAACCCCCATGTAGATCACCTCATTTAGATAATTGGTTGAACATTTCATCACCACCAACAAGGTTATGAAGGAAATGGAGTCCCTTATTTCCCTTCGCAAGAATTTACATGAGTTACTCGTGAAGTATACTCATAGATTGTACTGTGTGTGTTATTTATGAGATAATAAGTTGATGGAGGTATCCTTGTTTAAGTTTATCCTTAATCGGTTAGATGATTTGTACATATCATTAATGAAGAAGCCAACATCATCTATTGACAATATCGTGGTTCGCATTAAGACTATGTCGAGTGGAGGATGACACCCTTAATACAGACAATCAGTTTTATTAGTTAATGTATATAAAAAATAAAGAAAACTTTAAAAAATGGGGATATAATATAGTTTAATGGACAACTAAGAAATGGGGCAAGAAATACAATCCTAGGGGAAACACAAAGATGTCAACCAATGAAAACGTGCACCAGAAAGTTGACACCTTCTTCAAGGAGACCATTTATAAGAGCCTCCCATATATCAGCGATAATATTTAATATAAGAATATGATAAAGATGGTGAGAGATCCCCATGGTAGGAAGGTAAATCAACGGTGCACTTGTCACTAGAACCACGACCACAAAAAAGAGAAATGAAAGATTTAAAAGCGCCATTTAGAGGACTTAGTCCAGTTTAGGCACCTTCAAGAATACATAAATACTGATAGCATGTATGATCGAAACAACATGGACTGTAGATAACCAACTAAAATCACTTATTAATAAAGAAACAAGGTTTTCCTTGCATTATTGTTAAGGTTAAAGGTGGCAAAGCCTAAAGTCTATGTGATGAATTATTTACCAAGTAGATTATACCAAATTTATCTTCAATGTTATATGATTTAATTTGAGTGAAGAATGGTAAATAAATATCACAACACCCAGGCGTATGAGGAAACCCCGACTAATTAAATACCGGGTAGCTACTCCTTTATTCAAATTAATAAAAAATGTTAAGTTGGTTCAGTTCATAGCATCACTGCCGAAAAACATTTTAACAATTACTAGACACCTAATATTTAAAAAGTGAGCTGTCAATTTTAATTAAATTAGATTAACATACAACCAATTTAAATTAAGAAATGCTAATACCACAACCACATCGCAGTCATAATAGAATAATCAATGGAATAAAATAAATCTGGAGGAATACTCCTCCGAATAATCCGAATATTGAATAAAACCGAATATAAAGTTTGAATCACTAATTAATTACATCCAAAATTGAAATAAAACTGAATAAATAAACCGTCTCTAAGAGAAAAGGGGCAACATGCCCTACAAATAAATAAGTCTGAGATGGAATCAAGGTAGAAAGTGGAGGCGTCTATAATCGAGGTTCTGTAACTTCCACAGCAGCTACAGCACGTCACTGGAATGGAACTTCTACGCTTGGTATCCTTGTGGTCGGGCACCTAAAAGGTTTTTACAAAAAAAATAGATTTGAAAGCAAACGGGTCAAAGCCCGATTATGAAAATAGTTTAAAATATAGCAAGTGTTTAATGTCATTAAACAGTGAATATAAAATACATGATAGTGCGTGCTCTCACATGAGTTCCTCACCTCTCAACTAATTGTGCACGTCTATCGTACCCATACCCGTTCTAGTTATTCCACTATCTAACTAGTCCAATCCATAACCTGACTTTACTATACTATTAATGGTTTAATTCTCGACATCTTAATATAAACTGAGAGTTTTACTTTCAATACTAAAAATTAGTTACAAGAATTACTAAGAGTTTTTCCCATTTTTAACTCTACAAAGATGATACAAATTATTCACACTTACACTTATATAAACAATCCATTTCAATTTTTCAATATATCAATTTCATCATAAATATACGATAATGGCATCCCTAGACTAAGCTGCGGTGCACACATACTCTTCTATCAAATTCCGGTACATAACGTACATAAGGACCACGTATTCCGAATCTCTCAGGAACCGTTTCGATAAGTAACAATCATACATAATGGAGGCGAACATAGTTCACATCACATGGGTCACGCACATACCTACGCTCCCATGATCAGCAGACTTATTAACTCCCCAATAAGTCATTCTCTGACCTATGTCCTCGAGGTACCAATCTAAATCCCCCCCGTAGGCACACAAAGATTAGTTGGCCCTGATCGAACGCCGACCTCCCATGATAGCAAGTATGGTAGGTATGTTATACACAGATAACCACATATACTAAGCATTCACACATCTTAGATATCTTATAATATTAATAGAGGTATATTTTACATTCCTATACCGTCATTAATGTAGTACACTTACAAGTTTCTGAAAAATATACATTATAGATTATCAACTCTTCTCATGTCGCAAATTCAAGTACTTATCTCCTACCCTAGAAGTCACCCGATCTATTGTATAATTCTAAGTTTTAATCCTCAACGTACTCCAATCTCACAACTATACCCACTAATCAATAAGGGAAGAATAACACTCAATTAAATAAGTTTACGGGAAGTTCGAAACTAAAATCGGGCCTAAGAAAACCATTCTGTGAACTCGTTAGAAGTCACTGAAATCTCGTTCGAACGAGGTCGTTCGATTGAATGGCTTTGAACGAACTATGAACTCGTTAGAAGGGGTACTGGAATCTCATTAGAAGCACATTCGAACGAGGTCGTTCGAACGACCTAGGTTGGTCTTCTAACGAGATGGCAGAAAACGCCGAGAAATTTCCCAACTTCGTTTTTCTTCAATTTCTCTTCTCTAAATCCATCCTAAGATCATCCCAATTAAGTTTTTAACGTTTGTAAACTACTCTAAGTCCTCCTAGGTCACTCCTTAACATATTTTTAGGGTCAAATCCTTCTAATCAACATGCAATTATCATAAATCCTTAAATTTTGCCCCAAACCCTATGAACATGAACACATAATTTTATTGCACTTAAATACTCATATTTAATCCGTTTTTAAATCATCAAAGTTAAGTCTTTTGGGTACTAATTTCGTCCATAAACATTCTTCACGCAATCCCTATCCAAACTTATGAGTTCCATGACAAATACACTGGGTTTTCATCAAAACTTTCAAAGCATATAAAGTTTCTACACTAAACATGGAGGAAATATTCATTGAAACTAATAACATCAAATCACTTGCCTTAGGTTTGTTCTTCAGATTTGTTGTCGGTGATTATAGGTTGATTCTCTCCTCTTTCTGGTTGCAATTCCTTCCAAAATGATGGTGATGGGAGATGGTTTGGTTTGGAACCTCTTTTAACCTCTCTCTAACTTCTCTCAAAACTCCCGTAGCTCACTCTCTTGCTTTTAGCTGGTAATGGCCCTAGTGGCCTCTCAAATAATATCTAATTTAACTCTAAAATTCGTGGGTTTTAATCCCTCAATTTTTAAAATTACCAAAATACCCTTCTGGGTTGCCGGTTTGGCCTAAAAATGCCCCGGGACCCAGACTAAACTCCCGGCTAGTGTTTTCTGACTATTTCGACCCTTCCGGACACGTTGACGCACTCAAAATGACCATTAGGTTGATAAAAATATAATTTACCTTTTAATCAAATAAATTTCATTCCTGACGCGACTGACACGCGCGTCCCAACTAAATTTTCTAAATTGTCGTATTTCTGCCTCGTGACAATTTTAATATTTTCAATACTCATATATTACCATATATTCTTAGTAATATTTTATTTTAACATCATAATCAAATACCAACTCACATCTCGCTAGTATTTACCTCCGGATTAATTTCCACATTAATTCTCATTTGATTCAATTAATCCATTAAATAAAAATCAATAAAATTACGGAGTATTACAGAAAAGCCCATAACGAGTAAAAACCTCGAGCTGGTATAACGATAAATGAGCTATGATAGGACTTACAACGCGAAAATATATGTTACAATCCTTATGTATAACTTCCTCCTAATGTGCTTTCACACCATATCTTCCACCAACGAGAAGGTGTTAACAACTGGAGCAAACTTAATAACCTCCACCGATTTTGATCGTAACCAATGTCTTTTCCAAGCCACTATCAACAAATCCTCATTTTGAACTGGAAAAAGAACTTTGTGTTCCACATCTTGGAACAAAGTTAAGAAGCCTCCAAATGAGTGTAGTACTAGTATCTAGGTGTGTGATTACCTACAATGAAAGTGTTTAAAAAAATAAGTTTAACTCATAAATTTATTTTTGAGATAAGTAAAATCTAAAAATAACTCAAGAACAAATTATAAAGAGATTTATTCAAGGTTTAAAAATATTTTAAAGCAAATAAATTTACTCCATAATATTCGTAAATTTCATAAGGGTTAAAACGTAGAATATCTCAAGAAATATAAAGAAGAGCAAAACAAGATCAAAACTTAGAAGAGATTCAACTCAAAAAAAGAATTTTTAAACTTAAAAAGATTTTTCTCTTTAAAATTCATCTTATGGAAAGAATGCATAAGCATGTATTTATAAATATTTTGCCTCACAAAGAATTCACAAAAATCACACTATTCTCACACTTCACACTCTACTTCACACTATACAATCAAGCTTGCAAGAGAAGCTTGAGGGGACAAGTAAGTAAGGTGTAACCTTCCAATGAAGTGATAAGATGTAAAAGTAAAAAGATCTGGCAGAATCTTTAGTGCTGCACGAGTTCCTAGAAAAGATGTGTATAATCTAGAAAAAGTAAAGTTTTTATGCCAGTCTGTACACCTTTGCTGGAGCGAAGCTCTAGAGAAAATATTCTTCGTTATTACAATTTTTCGACGAAGCTAGGTCGCGAAATACTAGAAAAAATGTGGTCAAAGTGCGCGTCCGGTGAAAGGGCTTTCCATGCGGCGATGTTAGGGCGAACATACTTATAGTAGCTAAAAAGAGATAATAAGTCAATTTTTTAAAGAAGTTCAAAGTTTAACTTATCCAATATATTTAATGCACTAAAACATTCTTTTCAAAAATAGGTTTTGCATTAAATACATTTGCTTCAATAAAAGGCATACAAAAGCCACACTCACACAAAAAAGAATTTTATGGAAAATATAGCTCGTGTGACAATACGTGCATAGAGAGTCTCTAAGTCCCTTTACCTTCCTAAAAGTAGTATGAAAAGGATACACGCCTTTGAGGATGTCTGTTGAATGATTTGAACAAAGATTTATCAAATGACATCAAGAACAGAACTTAAAAGTATATTTTGGTAACGATATTAGACAATTTAGTCTTATAGGGAACATGCGTATTATGCATACTCTTATAGATCTCCCCCTTTGTTTATTCCATGACAAAATATATAAAAAGATAATTTCAAGTACTATAAGTAAATATAACAAACTATGACATAAAGACACAACTCAGACAAAGGTAAATATCAACCTATAATATAAATCTTCAAACCAAAACTCATTAACCGAAGAGATATTGAACCTGTTAAGTTGTCATACACTAGACACAAAAAAGAATCAAGAATATGAGTGCATACATGAGACAATTAAAGGTATAAAAAGTGATGAATAAGATATGGAAGTTGAATTATGATATATATATATATATATATATATATATATATATATATATATATATATATATAGAGAGAGAGAGAGAGAGAGAGAGGAGAGGAGAGGATCACAAGTGGACCTAAAAAGCAGACTTTTTAATGGACCTTAACAAAAAATACGTAACAACCCATTAATTTTAACTCCTATGTTGTAATTGATCTGTGCCAGTGGCAACAGACATGCGTCTCGATCGAATATTTTTTTTATACCCCCACCATAGTAGCCCTTACTCCTGAGTAAACATTCCAGCAACTTAATTTTTTTTAATTAGTGGTTTTCCATAGTGGGGGGGGGGGGGGTAAGGGGGTAAGGGGATCTCGAGTCACACGCTGGTGCGGACCAATTACGACATACGAATTAAAATTAATGAGTTGTTAGGTATTTTTTGTTAAGGTCCATTAAAAAGTCCACTTTTTAGGTCCACTTATGATTCTCTCCCTATATATATATTAACATGCAAAGATCCTTATGCTGTAACAATAGTGAGATATGTACTTCAGTTTAGTTTCTTATGAGATAAATCAAGATATGTTCATTAATAAAATTCCCCCTCAATCTAATATCTCTCCCTCTTTTGTCATGGAATTGACAAAGGTAAAGAAGTATTAAGTTAAGTGAGTGTGCAATCATAAATTAGGCAATTAGTTATTTTACTTGAAATCAATAAAGATAAACACTGCACTATATACCGACGATGGTCACGGACCTCGACCGTGACTAGGTCCACGAGTCATGGACTTCGATCGTGAACATTTTCCCCGTTACCAAAACTAGTGGTTACGGATATAATCTATGACCCTAAATGGGGGTTACGGGCTCTCTCGTGACATAATATTGGCCCCATGGTCAGGTACTTAATCCGTGACTCTGTGATCACGACCCCAATCAATGACCAGAGTGGGACAATATTGACTCTATGGCCAAGGCTATAATTCGTGACCCCATGGTCACAACCTAGGTCTGTGACTCTATGTAGGGCAATATTCAAATTTGGCCACAACTCAAATTCATGACCCCCATTTATTTTAAGAATAAATAAATAACTGATCACGGTCTTAGATTGTGACCAGTTATTTATTTATTTAAAAAAAAAATTAGGGGTCACGAATTTGGCCCATGACCATGTCTATTTAATAAATAAATAAAATTCTTTTAGGCAGTCATAAAAAAACTTGTATTCAGTAACCAGCTCATATACAATTAAGCAATATTAAACATTCATAGTTCAAACTAAACATTCATAATTCTTACTAAAGATTCATCAATCAAACTAAACATTCATAAATCAAACTAAAGAGCCAATATTATAGTAGGATACAATTTGGATACAAATAGGATTGTTAGGGGCCAATATAATAATATGACATAAATAGGATTGTCAGGAGTAAAATAATATTTTGATACTCAATCTTCCTCTGAATCGGTTGTCATCAAGAGTAGACTGGAACTCTTTACGATACTTTAATGGATCTTCTTAAGTGGTCATACCCTTTGGTGCATACACAATAATAGACCAATTGCCATCATTTAGTCACTTTGAATAGAATACCTTATTTATGTTCTGAAAGGCACAAATGAAAGGCTCGTATGAGATCTTTACTCTTCTTCTTAGATAAATTTACCATAATAAGTTTTAAGTTAGGGTCAAATTTACAAGCATTCGTAGTGTCATCCACCATCACCCAGTCACAATAAAATATGTTTTTCTTGAAATCCGAATAATCGTGTTTCGAGATGTGTTGGACTGTAATGCCCTGACCCGAATTTGGGTTGCCGTTGGGATAACCCACACTCGAGTCAAAGTGTTAAGAGGTGAGGGGAAAGTCTAATTTTTATTATTTAAGAAAATCCTTTAATTAGCACCATTTTATAAGAAACGGAATGTAATTAAACAAGTTTTAATTTAAGAAATAGGTTGTCACTTTAAGTAATTAAGTTAATTAGCAAGATTTATTTAAGAAAATTCCGTTAAATTCAACAATGCTAACAATAAGGAAACTAAACCATAGAACTCATGTATTATTACAACAAATGACCCAAGGCATGGATAAAAAAATTGTTTAAAGTGCCATGAATTCAAATGTCATAAAACACATTTTTTTAAAATACGACGGTAGAGATCTAACGACAATTCATGCCCTCTAGGGCCTTACGAATGTCCTTGCCAGCGTCCCTATTAGAAGTACCTGGGGGTGGGGGGCTTAACATAAAAAGTAGGGGGTGAGTGAACGCTCGGCAGTGTGGGAATTACTATGCTATACATTTTTATAAGAAAAATACTATACATATAATGTTTATTTTAGAAATTCTGAAAACGTTATCATTTAACTAGTACAAATGCAACTACCATGCGATGAAACCGAGCGATGTGCTTAAACCCACACTTATCCATTTTACACCATCTTTTCACATAATTATAGACTATTTAATCATCTTTATCCACTAGTCTCCATTTTACAATTTTCATTAGGTCTTATTTCTTACATTTCCTAAGCATAACCTTATTTATTTCCATTTCCATCATTCCATTATCAACATTATCTATTTCCCAAACTTTACCATTAACCGTGTACTTTAACAAGTTCCACACCACCGGCTGCACTATCATATGCTTTGGCTAGTGATTTGAGTCTTTCACCCCAAAGCTCTGGACCATTCTTAATTCTTTTTTCGGGTGCATCCGAGTCCATATTAATGTGTTTTAACATTTTATCAAATGTCCACATTATTCCACCATTCTTATGGTTCACATTTATGCTTCACTCCATTTTCATGTCATTTATTTGTTTCGCCCATTTTCACAAAATCGACCGATAAGGTCAAATGAGGAAGTCAAACCACTAGGAGCCTCTAATTTACCAAAATTACCCATTTTTCCTTCATTTTGCCAGTGCTTTGTGAAAAGACATTTTCATTATTATGACATAAAAAAAAAGTCTTTATTTTATGTCCAAAAACCATACTTCATCATTTTACTTTAAGAAAATCCCATTTCTTAATATATCTTTAACAAGAAATACATTTAATATTTTAAAGACCATTTACCAAAATGTCCTTTTAGCCTTATAATCATATGTTGTCTTAAATATCAAAATCCCTCATTCTATCAGCATTTCACAACATATATAGGGGCTGAATTTTCCAACTTTCATATTCCATCTTGAAACTCATTTTAATCTTCATTTATCATGCTTATATGTTCTCTACTAACATACTACGGGATTCTACATATGTGATGATGGATTTTAACCCAAAAATCCATAAATAAGAGTATCATATTCATCATATTTCAAGATTAAAATGATGCTTGTTCCTCAAAAACCCATTTAAGTTTAGTTTTCTTTAAAAGTTACATTTTCATAAGAAAACTTTAAATAAACATACTAGAAAATAACTTTGCAAGATTTACATTCTAGTATGCATCCTAACATGTAGCTTAGCTTTTAAACTTAAAAACATAGTTAGGAAAATCCTACATTGAGTTTAAAGAGGAAAAACTAGTAAATGATGACTTGAAAGCTCCTAAAACTCCAAGAAATCCTTAAGAAAGCTCCTAGCAACTCCAAAAACTTTAAGAAATACACCAGCTCCTCTTGAATCTCCAAGAACAATTCTTCAACCCAACTTCTTCCTTGGATGAGGTTTGAAATGGGTCTTACAAGCATGAAAATGGCTAGAATAAGGCTTCGAATGGAGGTATAAACCTTGAAAATGGGTGGAGGGAGGTTGAAATGGAGAGAGGGACTTAGAAATAGAGAGAGGGAGCTTGAAAAACTGATGGAGAGGTATTGGACTGACCCCCAACACTCTTCTCTCTCTTTTATTTATACCTTAAAGCCTCATAGTCTTTTACACTTTAGTTCACCAAAACCTTTAACCCCGTTTAATCTGTTCCATTCGAAGTTTGACAGATCAAAAGATCCAACGATTATTATCACGAAAATACATTTGGATATATAAAATTTTGAATTTTTAGTATCGTTCAAATGAGATTGAACCTCGTTCGAATGACAATACAAATCTCATTCGAACGGGGTTCCAATAAAGATCTAACGAGACTGGTCAAAAGTGGACAGAATATGGTCATTCGATGGTCATTTAAAGCACATTTGAATCTCGTTCAAACGACTTAACATTTCATTCAAACGACCCAAAACTTTTCTTTCTTGTATTTTAGGAATTTTAGTTCCCTTATAATTGAACAAAGGCCACAAGAACAGTTCAAAATAGACAACCATCCATTATATTAAGTCCATGACCAATAGACATGCAAATTATAAGGGAAGGAGATACGATCTCGAGCACTGGCATCACATTGACAATTCCATAATAGGTTAGCACCGTATGTTTTGGATTTTTATCGCTTTTGTTAGCAACACAAGTAGTCAGGGCAAAAATTGAAATTTCATTATTTTGCATCAAAATCTTTTCCTCACATGGATATGAAACAACATTAAAACCTTTAGTGCATAATTTCTTAAACTTTTTTGCACGAAATGTGGATCCTTTTGTTATGCGTGCAAGCCTTGAAGAGACATCACCTCTTTTTAAAAGATGCATTTATTAATGAATTTGTATTTGAAAATATTTTTACTACACATGAATAAATAACCGCACACATGAGAGGTGGAAATTACCTCTTTTGATATCCATGCCCTAAAATCATTAGTCGTGCAATTTCTCCTCTGATTTTGGGCAATTTTATTCTCATACTTCCTAAAGGTGAATTATAGGTTTAGATCATAATATTGAGAATACATATAATTAAACAATAATAATTCAGTTAATTATATAGCAACTTACTCTCTCCAATCTTTAACGTCATCTTACGATTCGAATACATGATGAGTTGCTTGCTCGTATTGTTAAATTAGTGAATCTCACCTCTTTAGAGTTTCGAAAAGGAAATTTATCCTCAAACTCGTCAGGTTCCTCAATCACTCGCTCTTCATGAGGATTGTACCTCCCCAGCTCTTGTTCTGGCATATGTTCCCGAGCATATAGTGATGAATCCATAGTTATGTATTCTTCAGCAATTGACCCTCCGATATACCGTGTATTCTTAATGAAATCTTTGAAAGTTTTCATCAATCACTCGAAAGGATACATCCAGTAATACCTAATGGGACCACGCAATAAAACATCATCGCATAAATGCACAAGCAAGTGGATGTTGATATCAAAGAATGATGAAGGAAAATATTTCTCTAATATTTAAATTGCCTCAATTAAATTTAATTTGGCAGCTTTAATGTGCTTTCTGTTTACCACTTTTGCACAAAGTACGGTAAATCATAAACTTATTTGCATAATTTCAAAGCGGATATCTTTGTGCTCAAAGAAGCAATGCCTAAAGAACATAGGGATTAATTGAATGATGATATGCTAGTGGTGAGACGTACACTGTTTCAGGTCATTTTTTTTGTAGCTTACTACCCTGCACAAATTACCGGAATAACCAGTTAGAGTCTTCAAGTTTAACAATATGTTTGGGAGGATTTTTTTATCACTAGTAGTCAATTTGAAAGCAACCGAGGGGATAAAAATTCTTCCTGATGTAGGATCATACCATAGAAATTCTTCCTATTCTAGTATTATTTTTTAACCGTAATTTCATTTTTATTTTCATCTTCTATAGATTGCGATGGGCGGGCCCACTCTCCGTCTTTTGAATGAGATCCACCTAAGTGTTCCTATCAAATATTTCGTAAAATTCTTCTTCATGTGCATCACATTAATTATATTACACGATGATCTTTCCAATATGGTAAGTAAAAACATATTGATCGTTTAGACCATGCATTCGTTTTACTAGGGTTGTTTGAATCCTTCGTAGCTTTACGCTTCAGGTTTACAAACTAAGTTGCACCTATGTATTCCTCGCAGTTGTAAGTTCCTTTTACTTCTCCTCAATATGCTGACCAAAAAGACTAGCAAGTTTTGTCCTATCCACATAACTAACGAGTAAGAAGTTAGACTTGTCGTTACTAAAAGGGTGACTGGTCGGCAGAAATATATGATGACCCATATAACTCATCTTACCACTATGATGTGGTCAAGTGGCTTCAGCTTACTCCCCAAATATAGGACATCCATAATAACAATGAACATTGCAATAGAATAAGGTTCCATAATCAAGAAGGTCGTGGATCACCCATATCACCATTAGTTTAAGTGTGAAATCTTCACTCTTATGAGAATCAAACTCCCTCACGTCTTTATACTATATTTTTTTAAGTTCTTTGATTAATGGCGATAAGAAAATATCAATATCATCATCGAGAGCCTTCGTTCCGGGTATCAGCAATGACAATAATGTGGACTCTTTTCTTATGCACAGTATTGGAGGGAGACTTAAAGGTGCCATGAGAATTGAACAATAACTCTGATTAGTGATTAAATTACCGAAATGGTTAAACCCATCGGTTGATAATGCAAGACGAACATTGTGCGGTTCATTTATAAATTCAGGGTGTCGTGCATTTGAAAGTTACCATATGAGTGAATCAATGGGATGATGCATGAGATTCCCACCCATCTCACATCGAGAGTGTCATGTCATAGCCTCTGCTATCTATGCTATAGTTCAAAACCATTTTAACGTGGCCCGAGGGGAAAATAATTCAAAATCCTATGTGGAACTTGAGAACACTTGCAATATTTTATACTCTTATCTTTTTTATTCTCACAAGAAACATATCTAGGCTTATGTCATATATGACACCCATCTTTATCATCATGCTCGTTGCGATACAATAACAAATTAAAATTGCATGCATGAATAGATTTGTACTTCAAACCCAAACCCTTCAATCTCTTTTTCATGCTAGGATAATTTTCTGGTAATGTGTTCTCTTGTGGGAGAATGTCTTTAACCCACTTAAGAATTTATGTTACCCTTTTGCCTGACAAACCAAATTAACTCTTCAAATTATGCAAACCAATCATTACATATAAGACCAAGTGATTCTTATCTCAGTCTTTATAAAACGTTATATCCTTGTCGTCTTTCAACCGTACATATTCCTAATCTTCTGGTAATTTAACATAAACTTGTTCATTGACTTGGTCGTAATGCACATTATTGGTATCCATAGGTTGGTGGTTTTAATGGTGGTGGATTCCGTAATCATCATGAATTGGATCGGTCAAAGGAAGATGTGTTGGCGAATCATGTACCACTTCTACTTGGTGGGGTTCCGTTATGCAGTTAGGTACCGATAATTCTTCTGGAACATAAGGTACATTATTTTTACCATGGTATGTCCATATATTATAGTCTTGTAAAATTCTCCACTTTAGTAAATGCAACTCAACGTCTTCTAAAGACTTATATTTTATGTTCATATAATGGGTGCACAAATACATAATATTATCACTTTTAAGATTTCTATATACGTATTTAACACATTATTGAATGTCCTTAATATGATTATCAGATATTCAGTTACTCTCTATCATCCACTCTTTGTATTGTGGGAAATCCATTAAATAATCTTTGAAGTTGAAATTCACTTATATTAATAGGTTGAAACAAAGGTCATGTTGCATATAAAAACAAATAATTCATAATTCATTTAAATTATTCAACACAACTTAAACTTAAATTCATGTTGCATACACTAAAATTTTCAATAAATGACCCACAAACTTAAAATAACGTAAATAAACAAAATATTACAAC
Organism: Sambucus nigra; assembly: GCA_949130495.1. Taxonomy (NCBI): domain Eukaryota; kingdom Viridiplantae; phylum Streptophyta; class Magnoliopsida; order Dipsacales; family Adoxaceae; genus Sambucus; species Sambucus nigra. The sequence goes on from OX422212.1 coordinate 412,394,530, forward strand.
GTGTTCTCAAATTAAACAATGTTCATCACCTAATCTTGACCAACAAATAAACTGGCTAAGTGATAAAATAATTCAGATAGTATTTCAATAAGGGTCCTTCATCGCTATCAATGTGTAAAGGATTTTATCCACAACCAGTGAATATGTCATCAACTTGTATCTGAGACTCACCCATCTGCGAAGGGCGATTATGAACAGGACTTTAGACATTCAAGGAAACGAGTGTGCATTGGTCAATATCCTGGTATTGGCTAAGTCCCTCATATAATACTGCTCACCATAGTAACTGTGAGTGGATGCTGATGATCTAGAGAATATGACAGGGGAGGCATTTAGGAGGACAATGTGGCTGGAGGGGGCACTGGGGAGGGTAATGTTGAAGGAGGCAACATTTGGGAGGGGAAACCTGGAAACGAAGGATAGGGGAAACCTTGCGAAAGAAGGTAGGGGCAGCCTTGAGGAGGTATATTGGGCCTTAAAACTTGAGTAAATAAGGACACAAAGTGATCAATTTCACATGCTAATACTCCTAGGTTACTCTTAATCTCTTGCACGTCCCTATTTGTCTTTGACTGACTTGCCTCTTAGCTCGAGATGTAATTCCTCACCAAAGAGCGATCTTCCACGAGAGGTACTGTGTGTTTTAATTTATTTTTTGGCATATTTGATCCCACACCTCCCGTCATTCTTCTTTTGTCCTTTCCAAAGGTCCGAGTTAGGGCATCATCTCCAATGTCATCATAAGGGCTCGAAGTGGACTAACCGTTAATGGCTTCGATCGATTCCTGTAGCGTGAACTATATTTAGTCTTATAATATTAACATCATATTATATAACATGTGTGTGTGTGTGTGTGTGTGTGTGTGTGTGTGTATATATATAACTGGTCATACATACTAGAGTCAGATCCGAGTATGGTGGAAATTTATTAGCTTTATCTATTCCGGAAGGCATGTACAAGTTGACCCTATTGGGTTTTTTATCTGCATCTAAACCACCCTTTATCCTTTCTGACCATTCACTCCTCAAATCTTCATATGCTTTAAACCCCAACCTATGGACATCAATTTTCTTCCATCTGTTTTGTTTACTTTTCTCCTTCTGGATCAACTTTTTATCCATTGCCTCATTTTCCAAAAAGTTGTTCCATTGATCGATCAATATTTCAATATTCGGAGGGACTATGTCTTTCATAGCCAAAATGTTAGAACGTGATGCCCCCTTCGGTAAATGCCTCTACCGAAAATTCTTCTAATATGTTCTCATTTGTTCAGAAACTCATGAAAAAACCCTTTTGCTTTGAAAGGTCGGGGAATGAAAAACTCTTACAAAGTTATTCAAAAATGTCATCCTTGATGGCTTGATCAATTGCGTTCCAGTTATCCGCTACCCCGACTCCCACATTCATTTTCCTAAGTGACAAACATTTAAATTTAATGATGGATGTCATTTCTATTTCCAGTAGGATTATTCCCGAGAAGGGAGAACCCAATGGTCTTCTTCTCATTTGATCGGAAGGTGTAGGTAGCAAGGGGTGTGGAGTTAGATTAACAGACATTTTTTTGCCTACTCGTAGATGGAGTGGTAGAGTGAAAAATTAGTGGAGAAGAGTATTATTTACCTAGTGGTGATGAGAATCCTAGTTGGGGCGGAGGAGATAATAATTCAGGAGGTGTCCCATCATCATTTGGTACGTTATCTCCATTGTCGTTCGACATAACTTATAATAAGAAAAAAAATAAACGATAAATTCATTATACTAACATGTTTACGGCTAACTAATCATGTTTACAACTATATATATGTATATACCTTCTTATATTAAGACTTTAAAATATGTTCAATGTGTCTGATCTCTATCCATTCAGTAATACCTTTTAAAAATCTATAGATTTTTACACATGGCAACTAGGAGAAAGCATATCTATGATTAATGTATATATGTCCATGACATGAACTCGAAATACTTTCTTCTTCAAATCATTGGCGAGATTCAATTTAACGTGCATATGTCGTGAGACATAACGGTCTCGGTCAATGCTCTCTTTATGTAGTTGTATCCACAATGGATGAATAATTTTTCTGTCTTCTCTAGCAGTGTCAGTTATGTTAGTGCTACGTCAAAATTATGTAGGCTAAATACATTTTCTACTGTCTCATCCCAACTTTCTAGTAGGGAAAATCAAATACAATCAAACAAGTACTCTTGTGAGAGATAAACTCCACGATTGCAAGGCAGTTAAACCGTTTAATCTTCTTATTCTCATACTTGTGAATATGATTACCATTTATATGGTGCGCATTAATAAAAGATGTATAAATGCAGTCTAAAGAAACTTGGTGGTGGAATGAAGAAGTACAAAACATAGTAAAAATTAAAAGGGAGTGCAACATGGAAAATAAATAGAAATGAATTTTTTTTTGATAAATATAAATGGGCTAAAAAGGAAGTTAAGAAAGTGGTAAGAGATGCTAAGTTAAAAGCGTATGAGGATCTTTATACAAAATTAGGAACACAAGAAGGGGAAAAAATATCTATAAGCTTGCTAAAATTGGGGACAGAAAAAAAAAGATTTTAATAACGTTAAGTGTATCAAAAGTGATGATTCGAGAGTCCTGATCAAATATGATGAAATTATGGAAAGATGGAAAAACTACTTTGAGAGGTTACTAAATGGAGATAATGGGAGTAGATTAGATATAGAGGAACTTAGGGAGACTCGAGAAAATATATTTTTCTGCAGAATTAGGCCAACAGAGGTAAGAATTGTTTTAAAAAAGATGAAAATAGGGAAGGCTTTAGGACCAGATGGTATCCCTATTGAGGTTTGGAAATGCTTAGGGGAGGATGGAGTATCGTGGCTTACAAAATTATTTAATAGAATTTTAATGACTAAAAGGATGCCCTATGAATGGAGAAAAAGTGTTTTAGTTCCTATTTATAAAAATAAAGGGGACATACAAAGTTGTTCAAATTATCGTGGTAATGAGTCATACAATGAAAATTTGGGAGAGAGTGATTGAATATAGATTGAGATTGAAGACAACAGTATCTGAGAATTAATTTTGGTTTATACCTGGGAGGTCAATAATGGAAGCAATCTATTTATTGAGGATATTAATGGAGAGGTATAGGGAGAAAAAGAAGGATCTTCATATAATTTTTATAGATTTGGAGAAGGCGTATGATAGGATACCCAGAGATATAGTATGGTGGGTGTTGATGTAAAAAATTAGAACACTCTAATAATTCAATCACAGATAAATAAAATGAGACAAAATATTTTAAAGTGGTTCAGCCTTATAAGAATGGCCTACGTCCACTGTTGTGTTATTGCTGAGTGTTAAGAATTCTTGATTACAAATTCTCTCAAGAAATTCCTCTCTCGATTCCAGGGTTTGGACTCGGATCCAGGTCCCCTTTACAATGAGGATTGTATAATGTATTTATATCCCTGAGGCTATAATGTGAAAGGGTAATACATTAAATGATATACATATAAAAGGGTAATACATTTAATGCCCTCTTTGCGTGTTCGTCTGAATGATAAGCATTTCATGAATCAGTTGAAATGTTGGTTATTCAGCTATTAATGCTTTGTTCGAGATGCAGCTCGGACCGCCTGAGTTGCTTGGACTGCCTAAGCTTCTCGGTACTTAAGAGTTCCTCGGAGAGGCATTGTTCCTCGGAGCGCGTGGGTTCCTCGGAAGTGTTGGTTGTTGCCACGTAGATAGCCACGTGTCTTCATATGATTGGTCCATGTCAGCAGATTAAATTTGGTATCAACAGAAGCCCCCAATGTTTCATAGTTCGAAATTTGAGGAGTATGGAACATTCTTTCTCGGAATATGGTAGCTTTAAATAGTCTTCCTGATTTTTAGGAGCGTTTCCCTTGTATTTATTTCTCCTTCCTAATTCGTAGAATCATGCTTTTTTAGACTTTTCTGCGTGCTTCGATTCTCGCGTCACTTTTCATCTTTTTAGCCGTTGTTGTCCGCTTTGATTCCCGCGCCACTTTTCATCTTTTTAGCCGTTGTTGTCCGCTTTGATTCCCTTGCCACTTTTCATCTTTTTAGCCGCCGGTAACGTAATCATCCTTTTTTGTAATCATTACTTCACCATTTCCCAAGGCAAGGTATTTAAACTTCACATACACTCCCATCGTCTTCTACCTTTTCAAATTGTTATCTTCGAGTTTTACGTCGTCTCTTCCTACTCCCTTGTGCGTTCATCTTTTCCATCGTTTGTTGTCAGCAGATCCATTTTTTTCCTGTAAGATCTTCTTCCTTCTTCTTCATTTCTTTATTCACTATGGTTTACCCTGTTGAGTCTCTTGAGAAGTTTCGTTCTAATTTCTCCATTCCCTAATGAGTTGTTTTGGAAGAGCTTTCTGAGCCTTCTAATTACTTCTATTTGGCTGAGGGACATTGGTTCCCCAGTCTCTTTTTTGCTGAGTGTGGATTTTCTTTTCCACCAAATCCCTTGTGTCTGGAATTTTGTCAGTACTTTGACGTTGTTCCTGCACGAATAGCCCCCAACACATGGAGGATAGTTAATGGGGTGCATAGATTAAATCAAGTGCATGGAACTCGTATAGGAATTCCAGAAATCATGTACTGCTATAGATGGGCAGTTAATGATAATATTTTTTATTTAAAAACTAGATTTTTAAATAGAGCCTTAGTAGTCAATCTTCCTGATGCCAATAGGGATTATTTTGAACACGGGGTTGTCATAAAAAATTGGCAACACTCTCCATTAACTGGAGATGAGGTTTACCAGGGTCCTAGATGCCCTCCTTATGGCAATGGGATAGGTTATTTTTATTTCATTTATTTTGAAATCATGTTTCTTTTGTGTTTGATAAAATGTGCCATTGATAACAATGTTTATTTATTTGCAGTTGATAGCAAAAGAAAGTGCCCAAAGGAAGCAGATGTTAATATAAGACATCTGAAACTTATCTGGAGTCTGCATCAGAGTGTTGTCGATGAGCATATTAGGTCGGCTTCGTATCTGCTCCAGTACAAGAGCTACACCACTTCTTTCACTGCTCGTCCAGTGATAAGTGAATCAGAGCCAGTACCAGCTTCCAACAGCTCATCGCTTGAATCCCATATTCCTTTAAGTGAAAGGATGAAGAAGAGAAGACCTCATACCCTGTTTGAGAAAACTGCCTCCGATTCTGGGTAGGTAAAAAGGAGTAGGATTGATGTCCCAAGGGAGGGGATGAAGAATAATGACGCACCTTCCTCAACTGCTACAGTTGTGAAGGTTGCTGAGAAGCCCGCAGTGGCTCCGAGCAGGTCTGCTGCTCCTGGAGAGGTGATTGTGATATCACCGACCAAGGGTTCTTCCTTGGTTGAATCCGTTCCTGTTCCCCCGAGGAGGCTCCTCGGTCAATTTGGCTGATATCATCACTCAACCCCCAGTTACTGGAAATGGGGTTCCAACTTTTGTTCCTCTGAGCTCTGCCATGAGCTCGGTAAAATCATGGATCATTCCCGAGGTCCAAGGTACTTAAGAAAACCTTACTCGGGATATGGTCACCTCGCTAGCTGCTCGTCACCTTGCTTCTGTAAGTCTCTTTACTTTGAATTTTTCATATTTCCTTTGTCATTTTTGTTTCTAACTTGCTTTCTTTTTCTGTTCACAGTTGACGAGCTGCTTCAATATAATCCTGAAGAAGGATGAAGCGATTAAGGCTTCTTGCTCCTCGTCCAGTGTGGAGGGAGCTCTGGAAGAAGCTACCAAGTCTCTGGCAGATTCTCGCCAGAAATATGTTGATGACAAAGCTGTCTGGGAGAAGAAGCTTGCCTCCTCCGAGCAAGAAAAAGCTCGGGCTGTTGATGCCTCCAAGGAGTTGGAAAAGAGAATAAATGCCTTGGAGAAGGCAAATAAGTAGCTTGAAGAGAAGCTCAAAACTGCAGGAGAGTTTGAAGATAAACTCAAGGCTGCCGAGGAGGAGTTGGTTCAACTTCGGGAAGTAGGTCGACAGAAGGAGGAAGCTGAGCAAAAACTGAAAGCTGTTGATGACTTGTTGTCCGAAAAGCTTGCCTTGGAGAAGACCAAGAGGAAGATGGCTGTGAAGAAGTCCTTCAGCTCTAGCTGGGAAAAGGGGTGGAACAAGGGGTTGGCTACCATGGTGTCGCAAGTGGACTATGGCAGTTTCAAATACTTTAGGGATGGATGGGTTGCTGCCCTTCAGGAGATGAAGGTCGATGAGTCTTCCGATCTCTTTCAGAGACATATCCCTTGTCCCCCTCCAACTCAAGAAGAGTTAGAAGAGGACGAAGCTACCTCTGAAGAATCTTCGATGGTGATGGGAGATCATGCCCTATCCATCCAGCCTACTGCCGAGGAAAATCATCAAATCGTTTCTTCCTCCGAGCAACTGCCTATTCTCCCCGAGCAACTATCCCTTCCCTTCGAGCAACCTACCTCTTCATCCCAACCTCCCGAGAAGGTTTTGGGAGATAAGGAAAAGGTGTAGTGTTGTTCGGGTTTCTCTTTATTTTGTTTCTCTTCATCAAATGTAACCCAGAAGATGTAACTCTGAACTATGATCTAATAAAACTTAAACTTTTTTGCATACTGTCGTCTATCTTTCATTCATACTCTGCTTATTCTTCTTATTGATGATTGCTCTTCTTTCTCTGCTAGTTTCTGGCCAGGATGGAACTGCTATCTGCCCATGATACAAAGTTGTTACGACAATGTAATGAATACTTCAAGGCTGGTCACACAGACCTGAGTGCTGCACAAGTTGTCGACATCCTCGGCCAGGACGCTTCAGAACAGGCAGTGGAAGCATATCAATATCTGAAGTGTCTGCTTGATCGGGCTGTAGCCAATAACGTTGCCTATTATTAAATGATCGAAGATCTTCAAAGCACCCTCGAGGACTTTCAGCTTCAATACAAAGAATCCACTGCTTTGTTGCATGAGGGGTACGAGAAGAAGTACCAGCATTTCATTGCCGATAAGGGCTACAAGAAGCTTTTTGCTGGGTACGATGTAAGAGAGAGAACCTTGAGAGGTGAGGTCGAAGAATGTAGACAGATTGCTAAGTTGCTGGAAAAGGAAAATAACAACCTGCAAAAGGAGCTGTCACAATTGAAGTCTGCAGCTTCCACTTCTAGTACCTTGATCCCAGTGACCGATGAGGGATTTTCGTTCTTAGAGGTTGAGAACGCCAAGTTAAGGGAAGAGTTGGACACCTTGAAGAGGTCGGGCCCTTCCACATCTTCTCGGGGACGAGCAAGAGCAGCCAGGGTACTTGTGGAGGAACAGAGGACTCAGTCTGCCTTAGAGAACCAGGCTTTCCAATTAATGGCGAAGAACCAGGCGTAGTCTGATATGTCAAAGAAGATTAGGGACCTAAAAAAAAACTCTCCGCGCAGAAGTGAGTCTTGGAGAATAAGGAGCTTTTCATCAAGAATCTCCACGAGCAGCAAGAAAGGCTAACATATCAATTCCACAAACAACCCAGGGAGTTCTGTATGGATGGATACAACGAAGCACTATTCCACTTGGACGATCGTATCCAGAATGACAACAATGAGGGCTACAAGCAAGGCTGGCTGAATGCCTTAGGTGTGTTGAAGCTCGAACAAGGTCATTATCTGTGGGACTACCATGATCCCGGGTTGCTCGACTTGCCTGTGCCACCATACAATTTAGACATGGATTGGATCCCTGCTCGGGCCATTCCTCGGAGCTTAATTTCAAAGTATCTCGGTGACTACAATTTACATTCTCAAATCGAGGTATCTCGTCCCGAGCATCTCTTAGATCGACCATCCGTGATGAATGTCAGGATGTTGAAGGATCTTAACTTCATCAATTCTCCTATGTCTTTAAATGATCCGCCTGCTGGCGAGGAACCTGTGTCAAAAGCAGAGGGGAAGAGACCAGTAGAATAGGAATTTTTGATGTAATAGTTAGTTGGCATTTCAATATCAATGTACTTTTCATGTTGTAATTTATTTTGAATTCAATGAAAGACTTTCATTTTTATTTGTAAATCTTGATTTCTTTTGTCTTGTAATTATCAAACACTTTATATTTATGCATATTTGTTAAAAAGCTAACAATATTGTGTTGTTTGTCGACCAACTCAGTAATAATTAAAAAGTTTCAAGTTTCAATAATATTGCTCGATCATTTAATGATAAAGTCACGAGTATAAAAAATGTTTAAAATTTTTCCAACTAACCAAGGTCGTTAAATTATGCTTGTCGACCAACTACAGTTAGTGGGTTTCTATCCCCGACCAGCCATAGTTGGTAGACTTTTCTCTTAAATGTTTCCGACCAATCAAGGTCGGTAAATTTTCTTTGTCGAACAACTACAGTTGGTGGGTTTTTATCCCCGACTAGCCATAGTTAGCAACTTTTGCACTTTCTAGAATAATCTTACCTCCCGACCAACATAAGTTGGCATTTGCGAGAATATTTTGTTTCCTAGCCAAACTAGTTGGCATTTTTAGGAATATTTTGTTTCCTAGCCAAACAAGTTGGCATTTTTAGGAATATTTCGTTTCCTAGCCAAACAGGTTGGCATTTTTAGGAATATTTTGTTTCCTAACCAACCGAAATTGGCATTTTTAAGAATATTTTGTTTCCTAACCAACCGAAGTTGGCATTTTTAGGAATATTTTGTTTCCTAACCAACCGAAGTTGGTATTTTTAGGAATATTTTGTTTCCTAACCAACCGAGGTTGGCATTTGTAGGAATATTTTGTTTCCTAACCAACTGAGGTTGGCATTTTTAGGAATATTTTGTTTCCTAGCCAAACAGGTTGGCATTTTTAGGAATATTTTGCTGCTGAGCAGTTTGAGCTTTGTCGAGTTTTGCCGAGTTTTGCTGAGTAGTGTGTAGCACTAGTATTCCCCGAAAAATTCTCAATAAAAGGAGAGACTTTAGCATAATATCTTCATTTTATTCATACTGATGGAACTGTGTTACATATACATCACTGATAATACTTGCGTAGGTGCTCTGCGTTCCATGCATTCTTGAACTCCTCCCCCTCTAAAGTTGCTATTCGATAAGTTCCTGGTCGAATAACTTTTGTAACTCGGTATGGTCCATGCCAATTTGCTTCCAGCTTATTGTGCTTTTGAATTACTTTCTTCAGCATATAGTCTCATTCTTCACCCTTTTGTTGTAGAACAAAGTTGTTCGCTGCTGGTAAGCATCATTTCTAATGGCTGCTTCTTCTCTAACTTCCTCGAGCATGTCTAAATCCAGTCTTCTCATTAAGTCGCTGACAGGGGAATTAAAATTCAGTACCCTGTGTGTTAGAAGGCCCAACTCGGCAGGTATGACAACTTCACTTCCAAACGCCAGCATGTATGGCGATTCTCCAGTTGCTACTCGGGGAGTAGTTCGGTAAGACCAAAGTACTGATTGTAACTCGTTGATCCAGTTTGCTTTTGCATCATCCAATCTTTTCTTCAAGCCATTTAGCAGCGTTTTGTTTGTCACCTCAGTTTGTCCATTGCTTTGAGGATGGCCTGGTGCTGAGTGGACCTTCAAAATATTTGATTGATGACAATAGGCGACAAACTCCTCGTTATCAAATTGCGTTCCATGGTCTGTGATGAAGGCATGAGGTAGACCGTATCGACAAATGATGTTCTTTCAAACAAATTGGTACCCCTTCTCGTACGTCATGTAAATGAGTGGCTCAGCTTCTACCCATTTAGTAAAATAATCCACTGCGACGACGAGGTACTTGAACCTTCCTCAGGTCGTTGGCAGTGGCCCAACCAAGTCAATTCCCCACATGGCAAATGGCCAAGGGGAAGTTATAGGTGTCAACAATGCTTGTGGAGTTCTTCGGATGGAGGAAAAGCGCTGGCACTTGTCACACTTCTTGGCGTAGGCTATACAATCAGCCCTCATCGTCGGCCAGTAGTGTCCTTGCGTCATTACCCTTTGTAAAAGTGTCCGACCTGCTACATGTGCTCCATAAGACCCTTCGTGGATCTCTTCAATTAATTCTTTCACCTCGGAGGGGTGTACACATCTCTGCAAACCTACCATAATTCCTCGTCTATATAAAACACCATTAGTTAATACATACCGAGCAGCTTTAAACTTCAATTTTTTGGCAGCGAGCTTGTCAATTGACGATTCTCCCTCCTCGATATACGTCCTGATGGAATCCATCCAAAATGGTCCTAAATCAAGGGTGATAAAGTTCATCGTCAGATCTTCATCTATGCTCCGACCAGCTAACACTTCAATTGGGATTGTTCGTCGTAGCTCGGTGCGAATAGCTGATGCTAGTCGAGCTAGGGCGTCTGCTCTTGCATTCTCCATTCTCGGTATTCTGATCAGCTGAATAGCGGCAAATTCTGACACCAGTTCCTTTGCCTTTGCATGATATTTGATCATTAATTCTCCTCTAACTGCATATACTCCCAACATTTGATTTACGATCAATTGAGAATCACTGAAGATAATAATCTGTCGCGCCTCCATAATTATTGCTAAACCAAGTCCTGCAATCATGGCTTCATACTCAGCCTCATTGTTGGAAGCTTTGAATTGGAAACGCAAGGCGTATTCCATATCGACCTCATCCGGAGTGCTCAAAACTATCCCCGCGCCGCAACCTGCAGTGCAAGATGAGCCATCTACATATAGTCTCCATATAGGTAACTCGTCTTCAAATTTTTGATCAATTAGAGCTCCTCGGTGAAATATTTATTGCTTTATTTCCTCCTCGAATTCTTCTTGCTCTTCGTCGATCATTTCTTCTTGCCCTTTACCAATCGGAGTTGGTCTGAGCCCGAATTCAATGATCTTGTAACATCCACTTGCCCTTTTACCAATCGGAATTGGTCTGAGCTAGTGTTTGTTGATCCTGTAACATCCACAGGTTGATCAGCAAGCAACTCTTGTTTCTCATCCGGAGTCCTCACAACTATCTCTGCGTCACATCCTGTAACATCCACACGCCCTTTTACCAATCGGAATTGGTCTGAGCCTGTGTTTGTTGATCCTGTAACATCCACAAGTTGATCAACGAGCAACTTTTATTCCTCGGAGCTATCAGGATAGGTGAACTTCGCTATAAAATCTGCTACAGCCTGCCCTTTAAGCGATGATCTGGGTTCATAGACTATATCATATTCACCGAGCTCTATTGCCCAGCACATCAATCTTCCTGATTTTTCTGGCTTATGCAGGTCTTGCCTCAATGGCATATCAGTATATACTACTATGGTATGAGCCTGGAAATATGGCCTCATTCTCCTACTCGGCTCAATCAGTGCCAATGCCAATTTCTCCAGCCTTGGATATCTGATCTCTGCTCCTCGGAAGGCCTTACTTGTGTAGTAAATTGGATTTTATACTCCATTCTCCACTCTGATCAACGCCGAGCTAACTGCATTCTCGGACACTGCAAGGTACAAATACAATTTTTCTCCCATTACTGGCCTGGATAACAATGGAGGTTCTCCCAAGTATTTCTTCAAGTCTTGAAAAGCCTTCTCACATTTATCATTCCACTCAAAAGTCTTTCTGAGTGTCTTGAAGAATGGGAGACATCTATCAGTTGCTCGTGACATAAATCTGTTGAGTGCCGCTACTCGTCCTGTGAGACTCTGTACTTCCTTCTTAGTCGTTGGAGATCGCAGCCCTAATAGAGCTTTGATCTTTTCAGGATTTGCTTCAATGCCTCGTTGATTGACAATGTACCTGAGGAACATGCCTTCTCGTACTCCAAATATGCACTTCGTCGGGTTCAGCTTCATTTGATATTTATCTAGTTGATCAAAAGTCTTACTTAAGTCAACTAGATGATCGGCAACTTTCTTGCTTTTCGTCAGCATATCGTCAACATAGACTTCCATATTGTCACTGATTTGTTCAGCAAAGACCTTGTTCATCAGCCTCTGATATGTCGCACCTGCATTTTTCAAACCAAAAGGCATAACATTATAACAATAAGTTCCCCTAGGGGTAATGAAAGAAGTACTCTCCCTATCTTCAGGTTTCATTTTGATCTGATTGTAACCAGAATAAGCTTCCATGAAGCTTAGCAACTCGTGTCCCGAGGTAGCATCCACCAGTTGATCTATTCGGGGCAATGGAAAATGATCCTTTGGGCATGCTTTATTGAGGTCGATGAAGTCTACACACATCCTCCACTTGTTGTTTTTCTTCTTTACCATTACCACATTAGCTAACCAATATGGATATTTAACATCTTCAATGAAACTAGCTTTTTGGAGCTTCTCGACTTCCTCCTGTATGGATTGATTCTTCTCGGGACTGAATACTCTTCTTCTCTGCTTCATAGGCTTGATCTCCTTATTCACATTGAGCTCGTGACATAAGAAGTTTGGGTCTATCCCAGGCATATCTTCATGACTCCACGCAAAAGTTTGTCTTCTGCTTCTAAGGAAAGTTATCAATTCATGTTTTAATGAGGCTTCCAACGATGAACCTATTTGAGTAGTTCGCTCAGGGTGCTCGTCATCCAGAATGATGTTTTCAGTTTTTCCACCACTTGACCCTTCACGAGTTGCGACTCATCTCGAGGATCCAATGTTTCAATTTCTGCACCTTCATCCACTTGATAGGTAGTAGTCTTTTTCTTTTATTCTTCTATTTCTTCTTGCTCGGCGGATGAATAATAGCATTCCCGAGCTACATTCTGATCACCTTTCACAACTCCTACTCCAAAGTTTGTTGGAAATTTTAGGCACTGATGCACTGTAGATGGTACAGCCTCGAACTTCTTCAATCCTACTCTTCCCATGATGATATTGTACGATGATTGCACATTCTTATCCATCACGAAGAAACGTATTCTTTCTGTCCGATAAGCAGGCCACGTACCAATAAATATATCCAACTTGATCGTCCCAAGTGGAAATACTTTCTCGCCAGCAAAACCAATGAGGGGTCTGTGGTAAGTCTCCAGTTGAGATAGCTTTAGATTTAAACTATCGAAGCACGAGTAGAACATGATGTCTGCCGAGCTACCATTGTCGACCAGTACTCTTGAAATCATGACCTCATTCATTCTCATTTTGATCACCAGTGGGTCATCATGAGGATATAAAACACCTGCAAGGTCATTTTTTGAAAAACCGATAACCAATTTCTCCTTGTTCACCTTTCTCGGGCGATCTTCCTCAGCTAGATTTATTCACTGAATGTACGAGCAAGCTTGAGCCTCACCGAGGTAATCTTTTCTTTCTGCATTAAGGTCTCCTCCTCCTTCTTCTCCTCCTGTAATAACATTAAAATCAAATGACCCAAAGCGTATTGAAAATACCTCTCGTTCTGGCTGCCTTGGTTTCTTGGGAAGATCGGGGTTATCCTCTGGATCAACTTCATGGTTTCTCTTCTTGTTCTCCTCTGCTCGACGAGGAGATCTAAACCTCTCTCTAGTTCGGTCGTTGTTTCTTCTTTCGCCTCCCCGATCAACATACTTTGCTAGCTTTCCTCATCGGATGAGTGTTTCAATCTCATTCTGAAGAGCTATGCAATTTTTGGTCATATGGCCATGATCCTTGTGGAACTCGCAATATTTTTCCCTATTCCTCGTGTCAGGGTCTGCCTTCATTTTCTTTGGCCAGTTTAACTCCTCGTTGTTCTTAATTTCTTCCAGGACGTGGTTGATGTTTGCCTTCAAAGGTGTGTACTTATCAAATTTCCTCAAGACTTCCCATGACGACCTATTTTTGGATTGTTTGTCACCACCATTGTTCTTATGTTCTTTCTTCTTAACTTTATCACTTTCCACCTTGGTTTCTTTGGCGTCCATATTCTTCTTCGCAGACATAGCTTCCTTGGCATTCATAATCTTAGACACTTTTCCCATCAGGTCCGACATGGTTTGAGGTGGATCTTTGGCCAAAGTGTAGTACAACTTGTTTGGTAGTAGTCCACTCATCAAAGCAATAATCGCTGTCTTCTCCTCATAATCAATGACTTCGAGTTTCTCGTTATTAAAACGAGTTATATAATCTCTGGTACTCTCACCAGCTTTTTGTTTAACACTTAACAAATGTGTTACTCGTTTAACTGGCTTTGCTCCAAAGCAAAAATTCCCAATGAATAGCTCGGCCAATTGAAGAAAAGTTGAAATCTTACCTCGAGGAAGACTATTATACCATATTTGAGCAGATCCGGTAAGTGTTCCCGAGAATGCTCTGCATCTCATCTCATCTGGGACAGCATAGATGTCGACTGCAGCTTGGTATTGTTCTATATGAAGGACAGGGTCAGTCTTTCCATCATACTTGGGAGTCACAACAGGTGCTTTGAACTTTGATGGTGTTGGAAAATCGACAATGTCCTGGACAAAAGGTGTTCCTCGAACAAAGGTTCGTTGTAGAGGGTTCTTGGCCTTATCCATTTCCCCTAATCTATTCTCCAGCCTCTGAATAGATCCTTTCCATTCAGCATCTCCTTCCTCGGGCCTATTAGTTCGAGCAACTGATCGTGTTGAAGTGGCCTCCTGGGATTTATCTTGACAAGCAGCTGGTCGGTCATAGGATCTATCTTGACGAGCAGCTGGTCGCGACTGGGCAGATCCTTCCCTTAAATCTGATAGTCATCGAAAGTTCCTCGACGCTGCATTAAGAGGACTTTTGTTCCCCCTAGGCCCTAATCGGTCGAAAGGAGAAACCCTACTTAATCTTTCCAGTGCGTTGGTCCTTTTTGGGGAAAGGGTGACACGTTGTTCAGTATCTGTGGCCCGCACTGACGAAGTTTATCCAGGTTGATAAGAAAAATATTCAGACTCCTCATTGCGATATGAATTAGTACGCCTAGTACAAGAAGAATGCGCACGAGTAATTCTTTGAATGTTTCGTGGTCCGGAATGGGCTGATGCACCGCCATGGAGGGTCTGGATGAGTTGTCGCATTGTTTCTTGCATGACGGTCTGGCCCTGAGCCAGATTTGCCATTATTCCAGTCAGATCTGGAATAATTGGTGGAGCAGATGGATTTGGAGGGGTTCCAGCGTTTCGATTGCTGGATTCAGGAATATCCGCCATTGGTAAAGGATTGTTTTTGATGAAAAACGATATTATCAGTCATTTCCCACAGACGGCGCCAATCTGTTGATGTGAAAAATTAGATCACTCTAATAATTCAATCACAGATAAATAAAATGAGACAAAAGATTTTAAAGTGGTTCAGCCTTATAAGAATGGCCTACGTCCACTGTTGTGTTATTGCTGAGTGTTAGGAATTCTTGATTACAAATTCTCTCAAGAAATTCCTCTCTCGATTCCAGAGTTTGGATTCGGATCCAGGTCCCCCTTATAATGAGGATTGTATAATGTATTTATAGCCCTGAGGCTGTAATGTGAAAGGGTAATACATTAAATGATATACATATGAAAGGGTAATACATTTAATGCCCTCTTTGCGTGTGCGTCTGAATGATAAGCATTTAATGAATCAGTTGAACTGTTGGTTATCCAACTGTTAATGCTTTGTTCGAGATGCAGCTCGGACCGCCTAAGCTTCTCGGTACTCAAGAGTTCCTCGGAGAGGCATTGTTCCTCGGAGCACGTGATTTCCTCGGGGAACTAGTCTTCCTCGTTGTAGTCTTGTTCCTCGGAGCGCGTGGGTTCCTCGGAAGTGTTGGTTGTTGCCACGTAGATAGCCACGTGTCTTCATATGATTGGTCCATGTCAGCAGATTAAATTTGGTATCAACAGTGGGTTTTACATAAAAGAGGAGTGACTCGCAGATATATTGATGTGATCAAGGATATGTATGATAGTGCGATGACTACAGTAAGAACATCAGCCAGAGAAAGTAGTGAATTTTCAATTACGGCAGGTCTACACCAAGGATCAACATTAAGTCCTTATCTCTTTTCTCTTATTAAGGATGAATTGACTGGACAAAGACAAGATGTGGTGCCATGGTGTATGCTATTTACAGATGATATTGTTTTAGTGGATGAGACTAAGATGGGTATTGTGACACCCCGACTAATTAAACACCGGGTAGCTACTCCTTTATAAAATTAATTCAAAATGCCAAGTTGGCTCAGTTAATAGCATCACTGACGAAAACGTTTTATTATTACTAACCACCTAGTATTTAAAAAGTAAGTGCCAAATTTTATTAATTCTGATTAACATGCAACAAGAGTAATGAATAACTAAATAACACCATTCACCATACTGAAGTAAAACGAATAACCATCACAAAATGTAAATAAACTCTGGAGGAAAAACTCCTCAATACAAATCCCACAACTGATAAGTAAACTGAAATAAATAACTAAAACTGAATACTGAGCAATACATGCTAGAGTCTGAAAACTGAAATGTAAAAATGTCTAATAGAATTGGGCAACATGCCCTACAACTGATAGATGCTGAGACTGGAATCCAAATGAGAGAGGCGTCTAAAAGCAAGTCCCTGTAGCTTCCACAAACAGCTACAGCTCGTCACCTGAATGAGAATCCTATGCTTGGTGTCCTTGTGGCTGGGCACCTAAAATGGTTTTACAAGAAAATATATTTGAAAGCAAATGGGTCAGAGCCCGAAAGTGGAAATCATTTTAAAAACCTGCAAGTGCTTTAAAAACATTTAAAACATTAAATGCAAAGTACATGTTAGGACGTGCACTCACCTTAAATTCTCACCTCTCGACTAACTGTGCACTCCTAACGTAAGTACCCATCTATAACGACCCATATTACTAGCTAACTGACAACATAACTAGCTAAACTGCCAAAGGTTCTACCCATATTACTCGGTTCCAATTAACATAACAACGCTCGTAATTAAATAGAGGTTTAACGTAAACTCAGTTACTAACTATGCCATTGATATAAGTATCAGCTAACTCATTATATATCTCGAAACAATACCGTAATATTTCTACAACATTAATATGAAAGTTCCCATTAAATTAAATGTATATTATTCACATCATAAATATACACTATAAGCACCCCGAGAACTAAGCTGCGGTGCACACATACTCTGCTATCCATCCCGGTACATCACGTACATAAGGATCACATATTCCGAATCTCTCAGGAATAGTTCTCAGATAACAACATCACAAATAATGGAGGCGAACACAGTCACCATCACATGGGTCACGCACATACCTACGCTCCCATGATCAGCGGACTTATTAATATCACAATAAGTCTTTCAATGACCTATGTTCATCAAGGTACCAGTCTATATCCCCCCCGTAGGCGCACAAGGATTAGAGGGTCCTAAGCGAACGCAAACCTCCCCCGTGATAGCAAGTATGGTAGGTATGTTATACACACAAATACTATATCAATACTAAGTATACACGCATCTTAGATATTGCCATTTTAATAAGGTATTTTCTACATCATCATACCATTATCCCAAACTTATATATTTCAAGTAATCCGATAATATATAATTTAAATAGTCGACACGTCTCACGTCGTAATTCCTTAAACTTAAAACCTATCCCGAATAGACTACTAAGTTCCCATAATTCTCACATATGATATCTTTATGCCTAAGGTCTTTACTTCTGCCCCAAACCTTATTTCATCAACTTATTCAAATTTGTACTATTAACCCAAATATTAACTCACATAACGAATTTCATTTATTTAGAATAATTCCTCAAATTACATTCTGATTAAAGTCCCACTTCATAATCATGCCTACTGGTCTTACTTAAAGCTAAGGGTATTCATAAGTTCTCCAAACATATTCTCCGAGGGTTTCCACCATTAAAATCATATTAAGGAAAATTTCACTCATGCTGGGAAGGTCGATCGATCGACCTAAGAATATCGATCGATCGATCTAGTCGATCGATCGACTGATGAATGTCGATCGATCGATCGAACAGGTATGGCTACGGACTGCTTCGTTCTGCAGATTTGAAAATGTCCCAAAACTTATTTCTAACGTATGATTCTCAATTATAACGTTATAGTAATGCCATATAACAATCCTACAATATTACTAACGTCCACAAACCACTAATTCAACATCTAAAGGCTACATATGGGTCAAACTTCATTAAAAACCTAGTTTCCAGATTTTATCTCAAGAACATTCATAAACTTCATCTTCAATCCGTTTTTGGTATAACAAAAGTCGATAATTCTCTTAATATAATCTCCCAATAACATTCTACATGCAACCTATATCCCAGAATTTAAACTAATGACTCCAATCTTATGGGTTTTTCATTATCTTCCAAGAACATACAAAGTTTATGAATAATCTAACATGGAAGAAGCATTCTCTGAAATTTAAATGGAATAAATCACTTGCCTTGATTGTTTCTGAATCTGGTGTTGGATTTGTAATCTCTTTCTGCAGATTTTCTGCAGAATTCCTCTTCTTTCCCTTCCTCTCTAAGCTTTCTTCTTCCAAAGATGGCTATGGTGGCTAGGGTTTTTAAATGATAACCTACGTAGCTTATGGGGTTAATAAAGGGTTGGTTGGGTCAATCCCTTATCAGATTACAACTCTCAATTTTCGTCACTTTTAATTACCCAAAAATACCAAATTACTAAAATACCCTTTAAGTTACCGGTATGGCCTAAAAATACCCCGGGACCCAAACTATACCCCCGGCTAGTGTTTTCTGACTATCTCGACCCTTCCGGACGCGTTGACGCACTCAAAACGACCATACGGATTATAGATTTTAAATTCACTTTTATTAACAAAATATTATACCGTGACGCGGCGGTCCCACGCGTCTCAACAAAATTTCTAAAATGCCGTATATAAATCCCACGACAAATTTCATAATACCAAATACATATATAATCTTATATGTACATAATCAAATACCAATTCGCATCACATTAGTATTTATAACCCGGATTAATTTCCAATTAATACGCATTTAATCAATTAATCCCAAAATAAATATAGTCAAAAATACGGGGTATTACATACTCCCCCCCTAATAACTGAATTTCGTCCCAAAATTCGAAACGAGAAAGTACCTGCTAAAAACAGTTCTGGATAACGTTCGCGCATCTCATCCTCGCGCTCCCATGTGGACTCCTCGACATTGTGATGTCGCCACTGAACACGCACTAACGGGACTATCTTTGACCGCAGTTTCCTCTCGCTTCGGTCCAAAATAGCAATTGACCCCTCCTCGTAAGAGCTATCCGGCTGGAGATCGATGTCCTCCACAGCAATGTGAGAATGAGCCAAATTGTCCCTAAGGTATTTCCTCAGCGAGGAAATATGGAACACGTCGTGAATCCGATGCAAGTGTTCCGGCAACCCAAGTCTATACGCGACTGGTCCGATCCGCTCTATAATAGGGAACGGCCCCACATACCTCGGTGCCAACTTCCCCTTCTTCCCGAATCGCATAATCCCCTTCATCGGAGATACCCTGAGCAAAACCTGGTCCCCCACTTGGAACTCCCTGAAAAATCTCTTCGCATCAGCATAACTCTTCTGCCTGTCTTGAGCTACCCGAATGCGACTCCGAATCAACTTAATCCTTGCCGAAGTATCCTGGATCACTTCCGGCCCAAGTAGTTTGTTGTCCCCCACCTCCAACCAACATGCTGGGGAACGACAAGGCCTGCCGTACAATGCCTCAAACGGAGCCATGCCAATCGTGAACTGATAGGAGTTGTTGTAAGCAAACTCCACTTGTGGAAGGTACTGCTCCCATCCACCCCCAAAGTCAATAATGCACATGCGTAGCATGTCCTCCAACATCTGGTTGGTGCGCTCTGTCTGCCCATCGGTCTGCGGGTGATACGCCGTACTCAACCGCAATTCCGTTCCCATGGCCTCCTGGAAACTCTCCCAAAACCTCGAAACAAATATCTTGTCTCTGTCAGACACGATATTCAGGGGCACACCGTGAAGTCTCACAATCTCTGAAATGAAAAGCTGGGCATACTGTCCCGTAGTGTAGTCTGTCCTTACGGGTAAGAAGTGAGCGACCTTGGACAACCTGTCCACAATTACCCAAACGGAGTCGTGACCCCTCTGCGACGTAGGCAACCCCGTGACGAAATCCATGGATATGCTCTCCCACATCCACACCGGAACCTCCAACGGCTGTAGCAATCCTGCTGGTCTCTGATGATCCACTTTTACAAGCTGACAAGTGGCGCATTTCGAGACAAACTCAGCGATATCTCTCTTCATACCGCTCCACCAATACTGCCGTCTCATGTCTTGGTACATTTTGTCCCCTCCGGGATGTACCGCGAACCGTGAGCCGTGCGACTCAGCCATAACATCGTGCCGCAATTCTTCCCCTTCCGGAACTACCAACCTCCCATTGAAGCGCAAACCCCCGTCTGAGCTAACGGTATAGGACTCGGCTCCCTCTGTAAGTAATCGAACTATCTGCTCCTGACAGAACGAGTCATCGGCCTGTGCCCGTACTACCTTCGTGACAATCTGCGGTGTAACGGTCATCGCAGACATGAAAGATCGGGCCACTGCATCCTGGTGTCCCAATTCCTTCCACTTAGCTTTCCACACCTCTGCCACCTCATCTGCTGGCCTGCGGCTCAACGCGTCTGCTACCACGTTAGCCTTACCCGGGTGGTACTGGATGTCGAACTGGTAGTCCTTCACAAATTCAAGCCACCTACGCTGCCGCATATTCAGTTCCTTCTGCGTGAACAGATACTGTAGTGACTTGTGGTCCGTGAACAGTTGAAACTTCTCCCCCAAAAGATAGTGCCTCTAGATCCGTAAGGCAAATACTACTGCCGCCAACTCCAAATCATGCGTGGGGTAATTCTTCTCATGAGGCTTAAGCTTACGGGAAGCATAAGCTATGGCCTGTCTCTCCTGCTGCAAAACACCTCCAAGCCCTTGCAAAGACGCATCGGTGTAAACCAAATACTCAACTCCCGGTCTCGGTAATGCTAACACAGGTGCTGAGGTCAATTTGTCCTTCAATTCGTCGAATGCCAACTGACAGGCATCGCTCCAGATATATGGCACACCCTTACGAGTAAGATGTGTCAAAGGACCTGCTATCTCCGAGAAACCCCGAATAAACCTCCTGTAGTATCCTGCTAAGCCCAAGAAACTACGAATCTCTGTTGGTGTCGTGGGCTGTCCCCACTCCCTCACCGCTGACACCTTCCCCGGATCGACAGATATTCCCTGGTCGGAAATAATGTGACCCAAGAACTGGACCTCCTTCAGCCAAAACCCGCACTTCTCGTATTTTGCATACAGTTCGTTCTGACGAAGTGTCTGCAAAACCGGCCTCAAATGCTCGGCGTGCTCCTCCTCTGTCTGAGAGTAGACCAGAATGTCATCAATGAAGACAATGACAAACTGATCAAGGAAATCTCTGAACACCCGGTTCATCAAGTCCATAAACACTGCTGGGGCGTTGGTCAAGCCGAAAGGCATAACCCGAAACTCATAAGAACCATATCTCGACAAGAACGCAGTCTTCGAGACATCCTCCTCCCTGATACGCAATTGATGGTATCCCGATCTCAAATCAATCTTCGAGAAGAAAGAAGCTCCTCTTAACTGGTCGAATAAGTCATCGATTCGAGGCAACGGATACTTATTCCGTATCGTGACCTTATTCAACTCTCGGTAGTCCACGCACAATCTCAGTGAACCATCCCTCTTCTTCACAAACAAAACTGGAGCGCCCCAAGGTGAGGTACTCCTGCGAATAAAGCCCTGCCTTAACAGCTGCTCTATCTGATCCCGTAACTCTCGCATCTCAGCTGGAGCCATACGGTACGGTGCACGTGCTATAGGTCTCGTACCCGGTAGCAAATCAATAACGAAATCTATCTCCCGACTGGGTGGTAAGCCTGGTATCTCCTGAAACACATCTGAATACTCCCTGACAACCGGAATCGAATCTAAAGGAATAACAACCTCCCTAGAGGTATCCTCCTCTATGTAGTACAGATGAGCGGTCGATCCTCCCTCTGGGCGAGGCATCGCCACTACAAACATCTCCTGCCCCGGAATGGCGAAAACAATGCTCCCGCTGAAGCAATCAATCATGGCCCTATATGCTACGAGCCAATCCATACCGATGATCACATCGTGAACATGCATGTCTAACACTAACATGTCTGCGGGCAATACCAAACCACCAATCTCTACCCCCACTCCCCGGCATATAAAGAAAATAAGTGACCCACTCCCTAATGGTGAGTCGACACACGTCACTGTGCTCTCTGACGTAGCTAACAATCCTAAAGATTTCGCGAAGTGTGTAGCAATAAAACAGTGTGTAGCACCCGTATCAAATAACACCCGACCCATAGTGCCATGGATAGGAAACGTACCCTCGATCGCGGGCGGTGCCTGTGGAACTGCAGCCTGGTGAACGTTGTAGACACGTCCATACTGTAGCTGCCCCTGCTGAGCTGGGACTGCTGGAATGGGTGGCAATGCTGCCATCTGTGGCGGTGCAGGAAGAGCGGCGGGAAACATAGGTCTCTGTGGCTCCTGGCGAGCACCCTGCTGCTGCTGTTGTGGGGCCCTGCCCCTATCAGGACAATCCTGCTTCTTATGGCCAGTCTTTCCACAAGTAAAGCACTTCCCTGGGAAGTTCCCTCCCCTCTGCCCCTGCTGTCCCCGGCCCTGGTGGCCGTTACCGTTCCTCCCTTGGCCCTGCTGGCCCTGGTGAAACTGCTGCCCATTCTGCCCCTGTTGGCCCTGCTGACCGTTTGGACCCTCATGGCCCTGGCGGAAACCTCCCTGTCCCTGCCTGTAGTTCCCTGACCGGAACCTCTTATTGTCCCCCTGCTGGGTACCCTGCTCAGTCTGTCTCTGCCCCTGACCGGTCTGTGCCCCGCTGGCACCATGTCCTCCAGTCCTGCCCTGATGGCTAGACTCCCCTGACCGCTTGCCCTCGGCCATATGAAAACGGTGGTCCTGGCAGTGCAATAGTGCAGCGTTAACCACATCAGAATATGTGGCCAACGATAGGTTCCCTAGCAGACGCTGACGGATCCTCCAATTCAACCCATCAGTGAACTTCTCTATCTTCTTCTTCTCTGTTGGAATCTCGTCTGGAACGATATTCAACAGATTAGTGAACTCGGCCTCATACTCGGCCACTGTCTTGCCCTCCTGCTTCAAACTCATCAGCTTCCTCCTCATCTCTGTATGAACTGCGGATGGAAAGTACTTGCGGTCGAACCGCACCCAGAACTCCTGTATCGTGAGGGTATCCCTCTCCTTCGCGGTGGTAATGGACTCCCACCACTGCAGCGCAGATCCAACTAGCTTGAAAGTAGCTAGCACCTGCTTCTGAACATCAGAACACTCATGCATCCTCAAATGCCTCTGCATGTCCTTCCTCCATTGGCTCGAGACTACCACATCTGAGCTTCCTGCAAACTCTGGCGGATGCGCTTTCTGAAAAGCGTCGCGTACACGTTCCCAAGCAGACGGGAATGCATTAACCTGGACGGGCGCGGCAACCGGCGCCTGAGGTGGTGCCTGCTGAATCACGGCAATCGCGGCATTCACCGCTTGAGCTACTATAGCTGCAACCTCAGTGGCGTTCAACATGCCCTGAACTGGAGCGGGCTGTGGTTCGGGCGTTGCATTCCTGGGAACTCGTCGTGCACGTCGTGGAGGCATCTGAAATAAGAACAAAGTTTATAAGTCTACAGATAAACTTTAAAATAGCTGAAGAACGAAACGTACACACAAAAAGAGTACAACAGTCCTAAAATATAGGGCTCTATATCAAAGGAAACGTAGCGGAAACATAATAGCCGTACAGATCCTAAAGGACACTAGAACCTGATGCTCTGATACCACCTGTGACACCCCGACTAATTAAACACCGGGTAGCTACTCCTTTATAAAATTAATTCAAAATGCCAAGTTGGCTCAGTTAATAGCATCACTGACGAAAACGTTTTATTATTACTAACCACCTAGTATTTAAAAAGTAAGTGCCAAATTTTATTAATTCTGATTAACATGCAACAAGAGTAATGAATAACTAAATAACACCATTCACCATACTGAAGTAAAACGAATAACCATCACAAAATGTAAATAAACTCTGGAGGAAAAACTCCTCAATACAAATCCCACAACTGATAAGTAAACTGAAATAAATAACTAAAACTGAATACTGAGAAATACATGCTAGAGTCTGAAAACTGAAATGTAAAAATGTCTAATAGAATTGGGCAACATGCCCTACAACTGATAGATGCTGAGACTGGAATCCAAATGAGAGAGGCGTCTAAAAGCAAGTCCCTGTAGCTTCCACAAACAACTACAGCTCGTCACCTGAATGAGAATCCTATGCTTGGTGTCCTTGTGGCTGGGCACCTAAAATGGTTTTACAAGAAAATATATTTGAAAGCAAATGGGTCAGAGCCCGAAAGTGGAAATCATTTTAAAAACCTGCAAGTGCTTTAAAAACATTTAAAACATTAAATGCAAAGTACATGTTAGGACGTGCACTCACCTTAAATTCTCACCTCTCGACTAACTGTGCACTCCTAACGTAAGTACCCATCTATAACGACCCATATTACTAGCTAACTGACAACATAACTAGCTAAACTGCCAAAGGTTCTACCCATATTACTCGGTTCCAATTAACATAACAACGCTCGTAATTAAATAGAGGTTTAACGTAAACTCAGTTACTAACTATGCCATTGATATAAGTATCAGCTAACTCATTATATATCTCGAAACAATACCGTAATATTTCTACAACATTAATATGAAAGTTCCCATTAAATTAAATGTATATTATTCACATCATAAATATACACTATAAGCACCCCGAGAACTAAGCTGCGGTGCACACATACTCTGCTATCCATCCCGGTACATCACGTACATAAGGATCACATATTCCGAATCTCTCAGGAATAGTTCTCAGATAACAACATCACAAATAATGGAGGCGAACACAGTCACCATCACATGGGTCACGCACATACCTACGCTCCCATGATCAGCGGACTTATTAATATCACAATAAGTCTTTCAATGACCTATGTTCATCAAGGTACCAGTCTATATCTCCCCCGTAGGCACACAAGGATTAGAGGGTCCTAAGCGAACGCAAACCTCCCCCGTGATAGCAAGTATGGTAGGTATGTTATACACACAAATACTATATCAATACTAAGTATACACGCATCTTAGATATTGCCATTTTAATAAGGTATTTTCTACATCATCATACCATTATCCCAAACTTATATATTTCAAGTAATCCGATAATATATAATTTAAATAGTCGACACGTCTCACGTCGTAATTCCTTAAACTTAAAACCTATCCCGAATAGACTACTAAGTTCCCATAATTCTCACATATGATATCTTTATGCCTAAGGTCTTTACTTCTGCCCCAAACCTTATTTCATCAACTTATTCAAATTTGTACTATTAACCCAAATATTAACTCACATAACGAATTTCATTTATTTAGAATAATTCCTCAAATTACATTCTGATTAAAGTCCCACTTCATAATCATGCCTACTGGTCTTCCTTAAAGCTAAAGGTATTCATAAGTTCTCCAAACATATTCTCCGAGGGTTTCCACCATTAAAATCATATTAAGGAAAATTTCACTCATGCTGGGAAGGTCGATCGATCGACCTAAGAATATCGATCGATCGATCTAGTCGATCGATCGACTGATGAATGTCGATCGATCGATCGAACAGGTATGGCTACGGACTGCTTCGTTCTGCAGATTTGAAAACGTCCCAAAACTTATTTCTAACGTATGATTCTCAATTATAACGTTATAGTAATGCCATATAACAATCCTACAATATTACTAACGTCCACAAACCACTAATTCAACATCTAAAGGCTACATATGGGTCAAACTTCATCAAAAACCTAGTTTCCAGATTTTATCTCAAGAACATTCATAAACTTCATCTTCAATCCGTTTTTGGTATAACAAAAGTCGATAATTCTCTTAATATAATCTCCCAATAACATTCTACATGCAACCTATATCCCAGAATTTAAACTAATGACTCCAATCTTATGGGTTTTTCATTATCTTCCAAGAACATACAAAGTTTATGAATAATCTAACATGGAAGAAGCATTCTCTGAAATTTAAATGGAATAAATCACTTGCCTTGATTGTTTCTGAATCTGGTGTTGGATTTGTAATCTCTTTCTGCAGATTTTCTGCAGAATTCCTCTTCTTTCCCTTCCTCTCTAAGCTTTCTTCTTCCAAAGATGGCTATGGTGGCTAGGGTTTTTAAATGATAACCTACGTAGCTTATGGGGTTAATAAAGGGTTGGTTGGGTCAATCCCTTATCAGATTACAACTCTCAATTTTCGTCACTTTTAATTACCCAAAAATACCAAATTACTAAAATACCCTTTAAGTTACCGGTATGGCCTAAAAATACCCCGGGACCCAAACTATACCCCCGGCTAGTGTTTTCTGACTATCTCGACCCTTCCGGACGCGTTGACGCACTCAAAACGACCATACAGATTATAGATTTTAAATTCACTTTTATTAACAAAATATTATACCGTGACGCGGCGGTCCCACGCGTCTCAACAAAATTTCTAAAATGCCGTATATAAATCCCACGACAAATTTCATAAAACCAAATACATATATAATCTTATATGTACATAATCAAATACCAATTCGCATCACATTAGTATTTATAACCCGGATTAATTTCCAATTAATACGCATTTAATCAATTAATCCCAAAATAAATATAGTCAAAAATACGGGGTATTACAGGTATTAACACTAGATTGGAATTGTGGAGAAAAACTTTAGAAACAAGAGGATTTAAAATAAGCAAAACTAAAACAGAATATGTGGAGTGCAATTTTAGTAGTAATAGGAGGACAAATGGAGATGTGGTGAAATTGGAGGGTCAAGAGATACCTAGAAATGATTATTTTTGTTATTTAGGATCGATTATCCAAAAAGATGGAGGTATTAGTGATGATGTTACTCATAGGATTATAGCAGGTTGGGTTAAGTGGAGAAGTGCTACCGGCGTTTTGTGTGATAGGCGTATACCTTTGAAGTTAAAAGGAAAGTTTTATAGAACGACCATTAGACCCGTCATGTTATATGGGATAGGGTGTTGGGCAACCAAGAAACAAAATGTGCAGAAAATGAGTTTGGCGGAGATGTGAATGCTAAGATGGATTTGTGGTAAAACTAGAAAGGATAAAATTAAAAATGAACAAATTCGCAAAACGGTAAAAGTAGCCCCTATAGAAGATAAATTGAGAGAAAATCGACTTAGATGGTTTAGACACGTCAAGCGTAGACCATTGAATGCTCATGTAAGGAAGAGTGATTTAGTTAGTATTGATAGTAACACAAGGGGTAGAGGTAGGCCTAAATTGACTTGGTGGGATATTATAAAAAATGACATGATGTCGTGTGGTTTAACCGAAGATATTGCACTGGACAGAATAGAATGAAAAAATAGGATTCATGTAGCCGATCCCAAATAATTGGGAAAATGCTTTGTTGAGTTGAGTTGAGTATAAATGCGGTCCAATTGCAGCCTTTCGTACCCTTGTTGCCTTTGATTATCACCGTACCTCATTTTTCCTGAGAAAATATATGAGGGTGTGAATATGATTGTTTTTCAATCTATCCAATTTAAGTTTATCTTATTTTATATAACACTAACATTATTATGTGTCATTCCACATATTTTTATTTAAATTAATCCTAAAATTACTATATATTCACCGAATGTGTAACCCCTTCCACCAATTTGTGTTCACCCAAACAGACAACAACTTAAGGAGGGGGTGAACATGGCCTCAACCGTTAACCAAACAGCTTTATCCATATTACTCACCCAAAAATTATCGTCAAGTCAAAATTAAGTTTTTATTTATTTAAATTAATCCTAAAGTTACTATAGGTCCACCAAATGTGCGTGTTATAACAATTAACCAAAAATATGTACAAGTTGAATTATACGCGTTATACACATATACATAGTTATAACAGTCAAGCAAATGATTATAAAACTATGTTATGTAAATTAAGAGATAAGTAAAGTTACGTGAATAAAGGAAAAACCTATAATAAGTTGAACTTCATTTATTATTTTTCAATGAGTGCTTCTACAGTGACTCAAAATTGGTACTCAAAATCGCGACTCGCTAACATGGCGTGTCGCAATTGGTTAGTGCCGCTGACGCGGATCTACATTTATAAGGGACCAACTAATGACAACACGTCATGTCAGTGTGAGTCCCAATCAAGAGTCTCCCAAGTCTTTTCCTTTTTCAATTGCATGGGAACATGAAATGAGGAGAAAATATATATATATATATATATATATATATATATATATATATATATATATATGTGTGTGTGTGTGTGTGTGTGTGTGTGTGTGTGTGTGTGTGTTATACACGTGTAAGTAAATACAAGGCTGGGGCACATCAAATCATCTATTTACTCGTCACAATCAATTCACTACATGTGTGTGCGTCTCTCTCAAACACTTTCTATACCGCCATTCTATCACACACACACACACACACACACACACTCATATATATATATATATATATATACATAATTCACATAATCACACATATACAATAATTCACAAAAATACAAAGTTTACCATAGCAAAAATGGAGATAAGGTA
Source organism: Sambucus nigra (assembly GCA_949130495.1). NCBI lineage: Eukaryota > Viridiplantae > Streptophyta > Magnoliopsida > Dipsacales > Adoxaceae > Sambucus > Sambucus nigra. The sequence continues at coordinate 412,423,167 of OX422212.1, forward strand.
TATTAGTATAAAAATGGATGAAAACAGAAATGGCGAGATTGAAAAGTCCAATTCCAAAACTCAAATTGAGGTTCACAAACAAACCCAAAAGGACCACATAACCATAACATAAAAGGTCTCAAACCCTAAACCACAAATTAATCAAACTTAATCACCCAACTTTAATTCAGAGTTGTTTCCAATTGGAAAACTCCCAGTTCAAAATTGGAATTGGGCTTTCTAATCACACTCAAAAGGGTCACATATCCATAAAAGATGGTAGTAGAAAAACTATGAGTTGGGCATAATTTGGTAGGACCAAATATGGGTAGTTTTACATGTGGGTTGGGTCAAATGTGGGCTGGGCCAATTATTGGTGGACTGAATATGGGTTGGGCCAACATATTCTTTTTACCCAAGTAAGTATTACAATTCCAAGTATACGTACAAAAAAGCATATTTTACTCTAACTTTTAAAAATAGACTTTATATTTGACTCTTATCTTTTGAAAATGGGCTCCATATTTGATTATTATTTTTTTAACTCGTAGCTTTTAAATACGGGCCCTATATATGACTCATAATTTTTAAAAATGGTCCCCATATTTAAATGATCGGGGTAAAATGGGTTATTTTATTATTTAGGGCCTATTTTTCTATTCCCAATAAAAGCCTTCAAACCCTAACCCGACCAACTCAAATTCATATAAACCCTTTGATCTCATAGAATATGGTTTGTTTACAATTAGAACACTTCCTAATCATACACATAACATCTCATATAACCACAAAATCCTCAAATAGATCAATATAATCCATCCTAAAACCTCAAATACATCACATCCCCAAACACATCCAAACAATTTTGACCACTACATCCAATCTAATTCAATAAAGTAATTCATAGAAATCCACTTCCTTCTTAAACATAATTACAAATACACAATTAATAAATCTTATTATATCCATGATATTCCAATAATGACAAACCATGTACATAGGGGAGCGGGGGAGAGTACCTGTGAGAAAGAGAGAGAGAGAGAGAGAGAGAGAGAGAGAGAGGCGGTGACGATAGCCTAAGAAGAGGAGCAAAGAGAGACAACAAGTGTTTAGAGAGAGAGAGATCGTGAAATGTTGCCAAAACATGGGAGTGTTTATATATACAGTCTTCTAGTCATAGTCCAGGATCGCAACTAGACACCATAACTATTTTAAAATGGACATGGTCTTGGGCCATGACCACTCTTGACTGAATCCATTATATTTGTCACGGACGTGGTGAAGGTCCGTGGTCGTGACCCACTTTAGCGAGAGATTTGGCGTCATTTAGTCACGAACTGGTCACGAATCTAGGCCGTGACCCCCATGGTCAAGATCTATGGCCCTAACTATAGACATTGGTCCACCCTTTTGCCTGGTAATGATCGTGGGCACGCGAATTTGACTATGGTCATGGGCTAGTACTGTGACCAGGTGGTCACAGTCACGGCCCAGGACCGTGACCCACATGTCGTAACCATTATCGATTTGTAGTATAATGAGTGCATACATTTCAAAAATGTAGTCTAAATCATGACAAGGTAATAACAATACAAAAAAGGCTAGGTAAAACCAGATAGCAATACAACAAGATAATAGAAATAAAAGAGAGTACAAATGTAAGGCATCAAAAATTAAAAACTATAAGTTACTCTAATCAACTAGTATCTAAACATGGGATAAAGGTATCTTGTGAAATAATCAAAATTAACATGTCCTAATCTAGCATGCCAAATATTAGACGACTCAATCATATAAGTAGAACTAGAAATTTCATTCATAGGGGATGCCTTAGGCATCAATGTCATTACATTCATTTTAAAGAGCCCCTTAGACAGGCAGCCCTTTCCCACATACACATCATTTTTGGACAACACAAACTTATCAGAAACAAACACAAGTTTAAACCCATTCTTGCTTAGAAGCGATCCGAAAATCAGATTTTTACGGATGTTAGGCACGTGCAAGACATTTTTACGGATGTCAGGCACGTGCAACACATTGTTAAGAGTGAGTTCCTTTCTCGAAGTCATTTACAAAATAACTTTTCCTTGTCCCACGACTTTAGAACTCGAAGAGTTTCCCATAAAAAGTGTCTCCTCATTTCCTAAAGCCTTATAATTAGTGAACATCCATTTGTTTGCAAAAATGTGGCGTGTAGCTCCAGTGTCCACCCACCATTCATTGGTATTTCCTACCAAATTTCATTAAGATACAACAACATAAAGATTTATGTCTGCGATACCATCGAAAATGTTCTCACCCTCCGTCACATTTGCTTGAGCATTGTTCTTTGAGCATTCTTTGATTTGCGACACTCGCTTGAGCGGTGTCCTGACTTGCCACAATTGTAGCATTTGCCTTTGAACTTCTTTCTTTGTTAAGATGTGCCTTCCCCACTACGCTTACGTTTGGATTTAGGACCTTCAACCACATGATCCTTGGACTCCATGATGTTCTTCTCACTTTTCTTTTGAGATTCACGATTGTCTTCTTCAATCCGCAACCGCGCTACCAATTCTTCAACATACATCTCCTTGCGTCTGTGCTTGAGATAATTTTTGAACAAATTTCAAGATGGAGGTAATTTTTTAATTATCATCGCCACTTGAAAAGTGTCACTGACTGACATTCCTTTAGCATAAATGTCATGAAGAATAACCTGAAGTTCTTGAACTTGTGCAATAACCGACTTGGAGTCAACCATTTTGAAGTCTAGAAAACGACCTACGATGAATTTCTTTATACCCGCATCTTCAGTTTTGTACTTCTTCTCCAAAGAATTCCACAATTCCTTAGCGGTTGTTATGGTGCTTTACACATGGTGCAACGTCTTGTCCAAGTATGTCAGGATGTAGTTTCGGCATAGAAAGTCAGAATGTTTCCATGCTTCCACGATGACAACTTTTTCAGTTTCATCTCCTTGTTGTAAAGAGGGACAATCCTCATAAACGAACCTTGTCAATTAAAAGGTTGTGAATAAAAATACATTTGTCCTTGCCATTGCTTGAAATCGGCCCTGAATTTTTTTTCGATTTCTCCTCATGTGGCATGTTCATGGGGGCAGCAATAGTCGCATGTGTCACATTCACGGTTAGTGGGACTGTGCTAGTACTTTGTGATTCTATTTCTATTACAAAAACAAAATTTTCATCAATGATATTATTCATTTGTAATGAATTTATCAAAACAGAATACAAAATTTTGTACACCAATTTCCTCTAAATATAATTTAGACTAAATGAATTAAAACAAGAATTCTAAATAATATTCTGAATTATATGACACAGAATTAAAATATAATATTAAACACTAGTTTTTACTAGTCTAATTTAAGAAAAACTCCGTGTCAAACTGTTTTTAATATTAAAAAAAATTCAGTACGAAACAAAATTAAAATTTTAATATTAAAAAAATATCTTATAAAAATAGATTTTCAAAATAAAGTTGTAAATAAAATTTATTTTCTGAAACAAAATACAAAAACAATGTAGAAAATTAATTTCTGTAACACTAATTGTTTTATTAAATTTATGTAATAAAATACTAATTTATCAAATTTCCTGTAAACAGATTTATATTACACTAATAAATTTCTGTAATATAAAATTATTATGTACACAATATAGACAGTAGAGAAAATTAAATTTGTCCTAAGATTGTTAAGTCTACTATTTAATTATCAAATAGTACAGAATTATTAAAAATAATTATTGCATAATTAAAACGAAATTACAGAAATGAGAATAACTTACTTGATATTGTAGAATCAAATAATAAATACATAAAGAATTTCGAGCCCTGTGTAATACAACAGTGTCCTTAAGACAAATTTAATCCCCCTTCATAGTGCTTAGGGTCTGAATTAATGTCTCCCAAGATAGAATGGAATTTTCGAATCAGTACAGGAAACACAACAATGTAATCATTCTGGCAAACTCAATTTCTATGTCTTTTACTTAACCATGAACAAGAGTTATGAAATGCAGGAACTGTTTAGGAGAGGAAATGAATAGAATTTCGGAGTTGCAATTTTCAGATTTTTCATTAGTTAAAAAATGGAGGGGAACATCTGTATTTATAGTAGTGAAGAGGTGACTGTTCAAAACAATCACCAGCTACAAAACAGTAGTAACTGTTGGGTCAACCAACTGCCCAAACAAATTTTAATTTGGGTTGAAATCCGGCCCAAAAATTTTAATTAATTAATTACGGAATTATTTTTAATTCGCCCAAAATGAAAGGTATTTATTTTTATAAGCCTAAGCCGGACGGCGCGCGCGTGTGGACTTTTGCCCGAGCCCAACACATGCATAATGCCCAAGCCAGCTCGACGGGACGGCGCGCTCGTGTGGACTTTTGGCTCGAGCCCAACACATGCATAATCTCCCTTTCAAAGAGTTAGGGTACCCCAACACATCCAAACCTTAGTCCATCATTTGGATTTTATTTTTTTATTTTTTTATAGCATACCATGAGGTGTCCGGACCAGCTTACGCGCACCTCGACTAATCCCCAGTTCGTGGCTTTCGCTGGCCAAACTTTATTTTGACGATGTCAGGGATCGAACTGGAGCCCAAACCCAATTCACCCCTAAGAATGTTCTAGTAGCAGCCTTATACCACTGGGTGAAGAGGCTTGGTTAAATTTGGATTTTAGACTTAGTAACTCATCATTTTTTTTCTCTTCCAATGTGGGACAAGAGTTAAAAAATATTGAATATATGAATTTTCATTGCTTTATGAGTCATTTTAGGAACATATTTATTATTCATAATTTAATAAAATTAAAAATATGAATATACTATATTTGTCTCCCTAGGAAAAAAAAAAATGCGTTAATAAAAATTCAGTACAGAAAATGTGGTAATTTTATGTCCAATTTTTTTCAAAGAAATGCTCCTGAAGATTACGATGTAGGATCATAAGGTTGTGGATGGGACAGGCCCTACAAGTGCTTCCTCAGCCTCATCTACCTCAACATCTGGTTCTGCTTGCACAAAAAATATTTTTAGCGTTGACCTTCTTCTCATCGGAGTTGATGTAAACCTTGACCGTAAATAAGACGACCCATAAAGAGAGATGGACGCTTCTTGCCCTTGCTTAAAATAACCTTGATCGTCACCCCCCAAATCAATGGAAACTCCTGTCCCAACGACATATAGAAACTGGTAGTTGTAAGCATTAATGGCATAAATATAAGAATTTTGAACAATGTTGGAAGAGATGAGCATCCAGAGCAGATAATAAAAGTTGATAAAATGATTTTGCTTCTAAGTAGTCCCATTTATGGCGGTGACAGTGCCACCGGTGATCTCAGTCAGAATGGTGATCGCGTTGGGCATGTCGTTTGAGATTCCATGGGTAGTCGGGATTGACGACGGTAGGAAGTCCATAATTCTCACGGAGAATGGCACGAGTAATAGTCGCCTCAATACTACGGAATCTCAAAACATCTGAAACTAATCAACGGGAAGTCACATATAATTCTTTTACCATGGCAAGATAAACAACTTCAATGTACGGTCCTAGATTACCCAAAACCTCGAAAATTTATATCCTCAAAAATTGTGTACGAGCATTATTTTCATGGAATGAATCCTAATTAATTCTAAGCTCGTACAAAATTGAGCGACATTGAAACGTTTAAAATGTTCCACACGATCTTGGTCAGTGAAATGAAGAGGCGGAGGAGGCAGAAACGGAGGGGCAGGAGAAAAAGAAGAGGAACCAACATAAGAGCGATGTCTCTTAACTGATCTGAAAAGTCCTTTCATTGTATCGGATAAAAAGATAAATCATAAGCAAACATTGGGCCCAAGAAAAAATAAACCCAATAAGAAAAGAGTCTTGAAAGTGGCAGTCAGTTTTGATCTCTGGTGCAACACGCCAAGAACACCCAACAAACTAGATTTTTAACATGAAATTTGGGTGAATCCATGGGATTTAGATCGAGGATAATTATATTTAGGTTCCATTTATCAATATTCTTATAAGTTCTATTGATTTTTCAATAATCTTATAGGTCCTATTTCAACTTTTTAGGGAATTTTTTCACCATTTTACTCTTTTATAACTAATCATCCGTAACTTCTTTTAGGAAGTTACATAGGTGGTTGAACTTTTTTTTTAATTTTTAAATGATCATAACTTTTGATTCACAATTTCGTTTTTCGCAAAATTACTATTTTTGAAATCTGCTCGACGAGATCTATCAAACAAGATCCATGAATGCTATAAAATTATAAAGAAAAAAATTTATACAAACAGTAAACTTTACTGTATGCACTAGAATATGAAATAATTTTATATATGTGACATTTTCACAAACAGACAGTAACATTTACTGTGGTAATAATACACAGTATATATATATATATATATATATATATATATATATATATATATCCGGTGGATCCAAACACTCTTTTTTTAAAAAAACCTTATATTTAAAGGTTCATGCTAACGGCATCCAATCCTTACCACCATTATTGAAGCTTCAACGACCTTCGTTAGAGCTTCGATTTGGGGTGGGTAAGGGTGGCATGTGGTGCCGCTGGCGCGAACCTTTGAAAATAAGAGACTTTTGAATAAATGGATTTTGAATCGACCGGAGTGTCATGGGGTGCCGCTGGCGCGGACCGTTGAAAATAAGATTGGATAAATGGGATCTGGATACTCTTGAACACCGATTTGGGATGAGTAGGAGTGACATTAGGTGCCGGTGGCGCAAAGCTTTAAAAATAAAAAACATATTGAATATATATATATCTATATAATAAGTTAGGGAAGTTTTTGAATTGTCTACACATTTTAACGGTTAAGATGTGTGCCACCTCCTTACACATTTTAATGGTTAAGATCAGATCTATTTCTTTTTTACAACTCTACCCCTCAATTAATTAATTAATTTCCCCCTCTTTTTTACTCACCAAACTTACATTTTAATTCAAAAGTGAGGCTATTTTGGTAACCCACTCAGCGTTTACACACACACACCACCGTCTCTCTCTCTCGACATATCTCACTCACCCTCAATCAGATGTGTGCCCTCATTCCTTACAACCCCTCCCTCAAAAACCCACATTCACTCTCTACCTTCTCTCTCCTCCCAATGCCCCTCCCTCGCTGCCTCCCTCCGATGCTCTCCCTCCGCTGCCTCCATCGTCTGCTCGCCTTCGCCCTCGCCCTCCACTGCTCGCCCTTGCCCTCCGCTGCCGGGCTCCGCTGCCAAGATCCGGTTCACCAACACTCTTTATATTTTTTACATTTTCTGATATTGTAGTTACATTTTGATCTAAAGTTATGGTAGATTTTATAATTTCCTTTTGTAGTTACATTCATTCTACTTGGGGGTTTCAAGTTGCAGTTGGATAAATGTAATATCAGATATATAAGAGGTGAGTATACATCTTTCTTTATCTCTCTAAATATTTTTGTGATATTGAAATCATTTTTTGGTGGGTAAAATAGAGACCCGGGAACTGAGAGACCTCCAGTTTAGATGCAGGTATGCTAAGGTTTTACAAATTCAAGGAGTAAAAAGCCACGATTTAGATGTTTTGTCATCTCGGCTTGAAATGGGTTTTAAAACCTAGCTTTCAGTCTCTTTTCGTTTCAGCCTCTTTTACAAATTTTAGTTTCTTTGTTTTATGCAGGTGTCTTTCATTTCAGATATCGGTATGCTAAGTTTTAGATGCAGGTATGCTAAGGTTTTTCAGTGTTTGTATACGCTCATGTTTTTTTTTACTTTGTGTTTATGTGTGTTTATTTGTTATTTTTCAGTGTTTGTATATACTCACACTCTCTATCTATACGTGTGTTTTGCAGGTAATGGCTCAGGTTTGGTGTTGTGATTTTTCCCTGTTCTTCCATCTTAGGTGATTATATAGATGGGTTCGATTTAGCACTGGGTTTTTAATGTTTGTGTATCTGATTGGGTTTTTGCGTTTTTACCTATACTAAAGAATCACACAGAAAAAAAAATCGTGAATCTCCAATAGTAATGATTTGATTCTATTTTCTCCCTTCTTTTTCATTTTACCGCTACCCCCCTCTACGTCGCTTCAATTGAAAACCCTCTGCGCCGCTTTATACCCACTCTCCGACCTACTTCACACATCAACCGACACCACCAAATTTGTGAGTTTTTTTATATGATTTCCTATCTCTCTCTCTATTTTTTTATGCTTTTTCTGATAAGATCTGAAAAAACATGACTATATTTCTCTTCCTATTTTTTCCTTTGTGTTTGAAAGCTTAGGGGACTATGTGCTTTTCATAACTTCTATGTGCATTTTTTTAAACCGAGTCAATGTTTTAGAGCTTAGAGAAGGGAGTCTTTCTGATAAGATTTGAAAAAACATGGGTATATTATATCAACTCAATTTTTGTTATTTTTTTAAGTGAATCAATGTGTTTGAGAGTTCAGGGGACTATCTGAATCAATGTTTCCTTCTAATTAACTGCTATGTGCATTTTTTTAGGAGCTATAGTTCAGCACTTATAGTGAATGTCTATGTTGTGTTAACATTGGATTTTATTATAGTTCAACACTTCAAAGAATGGTTACATAATTGCTATCTGCATTTTTTTTTAAATTTTAGGAGCTATAGTTCAACACTTTATAGTGAATGTTTATGTCAGGTTGACACTGAATTTTATTATAGTTCAGCGCTTCAAATAATGATTACATAGGTGCATTTATCCCAAGTGGATGCATTATCTCAATGTCTTCCTATGACCATTGGTTGACGCATAAAAGACCAAGTAATTGGAATCAATGTTGTTTGTACAGGAAACATAATGGGTATTTATGCATCACATTCTTTGTCTCTTACCTATTTAACTTTTTTAATATAAGATTGTAGTCTATTTTTCAGAAGATAAAACACATTCTTTGCCACTGCCACTGTTCAGGCAATTATTTTGTGCGTATTGGGACCAAATAAATGTATTTGTTGACTTTATGTTCCGGTGGATTCTTTTAAGCCTTGAATACTTCACTCTTTTAAGGCTTTTATTTGTTTGTATTGACTTTACCTGTTCATTCATATATGTAACCTGATACTACTGCGTTTGTAGGGGAAAAAATTCGTGGCATGCCTTTTCAACTACTTGAGAATGAAGAAGATGTGATAAAATATTGCGCACAATCTAGAGAGAGTCGTCGCATGGCTTTGCAACGAATGTATAAGTCAAAGTTCTATTTACATTCGACTGGTGATACTCCATCGGCCTCTCGACTTTTTATTACATTGACCCCCTTCCTATAGAAAAATTGTTGTTTTTGTAAATTCAAACAAAGGTGTAAAGTCAGGGTACTTTGTTAAGCACAAAGAGGATTTTGGTGAGCTAAAAAAGGTATGTACTCTATTGTGTAAACTGATTTTTTTTCTATTGTGTAGGTTCAAAATTACATTAATCTATTCTGTTTTTAGGTTGTTTCCCAATTTGAGTTCCATTTTCCACTTACTGAACTGTTGGAGAGTAGTATATTTTTACATACTATTTCTCGATTCGATATAATCTTTCGGGTCAATCTCTCATCTTAATCATTTACTGTTATACTGTATTCGTTGAATATTGCTTTGGAAAGTGTTGGAACTTCTAATACTAATGTTTTGAATTTTTTTACTTTCCCACTCTATTAATACGAGTTTTACAGTTTTTCGGTAATATGAAGCTAAAATTAGTTGATTTAATTGTACATAGCTGATTAACCTCAATCAACACTCAGGTGTATAGAGCTGATCTGCCAGCAAAGCGTGCTGCAAGTACTGAAATTGTAACCAATCCCCATCAAGCAGCCAACTTACGAGGCTGCCAAACAGGTACCCTTAGTTCATTTTTTTTTGGTTCCAATCCATACTAACACACCATCCTAAGTGTTTGATTTCAAACTATATCTCTTTAGAAATTTAGTATTGAAGTTGAAGTTTCATTAGCTGAGTGTCCAAAGCTGAATTCTTTTTGCATTTCTTAAAGCTGATTCAAGTACTGAAATTGTTTAATTTTTTTCAAGTACTGAAATTTTTCATGAACATTCAAGTATAGTTGATAAGAAGTTGTTTATTATAAGTGAGTTTAAAGTATGCCACATTATGGGTATGTTTACTGGTCATAAAGTGCACAATATGAATATTTTTATAGGAGTATGATAAGAAAATATCGGTAAGCCACCATTAAACATCATGTCTATTGTTGTCTATTGCAGTGTATCCACCATTAAACATCATGTCTATTGTTGTCTATTGCTGTGTATGGCTTGAAATATAAATATTTGCACTATTACAATCCATAATTATCGTTATAAGCTGAAATCAGACTATTTTCCATATTTTTTGAAACCATCATCTTCTATCTATAGTTTTTGGCAATCTTCTTTTTTCCTTCTCTTTACCAATTGGTATACTAGATGCATACTCCATCCATCACCTTATACTTTATTTGTTATGGAAGTTATAAAGATCATGAAATATTTGATTACTCCCGCGATAATGAGTGACGTGAAGTATTTGATTGTGACATTCAGGTGTGTTTGCTCAAGTCAGCTGGGATCAAGACATCCAAGTTGGTTCGGACGCAACCAATTCAACAAAGCCAGAAGCATAGAGAAGAGGAAAAGGTTAAGAAAAATGTATGGATTTGAATGGAATCTCAAACTTATTGGTTTACTAGAAAAATGTTATTAAATATGAATAAAATAACTCGGTTTTATATAAGTTATCTAACTCTTTGTTTGGATTTGTATGCACTGTAGGCAACAATAACAGGAGGGCATGAGGACAGCAGCAGCAGGTAGGGGTGATGGTCCTGGGGAGGGGGGCGCAATAATGGGGGGGAAGGGTGTGTGGACATTCGTTGGAGGACTCCTGCACCGCAAACCAGTAGGGGCAGCAGCAGTGCTGCCTCCTGCTCCGCAAACTAGCATCGCTCCCTTCTCTGCAGACTGCCGTAAAATAGCTTGCTCCTCACGGGTCCCTCTCTTGATTTGGGGCAAATAAACCAAGACTAAGTTTTCAAGGTTTTCATCTCTCTCTCGACTTGACTCTGAACCCAAGCAGGTTGGTAACTCTCTTATCTTTTTTGTGTTTTTTTTTCAATTCTATGTTCAAGATTTGCAAGAAACTAAATGTTATGTTTTTTTAAACTGATTTCTATGTTTATTTATTTTTCAATTCAATGGTCAAATACACACGCACACACTCGCACTGCATATATGCATACACGAACACACGCCCCCCTGCCCCATCCCCGTCCCCTTCCCCACGCACACAAACACGCACACATGCACCCCCGCCTGTCCCCTTCCCCACTCATGCACACACGAGCATTGCATATATGCACTAACATATATGCATATGCATACATGTAAACACACACACACGCGCCCCCTGTCCCGTCCTCTCTCCCCTTCCCCACTCACACACGCACACACGCGCCTACTGCCCGTCCCCTCCCCTCCCCGCTTCCCCACTCACACGCACACACGCGCACACAAACACACACTCGCACTGCATATATGCACTGGCATATATGCATACACGCACACATGCGCCCCCTGCCCCGTCCCCTACCCCCTTCCCCACTCACACATGCACACACGCGCACAAAAACATACACACACACACACACACGCAGACATGCGCTCCATGTCCGTCCCCTCCCCCCTCCCCACTCACACGCGCAAGCCATAAAAGATATCCCATTTTGTTTTGATCTATAAATATGGGCTCGGTTATTATTCAATGTACTTTTTTAACTATTTTCACAGCTCTTATTTAGTGTTTTAGATTTTCGTTTATGTATATCTTTATTTTGAGTTCTATTTTATAGAGATTTGTGGTTTAGAATATATCTGTTCAAATAGTTCATTTTTCCTAATATTGTTATTTGTTTTATTTGTAGACCAAATATGATAATGGCCAGAGATGGGAAGAAGGATGGGAAGACATCAGTAGTAACACCTAATCCAGAAGCACCATGGCACAGATATTTTGAAGAAGTCCCACATATTCTCCTTTCCCTGCCTTCTAGCTCCCATCTCCAAATTTGGGATTTTTTTTTTAATTTGTTGGATTTGTTGTTACCCCTTAAATAGGGTGGATAGTCCAATAAACAAAGGAGACTATGCACAATTTTTTTTTTTAAAAATTGACACTTTGTTTTTTTGAGACAGTTAATTTGATTGGTGAATATTGTATATTTAATTTTATATGTGAATTTGTTTGAAGAATTTAGACAATTTGGATGTTGGACTATTTGTTATTTGTTAAGCAGGATGAATAGTTTCATAAACAAAGGAGGTTATGTCCAATTTTTTAAAAAATTTGACACTTTATTTTTTTGAGATAATGTGAATTCGATGGATGAATATTATATATTTTGTATTATATGTGAATTTATTTGATGAATCTAGACTATTTGAATGTTATTGGACTATTTTACATTGTTTTAAAATTACACTTAGAAATTTTTGCGTTTCGCTATTACGTACTTTGAAAAATTGTCGTTTTGTGATTACATATTTTGGAAAATTTCGTCGTGCCTTCAGGCACGGGCATACACTAGTGTGTGTATATATATATATATAATGTGATAACACAGTAAATGCTATTGTTTGTAAAAATATCATAGATATTAAATTTTTTTGTATACACCAGAAAATGAAATAGTTTTGTATCTGTGACATTTTCACAAACAATAACATTTACTGTGTTAATATATTTATGAAATAGTTTTATATATATAACATTTTTACAAACAGTAACATTTACGGAGTTAATATTACACAATATATATATAACATTTTCACAAACAGTAACATTTACTGAGTTAATATTACATAATATACATAATATATATATATATATATACACACACACACACACACACGGTAGATCCAAACCACTATTTTTTTTCAAAATTACCATATTTTTAAATGTTTACTCTAGCGACATTCAATCCCCACCACTACCCACTCCCATTGTCGGAGCTTCAACGACTTTCATCAGAGCTATGATTTGGGTTGGTAGTAGTGGCATAAGGTGCCACTGGCACGGACCTCTGAAATTAAGAGAATATTAGATAAATGGGGTTTGGATCCATCGGAGCTCCGATTTTGGGTGAATAGGGGTGGCATTGAGTTAGGTTTATATCTATAACATTATCACAAACATTAACATTTACCGTGTTCATATAACACAGTATATATATATATATATATATATATATATATATATATATATATATATATATATATATATATAAACCTCTTTTTTCTGATATTATCTTATTTTTAACGGTCCGTGCCAGCGGCATCCAATCCCCACCACCACCCACCTCCTTTATCGGAGCTCCAACAACCTTCATCAGAGTTCTGATTTAAGGTGGCATGGGATGCCGAAGTAACATTTTCACAAACAGTAACATTTATTATTTGTGAAAATATTACAGAGATAAACCTAATCCAATGATACCCCTACTCACCTCAAACTGGAGCTCCGGTGTATCCAAACTCCATTTATCTAATATTCTCTTATTTCCTAAGGTCCGTGCCAGCGGCACTCCTTGTCACCCCAAATCAGAACTCTGATGAAGGTTGTTGGAGCTCCGACAATTGGGGTTGGTGGTGGTCGGGATTAGATACCGCTAGCGCGGGCCATTAAAAGTAAGACAATATCAGAATAAGGGTTTTGGATCCACTGTATATATATATATATATATATATATACTGTGTTATAACACAGTAAATGTTAATGTTTGTAAAAATATTATAGATATAAACCTAACCCAATGTCACCCCTACTCACCCCAAATCGGAGCTCCAGTGGATCCAAACTCCATCTATCTAATATTCTCTTAATTTCAGAGGTCCGCGCAAGCGGCACCCTATGCCACTACTACCCACCTAAATCATAGTTCTGATGAAAGTCGTTGAAGCTTCGACAATAGGGGTGGATAGTGGTGGGGATTGAATGTCGCTAGTGTAAACCTTTAAAAATATGGTAATTAAAAAAAAAAGAGGTTTGGATCTATCGTGTGTATATATATATATATATATGTGTGTGTGTGTGTGTGTGTGTGTATGTGTGTTATGTAATATTAACTCAGTAAATGTTACTATTTGTGAAAATGTTATATATATATTGTGTAATATTAACTCAGTAAATATTACTGTTTATGAAAATGTTATATATATAAAACTATTTCATAAATATATTAACACAGTAAATGTTATTGTTTGTGAAATTGTCACAAATATGAAACTATTTCATTTTCTGGTGTATACAATAAAGTTTAATATCTATGATATTTTTACAAACTATATATATATCCAATATGCTCCTATTTTTAAAGTTCTGTGCCACCCCTACTCACCCCAAATCGGTGCTCCAGATGATCCCGATTCCATTTATCCAATCTTATTTTCAAAGGTCCGCGCCAGCGACACCCCATGATACTCCGGTGGATCCAAAATCCATTTATTCAAAAGTCTCTTATTTTCAAAAGTCCGCACCAGCGGCACCACATGCCACCCTTACCCACCCCAAATCGGAGCTCTGACGAAGGTCGTTGAAGCTCCAACAATGGTGGTAAGGATTGGATACCGCTAGCGCGAACCTTTAGATATAAGGTAATTTTGAAAAATAAATGGTTTGGATCCACCGTATATATATATATATATATATATATATATATATATATATATATATATACTGTGTAGTATTACCACAATAAATGTTACTGTCTGTTTGTGAAAATGACATATATATAAAATTATTTCATATTCTAGTGCATACAGTAAAGTTTACTGTTTGTGTAAATTTTTTTCTTTGGAATTTTATAGCCGTCATGGATCTTGTTTGATAGATCTCGTCGAGCAGATTTCAAAAATAGTAATTTTGCGAAAAACGAATTTGTGAATCAAAAGTTATGATCATTTAAAGATTAAAAAAAAAGTTCAACCACTTATGTAACTTCCTAAAGGAAGTTACGAATGATTAGTTATAAAAGGGTAAAATGGTGAATTTTTTTCTAAAAAGTTGGAATAGGACCTATGGGATTATTGAAAAGTCAATAGGACTTATAAGAATGTTGACCCCATAAATGGGACCTATATATATATATATATATATATATACTGTGTAGTATTACCACAGTAAATGTTACTGTCTATTTGTGAAAATGACACATATATAAAATTATTTCATATTCTAGTACTTACAGTAAAGTTTACTGTTTGTGTTGAAGTACCTTATACTCTTGACTCACTTGAGTCTATATTGTATAAGTGTTCATCTAGTTTGGAAATTGTGACAAAATTATGTTTAACCTAGAATCCAAAGAACCCTAGAGCTTGCATTACTATTTCATCATTGATTGAAGTGTTCTAGACCTCATTACCAACACTCACACACAGTAGAATGGATCATATACATCTCATATTGCATAATTATGTGTGTACATATATTGAGTGTGTTTAAATCCCTAATATTGGTTTTTAAACATTTTTTTGGGATTTTATAAACTTTTTCAAGTAAGGTTTTATTAATTAAAAACTTGGTTTAAAAAGTTTGTGGGGTCAATCTGCTATTTCATATTGTTGGTTTAATTGGCCTAAAGTTACCTTGGGTAGAATCCGAAAGCGGCAGAGACTTGAGGGTATGATTTTAATTAACTTTAGACGCGCATTTTATCTCGTCTTATATGCCAACGTGTGTTATCTTCTGATTGGTGGGAAGTGTGTTTCTTTGCTGAGACTAAACCAGTGATCATTTTCATCCCTTGGATCGTTTTTATCAACGATCTGCATGTCTCCTTTATTAATCCATGTGAACCCCTTATGAACCAATTAGGAGTACTTTAATCACCGCTTCTCGTGAACCCTTGGATTAATGTCAATCCATCTTGACTGAATCTGAGCCTTTAATTTTGGTCCTCATTCTCGAACCTTCTCAGCCTCCTATAAAAAGGCTCCCACTCTCAGCCTTCGAAGACTTTTGCCATTTTCGTTATTTGAGAAAAAAAAGAGAGTAGAGAGAAAAGAGAGAAACCAGAAGAGAGAGAGAGAAAGAGTTAGAAACCCTAACCCTAACCCTAACCCTAACCCTAAATCGTCTAAACAGTTCAAACCAAAAATAAACCTTCAAACCCTTGTATTTTTCCAAACACAACCTTGAGTGTTTGAGTGTCTGAGAGGTGATTTGAGAGTTGGTTTGTTGCTGTAACCTCTTCGTTCTTTAGATCTTGTTTCCAACTTAATCATTTTCTTAGATCTATTTTTCTGGTATATAGAAATTTCATATCTGAGTTCTTCATGATATATTACACTTAGTTTGCATTTTTTATTTCTCAGCTTGAGATATATATTGTTGATTCTTTTCTGAAAAGATTTTTAACTTTGAAATCAACAATAATGTTTTCTGTTTCTAGTTCTCTTGAAACATGACCTTTGACCTAGTTTGGAATCGCACTTGGTGATTTTCAATCTCAAAAATATTTTCAAAACAGAGATTTATTAAGATCTTGATACGTCTTCTGAGCATGATAGCCGTGGATTCTGGGATTGTTATAAAGGTCAAATAAGGTTAAGTTTTGTGAGAAGAGAGAAAAAGAAAAGTCACTGCATATAGTCTTATATGTAATTTGTTAGGACTATTTGTACATAATAAGTGTGTGTGTGTGCATGCATGTGTTAGAGAGAACCTCCACAAAAACTTTCACCCTACCACACGAAAAGTGTTGGTAATAAGATCTTGTGAACAAGAGTCGACATGAAGAGCTTGAACAAATTGGAAGTTAACAAACTGGGAGAACAACATCAACAATCAGAACTGCAGAGAAGTTATAAGGACATCAGAGGGTACATTCCTAAACTTATATAGGTCTGAGTTGTATGCATGTTTGTTATATAGTTTGTAACTGTTAAAATTTGTTTATAGTGGAATTTTTGTTTTACTCCGTAGAGGGAGTCGTGGATGTTTCCTCAGTTGGGTGAGGTTTTACCATGTAAAAAATCTCGTTCTTAATCTTCCTACATCTTCTCATCTCATTCTTGGTTGTGCTGAGTTTAAAGTTTGTTTAAACTATTTTATAAACCCGTTGATCAAATCTTGAATAGATCTCGTACATACTTTTATTAAGCACATCTTGTGTTCAAATAGTTTTGATTTTTAAGAAAAGAGTTTCTTCAAAAAACTGGTCGGAGTTACTTAAATAGTTTAATTTTATTAAACGGCTTTAGTAACAGATTTTCAATTGGTATCAGAGCTTTGTAAACTTATTTTAAAGAGATCCTGTGTTTCTAAAATTATTTTCTGAAAATCAAATATGGACGAGAAAAATGAAAGATTTGATAACTTGACCAGACCTCCTATCTTTGATGGAACCAATTTTGCTTACTGGAAAGTAAGAATGATTGCTTTTATTCAAGGAACTCTGGGAGATGATGTCTGGGACATTGTTGAAAATGGTTACATTTTTCCTACAAAACCATCCACTGAAGGAAGTAATGAGAGGGTTAAGAAAGTATTAAGTGAGTTCACACAAGAAGAGAAACAAGTTTCTCGAAATAATAACAAAGGAAAGAATGCCATACTTATATCCATAAATGAACATGAGTTCAAAAAATTCTCATCCTGTACCACTTCTAAGGAAGCTTGGGACACTTTGGTTACTGCTCATGAAAGTGACACTAGAGTTAAAGCTGTTAAAACTCAAATTCTCATTCAACAGTATAACTTTTTAATTATGTCTGAGACTGAGTCATTTGATGACTTCTATATGAACCTAACTGATATTGTGACAAAACTGCATGCTAATGGGATAACATATGACAAACAAGAAATTGTATCTATAATTCTAAGATCATTACCACAGAAATTTGACAACAAAAGACATGCTATTGAGGAAATGTGTGATATAAATCTCACTCCTAAATTACTCAGTAGTAAATTAAGAATTGTGGAAATGGAACTAGAATTTAAGAAGCAATTGACCGAGTCCCATAGGAAACAGACAGGTTCCAATCTAAGCTTCTCTTCTAAATTGATTAAGCCTGAGTTTAATACTTCCAATGATGATTCTGATGAGGAATGCGATATAGAGAGTTTAGACAATCAGATTGCCTTGATGTCAAAACATTTTAAGAAAATCATTAAATTTAGAAACAACATGACAAATAAACAAGGCAAGTCCAATTATTCAACTCCCTTCAATCACAGACCACATGAGAAAAGCCATGACAAACATCACAAGGACTCTCACACTAGACCTAACAGAGACCTTAAGAAGACTGAATGCTTTAGATGTGGAAAACTAGGACACATTGCACAAGACTGCAGAGTTAACCTGAACACTCAAAACAAACACACTAGAGCCAACATTTGCAAGACATGGGATGATTCAAGTGACTCTGAAAATGAGGAACCTGAGTCATCTGATGTTTTTGACCCTTGCATGTCCTTCTTTGCCAAGATTATCTATAATGATGATATGTCTGTGTTTGTTAGTGAGGATGAATCTAGTAATTTTACTACTGATGTTTCGAATAATGCTGTTACTGGTTTAGATGCTTTGATTACTAAGATATTGCTATTTCTTCTTCGGGGTGTGTGAGTCAAAGGGAAATCGATAATGATGATGTCAATGGGTGTGTGAGTTCAAATAATGAAGCCCTAGGGGTCACTTCACACACTACACTTAGTGACTCGGACAATGAAGACCTCCCAGATATTCATACACTCTGATGATGCTAAGATTTAGCACCACCGGATAAGTGATAGTGTGCTCAAACAGTAGCAGCCATGGCAGTCATAAAGATGTATAAGTGTATAAGTATGTAGAAGGGGATGAGTATAAGAGGAAATAAGACAATGATGTATAGTGGTTCAGCCAATTTGGCCTACATCCACTGTGAGTGTGTGATCCACTAAGTATGGGCACTAATGGCCTTGGATACAATGCACATAACCCTCCCTCTCTCTCTACTGTGTGTACAAGCAGAGTTTTAGCTAGGGTTGCAGTTAATGGATCGATCCCCTGTAGGGTTGTAGATGACAAGTATAAATAGGTCTTGGGGGGTGTAGTGTACCCCCCAAGTATGCATGGTGCATGTTAATGATGATCTAGCCAATCCCCTGCTGACACCTGTAGATGCCAAATGATGACATAATATTCCCTCACGTGAGGGTGTGATTTGGTTATAACGGTCTTCCATGTGCCATGTGAGCCTCACGCGCACTGTTCCACGCGTCTCCCAAACCACGCGCTGTCATGATGTCACCCTCGGCCTATGAGCCGAGGCCGAGGGCAA
This sequence comes from Sambucus nigra, assembly GCA_949130495.1. NCBI lineage: Eukaryota > Viridiplantae > Streptophyta > Magnoliopsida > Dipsacales > Adoxaceae > Sambucus > Sambucus nigra. The sequence goes on from OX422212.1 coordinate 412,442,502, forward strand.
AGTTTCTTCCAGCAGTGAGCCTGTCCCAATTATGGCCTCGTACTGTCGTACCCTCGGAGGGTCGTCTGGAGAGTGGTGAAGGGTAAACCCCTCGTAGGGTCGTCTGGAACCTGGTGAAGGGTCGACCCCTCGTAGGGTCGTCTGGAGCCTGGTGATGGGTCGGCCCCTCTGAGGGGTCATATGGATCCTGTAGGAGGGGTCGGCCCCTCGTAGGGTCGTCCATTTGGAGGTTATCATCAGCCAGGCCGAGGGTATAAACGGGTATATCAATCACCCCCTAGCCCTTAGCCATAGGTGCTGTTGAGATGGCTGAGGGATAGTGTTTTAAATGAGATGCATGTATGATCAGTTAGGTGAGTGACACCTGGGAAGATACTCATTGCTGTTCCAGTTTCCAAGGCATGGCAGATGCACACTGCGCTTGGGGCTTGGTGCCCTAATAATACCCTTCTTGGTAAATGGGCCCACTCATTACCAAAGTATTTAAGAGATTTTCAAACTCTCTCTCCTTCTTCTTCTTCTTCGTGCCCAAGCATTCTCTCTCTAGAGTTTCATCAGCTTTCATCACCATTTGCAGCCTTCACTTCTTCAAGTCTTAGCAACGTTTTTTGCTCTCTTTATCAGGTACTCTCTTTTGCCTTCATTTCTATTTGCTTTTTAGGGTTGTGGGGTTGCATTTTCTTTAGGTTGTGCCATAACCTTTTCCGGCGTCTTCTCCGGCAACTGGTTCTTGGGTGTTCTTGACAAAAACCATTGAGTTCCTTTGTTTGATCCAAAAGTCCAACCTGGTCAATTTCCCACTTGTTTGTAAATAAGTTAGCTAAGTTTAGTGTAATTTCTCCAAGTGTAGAGTCTTCCCTTTAATGCTTAGGAGGCTTTATAGCTTAATATCCGAGTTCCCATCCTTGAGAGAGAAGCTCTTCGCCGAGATCAGACGAATAGAGGAAGAGGAAGAGAGGAGACGAGGGGCCGACCCTAATTGGGTACGACCCATCTTTCCCGTTCCTCTTGCCACCATAAAACCATTTGAACCGTCTGAGTCTTGTGGGTCGTCCACTCGTCCAGCCGAGACTACCAAACTAAGTGAGATGGACGAGAGAGCATCCTCTCCAACTGGTGCTGAAACTTCTGGTAGGAGGGAGATGTCTGACCTAAGCCCAGGCCGAGAGGCTGAGGGTACGGTACCCTCTGAGGCTGTCCCCGTGTCAACCCTATCTCCCCATGCCTTCCAAGTGGCTTTTCCACAGGGCCCACCGGCCGAGGGGGATGGGACTGAGGACGAGGACGATGACACAGATGACGAAGTTGATACCTCCCATGCCTCGTCCTTTATCTCCTCTGTTAGGGATCACGACCTCCTGATATGGAGGCATGCCTATGGAGTGCCTCTCAGCATAACTATGAGGATTCCCTCTGAGTCTGAGAGGGTTTTTGATTGTGGAGAGGGAGAGGTTGTAGTTTACGAGCAAATGCTCAAGGTCGGAGTCAGATTACCTCTGCATACTGCCATTGTAGACATCCTTTATGCCCTTGGTGTTGCTCCCTCTTAACTTCCCCCCAACTCCTGGAGGACGATCCTGGGCTATATTTCCTTTTGGAAGAATGCCTTCACCGACGAGCCCTCAGCTGACCTATTTTTTGGTTGTTACAACATTACCTCTTCGTCCAAACAACCTGGGTATTATCATCTGGGGGCAAGGAGGTCTGAGAAGAAACTCCTCCATGTGGCTCAAACTTCCAACCATGATTGGAAAAAGAGGTTTTTCTTCATCTCCGGGGAGTGGGAGCCCGTTGCCGATAGTCCGAGGGTCCCCAGGAAGTGGTCTAACCCCTCCATGAAGGCCAGATCAGACCCTGGGCTTAGCCTGGAGGAGAAGGAAATTGTTGATTACCTTAGAGGACGAGGGAGAGAGGGTGAACTTACAAAATTCGAAGACTTGATGACCCCTCGGTTCCTCAAAGAAGCTGGTCTGAGGGTCGGCCCTCTGACAGAACTATGTGAATTACACTGCATATTTTCCATTCTTTACTTATTTTTGAAGTGTTTTCTCTTTATCTCTTCATTTTTCTGACGTGTCGTCTTCTTATCAGGTCGTCCTGCAGGTATATCGAATTATCTTTGGGAAATGACTGCTCCCAGCTTACTATCTGGACTGGCCAAGAAGAAGGGGAAGGAGCCTCAGTAGGCTCCGAGGAAGACAAAGGCCACTGGGCCGACGGTGGTGGAGCCGACCACTGACAGCAATAAAAGGAAGGAGCCTGAGGCCCCTGTTGACCCTCGGCCTGATTTTCGAACGAGGGCCAGGGTCGAAGCCTTTGAGGGGACGACCTCTTCGTCCAGTATGGGGGCCTTCTGGTCTCAGAACCTGGCGCATCTGAGAGCCGATCCCTCGTCGCTCATTGTAAATATGAGGGCTGCCAAGGCCTCAATGTTCTCTGCACCCTCGGCTGCTGACTACGACTTCTTGTCAAAGATGACTCCAGCCAAGGTGTACGACTATGGTCTGCACTCCCTTGCACAGGTATTGGTTCTGAACCACATCTTAAATTTCATTCTTTCACCAACTGTTCCCTCGGCCCCTCTTGATATCTGTTCATTTTTCGTGCAGTCTGTTTGTGCACTCACCTCAGCCACCAAGTGGATGACCGAGAATCAGGTGAAGTTCCATGAGGCCGAAAGGGCTATTTAGCATGAGGCTGATCTTCAGTCTGAGCTTGACACTGCAAGGGCCGAGTTGGAAAGTTCCAGGACTGAGCATGCAAGGATCCTGGACGAGCTGACAAGGCAGCACGACGAGGACATTAAGGCCAGGGACGAGGACATTAAGGCCAGGGACTTGCTTCTCAAGGAAAAGGACGAGGCCTTGACCAACATGGAGGACAAGTACAAAGCTGACCTTGAAGCAACCATTATGAAAGCCGAGGCCAATGCTGTTGAGGCTTACAAAGTTTCTGACGAGTTTCAGGGCTTCGGCCTTGAATATTTGGAAAGAGGAATCAGGACTGCCTGCCGATGGGTCGTCCTCAGGTTTGGTGACATCGTGTCCTCGGTGCGTCTTTCACTGGAGGGTGTTCAACTGGACGACCCCTTAATTGCCGAGGCTCTTAACCAAGTGGAATCCCAAGTTCAAGTCGAGGGGGTCGGCACTTCTGAAGATCACCCAGTTCTGGTTATTGAGGAGACCACTCTTGTAGACATTGAGGCTCTGCCCTCTGACATCGTCCCTTAGGGTGGCTGTCTGTAGCCCATACCCTCATGGTGTACTTATTATTTTTGTGCTCTATTTTGTAAAACACTTGGATATTTTGTGTAACACTTTAATCAATATCACCGTCTTCTTCTACTGTCTTCCATATTTACTGCTTTTATGGTTTGCTCTTTGTTGGTTTGTTGTCTTTGTTAATGCCACTAACATTTCCCTCGTCTTTCTTGAGGACAGTGGTGGGGCCGTCCCCTCCACTGGCCCTCATTATAGCCGAGGGTTCAACTTACCAGATTAACAATTTTTACAAAGTCTACCCTCGTCTTTCTTGAGGACAGTGGTGGGGTCGTCCCCTCCACTGGCCCTCATTATAGCCGAGGGATTAACTCACCAAATTAATGGTTTTCAACAAAGCCTACCCTCGTCTTTTTTGAGGACAGTGGTGGGGTCGTACCCTCCACTGGCCCTCATTATAGCCGAGGGTTCAACTCACCAATTTAATGGTTTTAACGAAGTCTACCCTTGTCTCTCTTGAGGACAGTGGCGGGGCCGTCCCCTCCACCGGCCCTCATTATAGCCGAGGGTTCAACTCACCAAATTAATGGTTTTCAACAAAGCCTACCCTCGTCTTTTTTGAGGACATTGGTGGGTTCGTCCCCTCCACTGACCCTCATTATAGTCGAGGGTTCAACTCACCAATTTAATGGTTTTAACGAAGTCTACCCTCGTCTCTCTTGAGGACAGTGGTGGGGTCGTCCCCTCCACTGGCCCTCATTATAGCCGAGGGTTCAACTCACCAATTTAATGGTTTTAATGAAGTCTACCCTCGTCTCTCTTGAGGACAGTGGCGGGGTCGTCCCATCCACCGGACCTCATTATAGCCGAGGGTTCAACTCACCAAATTAATGGTTTTCAACAAAGCCTACCCTCGTCTTTCTTGAGGACAGTGGTGGGGTCGTCCCCTCCACCGACCCTCATTATAGCCGAGGGTTCAACTCACCAAATTAATGGTTTTCAACAATCTACCCTCGTCTTTCTTGAGGACAGTGGTGGGGTCGTCCCCTCCACTGGCACTCATTATAGCCGAGGGTTCAACTCACCAATTTAATGGTTTTAATGAAGTCTACCCTCGTCTTTCTTGAGGACAGTGGTGGGGTCGTCCCCCCCCACTGGCCCTCATTATAGCCGAGGGTGGTTTTCTATAGATGTTTCCATGCGTGCTAGAACTGACAACCACAGGATGAGGGAAACACTGATATTTCTTATTAATTTTCCAAAGTGTTCTGTTGAAGCAACTCTCATTACAATTATGGCCTTTCAAGACCTTACAACACTAATGATAGTATTTCTTCAAATGGTCTGCATTCCAGGGATTGGAAAAAGGTTCCCCTTCTAGGTTTTCTAGTCTATAGGTCCCAGGGACAACTTCATCGATGACCCTATATGGGCCATGCCAATTAGGATTGAGCTTGTTGGGCTTTTGCCAAGTCTTCTTGAGGACTAAGTCCCCCACTGCAATAGGCCTCTGTTTCACCCTCTGATTGTAAAACCTTGCAGTCGTCTGCTGGTATGCGGCCTGCCTTAACTCCGCGTCCTCCCTCCTTTCCTCGATCAGGTCTAAGTCGAGTCTTCTCTTTTCCGCATTTTCCTGGGGGTCGTACATTTGGACCCTATGAGTAGGAAACTCAATTTCAATGGGGATGACGGCTTCTGAGCCATAAGCTAGCATGAATGGGGTCTCCCCGGTAGAAGTCCTCACTGTCGTCTTGTATGCCCACAGTACGGCATATAACTCCTAGACCCATCTTCCTTTTGCCTCCTCAAGCCTCTTCTTGATTCCATCTAGGATTTTCCTGTTTGTTACTTCGGTTTGCCCATTGGCCTGAGGTCGGCCTGGGGTGGAGAAAAATTATTTGATATTTACCCTCTCACAGTACTTCTGCAGAGAGGCATTCTTGAACTGCGTCCCGTTATCTGAAATGAGGGTGTTGGGCAGACCATATCTTCATATCACATTTTTCCAGATGAACTGGAAGGTCTTCTGCTCTGTAATTGTGACCATCGATTCGGCCTCTACCCACTTTGAGAAGTAGTCAATCGCTACAATGAGGAACCGATAGTTATTGACTGCTTTTGGTAAGGGCCCTACCAGGTCAATCCCCCACACTGCGAACGACCACAGAGATGTAATGGAGGTAAGAGGCTGATGGGGTTGATGAGGGATGGTAGCAAATCTTTGGCATTTATCACACTTTTTTAGGTATGCTGCGGCGTCTTTCCCCAAGGTCGGCCACCAGTAGCCTTGGGTGATCACCCTCTTCGCTAAGGTTCTGCCCCCGATGTGGCTTGAGCATGATCCTTCGTGCACATCTTGCAAAATGGAAGGGACTTCTGAGGGATGCACACACCTAAGTAAGGGGAGCAAAAACCCCTTTTTGTACAAGGTGTCTCCGATGACAGTGAATTTTACAACCCTGTACCTCAGCTTCTTCCTTTCCTACCTTGCTTCTGGCATCTCACCCTCTTTAATGTATCTGATTAGGGGGTCCATCCACGAAGCTTCTTGAGAAACATTTAGGCAATTAATGAGTGTTCCCTCAGCGCCCTCAATAGTTGGCTGAAGCAAAATTTCCACTGGGACCGTCCTCTTGATGTCTGTCCTAGTCGCCGAGGCCAATCTCGCAAGGGCATCAGCACGGCCGTTGTCGAGCCTAGGTATCCTCTTTAATTTTACTTCTATGAAGCCTTTCAGTAGTGACCTCACCTTCTCGAGGTATCTAGCCATTCTCTCGTCCTTAGCCTCGTAGGCCCCTAGTATCTGATTCACCACTAGCCTTGAATCACTATGGACCAGAATCTGGCCGACACTAAGAGACTTGGCCAAGGAGAGGCCTGCTACTAAGGCCTCATATTCAGCCTCGTTGTTGGAGGCTTTGAAGTTGAACCTCAGGGCGTATTCGACGTCTGTGCCATCGGGTGCTGACAGTATCAGTCCAGCCCCACTTCCTCTGTCACAGGAGGACCCGTCAACGAAGAGGCTCCACAGAGTCTTTCCCTCTGAAAAATTTCCCTCAGAGAGGGACCCCTATCTAAAGATGTATTTTCCCTCTTCGTTTTCAGTTGCTTTCTTTCTAGCAGTGCTTGTCTCGGCCCTATCTGCGGGTGTGTTGGCGGGTCTGTCTTCTGTATCCGTCATCCCAAGGGTCTCACCTTCGACCTCATCATCTTCCCAAGTGAACTCAGCCACGAAGTCTGCCAATGCCTGACCCTTAATGGCAGTCTTAGGTTGATACACAATGTCAAACTCCCCCAGCTCTATAGCCCAGGCCATCAACCTACCTGATTTTTCTGGCTTGTGTAGGACCTGCCTAAGAGGAGAGTCGATGAGGATGACCATTGTATGGGATTGGAAGTACGGCTTCATCTTCCTCGAGGCATGGATCAAGGCGTAGGCCAAATTCTCCATCCTCGGGTATCTTTGCTCTGCCCCCTGGAGTGCCTTGCTGTTAAAATACACAGGCTTCTGTATTCCATCTTCGTCTCTCACAATGGCTGCGCTGATGGCCGACTCTGAGACGTCGAGGTACATGTAAAGTCGTTCACCCTGCACGGGTCGTGACAGCAGCAAGGGAGACCCAAAGTATGATTTTAGCTCCCTGAAAGCCTCATCACATTCTTCACTCCATTCAAAGGCCTTTCTGAGGATCTTGAAGAATGGTAAACACCTGTCTGTGGCCCTTGACATAAATCTGTTCAGGGCAACCACTCTCCCTGTAAGCCTCTGAACGTCTTTAATGGATTTGGGGGTCTTCATCTCAATAAGGGCCTTTATCTTTTCAGGATTGGCCTCGATGCCTCTATGGTTGACAATGAACCCTAAGAACTTCCCCGCTCCGACCCTGAAGACACACTTGGCCGGATTAAGCTTCATCTGGTACTTGTCCATCGTATTAAATGTCCTCTCCAGGTCTGCCACATGATCCTCTGCCTTCAAACTCTTGGTCAGCATGTCATCCACGTAGACCTCCATGGACTTCCCAATTTGGTTTTTGAACATTTTGTTTACGAGGCGCTGTTACGTTGCCCCCGTATTTTTTAGACCAAAGGGCATGACCCTATAGCAGTATGTCCCCTTATCAGTGATGAAGGCAGTCCTCTTCGAGTCTTCAGGGTTCATGAAGATCTGGTTGTACCCTGAGTAGGCATCCATAAAACTCATGAGCTCATGGCCTGCAGTAGCGTCTACCATCTGGTCAATGCGGGGGAGAGGGAAGCTGTCTTTGGGGCAGTGCTTGTTGAGATCTGTGAAGTCCACACACATTCGCCACTTCCCATTGGCCTTTGGGACAATGACTGCATTGGACAACCATTCAGGGTAGATGACCTCTCTGATAAATTCAGCGTCTTTTAATTTTTTGACCTCATCCCTGATGACCTCGTACTTCTCTCTAGAGTAAATTCTCCTTTTCTGCTTTACCGACTTCACTCCCTCTACCATATTGAGCTTGTGGCACATGATTTCAGGGTCGATCCCCGGCATATCTATATGACTCCACGCGAAGACGCTTCGTCTTCTCCTTAACAGTTTGATGAGGTCTTCCTTGATATTGGGCTTCAGAGACTTGCCAACTTGGACGGTTTTTCCCGGGTCATCCTCATCGAGGATGATGGGTTCTACCTCCTCAGCGACCTCTCCTTTTTTGAGCTTCGTCTCGTCCCTGGGGTCTAGGGTATCAATGTTGTAAGTGGCTGTAGCCCTCTTGTGTGCCTCCCTTTCTTCAGCGGAGTTGTAGTAACATTCTCTCGCTGCCGTCTGGTCTCCTTGAACTTCCCCCACCCCGTAAGTGGTTGGAAATTTGATCATCTGATGGACCGTAGATGGCACGGCTTCAAACCCCTTGAGGGCCACACGCCCCAGTATGATGTTGTAGGTCGAAAACACCTGCTCATTCATCACAAAGAAACTGACCTTCTTGGTGAGCCATCTCGGCCACTCGTCCCCCATCCTCACATCGGCCTCATATACCCCAAGGGGGTGAACCTTTCCCCACTGAACCCAATCAATGGATGATGGTAGGGGACGAGTCTAGCACGACTGAGACCCAAGGCTTTGAAGCATGGCCAAAACATCACATCTGTAGAACTACCCCCGTCTACCAAGATCCTCGGCACCTCGAATCCGTGCACCCTGGTAGTGATGACGAGAGGGTCAGCATGTGGGTCTAAGAGGCCTTTAAAGTCCATTCTTGAAAACCCCACTATCAGTGTGTCCATATCAACCTTCTTCCTCTTTTCTGACTTGACCTCCAGGGAGGTTGCGTGTACCGTCTTCGCCACTGCCTTGTTCTCAGCCACATGGGCCTTCCTATTGGCGACCTCAGACCCTCCTCCTGCGAGATCCCCGAAGATCATTCCCACTCCAAGCGAGATCATATTAAGCCTCTTGACAGGGCCATGGTCGTCTCTCGGCGGGAGGTCGGGGTCGTCCTCATCATCAGAAGGGTCGTCCCCTCTTTTTTGAGGACCTTCTCTGCATGGATCGCCTCGCTTCTTTCTGGGGTCGTCCCCTCGGCCCCTCTTGAAGGAACCTTTGTCGACATACTTTCTGAGCTTACCATCCTTCAGCATCTTCTCAATCTTGTCTTTCAGAGCAAAGCATTTGTCCGTTACGTGGCCGTGGCCTTGGTGGAACTCACACCACAGGTTCTTATTCCTCTTGTCGGGGGCTGCCCTCAGATTCTCAGGCCACTTCAGGGACCGGTTACTCTTAATCTCATTGAGAATCTGTTCACAGCTGACCGTTAGAGGGGTGTACCCCGCGAACTTGTCATCCGAGGACCTCTTCCTCCCCTCTTTGTTCTTCTTAGGGTATTTACTCCCACTAGCACCTCTTTCGTCTTCATATTTTTCAGCCATCGCCTCTTCGGTGTTCATCACCTTTCCTGCTGTCGACAACAGTTCGGCCATCATCCTCGGAGGGTCTTCAGCAAGCTTCCATAACAGCTTCCCCTTTTGGAGTCCTCCAATCAGGGCTGTCATAGCTATGCTCTCCTCATAGTCTTCCACCTCCAGCTTCTCCTTATTGAATCTGGCTATATAGTCCCTCAGACTCTCACTCTTCCCCTGCTTAACATAGAGCAGGTGGGTGGTCTTCCTCTGTGGCCTCACCCCAAAGCAGAAATTATGGATGAACAGGTCTGCCAACTGCTTAAAGTTTCCAATGGAATTTTTTGGAAGAGACGTGTACCAGACATGCGCAGCCCCTGTCAAGGTACCAGAGAAGGCACGACACCTCATCTCATCTGAGATAGAGTATATGTCTGCTGCTGACTGATACATCTCCACATGGTGGACGGGGTTGGTGCTCCCGTCATACCTTGGGGTGACCACGGGTGGCTTGAACTTTGACGGCGTGGGGAAGTTGACTATCTTTGCCACAAAGGGTGAGCCTATGGTGTACCCCCTATGAAGAAGGTCTCGGCTCTTTAGTATATCACCGATCTTATCCTCTAACCGCTGGAGTGAGTCATTCCAGGCCCTCATAGGGTCGGCCTGGCCGATGTTATCCCCTGCTGCCTCTCCGAGGTGGACGGAGGGTTCTGCTGCAGCAGGCTTGTGTCGGCTGTTCACTTCCCTTTGGCCGTCATCTCATCCTCGGGGTCGGCCATCTGCTGCCTCCCTCCTGGATCTCGCGGTGCTTCTTGGCCCGGACAACTGTTCCCGTAGGTCATTTACTGGGCCTAGCCTCTCAAAGGCTGACCCCCTACTCAAGCGATCAAAATCAGAGCCTCTTGGGCGATCATCAAGTTTTGGTCTCCTGCACTTTCCCCTACTGTCCTGGAGGGGTCGCACAGTATTGTTGGAGACCTCGTAAGGTTCCCAGCACTCTATAGGAGCCTCCTCTCCCTCCAGATATCCATGCCTATCCTCAGGTCAGGGGTTTTCTTGCCTCCCCAGGCGTAGACGCCGGGGGTCAGCAACATCCCTACACCGCTGAGGGGGTGGCAGGTCTTTGCGTGGTGCCTGGGGTGGTCCCCTGGCCTCATGCTGCCCTGGAGATGCTGCCGGAGTAATCATCTCAGGTGAAACCCCTGGTGCTCTTAGTATGTTCTGGCTTAGAGCTGTGAACTGCTCTTGCATCATCCGCTGGCTTGCTGCCAGAGACTTTAAGGCTGCCGCCACATCAGCCATCTCAGACTGAGGCGGCGGCTGACTGGAACTGGGTCTTCCCCCATCATCCGGCGGGGAAGTGGTGGTGGTGGCATCTCAGGTGCCATGTGCTTGAGCTATGAAAAGTTGAACTGAAGAAAGGACTGGTGAGCTTGGGAACCTTAGTGGGTCTCTTTCAATGGTGAAACACCTCCTCTCAGGGGGAGCGTTGGTTCACCACCAGAGTGCCTAGTGAGGTCAAGCTGTACAAAGGAAGAGATGTCTTCTCGTTCCCACAGACGGCGCCAAACTGATGATGCTAAGATTTAGCACCACTGGATAAGTGATAGTGTGCTCAAACAGTAGCAGCCATGGCAGTCATAGAGATGTATAAGTGTATAAGTATGTAGAAGGGAATGAGTATAAGAGGAAATAAGACAATGATGTATAGTGGTTTAGCCAATTTGGCCTACATCCACTGTGAGTGTGTGATCCACTAAGTATGGGCACTAATGGCCTTGGATACAATGCACATAACCCTCTCTCTCTCTCTAATGTGTGTATAAGTAGATTTTTAGCTAGGGTTGCAGTTAATGGATCGATCCCCTGTAGGGTTGTAGATGACAAGTATAAATAGGTCTTGGGGGGTGTAGTGTACCCCCCAAGTATGCATGGTGCATGTGAATGATGATCTAGCCAATCCCCTGATGACACCTGTAGATGCCAAATGATGACATAATATTCCCTCACGTGAGGGTGTGATTTGGTTATAACGGTCTTCCACGTGCCATGTGAGCCTCACGCGCACTGTTCCATGCGTCTCTCAAACCACGCGCTGTCACGATGTCACCCTCGGCCTATGAGCCGAGGCCGAGGGCAAAGTTTCTTCCAGCAGTGAGCCTGGCCCAATTATGGCCTCGTACTGTCGTACCCTCGGAGGGCCGTCTAGAGAGTGGTGAAGGGTCGGCCCTTCGTAGGGTCTTCTGGAACTTGGTGAAGGGTCGGCCCCTCGTAGGGTCGTCTGGAGCCTGGTGATGGGTCGGCCCCTCTGAGGGGTCATATGGAGCCTATAGGAGGGGTCGGCCCCTCGTAGGGTCGGCCCTAGGGGTCACTTCACACACTACACTTAGTGACTCGGACAATAAAGACCTCCCACATATTCATACACTTTATGCCAAAACTCTCAAGAAAAGCACTAGACTAGAAAAGATTGTGAAAGATCTCACTAAGAAGTTAGAAGATCTAAGCCTAATGGTCAAACTGAATGCTGAAGAGTATACTACCCAATGTTTAACTCATGAAAGTGAAATCAAAATGTTTGATAAAAAACTCAAAGATTTGACTAAAACAAATGAAACTCTGGAGAAAAAATACAAAGGGACATTGTTAGAATTGGAACAAACTAAAGAAAAGACAACAACTGTTTTAAAAAAATTTACAAAATTTGAAAATAATTCAAAATGTTTTGATGAATTTGTTGCTGAATCTAAAACCAATTCTGATGATCGAACTGGAATAGGGTTTTGACCCAATTTGAAGACACAAATAAAATCTTTTGAAACTATCAAGTTTGTGTCAGGAGGTAAAAGACCTATTGAAACCTGCCCAGATTTTCATTCCCTAAAAACTGAGTTTGATTCAAAACATCAACATTTTAAGATTGGGGAATCAAGTTACTCTAAACATGAAAGTTCACCTAAGGCTAAATACGTCTGCCCCTCTATTAGGAAGAGTGAGTCTTCTTTCAAGACTGTCCTACCTAGGAATAGAGTCCAACCTCAAAATTCCTCAAAACCGTTGTTTAGAGACTTTCCTAAGGAGACCCCAACCTTGAGCAATCTTTATTGCTCTTACTGTGATATATACGGTCACTCTTTTGATGGTTGATATGCTAGGAGACTAGTTAAACTTGTCTGTTATCCTCCTACCTATCAGAACTTTAACTATTCTAGGAGGAGCCGCAATAATTATATACTTCCTAGACAACCAGACAAAAAATCTAATTATAGAAAGAGAAAGACCAAACCTAAAAGAACATTTCCTAGAAGGACTCCTAAACACTTTCCTAAACCAAATGCTCATGTCTTTCATAAAATTCAAAATCATGCGCAAAACATTTTTCAACAAAAATCTAATGCTCGCAAATTTTATCAATTGAGAGCTAATAAGCGCAAAATGAAAACTACAGCAATTTGGGTTAGAAAAGAAGATCTATTACCTCAGATGAAGTGTAATATAGTTATTACTTCCTTAAAAGCTGAGCACACATCATCTGGTTGGTATTTAGACTCTGGATGTTCTAAGCACATTACTGGGGATGATATTAAACTTTTGAACAAAACCAACTTTGCTAGTGGAAAAGTTATTTTTGGTGATGGAGTATCATCTCAAATCATAGGCAAAGGAACTCTCCAAGAAGATGGACTTCCTGTTCTTGAAAATGTTCTTCTATTTAAAGGTTTTAAGGCCAATCTACTTAGTATCTCGCAATTTTTTGACTCATATCATATTGTTACTTTTTCAAAGAACAATTGCAAAATTTTAAATGAAAAAGGTGAATGCATAATTACAGGATTCAGGACTCCTGATAATTGCTATATTGTCATGAATAATTTTGAAATCTGTAATGTTGCCAGAATGGATGACAACGAGATATGGCATAACAGAATGGGTCACATAAATTTCGATAATCTTAGTAGACTGACCTCTCAAGAAATAGTTAGAGGAGTTCCTAAAATCAAACCCATTCCTAACATTGTCTATGGTTCCTGTCAGGAAGGTAAAATTGTTAAGGCACCTCATAAGAAAGTTAATGATGTTCTTACCTCTAATCCCTTGGAGCTCATCCATATGGACCTAATGGGTCCTTCCCAAACTATTAGTCTATGTGGAAACAGTTATATTCTTGTTATGGTTGATGACTTCACCAGATTTACTTGGGTAGCCTTTTTAAAACAAAAGTCTGACACTTTTCAAACTTTCTTAAAAATACTTCTTTGCATTGAAAATGAAAAGGACACTCAAGTAAATAGAATCCGTAGTGATAGAGGTGGAGAATTCAAAGACACTGGTATAATAGAGTATTGTGACTATAATGGTTACAAACATGAGTTTAGTGCTCCTAAGACTCCTCAACAAAATGGAATCGCCGAGAGAAAGAATCATACCCTTCAAGAGATGGCATGTGTTATGTTATATGCCAAGAATTTACCTAAATACTTTTGGGTAGAATCTATTCGTACTGCGTGTCACATTATAAATAGGGTCTATCTTAAAAAGAATTCCAAACCCCTTACGCACTTTGGTATAATAAAAAGCCCAATCTTAAGTACCTTAGAACCTTTGGTAGTACTTGTTATGTATGCAAAGATAGGGAACACTTGTCCAAATTTGAGAGCCGGGGTAATAAAGCTATATTTTTAGGATACTCGCCTAACAATAGAGCCTATCGAGTGTATAATCTTCGCACTAAAACCTTGATGGAATCCATAAATGTAATTGTGAGTGACACTACTGTAGAGAACAAGACTGGTGAATCAACTATTATAGAAGAGCCTACAAACATTTTAGAAAATGACTCTCCTAAAATAGATGATTCATTACCAATTGAGATACCTGAAGTACCTAACTGGGTTTCTAAAGATCATCCCATAAATAACGTAGTTGGTAACCCTAGTGAGCCAGTGCGTAAAAGATCCCAACTAAGAAATTAGGCACATTATGCATGTTTTGTTTCCCGAGTGGAACCAAAGAATGTAAATGAGGCATTGAATGACTGTCATTGGATTTCTGCCATGCAAGAAAAACTTCTTCAATTTGTCATTCATGATGTTTGGTATCTTGTACCTAGGCCTGATCACAAAAAAGGTTATTGGCACACGTTAGATTTTTAAAAATAAGTTTGATGAAAGTGGGATATTCATTACAAACAAAGCTAGATTAGTTGCTCAAGGATATTCTCAAATTGAAGGAATAGATTTTAATGAGACCTTTGCTCCTGTTACTCGTTTAGAATCTGTTCGTCTTCTCTTTGCTATAGCTTGCCACTTGCATTTTACACTCTACCAAATGGATGTCAAATCTGCATTCCTTAATGGAATATCGACTGAGGATACCTATGTAGAACAACCTAAAGGGTTCATTGACCCTCAATATCCAAATCATGTATTTCGTCTTAAAAAGGCTTTGTATGGCCTTAAACAAGCATCTAGATCTTGGTATGAGCGTCTTTCCAGTTTCCTCTTAGATAAAGGTTTCAAAAGAGGTGGAAATGATCAAACACTTTTTGTCAAACATTTTGGCAAACAAATTATTATTGCTCAAGTTTATGTTGACGACATTATCTTTGGATCAACTTCTCCCTCAGAAGTAAAATCCTTCTCTGAAATAATGCATAAGGAGTTTCAAATGTCTCTTATGGGGGAGTTGCAATTCTTCTTAGGTCTTCAAGTCAAACAAAATTCAGAAGGACTATTTGTTTCGCAATCTAAGTATGTTTTAGAGATAGTAAAGAAATTTGGCCTTGAGAGTGCTAAAAATGCTAAAACACCCATGCTTACTACGGTAAAACTTTCTAAAGATGAAACTGGAAAATCTATAGATCTTACTCTATATCGTAGTATGATAGGAACCTTACTATACCTTACTGCCTCGCGTCCTGATATTATGTATGCTGTGTGTGTATGTGCTCATTATCAAAATAACCCTAAAGAGAGCCATCTGAATTCTATTAAACGTATCATTAAATATGTAAAAGGCACTCTGAATCTAGGACTTTGGTACACTAATGACACACCAAGCACTATAATTGGGTACACTGCTGCTGACTGGGCTGGGTGTACTGATGATAGTAAAAGCACATCAGGAGCATGTTATTATATAGGTAATAACTTGGTAGGATGGATTAGTAAGAAACAAAACTGAACATCACTCTCAACAGCTGAATCTGAATACATAGCCGCTGGCAGCTGTTGTGCTCAATTAATATGTCTTAAACAAATGCTGAGTGATTATGGTATTCAAGAAAACCAATTGCATCTCTATTGTGATAATCAAAGTGCGATCAATATTTCTAAAAATCCTGTTCAACACTCGCGAACAAAACACATAAAAATAAGACATCACTTTATACGCGAATTAGTTGAAACTAAGGAATTAGAAATCAATTACCTTCCTACTGATTTGCAACTCGCAGATATGTTTACCAAACCTTTAGATTACAATCGATTTATTTTTTTGCGTAAATCTATTGGTATGGTGTGTGCTGATTAATCTCTTTAATCTCTTTATTTTTCCCTTTGTCTATTTGAGACAAAATGGGGGAGAAATTTGAGTCTAATGAATTTCATATATGCTAAACAGCTTGATCTTAGTGATTCATTGCAGGATTCTGTACAGTTATTCTCAACAGTTGTAATAGGGTATTCAATTGTAAATAGTTGAGTTATGTACTTTTTCTTTCTAGGAATTGGGTAGATAGATTTTTGTAGGAATAGGTTTCCTCATTCTTGTTGCCCTACGAGTTCTAGATGACTCAAAGGAGATTTTGTCTCATACTTTCAAAGGGGGAGATTGAAGCACCTTATACTCTTGACTCACTTGAGTCTATATTGTATAAGTGTTCATCTAGTTTGGAAATTGTGACAAAATTATGTTTAACCTAGAATCCAAAGAACCCTAGAGCTTGCATTACTATTTCATCATTGATTGAAGTGTTCTAGACCTCATTACCAACACTCACACATAGTAGAATGGATCACATACATCTCATATTGCATAATTATGTGTGTACATATATTGAGTGTGTTTAAATCCCTAATATTAGTTTTTAAACATTTTTTTGGGATTTTATAAACTTTTTCAAGTAAGGTTATATTAATTAAAAACTTGGTTTAAAAAGTTTGTGGGGTCAATATGGTATTTCATATTGTTGGTTTAATTGGCCTAAAGTTACCTCGGGTAGAATTCGAAAGCGGAAGAGACTTGTGGGTATGATTTTAATTAACTTTAGACGCGCGTTTTATCTCGTCTTATATGCCAACGTGTGTTATCTTCTGATTGGTGGGAAGTGTGTTTCTTTGCTGAGACTAAACCAGTGATCATTTTCATCCCTTGGATCGTTTTTATCAACGATCTGCATGTCTCCTTTATTAATCCATGTGAACCTCTTATGAACCAATTAGGAGTACTATAATCACCGCTTCTCGTGAACCCTTAGATTAAAGTCAATCCATCTTGACTGAATCCGAGCCTTTGATTTTGGTCCTCATTCTCGAACCTTCTCAGCCTCCTATAAAAAGGCTCCCACTCTCAGCCTTCGAAGACTTTTGCCATTTTCGTTCTTTGAGAAAAAAAAAGAGAGTAGAGAGAGAAGAGAGTGGAGAGAGAAGAGAGAAAAGAGAGAAACCAGAAGAGAGATAAAAAGAGTTAGAAAACCTAACCCTAACCCTAAATCGTCTAAACAGTTCAAACCAAAAATAAACCTTCAAACCCCTGTATTTTTCCAAACACAACCTTGAGTGTTTGAGTGTCTGAGAGGTGATTTGAGAGTTGGTTTGTTGCTGTAACCTCTTCGTTCTTTAGATCTTGTTTCCAACTTAATCATTTTCTTAGATATATTTTTCTGGTATATAGAAATTTCAGATCTGAGTTCTTCATGATATATTACACTTAGTTTGCATTTTTTATTTCTCAGCTTGAGAAATATATTGTTGATTCTTTTCTGAAAAGATTTTTAACTTTGAAATCAACAATAATGTTTTCTGTTTCTAGTTCTCTTGAAACATGACCTTTAACCTAGTTTGGAATCGCACATGGTGATTTTCAATCTCAAAAATATTTTCAAAACATAGATTGATTAAGATCTTGATACGTCTTCTGAGCAAGATAGCCGTGGATTCTGGGATTGTTATAAAGGTCAAATAAGGTTAAGTTTTGTGAGAAGAGAGAAAAAGAAAAGTCACTGCATATAGTCTTATATGTAATTTGTTAGGACTATTTGTACATAATAAGTGTGTGTGTGTGCATGCATGTGTTAGAGAGCACCTCCACAAACACTTTCACCCTACCACACGAAAAGTGTTGGTAATAAGATCTTGTGAACAAGAGTCGACGTAAAGAGCTTGAACAAATTGGAAGTTAACAAACTGGGAGAACAACATCAACAATCAGAACTGCAGAGAAGTTATAAGGACATCAGAGGGTACATTCCTAAACTTATATAGGTCTGAGTTGTATGCATGTTTGTTATATAGTTTGTAACTGTTAAAATTTGTTTATAGTGGAATTTTTGTTTTACTCCGTAGAGGGAGTCGTGGATGTTTCCTCAGTTGGGTGAGGTTTTACCACGTAAAAAATCTCGTTCTTAATCTTCCTACATCTTCTCATCTCATTCTTGGTTGTGCTGAGTTTAAAGTTTATTTAAACTGTTTTATAAACCTGTTGATCAAATCTTGAATAGATCTCGTACATACTTTTATTAAGCACATCTTGTGTTCAAATAGTTTTGATTTTTAAGAAAAGAGTTTCTTCAAAAAACTGGTCGGAGTTACTTAAATAGTTTAATTTTATTAAACGGCTTTAGTAACAGATTTTCATGTGTAAATTTTTTTCTTTGGAATTTTATAACCTTCATGGATCTTGTTTGATAGATCTCGTCTAGCAGATTTCAAAAATAATAATTTTGCGAAAAACGGATTTGTGAATCAAAAGTTATGATCATTTAAAGATTAAAAAAAAGTTCAACCACTTATGTAATTTCCTAAAAGAAGTTACGGATGATTATTTATAAATGGGTAAAATGGTGAAAAAATTTCCTAAAAAGTTGTAATAGGACCTATGGGATTATTGAAAAGTCAATAGAACTTATAAGAATGTTGAGTAATACATGACCAAAATCTAATCAAGGTTATAATATTTGTTGGAATATAAGGCCGCAAATTATAAAAAATCTTTTAAATTAAATATTAACTTCCTTTTAAGTACGGAACATGATGGTTCAACACCACACACACACTTAAATTTTCTTTCTTTCAAATCAAAATTAAACTAAACTAAAAGTGACATACAATTAAACAACAAATAAATTTTCACTTAAACCCATTTAATTTAACCCAAGTCCTAAAATTTGTGTAACAAGATTAAATCATTTTTCTATTTAGGCCAAACCAAAGTTTATTAAATTAAAATTGTGCCGACTTGAATTAAATTAACTTAAACTCCACCCAAACTCATTTTATGCACCAAATTATACTAGAGTGATAATTAAACCAATTTTATCTTGAATTATCCTAAGCATGCGTTTTAATTGATTTTTGCAAGATAAAGATAAGCTAATCACACTACACGGCGATGTACGAGGAAAACCCAAATGAGAAAAATCTCGGACGGAGCTGGCCTAACAAATTCACTAAGTATGGAATCACAATTACAAGGCAGTAGACTTACACCAACAACCTGACTCCGTCCAAGCCTTGATGGTCCTTCTTGTAGACACCTTCGCCTAGTAGATAACCATGGACTCCTCCACGGTCTCAGAATTCACCGATGAGGCTCTTGGTCACCATCACCCTCCCGCGAAGCCTTTCTTCAAGTGAGAACACCGCAACACGCAAATAATTACTCTCCTTTGTGAGTATAGATTAAAACCCAAACTTCTCCTTGTTTTGGTAGAAATAAACCAATGGTGCCAAAAACTCCACGCAAAGATATATATATATATATATGAAGAACATGGAATTGAAACTAAAACATATGGGTGTGTGAGATGTTTTGGAAGATTTTAAGAGGTAAAAATCAAACTCTCAAACATTAACTTTTTGGGTAAAACCTTTTTTCTCTCTGAAGAAGCGAAAACTCCCAAAAAGTTAAAAGAACAACTCTTGTTCCCATACTAATGTAAGGCTGGTAAAAGTTAGTGGATAAGTGGGAAAGTGGGTGGTTGAAAATAAAAAACTGTCAATTTTTTTTTAAAATCCGCCCAGGTCGTTCGAACGACTATATTAACGATAAGACATATATTAAAAAGGCAAAGTCGTTGGAAAACTCGTTCGAATGACACTTTGAACGAAAATTCAGATTTCCAGTTTTCATTTTAAGGCCAATAACTTTTATACAAAGATCTAAAAACAAATGTCTGAACATAAAAGGTCATTTTAAACAAAATTGCAACCATAAAATATTCCAAGTCTCCTATATATATTAAATCCATTCATACCTTTTGGAGACTATGGAATCCTCAACTTGATGACGTAGAAACTAGGCACTAAACTCGGCAAAGATGAAGCTTTAAATTCTGGACCGCTACGTCTTCAACACAATCGCGTCATAGACTTGGATGGATACACTTTACACTTTATCCTATGATTTAAAATATTTTATCCGGAATTAAGCCAATACTATGAATTAACTCGATTGGAAATTTGTCCTTACAATATCAAGTGGAGATGAAGCAAGCACAACTATAAAAATGAACAAAATAGCATAAGCGTATCAAACCAATGAGAAAATTCACAAGGGATCTAAAAAAAACAAATCTAAGAAGAAATGAAGGAAAAAATCTTATCACAAGTTTATGGAGATGAAATACTTAAGCAAAAGGTCTAAAAAGATGTCTAAAATTGCTAACAATGGAGGAATATGAGATTTAGCACGAGATGGTACAACGAGTAGAGAGAGAAAGTGAAGTGAGAAAGACTGAAGGCGGTAGACTGACACGAGTTTAAAAACCCCCGATTCATTGGAGCGAGTTTCTTCGTTGGTCATAAGCTTCACTAGAGAAAGAGAAAACTTTAGTGGAGCGAACTATGGATGCAACGATGAAGCTTCGTAGGTCGCAAAAAATGACCAGAGATTTTTCATGACTCAAAATGAATGCAAGAAATAATAACACTCTCAGAGACACAATGTGGTCATGTATCAAAGGTCTACTATGTAAAAACACTTTGATTAATGAATTTAAACTTGTTTATTATATGCATTATCATAATTAAGGTATACTATAGTCTAAATACAAAATAAACTAGCTAGTAACAGGTTTATAATATATTTTAAGTCAATTCAAAGGAGCACATTTGAGATAACTCGTATGGAAGAGAGAAAAATACAAATATAAGCATTTGTCGGATGAAATCAAAACAAATATCAAAAGAGAAGTCTTTAATAGGAAATTTCAAATTTCAATGATTTTGTTTCAAAAGGTCTCATTTTCTCAAAAAGTAAAATTTTTAACTAACATTTTTTTCTTCCTCAATAAGAGATTTATGAATAAAATCTTTTTAGTATCATATCCTTGATGTTACTCAATTTTGGATTAATTAAAGGCTTTGCGACATCAGTTTTGTGGTGACAAAAATCTCAACACAAAATAATTTATCAAAAGAAAACAATCACCAGAATTAAAGAAAGAACATCAATCACACAACATGAGAATATACGTGGTTCGGTAAATTGCCTACGTCCATGGAGAGGTCTACGATTTCTTATTTAGCATCTCTCGAACTGATTTTTTCGCATACCCTTTTCCCCGAGCTAGGGGTACAATATATTTATTGTTCAAATAGAAAGAGAAAGAGTGTTGGCATGCAACACGTTAACCTAGTATCCCCTAAATATCTCCTCTGAGATTTTAAGGATGGACTTGGTCACATATTTTTATTATAACCGTCACTTTGAATCCATTATTTGGGTCGGATCCTCCTTTATCTTAGTTGGGCTTAGTCCGGCTACTCTTATGGGTTCTAGTGAGCAAAAAGGCTACCCACAATCGCCCCTAAAAGTTTAGGGGCTATAATTTGGGCTAAAAACTTTTAAATAATGCCTCTGTCTTGCAATTATCAAATTATGTGGGCAGTGAATTATCATTTGGCAGGAAGTTGGGCGTCAAATCTTCTTCGATCAGAGTGCACTATAATTTAGGAGTTTAAACCAAGGCATTGGACGAATTTTAGCGTCACTTCAACTTCTTGCTTCTCTCACTTTCAAGCCATCACTTATTCTCTAAGATTTTTCTCGTTCTCGAACTTGGTCTTCATCACTTCTAAGATATTTTTCAATCATCTTCATTTGCTCGTGGTTTTCTATCGTTCCAAGCTCCATTACTTTCCTTGTAAGTTCTCAGCCTTCCCTCTTTTTGTATTTCCTTTCGTCATTTTATTTATATTGTAGCTAAGGTTTTCCTTATGGCAAGGATAGGTAATAAATCCCTTGTAGAGTTTAGGAAATGCTACAACATCCCTGATTGGGTGGATATTGAGTGTTCCCCTATTCCTCGTAATATTCGCGACGTTGAGGATGGCCCCTGGATTCACATTCTTTTATTGTCCTAAGGGGGTTTAACTTTTCCCCCAAATTGTCTCTTCTTACATTTCTTTCAATATTTTGATATAGTCCAAGCCCAATGTTCTCCAAACATTTGGAAGATTATTAATGGTGTATATAGAATAAACCAACTCTATGACACTAAGTTAGGCTTGGTTGAAATATGTCTTTGTTACTCCTTTTCACGTACTAACTCTGGTCTTCTTTACTTGAAAGCGAGGAGTCCGAATAGGGTGTTAGTAGTTAATCTACCTAATTTCCATAAGGACTATTGGTCTTAAGGGTTCATAGCTTGGAACTAGTAGTTCCCTCCTTAGGTAAGGGGTACGAGGTACACTGGACCTCGGATTCCTACTTATGGGGATGAGTACGTAGGTTGTTGTTCAATCTTCTTTGACTTTTTATCACTGCTATAATGTGTTCTTCCTCTAATGTTTTCCTTGTACTTTATAGCAAAGTCCAAGAACCAGGAGCCTGCTATCCACGAGTTCCGTGTTGCTGAGTTGCTTAAGGACTGGAATATTAGAGACTTTATTATAGAAGGTGAATATACCAGGTCTGCTTCTTTCTTATTAGAATATAAGAACACTATCTCCAGCTTTATCACCCTCCCAGTTGACTCCATCCCTCATCTTGAAATCTCATAGGAAGAATAGGAGGAAGAAGGTGCTCTCCAGCCTATCGACCTAGACAAAGAGGAGGAAATAGGTTCAATGTCTGGTGCTTCTAGAGGTGGTGGAGGTGAGGCAGGATCTTGTGAGGAGGAACTAGAGAGGAAGGGTCTAGTGGAGAGAGATCCAGCGAGGAAGGCTCAAGCTCCGGTAGTTCTGGTTCAGAGAGTTCTAGCGAGGAAGAAATGGATCCTCCCAGAAGGAAGAATTTGATCCCTGATGATGATGATGATGTCTTGATGTCCAGCAGACTAAAAATTCAGAAGACCAGGTCTAGGGATACTGCCAGTGGTTCCCAGACAGCAGCTCACGAGAAGAAGAGGAAAATGAGAGAAGAATAAAAGAGAGAGATTAAGAGAAAGAAAGAGGAAGAGAGGATAAGAGAAGAGGAGAAGAAGAAGAAGAAGGAAGAAGAAGAGAGAAGAAGGGGGGAAGAAAGGCCCAAAAAGGCACAGGCTTCCTTGGTGCCTGGCGCTGCTTCATCCAAGGAGGCTTATGTGGCTTTATCCCCTCATCTCGCCCCTATAATGACTGAGAGGGCGATACTGACTATGGACCGGGAGCGATCATCCAAGATGAGTCCAGACCAGTTAGCCCTGAAGAAAGATCAGGGTCTTACTTTGGTAAGGACATTCTTTTTCTTCTCTGTTGTTTATTTAGCTCTTTTTATTGCTTGGCTTATACTTGTTTCTTTTTACAGTTTCTGTCTAACTATTTTGTCCTCTATCATAGTCGAGATGGGCTGGCGAGGAGGAATGTTGAGCTTGAGGGGAGTCTAAAGACTACTGAGGAAGATCTTACAACTACTGAGGCCTTATTTTCTAAGGAGAGGGTCGGGGAAGCCAAGGAGCTGTAGGAGCTATGCGAGGCTTATAAGATGGTAGTGGATGGTAAGATCGCCATCACCAATGAGAATGCAAAGCTTGCTGAGAAGGTGAGAGCTTGGAGGCAGAAGTGGCCACAGTTAGGGTAAACAGCTACAATGACGGTTGGGAAGTGGCCTACAAAGATGCCGAGAAGCAGATTGAATACTTCTGCTGGGAGAACTTCAAGAAAGGCTAGGAAAATCCTTGGTTACTGCTGGAATTCCTACTGATTCTCCCTTATTTGGTGAGCACAACCTTGGCTCTAAACTCGTTGTTGAAGAATCCCTAGCTGTGAGCCAACCTGCTGCTCCTTCCTCTGATGTTCCTGTTTCTTCTGTTGTCGATGCCCCAGCACTTGGGGCCGAACCGAGTGAGGTCGCTGCTAGAAAAGGGGAAGAGGAAGTTGCCACAGAGCAGGTCGGGGTCGACCAATAGACTCTTAGGACTATTTTTGTATTTTTTCCTTTTTTTGTTCTATTTTTCTGCCGTTTCATGTATTTGTACCTGGTTGTTACCCATTTTTAATGAAGTGATTCAGTTTTTGCTCTTACTGATATATTTTTATTATTCTCACTCATTGTCTTGTAGTTTGTTAACCTTGATGATTATACTCATGTCTCTTCTCGTCTAGGCCAAATCCTTGGTTCCAATGTAAGCGACCAAATTCGCCGAGCATTCGTCAAGATCTGTAAATCTCTTAGGATAAGGAATCAATATTATAAGGATCAATCTGAGGTAGTAGCCTGGTTGAAGGATAAACTTGCAGAGGTGGAGGAGGTCGGTGCCTCCGTTTAACAAGAGATGGAGGCCTTGAAGGCTAATCTCTTGGATGCCTCTAAGATCAATAAAGTTAGAGAGGTTATACAACTGGAGAACGCTGACTTAAGGAGGGAAGTCGCGCGTCTCAAGGAGAATGCACCAAGCGTTGCCCCTTCAGTCATACAGGGTTCTTCTTCATCAACTAGGCAGCAGCGAGCTAGGCTTAGTGAAAGTGGTTCAGCTTGGGAGATTGCCTAACTGAGTGGAGATGTTCGGAGGGCGTACGTGATAGCTGTTGGCTTCAAAGGGGCATCACCCTACTGAGGCACTTATTCAAGAAAGGTCCACGACAATGTGGACAGATGGGTATGACCAGGGCTGGACGGACGCACCCACAAGGTTAAAAGAGGACGAGGAGCGATCTTTTATCAAAGGGTGGCTGAGTGCCCTCAGGGAGTTAAAAGTGCCTAAGAACTCTGTTCTTTGGTATAGATATGAGATTACTCCTTCGTCTATGGAGAAAAATCCATTCAGAAGGGATGATCGTTGGATCCCAATAGACGCAAAGCCAAGGCAGCTATAAGAGTCAAGCCCGGAAGAGGTCAAGGAGGACTTCGCCCCTTATCCAAACAATGGTCGAAGAATGCAAGTGGCTAATTACCTTGCTCAACGACCTAGTCCCACTTAGGATCCAATTTATTCTTTCTTCTTTTTCTATTTTCTCACCGTTGTATATGTAACTGTGTAACCTTTAGAAATAAAAGTTTTATGTTTTGGGCAGTTGCCGACTAAATATTTTTTGGATTGATAATCTCTAGTGATTTTGGGCTTCTCAGTCGACTAACCTCGAGCTTGTTCTTTAATGAGTATTCTCCCAGTCCATTATGTCAAAGACGTACCATTCCACCTCCCTTTACCTTTTAGATCATGTCGTCACACTTCCTTAGGCCTAAGTAAGACGATGGTGAGGATACAATTGACTAGTGGGCAATCCACCCGGGTAGGATTTTTGAATCCAAACTATGTTGGCGACTAACTTGGGTTGGACATATTGCCTGAGGATTCCTTACCGGTCTTTACTTGTTACCAGGTTAACCTCGGAGTCCAGTTGTGTTACGAATAATGTCCTGAGGAGGGTTATTAAGTATCAACCCTGCTTGTTTCACTATGGCGAAGTCGAGGTGGTATAAACCTGGCTATTGCGATGTAGCCACAAGAGGTTATTTGTGTTAAAACAATGAAGCCTGTAACTTGGAAATGGTGCATAAAATAGCATACATTTGAGAATACCAACATATATATAATGCCAAAGCCAACCGAGTTTTATTGATAACAGTCAGAAATAAAAATGCAACATTAATTTGTAAATGAAAATTTGCCTAAACTAATGGTGCATGAAGGAATTTAAAAGTAGAATTTCTTTAGATTGGCTGCAATCTAGTATCTCGGTATCTCCCTGCCTTCCAACATTTCCAAGTGGTAGGCTCCTTGTAGGTCGTTCCTTATGACCTTGAATGGTCCCTCCCAGTTAGGTCTAAGCTTTCCATCTGATGGTTTCACCGCGTTACCAAGAACTTTCCTTAGGACGTAGTCTCCGACTTGGAGTTTCCTTGGGCCGACTTTCTAATTGTACTATGCCATCTTAAGTAGAGCCAAATCTCATCATTCATCTACAAAGTTAAGCTCGGTGAGTAATGCTTCATCGTTTGGCCTTGGACACCAACGTCAACTTCATGGTGGGAAGACCAACTTCTAAGGGGATGATCGATTCCATTCTGTATGCGAGTGCAAAAGGTGTTTTCGCAGTTACTTATCTCGGGGTGGTACGATAAGCCCAGAGTATGTGGGGCAGTTCACTTGCCCATGCCATTTTATCTCATTCAAGGCGCTCCCTCAATCCATTGATCACTGTCCTGTTAGAGGCCTCGTCTTGGCCACTTTTTTGAGGGTATGCTATAGAGCTAAAGTAGTGCCTGATACTATGAACACTGTAAAAGCTTTGGAAGGGGAAACTTTTAAATTGGGTCCCGTTATCGGTAATGATTGTCCTGGGTATGTCGAAGCCCGTGATAATATTCCTCCATATAAACCTTATCATGTCAGCGTCCCTGATGCTCGCTAGTGGCTCTGCCTTTATTCATTTTGTGAATTAGTCAGTGACTATCAATAGATACTTCCTATTTCCAGATACGGTAGGCAAAGGACCCACGATGTCTAGGCCATACTAGGCGAAGGGATAGGGTCTAGTTAAATACTTTAAGTCGATGGAAAGCTAATGGATTAAGGGCGGGTGTTTTTGGCATTTTTTATATCTTCGAACATAGGTTCCATCATCCTTTTGCATCTATGGCCACCAGTATCCTTCCTTCATTGCTCAGAATGCTATCAACATTCCTCCTGCATGACTTCCACAAATCCCTTTATAGATCTCATGCAATACTTGCTCGATGTCCTGTGGATGAACGCACTGGAGGTATGGGCCATTGAAAGATTTTTCATACAGTTTTCCCTCAGGAGATAAGTGAAAGAGAGCAGCCTTGACTCTTATCTGATGGGATATCTTCTTGTCACTGGGTATCTTATCATCTCGTAAATAATCTATAATGGGATCCATCCATCTCGGAGCTTCTACAAT
The DNA here is from genome assembly GCA_949130495.1 of Sambucus nigra. Taxonomy (NCBI): domain Eukaryota; kingdom Viridiplantae; phylum Streptophyta; class Magnoliopsida; order Dipsacales; family Adoxaceae; genus Sambucus; species Sambucus nigra. The sequence goes on from OX422212.1 coordinate 412,469,101, forward strand.
ATGGATTATCTTCTCAAGGTTTTGTAACTCATTGTCCTTATGAATACTAGATTGCGCAAGGAAGTCAATTTGTATGGTTCTTCTCATATTCCGAGTCAATTGTTGAACTTAGCGCTGCTAGGGCATCTGTATGGCTATTCTGTCCCCCGGGGAATTGATAAACATTGACTTGATCGAAGTTGTCCATTAATTCTTTTACAATGGCAAGATAAGTTGCTGTCCTTTCGTCTTTTGTGTTGAAGTCGCCACTTACCTGGTTGGAAACTAGCTGCAAATCGCCAAAGACTGAAATATGCCTTGCCCCTAGTAGCTTTGCTTTATGTAGTTCGGTTATCAATGCATTGTACTCCGCCTCATTGTTGGAGGCTTTAAATCTTAGTTTAAACCCCTGCTCGAGCACCGGGTTCTCAAGAGTCACTATCACAACACCCACTCCCGCCCCCTTGAGTTGAAGGCTCCATCAACATATAATGTCCAAACAACTGAACTTCCTTTTAAATAATTGGTTTTGGGTTGTTCGTAAGGTTTCTCCCCTATAAATTTGGCAATGAAGTCTGCCAATACTTGCGCTTTGATGGCTGTTCTTAGTTGAAAGTGGATATCAAACCTTCCAAGCTATACTGACCACTTGGATAGTCGGTCGGAGAGATCTCCTTTCCTTAGAATGACCTTAAGAGGGTGTGAAGTAATTACGATGATGGAATGGACTTTAAAATAATGCTTTAGTTTTCTTGAGGCTACCACCAGGGCGTAAGCGAGCTTCTCTAACGGCATGTATCGATGTTCGGCCTTTAAGAGAGTTTTTCTCGTGTAGTAGACTGTATGCTGGCTTTCATCCCTCTTACATACCAAGGCAGAGCTCACCGCGTGGTCTCATACTTCTAGGTAGAGGTATAGCGGATTATTCTGCCCAAGAATTACGAGCAAAGGGGGCCTACTCAGGTAGACCTTGAGCTCCTCGAGGGCATTCGAGCAATCTTTATCCCATATTACTCCTTTGTACCTTTTTTACAATTAAAAAAATGGTTGGCATCGTTCTAAAGACTTAGAAATTAACCGGTTGAGTGCGGCGAGCATTCCTGTCAGTTTTTGTATGTCCCTTACTGTTTGGTGTAGCTGGACCTTGATGATGGCATCAATCAGGTCGGGGTTGGCCTCTATCCCTCTCTTGCTGACTAAGTATCCAAGGAATTTTCCTGACTATACACCGAAGGAACACTTACTTGCGTTAAGTTTCATTAGGTACTTCCTAAGGGTTTCGAAGGTTTTAGCCACGTCGGAGAGGTGGTCATCCTTGAGTTTGCTCTTGACGAGCATGTCGTCGATATAAACTTCCATGGTATCCCCCATTTGGTCTTTGAACATCTTGGTGACCAGCCGCTGATAGGTTACCCCTATATTTTTAAGGTCGAAAGGCATAACCTTATAGCAATATAAACAAACAATGGTTATAAAGGAGGTTTTATCTTGATCTGGCACATGAAGGGGGATTTGATGGTATCCCGATCATGCATCTAAAAATCTCATCCTCTCATGTACAGCCGTGGCATTAACTAGTTGTTCTATCTTTAGAAGGGTAAAACTGTCTTTGGGACATGCCCTATTGAGGTCTGTGAAGCCAATACAAACTCTCCACTATTCATTGCTCTTAGGAACCACTACTGGGTAGGATAACCATTTGGGGAATTGAACTTCCCATATGGACCCTACGTCGAGTAACTTCTCGACCTCTTTTTTTACTACTTTTGCCTTTTTTAGGGATGTTCGGCGAGCCTTTTGCGCCACTGGCCTGAAAGCTGGGTCCACGTGTAGTTGATGACACGCGATGCTGGGGTCAATCCCAAGTAGCTCATAGGGCTCCCATGTAAAAACATACACGTTGCTCCTGAGTAAGGTATTTAGTTATCTTTTCTCCCGATCAGTCAAGGAGGTGCCAATCAAAATCTTCTTTTCGATTATGCCACTTCCAGTCGTGACCTCTTCCAAGTCTTCAATGACCATTTCGGAGGGGAGGAGCCTGGTTTCCTCCACCCCTGGTCGACCATACCTTAGCTTCTATTTGGAGGGCATCAATGTCTCATGACCTTCTTGCTTACCTTTCACTTTTTTTACTTTCTTCTCCTGTTTAGGGCGTATGGCCGTGATGAAACACTTCCTCGCCGCAACCTGGTCCCCGTGGATTTTAGCTATTCCTCGATTAGTTATGTACTTCAACTTCTGGTGGTAGGTCGTTGGGACGACCTTCATTGTATGAAGCCACCCCCGTTCGAGGATGGCTTGGTATGATGATTCGATATCGACAATAAGGAACTCAATCAATTTGTAGATGCTTCCTTCCCTAACTGGCAGGACAACCTTTCCCAGAGGGCTTGTGACATTCCCAGCGAAGCCGACCAATGGGATAGTGGCTTTTTTCAGATCTGCTATACTTAACTTCAGCTTCCTAAATAACTCGAGGTACATTACTTCGAATGAGATGCCTTGGTTGATGAGAAGCCTATCGACGTCCCAATTGGCTAACCTAAGTGTAATGACCAGTGCGTCATGATGAGGGGTTCTTAGCCCCACTAAATCTTTGTCTATAAAAATGATATGCTTGTTATAATCAACGTCCTCTAGTCATTTCCACTTCCCCGCCTGAGACTTGGTTGTAGAGGTGGCAATTGGGGTCAACAGGTCGTGTTTCGGACCGACACGACACGACACGACAAGGTTTTTTCGGATACGAACACGACACAACACGAATTCGTATTTTTTTAGTTGACATGAATACGACCCGAATAAAAAAAACACAGGACGACACGACACGAATACTAAAATTTCTTAAATTTTATGCCTAAAAACACGATAACATGACACGACACGACTAATAATTCAGACACGAACACAACACGACACAACTTTGTGTAAAAAAATACGACACGAACACGACATATCGTGTCAATTTCGGGTCCATTTCGTGTCGTTCCGTGTCATTTTTTGTGTCATTTCTAAAATTGCCACCCCTACTTGGCTAGGTCAATCTGGAAGGCCTGTATAACTGCGGTAAACTTCTTAACTTCCATTCGAGCTGTGTTCCCTTAAATTTGTTTGAGGTTTGATTCCCCATATATTACTGCAAACTCATGACCATCATCCTCCTCAAGGACGTTATCCGATCGCTACTCGCCTTTCGCTGTCGCTTTATCTGTCTTCTTTTCCATGAAGTCATTAAGTCCTCGAGGTGAGACTTCAGGGCCTTACAATGTTCAGTTTTATGTCCACCTTCCTTGTAAAATGCGCATCTCAACGCGTTGTTTCGCTTTGAGGGGTATCCTCCCATCTTCCTTGGCCATTTAACGAATGGCTCGTCCTTTATCTTCGTTAGGATCTTATAGACTGTGTTTACAGCTTGAAATGCCTTTAAGGCGTCATTTTTGTTCCCATTCTTGGAGCCGTTATGGCCCCCATTCTTATTCCCTTTCTTTTGTGGTTCAATCTTCTCGCCCCCTTACCTGTTTTCGTGCGACCATTTCCCCTGTGTTAAGATGGGTCACATCCTCGACTTTGGTGTATTTCTCAATATGGAACATTAAGTCATTGATGGTTGTGGCCTCCTTCTTCATTAGGGACTGGTGCAAGAGGCAAGAGCTGGGCAATCCTATTTTGAAAGATGCTACGGCGACTTGATCCGAGCAGTCTTTAACCTCATTAAATATCTCCCAGGACCTCTTTGCATACTCTTGGAGGCTCTTATGTGGCTTCTTCTTCATAGTGAGCAAGGCATCCATCCTCTTCGAATGGGAGATGCTCATAATGAAGCGAGCAGTGAACAGTTCGGTCGAGGATTTGAAACTCTTGATGGATCGATAAGGTAACTTCTAGAACCACTTCTCGGCCACATCGTGCAAGCTCGAGGGGAAAATTTGGCACATAAGTGCATCATTATGATTCCATAGAGTCATTTATTATCCGTATTGCCTAACATGGTCGATGGGATCTGTTTTCCTATAGCAAATCTTGAACCTGGGAATCGCAAACTTCTTTGGGGCTTCCTCCTCTTCTATCTCCCTTGAAAAAGGAGACTTCATCTGAGTTTTGAGAGCTCTTCTTGTTAACTCCCTTGCTGATCTGGCACCACGGTGAGCTGGGTACTGATCCATCTCTCTCCTAACCAGGCTTTGGATATCATCATTCTATCGATGGGGACTTCTGTACTAGCGAGATGATCGTGAGTGCTCAGAGTGGTGGTCGCCTGATCTGGGTCTTTCCATTATCTCTAAACCACGTCTTGGGCTTCTTCCTCGGCTGCGAGATTTGATCGCCTGAGGGCTAGGAGTCCTATTCTGGCGTCTCCTCATATTTCGATGGAGCTCTATCTCCAGTCTCTCCAGTCGCCTCTTGAGGTTGGCATTCTCGTTTTCCTATTGGCGAGTGGTTTCTTCCTACTCTTGGAGCTTGGCCTCATAGGCATCGATTAGCCTAGAAATTTTCGTGGACCTGGGTGGCCCATGACTTTCTTTAGAGACCAGCCTTTCCAGGCGAAGTCTCGGGTTTGAATTGCTTATTTTAGATCTTACCCTTGGGGGGTTTAGCTGTTATTGAATGTCTCATGCTTGAGGAATATTACTGCTATGATGTGACATTGTTGGTTCTTACTGGTAAGGATTTTTAGAGGAGAAAGCAATCATTTCCCACAGACAGCGCCAATTGTGGTGACAAAAATCTCAACATAAAACAATTTATCAAAAGAAAACAATCACCAGAACTAAAGAAAGAACATCAATGACACAACACGAGAATATACGTGGTTCGAAAAATTGTATATGTCCACGGAGAGGTCTACTATTTCTCATTTAGTATCTGTCGAACTCATTTTTTCATATACCCTTTTCCCCGGGCCAGGGATACAATATATATATTGTTCAAAAAGAAAGAGAAAGAGTGTTGGCAGGCAATACGTTAACCTAGTATCCCTTGAATATCTCCTTTAAGATCTTGGGGATGGACTTAGTCACATCTTTTTATTATAACCGTCACTTTGAACCGATTATTTGGGACGGGTCCCCCTTTCACTCAATCATTACTAAAGGTGTGGAACTATAGCCAATAAAAGGTAATTCTTACAAGCCCAAAGTTGCAACCCTTACCACACCATATCTCATGATTTTGAAATATAATCTTTTTCTACTCCAACTATAATCGAAAAAATCTCACAAGAACAAAGGGTAAAATGACACCCTTTTTCAATTCACATACATTATGAAAGAACCATAAAGCGTTACTCAAAATGTTTCGTTTATTTGTTCATAAGATAATGCTCAAATTATTGTATGATATAAGTGCAGTGGGTTATGATATATACTGAAGATAAATTAAGCTCAAAAAATCATAAACTTTCATAGCTTTTAAATTCTAGGCATAAAGTTCATAGTCACAGACACAACCAAGATACAAACATCATGAACAAATAAGTCAATAAATTAATGCCAAAATTTAGCAAGTTAACATATAAGTACATAACCAAAAAAGTATCAAGAAACAAAATCTGGGTCAAAGCATCAAACCAGTAGAATGAGCTAGGGAACAAGATAAACATTCTAAAGAGTCGTATGCACAATAAGAAACCTTTCTTTCTATTAGAAATGAACTAAACTAGTGAGGGATATAATTTAGTCTCTAATATCTTATATAAATAATCCTTATTAATCCACAATTAATTCAAATGCGGCGAGTTAGGAGTAGGTTAACATTGGGCGTATTAGCAATCTTCAAGGCCTTTTTAGTTTGATAAGACAAAACTGGTCACTCAATTTTCCCGTAACGTTATTCTTAGCAAATCTGTTATTCTTTCTAACATTACAAAAGTGCAAGGTCAACCTAAGAAGATAATAAATTCTCTCAAATATCCTTCCCTATGGCAATGATCACATTTATAAATTATAAGATAAAGGATGGGGGAAATTTTTTGGGGAACAACTTATTCAAAAAGTTAAACTTTCTTCAACTTACAAAATCTTAACGATGTCCTTTATTATGATAATTAGAGCAAGTAATATCTCTTATGGGTTCTTTATCATGAAATTATGATTTCTGCACAAAATTTGAGAAACAACATTTTTCTCTTTCAAATTGTTCATCCTATCATTTTTCCTTTGCTTCTGAAAGTTTTTGAAACCATGATCATAAGTGCACAAATGATCTAATGTTAAAGGTTTGACATTAAAAGTCTTTCTTCTAGAAAAGTCTTGATAGATAGGATCTAGTTCCCTAGAAAGATTTTCAATTTTCTTTAAAAGTTTAACGTTAAAATCAATACTATTTTGAAATTCCGTTTTCAAAATGCCCACTGAGATGGTCAAACCATGTCTTTTAATTTTCAAAATGGACAAACATTCATTCTTAACTAAAGGTGAATCTTTATCTTCTATCAATTCATGACGAAATTATAAGAAGTCGTTAAATTCTAAATCTAGCGCTTTAACTTTAGTATGTTGGGAATAACCATGAGCATCCATTGATTGAAAGAATTCAATTTCTTCTTTAACGAAATTAAACTCATTAAAAATCTCAATTTTCTCATTTACTAGGGCTTTGATTTTATCAATTAATATATCCCTATCAAAAAGTAATCAAGAAGATTCATGGTCCTCGTTTTCTTTGGCGTCTTTTTTTTCCAAATGTTTCACTCTCATAAAAAGATTAACATTGGTTTTAGATAAAATCATGTTTTGAGAAACAAGCACATCAAATGAATAACATAGATCATTACCTTCAAAATCACTAACATAAGATTCAACAACATTTGAGCTTTAATAATGCACAAAGTTGGATGGTGTTATAAGAACAAAAAAAGTTATGACCTTTTATTTTTATTTTTGTAGGTTCATGTATTCGTTTATTAACTTAAATTATATATTTACATACACTTGATCTACTGGTGATTAAAGATAATAAATAGAGGTCTAACTCTAATTCCAGTTGAGAGTACATGTGCTCGAAACTAAGATGGATGGAGGATACTCAATTGAAATCACTTTTTAATAAAGAGATAAGGTTTTCCATTAATTATTGTTAATGATAAAAATGATAAAGCCTATGGTCTATGTGACAAATTATTTACAAAGTAGATAAACCAAAATTTATCTTCAATGTTAGGTGATTTAATATATGTGCGAAATAGTGAACAAAATAGCATAACACCAAGGCGCAAGAGGAAAAACCCACAATGGAAAAAAAAACTTGTGCCCATAGAACGACAAATGAACTATGATATGACTTACAAAGGAGAATCTCTTACAATAATAATGCATAACTTCCCCTGAATACACTTTCGCACCATATCTTTTACCAATGGTAAGGAGTTAACATATGTATCACATTTAATAATTGCGACCGATTTTGGTCACAACTAATGTCTTCTTCAAGATACTATCAACAAATCCTCCTTTTGAAGTGGAAGAAGAAATTTGTTTTCAAAATCTTATAACAAAGTTGAGAATCCTTCAAATGAGTGTAGTACCACTTTTTAGGTGTGCGAGAACCTAAAGTGAAAGTGTTTTAAAAATTAGGCTTAGCTCATAAATATATTTTTTGGATAAGTAAAATCTAAAAATAACTCAAAAACAAATTAGAAAGAGATTTGTTAAAGGTATAAAAGGATTTTAAATAAAATAAATTTACTCCACGATATATTTCGATTTCAAAAGTATTAAAAATTAAAATATTTAAAAATTATAAAGAAGAGAAAAAAAGATTAAAACTTGGAAGAATATTATATTCAACATGAAAAGAAGTTCTAAACTTGAAAAGATTTTTCTCTCTTACAAATGAATCTCTTGGAAAGAATGAACAAACATGTATTTCAAAATATATTGTTTTTAGAAGAATTCACAAAATCACACAATTCTCACACTTCACACTACTTCAAAATGAATTGCAAACCCAAATGCATATAAACTCCAGATTGTAAAAGAGTTTTGGGGGGACAAGTAGATAAGTTGTAGCCTTCCAATGGAGTGAAAAGATGAAAAAATGAAAAGATATGGTAGGATGTTTAGTTTTGCACGAGTTTCTAGAAAAGATGTGTAGAACCTAGCAAAAACCAACCTTTTGTGTTAGTCTGTACATCTTTGCTTGAGCTTCGTTGCAGTGAAAATATTTTTCGTTGTCGTGATGTTTCGATGAAATCGGGCCGTGGCATTACTGAAAGAACTCTAATCAAGTGCACATTCACTAAAAGGGCCGTATTTTTCCTAACTCCCAATTGCAATTCGCACTGTCATGCCTACGGCTAGTTTATGTCACTATAGCGTGTGTAGTGGGGGCCTATATTAGGGGTCGTATAAAAGTTTTTCTTTATCTGTAGTTTCATTCGTCTTTAATTCCTTTAAATTATTTTATAATTCTTTTAAACCGATTGAACTCCTTCTAAGTCTAATCTCAAAATATATTTAATTTGGTTTTGGTGATTGAGTTTAACAAGTCCTCTTTTTTTCTGCATGGAACTTTTGTACAGTTTTAACCCCAAAAGTTCCCAAGCACACTGCTCAGTTTTTGGTTTTCTTTTCAGTGTTTTAGAAAAACCCTTTTGTACATAAAATCATATAATTTAATGGTGTTTTCTAAAACAAAATTTTCCCTAATTTCAGTATAAAAATCTGTTAAGGTTTGGCTTTGGTTGTAATCAAAGCGTGAGGATATTTTCATAGATCGGTGAGCCAATTGAAACCTTATGGAGATGGATGGGTTCATGTTTCGAAGCTACCATCGAATGGATTGATTGTCATGTTTCGAAGCTATCATCGAATGCCATCGACACAGTGTCTTAGTGTCACTTCCAGACGGGTCTCACCATTATTCTAGTAGTGAGCATGCTGCTAATTATTCATGCAAGTTCTCTACCGTGCATGCGAAAAAAATGGTACTTTAGCTGGTTAAGTAGTATGGTGGCTCCATTGGAGCCAGATGATATGGTCATGAGTTTTCTGATGTGTTTTCGAATGATCTTCGTGGATTACCTCTACACTAAGAGGTGGATTTTGATATAAAGGTGCATCAACTCATCTCGCTTATCTCTATCCCACCTTACATAATGGCACCATCAAAATTACAGGAGATAAGGGTTAAGTTAGAGGAGTTCACCAATAAGGTCTTCATTCATCCTAGTGTGTCCTTGTGGGGAGCTTTAGTCGTCTCTGCTAAGAAAAAGGAAAATTCCCTACGACTTGGCATTGATTACATGCAGTTGAATAGGGTGACGGAGAAGAATAAATACCCTGTGCCCCGTATCCTTGATTTGTTTAACCAGCTACATGGGGAAAGCATGTTTTCAAAGATTGACCTTCGATTTGGGTACCATCAATTTCACGTTAGGGAGGATATCCTTAAAATGGCATTTAGAACTCAGTATATGGGCACTATGAGTTCCTAGTGATGCCCTTCGATTTGACCAGTGCCCCAACAATAATCACAGATATAATGTACTACATTTATTGTCCCTACTTAGACAGATTTGTGGTTGTCTTTACAGATGATATATTGTTTTATTCGTCATTGGATATAGACCACGAGGATCACATTCGCCCGACGTTACAAGTGCTCAGGGATAACCAACTATATGCTAAGTTCAGCAAGTGCCAATTCTGGATGGAGGAGGTTAAGTTCCTTGGCTATGTATTTCCTGGCGAGGGAATTTTTGTCGACCTTTTCAAGGTGGAGGTCATCCTGGGGTAGGATAAGCCAAGGATAGTCGCAGAAGTGCATGGTTTCCTGAGTTTGTCCAGTTACTACCACAGATTTGTGTAGGACTTCTCGAGGGTCATATTGCCTTTCACCATGTTTAATCGGAAGGATATACACTTTGAGTGGTCAGAGGACTGTGAGTCATATTTTTAGGAGCCGAAGGTTAGGTTGAATTCTGTGCCCATTCTTATCCTCCCAATGCGTGACAAGGGATACACCATGTATTGTGACGCTTTGGGGTCAGGTCTTGATGAAGTATTGATGCCGAATGGGAAGGTATCCATTTATGCATCTCGTCAACTAAAGGTGCATGAGAGGAATTACCCCAACCATGATTTGGAGTTGGCCGCCGTGGTATTTTCATTTAAGAGCTGGAGGTATTATCTATACGGGGAACAATTTGAGGTGTTTCTCGATCATAAGAGCCTCCGATACATCTCACGCAGTGTGATCTAAATCTCCATCAGAGACAATGGATGGAGTTGATAGAGAACTATGATTTCTCATTAGACTATCATCCCGAAAAGTCCAATGTGGTGGCTGATGCTCTTAACCAAAAGTCTAGTCTCACCCTTGCAGCGATAAGGTTTGCAATGTCTAGCAAGTTTATGAAAGGGCGTACCTTTGGGGTGTAGTGGTTAGGCCACTCATTCAGTGAAAATTCCTTGACGGCCAGTCATGTGATCCCGAGTTTTCCCAATACCGTGATCATATTCAGAATGGTGAGGTATTTGACACTCTTACCATGGATAAGGATGGCGGGGTATGATACAAGGGTCAATTGATTCTCTAGATTATTGATGAGATTTAAGACAAGGTGATGGTAAAGGAACATCCCTCGCACTTCAGCATACATTTCGGTGCCATAAAGATGTATAAGGATCCGTGCAGGGATTTATGGTGGTTCATCATGAAGATGTATGTGGCGACATATGTAGCTGAGTGATAAACTTGTCAATAGGTGATGGAGGAGCATAAGAAACCAGCAGGACTATTGCGACCATTACTCGTGGAAAAGTGGAAGTGACATAATATCACGATGGATTTTAGCATGGCATTACTGTGGTCTGAGTATGGTCATGATGCAGTGTGGATTTTAGTGGGCTGACTCATGAAGTCTGTGCACTTCTTGCCGATCAAGGTCATGGACAGCATGGCTAAGTTGGTGAGGCTGTACGTTCGAGAAATAGTCAGGCTTCAAGGTGTTCCATTCTCAATTGTCTCAGATCAGGATCCCCAACTTGTAACTTGATTTTGAAAAAAGTTCCAATAGGAGGTGGGTACCGAGCTTAATATGAGGACAAAATATTATTATGAGACTGACGGGCAGTCGAAGTGAACCATCCAGATTCTAATAGATATGTTGAGAGCTTATGCCCTCTATTTTCAGTGCAGTTGGATGGAGCATCTGCATCTGGTGGAGTTCTCCTACAATAAAAGTTATCAGGTGAGCATCGAGATGGCTCCCTATGAGGCTCTTTATGGGAGGCCATGCCGCACTCCGATTAGTTGGGATGAGATGGGTAAGAAGCATCTCACTAATTCAGAACTGATTCAAGAGATGATAGAGAAGTTTCAGGTAATTCAGAAAAGAATTATGATGGAACAAAGAAGATAAAAAAATTACGGCGATAATCGTCGGTTACCCATGAATTTTTGGGTAGGTGACCATGTGATTCTAAAGATTAGAGCAAGAATCGGTAGTCAATGATTCGAGCAGAAAGGGAAGTTGGCCCCAAGGTGTATCAGTCCTTTTGAAATTCTGGAGTGAAATAGGGGTGTGTGGTACCATTTGGTGCTGCCTGCACAGTTGTCTCAAGTTCATAACGTATTCTATGTCTTTATGTTGAAGAAGTATCTTCACGATCCCCGGCATGTCATCGATTGGAACCTTATCGAATTAGAGGAAGATGTTGCGTTTCCCACGCGACCTATAGATATTTTGGACCATGAGGACAAGGTCCTGTACAATAAGGTAATTTCATTAGTGAAGGTCCTTTAGGAGTTTTAGGGCATCGAACGTGCGGCTTGGGAACACGAGTTGGATATGCAAGAGAAGCAACCGAAACTCTTTCCATAGATGGTTATTCTAATTTCGAGGATTAAATCTCCTAAAGTGGGTAGAATGTAATACCCACGCCCAATATATTATCTCTTTCCATGTAAAGTTATATTTATGAATGAATATTGAGATTGAACCATCATCGTAGCCTTCGTGCTTGTCGAATAGGAATTTTTATGGCCTAAAGTTCAAATTATTAGGAAGCAAGAGTTGTTCGAACGAGAGTCTTTATCATTCGAACAAGTCGTCAGAAAAAAGTTCGAACGAGTTTCTAACGACTTAGAAAATGGTCGATTTCCCTCAGTATCTGGAATCTCGTTGGAAGTATGTGCTTGAACAAAGTCCCTTGTCATTCGAATGAGGGGCCTTTCCGTTCAAACGAGGTACTTCTCACGTCCTATTTAACCCTAATTTTTAGCCTCGTTAGATGCTCGTTCGAATAAAGAGGGTTCTCATTCAAACTATATTAGATGTCATTCAAACGACTAGAGCTAAACTCGAATAACCTTGTATATTTTTAATGTGTTATCAACACCATAGCCCTTGGATCTATCAAACCTATGGTGCTCCAAATGAAGAAAACGTGTAAAATATGCGGGGATTGGGTTTTTAAATCATTTTGTTGGTTATTTTGGGGTTATAAGAAGAGAGAAAGGGTCGGTCTTCCACCACCATTTTCATCACCCATATGTCCTCTCTCTCTCTCTAAGTTTCAAGAGTTCATCTTCTTCCCCAAGCATATCTCACCTTAGTTACACCTTGCCACCTTCATAAGATACCATTTCCACCCCATTTCCATGTGTTATTATTCCATTTGAAGCATTGTCAATGACATAAGTGGGCAGCGTCAAGAAAATAGGATAAACTTTGGAGTATTTTAAAGAAATTTTTGGAGTATTTGAGTTAGGAGATTCAATCTTCATCTTCTTCCTTATCTCCTATTTAAACCATAAGGTAGGGTTTTCCTCTTCCTAAGATTTTAAGAATTCTAGCTATGAAAAATGTGTAGGATGCATGCTAGATAATATTTAATGCCAAAAATGAAGTTATTTGCTAATATATTTAAGTCTTGCAAAAACATAATTTTTTTTCAAAAACACAAGCCCTAAATGGGTATTTTATGAATAATTGGCCTTTTTACCTTTAAATATGGAAAGAAAGCATGAAAAGTGTAAATCCATGATTTATATCTTCTTTAGTTCATTATAGGCTTGAAATCCTCTATAACATGTGTAGAATCATATAGTATGATAAAATATGACATTTTAGACTTGATAAATCATGTTGAAATGAGTTTTATGAGAAAATGACTAAATAGTAGAAAAATGGCCCTAAATATGTGTTATAAATATTGTTATAAATATGCGTTAATACAAGCTAAACTATTAAACGTTTTCGGGATTAATTAAAATATATGTTATATGTATAGTATTTTTTGTAGAAAACGTATAAATTAGTATTGCCCACCCTGGTGAGCGTTCACTCACCCTTTCCTTTTATGTTAAAACCGCTACCTCCACTGTAGGTACTTCGTGTAAGGACGTCGTGAAGGATGCCGATAAGGCCCCAGAGGGAAACCAATGTCGTTAGTGCTCTGAAATTTTATTTAAATTATATTTTGGAATATTGGTAATTCTGGACTTTAAACGTTTTATTCGTGCCTTTGGCCATGGTTTGTACTAATACAAGGATAATTATGATTTAATTCTTATTTAATTAGTATTGTGGATTAAATCATATTTTTATAAATGAACCTTGTAAATTGACTTAATTACTTAAAGTGGTCTCCTCTTTTTCTAACTTAAAAATGGTAAATTAATCTTTAATGAGTAGTTCGAATTAAGGGTTTTCTCAAATAGTAAAACTAAACTTTCCCCTCCTCCTTTAACCCCTTGATTCGATACGGGTTGACCCAACGATGACCCAAACCCAGGTCAGGATGTTACATTACGTATCAGGGAGCAGGTTGTCCCTAAGACCATGTGTTTTACGAGATACGGGTCTTATAAGTTTAGGGTTATGCCGTTTGGGGTAACCAATGCACCTACAGTTTTTATGGATCTCATCAACCAAGTGTTCCGGGATTTCTTATATCAGTTTTCTATTTTCTTCATAGATGACATCCTGGTTTATTCTCGGATAGTGGGCAAACACAATGAGCATTTACGAATGGTTCTTCAGACTTTAAGTGACCATCATTCGTATACCAAGTTTTAGAAGTGTAGATTTTGGTTGCGAGAGATGCAGTTCTTGGGTCATATATTCTCCTAAAAGGGGATTTCGGTGGATCCGAGTAAAGCGTCAATGGTGAGGGAGTGGGACAGCCCAAGGCACTTATGGAGGTTCATAGTTTTATGGGGTTAATGGGTTACTACCATAAATTTATAGAGGGTTTTCGAAGATTTTGGTTCCCTAGACAAATTTGACTCATAAGGGCGTACCTCTTATTTGGGATGACCACGGTTAGTTGGATTTTGATTAGCTAAAGGACTAGTTGACTTTAGCACCAGTGCTCGCATTGCCTAGGGGAGGAGCGGTGTACTTTATTTTTACCGATGCGTCTTTATGGGGACTTGGGAGAGTTCTATATCAGGAAAGCGTGATATCGCTTTCGCATTTCATAAGCTACAGCCCCGTGAGAAGAACTATCCCACTCATGACTTGGAGTTAACAATAGTTGCATTTACCTTGAATATTTGGAGGCACTAGTTATTGGGAGAGAAGCTTTGGTTGTGCATGGACCACAAGTTAGAGAAGTATATTTTCATGCAAAAGGAATGGAATATGAGGTTAAACAAATGGCTTTAATTCATAAAGGATTACCAATTTGACATTCAGTACCATTCGATAAAGGCTAACGTGGTGGTATATGTGTTGAGATGTATACCTATGGGGTAGTTAGCAGCAGTTTGGAAGGTGATGTGGGATGACCTTTGTCAGGAGGAGGTAGTCAGGGCTTACATGGCAGTGATAACCATCACACTTGATATCATTGTAAGGGTTGTGAAGGCACATGCATGGGATCCTTTTTGTCTAGAAAAGGTGCAACAGCTTTAGAAAACAGATCAGAGTCCTACTCAGTCAGTTCTGAGGGTGGATTACGCTTCAATGGAAGGTTAATTATCCCAGATGATGAGGACCTACGATGCATAGTTATGGAGGAGTCGTATGGGTCATGATTCTCGATCTATCCAGGAGAGGACAAAATATACCAGGATATGAGGAGGCAATATTGGTGGGTTGGTATGAAATGAGACATTGAAGATTTTATCTCCAGGTGCACCACTTATAGATGGTAAGGGTTGATCATCACAGACTAGCCTAGATTTTGTAGTCGTTGGAGATTCCAGTGTGGAAATAGGAGAGTATATCAGTGGATTTCATCATAGGGCTACCGACGTCACAGAGGAGTCTAGGCCTGTCAATTGATCAGGTTCAGATCGGATCTAAGGAGATCCAGATCCATTTAGTAGGCACTTAATCGGATCTAGATCCTAATCGGGTCTTAATCGGATCTGTAATATTGGATCTAGTTTCGTATCGAATCAGATCGGATTAAGTTCGGGATTGGGTCTGGTCAAATATATACATTTATTTTATATTTTTTTATCCCTTTCTTTATTTTCTAATCATAGATTAAAATATTTTGTGCTGTATTATAGTATATTATTATTATAAATAAAATTTATATTACTTATATTTATTATATACCTAAATATATATATTTTTATATATAATACTTCCATGTTATATTGATAAAGATATATTTATAAATATATATAAATTTATATTCTCTCTCTCTCTCTCTCTCTCTCTCTCTCTATATATATATATATATATATATATATATATATATATATATATATATATATATATATATATATATATATATAATAGTAATGTATAAGGCAAGTCCAGCCTTTGGGTCTGGTTGTGTATAAGATCCAGAGCCTACCCTTATAATAAACGGGTCTTCGGGTCTCGAGTCCAAAAAAATATGCTCGGACTCTATTATAAGTTTTGAGATTGGATCAGGTTCGGGCCTAGACCATACCCATTGACAGGCTTAGAGGGGTCATGATTCCATTTGGGTTATTATGGACCGTTTGACTAAGGTAGATCACTCCTTACTTGTGTGGGCGGATTACACAACAGGGGAGTATGGCCAACTTTTCATTGTAGAGATAGCGAGACTACATGTGCCACTCAACATTGTTTCGAATTGGGATAAGGTCTTTGTGTCCCACTTCTGGAAAAGTTATCAGGAGGCGATGGGGACGAAATTACGTTTGAGCACGACGTATCACCCGCAGACCGATGGGAAGACAGAGAGAGGGAATCATATGCTAAGGATGTGTATTTGGATTTTAAGGGTAGCTGAGAGCAATACTAACCGTTGGTAGAGTTTATGTATAATAACTCGTACCAGTTTAGTATTGGCATGGCACCTCTCAAGTCTTTCTACAGGAGTTCTTGTTGTTCGCCTTCCTGTTAGTTGGAGGTGGGGGACAACAAGTTTCTCGAGTCAGACGCAATTCTGGATACGTCGACAAAGATTGAGTTTATCAAAAGTCGTAATCAGGTATCTTGGGACCTTCAAAAGAGTTATGCCAATGCTAACTAGAGACACTTGGACTTTGACGTGGATGATCAAGTATTGTTATGACTATCTCCCATGAAGGGAGTGATGCAGTTCAGGAAGACGGGAAGCTTGCGCCTAGATATGTAGGGTTTTTACAATTATTAAGAAGGTAGGTTCGGTTGCATACAAGCTTGCCTTACCGAATCACTTACAGCGGATTCACGATGTGTTCCACGTGTCGTCATTGAGGAGGTATCTTAGGGATGACTTAGCTTATCGGCCTATAGATTTAGAGGAGATAAACTAGCAGCCGAACATTACTTATGAGGAGAGACATTTCCATTCTAGGTCTTAATGAGCTAAAGCTTCGGTCAAAGGTTGTTCCATTAGTACGTGTATAGTTGGGGCATCACAATATCACCAAGTCGACTTGGGAGCACGAAGAACACATGAGGGAAAAGTATCTGGAGCTCTTCATGGAAGGTACGTTCAAATTTTTAGGACTAAATTCCGTTAAGAAGGGGAGAATGTAATACCTTATACTTTTGGGAGTATATATTTCTACATGTGATTTAAATTATTAATTTAATTAAATTAAAATAAATTAGTTTCGATATATATTAATTAGCGTGTTTAGGATTAATATTTATGATTTAAATTATTTACTTATGTGTAATAAGTATACAATGATATGAATTATTATATTGTCATTTAATGAGTAAAAAGCGACGAATTATTATATTATGTCATTAGAGAGTTAAAACCACAGACCTAAAACGGTTTAAGGATGACGCGTACCGTACGCACGTGTTGGGACCGGTTAATGAAGTGGTGGAACATTTTTAGTTCGGTAACTCAGATGACCTTTTTTAGTGAACTAGTTAACCGGAATGGGTCAAAATAATCTAGAATAGGTACCTAGGGTTATAATTGGATTCTAATGGCTTTTTAGACATATAATGGCCCATATAGGGGTATGGTCATCTTTTTACCCTTAAGGTATAACCTAAATAAGAAATTAGGAATTACTTCAGAGGTATTTAAGGTTTAGTAGGGTGAATGGCAACCTTATTTAATCGCTGCTTAGTGTGGACTAAAGGAGAAAACCAAAGAGCAAAGAAAAAAATAGAGAAGGTGAGGAAGAAAGCTTAGAGAAGAAAGGAAGGACCATCTCCAGATTCAATTCATCTCTAACGTATCAAACTTAGTATTTTAATCCAATAAGGCTAGTGTTTACTTGATTTAGAATTGCGATTTCTGCTATTAATTATGTTCATGGTTAATTCGTAATTAATTTGGAAATTTAAGATGAATTTTGGGGATTAATTGAGAGGAATTGGTTTGTGTTTAACATATGATCATGATCGAGAATTAATTAGATAGAAAGTTGTAATTTAAATCTTGGAATATGAATATGAACATAAAGAACATTGATAGGGTGTTAGATCAATGAATTTCAAAGATTGATTAATTTTAGATTAAGTAAATTTAATTAATTATTACGAAGCCTTGAGATTTAATGTTGGATTCTGGTTTAGATCGGGCTTAAAATACTTGTGGGATGATTGTGTATTGGTTTAGGATCTATATTTCTGATTTTGGGAGGTGAAAACCTAAGATTGAAGACGAAGGGTAGCCCAACAAATCGAACCGATTCGCTGGTGGAGCAAATTTGTTCACTTGAGCGAACCAATTCGATCTGCCAGCAAATCGGTTCGATTTTATGGCATGTTCGAATTTTTATTATGCGTTGTTTTTGTGTGTTAGAGTTGGATAAATGGGCATATGGGTTTCCAGTGTAGCTTAGGATTTCCTTGGAACATTATCTGGGGTTGGTGCATGTTTTAGGCCAATCATTAGTTGGATTGGAGTGAGATGAATCGGGTTATAAGTGAGTGAACACTTAAATTGGAATTGGGAAGTCGATTAAAACTTAGAGATTGGTAGACTAGTACACTGTGGGATTTTTGTACGTAGTCAGTAGTACTATATATGTGTGTGTATTGTGGGTTACTTATATATACACATGTGATTGTTGTGTATTTGTTTGAACTTACTTACTCGGTAGTGTTAATGTTAGTAGGTCGCACATAGTGAGTAGTTAACCTTGGCATTGACCAACAGGTGTTGGATTGATTCCCCCAGGTCGTAGTACTCTTGCATGGCCACTATCCATATGTGAGGATATGTATTGTTTGGAGACCGATTGGGTGTTATGTGGTATGGATGCAACCCTCAGATGTATGTTTATGATCGCTTTCATTGTTTGTTCTTACCTTTTGGGTTTGGTGGTGAGATTCTGATCCGGTGGCCCAGTTTTGGTACGTGGTTTACCTAGAGCCTGATAGCGTTCGAGGGATGCATCCACGAGGTCCTCTTCTAAGGATTCAGTAGATATTTATATAGCGAGTGATATATATGTGCGTGTATATGAGATAGTGTGTGAATATCTATTTATAACATGTGTGTTACTATGTAATACTTATGAAATTATACCCAGTGAAAACTAATAGTGAGTATTAGCAAAATGGGCTATGTTAGCAGTTATTGTACTAGTTAGACTAGGTAGCATAATAAGGGTAATAAAGTGAATGCGTTGGGTGCGCTGTAGATAAGAGGTGAAGAAAAGTCTCATGTGAGTGTGACTGGAAAGTTAATTATGAAGGTACTATATTGTTCCTTGACATTTAAAGCATTTAAATACTTGAAAATATTTTTCGAGCTTTGTCCCACTGTCAAATTATATTTCAAAACACCCAGGTATTCAGCAACAGGGACAACAAGATTGGTCTCTCCATAATACCATTGCATGTAGTAGCTGTGGATGCTGCAAGATTATATTGTAGATGCCTCACTTCATTCTATATAGATCTGATTCATTTTCACTATTTTCCATTTGGATTTGTTGCCTATAAATGGATAGGACATTTCATTTATGTAAGATATTTTCTTATTACTTCTCAGTAGTACGTTTACATGGATTATTTTTTGTAGTAACCGAAGGTTTATTCGATTTACATTATTTATGCTTATTTTCTTATCAGTTCTTCTGTTACTTTATTTAGTGTGTGTTTATATTGGTTATATTTATATATTTGGTTTCGACAGTGATACTAAGAATGAAATCATATTGGATTCCCATTTAATTTTAATAAAGGCCTAATCAATCGATATTAGAATAGGCGGGGTATCAGATGTTTACCCAAGTAAGGAAAACCTCACTAGTAAAAGGAACCACATAGGGGTAGAAAATTCCAAGAAGTCTCCCAAAGTAGGAAATATAAAGGGCTAAGACCAGAAGAGCCCAAGAAATTTTGACCATGAGGGTCACTGACTATGCGAGCAGAACTAATGAGGTAAGATTTAACAGTAATGGTCATAAAGGTAACGTCAGGAAGGTCATCGTTTCGATAGTTCCATTAGAGTAAGATGTTACAAACATGGCGGAGTAAGCCATTTAGTTAGTAGATGCCTTAGAACAACATGTGTTATTAAGAATACCATTGGGAGATGGGTACGATTATATTAACAAGTTGTGCATATGAGTCTGACTCAGATATCAAGGAGTTGTCATTCTTTATTAATAGTGAGATTACTATGATTATGAGACATATAGATGTTATCACCGGGCATTTATATATGTTCGGATACCCTAGCAGATAGGGGATACTTTACATTGTGATTATAGAGATTTGATACTTTGGTAGTCGGTTTGGTGTTCATATGCATTGTTGATTTAGATATGTGGTCATATTATTCGTAATATTTATATTTGAGTAGTAGTTATATGTATTTGACGTCTATCAACTATCAACGTAGGTTTTTACGAGCGTAATTTAAGGGCAGGGGATGCTTCTTAGAGTTACGCCTGACTAAAGGGAGGGTTTAGCACACACTTGTATTACATAGATGCGACTTCGTCTGAAGGGTAACCGTATCGTTAAACTTGATACTAATTATTCAGTAGTTATGGATGTATTTGATGAGGTAATATGATACCGTTAGTTAGAGAGATAAACTTTTGTATAGATTTGGCATCGGGTACTAAGCCCATTATGAGGGCATTATACTAGATGGCTCTGCTAGACATGAGGAAATTTGGGATCAAATTCAACAATTATTGAGCCTGGGTATCATACAGAGGATCACGTCTCCGTGGTCAGCTTTGATTTTATTTGTGAAAAATAAGTATGATTAGTTCCGATTAGGTGTGAACTAGCTTGAGCCTAATAAGGCCAATACACGAAATAAGTATTCATTACTGCATATCAATAATATATTCAACTAGTTGACGGATGTGTCATTTTTTTCCAAGATTGACTATGACAACCCGCCAATTTAATAATGGGTGGCCAACTCACTACTAAACTATAACCGATATCTTAGTATGGATCATTCTCATCATCACTGTCGTAGTACTAATATGACATAAAGAATACAAATAATCCATACAGCCACAATAATTTAACTAACCATCATGAATAGATAAATAATAAGGGTGTATACACCCCATTCTGTTACCCCTAACTCTCCCTAGGTCCTTAGTACCTCCCTCCATCACCACAAACCCAGGTCATGTCCCGAGTACTGACTAAGAAGCCATCGAGCACTCCCCGACTCAGTTTGACCAAAAAGTCAAACTCTTCATCTCGATCGAGACTGAATGAATCTTCGAAGGGCACTGAATACCCTTTCCAACGGTCCGTCCCGTGCACAATTCTGACTTACCATGCGGACGAACGATCTATTTGTGTCCGAAACTTAACCCAGAGGCCACCGGTCGCTCCCGGGCTCTGTTTGACCTAAGTCAAATCTTCTGCTCGACCGAGGCTGAATGAATATTCGAAGGTCACTAAATACCCTTTCTAACGGTCCATCCCGTGCGCAATTCTGACTTACCATACGGACGAACGATCCGTTTGACTCCAAGAGGTCACCGAACGCTTCCAGGGCCCGGTTGACCAAAGTCAACTCCCCAAATTGGGTAAAACTCTTTGGAATGTCGAAGTAAATCTCCTAATCTTTCCAACGGTCTACCCCGTGTGCGATTCGTACATACCATGCGGATGAACGATCCGTTTGCGTCTGAGCGATTCCCCGTCCAATGGACCGACAAACGCTTTCGAGCTATATTTGACCCAAAGTCAACTCCCGAACCCGGGAGCGATCCAAAGGATTTTCGAAGGTCTCTGAATTACCTTTCCAACGGTCTACCTCGTGCACGATTCTGACCAACGGTTTGCCCTCGGTAGCCGATTTCCCGAAAAAGCCTGAAACACACTGCCAAATGGCAGGTTCCAGACCCTGCCTATCGGCAGGTGCCGATAGGCAAGAACGGGTCTATGCCGATCGGCAGTGACCTAAGCCTATAAAATGAGGCCTTCACCTCATTTTCAAGGGGATCCCAGAAACCTCTCTCAAAGGCAGCGTGATTTCAACTTCCAAATCCCTTTTTTACTCCCAGTTTTCATCATAATTTTCATCAAACTTGGTGAATTAGCCACTCTCCATCATCATCCAAGTGCAAGGGCTGCTCTCCAACATTCAAGATCAAGCTCAAGATCTTCAAGAAGGTCTAACTTTCTCAAACTCTCTCTTAAAATATCAATAACTTTTTTTCTTACTTAGCACTTTTATTATATCATCTCGCAAATCCTAATATACTTTTTATTTAGTATTATTGCACATCTCCTAGTTTTCATATAACTAAAACCCAAAAAACAAGAAAAAGAGGGTTTGCTCATAAATTCCAAATAAGGGATTCTCACACTTTTCTCACTACTAAAACAATTTTTCTACACACACACACTCACAAATAAGAGATCCCCCATTTGGATTTATGGGATAAACCCCACCCCTCATTTTATATGCGAACTATGTGGACTTTGATGCCTTTATAGGCTACGTAGGCGTCTCGGGGTAAAACCCGAGACTCGAGTCCTTTTTCTCACTTTTTCTCTTACTTTCTATTTTCTCTAAATCTTATCTTCTTATATTCTTTATACTTGCCCTTAGTGACGTATTACTCCATATGCATTGTCGTTCCATTATAACGATCAACGTAGGGGTAATAACATAAATCTTACATTTATAATATTATTCTTATATCTTTCTACGGATGACTCGCTTTATCTTTTCCATGATACAAGTTGAGTATTCCTACCTCCATTATATATATACACATGCACACATATCACGGGGGGAAATATAAAGGAAAATGGAAAATATCCATGAGAGACCGGAAGGGCGGAATGGGTGCCTAACACCTTCCCATTTCGTAACTAAGCCTCCGAAACCTTCTCAAATCATCTTGGTTTCGCATGCACCAGTATGTCTTTGGATGCCATCCTTCGGGATGGCTTCCCCTTTTTATTTTGTCTGTTTTGATTAAAATAGTCTAGAGACTCTGAATCTCTCTATATTCTTACACCTCATCTCAAATGACGCTGGCCGAAGCGCTTCCGAGAGGGATGCGCGTGACCCGAAGGATGCTCTCCTTTTGCGCGCCCGCCCCAGCGCGGCGAGGATCGGGGATGGCCACAGTGGCGACTCCGCTGGGGATATGTGTGATATTTTGAGGGCTTGACTCTATTTGCATAGATGCTATATTTGTTTATGTTTACCTCCATATCTGCATGTTCCCCTTTTCCATGTGTATCCCATGCTTATGCTTATATTCACATACTTGTAGAAATTTCTCCATGTACACTTCACACCATGTGCACCTAGGATCACATATATCCACATGTTGCATGCATCACCCATACATACTTGGTGTACCTTGGGTACTTGTACTTTGCTCCCTGTTTGGCATAATCAAGAAAGGCATTCTCATCATAAGATACTAATAAGAGAATCATGCATGATTCACAATCCATCACCAAAGAGCATTTCTATTGATCAAAATTTACCCAGTAACTGGAGGGTCACTTCATGATGGGCGATGGTCCAGCAGGTCGCAGTTAGCCTAAGCGAGACTCTCACCTTCCATTGGCCAAGTACCTTCGACGTATATCGAACGGTTCCCCCGCATCGTTCCACTTGATCGAAGTCATGACAGGAGGTATATCGCAGGGAATTCGTTTACGTACACCGAGTATATCGAATTTTCTCTCACACGTACCGTCCCCACGAGGTATATAGTGAGGCAATTCACGTACACTCAGGTATATCAAATGGCTTGTCCACACGTACCGATTGCCCGCAAGAGCAAGACGTATATCGTGGAAGTTACGCCAAAGGGGGGAACCCATACCTATTCACCTAACCAACTGCATACCCGCATATAGGTGTCAAACCTAGGACACGCACTTTAGATTGCCGGTTTCAACCCGAAACTATGTCGAAATGCCGTCCAATTTTCGCGCATTTTTAAAATGGGACCCTGTCCGTGAGCCTGGTTACAAGTCCAAACCGTATATTTGCATATATTGAAAACCCCACTTTTCCAGGCTCGAGTCCTTTTCGACATTGCATTTAGGAGAATTAAATACAAATGAGAACATAATAATCATGCTGAGTTCCGTCCCCTAAAGCATTTTTCCTTTCTTTATCAAAAATCCAAAAACATTTCTCCTTTCTTTATCGAAAATCCAAAAACATTTCTCCCTTCTTTATCAAAAATCCAAAAATAGTTCTTCCTTTTTTCTTAAAAATAAATCTCATCCAATGCCTTCTCAGGTCAATTGCAAGTCCTTGGCCTAGCTCCCTATGGGCTTCGGTCTTCAGTCAAATCACCCCGGAGTTTCGTCCCTTCCTCTACTACTTCTTTCAAGTTCAAAATCCATTCACTTTCAGTAGAGAATACAGATCAAGCACCAGTCATATAGCCGGATCTGAAGACAGTCCTAGCTCAGCTCGTGTCCAAGATTGACAACCTCCAAACTGAGGTTCGGGAAATGTAACAAAACTAAGTTCCTATTCCTAAAGAGCCCGAGGCCCTATTCCCTCGTGCTATGGGCCCACCCGAGCCTATCTGGGTTCCGAAACAATATCAACACGCTCCACATGACCCTCCTGCCAATGGGCCATCGCCTGCCCAACTTCTAATGCCAAATATTTCCCAGCCTGTGGCTAACCTGCCTATGGTCGCTGATCCAAAAGAGGAGGAGTTGAATAAAGTAAAAGAGGATATCAATATTCTCACCAATAAGTTTGACCAAGTCAGGATCTCTGGGAATTACATGGACTGCACCCACATGTCTCCTTATCCTAAAGAGAGGTTACCTGAGAAGTTCAAGATGCCGAATATCGAGAAGTTCAGAGGGAGTGGACCCCCAATTGTTCATCTTCACAGTTATCATCATTCCATGACTCTATTAGGGGCTTCTGAAGAAGTGATGGCCCAATTATTTCAACAAACTTTGAAGGATAGTGCCCTCCGATGGTTTTTATCTCTTAAGGAATCCAGAATCCGTAGATGGGAGGATGTAGCCCGAGAATTCATGTCGCAATATAAATAGAACGAAGAGCTTGAGGTAACCCGTCGTGATTTAGATCTACTCAAGAAGAATTCAGGAGAATCAATCCATAACTTCATAACCCGGTGGAGGGAGCAGGCAGCTACCATGACCAATCGGCCATCCGAGGAAGTACAGGTCAACATAGTGAAGAAGAACTTCTTTCCCCATGTCCGAGCAGAGATAGGAGGATAATACTATCCCCACTTCCGAGCTCTCAGAGAGGCTGGAGTGGAAATTGAGGAAAGCCTCGTTAAAACAGAGGTTGAGTCGAAGAAGGTGGCTGAACAGTTCACCCCTAGAAAGTATGACAAGCCTGCCAGTGCTACAGTCTCAACCATCAACAACATCTATCAACCAACCACATCATGGGCGCCAGAAAGCCGTCTCGCCCCCATCGGAAGGGAATACACTAAGCTCCATGCTCCCCTCTCTAAAGTTTACCAAGCCCTGTTAAGCTGAAACCTCATCAAACCCTTGGATCCACGTCCATTGCCAAATCCACTCCCAAGAAACTTTAAGACCGATGCTCATTGAGCCTTTCACCAAATTTCCGGCCATACCACCGGATAATGTTTTCACCTTTGGAACATAATCCAAGATCTCATTGACCGGGGTACCATCACCCCACTATCCAATCCTAAGCCAAACACTACTCACAATCCACTTCCGAATCACACCAATGACATCTTCTTAGAAGAAAACCCATATTTCGATCCCTCAACTCAAATCACACCCTTATACTCTCCTAAACCTCTTCAAAATTGCCCATATTTCCTCCTACACCCTACTAGCCTCCCTAATCAAGCACTGTCACTACTTACCAGAGCATGCATCGCTGTCCGTACCCATTCTGAAAATGGAAGTATGAAATTATCAGAGGTATTGAACCAACTCCTAGAGTTCGGGCTGAAATTTCCCTCAAAGATGATCATCGATTGTCAGAAGTTCAGCACACTGTTCTTGGAAGCATGAAAGTGGGCCCGAGATTCAGACAAATGGGTGGTACCAACCGACGAAGTCAACTTAGATGATGTTGTCCAGACTATCGTTGAATTATTCGATCAAAGCAACAACATTTGTAGTATCACCGGGTTACTTGACACTTTGAAGCTACAAGGGCGTTTGGTCCCTTCAGTCACACATATCCCCACAGAATGGGAGGTCCTGTATGAAGAGGCCGTTGAAGTTATGGAATGCATTGACTTTATATGAAAGGAAAAATTATTGCCACAGGATAGGGGGAAGAATTTAAAGATTCGAGTGAAGAACAAGCTTCAGGAAGAGCTGGCCCAATAGTCGATATATGTGGGATGATCTCATTTGAAGAACTCCTCGGAGAAATAAACAGAGTGGCAGAACAACCTGAGATTGACAAGAAAATGGGATTCACATTCTTTCCCTCTTTAGTAAATCACACGACCAGATCAGGGAGACATTACCAGGTTCCAAGCTCACTACCAGCAAATGACAAGGGGAAGGGCGTTGAAAACCTTCCTATGCCAGAGATGACCATTGAGGAGAGCAAGATCCTCGATAAATTGAAGAAAACTCAAGCTAACATCACTATATGGGGACTTTTCTTGTCTTCCCCGCTACACAGAAATACTTTAATCAAATTGCTCACTGGACCCACAGTTCCTCCCTCTACCTTACCAGAAGAAGCGATAAATCTGGTCCGATCCTTGACCTCTACCCGAATGTTATCATTCTCTGAAGAAGAAATCCCCAGAATTGGTCCAAATCACAACCATGCACTCAACATCTCCGTCGAAGTTATGGGGAAGGCCGTGCCACTCTCCCTTATCGATAATGGATCCGCCTGGAACGTTTGCCCTCTGAGAACCTTCAAGTGTTTAGGCCTGAAAGAAAGCGACCTTGCTCCAATATCCATCGCTGTACGTGCCTACGATAATACCTGTCGTGAGGTAATGGGATCCATAAAACTTGTAATAGGGGTTGGCCCTATAAACCCCGTTATTGAATTCCAAGTCATAGACATCCCAGCTTGTTTCAACCTGTTGCTCGGACGACCCTGGCTCCACAATATCAAGGGTATGTCTTCCTCACTCCATCAGAAATTGAAGTTCTTCACCGACGGGCGAGTCATCACCATTTTGGGTGACGACAAAAATATCGAGGGTGCAAGCATCAGTAGTCCAATTCTTGAGATACAACACGGGTCAAATGATATGCTCCTATCAGGATTCCGAGTTGAGCCACTCCTACTCTTGGCAGGGGACAGTTTCAAAGAAAGGGTTTGTCCAGAATATGACCCTTATGGCAATGTCAATGTGATTCAGATGTTCAAAAACATGCACTTCATACCCGGACTGGGGTTAGGGAAAAGGCAGCAAGGGATACTTGAGCCCATCGAACTGAATAAAGCTTTCCCTCCTTGCGGTTTGGGGTATCAACCATCAGAACAAGAGCTCAGAATGATCCGCCAGTCTCGACCAAAGAGAAGATTAGACTGCATCTAAACTATCTCAGGAGACTCCTTAAATGGACGATTCATCAAAAAAGGCGAGGACTTCCTCTTTTACGGTTTTCCAGAACCATGGTATGACCACACAGACAAGAAGATGAAGTTGGGAATGGCGATCTTTTTCTAAGATAGATACCCATGGGCTGAAAGTTTCCCACACCGTGTACCGCTCTTCAAAGATACCGAAGAGACAAAGGAAAGTGATTCTGAAGATTCCTTCAACTTACAGATACTGGGGTTGGCACTCTGCATGGTTAATTCAGGCACTACATCAATGGACCCATCCCGTCTGATTAAAGTCGCTGATACACCTCTCCTCAACTGGCAGGCTGCGCCAGTTCTACCTCTTGAAATCTCCCCTAACCCCAATGTTTACCCTATTTCTTCTTCTATTGTCTATCCTTGCTCAAATGTAATCGAGACCTCTTTTAATGAGGCTCTCAATGTTGTTTTTCCTATCAATGAAATAAATGAAGATTTTGAGTATCTTGCTGTGCCTTACATTAATTGCTTGAATTCTAATAAAACTTTTGATGATGATGATTTTGCAAATGAACAATTCTTAACTGATCTAAATAAGGTTAATAATAAACAACACAATCGCTTTCAAGTTAATAAAGAAGAAAATGTTGTTATTAATCTCGGTTCTAGTATCCAACTGCGCGAGATTAGGATAGGGGCCACCCTTGACGAGCATGAGCGTGCACAGCTCGAAGAATTGCTGAAGGAGTTCGTGGATGTCTTCGCATGGTCCTATGATGATATGCCCGAAATTGATCATGAAATAGCTCAGTACGAGATCCCCACTCTCCCAGATTACAAATCGATTAAACAAAAATTGAGAAAACTCCACACCGAATGGTCGCTCAAGGTCAAAGAAGAGGTGGTCAAATAGTTAAACGTGGGTTTCATTTGGGTGATCGAATATCCCATACGGCTAGATAACATTATACCTGTGCCAAAATCAGGAGGGAAGGTTCAAATGTGTGTAGATTACCGAGATTTAAACCAAGCTTCTCTGAAGGATGATTATCCTCTACCCAATATCGATATGATTGTGGACAACATATCCAGTCATGCTCTCAAGTCATTCATCGCCGAGTTTGTCGGATACAACCAAATTAAGATGCACCCCAACCACCAAGAAAAAACCGCATTCATCACGCCATGGGGAACCTTTTTCTACACCATTATGCCATTCGGTCTCAAGAATGCTAGGACTACCTACCAAAGGGCTGCCACAACCATCCTGCATGATCTGATTCAAAAAGAGGTCAAGGTTTATGTGGATGATATGATTATCAAGTCCAAAACTAGAAAAGGTCATGTTCCCGCTCTCCGGAAATTCTTCGAACGACTGCGACGGTATCAGATGCGACTTAATCCACAAAAGTGTGTCTTCGGCGTTATAAAGGGAAAACTCTTGGGATTCATGGTCAGCGAAAAGGGGATAGAAGCAGATCCTACAAATCTAAAGGCCATACTAGAGATGCCATCACCCCGAACAGAGAAAGAAGTCTGAGGTTTTCTTGGGAAATTGTAATATATCAGTTGGTTCATCAGCCAACTAACCTTCATCTGTGAACCGACCTTCAAGCTCCTACAAAAGGATTCAACCAAGGTTTGGAATGAGGCCTACCAAGAAGCTTTTGACCGAATCAAATAATACCTGATCCAACCTCCAGTGCTCAGGCCACCACAGTCTGGTTTCCCTTTGCTCCTATACATAACCATAACCGACACTACAACTGGGGCTTTACTAGCCCAATACCTTGAATACTCCAGCAAAGAAAGAGCCATATATTACGCCAATCGCAAATTGGATGGGTACGAGGTCAATTATGCTTCTTTGGAAAAGGCATGTATCCCACTTGTCTGGGTCACCCAAAAGTTGTGACACTACATGCTCGCCTTCCCCATCAAACTCGTATCCCTAATGGACCCCGTCAAATACCTGCTTGAGAAATCTACCTTATCCAATCGAATGGCCTGATGGTTGATGCTCCTAATCGAGTTCGACATCGTGTAGGTCACATAAAAATCCATTAAAGGAAGAGACATCTCTGACTACCTCATCGATTACCCCATAGACGAAGCAGATGTCCGGATCTCCGAATTTCCAGATGAAAATATTCTCTGCACCGCTCAAGATCGCCTTCGATGGAAAATGTTCTTTAATGGTGCTTCAAAAAAAAAGGGATATGGCATTGGGATACTTCTGATCGCCCCAGATGACTCTCACACTCCCATCGCCATTAAATTGGATTTCCCTTGCACCAACAACATGACGGAATATGAGGCATGCACAGTGGGCCTCAAAGTTGCTCTCAAGAAAAGTATTCAATACCTTGACGTCTACGGGGATTCTGCCCTTATCATCGATTAAGTTCTCAGAAATTGGAAAGTTAAGGACGAAAAACTCTAACCCTTTCATGCCCAATTAGAAGAGTTAGCGTCCCAATTTCGAGATATCACCTTCCATTACCTACCCCGAGCAAAGAATAACCTAGCCGATGCTCTCGCTACCTTGGCCTCTATGGTCGACATGCTCGAAGGAATAACAATGACCCCCTTCCTAGTTCAAAAGTAAGACAAATCGACCCATTGCTACCATATTGAGCTTGTCTCCACCGAAGATCATGAACTAGCCGATTGCTGGTACTATGATATCTGGTGCCTCCTCAAACATGGTAGATATCCCTAGGGTTCCAACAAGAAAGATCGAACGACTCTTCGAAGACTGGTTGCCTAGTACATCATCTGTCATTAAGCCCTACTCAAGAGGAACTTCGATGGAACTCATCTACACTGCATCGCAGGGGCTGAGATTGAGAAGATAATACAAAAAATCCACAGAGGGGAATGCGGGCCCCACTTTAATGGTCACATGCTCGCCATGAAGATCATCCGACAGGGCTACTACTGGACCACCATGATCCAGGATTGCACCGCCTATGTCCGGAGGTTCCTCAAATGCCAATAATTCTCTAATCTTCAACACCTGCCTCCGTGAGAATTATACAACATGACCTCTCCCTGGCCGCTCTCCACCTGGGGTGTCGACATCATAGGGAAGGTTACACCAAACGTTTCAAACGGATATGAGTTCATCCTGGTTTCCATTGATTACTTCACCAAATGGGTCGAAGCTGAGTCGTACGTAGTATTGAATGCCAAGAAAGTGGCCAAATTCCTCAAGAAAAATATCATCTGCCGATATGGGGTCCCGCACGAGCTGGTATTAGATAATGGGTTGCATTTCGAAGCAGAAGTCACAGAAGTAGTCAACGAGTACGGGATTCAGAGACACAAATCTTCTCCTTACCGACCTCAGACCAATGGTGCAGTGGAAGTCGCCAACAAAAACCTCAAAGCTATCATCAGCAAGATGACTGAAAGTTGTAGGGATTGGGCCGACCGGATCCCGTACGCCCTATAGGGCTATCGAACCTCAATCTGAACCTTTACTGGGGTACCCCTTACTCTATGGTCTACGTTATGGAAGTAGTCCTACCCGTGGAGCTAAAAATACCCTCGCTACGCGTCATGATCGAAAGAAAAGTTAGTGAAGAAGACTGGTGCCAAAGCCGTCTTGATGAGCTAGCCCTCCTAGATGAAAGAAGATTAAAAGATCTTTACCACATATAAGGGTACCATCACCGAATAGCGCGATCAGTCAACAAGAGAGTCAAGGACCGCGGTGTCCGGGAGGGGGATTTAGCCCTCAAAGAGATAATAGAACCCATCTGGGACCCTAGACGGAAATTCAAGCCCAATTGGAGCGGTCCCTACATTGTGAAGAAATTCTTATCCGGCGGTGCCGCCATGCTCACTGACCTAGATGGGGAAGAGATGGCTCGTCCAGTCAATCTGGACGGTCTCAAGAAATTCTACCCCTAGTCCGAAATCTCGGTGCGCTACGACTCTTATCATCGCCCTTCTATTTAAAAAAAAAAACTCTTCATTTCCCTCTGCCCGGAACTACATGGGACTGATCCTCTGTAAAAACTATTTGCAAACAGATAAAAACATTTTCAAAAACCCCAGAGGTACCTAGGAAGCTCATGCACCTCACATGAGTACGACCCTTTCTTTTTTACAAAATACCATTTTCTTTTCTTACCTCCGAGAGCGGCGGTTCATTCTAAAGAATACTTGAACAAAAGGATTATGTATGCCTTAACGATCGGTGTAGATAATTCAAAATTACAAAATTCATCGAAAGGCACAGCTGCATGATCAGAAACTTGTTTATTTCATTAATAAGAAAATTCAGCGCGGATTACATAAGAAAAATGAACGGATAACTCCCTTCCCCCTACTACCATAAAAAGCCAAATAAAATCCCCACATATATTACACAAATAAACTCCCCAAGAGTCCTACACACAGCCACCAGATGAGCCTGCACCCTCATCATATACATCCGAAGGTCCCCAAGTTTCCCCTGCCTAAATAGAGTGCCGTAAACATTCCATGGATCTATGATCCTTAACCATCTTCGAAAAGACCACAACACCCTCTTCCACGGTGTTAGATAAAATAAACCATCTTTGTCCAGTCTCCACTGCCAACATCTTGCTGACTACTCTCCTACACAACCACTTCATATAATCCCCAGGAACATGCCAAACTTTCCCGACAGATTGGGAGGGACGGGTCGACGGACGTCGATTTTCCCACAGAGACCCAAGCAACAGATGTAAGCGCTCAGTCAAATATTCTACCGAAAAGAAATTTGAGGTCCGAGGGGGCACGACCGGTGCCCAGCCAAATTGACGCAGAAGCAGCTAAGGAAAATAAAAAGAGGTCTGTCTGAGACCAACTAGTCGCACATATGAATACTCTCCTAGCTCCAGAACAGGCTGCAACTGTCCCCACCAAGGCACTGACCAATGCTCCCAGTTCTCAACATACAGGTCAACGCTGATAAAGTTGCGTGAAAAGAAGTTGGGTACGACCAATAAGGGATATTCTGGAGGGGTCGCCAAGCAGAATCTTTCAGACAACCACATGAACAGCATCACGGGGCTACCCCATAAAAAGTCAGAGCGACCTTCTCTCCAGGCATTCAGGGTCTTCGCAAGTATCACCGCTGCAGGATTGCGACGATATGACATCCATAAAGTAATGGCTACAAGTTGCAGGTCCACCTGTAGTTCTCCAATCACCAGCAACAATTTTGAAACCAGACCCAGAACAACAGCTCCAGCATAACCATCATCACCTACTTCCCGCAAATGCAAGGACTGCAGCACCGCCGGGAGGGAGATCATTCCTCCAGCAACCAATGATCTAGCCGCCGAAGGTAAAATATGAAGAAGCCCGACCAACAAATCCCTGGGAGAGGGGGAAAATTCGGGCAAAGCCGCAGAAACACTAGGATTTACACCCAGTATGGAAGAAAATTCCTCGTAAGTAGGACAAACTTCTTCCAACCCAAAGAGAAATACATGGTCTTCGGGGTACCAGAATTGTACCGCTCCCATCAGCACATTCCGCTCAAGAGGCCGATTGCGCCACAAGGAGACTCGACGCATGTTGAAAGCATCGTAGTCGACTTTATAAGAGCACATTGCTTCTAAAGTTTTGAGGTAGTTGACAAACTCAATGCTACCAAGGAGAGCCATCTTGCAAGGCTAAGAGATAGTGTGCAAAAATCGAAGGGAATCCTACCCCACAAGGTACCAAAGGCTGAAGAGGGTACCATTCAAAGATTTCAATTGATGGGACTGGACTGAACTGCCGATAGGCAGGTCAAGATGCTTGCCGATCGGCACCCCCCCCCCCATTTTAGAAATTTCCTCTTTTCCTCTTTTGTCAAATCAGAAAACTCAATAAAAATAAATTGATATTCTCAACAGAATTTCAAAATCCCTTTAATTTCCCCTTTTAATAAAAAACTTTCCTTTAATTTTTTTTTAATATTCCTTTTCACGATCTCAGCAGTAAAGTAAAAAGCGCATGTGCATGCATTCATCATTAATAATAGATAATAAAAAAACTCCATTGCATTGCATATATCTGTTTTCTGTGTTACATCATTTTTGCAGGAAATAAAAAGAAAAAGAAAAAAAAATAGGACTCAGTCCGAACCCACGTTCTCTCTATTTCTCTCTCTCAAGAGCTTCCACCCCTGGAACGTGGTCTCTTCCCCCTACGACGAGATGATGCGCCACCACTACCCGAGCCCGAGTCCTCTCCGAATGAGGCAGACGGCACCAAGCAAGAAGGAATAGGAACCGTGTCCAGAATATGGGCAGTCGCCGAAGATATCCAGTCTCTGATGTCCCTTAGCCAAGTGGTCGACACCCGGACTTGCTGCAAGAAAAAGCGAAATCAGTAGTAGAACAGAGATGACCAAGACAGAAAAGAAAGAGAGAGAGGAACAGAAAGGTATACCGCAGGTCGAAGGACCTCCTCTGTCAAACCCAACTCTTTCGAATCCATCGCATGAGGATGGTGCAACAAAGGCACCATCCCTCCATCAGCCCATCGAATGTTGTATGAAGGGGTATGCAGCCGCACAAAAGGAACCTCTGAAGTCGTCGCCTCCGCAAACGCCATCGGACCACCGCCACCGTGGGATGATCCCACCGCTCGACTCGAACCTGCAGGAGGGAAAGGCAAGGCATCATATATGTTGGGCGCCATCAACCAGCTCGTCACAAAGTCTATATAGTCATACGGTGCAGCCGTATCGGTGTACAGCAAGTAGGCCTCGTCGATCATCGTCGCGATCCTCTCATCCTCCGACAGTAGTCGCTCCCGCCTCATAGACGTAGGAGGCTGTGCAAGTGGCACCACCACCTCCTCCACGGAAATCTGATGAACCACCCTCTCACCGAGATACCAGGAATGGCTAAACTCATGCGCCAGCAAATGCCTCATCCGCGCATTCACCCCGGTCTCCCCCGCATCCTGAATGGCTATCCCCCAGGGATAAAAAGTCAACTGTAAATCTCCAAGCGAGCATAAATCAATGCAAGATCAGAAGG
Source organism: Sambucus nigra (assembly GCA_949130495.1). NCBI lineage: Eukaryota > Viridiplantae > Streptophyta > Magnoliopsida > Dipsacales > Adoxaceae > Sambucus > Sambucus nigra. Next base: position 412,503,413 of record OX422212.1, read on the forward strand.
TGCAAAAACCATGACTAAAATGGAAAGACTCTTACCCTACCACTGGTCAGGTCATTCAAGACCTGACGCACCGCCTCCAGGGAGAGAGATCCCTTCGACTGCCTATTAGCCTTACTCCGTCGATACAATCGATAGAAGTCCCCAACAGTGTCGTCCTTCAAAGCGATCAGCGGGGTATTGCACCCAATCACCTCGTAGAACCACGTATGAATTCACAAGCAAAAAGATGACGCATAAGGAAAAATGCGAATGCATGAAAGGAAAATGAGAGTGCATGAAAAGAAATGCACAAACTAAAGAATACCTCAAGAAGGTACGTGGCTCCAGTAAAGGTCTGCCGGCATCACCGGCTGAATGGATCCAGAGAATAGTAAAGGGTCGCCAAAGTCAGACTCCCCCAATCATAGAAAGGTATGTTCGAAAACATCCTCAGGAACGGAAAAAACCATAAACAGACGACGTTGCCGCTCGACACCACCATGAAACCTCCCAATACCAGCTGAATAAATAACTGGGCCACCTGCCTCACTTGCAGCCCATCTTACATATCAATCAACCTGCTCAGCAGAACATCCTTCAGCAGGGACAACCAGATAGAATCCCCAGAAACTATCCTCCCTCCATCACCAAGTGCCGCACGCACTACCTCCGGTCTCACTTGTAAAGAGCGATCCACCCCTATCTGCTCTCCATCACAATCCATCCCCAACAGCTGCTGCACGTCTATGGGAGTCACAGTCATATCCCCACAGCCGAAATGGAAGATGTGGGTAGTATCCCACCACCTCTTTACCAAAGCGCACAAGATCGCTGTCGAACGAGGCGTCTCATCTAGCATCGATGCCAACCTCCTAAAACCCACTAATGATACCATCTAACACAACACAGGTGGGAGATGCTCCCAGACATCCCTGAGCCCCGTCGTACCACGGGCGCGCATGTTCTTCAAAGAAATATCAGACTGGCAAAAAGGAAAAGTCTCATCAAAAGTCAAAAAAGAAATAAAAATCACTAAAAAAAGAAAAATGCCAAAGGTTGGGTTACTTACATAACCGTCGGGACTCACTCTCGAAGAGCGATGACGCTATGGCTCCCGCAGCAAGGTCCGCTCATCCGCAATAGCCTCAGATGTGTCAAAGGAGTTCTCACTCCCCAAAGCAAGAGGCGCACTAGCCCTCCACTGCACGTTCGTCCAGTCATCAACGGTCAATCACTCCCGGTGGATTGCAGTGCTCACAAAAGCGGCCATTTCTTGAAGATCAGAATGCTAGAACGATTTGCAGAAGAATCGCAGAGAGAGAGAAGGCAAAGAAGCTGTGAAAAAATGAAGGGATTCCCCCCTTTATATAGGATGCCAAGAGCCATGCCGATCGGCACCCCCTACCATACCAATCGGCACTGACCCCTTGCCTTCCTGAGGTAGCCCAAAAGTCTGTGCCACTACCGAATGGAACCCTTCATACTATGCCGATCGGCACCCCCAATAAATTTTGTACAGAAAATACCAGAAAGCCTCGAAAAATCCCCTGAAAATTCCTAAAAAATCCCAAGAAGGATTTAAAGCCTTTTCACCAAGAAAACTTCGCGTTCCCTCGAGAGGAACCCCTATTTCCCAACAAAACCCTCAAAAATCAAGTGAAAAATCCTCCCGACAAAGCTCCAGAGGATCTCTAAGGATCACCTGATCACTTCCCCAACGGAATTCTCTTACAGCACCCAAAATAGGTTGTTCCCCCCCGCAAGGTCACCTAATGAAACAAAAACTTCCCCAGCTATCGGCTCCCCAGCTCAAATCAAAATCACAAAGAACTTTTCCCAACAAAATAAAAATCCAATCTCCAACCACTCTTTAGGTCAAAATTGACCTCGGTCTTGGATCGTCACCTGAGTTGGGTCAGAATTGATCCCGGTCCTCACTTATCACCACTCTCTAGTTCAGAATTGACATTGGTCTTGGATCGTCACCTGAGTTGGGTTAGAATTGATCCCGGTTCTCGGTTGTCATCACTCTCTAGGTCAGAATTGACCTCGGTCTTGGATCATCACCTGAGTTGGGTCAGAATTGACCCCGATCCTCGGTTGTCACCACTCTCTAGGTCAGAATTGACCGCGGTCTTGGATCGTCACCTGAGTTGGGTCAGAATTGATCCTGATCCTCGGTCGTCACCACTCTTTAGGTCATAATTGACCTCGGTCTTGAATTGTCACCTGAGTTGGGTCAGAGTTGACCCTGGTCCTCGGTCGTCACCACTCTTTAGGTCATAATTGACCTCGTTCTTGGATCGTCACTTGAGTTGGGTCAGAATTGACGCCGGTCCTCGGGCGTCACCACTCTTTAGGTCAGAACTGACCTCGGTCTTGGATCGTCACCTGGGTTGGGTCAGAATTGACCCTGATCCTCGGTCGTCACCACTCTTTAGGTCAGAATTAACCTCGATCTTGGATCGTCACCCGAGTTGGGTCAGAATTGACAAAGGTACTCCGTCGTCACCACTCTCTAGGTCATAATTGACCTCGGTCTTGGATATTCACCTGAGTTGGGTTAGAATTAACCCTGGTCCTTGGTCCTCACCACTCTTTACGTCAGAATTGACCTCGATCTTGGATCGTCACCTGAGTTGGGTCCAAATTGACCCCGGTCCTCGGTCGTCACCACTCTTTGGGCAGAATTGACCCCGGTCCTTGGTTGTCATCACTCTTGGGTCAAAATTGACCTCGGTTATTAGACCTTTACCCTAAACCCACAAATTTGACTTTGACCCGTAGAATTGATCATCCCCAGTACACTCCTTAGGTCCTCAGAATTGGCCTCGACCCTTAGAATCGGTCATACTCCCTCAAAAGTATCATGTGGTGTCTATTCGACGGTCATCATTTGTTACAAACTCGCCCATTGAGGGGCTCTGTAGACACCCCATTCTGTTACCCCCTAACTCTCTCTAGGTCCCTTGTACCTCCCTCCATCACCACAAACACAGGTCATGTTTCGAGTACTGACCTAGAAGCCATCAGGTACTCCCCGGCTCAGTTTGACCAAAAAGTAAAACTCTTCATCTCGACCGATACTGAATGAATCTTCGAATGGCACTGAATACCCTTTCCAACGGTCCATCCCGTGCACAATTCTGACTTACCATGCGAACGAATGATCCGTTTGCATCCGAAACTTGACCCAAAGGACACTGGGCACTCTCGGGCTCTGTTTGACCTAAGTTAGCTCTTCAGCTCGAACGAGGCAAAGTTAATATTCGAAGGGCACTGAATACCCTTTCCAACAGTCCATCCCGTGCGCAATTCCGACTTACCATGCGGACGAACGACTCGTTTGACTCCAAGATGTCACCGAATGCTTCCAGGGCCCAGTTGACCAATGTTAACTCCCCAAATCGGGTCAAACTCTTTGGAATGTCAAATTACATCTACTAACCTTTCCAACGGTCCGCAATGTTCACGATTCGGACTTACCATGCAGATGAACAATTCATTTGCGTCCGAGCGATTCCCCGTCCAATGGATCGACAAACGCTTCCGAGCCATATTTGACCCAAAGTCAGCTCTCGAACCCAAGAGAGGTCCAAAGGACTTTTAAAGGTCTCTGAATTACCTTTCCAACGGTCTACCCCGTGCACGATTCTGACCAACGGTTCGCCCTCGATAGTCGATTTCTCAAAAAGGCCTGAAACACACTACCAAATGGCAGGTTCCAGACCCTGCCTATCGGCACCTGCCGATAGGCAGGAATGGGTCTATGCCGATCGGCAGTGACCCGAGCCTGTAAAATGAGACCTTCACCTCATTTGTAAGGGGAGCCCAGATCTGATAAAATTCACTCTCAACGAATCCCATAAACCTCTCTCGAAGGCAACGTGATTTCAACTTCCAAATCCCTTTTTTACTCCCACTTTTCATCATCCTTTTCATCAAACTTGGCGAATTAGTCACTCTCAATCATCATCCAAGTGAAAAGGTTGCTCTCCAACATTCAAGATCAAGCTCAAGATCTTCAAGAAGGTCCAACTTTCTGAAACTATCTCTTAAATTCTCAATAACTTGTTTTCTCACTTAGCACTTTTATTATCTCATCTCGCACATCCTAATATACTTTTTATTTAGTATTATTTCACATCTCCTAGTTTTCATATAAATAAAACCCAAAAAACAAGAAAAAAACGGTTTGCTCATAAATTCCAAATAAGGGATTCTCATACTTTTCTCACACTTTTTTCACCACTAAAACACTTTTTCTACACACACACACACACACACACACACACACACTCACACTCACAAATAAGAGATCCCCCATTTGAATTTATGGGATAAACCCCACCTCTCGTTTTATATGCGAACTACGTGGACTTTGATGCCTTTATAGGCTACGTAGGCGTCTCGGGGTAAAACCCGAGTTTTTCTCACTTTTTCTCTTACTTTCTATTTTCTCTAAATCTAATCTTCATTGTCGTTCCATTATAATGATCAACGTAGGGGTAATCGCATAAATCTTACTTTTCTAATATTATTCTTATATCTTCCTACGGATTACTCGCTTTATCTTTTTCATGATACAAGTCGAGGATTCCTACCTCCATTATATATATACACATGCACACATATCACAGGGGGAAATATAAAGGAAAATAGCAAATATCCATGAGAGACCGAAAGGGCGGAATGGGTGCTTAACACCTTCTCATTTCGTAACTAAGCCTCCGAACCCTTCTCGAATCATCTTTGTTTCGCATTCACCAGTATGTCTTTGGATGCCATACTTCGGGATGGCTTCCCTTTTTTTTTTTGTCTGTTTTGATTAAAATAGACTGGCGACTCTGAATCTCTCTACATTCTTACACCTCATCTCAAACGACGCCGGCTGAACCGCTCCCGAGAGGGATGCGCGGGACCCGAAGGATCCTCTCCCTTCGCGCGCCCGCCCCAGCGCGGCGATGATCGAGGATGGCCACAAAGGGTGAACCAAATAAACCATCAGTCATCAAATAACATCCATAATGTAGCTGAATAATAATAATAAACAGAAATCTAAGTCTTATAAAATATAAAAGTCTGCAGTGAGATAAAGTCTTCAATCAATGGGTAACACGCCCAACATTAAATGGGAAATAAATAATCCTATCTAAAGTAGAAATGAATGAAATGTCTAAGCAAGGATCCACAGCTACCATCGACAAGAACAGATTTATCCTTGCTATCCCAGCTACTGTTCCTTCACACCTGGGGTGTAAAAAGGAAAACAAGGAAAGACAAGAACATGAGAGTCAGAGTCCATATAGTAAAAAAGTTTTCACAAGTAAATAGTTTTTTTCAATCGTTGAAAATCGTAGTGTATTAATTTTAAGATTTATCGATCACACTCACTTGAGATAAACCTCACCTCTCAACTAAAGTGCACACCTAACATTGTTCATTTTAATTATCCTATTTATACTACTCAATCTAACTAGGATATACAACTACTATGTTAATACTCTCTATTAGCTAAGTCTAACTAACTTCACTAGGTATTTATTTATAAAAAGTATTTTAGCGACAAACTTGCTATAATTCAAATAATCAAGAGACTAATATACATAGCTACACTCGTGTTATAAATAGATATATATGATATCTCTCACACACACACACATAAACACACACACACACACACACACACACACACACACACACACATATCTATCTATCTATCTATCTATCTATCTATCTATCTATCTATCTATCTATCTATATATATATATATATATATATATATATATATATATATATATATATCACGCACTATATACGTATAATCATATCCCATGAGCTTAGACTCCCCGGATACATTCGTATCCTCAAAGCTTGAACTCCACGGATACATTCCTCGTGTGATATCTCTCTCCAGGCATCACGCCTCTCACTAAGCGACTGGGTCAAAAATCTCGCCATCGATCCCAAGAAAAACACATACAATGGAGGTGGTCATAGCCATATGCCCTGGGGTCATGACCACACCACATCGCACCCCATCGGACTCAAACTAACACCTATCCTCACATAGGGATAGTGGCCATGCAACCGTACTATGATCTGAGAATCAATCCAACACATGTTGGTGAACGCCAGGGTGGACTGCCCACTATTCATAACCTCTCCGATAGCACTACCATGTAGGCATGTTTAATAAACACACACACACACACACACACACACACACACACACACACACACACACACACACACACACACACATATATATATATATACACTAGCGTATGCCCGTGCCTGATGGCACGACGAAAATTTCCAAAGTACATAATCGCGAAACGGCGATAATTTTTCAAAGTATGTAATAGCGAAACACAAAATTTTGAAGTGTAATTTTAAAACAATGTCAAATAGTACAATAGCATTCAAATAGTATAGATTCATCAAATAAATTCACATATAATACGAAATATACAATATTCATTCATCGAATTCACATTGTGTCTAAAAAAACAAAGTGTCAAATGTTTAAAAAAATTTGGCATAATCTCCTTGGTTTATGGAACTATTCACCCTCCTTAACAAATAACAAGTAGTCCAGTATCCAAATTGTCTAAATTCTTTAAACAAATTCACATATAAGATAAAATATACAATATTCATCAATCAAATTAATTGTGTCTAAAAAAAACAAAGTGTTAATTTTTAAAAAAATTGGGCATAGTCTCCTTTGTTTATTGGACTATCCACCCAATTTAAGGGGTAACAACAAATCCAACAAATTAAAAAAAAATCCCAAATTCGGCAAATTTAGGCAATGGGCTACAACGGCGAAAGTTTGAGGCAGATTTAGGCAGCGGGCTACAGTGACGATGGAAGATTAAGTCCATGTTTGATTGGTCTTGGATTAAAACCTGAAATGAAAAGAAAAAAAATAGTTTGTTCCCAAAAACATTGTACGTTAACAATTCAATTTTCGAGTTCCCAAAAACATTGTGCGTTAACCTAACTACCATAGCTGGTACACAATGATCATATGTGGCATGGAGTCTATAAATCTCATCCTTACATGGGTAAGGGGGGAGGGGACGGGGCAGGGGGTGCGTGTGTGCATGTGTTTATGTGTGTGTTTGTGTGCGCGTGTGTGCATGTTTGTGTGTGTGCGTGTGTGTGAGTGGGGAAGAGGGGAGGGGACGGGGAAGGGGGCGCGTGTGTGCGTGTATGCAATGCATATATGCAATTTGCATATATGCAATCTATATATATGCAGTGCATATATGCATATGCATATAAGCATATTGCAGCGTGTGTGTTTGTGTGCACGGGTGTGCGGGTGTGAGTGGGGAAGGGGGAGGGAACGGGGCAGGGGGTGCATGTGTGTGCGCACGTGTTTGTGTGTGTGTGTGCGTGTGTGAGTGGGGAAGGGGGAGGGCACGGGGTAGGAGGCGCGTGTGTACGTGTATCCATATATGCAATCTGCATATATGCATATTGCAGCGTGTGTGCATGTGTGCGTGCGTGTGTGTTTGTGTGTGTGTATGTGTGCGCGTGTGTGCGTGTGTGAGTGGGGAAGGGGGAGGGGACGGGAAGGGGAAGCGTGTGTGCGTGTGTTTGTGTTCGCATGTGTGCGTGTATGCATATATGCATATGCATATTGCAACGTGTGTGTGCGTGTGTGTTTGCGTGTGTGTTTGTGTGCACGTGTGTGTGTGTGTGAGTGGGGAAGGGAGGAGGGGACGGTGCAGGGGGCTCGTGTGCACATGTTTGTGTGTGTGTTTGTGTGTGCGTGTGAGTGGGGAAGGGGAAGGGGGAGGGGACGGGGCAGGGTGTGCGTGTGTGCGTGTATGCATATATGCAGTGCATATATGCAATATGCATATATGCATATTGCATCTTGTGCGCGTGTGTGTGCCTGTGTGTGTTTGTGTGCACGTGTGTGCATGTGTGAGTGGGGAAGGGGGGAGGGGACGGGCAGGGGGAATGTGTGTACATGTTTGTGTGTGCAAGTGTGCGTGTATGAGTGGGGAAGGGGGAGGGGACGGGGCAGGGGGTGCGTGTATGCGTGTATGCATATATGCATATTGCAGCGTGTGTGTGTGCATGTGTGTTTGTTTGTGTGTGTTTGTGTCCGCGTGTGTGCATGTGAGTGGGGAAGGGGGAGGGGACGGGCAGGGGGCGCTTGTGTGCGTGTTATGTGTGTTTGTGTGCGAGTGTGCGTGTGTGAGTGGGGAAGGGGGAGGGGACGGACAGGGGGCGCGTTTGTGCGTGTTTGAGTGGGGAAGGGGGGAGGGCAGGGGTCAGGGGGCGCGTGTGTGCATGTTTGTGTGTGTGTTTGTGTGCGCGTGTGTGAGTGGGGATGGGGGGAGGGGACGGGGCAGGGGCGCGTGTGTGCGTGTATGCGTGTATGCGTATATGCAATGCATATATGCATATACATATTGAAGCGTGTGTGCGTGTGTGCATGTTTGTATGTGTGTTTGTGTGCGCATGTGTTAGTGTGTGAGTGGGAAAGGGGGTAGGGGACGGGGCAGGGGGCGCGTGTGTGCGTGTGAGCGTGTATGCATATATGCATATGCATATATGTATACTACAGCATATATGCCTTTGTTTATATGCATATTGAGGCATATATGCCAGTGCATATATGAAGTTCGTTCGTGCGTGCGTGTGTGAGCGTGTGTGAGTGGGGAAGGGGGGAGGGAACGGGCAGGGTGCGTGTGTGCACTGCATATATATGCAATGCATATATATGCAATCTGCATATATATGCATTTTGCATGTATATGCATATGCATATATATGCAACTGTCCTAATCTACGACATCCACACATAAATCTTAAATTCGAAACAGAAAAATTATCTCCACCACGTTGATGAAAATGGGACAAATCTGGAATATGGGAGAGAAATCATGATAGGACGATAGAAGAACATTCTGAACCTCTATCGACAACCTGGGATGCAACAAACATTAAATATTAATCAAGTAAGTTAACAATTCAGGAGGCATGTCAGGTGGTCAGTCAGTAGTAATTATCAAATGATGTGGAGTTGGGGGCATATATTGAAGATTAGGCATATGCTATCGTCCGGTTTGAAGACATGATTATATGGGCACTCACCATCTATCTTGATCTTGTCTAGTAATTCAATTGGGAAGCCAACCCTCGGGATTTGAACTTCCATCTTCATTATGGTATTGCAACATTCCATGAAAATCTGCTCATCCTATCTGAAAATATAATTAAGGATATATTTCAACCAATGTGTATGAAAAGTAGTAAAATGGAATCTATATACACACAGATAATTATAGATAGAGAAATTATTTGTGCAGTACCGTAATTTGTGCAATTAGATAAATGAGGCATTTGCATCCCAATTTGTGCAGTACCGTAAGAAACTGGAGATGTATTGGTCTCTGAACATTATAAGAGTAACTTCATAATCCCATCATCCTATAGTACTAAAAAATTGACCCGCCGCTTTTCACTTGCCGATATCTTAATATTAACCCGAAACTTTGACGATGAGATGGTAATCGGGCAGGGCAATTTCGTGAAGGTGTATAAAGGGGTTATTTTCGAAACAACCATATGGTGCATATATGTTGCATCAATGTGCTTCATATATGCTGCATATATGAAATTATACATATATGATGCATATATTTTCAATACTAAAACTACATATCCAAATGGTGCATATATGCTGCATCAATGTGCTGCATATATGCTGCATATATACAATTATACATATATGCTGCATTGCATATATGCAATTATACATATATGCTGCATATATTTTCAATACTAAAACTACATATCCAAATGAATACACATCAGGTAACTAACATGTTGAATATCGAATTGAAAAAAAACACAGAGAAGGTTCAAAGTTACCTCCTTAAAAGTTGGGGGATGTTATTGATGTCCTGTCTGCGCGATGTGAATCGTTGCCTGCAAATCCGAGTGAATACAAATCAATCTCTTAATGGTCATTCAAAATAGGTCACTTATTAAATGGGGAATTAAAAATAGGTCACTTATTAAATGGGGAAATGGAAAATTCCGAGATTCCAAAATTCCTATCCATGTTATTCGATAAAAAGTCCAAACTGTGCATGTGTGAGTGGGGAAGGGGGAGGGGGCGGGGCAGGGGGTGGCAGAGGGGGAGAAGATGAGGGAGAGTTGTGTGTGTGTGTGTTTGTGTGCGCATGTGTGCATGTGGAGTGGGGAAGGGGGAGGGGGAGAAAATGAGGGAGAGTTGTGTATGTGTGTGTGTGTGCATGTGTGTGTGTGTGGGGAAGGAGGAGGGATTTTACCAAGGGAGGGAAGGGGCTGCATATATTCATCGCATATATGCTCTGCATGTGTGAGTGGGGAAAGGGGGAGGGGGCAAGGCAGGGTTGGCGGAGGGGGAGAAGATGATGGAGAGCTATGTGCACGTGTGTGAGTGGGGAAGGGGGTAGGGGACGGGGAGGGGGCAGTGGAGGGGGAGAAAATGAGGGAGAGTTCCGTGTTTGTGTGTTTGTGTGTGCGTGTGTGAATGGGGAAGGGGGGAGGGGGGGGAGGGATTTTACCTTTGCATATATTCATATTCATTGAAGTAACATACTTGGTTGAGCCTAGCATCTAAGTGAACAAATGAAGCTCGCGTTTTAAATCAGAAGTGATATGTAGGGAATATATGCAATATGCATATATTCATATATAGTGGGATAGCTTGGTGTATCTATAGAATGTCACTTACATTATGCCTAAACTAAATCTCCCATAACACTATCTAAAATCACGCTTTCAATTCATCAATATCACTAATCTAACCTCAAACGAAAAAAACATACATAAATTTTGGAAGTTGAATTAAAATGGATGCATGTTTGTAGTCTAAGACTTCTTAACAACATGTATTTTCATTATTCAGCTGACACAACTTTATATTTTCAACCCAATCACAATTGAAATCCACTACCTCATAAGCATATTTGATCCTCTGAAAAGACATATATCCATTTCATCAATCCAAGTTAATTACTTAGAGTTTACAACATGAAAAAATTAGAATTTAAAAAATTATAGGGATCTAACTGTACATTAGACCTTATCTAAAGTTATTTTAATTTCTGCAAACTTCACATTAAAATATGAAGAGCATTTGATTATAACATGAACAATTAGAGTTTGAAAATTTACTAAAGACCGAGAGAGAGAGAGAAGAAATGAAGAGATATTACCATAATGCTTTAATATTCACCGCCATTGGAAAGAAATATGGTTTCATAAACCAAATTTAAATATGAAATAAAGAAAACATGATTAGATCAAGAAAACTACAAAAGAAAAATAGAAATCTGTGAAGCGATCAATTAGCGACTCATGACCATTATAGCAGCTAGAGCTAGATCACAGCAGCCCCTGCTTTTCCAATGTTTCTTCATCACAACAACTTTTCCAAGGTTTCTTCACAATAGATAGAGCTAGATCACAGTAAAGAAAAATCTACAACTCTACGCATAAAGGGAAACCCAATCGAAATAATAATCCACTTTGAAACAATTTCACTTTTATAAAATGGCCCCAAGTCTGACGACACAAAGGCAAACATTCACACAAATGTTCATTTAACAACTCTAAGCATTCGTCACCAATAAAGAACTAACATACTCATCATTGGCGGTGGCATCATCCTCATCAACATCAGCATATTCAACATAATCATCATAAAAAAGGATAAACTAAAAATTCATGTTTTTGTTCGCAATCACTACGGCTCACAAAGCGGATAACAAAGATGGATAAAATTGCATAGAGTTTAAAAGATCAGGTAACATAGAAACTCTCAAAAAATCAAGTTCGGAATATAAAAAGCCCTTAAATTTAAAGTGGAGTAGAGAACTCACAGTGATAAAAATCCTCCAAATTGACACATCTTTTATTTTAATTCTTTGAATATTATATGATGGATTAATTAATATTTACACTACCCCAAAAAATATTTATTTAGGCCATCCACAGAGGGAAATGGCTTAGAAACGATACACATTTCCTGTTAAAAATGTGTAGAGCCGTATAAATTTGCATTTATGATTAGACATTGTGTAAGTGGCGCCCACACTAATTGGCGGTAAACTATCATCCGCCCAAAGCCCTTGGATGAAAAAATGTCACCCGTCCATAATTTTAATTAAAAAATATCTTAAAACACAATTTTTTCCAGCCCCATTTACATATGAAAGCCAAAAACACTAATGTTTTCAGCCTAAAACAGAAATTTATATCCATAAAGCCTTAAATCAAACAATAAATATATTAGGCGAGTGAGGAACATAGTTCTACCTGTTACGCATCTTCGTGGTGAAAAGTTTTCTAGAGAAAAAATACAATCATATTTGGAGACCTAAATCAACCTGCAATGTATTATAAGGGAGAGGGAGTGAAACAAATTGGATAAAGGTGTAAAAACCCTTTCTAGAAAAATATATAAATAGAACCATTAATTGAAGCTGAGAAAAAAATTGAACTCGAAGTGAAAAAAAACATAATAAACCCCCCCAGAAGCATGAAGAGATGCGTGAGAGAGAAGAGGGGTAGTGATCACTGATGCAGATCGGTAATAGAGAGGGGAGAGGTAAGCTCCTGAAAACACAAATATTGATAATCAATAACAAAAGAATAAATCTGATCTCTATGATTCCTAAACATAAAAAAATGAAAAAAAATAATTGAATCAAAATTCAAATCACAAAAGGAGAGGAAAATGGCAGCAAACCGTAGAGATTTCTAGGTTTGCCCCAAAATCGTCCCTCTCTACTACAACTAAGATAATACTCCTCTCATTATGATAAAAAAATACCTTCTGCATCGGAGGGAAGTAATGAGAGTCGTCCGCGGTAATAAATTGATTGTGCTTTTCAAACCCGAAGTCAGTGATGGACCTCCATTACATATCGGTAATAGAGGAAACACAAAACCCTCTTAATCTTCCATGGAGCCTTAGGTTCGTGGGTTGAGAGTGACATATAAGAAAGAAAGGGAGTGGAACGTGTGTGTGTGTGTTTCTGTGTGTGCGTGTGTATGCGTTTATATATATGTGTGTGTGTGTGTGTGTGTGTATGTGTGATTCTGTATGCGTCTGTGTGCGCATGTGTGTGAGTGGGGAAGGGGGAGGGGGTTTACCAGGGGCCGGAGGGGGCTCCGTCCTGCGCCAGAGCCATAGCCGGATTGCCCTGTGTGCGTGTGGGTTTGGGGGGTTTGGAGTGAGATAATGAGGGAGAGATGTAAGGACGACGGGGGTGGGATTGGGAGGTTTCGAGCGAGAGAATGATGGAGAGAGGTGAGGGTGTGCGTGTGTAAGAGTGTGAGGGAGAGAGAGTTACTAAAGTGCTCTCATTTTTGAATTGAATTGTAATATTTGTGAGTAAAAAAAAGGGGAAATAAAAAAATTGAGGGGTAGGTTGGTAAAAAAGAAAGGGAGGTGATCTAAACCATTAAAATGTGTAAGGAGGTGGCATCAATCTGCACCGTTAAAATGTGTTCATAATTCAAAAACTTCCCTAACTTATATATATATATATATATATATATATATATATATATATATATATATATATATATATATATGTACGTCACTCTAATATGTATATAATACGTATCGAACTCGTACACATATCTCATCGTGCACGGTTTATCCAAATCTTGAAGTTGTACCTAACTTCCCGATTAATTATTTAACTAGTCCCTTACTCAAGCCCCTGAGTTAATTATTTAATTATTAACTAATAAATTGTGTCACGAATATTTTTTTTAATTAAATATGCACTCACTTGGCTAAACTTTGCTTAAATGCTTAAAAATCCTCGGATCATTCCCATAATCCAATTTGAACCTAACCCACGGATTGTCCGAACAAAAAACCAAGACTATTCGAACGGCAAACCATACCTCAATTTCATCAACAATAAATTAATATCAACCAAAAGGATACTTCCACAAGGTTTTATAATCATTTTTAAACACAATTGTGCCTAAAATAAAGTCCATCCCAAAATTACCAACTAAAGATTTTGGTCTCGCACACCCTTCCGTAGAAAAATTCTGAACAAATTAATAAAAATAAAAAAAATGCAAAACTGGCAGTCGTGCATTCATAAAGAAAAGATATAACTTCGTGATCCGAACCCATGGGTCGTTCGAACGAAAACCAACCTCGTTTGAACGAAAACCAACCTCCTTCGAATGAGGTTCTAACGAGATTTCGAAACTCATATCTAAAGTGTTTTTCTTAGGTAGGATTCATCTCCAAAAATCTTATTTCGTTTCTAAGGTTCTTTCTACCGTAATTAAATGAGTGACTGGGTATGCCACGCACAACTTTGGATGAACGTAGGGTCATTTGAAAGACTTTGTATTAGGTTATGCGCATATGGACTGATTGACAATCATTCAGTTAAGGTTGAGGAACAACTCTCAATGTTCCTTAACACCGTTGGACATAACGAGCGATATTTTTTCCAGACATTGACTTTCTTTAGATCTGGTCAAACCATTAGTTACTACTTCCATAGAGTTTTACGAGCATGCCTTGACTTGTTCAATGATTTAGTTACTAATGCAAGTCCAACGAATTCCCCTTACGACAATGGCAAGGACCTACCTTGGTATCATTACTTTGAGGTTAGGATAGTTTCATTAATTACTTTTATTCCTTTACGTATGACTTTCACATTATTAAATTGATTTCAAACCATTTAGGATGTCGTTGGTGCAATTGACGGTACCCACATATTTGCTTTGGTTCCTACCGCCGACCAAGCGAATTATCGCAATAGGAAAGGGTCAATTTCGTAACATGTTTTGGTTGCATGTACGTTTGATATGTGTTTCTTATTTGTCCTCGCTGGTTGGGAGGGATCCGCACATGATGGTCGCTTACTTCGTAGTGCGATTCAACGACAAGGCATAAATTGACCATTCCATTAGGTATGTTTAAAAATAAGCAACTTTCATTAGTAAAATATGAATAGTTATAGTAACACATTTTATTTAAACTATGCGTAGGTAAATACTACCTCGCAGATGCTGGATTCCCATTGGTACCTGGGTTTCTATCCCCATTTCATAAAACACGTTATCATCGAAGGGATGTGGAAGGACAACGACCTGAGAATGATGTAAAGCAAGTATTTACTTGCCCTAATGGATATAAAATTCAAAGATCTACATTGATGATGGTTTGACTCCAGATATGAGTCCTTTCTTCTCTTCTCCAAGCGATCCTCTTCCTTTCTCTTCTTTTTCTTTTCTCTTAAGCTCTCTCTGACTCTCAAATGTGTAAAGAATATAAAGTGGGGCTACCATCCACTCTTCTAAACCCAAAATACCTCCCTTATCTTGTTTTTCCCTTTGACCCTAGGCGTAAAAAGACGCTCTTACCTCTTTACAGGTTCATTTATGTCTAAAAGCCCCCGAAATCAAAACTTAACACCCGGGTACCTATTCTAGACTGTTTTGACCCTTCTCGAATCACCGGTGCACTCGAAAAGGTCATCCAAGTCACCTAACTCTAAATACACTAACATCTCATTAATCGGGTCCAACATGTGCATATCCTTCGCATCGCTTATAAATTAAATTAATTTGCTGATGTAACACTCTATCGACATATAATAATAGATCATCCCTATCACTCATATGCGACATAGAGTAAGTCACGTAACTATTTATTTATCACACACAAATAAATAATAATTATAATAACTATTAATCAGTTATCTTGCTAATTAATATTTACAAAAATTTAATTTAATTTCTCAATTAAATTGATAATATTAATCACACAAAAATTAAATAATAATAAAATTATAGGGTATTACATTGACTTGCATGAATGGTATCACTAGGTACATAATCGGGAGGAGGAAATTCCAAAAATTTATTTTTATAATGCATATGGATCATACGAGTTTTGGGTCATGCCGTTTGGACTGACCAATGCACCAGTAGCGTTCATGGACATAATGAATTGAGTTGTTCGACCCTTCTTGTATTGGTTCGTCATCGTTTTTATTGATGACATTCTAGTGTATTCTTGATCGAAGGAGGAGCATGTGGAGTATTTACAACTGATTTTGTAGATACTACAAAAACATAAGTTGTACGCTAGGTTCTCTAAGTGTGAGTTTGAATTCGAGAGGTACAATTCTTGAACCATGTTGTAATGAAGGATAGGATCTTAGTGAATCCTAGTAAGGCACATGTAGTTTGGGACTGGAAGCAACCCAACAACCTACAGAGGGTAATATTTTCTAGGTGTTGATGGGACCACTAACTCGGGGGTTCTCAAAGATTACGGGAATGTTGAATTACCTCGCCCGTAATGGAGTACCTTTCGTTTGGAATGCAGATTTCCTCAGAGCTTTTAAGGAGCTAAAGAAGGATCTCCCTAATTCACTTGTACATGCATTACAAATAAATTAGCATGGAGTATTTTCTATTTACAGATGCATCACTTCAAGAGTTAGGAGTCCTATTGATGCATGAGTAGAGTCATATAACTTATGTGACCTCAAAGCTAAAGCTTCGTGGGGGTACCTAACCCATTCATGAATTGTATTTGGAAACATTACTATTTTCCCTGAATACTTGGAGACATTACCTATTGGATGAGAGGTTCAATTTATATTCCGATCACTAAATTCTCCAGTACTCGTTGACTAAGAGAGAGTTAATTATGAGACGGGGGAGATGAGTCGAGTTTGTGAAGGACTATCATTTTTTGATTCATTACCATCCAGGGAAGGCGAATGTGGTAGCTGGTGAATTGAGTTGAATATCGGTTGTTACACTAATAGCATTGGGGGGACGATCATTGCAATGATTTACTAGACTTCTAAGAAACACAGTGGAGTGCCATAACAAACATAGATTTCTTTGATGCATTTTTAGAAATAATGACTGTAACATAATCCATGGTGACGCAAGTGATATAGGCACAGGCTTCAGATTCCTTCTGCCAAGGGAACGACAACATTTAGTGTCAGTCGAAGTTCCTTATTTATCGATCAGTTCAGACTTGAAGGATGGCTGGTTGTGGTAAATAGTCCTGGGTGAGGAGAGTAGTGCTAGCAGATTCATACAGTTCTCGATTTCTGCTATATTATGGACAAGATAAGATGTACAAATTATGTGTAAATCATATTATTGAACCGAGTTGATGAAAGAAGTTGTAAAGTGTATGTTGTAATATGCCATATGTCAACTAGTAAGGGTGCCCGATTGGGATAGTACGTGAGTGTCATGGTTCTTGAAGGGTTTTTAAAATACTATATGAGTACATCTAAATTTGAATAAGGCATTTCATCCTCAGTAAGATGACAAGACTGAGTAGGTGAACCAGATGCTATAAAACATACATTTTCTTTTTAAGGACTGGTTGGATCAATTTAATAGAAGTGTTTTGTCATGACGAGTGGTCATGAGGTTTAAAGATGACATCTTGATGAAAGAGAACTATTTTTAATAGCGGTGGAAGTTACACCCAAAATTTTGTTGGGGTGGTTTAGACCTAAGCATTGAAGTTTTGTCTAGTGATGTATTTACTTTCTTAGTTAGATGAAAGTGGAAGGTTATTTTCAAGGGAGGTTTGTTCCAAAGGGTGAAAAGATATGAGGGGTAGTTTTGACTGTGAAATGTATTGCTAATTCATGTTACTTTTTTTTGAATAATCCCAGATTTATTAGAATAAAGGTAGAAAAGCCCTACCGTGGTGGCTTGAACAAGATAGAGAAAGCTTAGAAGATGATAAAAAATAAAAAATAAAAAATAAAAAATAAAAAATAAAAAATAAAAAATAAAAAATAAAAAATAAAAAATAAAAATTATTTGAACATCTTTATAGATGGAATTCCTAAGAGATCTAATCTATAACTTCCTTTTGCTAATTTTGGAAGATCTAAAAAATGAGCAAAGAAAGATATGGAATTAGATTGGGCTCCCTGCTTGGCAACAATGTCAGCCACCTGATTAGTTTCTCTCCAAGAGTGAGTAAATCTGACAGAAAGAAGTTGGAGATTTCTAATTTCTGAGATAATTTCAATAATAGACTAAGGAGGAGCTTTAATAAGACCATTCAAAGAGTCAATAATCAATTTCGAGTCTGCTTCCACAAGAATTGGGGAGATATTAAGAGATTGACAAAGCCTTAATCCTCTCAAAATTGCAATGCATTCAGCTTTATTATTTGAGCAAATGCATTCATGAGAAGAGAAAGCATGAATAAATCTCCCTTGATGATCTCTGATAATACCTCCTGAGCCCACTAATACTGGATTTCCAAAAAAAGAGCCATCTTTATTTAGTTTGAATACACCTGAGCTTGGAAATTGCCACTTGAGAAGGATGAATTTAGGGATTTTTTGCTTTTCTATGTAGATCTTGAACATGCGGGAAATATGTTCAAAATTATGATCATATGAAGAGAAAGATCTAGAGGAGCATAAAGATGCAGCCATTTCAATTACTTGGGAGATAATATTGTTCTGATTCATAACTTCTCCTTCATATCTACTTTTGTTCTTGTGCTTCCAAATTTCCCATAATATGATACCAGGGATTATGAGGAGGAGATGTTGAATAAAGTCCAGAGAATATTTCCTTAACCACCAAGACATCATCATAATCTTCAAAGAGAGAAAAGAGATATGCAGACCAAAAATATTAGCAAAAAAGGACCAAGTATGCCTGGCTATAGGACCTTTCAAAAATAAATTATCAAAGTATTCTTCATCATTAAGGCAGCAAGAGTAGGTAGAGGCTAAGTGAATGCCAAATTCTTGAATTTTCCCATCGAGAGGAACAATCCGATGATAGCATTTCCAAATGAATAAGGAAATTTTGAGAGGATAGGCTTAATTCCACATGAATTTGCACATCAAAGATAAAGCTTTTGTAGTTCTTAGGAGATTCCATGATGAATTTAAGGAAAAAATACCTTCTGATTTCGCAGTCCAGATCAATTTTCTTTCTATAAGCTTGGAATTATTGTATGATAAATCTGATATAGCTAATTCATGTTACAATTCATAAGATATAGGATGAGTTCGTAGTGTGGGTGAGAAAAGTAATTATGGGCATAGTTTGTGTCTGAAGGATGATCCTTTTAGTATAGAAGGTGGGGTTCTGAAAACATTCGAAGGGTTACAATGTTCGAAATACAAATGTAAATATGGGAGAGTTAAATCATCATCTTGTGTTAAGAGTTTGGGGTTCGGTGGGTCAAAAGAGGATATGAAACTCGTTGGGAATATTTGAGTTAGATTGACCAAATTGACTAAGAGATAAATGTTATCAGGTTGTTATATGGGAATTTGGTTGGAACATTTCTGAAGAAGTAGTCATTATATTATAGCATATGAACATTGTCAGAGCAGGAAAAAAAAGGATTGAAGATGAACGAATGTATGGTTTATGGGTTCCAAGGGGTAGGACAAGTACTTATAAAAACCTCCTCGAGGATGGAAATTGCAAAGGTGGATTCCAAAGGGAAGTTGGCATTCCTATACATAGGTTATTTTTTCACTCATAAAAAAGGGCGACGACGAGCGCATTTGACCCCACCTTATCACCGACCGTGCGAAGACGAGGTTGATATATAGGTACACAAGGGAGGAAGTTCTTGCGGGACAAGTTAATTTTTTCAATGATTAGGCTAGTTTGTTAAATGTTAGCCGAATGTGATTTATGATGAGATACTTTAATGTATATTATGTCATAGTTCGAGTAGATTCGTTGTACAGTATGAGGACTCTATAGGCGAGATATTCTTAGACTTTTGCTTTGAAGCATAATGAATTTGAATTTCGAGGATGGAATTATTTATTTTGGGGGGAAGAATGTAATACCATGAATTTTTATGCATTATATAAATTGTGAAATTAGCTTATCTTATTTTCTTCCATGACATGTGATGTCACCATTGTTATATGTTCTTATGCGTTATATAAATATTTAAGAAATTGAATTTAATACAGAATAAAACTATAATAAATATTTTAACGTGATTGTGTATTGTGGGCGGCTATGAAGTGGTCAAGGATATGGTTCTAAGGGTTTCCTTGTTTGGAATATCCCTTCGGTGTCAAGTTCCAATGATTGTGAATTAGTTTCATATAATGTCGTGTTACACTAAATTAATTAAATTACGAACGTTTGGATTCATATAATCTAAATTACTAAACTTCTAAGTTAGATTAGTGATTAATATTATGAAAGATTGTGGGTCAGTTTAAGTGTGCGTATAAGATCCGTTTTAGTATAAAAATATAGGATTTAGAACCATTGGGCTAGTATAAGACTTGGGCAAGATTTTAGACTTATTAGAGATGCTTTTTAACCTAATTAGATGAGGCTCATATAGGGGTTTAACATAATTTCGTGGGGTATAAGTCTTGTGCGATCATTAGGATTTTATTATTTTACTAATTACAATTGTGAAGGCTTCTTAAGGCTAAAGATGAGAGACTTCAAGAGAAGAGAAGGACTATAGAGGATTTAGGCATTATTTCTTAGCAAATTGGGATTGAGACAAATTCAATTAGGATTTGATTTTATTTAGGTTTGTTTATTGTATTTATATTCATGTGAATCTGAATATGAATTAAATCACATATAAATTTGAATTGAAGGTTATAATTAGTTAGGTTATAAATTGATTAATTAAGATAAGAAATTAGACTATTGACATAGTTGATCTTGGAGGATTTCTACTTGAATTGTAATGGAAATTGTTCTGAAAAGAGTAGTAATCGATTATATTATGTTTAAGCTTCAAAAGCCCCATGTTATTGGCTTGAATTTATAGACAATTTAATCAATTGGATTATTTAAAATCTAGCATTCTTAACTTAAATTGGAAATTACCATTTTAATCCTTTTAGAATTGTGTGAAATCCAATGGATCTGAAATCTAGAATCTAAATGGTCTTCACAATCTGAACATGAAAAGTGGAGTGAGCACCTGAAGTGTAACTCCCCGACCCGAAGGATTAGTTTACCATTTTTAAGTCGAAAAAGGGGTGGCCACTTTAAGTAATTAGGCCAATTTACGATATTTATTCATAAAAATCCAATTTAATTACTAATTAACTAAGAAATAAAGCATATACATCCCTGTATTAGTACAAGCCATAGCCAAAGGCCCGAATGAAAGTGTTTTAATGTTCTAAATTACTAATGTTTCAAAAGATGATTCAAATAAAATTACAAAGCACTAGCGATGTTGATTGCCCTCTAGGGCCTTACCCGCGCCCTTTTTGGCATCCCTACTCGAAGTACCTCGGGGGGGGGGGGGGGGATTTAACATAAAAAGCAGGGGTGAGAGAATTCTGAATGGGGTGAATAACACTAAGCAATACGTTTTCTACAAAAATACTATACATATAATATGTATTTTAATAAATTCCGAAAACGTTTAACAATTTAGCTAATATTAATGGAACTACCATGCAATGCATCCGAGCAATGATCTCATACTCATACTGAATCGTTTCACACCAACCTTTATTAGGTCTAGAAACTAATTGATCGTCTTTTATCCTTTAGACTCACTTTATCACAATTCATTAGGTTGACTTACTTATTCATTTTTTTGCACAATAATTATCCTTTTCGTTTTTCTATTATCTTTTCTCGAAATCTCCCAATAGACGTATATTTTAATGGGCTCCACACCACTGGCTATGTTACTATATGCGTTGGCCAGTGATTTTGGGTCTTTCACCCTGGGCTTCGGGCCCTCTTTAATTATTCCGATGTCATCCAAGTCCAACTTAATGTATGTTAACATTTTAATGTCCACATTATTCCATCATTTTGCCGTTTTTCTCATTCTACGGTTTAACCATTCGTTCACTTTATCAATGTGCCATTTATTCATTTTATCCATATTTTTACCAAAAATCGACTGATAATGCCCAAAGCGAAAGTCTAACCACTAGGACCCTCAAATTTTTCAAAATCGCCATTTTACCCCTTTTAATCATAATTTTGTGAAAAACATATTTAACTTCATTTTGGCACTAGAATTCAACTTTTCTTCCAAAACATCCCTTCTATGATATTATGTCAAAATTCACATTATCATTTTATGTTTTGCCACATAAAATACATTTAAACCTTCAAGACCATCTTTAACCAAATCTCCATAACTTTGTCCTATTATCACGTGTGACCCTAAACATTATTTTTATTCATTCTAATAATAGTTAACACATATTAGGGCTATTTTTGTTCATTCACTCATTTATTCGTAAAACCCATTATAACATGATTTAACAAGTCTAAAACATCATTATCTATCTTACTACATGGTTCTATACATGTGAAGGAGGATTTCAAGCCTAGAAATTCCTTAAAATGCACTTAGACAAGATAATAATCATGGGTTTGTATATTTCACATGTTTTCTTCCATTCTTAAGGTAAAAATTTCATATCTTTATAAAAGACCCTTTTAGTGTTTTTTCTTATTTACAAAAATCCATTTTTGAAACACTATAATATTTCATCAAATAACTTCATTTTAAGTATTAAATACTATCCAACATTTATCCTAAATGTTTTTCAAAGCTAGAAAACCTTAAAACTTTAGAAGAGGAAAACTCTAGTCAAGTTTGAAGAGGAGACAACTAAGAGGATGGAGATGGAAGTTCCTAGCTCCAAAGACTCCCCAACAGCTCTTGAAGTAGTTCGAGAATCCTCCTATAAACTTAGCTCTACCCACTTTCTTCCTTGATAAAAGCTTGAAGTTGATAGACAAGGCTTGGAAATAGTTTATAATGGAGTTTGGAGGTGGTGACAAGGTGTGGATATAGAGGAAGAAGATTGGGAAAGATGATGGGTTTAGAGGACTATAAAGAGAGAGAGAGAGAGAATGCAGAAAATGGTGGGGAGAAGACTCCCCCTTCTCTCCTCTTATAACCCAAAGAAAGCCTTATTAAAATCATTTCAAAACTCCCCCCCACACACATGCCAAATACTTTTTGATCATTGGGGCTCACCAGAAGTCTACATGTCATCAATCCAATGGCCTAAAATGTGACAGTACATAAGGGTAACTCGATTTGACCAATTTTAGGTTTGGTCATTGAAACGACAATCAAATCTCATTCGAACAAGACTGCTCCCTCATTCAAATTACATCACTAAGGAGGTGTTCTAATGAGATGTTAACATACGAGTGAAAGGCAACAAACTTGAATTATTAGCATGTAGGGGAAATGTATTACCTTGTTCGAACGACTTCATTCGAATGAGAAGGCCCTCGTTTGAATGACCCCTGATTTTTTAGAATTAAACTTGAATTACAAGAACTTCATTTTGACAAGCACGAAGGCTCCGATGATGATTAAGTCTCCATATTCATTCGTAAATATATTTTTTACAAGGAAAGAGATAAAATCTAAAGCACGAGTATTAAATTCTCACTACCTTAGGAGATTTTGTCCCCGAAATATGAATAACCAACTAGGGAAAGAGCTCTGGGCACTTCTCCCACATTCCCAGGTAGAACCTTCAAATCCCTAAAAGTTTTAAAAAACTTTTACCATAAGGATGACCTTATTGTGTAGGAATCGATCCTCACGATCTAGAATAGATATCAATCACGTGGGAAATGTGACATCTTCCTTTAACTCGATGAGATTCCAATCTATGACGTGTCGGGGGTCATGAAGATACTTCTTTAACATTGAGACATGGAACATGTTATGAACTTGGGAAAACTGTGGAGGCAGCACCAAGCGGTATGAAACGTCCCCAAATCGCTCTAGGATTTTAAAGGGGCCGTTGTACCATGGGGCCAACATCCAATTTTGCTTAAATTTTTGACTATCGGTCCTAGCTCTAACCTTTAGCATCATATGTCACCTACCTAAAACTCCAGGGGTACCCAACGATTATCTGCATAATTCCTTTGTTGGCTCTATGATGTCATGATATTTTATCGAATTACTCAAACCTTCTCCGTCATTTCTTGAATCAACTCTAAATTGGTGAGATGCTTCACACCCACCTCAACCCAACAAATTGGAGAGCGTCATGGAATCACATAAGGATCCATCTTGATGCTCACCTAATAACTGTTGTTGCTGGAGAACTCTTCCAGGTGCAGGTTTTTCGCCCAACTTCCCCAAAAATCAAGAGCGCAAGCTCTCAACATATCCTTTAAAATCTAGATGATTCCTTCTGACTGTCTGTCAGTCTCAGGATGACACATTGTACTCATATTCAGCTCGGTACCAACTCTTGTTGAAACTTCTTCCAAAATTGAGATAAAACTCGGGATCTTTGTTTGTGACGATTCAGAGTGGGACACTTTGAAGTCAGACTATCTCTCGAACGTACAACTTAGCCACGATGTCTATGATCTTGATCGATAAGAAGTGTTAAGAGTTCATAAGTCGATACACTATAACCCATACTGTATCATGACCACGCTCAGACCTTGGTAAAGCCATGACGAAATCCATCGTGATATGCTCCCAGTTGCACTCTGCCTTGGGTCGTGGTTTCAATAGCCCTGATGGCTTCTTATGCTCGGCCGTTACCTACTGACACATGTCGCACTTGGCTACATACGTCGCCACATATCTCTTCATGTCGTACAACTAAAAATCCCTACATAGGTACTTATATATTTTGGTAGCACCAGGATGTATGCTGGAACGCGAGTGATATGCCTCTACCATCACCTCATCCTAAATCTCCTCGATAATAAGGATAATCAACTGACCCTTGTATCGCACCCCGTCGTCCTTATCCATAGTAAGAGTGTCGAACACTTCCCCATTATAGATACGGTCTTGATACTAAGCAAACTTGGGATCACATGTCTGGGCATCTACAACTTTTTGCTAAAAAGGGGCTAGCTACCACACCCTAAAGGTATGCCCTATCGTAACATCGCTAGACGTGCAAATAAAATTTCTGCAACTCACCGAACATTTTCACCTGATGGAACCACATTGCCGCAAGAGTAGGACTAGACTTTCGGTTAAGAGTGTCAGCCACCACACTGGCCTTGTAGGGATCATACCGCAATGAGAAATCATAGTCCTCCTTCAATTCCATCCATCGCCACTGGCAGAAAGTAAGATCACGCTGTGTGAAAATTTACTAAAGGCTCCTATGATCGAAAAACTCCTCAAACCGTTCCCTGTACAGATAATACCTTTAGCTTTGAGTGCAAACACCACAACTATGTAACACCCCGCTAAATTCTGGCGTCGGCTACCGCCAAAATTAAGCCGGGCATTAATAAATTAAATATCATCCTTAGCATGCGACAGATGCGAGACATATTAAATTTTAATCCATAAGATAACTATTTTAAATCAATCCCAAATATTAAGAACATCCAACTGATTTATCACCAAAGTGCGATATAAAGTTCGTCACATGCAATCTCCGAATATCTCAATTATTACAATAAATAAACCCAACTAAAATCTTAAGACAAATTGGAACCGAAAGGCCCAATAAAAATCCAAATATAGTCTCACAATAAATACGACTGAATAGGAGAAGAAGCAAACTACTAAAACAATAATATGGCTCCAGCTGCACGTCCAAAAGATCTCCAACAATTTCTATGCAAGCTACTCCAATTTAATCCCTAAAAATATTAGTCAACCCATGTGCCAGAGCCAAGGCCCTGAGAATGAATATCGGCTACTCCTTTAAATTAGGGTCCTTGAACCCAGACAATAGTGCTATACATATCGACCATAACAATAGAATATTTTAATTAAAAGAAAGTCTATAATCCTCAACAATAAATTTCTAAGTACCCGCAAGGTTTAAATGTGCCACACCAATATTATTTTAAATTTAACCCAAATCCCACGATGTTAATGCGTTTGAATTAACAAGGATTATTTATTTTCACTTTATTATTAGGTATAGCGGTCCTCCCGCCACGGGTTATTTATACAAAAATACATTATTATAGCGGTCCTCTCGCCACAGGTGATTTCTCCACCAAAATTTTAACGGTCCTCCCGTCATGGGTGATTTACACCAAAATACACATTCCCTTGTCAAGTGCGCCGTCTGATCCGTTTTTATCCTACGATCCTCGCGATATGACAAGGTTCCACACACGACACCACCTAAATCATCATCTGACCCGACGCCCTGGACACATTATGTCGCCAATAAATTTTAATATCCGTTTTAGTATTAAGGTATTAATTTCCCAAAATTTCTCATACTCATTATTCACATAAATCCCCCCCCCCCCCCCCCCCCCCCTTAAAAGAGATGTGAAAATCCTCAAAATACCCCTTAGTCCCAACTAAAGGTTCCCAACACACAATTTCCTCCCATCTTTAATAAAGGATGATGATAACAATTTCACTTCACCTAGATATCAATTCTAGGTTATCACAACAATGGTAAATATAGAGAATTTGCCCCACCCCAATTTATATAACCCGTGTAGACTCATACTAACTAGTCCCATACCTAATTAGCATAATATGAAACCAAGGCTCACTTATTAGTTCCATACCTAACAAGTGTAAAATAACAAGGGGTGAAAACCAATTATCTACAATACCAACGTTCCCGAGATATTCAAAATTATAATATTTCATAAGTGACACAATCGACAATTTATAATAATATTCTAAACAACCCTAAATTCCCAAATAAATGATTTTTAATCTAAATAGGGGAAAATCAGAACACATAATTATTGTAATTTTTTGAATAATTATTACTCGCAAGTTCCATATTAGCTATTATTTTTCTAGCACAAGTAATTTAATTCATTTAGGAATTTCCCCATAAAACATCAAAATTAAATTTCTAAGGGATTCTCTACATATATATGCCCATAATATAACCAACTACGTAAATACAATCCAAATAACAACAAAGTTATAATTATTTGGTACCATTAATAATTTATACAAAACATCCCCGAAATTAAATTTCTTAAAAATATTATGTTCTTAATTTATTTTAGAACACGTGAGTTTAATGGAGGCTACAATCAAGACACATAACACTAAAGGAAAAGAATAGGGTAAAACATGCCTGATTTTTAGATATAGAAATTGACGAGAGATTCAAGTTCTCCTTGAAAAACTGATCGAAAACCCCTCTTGAACCACCTTAAAATATTTATGTTTAGACCCCCAAAATTGAGCTTGAAAAATCTGTTTTAATGGAGGTTAAGGTTTGGAGGTGGAAGATGATGGGAAAGTAGAGGTTGGATGCTCTTAGGTGAGTGGGGAATGAGTGTTAAAAACTCAGCCCTGAAATCATGTATTTATATAACTTTAAGGGTTTTAAATAAATAGTAAAATTCGTCAAAATGACGAACTGCGGAGCAAAAATTATGGGAGGGTCGATCGATCGATGAAAAGGATCGATCGATCGATCAAAACGAATATGTGACAGTTACCCTTAAAAATGCCATAAGGAAAAATATTAAAAATTCTATTAGAAATTCGTTTTAAATTCGATTTCAATTTCGCTTGAAGTTCTATTCTTCTAAAATCATAACCAACTTATTTAACTAATAAAATTTATAAAATTCAAAAATTTATTTTTCTCGAATATTCCAATTTTATTTAAAAATGTCCATTTAAAAATCTGGGTTGTTACATACTTCCCCACTAACAATAAATTTCATCCTCGAAACTTGACAAAAACCCAAAAGCATAAAACAAAATAAGGCTCCCATATGCCTACCCGTAAAGTGCAAAAAATCGGGAGCCCATACGTCCAATCCTAGTCACACAAAATCCCATGGTCGAAAATATAGTGCATATCACCTATATATATATACATAACTATGAAAATAACGGCGTACCACGTGCTCTCGTGAATCATCACCCGATTAAATCTTCAAAAGTCATCTAAACACCAAGGTCCTCAAATTTCTCCACATCACAAAAATCGATACTTACAATAACCAACAATTTCACTAGCAATATCCAAAATAATTTTCATCTTCCAAATCACCTCTAAAGATATTCGCATAGAGATTACTAATTCTAACCTCAATTACCACAATCAACACAAAACTACAAGTCATTCTAATGCTAACACATAATTCTCATCGACATTCCTATTTCCACACTTTGCAAACACGTATGCTTGGATCACTATCTTAGAAATTACGAATCAACAAAAGGAATCATAGATCGATCACGCAGAAGCTAAACGGACTCATAACCTATGAGACCTAAGAACATGCTCCGATACCATCTGTAACACCCCGCTAAATTCTGACGTCGGCCGCCACCAAAATTAAGCCTGGCGTTAATATATTAAATATCATCCTTAGCATGCGACAGATGTGAGACATATTAAATTTTAATCCACAAGATAAATATTTTAAATCAATCCCAAATATTAAGAACATCCAACTGATTTATCACCAAAGTGCGATATAAAGTTCGTCACATGCAATCTCCGAATATCTCAATTATTACAATAAATAAACCCAACTGAAATCTTAAGACAATTTTGGAACCGAAAAGCCCAATAAAAACCCAAATATAGTCTCACAATAAATAAGACTGAATAGGAGAACAAACAAACTACTAAAACAATAATATATCTCCAGCTACACTTCCAAAAGATCTCTAATCATTCCTATGCAAGCTACTCCAATTTAATCCCTAAAAATATTAGTCAACGCATGTGTCAGAGCCAAGGCCCTGAGAATGAATACCGGCTACTCCTTTCAATTTGGGTCCTTGAACCCAGATAATAGTGCTATACATATCGACAATAACAATAGAATCATTTAATTAAAAGAAAGTATATAATCCTCAACAATAAATTTCTAAGTACCCGTAAGGTTTAAATGTGCCACACCAAAATTATTTTAAATTTAACCCAAATCCCACGATGTTAATGTGCTTGAATTAACCAGGTGTAAGGACATAATTTTATAAATGTCCGGGGTAGATTCTAGGAATTTTCTGTTTTCTCCTAGATCACAGTTCATATGTCTGATACCGCTACATTCGGCACGTCAACACGATCATCCTCGATGGCCTTTATCCAAATTGAATGCATACATTATCTTCACGTGCATCATGCTAAATACGACGTGTTGCTCAGCTCATTCCCACTGCTCCACTATGCTCTATCAGTAAAATGTTTTATTGGATCTTTAAATATTTGCATAAATATTTGGAAAATGTTTTTGAAAATTATTTTTGAAGTCTGAATTAATTTTTTTATCAAAAGCAGAATTTTTCTAAGTGTAGAAGCGAATGGCCTCGATCGACGAGCTCGCTCAAACAACTTTGAAATTTGTTCGCGCGAGATAGGAATGTCGCGCGATCTCGTTCGAACGACTTTTGTCCTTCGTTCGAGTGACATGGCTATCTCTTTCGAATGAGCCTCCGCCTCGATTTTTGTATAAATATCTGATCTCCTTCTACACGTTTTTTCAAGTCTTTCTGCAATCTCAAAATTCTGCGAAAACAACCCAGAATAAGACTTCACTTTTTAAGGTTTTCTAAACCTTTTTGATTCACAAAACCATTCCCATATATGTGTGTGAATCTTTAAACCTTCAAGAGGATGATTTACTCATCTGGAGTAATTTGTGAGGAAGCCGCTCTCTTCTTCACTACTGCCCTACTGAAAAGGGATAGTTCCAGCCGCCGACAACAGAACTGACACCTGAGGGTATTTATGTGTCATATATTTTCATTGCAATTCGTGTGAGCCGATTTCTTACAAAATTATTGTGAAAATAAAAGGTTTTGCTCCTTTGGGGGATTTTTCCTCATATATGTGTTCTTGCATGTTTCATCATCATATTTAATCACATATAGATGCATGTTTAGGACTTAAGTGATAAAAATTGTGTTTAATTAAATAACTTCCTTATTTGAATGCAAGCGCACTCTCCTCAAATTGGTATCAGAGCCAATTACACAAATTTACCGTGTAATTTTCCGCAAACATTTTCTAACATATCAATTTTCTAAAAAAATGATTTTT
Organism: Sambucus nigra; assembly: GCA_949130495.1. Taxonomy (NCBI): domain Eukaryota; kingdom Viridiplantae; phylum Streptophyta; class Magnoliopsida; order Dipsacales; family Adoxaceae; genus Sambucus; species Sambucus nigra. The sequence continues at coordinate 412,533,427 of OX422212.1, forward strand.
GAAAACGAGTGTGTTCATTATGGAGAATTTATATAATAAAATGTCAGTTTTTTACGGGACAAACTATGCATATTGGAAAGCCCGCATGAGATCTGCATTAAAAGCCATTGATGAACGTGTCTAGATTTTTGTTGAAAGAGGGTGGACACCTCCCTCCGTCACTGTTGATAATGTGATCAATTTAAAACATGTCACTTCTTGGACTGAATAAGAATTTAAATGGTCATCATTAAATTCTAAAGGATTAAGTGCTATTTCTGGGTCTGTCACACCTGATGAGTTCAAACACATAATGACGTGCACCACGTCAAAAGAGGCGTGGGATGTTTGACAACTCACCCATGAAGGAACTAATGTTGTGAAAGAGTCTAAATTGCAAAATTTGACAACTCAATTTGAAACCATCACCATGCATGAGACTGAATGTTTTGATGATTTTTATGCTAGGCTTTATGACATTGTTAATACTAGCTTTAATCTTGGTGAACATATTCGTAATGCTAGAGTTGTTAAAATGATTCTTCGTTCTCTGCCTAAGCGTTTTATTCCTAAAGTCGCTGTGCTAAATTCTATGGGAAATTTAAATACGCTAAAATTGGAGGAACTTGTAGGAGACTTGCAAACATATGAAATTGATATGTTTCCTAAAACTGCAAAGTCTAAAGATAAGGGAATTGCACTTAATTCCCAACAGAGAAAGAGTGAGGGGTCGACTAGAAAGAGGGGAGAGTCAACTAGAAAAAAAAAGACTGACACGTCAGATTCTGATTGTGATTTTGACTTAGATAATTTGTCTCTTTTTGCTAAAAATTTCAAGAGAATTCTCAAATTCAAGAAAAATGGTAATTTTAAAGATAAAAAGAAGTTTGAGAAAAATAAGGTTGAAAAGGAAAATGAAAAAGTTTTTAAAGATCCTCCTAAGAAAGAAAGTGAGAGATGCTTTGAGTGCGACGGTAGGGGTCATAGAGCCTTTGAGTGTGCCACACGTCTGAACAGAGAGAAAGGGAAAGCTGTCCTTAATGCTACCCTTAGCGACGATAGTGAGGTCAAGTCGGTGGATTCTGGAGACGAGTCACCGCATGAGTGTAACTTTACCGCATTCATGGCTAGTCATGTGAGAACTTTGAGTACTTCTCATGACGATGAGGATGTTGCTTCACAGAGACACCTCGACAGTGAGACCGATGTGAGTGAGGGGGAGGATGACACAAGTGAGAGCGAGAGTGATCTTCAACGCGCCTACGCCGAGCTATATACTGAATCTTTTAAAACTAAAAAGATTAACAAAGCGTTAGTTCTTAGGATCACCGCTTTAGAGTAAGATTTAAGAAAAGCAAAAGAGAGAGAGTCCTCCACCTGCACTACCTTGAGAGAGAGAGAGAGTATGCTTGTGTTGAGAAAGAGAGTTTGTTTAGAGAGGGAGAGAGTTATTTTGAGAAAGAGAGAGGGGACTTGACTAAACAAGTGGCTAGTCTTACGAGAGAGCTTCATTCCTCCATAGAGACTAGAAAGAAACTTGAAGCCCATGTTGCCCAACTTACTCGTGACCTGGAGAGAGCACGGGAAGTCAAGCTACAAATCGAGGATAAATCTGGGAAAATGGGAAAGATGCTCCTCGACCCCGCTTTAGGTTTTGGTGATAGGCAGGGAATAGGTTATGATGGTGCCTCCACTTCCAAAATTGCACCTGGACCTGTTCCTAAGTTTACTACGACTCCTTATGGCCATCGTCAAAAACCTCGAAGAAGAGTTCGACCAAGAAAAGCAAACCAAGGTCCGCCTTTGACTGTGTTCTTTTGTACTTATTGCAAAAGAAAATGTCACCTCAGGGAGTTTTGCTATAGTATGGGTCGGACATGACGTACTACTGCTCCACCTTAGCATACTGATCATTTTACCATTCTGAGAGAGCGAGTTGAGATTTTAGCTGCCACGTCTCAGAGTTTGATGGAGGAATTCCGACGGATGTCTTTGCCGTCAGTGAATGCTTCTCACATTCCAGCTAAAACCAACAACAACAAAGGCAAACAAAAGGCCACCACTTCTTGGGTACCTAAGAAAGATAAAAAGGCCTTTGTTGTTCATGTCGCTCTCAAAGCACATAATACCTCACAGTTGTATTTTGACAGTGGGTGCTCCAGACATATGACAGGTGATGCCTCATTTTTTACATCTCTTGAGGATTATCAAGATGGCAGAGTCACCTTTGGAGATGGGAGCAAGTCTAGCATTATAGGATGTGGTACTGTCGAGTTACCTGGATTTCCTAAGCTAGAAAATCTTTTGTACGTCAAAGGTTTGAAAGCAAACCTTCTCAGCATTAGCCAGCTGTGCGGCGCCGACTTTGCAGTAAAGTTTGACCGGGACACTTGTAAGGTCTATAATCAAGCCGATAAACTTTTAGTGCAAGGGGTGAGGACAAAGGATAATTGTTATGGGACTGAGCCCACATCCTCACTTGTCTGCAACTGCGTCACGATCACTCCTATGGATCTGTGGTACCAACGTCTAGGTCACGAAAATGTTAGAGATCTAACTCGCTTAGCTAAAAAGGACCTAGTATGTGGCTTAACATCTCTTGGAAGGTCAACTTCAACGGTTTGTGGACCCTGTTAGTTAGGAAAACAAATTCGTAGTTCCCATAGGAAGTAGAATTCCATTACCACCTATCGTGTTCTTGAGCTTATACTCATGGATCTTATGGGACCCACTTGTACTGAGAGTTTGGGTGGTAAGAGGTATATCCTCGTGATGGTGGATGATTTCTCCAGATACTCCATTGTAGGTTTTCTGAGAGAGAAATCCAATGCTGTAGAGTTTTTAACGACCAAGTGCCGTTTCCTGCAAAATCAACACGGAGTCACTATTAACAGGATACGTAGTGACAACGACACTAAATTTAAGGAAGCAAATGTTGATTTTTATTGTGATAGCCTTGGGATCAAACATGAGTTTTCTGTTGTGAAGACTCCTCAGCAAAATGGGATTGTTGAGAGAAAGAATAGAACGATCCAAGAAATGCCTAGATCTATGCTTCTAGGTCGTAAGGTTTCTAGGAGATTTTGGGCAGAGGCAGTGTCTATTGCATGCCACACGGTGAATAGGGTTTACCTGCGTCCACCCATACTTCAGACACATTATGAGTTGTGGACTGGCAAGAAGCCCAACCTTGCATATTTCCGTATTTTTGGGAGTAAATGCTACATCCTACGGGATAGAGAGCAATTAGGAAAGTTTGACTCCCGAAGCGACAAGGGAATACTGTTGGGATATTCATCGAATAGTAGAGAATACCGAGTTTTTAACCTGAAGATCTCTATGGTTATGGAGTCAATAAACGTCACCGTGCAAGATGACGAACCTTCGGCATTTATTGACTCTAATGTTCAGTGTGAGGTTGAGGATATTTCTAGCACCGATTTACTTATACCCCACCCACACTTTGTGGACCCTACTCCTGTGTTAGGGGAGACACCCGCTTGGGTTCGTAAGAGTCATGACCCTTCTGCCATTGTTAGTGATCCTACTCTAGGGGTCAAGACTCGTGCTCAGTTAGAGAACATTGTCAGCCATTTTTACTACACGTCTAAAGTCGAGCCCAAGAATCATAAAGAATCACTCAAGGATGAACACGGGATATCTGCTATGAAGGATGAGTTGCTTCAGTTTAAAAAGAATAATGTCTGGGAACTAGTCCCCTGACCTAGTGAGACTAATGTGATAGGTACCCGGTGGATTTTTAAGAATAAAATGGATGAAAATGGTACCATAATCAGAAACAAAGCTAGGTTGGTCGCTCAAGGCTACACACAGATAGAAGGTGTAGACTTTGGGGATAAATTTGCTCCTGTTGCGAGGCTTGAGTCCGTCTACTACTCGCCATCGCATGTCATCTGCGCTTCAAGTTATATCAGATGGATGTCAAGAGTGCCTTTCTGAATGGCATTCTACAGGAGGAGGTTTACGTGGAATAACCAAAAGGGTTTGAAGACCCTCAGCACCCGCAGCACATCTATTATCTGAGGAAAGCCTTGTATGGTTTGAAGCAAGCACCCCGTGCTTGGTACGAGAGGCTTACTTCATATCTCTTAGCCCGTGGCTTCAAGAGAGGGGGAGTTGATATGACGTTGTTCGTCAGGAGAGATGACAGTGCTATTTTTGTTGCCTAGGTCTATGTGGACGACATAGTCTTTGGATCCACGTGCTCTCAACATGCGCATCACTTTGAAGAGGAGATGAAAAGTGAGTTTGAGATGAGCATTGTTGGTGAGTTGACTTTCTTCCTTAGTCTCCAGGTTCGTCAGCTAGAGGATGGGATGTTCATCTCCCAATCCAAGTATGCTAGAGATCTAGTGAAGAAATTTGGTTTAGACTCCGCTAAGCATGCACGTATACCTATGAGTACCACTACCAAGCTTAGTAAGTACACTTCAGGTAAGGATGTAGAGCAAACCTTATATCGGAGTATGATAGGTAGTCTTCTCTACTTGACTGCCAGTCGTCCCGACATAGCCTTTAGTGTTGGAGTCTGTGCGCGATATCAGGCATTCCCGAAAGAGTCACATTTACTTTCACTAAAATGTATTATTATAAATGTGAGTGGGACTCTCTCATACGGTATTTGGTATTCCTTTGATACTGATGACCGTTTGTTCGCCTATTCAGATGTCGATTGGGCCGGGGATGTAGATGGTTGTGGGAGCACTTCTGGTGGGTGTTTTTATTTTGGTTCTGCTCTTGTCTCCTGGCTGAGCAAGAAGAAAAATTCCATCTCTTTGTCCACTGCGGAGGCTGAGTACATAGCAACCGGGAGTTGTTGCATGCAACTCTTGTGGATGAAGCTGATGCTGGAGGATTATGGGATTTCACAGGACACCATGACCATTTCCTGTGATAACACGAGTGCAATACACATATCCCGCAATCCCGTCCAGCATTCGCGCAAAGAACATCAGGATACCTGAGCACTTTATACATCAGTTAGTTGAGGAGAAAGTCGTATCCAGAGTTTCGTTCCCACCGACCGTCAGTTAGTCGATATTTTCATGAAACCTTTAGATGCCCTTAGATTTGAGAGTCTTAGGAAGTCTTTGGGGATTTGCACAGTTGACTGAGGGGTTGGTCTGTGTCTAGGATAGGATGCTTTTTCATGTTCATATCACATGCTTCCTATTTCTAGTGTGTTTTCTATGTATTATTTCTGTGTTGTACAGATATTTTTTTATTCTTTTTATAAAAAAAATCCAAAAATATTTTTATTTTTATAAAAATTTCAGAAAAGCACAAAAAGATTTTTGAATTTTATTTGCACCTTTTATGGATGAACATTTAAGATAGTCAAGTCACAATTTCATTCCATTTATTCATGTGACTGTTTGGTAGAGATTTGATACGCTACATCATTTCATCCATGTGCTTTACACTACTTGGAGTCTTTGAGATGTGATTAGTGATATCTTTTCTACATGTTTGACTCCTATATCCTTTATTGCACACATGCACGACTTTATTTGATTATTGTACTTGTCTATCACATGTTGTCTTGAGTGTTTCCATCTCAATTTTGTCTATACAACTAACAACATGCGATAAAACTTGACAAGATTGGAATGCATGTAATAACCGTTTATGTGAGACTGAGTGTTTATTTAAGAACGGGGAGGGGCTGCGAAAGGTAATTATCTATTCTTTGCGCAAAAGCCACCATTCAAAAGGACCTAAAAAATGGAGGAATTTTATTATCCGAGGTCCAAAGAGGTTAAAAGAGCCCCGAAAAATTTAAAGGCAATAAAAAGCAATTCATGCTAAATATGGGCCATTAGGTTTCACCATCAATTCTCCAAAGTTTGAAAATTTAGAAAGCCTCTATTCGAAATTAAAATCTGAGGGAGTTTGGTTGGAGAATATAAACGGGTTTGCACTTCCTTGAAAGTCCTGAAAAAGCATGAAATAGGTTTGGACGTTATTGGTGTGGAAATCACTTTGAGCTTTGATTTGTTGATTTGATTGAGTCAATGTCTCATATTACCACCTTTTTACACCAAAGGAAGATTTTGAGTTCATTCGCTAGGAGTATCCGATATTCATCGTGCACATATGTCATGTTTGTATGCATTGATTTTCCTATCGAATTTGATCACACTCCTTCATGTTCGCGATCATTGACTTGGTTGTTTTTGTGTACTTTCATGGTGTGATTCTTTGTTCTATACTATCTGTGAAAATTTTTGAAAAATACAAAAATAGTAGTTTATTCCCGTGTGTCATTCTCTATGTGTATTCATTTTTGCTTCTCATATCTGTCTATTTGGGAGACATCATAAAAAGGGGTAGAAGAATTATGGGGGAGAATTGTTTTGGTGTTTGGTTGCTTCATGAATGATTTGCTTAAGCTTAATTGATCATCAATTTTTGCATATCATTATATTTCAATTTGTTGCTTGTCACAGGTATTTGCTTTATCTCATGTGTGTAGGTACAACATTGCTCATTATTTGATTACACACCCTGATGAGAAACGTTTTGGAAGGTACAGGAGAGATGAAGATTTGGAAGACATGTCATTTAGTATTCTCAGTTTGAAGGTTTAATGGGGATATTATCTTGTATGTCATTTGATTGCATAATTCGGATTTTTTATGTATGTACCGGCATAGACATAGGGGGAGATTTTGTGATACCCCGCCTAATTAAATACCAAGCGATCACTCCTTTATTAAATTAAAATCAAGGTGAACAGTTGGTTCATTCTTAGCATCACTGTCGTAAAAATAACTTTTCTAAATTTAACACCCTATTTAATTAAGCTAAGTGTCAAAACCATTTTTAAACATTACTTTCCAAATTTTATTTTGAAAATAAAGATTTAATTATCTACAACAATTCAATATTTAAAGAATCACACCACAATAATCCTGGAACATATAATCCAATTAATTTAAACATTCAACAACTAAATCCCAACATTTAAAACTTAAAGTAAAACATACATACTGAATAAATCCCAAAGTAACAGTACTAGAAATAACTGAAATACAAATGTCCCAATAAATAGATAAATAGTGGAAAGGGTGACAAATTCCCCAATAACTGAGAATGATAGAAGTGGAATCAAGTAAATGAAATCGTCTAATCAAGTGTCCTGCAACTCCCACCTAAGCTGCAGTACGTTCCTTCCAAGGGATCCTAAGCAAGACGCCCATGTGGCTGGGCACCTGTAATATATACATATATATACAAGAGAGAAAGAGGAACAGAAACGGGTCAGAGCCCGATAGTGTATGTGATTTAAAAATTTGTTTAGCAAGTATTTACATTGATACAGGCCAATGCAACAACATATTTGTGCGACACTCTCTTGAGAAATTCTCACCTCTCTTCTAATGTGCACTCCTATCGCACTAACCTTCCCAATGGTCTATCTCATCATATATCACACTATCTTCCCCCAAGGATTTAAGTAATCTTAGGTGACTCTCAAGATTTAAGATTTAACAACATCATAGTTTAAAAGGAAAATTTCATTTAGTACCCAAACGCTCATTTTAACTTTATTAACTCATAAAGTTTTTCAATATCATATTATACTTTTCAAAACAAGTATTTCCAATTTGAGTCATTATACATGTCTTACTTACCATAACACAGTAGGAAGTTTCCCACATTTCAGAAGTTCATATATATATTAAATACTCGTATAATATATATATTCTAACAGCACCCCACATAAAAATTATGGTGCGGGCATACTCTGCTATCCAATCCCCGTATCAATCGTACTAAAGGGAATACAAATTCGAAATCACTCTCGAACTGTATAAATACATACACAAACAATCTTGAGGCGAAGCATAGTTTCCAAGTCCTAGAGGTCAGTACATACCCTCACGTCTCTTAGGATTGTGACTACCGATTCGATAGCCTGTACCTAGGATTTCTATCTTCTAGGGTACGAGTCAATATCCCCCATAAGGCACACGAGATAAGATCGTCCCAGCGCGATAACCTCAGGGATAGCAAGTGGCGCGGGCATGATTTTCACACACTACACCAAAATGGGCAAATTGTCACCTTTCAGCCGGCCAGCCTTGTCAAGGTCATTGACCGTGACAAAAAAACACGCGTTTTATGTCACGGTCATTGACCTTGACACGACCGTGACAACGACTTGTCACGGTCTTTGACCGTGACAAGACCGTGACAATTCTTGTCACGGTCAATGACCTTGACACGACCGTGACAACTTTTCCAGCAAAAACCCTTTCCCCCTTCTTTTTTCCCTCCCACCGTTCCCTCCCTCTCTCTCTCTCTCTCTCTCTCTCTCTCTCGACTCGACGCTGCTCTCTCTCTCTCTCTTCCATTTATATATATATTTGTTTGTATATTTATGTGTGTATGTGTATATATATATGTGTGTATGTGTGTGCGTGTGTGGGGGGTGGGGCGGGATGGGGCAGGGTGGGGGAGGGGGTGGTGGAGGGGGGCAGGGCGTGGGGCAGGGTGGTGGAGGGGTGGTGGAGGGGGCAAGGGGTGGGGTGGGGTGTGGGGTGTGTGTGTGTGTGGTGGTGTGTGGTGGGGGAGGGGGTGGTGGAGGGGGCAGGGGGTGGGGTAGGGTGGGGTGTGTGTGTGTGTGTGGTGGTGTGTGGTGGGGGAGGGGGTGGTGGAGGGGGGCAGGGGGTGGGGTGGGGTGTGGTGTGGTGTGGTGTGTGTGTGTGTGTGTGTGGTGGTGTGTGGTGGGGGTGGGGCGGGATGGGGAAGGGTGGTGGAGGGGGTGGTGGAGGGGGGCAGGGGGTGGGGCGGGGTGGGGCAGGGGGTGGTGGAGGGGGCAGGTGGTGGGGTGGGGTGGGGTGCGGTGTGTGTGTGTGTGTGGTGGTGTGTTTTGGGGGAGGGGGTGGTGGAGGGGGGCAGGGGGTTGGGTAGGGTGGGGTGTGTGTGTGTGTGTGTGGTGTGTGGTGGGGGAGGGGGTGGTGGAGGGGGGCAAGGGGTTGGGTAGGGTGGGGTGTGTGTGTGTGTGTGGTCTACGCACACACGCACACCTACGCCACACACACACGCACAACTACGCACACACACACACACACACACACCACCCCACCCCCTGCCCCCCTCCACCACCCCCTCCCCCATCATTGTGTGAATATGTATGAGATAATAATTTGGAGGAATTCACGTCCAAGAAATAATTTGGATTCCCTTTAGGGTCTTATGTCTTGAATTAATCTGAGGGGGTGGGGGTGGGGATGGGTGGGGTTTTGAATATTATTTACATTCAAAATAAATAATTGATAATAGTTGGATAATAATTGGATAATAATTGTTTTTATACCTATAGAACAGCTTGGATAGTGTGTGTGTGTGTGTGTGTGTATGTGGTCAATACATGAATTTATTTTTGTATTTGAATTATCCCATGAATTTATTTTTGTATTTGAATTAACCCATTATATGAAACATACTTGAAATTAAATATAGTGCGCATAGATACTAGCATTCTAGTTCTTATGCGTACGCATTCAATAACCCTTAGACCCGTTCGAGAGTCATTACCCCTGTAATGAGATCTCTCGAATTGTCCCGTTTGGACAGTTTGAGACTGTATAATTTTTGTATAATATTCTTATTGGCTTAAAGTTATTACTTTTGAAGGAGGTTCTGCAGTCGTATCTTAATGTTCTCTGGGTACATACTAGATTGACAAGTGTGACTGTTATTTTAATTGACCAATTGAAATAACACTCACACCTGCCAATCTACGTCGTGTACTTGGAGAACTAAGGGGATATGCTGTCGAATTTTTTTCAAATCGTAACAATGTGCATGAGCTGTTAAGTATATTACGGAAAAATGCATTCTTGAATGGGATAGGACCACATACCCTTTAATAGGATAATTAAATGATGGGATAATTAAAAAAAACATACTATAAATTTAAGTTTTGTTTACCTTTAATAGGTGTTTAGTTGTGGTAGCTGTGATGGGATATCCAAAATACAAAGAGTGGATGGGTGAGACTAATAGAATGGGGGATGTGTTTCGCAGAGGTGATAATGAATTTGTGAAATATGCAAAGAGATGTCATAATGATGAAGAGTTTCCGTGTCCGTGTCCTAGGTGTAAGAATGGTAAGGTGTTTGAGTGGAAAACAGTTGAACTACATTTGTTAAGATCGGGTATGCAAGATAGTTATCGATTTTGGAGTTTTCACGGTGAATTGAAAGTTCCTTTTGTCCCTGACCAACCTTCACAACATCCTTCAACAAGTAGAATAGATGAAGAAGGGGACGACGTAGATCATAATATGTTAGAGGATTTAGTTGATGATGCGTACGGAGTTTATGAAGCTGAGGAGAATGAGGTTACTGATGATGTAGAAGATTCAAGTGCAGGTGAAGATAACACGATAAAACTTGACGATGACTACCAAAGTTTAAAATTTAAGGCCACCCAACCGTTATACTCTGGCTGTGAGAAAGATCAAACAACTTTACATGCCATGGTTGGTTTGCACAGTTTGAAGACGCAGTACGGTTTGTCTGGCAATAGCGTGACGGGAATTCTGAAATGGGTGAAGGGCTTATTACCCAAGGTGAATACACTTCCAAATAGCTATCCTGTTATGAAGAACAGTTTGAAAGGTTTGGGAATGAAGTATAAATCGATTCATGCTTGTGTGTATGACTGCATACTATACCGAAAGGAGTATGAAAATCTCGATCGTTGTCCGGCATGCGATGAACCTAGATATGTCCAATCTACTAGTAAGGAAGGCACAAGCTCAAAAGGGCCTAAAAAAGTATTGAAATATTTTCCCGTTGGGCCTAGATTAAAGCGATTTTTCACAGTACCATGGATTGCAGAGGCAATGACTTGGCATGCTAGGGCAGAAGTAGGGGGTAATATCATGCGTCATCCTATTGATTCTACTGCTTGGCGGAGGATGAATTATGAGTATCCCGATTTTGCTCGAGAACAACGCAACATTCGTTTGGCTATATCAACAGATGGTTTCAATCCATTTGGAAATCTAAGCACCAATCAGAGTGTATGGCCAGTGATCCTAGCACCACTCAACCTCCCTCCTTCACAGTGTATGAGACCTGAATTTTCGATGATGGCTTTATTGATACCTGGGCCAAAGGCACCAAGTGAAGACATTGATATCTACCTGGCTCCTTTGGTAGAAGAATTAAATGCGTTGTGGGAAGAGGGTGTGCAATCATTTGACTCTTTTAGAAAAGAAGAGTTTACGCTGAAAGTTATGTTGATGTGGGAAATTCATGATTTTCCAGCTTATGGGACATTATCCGGATGTGTAGTACATGGTTATTTAGGGTGTCCTATTTGTGGAGAGGAGACTGAATCTCTTATTCTATCCTCCAGCTTAAAAAATGTATACCATTGCCACAGGAGGTTTTTACCCCCAGCTCATAGTTTCAGATTTGAGAAAGCTTCCAATTTCTTATTGGGCGGAGTTGAACATAGGCTACCGCCGAGAAAACTTTCGGGTTCAGAAATTGAGAGTAAATCTTCTGAATGTGGCCCAAATATGCCTGGTAAGAATCCCAAATTTAAGAATGTCAAGCATAAGAAGACCCCAACTGGGAATGAAACTGAGATAAGAAAGGCATGGTCTCGGAGGTCAATTTTATTTGACTTGCCTTATTGGAAGAAAAACTCGGTGCGCCATGTATTGGATGTGATGCATGCAGAGAAGAACTTCGCTGAACATATTATGGGTACTTGCCTTGGGGGGAGTCATTCGAAGGATGGAGAAAATGCACGAAAAGACCTTAAAACATTAAAACTTAAACCACAACTATGGTTGAAAGAAGATAGTAGGAGAAGGACAATAATTACCCCTGGTGCGTTTACTTTGACGAGTGAGGAAAGGAAGGTGCTTCTAGACACAATATATAATTTGAAGGGCCCATCTACTTTTTCGTCCAACTTGCAAAGGATTGTGAATTATGGTACTCATGATTTACATAAGTGTAAGTCCCACGATTGGCATGTGATCATGCAATTGATTCCTCTATTGTTTAAGCACTGTTTCTCCAAGCACAAGGATTTGCGTAGGGCTATTATGCAAATTAGTATTACCTTCTCCCTCTTGTGTGAGAAGGTAGTGAATCGAGAACACATAGTGGCCGCAAAATTGGCTGTGAACGAAACGATTTGTGTATTGGAGAAGTACTTTCCCCCAGCATTCTTTGACATAAGTGTTCACTTGTTGGTACACCTATGCGACGAGGCACTTCTTTGTGGTCCAGTTAGATATCGGTGGATGTATCCGTTTGAAAGATTGATGAAAGTTTTTAAAGATTACGTCAAGAATACGCGATATATTGCAGGATCAATTGCAGAGGAATACATCACCGTGGAGTCATCAATATATACTCGGGAATATATGACTGACTCTACCAGCGTTGATGACACTGATGAATTCCTCGATGATGGTGGTAATGTGATGGGAAAACGAATGAAATTAACGAGTTTGCAACATGAACAAGTAGCTCGTTATCTATTGACACACATGAAGATGTCGAAGAATGGAAAAAGTAAGTTTCGAATATTATAATGTTTAACATTATTTTAGATTATTTTATACATGATTAATTTTGTAATATGCAGTAAATATGAAGCCTGTGAGAACAATAAAAGACGAAAAACAGTGGTACAATCAGACAGCGAATTTAGGCTATGGTTGACACAAGAGGTAATTACAATAAAAACAGTCGTTATATAACGTTACATTACACTCAAATTTTACCACTAATATAATTAATTTATCTATATTCTCAGTTCCTAAAGATGGGTGATGCGACATCAAGGCTTGCTCGTCTAGCCACTGGACCCTTGTTCGTGGCACAAGAGTACAAAAAATATCGATTGAACGGTTACATTTTAGGCGCTAAAGTGTACGAGGAAAGTACAAATGTATAGAACTCGGGAATTTCATACAAGGCTCTTACTTTCTTTCGAGCGAGCGCAAAAGATAAAAACCTCGTTGAAGCTGAAATGACTTACTATGGTGTAATCCAAAATATATTTGAATTGGATTATATAAGCTTCAAAGAGGTTGTATTTTACTGTGAATGGGTAAGAGTTGAGGATAAAAATGCTTCTAAAGTTGATCCTGTCACCAATTTGATCATGGTTGACTTGTCCAAGTTGAAGAGCAACGACCACGTGAGCGATGAGCCGTTTGTTTGTGCATTTCAAAAGGTTAAGCAAGTGTTTTACTCGAAGTATATCAACAACGAGCCGTGGTCAATTGTCCAACACGCGCCAAGGTGTCTAAATAGTAGTGTGGATGACTTGGCTGCTCCTACCGAATATCAATCCATTTTTTATGATAACCCGAATTTGAAAAAAAAATTCAATTTGTAATAATTATTTCAATTTGTACCGAAACATCCATTTTTAATGCTTTTACTTGATCTGCACTTTATCATTTTCACTCTTGTGTAGTGTGCGTGTGTGGAGAGGAGATTAATACATAAATATTCCAACTACATCTAAGTTTTGTTTATACTAATCCATGAATATACGCTTCTTACATTTAATAGGTGATTAGTACATAGTTATTTGGGGTGTCCTATTTGTGGAGAGGAGACTGAATCTCTTCGTCTATCCGAACACTAAGAAATGCCATAATCCTATGGAGCGATGCTCTGCAAATTCCTCCCAACCGTTATGTAGCCAAACATCACCGGTTGAAGTTGTCAATTCCACTTTCCATACCCCACCACTTTCCATACCCCATTCAAAGGTGGAGTTAACAACTTCAACTGCTGATTTTTGGCTACACAACGGTTGGAAGGAATTTGCAACGCATACCTCCATAGGATTATGGTATTTCTTAGTGTTTAGATATGAAGAGAATTATAATTGACACGATTGCCCGGGGTACATTAGTTGGAAGGAGGTGCCATATGAGCTCAAGTTAGCTGTTTGAGTGACACTACAGGTAATGTATTTATATTTATATGTCAATTTCGATTTCGATTTCAATTACGATTTATATTTATCTATATTTGAGGGGCGGATACTAATTTTACTTTATTTCAATTCAGGGGACAGGGAGTGGACCTAAGGGTAGGCCACATATGCTCTATACTTATGTGGCTATTCGGACGAGAAGGGAAGGATAAGGAGGTGTTCCCGAGCGTCGCTGGACAAAATCTCTTTTCCATGCAAATAGTTTGTAGATTTGAGATAAAATGATGGTGATGTTGTTTCTTTTTAAATAGTTTCTTATTTGAATATATATTTGCATTATCTTTAGTTTGTTCGGATATATGATGTTTGGAACAGGTACAACGTTGCTATAACAGGTACAAATATACTGCTAGGCAGTGGCAGTGGTCATACTGCCCAGCAGTTTTTTTTTATTCTGCCCAGAATTGTCACGGTCATTGACCGTGACACGCCCGTGACAAAATTGACACGGGCGTGTCACGGTCAATGACCGTGACAATTTTTTTAAAAAGGGTCACGGCTTTGTCACGGTTATAAACCGTGACAAACGTGTCACGGTCATTGACCTTGACACGACCGTGACCCAAAACGCGAGTTTTTTGTCAAGGTCAATGACCGTGACACGACCGTGACAAAAAAAGTTGTCTCGCCTCGAAATGTAACGGTCATTGACCTTGACAAGGTGAATTAGTCAAGGTCAATGACCTTGACAAATGGGCAGATTTGGTGTAGTGACAAGTATATAATATTTGCATAAACAATCATATAAATATACCACTTTTATTATATCAATTTAGGTTTATCCCATAAACCACATTCACAACATTTATCCTTATTTTCCCATTATTATTCATCAAGTATAATGCTTCGTTTCTAATTTTAATTCGAAGGGTTTTTCCAACTTACTACGTAACCCTCATGGACTTTATCCTTCCAAATGTACAATTCAGTAGATATCCATTTATGTTCCAACGTAACTCTCTCTTACGTGTCTCTCCCCTTTAATTTATACTTACATTGTCCATTATGCAAAATATCCCAAAAATATATATTTCGCCTTACATTAAAGGTCTCTTATTCATTAATGAATCTTACTGGTCATCATTATCTCCCAAATTATTTTAACAAGGATGTCTAAGGAGTTTTCTTCATTTTGAATCAATTCAAAAATTTTAAAAGGGGAAACTTAAGTCTGCCAGGAGGGGTCGATCGATCGAGGTTAGGGGTTCGATCGATCGATCAAACAAGTATTGCGATTTTTGCAGTTTTGGAGTTACGGGTTCTAACATATATCTTCATCCAAATTTAAGTTTTGCATTCCCAAACGTCCAAATATTTATACTACTAACATCCTAACATAATATTATGCATTTCCTACGTAACTAATGTCAATTTTCGTCACTAAACATGGATTAACAAGTCAAAATTCATTTAAAACTCAAGAACCCTAGAAATCTCTTAATCAAGGTTCTAATCTGTTTTCCCAGAATCTCCTTCTTATACAACATCAAAATTTCATGGTTTAATTCTCTACATCACCAAAGGTTTCCAGAATATCATTTAAGTCATCACTAGATGCAATTTCCTATCTCGAATTGGGTTTTTCTTCCATACAATTCATCCTAATCATTCCTAAACCAATATTAAAGATGCATAAACGAAATAAGCAAGATAAACACTTGCCTGGGATTTTCATAAATCTGGTTTGGTGTTGAATTTGGTGTGTTTGCGTTCCCCGTCTCGCGATCTACGCGTTGGCGGTGGCGACGGTGCAAACGGTTGAGTTTTGAGCCTTGGAATGCCTTGAGAGCTCTCTCCCCTCTTCTCTAATGGTCGTTCTAGTGTTTTGAGCTTTCTAACCCTAGATGATAACCCAAGTATCTTATATAACCCCTTTAATTTTCGTGGGTTTAATTACCCAAAAAAACAAAATGACTAAAATGCCCTCCCGGGGTACTAATTAGGCCTAAAAATGCCCCGAGACCCAAACTAAACCCCCGGGCACACTTTTCTGACTATCTCGACCCTTCCGAACGCGTTGGTGCACTCAAAACGACCATACGAACAACTTATAAAATATTCACTTTTATTTAACAATATTTAGTCCCGACGCGACACGGGCGCGTCCCGACTCAAATTTCCAAAATTGTCATTTTATTCACTCGTGACATTCAATATAACCAATATTATATATTACTTTGCTCATTAGTAATATTCGACAAATTTTCCATAATTACTAACTCTCGTCACGTTAATAATTATAACATAATTAATTTCTGGATTTTATTAAATAATTAATTCACATCAAATTTAATAAATCCCCAAATTAATATAGCATAAAAATACGAGGTATTACATACTTCCCGCCTAATAACGGAATTTCGTCCCGAAATTCATAAAATAAGGCATACCTGGTAAGAACAAATCTGGATATCTCTCGCGAATATCGGCCTCGCGCTCCCAAGTGGATTCCTCCACATTATGATGCTCCCACTGGACCCGTAAAAGTGGAACTATCTTCGACCTTAATCTCCTCTCACTATAGTCTAGGATAGCCACCGGTCTCTCCTCGTAAGAGCTGTCAGGCTGCAAGTCTATCTCATCTATCGCGATGTGAGTATGGGCCATATCATCCCAAAGATACCGTCTCAACGACGAGATGTGGAATACATCGTGAATGCGATGTAAATGCTCTTGTAGTCCCAATCTGTATGCTACCGGCCCAATCCTCTCGATAATGGGAAATGGTCCCACGTACCTCGGGGGGAATTTCCCTTTCTTCCCGAACCTCATCACTCCCTTCATAGGAGATACACGCAGTAACACTTGGTCCCCCATATTAAACTCCCGAAAGAACCATTTCGCATCGGCGTAGCTCTTCTGCCTGTCCTGGGCTACTCGAATGCGACTCCTGATCATCTCAATCCTCGCGAAGGTTTCCTGAATCACCTCTGGTCCTAGCAACTTGTTATCCCCCACCTCGAGCCAAGAAGTTGGAGAATGACAAGGCCGGCCATACAAAGCCTCAAATGGAGCCATACCAATCGTAAACTGATAGGAGTTATTATAAGCAAACTCTACCAATGGAAGATGTGGCTCCCAACCTCCTCCAAAATCAAGAACACACATGCGTATCATATCCTCTAACATCTGATTAGTACGCTCTGTCTGTCCATCTGCCTGAGGGTGATAAGCTGAACTCAACCTCCACTTAGTACCCATAGCCTCCTGAAAGCTTTCCCAAAAACGTGACACGAAAATCTTGTCTCTATTTGACACAATATTCAGGGGCACCCCATGTAATCTGATAATCTCAGCAATAAATAACTGAGCATGCTGACCTTTGGTATAATCTCTCCGCACTGACAGAAAATAAGCCACCTTGGTCAAACGGTCTACAATCACCCAGATAGAGTCGTGGCCCCGCTGTGATGTAGGCAACCCTGTAGTAAAATCCATGGAAATACTCTCCCACTTCCACATGGGCACTTCCAATGGCTGAAGCAATCTTGACGAATTCTGATGGTCCACCTTTACCAGCTGGCAGGTAGAACACTTGGACACGAACTCAACAATGTCTTTCTTCATCCCATTCCACCAGTATTATCTCCTCATATCCTGGTACATCTTATCTCTTCCAGGATGTACCGTAAATCGGGACTCGTGAGATTGAGTCATCACTGCATGACGCAATTCTGCCCCTTCTGGAACCACTAACCTCCCATTAAACCTCAAACCCCCATCAGAACTAACAGAATAGGACTCAGCACCCTCGACTAAAAGTCGTACAATCTGCTCCTGTAAAAACGGGTCTGTGGTTTGGGCCTGTATTACCCTCGTAACAATCTCGGGTGTAACTGTCATAACAGATATGAAGGAATGGGCTACTGCGTCCTGGTGACCCAACTCCTTCCACTTCGCTTTCCAGACGTCTGCTACCTCATTTACCGGTTTACGGCTCAATGCATCAGCAACTACGTTGGCTTTCCCCGGATGATACTGTACGCCGAACTGATAGTCCTTCACAAACTCTAACCATCTGCGCTGATGCATATTCAGCTCTCGCTGAGTGAACAGGTACTGCAGTGGTCTATGAACAAACGGAACTTCTCCCCCAATAAATAGTGTCTCCATATTTGCAATGCAAAAACGACCGCTGCTAACTCCAGGTCGTGGGTGGGGTAATTTTTCTCATGCGGCTTAAGCTTGCGTGAGGCAAAAGTTATAGCCTTCTCTTCCTGCTGAAGTACTCCCCCAAGTCCCCATAAGGAGGCATCGGTGTAAACTAGGTACTCCACACCTGGCTTCGGTAAAGTAAGGACTGGTGCTGAAGTAAGCTTGTCTTTCAGCTCGTCGAAAGCCAATTGACAAGCATCATCCCAAACATATGGTACCCCTTTACGAGTCAGGTTCGTCAATGGACCCACTATTTTGGTTAATCCCCGAATGAATCTCCTGTAGTATCCGTCTAACCCTAAGAAACTACGCACTTCCGTCGGTGTCGTGGGCTGTCCCCACTCCCTCACCGCTGACACTTTACTCGGGTCGACTGCTATCCCTTGCTCAGAATCAACATGCCCCAAGAACTGTACCTCTCGCAACCAGAATCCACACTTCTCGTACTTAGCATACAACTGATGCTCTCGTAAAGTCTGAAGAACATGTCTCAAGTGCTCGGCATGCTCCTCCTTGGAGTGTGAATATATCAAAATGTCGTCTATGAAGACGATGACAAATTGATCCAAGAACCCTCTGAATACTCGGTTCATTAAATCCATGAATACGGCTGGAGCATTTGTGAGACCAAATGGCATCACTCTGAACTCGTAAGACCCATATCTTGTCAAGAAGGCAGTCTTTGAAACATCCTTTTCTCTAATACGTAGCTGATGGTACCCCGACCTCAGATCTATCTTCGAAAAGAAAGTTGCTCCCCTCAGCTAGTCGAACAGATCATCGATTCGAGGCAACGGATATTTATTCCGTATCGTGACCTTGTTCAACTCCCGGTAGTCCACACATAACCTCAGTGAACCATCTCTCTTCTTCACAAACAATACTGGAGCGCCCCAAGGTGAGGTACTCCTGTGAATGAAGCCCTGACCTAACAGCTGCTCTATCTGATCTCGTAACTCTCGCATCTCCGCCGGAACCATACGATATGGAGCGCGTGCTATAGGTCTCGTATCTGGCAATAAATCTATGACAAAGTCTATCTCTCGACTGGGGGGTAGGCTCGGTATCTCCTGAAACACATCGGAATACTCACGAACAACTGGAATCGAATCTAACGGAATCTCAACCTCCTTAGAGGCATCATCCTCTATATAATACAAATGAGCGGTCGAGCCTCCCTCTGGGCGAGGCATCGTCACTACAAACATCTCTTGCCCCGGAATGGCAAAAATAATGCTCCCACCGAAGCAATCAATCATGGCTCTATAAGCTGCGAGCCAATCCATACCAATAATAACATCATGCTCATGCATATCTAAGACTAACATGTCTGCAGGTAATACCAAACTACCAATCTCTACCCCCACTCCCCGACATATAAAGAAGATAAGCGACCGACTCCCCAGTGGTGAGTCCACACACGTCACTGTGCTCTCTGCCGTGGCTAACAACCCTAAGGCCTTCGCAAAATGCGTAGCTATAAAACAATGCGTCTCCCTAGTATCAAACAAAACCCGACCCATAGTACCATGGATAGGAAACGTACCCTCAATCGCAGGTGGTGACTGTGGAGCTGCTGCCTGGTGGACGTTATAGACACGTCCGTACTGTAACTGCCCCTGCTGCACTGGAGCTGCTGGAATGGCTGGTAGGGCTGGCACCTGGGCTGGAGCTGGGAGGGCAGCTGGAAAAAGTGGTCGATGTGGCTCATTACGGGCACCCTGCTGCTGTGGGGCCCTATTACCCTCTGGGCAATCCTGGAGCTTATGACCATATTTGCCGCATACAAAACACCGGCCTCTGAAGTTACTGACCCTGCTGACCACGGCCCTGCTGGCCGTTACCTCCCCGCCACTGGCCCTGTTAGCCCTGATTAGCACGCTGTTGGCCCTGTTGATTAGGCTGACCCTGCCTATAACCCCCAAATCCCTGTCTAGAATCACCTGAACGGAATCGCTTAGCAGGGTCCCCTTGATGGGAACTCTGCTCGTGCTGACGAGTCTGTCCATGAGATGGTGCCCCACTAGCACTACTACCCTCGGTCCTGCCCTGCTGGCTGGACTCTCCTGCTCTCTTGCTTCCTTGTAGATGGAAGCGGTGATCATGGCAATGTAGTAACGCAACATTGAGTACATCAGTGAAAGTACTCAGAGATAGATTCCCTATAAGATGCTTACGGATCCTCCAGGCTAACCCGTCCACAAACAACATAATTTTCTTACTCTCAGTAGGTGCCTCATCTGGTACTATGGTGAGAAGTCTTGTGAAATACTCCTCATACTCAGCAACGGTAGAGTTATCCTGTTTTAAATTCAGTAATTTCCGCCTCATCTCAGTCTGCACGGCGGGTAGAAAGTACTTGCGGTCAAACCGCTCCCAGAACGACTGAATAGGGATCGTGTCCCTCTCCTCCAAGGTGGTAGTGGACTCCCACCACTGTAAAGTGGCCCCCACCAGTTTAAAGGAAGCCAATAACTGCCTCTGCACGTCAGTGCACTCATACATATGAAGATGCCGCTGGATGTCTTTCTTCCATTGGCTGACAGTGACGATATCTGAGCTACCAGAGAACTTAGGGGGATGCGCCTTCTGAAAAGCGTCCCTAACCCTCTCCCATGCAGATGGAAGCTGGGCTGGTACTGGCTCCACTTCCTGAATCTGGGGTGGAGCCTGTTGAACCACCGCTAGTGCGGCATTCACAGCCTGAGCAACAATGGCAGCTACTTCATTAGCATTCATAGTGCCTTGTGCCGGAGCTGCTGGCTGCTCGGCCTGGGCATGCCTATCCTTCGGTGCACGTCTCGGAGGCATCTGAAACGTGAAGAAGTTTATTAGTCTACAGTCATTATCAAATCCCAAATGGCTGAAGAAGTAAACGTAAAAGCAGAAATACAACAATCCTAAAAATAGGGCTCTATAGCAAAAACGTTAAGCTGAAAGCGAAAATAAGTCATACAGATCCTATGGACACTAGAACCTGATGCTCTGATACCACCTGTGACACCCCGCCTAATTAAATACCGGGCGATCACTCCTTTATTAAATTAAAATCAAGGTGAACAGTTGGTTAATTCTTAGCATCACTGTCGTAAAAATAACTTTTCTAAATTTAACACCCTATTTAATTAAGCTAAGTGTCAAAACCATTTTTAAACATTACTTTCCAAATTTTATTTTGAAAATAAAGATTTAATTATCTACAACAATTCAATATTTAAAGAATCACACCACAATAATCCTGGAACATATAATCCAATTAATTTAAACATTCAACAACTAAATCCCAGCATTTAAAACTTAAAGTAAAACATACATGCTGAATAAATCCCAAAGTAATAGTACTAGAAATAACTGAAATACAAATGTCCTAATAAAACAGATAAATAGTGGAAAGGGCGACAAATGCCCCAATAACCGAGAATGATAGAAGTGGAATCAAGTAAATGAAATCGTCTAATCAAGTGTCCTGCAACTCCCACCTAAGCTGCAGCACGTTCCTTTCAAGGGATCCTAAGCAAGACGCCCATGTGGCTGGGCACCTGTAATATATACATATATATACAAGAGAGAAAGAGGAATAAAAACGGGTCAGAGCCCGATAGTGTATGTGATTTAAATATTCGTTTAGCAAGTATTTACATTGATACAGGCCAATGCAACAACATATTAGTGCGACACTCTCTTGAGAAATTATCACCTCTCTTCTAATGTGCACTCCTATCGCACTAACCTTCCCAATGGCCTATCTCATCATATATCACACTATCTTTCCCCAAGGATTTACCTTATCTTAGGTGACTCTCAAGATTTAAGATTTAACAACATCATAGTTTAAAAGGAAAATTTCATTTAGTACCCAAACGCTCATTTTAACTTTATTAACTCATAAAGTTTTTCAATATCATATTATACTTTTCAAAACAAGTATTTCCAATTTGATTCATTATACATGT
This sequence comes from Sambucus nigra, assembly GCA_949130495.1. NCBI lineage: Eukaryota > Viridiplantae > Streptophyta > Magnoliopsida > Dipsacales > Adoxaceae > Sambucus > Sambucus nigra. Next base: position 412,555,536 of record OX422212.1, read on the forward strand.
CTTACTTACCATAACACAGTAGGCAGTTTCCCACATTTCAGAAGTTCATATATATATTAAATACTCGTATAATATATATATTCTAACAGCACCCCACATAAAAATTATGGTGCGGGCATACTCTGCTATCCAATCCCCGTATCAATCGTACTAAAGGGAATACAAGTTCGGAATCACTCTCGAACTGTATAAATACATACACAAACAATCTTGAGGCGAAGCATAGTTTCCAAGTCCAAGAGGTCAGTACATACCCTCACGTCTCTTAGGACCGTGACTACCGATTCGATAGCCTGTACCTAGGATTTCTATCTTCTAGGGTACGAGTCAATATCCCCCATAAGGCACACGAGATAAGATCGTCCCAGCGCGGTAACCTCAGGGACAGCAAGTAGCGCAGGCATGATTTTCACAATGATATATTATATGCATACACAATCATATAATATACCACTTTTATTATATCAATTTAGGTTTAAACCATAACCCACATTCACAACATTTATCCTTATTTTCCCATTATTATTCATCAAGTATAATGCTTCGTTTCTAATTTTAATTCGAAGGGATTTTCCAACTTACTACGTAACCCTCATGGACTTTATCCTTCCAAATGTACAATTCAGTAGATATCCATTTTTGTTCCAACGTAACTCTATCTTACGTGTCTCTCCCCTTTAATATATACTTACATTGTCCCTTATGCAAAATATCCCAAAAATATATATTTCGCCTTACATTAAAGGTCTCTTATTCATTAATGAATCTTACTAGTCATCATTATCTCCCAAATTATTTTAACAAGGATGTCTAAGGAGTTTTCTTCATTTTGAATCAATTCAACAATTTTAAAAGGGGAAACTTAAGTCTGCCAGGAGGGCTCGATCGATCGAGGTTAGGGGCTCGATCGATCGAACCTTCGATCGATCGAAGCTCTGGGCTCGATCGATCGATCAAACAGGTATTGCGATTTCTGCAGTTTTGCAGTTACGGGTTCTAACACATATCTTCATCGAAATTCAAGTTTTGCATTCCCAAATGTCCAAAGATTTATACTACTAACATCCTAACATAATATTATTCATTTCCTACGTAACACATGTCAATTTCCGTCACTAAACATGGATTAACAAGCCAAAATTCATTTAAAACTCAAGAACCCTAGAAATCTCTTAATCAAGGTTCTAATCTGTTTTCCCAGAATCTCCTTCTTATACAACATCAAAATTTCATGGTTTAATTCTCTACATCACCAAAGGTTTCCAGAATATCATTTAAGTCATCACTACATGCAATTTTCTATCTCCAATTGGGTTTTTCTTCCATACAATTCATCCTAATCATTCCTAAACCAATATGAAAGATGCATCAACGAAATAAGCAAGATAAACACTTGCCTGGGATTTTCATAAATCTGGTTTGGTGTTGAATTTGGTGTGGTTACGTTCCCCGTCTCGCGATCTACGCGTTGGCGGTGGTGGTGGTGCAAACGGTTGAGTTTTGAGCCTTGGAATGCCTTGAGAGCTCTCTCCTCTCTTCTCTAATGTCTGTTCTGGTGTTTTGAGCTTTCTAACCCTAGATGATAACCCATGTATCTTATATAACCCCTTTAATTTTCGTGGGTTTAATTACCCAAAAATACAAAATGACTAAAATGCCCTCCCGGGGTACTAATTAGGCCTAAAAACGCCCCGAGACCCAAACTAAACCCCCGGGCACACTTTTCTGACTATCTCAACCCTTTCGAATGCGTTGGCGCACTCAAAATGACCATACGAACAACTTATAAAATATCCACTTTTATTTAACAATATTTAGTCCCGACGCGACACGGGCGCGTCCCGACTCAAATTTCCAAAATTGTCATTTTATTCACTCGTGACATTCAATATAACCAATATTATATATTAATTTGCTCATTAGTAATATTCGACAAATTTCCCATAATTACTAACTCTCGTCACGTTAATAATTATAACATAATTAATTTCTGAATTTTATTAAATAATTAATTCACATCAAATTTAATAAATTCCCAAATTAATATAGCATAAAAATACGGGGTATTACAGATTTGTAAGGACATAATTTTATAAATTATCGGGGTAGATTCTAGGAATTTTCTATTTTCTCCTAGATCACAGTTCATATGTTTGATACCGCTACATTCGGCACGTCAACACGATCATCCTCGACGGCCGTTATCCGATTTCAATGCATCCCTTATCTTCACGTGCATCATGCTACATGCGACATGGTGCTCAGTTCATTCCCACTACTCCACTACGCTCTATCGGTAAAAATTTTTATTGGAGCTTTAAATATTTGCATAAATATTTGGGAAATTTTTTTGAAAATTATTTTTGAAGTCTGGATTAATTTTTTATCAAAAGCAGAATTTTTCTAAGTGTAGAAGCGAATGGCCTCGATCGACGAGCTCGCTTAAACGACATTGAAATTCGTTCGTGCGAGATAAGCATGTCGCGCGATCTCATTCGAATGACTTCTGTCCTTCGTTTGAGTGACATGGATATCTCGTTTGAACGAGCCGCCGCCTCGATTTTTGTATAAATATCTGATCTCCTTCTACACGTTTTTTCAAGTCTTTCTGCAATCTCAAAATTCTGCAAAAATAGCCCAGAATAAGACTTCACTTTTTAAGGTTTTCTAAACCTTTTTGATTCACAAAACCATTCCCATATATGTGTGTGAATCTTTAAACCTTCAGGATGATCATTTACTCATCTGGAGTAATTTGTGAGGAAGCCGCTCTCTTCTTCACTGCTGCCCTACTGGAAAGGGATAGTTCCAGCCGCCGACAACAGAACCGACACCCGAGGGTATTTTTGTGTCATATATTTTCGTTGTAATTCGTGTAAGCTGGTTTCTTACAAAATTATTGTGAAAATAAAAGGTTTTTCCCGTTTGGAAGATTTTTCCTCATATATGTGTTCTTGCATGTTTCATCATCGTATTTAATAACATATAGATGCATGTTTAGGACTTAAGTGATAAAAACTGTGTTTAGTTAAATAACTTCCTTATTTGAACGCAAGCGCACTATCCACACCAGGATTATTTATTTTCACTTTATTATTAGGTAGAGTGGTCCTCCCGCTATGGGTAATTTACACCAAAATACATTATTATAACGGTCCTCCCGCTACGGGTGATTTCTCCTCCAAAATTTTAGTGATCTTCCCGTCATGGGTGATTTACACCAAAATACGCATCCCCTTGTCAAGTCCTCCGTCCGATCCGTTTTTATCCTATGATCCTCGCGATATGAAAAGGTTCCACACACGACAGGACATAAATCATCCTCTGTCCCGGCGCCCTGGACACATTATGTCGCCAATAAATTTTAATATTCATTTTAGTCTTGCGGTATTAATTTTCCAAAATTTCTCATACTCATTATTCACATAAATTTCCCCCACCCTTAAAAGAGATGTGAAAATCCTCAACATACCCCTTAGTCCCAACTAAAGGTTCCTAACACACAATTTCGTCCCATCTTTAATAAAGGATGATTATAACAATTTCACCTCACCTAGATATCAATCCTAGGTTATCACAACAACGGTAAATATAGAGAATTTTCCCCACCCCAATTTATATAACCCGCATAGACTCATACTAACTAGTCCCATACCTAATTAGCATAATTTACAACTAAGGCTCACTTACTAGTCCCATACCTGACAAGTGTACTATAATAAGGGGTGAAAACTAATTATCTACAATACCAACGTTCCCGAGATATTCAAAATTATAATATTTCATAAGTGACACAATCGACAATTTATAATAATATTCTCCACAACCCTAAATTCCCAAATAAATGATTTTTAATCTAAATAGGGGAAAATCAAGAACACATAATAAATGTGATTTTCCGAATAATTATTACTCACAAGTTCCATATTAGCTATTATTTTTATAGCACAAGTAATTTAATTAATTTAGGAATTTCTACATAAAACATCCAAATTAAATTTCTAAGGGCTTCTCTACATGTATATGCCCATAATATAACCAACTACGTAAATACAATCCACATAACAACAAAGTTATAATTATTTGGTGCCATTAATAATTTATACAAAATAACCCCGAAATTAAATTTCTTAAAAATATTATGTTCTTATTTTATTTTAGAACACATGAGTTTAATGGAGGCTACAATAAAGACACGTAACACTAAAAGAAAAGAATAGGATAAAACATGCCTAATTTTTAGATGTAGAAATTGACGAGAGATTCAAGTTCTCTTTGAAAAATTGATCGAAAACCCCTCTTGAACCACCTTAAAATATTTATGTTTAGACCCCCAAAATTGAGCATGAAAAATCTGTTTTAATGGAGGTTAAGGTTTGGAGGTGGAAGATGATGGGGAAAGTAGAGGTTGGCTGCTCTTAGGTGAGTGGGGAATGAGTGTTAAAAATTCAACCCCGAAATCATGTATTTATATAACTTTAAAGGTTTTAAATAAATAGTAAAATTCGTCAAAATGACGAACTGCGGAGCAAAAATTCTTGGAGGGTCGATCGATTGATGAAAAGGATCGATCGATCGATCAAAACGAATATCTGACAGTTTCCCTTAAAAATGCCATAAGACAAAATATTAAAAATTCGTTTTAAATCCGATTTCAATTCCGCTTGAAGTTCTATTCTTTTTAAATCATAACCAACTTATTTAACTAATAAAATTTATAAAATTCAAAAATTTATTTTTCTCGAATATTCCAATTTTATTTAAAAATGCCCATTTAAAAATCTGGGTTGTTACATGCTTCCCCACTAACAAGAAATTTCATCCTCGAAACTTGACGAAAACCCAAAATCATAAAACAAAATAAGGCTCACATATGTCTACCCGTAAAGTGCCAAAAATCGGAAGCCCATACATTCAATCCTAGTCACACAAAATCCCACGGTAAAAAATATAGTGCATATCACCTGCATATATACATAACTATGAAAATAACAGCGTACCACACGCTTTCGCGAATCATCACCCGATTAAATCTTCAAAAGTCATCTAAACACCAAGGTCCTCAAATTTCTTCACAACACAAAAATCGATACTCATAATAACCAACAATTGCACTAGAAATATCCAAAATAATTTTCATCTTCAAAATCACCTCTAAAGATATTCGCATAGAGATTACTAATTCTAACCTCAATTACCGCAATCAACATAAAACTCCAAGTCATTCTAATGCTAACACATCATTCTTATCGACATTCCTATTTCCACACTTCACAAACATGTATGCTTTGATCACTATCTTAGAAATTACGAATCAACAAAAGGAATCAAAGATTGATCATGCAGAAGCTAAACGGACTCATAACCTACGAGACCTAAGACCATGCTTTGATATCATCTGTAACACCCCGCTAAATTCTGGATTCGTCCGCCACCAAAATTAAGCTGGGTGTTAATAAATTAAATATCATCCTTAGCATGCGACAGATGTGAGACCTATTAAATTTTAATCCACAAGATAAATTTTTTAAATCAATACCAAATATTAAGAACATCCAACTGATTTATCACCAAAGTGCGATATAAAGTTCGTCACATGCAATCTCCGAATATCTCAATTATTACAATAAATCAACCCAACTGAAATCTTAAAACAAATTTGGAACCGAAAGGCCCAATAAAAACCCAAATATAGTCTCACAATAAATATGATTGAATAGGAGAAGAAACAAACTACTAAAACAATAATATAGCTCCAGCTGCACTTTCGAAAGATCTCCAATAATTCCTATGCAAGCTACTCCAATTTAATCCCTGAAAATATTAGTCAACGCATGTGTCAGGGCCAAGGCCCTAAGAATGAATACCGGCTACTCCTTTAAATTAGGGTCCTTGAACCCAGACAATAGTGCTATACATATCGACCATAACAATAAAATCCTTTAATTAAAAGAAAGTCTATAATCCTCAACAATAAATTTTTAAGTACCCGCAATATTTAAATGTGCCACACCAATATTATTTTAAATTTAACCCAAGTCCCACGATTCTAATGTGTTTGAATTAACCAGGATGATTTATTCTCATTTTATTATTAGGTATATAGGTCCTCCCGCCAAGGGTGATTTACACCAAAATACATTATTATAGCGGTTCTCCCGCCATGGGTGATTTCTCCCCCAAAATTTTAACGGTCCTCCCGTCATGGGTTATTTACACCAAAATACACATCCCCTTGTCAAGTCCGCCGTCTGATCCATTTTATCCTACGATCCTCGTGATATGACAAGGTTTCACACACGACACAACATAAATCATCCTCTGATCCGGTTAAACTGTCAGGTCTGGACACATTATATCACCAATAAATTTTAATATCCGTTTTAGTATTGCGGTATTAATTTCCCAAAATTTCTCATACTCATTATTCACATAAATTTTCCCCACCCTTAAAAGCGATGTGAAAATCCTTAAAATACCCCCTTAGTCCCAACTAAAGGTTCCCAACACAAAATTTCCTCCCATCTTTAATAAAGGATGATTATACCAATTTCACTTCACCTAGATATCAATCCTAGGTTATCATAACAACAGTAAATATAGAGAATTTGCCCCACCCCAATTTATATAACCCGCATAGACTCATACTAACTAGTCCCATACCTAATTAGCATAAATTGCAACTAAGGCCCACTTACTAGTCCCATACCTAACAAGTGTACTATAATAAGGGGTGAAAACCAATTATCTACAATACCAACATTCCCGAGATATTCAAAATTATAATATTTCATAAGTGACACAATCAACAATTTATAATAATATTTTCAACAACACTAAATTCCCAAATATATGATTTTTAATCTAAATAGGGGAAAATCAAGAACACATAATTATTGTAATTTTTTGAATAATTATTACTCACAAGTCCCATATTAGCCATTATTTTTCTATCACAAGTAATTTAATTAATTTAGGAGTTTCTACATAAAACATCCAAATTAAATTTCTAAGGGCTCCTCTACATATATATGCCCATAATTTAACCAATTGCGTAAATACAATCCAAATAACAACAAAGTTATAATTATTTGGTATCATTAATAATTTATACAAAACAGCCCCGAAATTAATTTCTTCAAAATATTATGTTCTTAATTTATTTTAGAACATATGAGTTTAATGGAGGCTACAATCAAGACACATAACACTAAAGGAAAAGAATAGGATAAAATATGCCTAATTTTTAGATGTAGAAATTGACGAGAGATTCAAGTTCTCCTTGAAAAATTGATCAAAACTCAGCCTTAATGGAGGTTAAGGTTTGGAGGTGGAATATGATGGGGAAAGTAGAAGTTGGTTGCTCTTAGGTGAGTGGGGAATGAGTGTTAAAAACTCAGCCTAGAAATCATGTATTTATATAACTTTAAGGGTTTTAAATAAATAGTAAAATTCGTTAAAATGATGAACTGCTGAGCAAAAATTCTAAGAGGGTTGATTGATCGATGAAAAGGATCGAACTATCGATCATACCGAATATCTGACAGTTTCCCTTAAGAATGTCATACAACAAAATATTAAAATTTCTATTAAAAATCCGTTTTAAATCCGATTTCAATTCCGCTTAAAGTTCTATTCTTCTAAAATCATAACCAACATATTTAACAATTAAAATTTATAAAATTCAAATATTTATTTTTCTCGAATATTCCAATTTTCTTTAAAAATACCCATTTAAAAATCCGGGTTGTTACAAGCGACTAGCTTTAGATCATGGATGGGGTAGTTCCTTGCATGAACTTCTAATTAATGGGATGCATAAGTGAATACCCTCCCATTCTGCATAAAAAATTATACTAATCCCTAAAGCTGAGGCATCACAATACACCGTGTAACCCCCTACATGCTCTGGGAGGATAAAGACGAGTGTAGAGGTCAACCTAACCTTCTGCTCTTGAAAGGTCGATTCACAATCGTCCGACCATTCAAATTTCACATCCTTCTGAGTCAACACGTAAGGGGCAAAGCGACCCTCAAGAAATCGTGTACAAACCTGCGGTATAACCGGTCAAACCCAAGAAGCTACTATGTAAGGACAAATTTCCAATTGAGTCAATTTATAGTGTTAGCTTAATTTCGGACAAAACTATTTGAGTCGTACAATAGAAGTTGTCCCTTTAAGCCTATGACGTTGATGTTGAAGTCGTGCAACCTTGCTAAAAAGAAGATATCATTGCCAGATTTTTAAGTGCCATGTTTCGCATCATCAACATTACATCATTCCAGGGTCTCAAAGGTGTAAATGCATTTATATATATTTAGGACCATGGAAATTTTATTTTGGGTGTAACAATTTTTTAACAACTTTATTTCACTCACGAAAACATTTCAAACTTTAATAAAAGTTTTTGGATTTTTAAAGAATAATTTTTTTTTCCTGAAAAGTCATTCGAACGAAACTAGGATCTCGTTCGAACGAGCTGCCCATGTCGTTCGAACAAACTTTTGGCATTTTTTCACTAAATTATTGTTGGAATGTCATTAGAACGACATCGTTCGAACGAGTTTTATCCAACGAGATTTTGGCCTATTTATCCTCAAAAATCTCGTTTGAGCATTGTCGTTCGAACGACTGTGCGCGGGAATAGTTTTTTGCAGTTTTTAATTTACAACTTCACATTCTCCCACTTTTACATACCTGAATTAATTAGTGCGGGAACAACAGTTTTTTACAAAACTTTTAAGAACATATCTTTCCTTTAGAGAGCAAAAAATTCCTCATCCAAAAGTCCTTTTGTGTTCTTGAACTTAAATAGTTTATTTTTAAAAAAAAATAAAGTTTTCACCAAATGCCATAGTTTAAATCCAAGTTCCATATATATATATACTGGAGATTGTTTGGCACCGGGTTCTTCTCTACCCATTAATGGAGAAAGGTTGGGTTCCTTCTCAAACCAAAAGGAGTTCGTTCTAACTGCGTTTTACTCATACTGTGAAAGGCACTGTGTGTGGGTTGACTGTATCCTGGCCCCATTGATGGATTCCAAGATTTTGATGGACTCCAAAGTTATCGAATAATCGGACGTTGAAGAGAGAGGGAGCGTTAAGGCTTGAAAGGCAAGTCGTTCCTATAAATTTTCTCTTGTCGTGTCTTTTGTAAAAATACCATACCTAGTGGACTTGTAGTTTGGGTCGTCAGAGGTTTTTTCAGTTTTGGGTTTTTCTCGTACCTCGCTCCTTGTGGTTGTGATTGTTTATTTTATCTCGCAAAATCACCTAGATGCATATGTAGGTTAAAAAGTTAAAATTTGGTTTAATTCATAACTTTGGTTTAATTTAATGCCAAATCAATTTGTGTTAATTTTAGTTTAATTTAATTCAAGTTGGCACAATTTGGTACAATTTGTGTTAAGTTTGTTTAACCTATATTATAATTTGAATTAATTGTTTTTAGGCTAATTCTCGACTTGAGTTAAGTTAACTTGGTTTAAAAGAAAAAATCAAATATTTGTTTTATGTTGTTCGAATTAATTTTAATTTTATTGAAATTAAAATTTGTGAACTTCAACTGATAAATTCGAAAGAAATTTTAATTTGGAATATATTTCAAACCATCCTGTATTTTGGAATTTTAAATTCAGGCTATTTTCCTCTTTCAAGTGATATCGGAACGGGAACACTAAATTTTCGTGTTAAGATCCTTTGTCAAATTTTTTTCTTACAAATGGACAATTTACCTTTTGCAAAATTTCCTATTTTTTATGGTTCCAACTACGCATATTGAAAAGTACGTGTGAGTTCGGCTCTTAGATCCCTAAATGTGCGGGTTTGGCTTTCGGTAGTTAAAGGGTGGACCCCACCAATATGCCTAGAAGGAGAGGTTTGTGTACCTAAACCCGTAGAAAGATGGAGTGAGACTGAGCTTAACTTAGCCAACTTAATTCTCATGGTTTAAATGCTCTCTTTAGTGTCGCCACACCGGATAAATTTTGCCGAATCATGACGTGTGAAACTTTTAAAGAAGCATGGGATATTCTTCAACTCACTCATGAGGGAACTAGTGTCGTGAAAGCTTCTAAACTCTAAAACCTCACCACTCAATTCGAAATCATTAAAATGCTTAAAAGTGAGACTTTTGATGATTCTATGCTAGACTTTCTGGCATTGTTAATTTATCTTTTATCTGGAAAAAAAGATAACTGACAACATGCAGTAAAGAAAATTTTGAGGTCATTACCCGATAGATCTATTCCCAAAGTGACCGTTTTAAATTCTTTACCCACTTTAGCATCTATGAAACTTGAAGATCTTGTAGGTGACTTAAAAACCTATGAAGTTGACATTTTTACCTCCAACAATGAGAAGAATAAAGATAAGGGCATTGCCTTGAAACCCCGAAAGGATGAAAAACAAGTTTTGAATGATGAGAGTGACATCGAATCCGAGGATATGGCTATGTTTTGTAGGAAGTTTAGAAAATTTCTTAAGTTTATTAAAGACAATCTTAAGAAGAATTTTAATAAATTTGATAAGTCTAAGCCTAAGAAAGCTGAGAGAATCCCTAAAAATCATAATGAAGACCTTAATAGGGATGAGTCGAATAAGTGTTTTGGTTGTAAGGGTTATGGTCATAGGGCATTAGAGTATCCCACTAAACTAAGGAGGGAGAGAAAGAGACCAATTTCATACAATACCACCCTTAGTGACAGTGAAAAGTAAGAGGGACCCGATTCTCCCATTGAGCACAACTTTATCGCGTTCATGGCAAGTCGTTTGAGCATTGATAGTGAATCTTCCTATGAAGATATTCCTTTTACATGACACTTACAAGGCCATTATTTATGAATCCCATGTGTATGATGTTATAGAGAGTGGAGTAGAAAGTGAGAGCGAAAAAGAAGAAGAGGAGAAGGAAAGTGAGCTTCAAGTATCCTTTCGAGAGTTGTATGATGAATCGATAAAATTAAAAAGGGCAAACTTGAAGTTAGAAGCTAGTTTGAGCGAACGTGCCAAGGAAAATAATGAGAGTGTTTTAGTAGAAGATCTTAGGGCACGTGAGATATCTCTTCGTGAGAAGCTAGAGTATGTAGAAGGTGAGAGAGATAGCCTTAGAGCTTTAATGGAGGCTATGAAGAAATAATTTCTTGGGTTTGAAGAGAGTAAGTGTTTACCTGAGTCTAGAATTTTAGATTTAGAAGAGAAATTGAGAGATTCAAGTAGGGTCAAATTTGATTTGGAATGTAGGTCCAAAAAATTAGATAAAATACTTGGAACCGTCCAAATTAAAAGTGACTTCTGTGGTATTTCCTTCGATACTAAAAGTGATTCAACTAATAAAGCCAAAATGATAAGTTTGAGAGAATCTACTGGGAACACTTTTTGAGGTCAATCCTCAAGTAATACCTTTCGCCATGTATTTACATGCTCACATTGTGGTTGAAAAGGTCATCTTAGGAAATTTTGTTTTAATCTTAAAAAGGGTTCCGGGAAATCTAATGGTAGAGTCACCAAGATTCCCAAATCTGAGAGCGTTACGCTTTACTATTTTAGGTTAGGAGATTCGATTTGATGGCTTTACAAGATAAAATTTTTTATTCTCATTTGCTTACATGTGATACCTCCCTTGCTAAATCTAAAAGTTGAATGTGTTAGCTTTGTTTACATACACTGGATTTTGTGCATCATGATATATTCTTGCTAGTTGTATGTTTGTTTATCATTTTTTAGTCCATGTTTCATCATATATGTATTGCTAGAATTATGACTTGTGTATCATTTGTATTTAAGTTTTATTCATTGTGTCTCATTGAAATATACAAAAATATTTTGTTTTGTCTTTTTGGTTATCTTTGTGTTTTGGTTAAAATTTTAAAAAACTCAAAAATATTTTTTTGTGTGTGTATGTTTTAGTCTTACACATTTTATATGGCATGTACTTGTGTTTGAATTCCATATCATTTCTGCTTCCATCTAGCTAGAACTTTTGGTTCAGATTTTCAATACATAAAATTTTCTTTATCATGCTTGCATGGAGTAGTTTGACTTTGACTTGCTTAATGGATTCTCTTTTTATATGCCTCGATTCACACACGCACGAGCTCATTTGAAATTTATTTTCACTTGTATATTTAAGTTAAGTGAGATATTCTCTTATCAATTTAGTCATCTACATGTTTCTATGAATATAGAGGATTTTTGCATGTAATAACCGTTTCTTGGATTTAAAAAAAATAGAAAAATATTTATCCGGTGTAGTTGTTTATCAATGGAATCGGGCTACAAAAGACAAAATTACTTTGCATGAAAAACCACCATTGAAATTTGACCTAAAAAACGTGTCATTAAAAATAGCCAAGGCCTTCATTGTTTACTTGGTATGTTCATTAAAAAAAAGTATATTACTGATGAAGTTTGGTTGGATATATCAATGGTTTTGCACAATGACAATGTATCCTACCTATGTTATTTTTGTCATAACTCTATTAGTTTGTAGAATCATCAAAATTCTAGGCTTGTTTACATTGTGTATGTTTGATCGTAGAGTTCAATCTATATTGTCACATGAGGTTATATTTAAGTGTGACAAAGTTTTTCAATCAAATGAGAGCTCCGTGAGCATGTTTAACTAATTGGGCCTTAATTATTTTGTTGCTAGTTCACACCCCTTCACTTCCGTTTACAATATGTATTTAGACACATTTTTTCCATACGAGTGTGGAAAGCTTAATGTATTTTTTGTCGTGTGTGGTGTTTATACCTATGTATATGTGTGTGTGCGCAATTGGTTTCATTTGTGTATATATATGTGGTGTTTTTTTATTTTTCTTTAGCCTTTGCCTTACTGGCTAGTCCATGTATGCTTTGAATTCAAAATTGGTATCTATGTTGTTGCTAATTTTATTTAATATCCCATGCTTATCATAATACATTACAAGTGATATATTTTTGTCATCGTATTATAGGTGAGATTTATTTATCTTTGTATGGATTAGTTGTACTTTAATGTTGTCCATATGCTTTAATTCTCTTGTCACTTTATGCACCATTGCATGTTTAACTTGTTTTTCCTTATTACATATCCTGTGTTTAGTTTAGGGGGAGTATTTGCTTTAATTGGAGGAGAATTAAGTTATTTTATTCTCGATCTTTGTCTATTCCTGAACTAAAAGGTGGAGAAATGGTGTTTAAACCTTTTAGTTTAGGAGCTCTAACTTGGAGGAGATGTGGCCTTCTTAGGTAGACACTGTTAGATAAAGGGGGAGAATTAATTAAGGGGAAGAATTTATTTTAAGCACTTTAATTTGTTATATTCTCTATGCGTTTGATGGTTTGTTTAAGTGTGCAGGATTTTATCCCTAATGGCAAATTTGTTAAAGCGACAAAGCTTCTACTATGTGTCGAGTCAAGCATTGTATTTTTTATTTTCTATGGGTGAAATTGTGAAGCCATGTCGTTGATGTTAAAGCCATGTGGTCTAGCTAAAGTGAAGATATCATTACCGGCTTCAAGTGTCATGTTTCGCGTCATCAAATCATTCCAAGGTCTCAAAGGTATGAATGCATTTATATATATTTAGGACCTCGGAAATTTTATTTCGGGTGTAACATTTTTTTAATGACTTTATTTCATACAGGAAAACATTTTAATCTTATAATAAAAGTTTTTGGATTTTTAAAGAAGATTTTTTTTTCTAAAAATTCATTCGAACGAAATTAGGTTTGAACGAGATGCCCAGATCATTCGAACGAACTTCAGACGAGATTCGAACGAACTTTTGGCATTTTTTTACTGAACTGTCGTTGGAATGTCGTTAGAATGACATTGTTCGAATGAGTTTTATCCAACGATATTTTGGCTTACTTATCCTCTGAAATCTCGTTCGAACATTGTCGTTCGAAAGACATCAAAAAGTTATTGGACGATTGTGTGCAGGAAGAGTTTTTGCAGTTTTTAATTTACAACTTCTCACTCTCCCACTTTTACATACCTAATTTAATTAGTGCAGGAGCAATAGTTTTTTACAATACTTTTGAGAACATATCTTTTCTTTAAAGAGCAAAAACTTCATCATCCAAAAGTCATTTTGTTTTCTTGAACTTAAATGGCACTACACCAAAAATGGCAAATTATCACCTTTCAGTCGGCCACCCTTGTCACAGTCAATGACCGTGACAAAAAAATACGCATTTTTGTCACGGTCATTGACCATGACAAGTTCGTGACAACCTTATAAAGTTATCACGGTCAAAGACCGTGATAGGATCGTGACAAGTTTGATAGTAATAAAACCCTTCCCTCTTCTTTTTTCCCACCGTTTTCTCTTCCCTCCCATTTTCTCTCTCTAAACGATTTCTCTCTCTTTCTACGAATTAAGATATGTTTGTTCTCTCTTTCTCTTTCATTTGTATATATGTCTGTGTTAGTATTGGCAAATGGGCGGTTATGGACGGGTCAAAAATGGATATGGATAAAATTGGGCGGGTCAAAAGCGGGTCGGACATAATAAGTTGGGCGAGTTTGGTCGGGTTAAATCCGGGTCGGGTTGGGTCAAACCCGGATCGGATCGGGTTGACCCACTTTTTTTTTTTGAAAAAACAATTATTATACCATATACAAATAAATATGGTATAATAATTTTGAAAAAAAAATATACAAGTAAATACTTGAATAAAAAAAATCTTTTAACTCTTTAGTAATTTGAGTTTTATTTTTGTAAGGGTTCAAAACCATTTTGACCCGCTAATGACCCGCCAACAAACCGTCTTATTGGATCATTCAAACCATTTTGACCCACAAACACAATTAATGGGCTCCAAACACATTATTTGGGGTGGATTATGGGTTGTTTCATCCTCAAGAGCCCATATTGTCTGGCCTAGTGTGTGTATGTGTGTTTATATGTGTGAGTGAGTGCATGTGTCTGTGGTGGGGGAGGGGGCTGGGGGTGGGGGGAGACTGTTCTATCTCTCTCTACGAATTGAGGTATGTTTGTTCTCTCTTTCTCTTTCATTTGTATATATGTCTTCGTATATGTGTTCGTGTGTGTGTGTGAGTGCATGTGTGTGTGGTGGGGGGAGGTGCAGGGGGTATAGGGGTGGTGTGTGTGTGTCGTGGGGCGCAGGGGATATGGAGGTGGGGTGTGTATGCGTGTGTGTGTGTGTGTGTATACGTGTGTGCAGGTGTGTACGTGTGTGCGCGCATGTGTGTCGTGGTGGGGGTGGGGGAGGGGGGTAAGTATGTGTGTTGAAATTATTTGGTGATTGTTTGGGACTTGAAATTAATTCTTAATTTAGAATTTGAAATTAATGTTTAGTTTAGGACTTAAAATTAATTTCTAATGTTGATTTAGAACTTGAAATTAAAGTTTAGTTTAGGACTTGAAATTAATTGTTAACGTTGATTGGGTGATGTTAGCTGGGATTGAAATTAATAGGTATTGTTAATATTGATTGAATCCTATTTTTTTAGAGAATAAAATTAATTTGACATTATAAATATTGTTTCTATATTTTTATTTAGGTTAGAAATTGTTAATGTCGAATTAATTGAGTAGATGAATTAGAAGGAGTACGGGATACACATTTGGTTGTTTGTTGTTGCTGTTGGATTATACTGGACGAATGTGGTTGGATACAGAATTTGGTTGTTTAATTTTTATAAAATCCTTAATTTAATTCACACTAATAAATCCTTAAATAATTGTATTGTCTTAATTTGTTAGGTTGGTTACTTTTGGAAGTGCCACGACCACTGGATTATTGTCAAAATGGTGGGAGGGGGAGTTTTCAACTTTTTTCTAAAATTACTTTGTGTCACTACCCGTTCGAGAGTGGCATGACCACGTACTTATGATAATTAAATGAAACATATTTGAAATTACATATAGTGCGCATAGATACTCTCCTTCTAGTTCTTATGCGTACGTACTCAATAACCTTTAGACCCGTTCGAGAGTCATTACCCCTGTAATGAGATCTCTCGAATTGTCCCTTTTGGACAGTTTAGGACTGCATTGTTTTTGTATAATAATATTCTTAGTGGCTTAAACTTGTTACTATTAGAGGAAGTTCTGCAGTCATATCTTAATGTTCTCCGGGTACATACTACATCCAATAGCCGTTGGAGAAAATGAACGAAAAGGCCTTAAATCGTTGAAACTTAAGCCACAACTATGGTTGAAAGAAGACAGTAGGGGAAGGAAAATAATTCCCCCTGGTGCGTTTACTTTGACGAGTGGGGAAATGAAGGTTCTTTTAGAGACAATATATAATTTAAAGGTTCCATCAAATTTTTCGTCCAACTTGCAAAGGATTGTGAATTATGCTACTCATGATTTACATAAGTGTAAGTCCCACGATTGGAATGTGATTATGCAATTGATTCCTCTATTGTTTAGTCACTGTTTCTCCAAGAACAAGGATCTGCGGAGGGCTATTAAACAAATTAGTATTTGCTTCTCACTTTTGTGTGAGAAGGTAGTTAATCGAGAACACATAATGGCAGCAAAATTGGCGGTGACCGAAGCGATTTGTGTGTTGGAGAAGTAATTTCGTCCATCATTCTTTGACATAAGTGTTCACTTGTTGGTACACCTATGCGACGAGGCACTTCTTTGCGGTCTAGTTAGATATCGGTGGATGTATCCGTTTGAAATATTAATGAAAGTTTTCAAAGATTACATCAAGAATACAAGATATATTGCAGGATCAATTGCAGAGGAACACATCATCGTGGAGTCATCAATCTATCCTCGGGAATATATGCCTGACTCGAATAGCGTTGATGACATTGATGAGTTTGTCGATGAGGGTGGTCATGTGATGGGCAAACTAGTGAAATTAATGAGTTTGCAACATGAACAAGTAGCTCGTTATCTATTTGACACATATGAAGATGTCGAAGAATGGAAAAAGTAGGTTTAAATTATTTTAAGTTTTACATTTTTTATATTATTTTATACATGATTAATTTTGTAATACGTTTGTCACATTAATTTTATGCAGAAAATATGAAGCCTGTGAGAATAATAAAAGATGAAATGGTTGTCACATGAGGTAATTATAATGAAAATGGTTGTTATTAAATGTGACATTATAATAAAACTTTACAACTAACCAAATTAATTTATCTATATTATCATCTCTTAAAGATGGGTGATGCGACATCAAGGCTTGCTCATCTAGCCACTGGACCCTTATTCATAGCATAAGAGTACAAAATGTATCGATTGAACGATTACGTATTCGGCGCAAGGGTGTACGAGAAAAGTATAAATGTACAGAACTCTGGCATTTCATACAAGCCTCTTACTTTCTTTCGAGTGAGCGCAAAAGATAAGAACGTCGTTGAAGCTGAAATGACTTACTATGGTGTAATTCAAAATATATTTGAATTGGACTATGTAAGCTTCAAAGAGGTTGTATTTTATTGTGATTGGGTAAGAGTTGAATATAAAAATACTTGTAAAGTTGACATCAATTTGATCATAGTTGACTTGTCCATGTTGAAGAGCAACGAATACGTGAGCGATGAGCCATTTGTTTGTGCATTTCAAAAGGTCAAGTAAGTATTTTACTCGGAGTATCTCAACAACGAGTCATGGTCAATTTTCCTACATACGCCAAAGTGTCTAAACAGTAGTGTGGATGACTTGGCAACTCCTTCCGAATATCAATCCATTTTTTATGATAACCAGAATTTGAAACAATTTTTAGATTTTTAATAAGTATTCCAATTATCGAACAATAGTTTAATGCTTTTAATTCATTTGTACTTGATCAGTTTTGTGCATGTAATATTTAGATTTAATTCTTAAGCATTATTCTTGTGTTTTATTATTATCGGACATCAGTTTAGTGCTTTTAATTCATTTGTACTTGATCATTTTCTCTCTTTCCCTAGTATATCTGTGTGTGTGTGTGTGTGTGTGTGTGTGTGTGTGTGTGTGCTGGTGTGTGTGTGGGGGAGTTTTCAATTTTTTTCTATAATTACTTCATGTAACGACCCATTCGAGAGTGGCATGACCACATAAAATGTTTATATGTCTTCTTCAGGTGTGTGTGCAGGTGTGTTTGTATTCTTCTAATTCATTTGGATTTGTACTAATAACAATAATTTTTACATAAAATGTCTTCTTCAGGGATTAAGGAAAGAATGATGATAATGATGATGTCTTCTTCAGCGCTCGGCGGTAGCGAAGGTGACGAGGGTTCATCGGCCACTAGGCTCCCCAAATGGAGCAAATTGGGAATGGATGTTGAGAACAAGATTGACATATTGGCTAGATCCCTCGAGCTGATGAAGACGATGATCGGCCCGGGGTACACCAGTTGGAGGGACATGCCATATGAGATCAAGTTAGATATTTGGGTGGCATTACAGGTAATGCATTTATATTTCAATTTCAATTTCAATTTATAATTATATTTATTCACAACTAACACTTACTTTGTTTTTGTTTTGTATTTGTTTGACAGGAATAATTCAGCATGCCCCCAGAACTTTGCGATTCTATATTGGAGCAGTTGAGGGATAAACACAAGGCATGGAAGAAGAATTTGTGGGCCCGATACTTTGGGAAGACACGAGAATCCGTTCTCAGACTGCGTGAGACCATCCCACATAAGGAGCCGATAGCAATGGCAAATTGGCAAAAGTTCATCGACAATGAGATCGATGAGCGATAATTGGCATCTCGCCAATCGAGAAGGGAAATCGGGCGAAAAATATGGACGTGAACTACTCCGGTCATACTTCTTACGCCGAGGTGGAGCACAGGATAATAAGTTTTTATTTTTTATAATTATAGAAATATTTTATTCTGCATTATTTTACTTTGCGTTACTTACTAATTTTGCAATATTTTATTTCAGGGGATGGGGAGTCGCCCTGGGCGTAGGCCACATAGGCTCGATGCCTATGTGGCAATTCGAATGAAGAAGGGAAAGGATAAGGAGGTGTCCCCGAGCGTCGCATCCGTGATTGCAAGTAATCCGAGAGTTTAATTTTTTTGAATTACGTTATAATTTTTTGATTTATTTATTTAACTAATCGTGTGCTTTTTGTCGTTTCAGGTAAAGCTTAAGGAAGTGCATGAGTCGCAGTCTGATGCCAATAAGGCATCTTTGTCCATGGACACATAACTCGACCACAAATGTGTCTAGTGTGTGTGCTATTTAGGCTCAAGTGTAAGCCTGTCGCTCAAGTAATAATCCGATAAGTCGGGTATCGATCCTCAGGGAGATAGGACGAACGAAGTCCTAATAACGTTGGAAAGATGAAGGTAACCTAACTTTGATTCTAAAAAGAAAGAAAAGGTGATTTAGATTGTGAAATAACTACAACTAGATGCGAATATGAAAATGAGTAACTAATGAAATTATAAATAAATGAAATGCAATTACTCTAATTAACTAACGGACTAATGACGATTTGACTAAAACTTTAACTATGAAATGAGAAGGATAGGTCGGGTTACAATCCCCCACATCCTAGTAATTCACTTCATTGGCAACTAGATTCGGAATTAACACTTTAAATAAATTCGGTTCTTAATGCTCATAAGGATTACATATATGAGGGATCGTAGCCCGCATAGTATGTAAGCAAATGATGACTTAACACCCAATCTTTAACACTCCTAAGTATTATATATATGAGGGATCATTGCCCGCACAGTATGTAAGCAAAGGATGAATTAAAGAAGTATCGTATTAACAACGATACAATTCACCTAAGATTTTAATTCCAACTTCTATTTCCACTATCATGTATTACATCGGGTGGGGTTCATGCACCCCGGCCCTTGAAAACTTAGTCGGACATATTAAAACTAGAAGAAAACATGATTTCAATGAAAGAGAGCATTTTTACTAAAACTGAAGGTGAAGAATGAAATTACCAACTAAAGAATTAACTACTGCAATAATGAAAGCAAAAATTGGAATAATATTACTTGAATTGCAGAACTGGAATAAAAACTAAGGTTTCTTGTTGTTGTCTTCTCTAAACTAATTACAATCCTTCTCTAAAGAATTAGAAGCCTCCCCAATGTCTGGGAGCTATTTTAAATTTATACTCTACGGATTTCTAAGAGTTTCAACCATATAAGACTCTTATTTTACAAGTGGATAAGTTCAAATTTTTGATACCCGAACCGATCCCGTTAAGGTGATTCGGTTTGGTTTTGCCTTTTGACAGAAGTTTTTCTATGAACCAGTTCAGTTCGTTTATTTCCTCTTCAGCTCGGTTCCATCTTTTTGTGCTTCACAGGAAGTTTGCGCAGTATAGGATCGGTTTGTTTTTTTATACCTTCGGTTTGGTTCCATCTTTTCAGGAACCTTTTCCTCCTTGTAATTTTGAGGAGTTGTAACCCTTGATCCGAAACTCGAAATTAGGATGCCGATTCTTCCTTATATGCATTGAATTCCTTAGAAATATATAGGAGATACACGAAATTCGGCGTACTAATTAGAAAATGTCAATAGAAAAGATATGAGATAAACCCACTCAAATTACACGTTTCGGAGCAATAAAAACCTCTAAATTAAGGGGATAAATGGAAAGAATTTATGCCTAATCAAACCCCCATAACTTAGAACTTTGCACTTCCCGAGCAATGTAAAAGAATCAAAACATGGTTCAACTCTAAAATGGGATCGAATACCTATTTAGCGGGCAAGCGATTACATTTAGCGTATGCAACAAGGCTTTAAACCCCTAGGTTACCCTAGTAGGACGTGTTGTGTCTCGTGAGGGTTTGCAGTGAATATACCCTCAAAATTCGATCCGGTACAGGGGGAACCGATCCGGGTCTGGGATTTTTTCTCTCTCGATTTATCACAATCGAACCTATCCAGGACAGGGGATTCGGTTCGGTTCACCTCAGAATGGAATCTCTTCATGCAGAATTTATGGCACCCTCGAATTTTTGAACACTCTCTTACTTATTCTCGCACTTGGAATTCCTTGACTCCCTCACTAAGTGCGTGTTAGTGTGCTTAATCATACCCTAACCTCTCATAATCTACCTACGGACTCTACTCAGTCTACCTACGCAGAGTTACTATACACAAGAATTCACCCCATACACGTCGGGGGTGCGACGACCGCTTAGTTCAAGCTCACTCTACCCCATAAACGGGGTCTGACAACCAAATGGTGTCGATCTCTTATACGCACGCCTCCAGATATAGATTTAGGTGTTGTCCATTGACTTTGAACGCGTTCCCCCCTTTTGGGTCTTCCAATTTTATAGCTACGTGGGGGAATACGCTTTTCACAACGAATGGACCAGTCCATCGGGACCGTAATTTACCCGAAAATAGATGAAGCCGGGAGTTATAGAGGAGTAATGTTTATCCCGGTTGAAACTCTTTTCATCGAATAATTTTATCATGTGCTAGTTTTATCCGGGATTTTTCAATCTTGGCATTCTCATACGCATCATTGCGTATCTCCTCTAACTCATTTAGTTAAAACTTGCGAGCATCACCGTCTTTATCCATATCGTAATTTAATCTCTTAATGGCCCAATACGCTTTGTGCTCCAACTCAACAGGAAGATGGCAAGGTTTTCCATACACAAAGTGGAATGGGGACATTCCGAGTGGGTTCTTGTAAGCGGTACGGTAGGCCCATAGCAAATCGTTCAACCAAATGGATAAATCTTTCCGATCGGGATTGACGGTCTTCTCTAGTATGTGCTTGATTTTGCGATTTGCCAATTCGTCCTGTCCATTCGTTTTTGGATGATATGTCGATCCCACCTTGTGAATGACACCATACTTTTTCATAAGTTTTTCAAACGGCTTATTGCAAAAGTGTGTGCCGTTATCACTGATTATCGCTTTAGGTGCATCGAAGCGAGAAAGTATGTGTTCGTGCAGGAACTTTATCACCACTTTATTATCATTAGTCTTGGTAGCTATATCTTACACCCATTTAGAAACATAATCTACCGCGACTAATATGTATAGGTACCCAAAGGACGAGGGAAAAGGGCCCATGAAGTCAATACCCCAGCAATCGAAAACCTCAATAATGAGAATAGGGGTTAATGATATCATGTCTCGTCGGGTAATTGCCCCCATCCGTTGACACTTGTCGCAAGATTTGCAAAAATTTTTAACATCCCGAAACATTATGGGCCATCACAAACTGCATTGGAAAATTTTAGCGACTGTCTTTTTCACGAAAAAATGGCCTCCACATGCTTTCGAATGACAAAATTGGATGAACTTTGGAATTTTGTCATCCAGTACGCATCGTCGGATGATTTGATCAGCACAATATTTAAAAATAAATGGATCATCATAGAAAAACATGCGTGACTAAGTGATGAATCTCTTCTTATCTTGCGGTCTCCAATCGGGAGGAATGGCTCCCTTGACAAGATAGTTCACTATATCCGCAAACCAGGGCAAAGAAGTGGTGGCAAAGAGTTTCTCATCCGAAAAATACTCGTCTATAGGTGTAGGATCACTAGGTATGCCGGACGAAAGCCGTGATAAGTGATCGACAATGACGTTTTATACTCCTTTTTGTCTTTAATGGAGAGATTAAACTCTTGTAAGAGTAGGATCCACCTTATGAGGTGCGACTTTACGTCTTTCTTTGCAAGTAGATATTTTATAGCCACGTGATCGGTGAAACAAGTGATGGGAGAACCGATAAGATAAGACCAAAACTTGTCAAGAGCAAATACTACAGCTAGAAACTCCTTCTCCGTGGTGGAGTAATAGAGTTGTGGTTCGGTAAGGGTCCGACTAGCATAGTAGATGACATGAGCCTTATTGTCTTTTCTATGGCCCAAAACAGCCCCTATTGCATAATCGCTAGCATCACACATAAGCTCAAATGGTAAGGACCGATCCGGAGCTTACATAATGGGAGCAGACACATGCATATTTTTCAGTTTTTCAAAAGCGCTTTGGCATGCTTCCGTCCACTCAAATGGGGTGTCCTTCATAAAAAGATTGCTTGAGGGTCTAGCGATGGCGCTAAAGTCCTTAATGAACCTTCGATAAAACCCCGCGTGACCCAAGAAGGAGCGCACGTCTTTCAGTGATTTAGGTGGTGGTAGGTCATCTATGACATCTATCTTTTCTCTATCAACCTTGATCCCTTTGGATAACACGATCTGGCCAAGAACTATACCATCAGTTACCATGAAATGGCATTTTTCCCAATTCAGCACTAAGTTCTTTTCCACACATCGGGCTAGTACTTTCCCAAGATTGGCTAAACATAGGTCGAAGGAGGTGCCAAAAACACTAAAGCCATCCATAAACACCTCTAATCCTCTCTCAACCATGTCACTGAATAAGCTCAACATACACCTTTGAAAGGTCGTCGGTGCATTACACAAGCCAAATGGCATACGTTTGTAGGCAAACGTTCCAAAAGGGAAAATGAAGGTTGGTTTCTATTGATCAAGTACATCTACCTCAATTTGGTTATTTTCGGAATAACCATATATGAAACAATAATAAGTGTGGACCGCTACTCTTTTAAGATTTTGATCAATAAATGGTATGGGGAAATGGTCTTTCCTAGTTCCCGCATTGAGTTTTCGGTAATCAATACAAACGCGCCATCCAGTGGTGGTACGTTGGGGAACTAGCTCTCCCTTGGAATTTTCAATCATAGTCATTCCCGATTTCTTCGGGACAACTTGAATGTGGCTCACCCACTTGCTATCCGAGATTGGGTAGATAATCCCGGCATCCAATAATTTCATGATTTCGGTTCTCACCGCATCTTTCATTATGGGGTTTATCCGTCTTTGCATTTCTCTTGTAGTTGTGATTATTTATTTTATCTCGCAAAATCACCTAGATGCATGTGTAGGTTAAAAAGATAAAATTTGGTTTAATTCAAAACTTTGGTTTAGTTTGATGCTAATTCAATTGGGATAATTTTTGTTTAATTTAATTCAAGTCGGCACAATTTAATCTGGTAAAATTTGTGTTAAGTTTGTTTAGCCTAAATTATAACTTGAATTAATTGTTGTTAGGCTAATTGTGGACTTGAGTTAAGTTAACTTGGTTTGAAAGAAAGATTCAAATATTTGTTTTGTGTTGTTCAAATTTATTTTAATTTTTTAGAAATTAAAATTTGTGAACTTTAAGTGCTAAATTCGAAAGAAATTTTAATTTGGAATATATTGAAAACCATCCCGTATTTTGGAATTTTAAATTCAGTGTATTTTCCTCTTTCAAGTGGTATCAGAACGGGAACGCTAAATTATCGCGTTAAGATCCTTTGTCAAATTTTTTTCTTTAAAAATGGAAAATTTACCTTTTGCAAAATTTCCTATTTTTTATGGTTCCAACTACGCGTATTGGAAAGCACGTATAAGGTCGGCTCTTAGATCCTTAGATGAGTGGGTTTGGCTTTCGGTAGTTAAAGGGTGAACCCCACAAACATGCCTAGAAGGAGAGGTTCATGTACCTAAACTCGTAAAAAGATGGAGTGGGACCGAGCTTAAGTTAGCCAACTTTAATTCCCATGGTTTAGATGCTCTCTTTAGTGCCGTTACACCGGATGAATTTCATCGAATCATAACGTGTGAAACTTCTAAAGAAGCATAGGATATTCTTCAACTCACCCACTAGGGAACTAGTGTCCTGAAACTAAATACCAAGGAACTCAAAATGAAAGAATACAATGCGCTAGAATCAAATAATGCCTTAACCCATGTATTGCACAAAAGAATCATACCTTCCGTCACCGATGGATCGTCGGAAGGTGCAGTATATTGAGACAGGGCATAAGCTCTCCCAGGGTTGAACTTACTACCTTGAGCGCTGGGCACCTGACCTGGCCCGTTACTACTCTGCTCCTAGCTTGGATGTGAACCATCCACACTATGCCTCGTGAGCTTCTGATAGCCTGAGGAGAATTGTTGCTGGCGCTGCTGAGTAAGGCCTGTGTAACCAGAACTCTGACCCGATAAAAAATTTATTATCTACTGACTGCCCTGTTGACTTCTTGAAGCCCGCTGTGGGCAATCTCTCTTAAAGTAACTGGGGGACTCGCAAGAAAAATAAGTCCTCTCTATGGGGGCTATAGGATTGATGAGGAACCAACCCCCATGATAGCCTTTAGCTTCATAAAGAAGCCTCATCCTGGGATTTCTTATGATCATCTCCCTTTGACCCGTCCTCCTCTTCTCTTGAATGGAATTGTCATCCTCAGCATCAAGCTCTAACATAGTACCCTTATTCACTACAGACTTGAAGTTAGGTAGATCCATACTTGTCAGAATTCGCTGAATACCCAGGTTGAGGCCCTTAACAGACAACCTCTTCTTCTTTATCTCATATTTCTAAGTAGTATTGACATACTTACAAAAGCTTTCAAACTTCACCAGGTATTCATTCAGAATGGTCTTCCCTTAAATCAACTGGCCGAACTCAGCCTTCTTGACATCCTTAAATGCTTGGAGAAAGTACAGGTTAAGGAAGGCAGTTGTGAAGATATCCTAATCTATTACCTATATAGTACTATCGGAATAGGTGCTAGGCTTGTTTCGTGAGCTAGAACGTAGAAATCCTGATTGTATGCCCATCTTCTGACATCATTAAATGTGGGTGGGTGGAGCCTCCTGAACTCCTTAAGGATGTATACAGAGGTAGTACTCTTGGCTGTCCCATTGCGATTGGCCCGCTGCTGCTGTATGAGGGAGTCGATGAGCTGGCACGGATTGCTCCATGCGTATAAGCTTAATAGTTCCTGACCCAATAGCTATATCATGTCGTGTAGGAATTTACAGAGGAAAGGAGATTTCAATACACGATGATACGAATAGAAAGTAGTAGAGGAAGCAATTTACTGAACAGTACTAAATCATTAACTAAGTGGAGATGTATACGGAATTCATAATAAGAAAGAGTAAATATTCCATCACACCCGAGGATCCTATTTCTCTAATACCATTTGTAATGCCACGACCCAGGTTTGGGTTACCGTTAGGTCAACCCACACTGAGTCAAGGTGTTAAAGTGAGAGTGTGAAAGTCCAATTTTTATTACTTGAGACAAACTCTTTTTACTGCACCATTTATTGAGGATTTGATAATCAAGATGCAAACCAATAAGGTCTCTCAGTTAAAGGCAAAGAGGTTTTGAAAAATTAACTACCCGTCTTAGATACAACAAAGGAGAATCTCCCTCAAACTTTTGTTGCTCAGAAAGAAGGTTCATCACATAAGGGAAAAGAAGTTTTGGAAGATCAAGTCTTAGATTTAAATTTTCAAGAGGCTAACATAACAAAAATGGAAGATAAAGTTCAAGAATTTATTGAAGAAGTCACAAAAATGGTCATAGAAGATGGAGAAATTCTAAATAATAATTTAATGATGGTCCCTTTTACAGGAAGCTACTCCATAAAAGTCTAACCCAAATTCAAGACCACATCAATAAGATTCAAAGTGAGAATATATGTATTAATGAAGTTCATATTATAATCACATGTTCTCTGTCTCTAAGAGCATCTGACCTTCCTGATTATGAGATAAACAAGGCTTCACTGCCTTTATATATCTCTGATACTGAAGAAGGTGATCCCATCAACTCTAGTACAGTGGATTTTCAACCCTGTGCTGGAAGCTTTGATAGAAAGATCAACTTATATAAGGCCAGTTAGAAGGAGAAAATATATAAAGGAAACAGTGATGAATATCCTCTTGTACAAATTAAGAAAGTTAAAATAACAAATCCTTTTTTATAAGTTTGACCAGATCTCGGACTAAAAGTAACAAACACTTCCAACTCTCTTATTCCAAATGATAAATCTTATTATCTGTGTTGATGTAAAAAATTAGATTTGACCTAATTATTTTAATCACAGATAAAAATGAGTAAAGAAATAAGACAATAGATTTTTAAAGTGGTTCAGCCTGTAGAGAATGGCCTACATCCACTATTTTTGTATTACTGATGGTTTTGCCTGGAATTCTTGATAAATGATTTTACCAAGAGATTCAGCCTGTCCCTATAATGGGGAGATTACAATGTATTTATAGCCTTGAGGTTATACATGTGAAAAAATAACGCATAGTTGTCTAGTAGGTGTATACATCTGTACGATAATAACTGTACATTTAATGTGCAGTTATTTTTCTGTCTTCCTTGATGCGTACGCCATAAGTATTTGAATTGCTCAGACCGACTTAGTAGCTCGGACCTCCTAAGTAGCTCGACACGCTTGAGATGCTCGGGGCCCTGGACTCCTCGTGGCTTTTTAGTTGCTCGGTGATCTTTATTTGGAGTATAGTAGTTCCTCGGGGGATTGAGTATCTCGGTATAAACATTTACAGTTTCCACCTAGGATGACATGCGTCTTTAAATAATAGGTCCATATCAGCAGAATAAATTTGGTATCAACAGAAGCCCCAAATGTTTCACAGTTCGAGGTTGAGGAGGAGTGTGGAACATTCTTCTCGAAATATGGCGGGATTAAATAGTCATCCTGAATTTTAGGAGTGTTTTCCTTGTATTTATTTCTTCTTTGAATTCATAGAATCAGACTTCACGAATATTTTGAATTTTTCTAACTGCTTCGGTTTTCATGCCACTTTTTCTCCTTTTAGGCGCCGGTAACGCAAACGTCTCTCTTTGTAATCATTATTTTTACCCATTCCAAAGGTAAGGTATTTAAGCGCTGCAGAAAATCTTATCGTCTTTTACTTTTTCAAATCTGTATCTTTGAACTATTCATTTCTTCTCTATCTTGTGCGTTCGTTGTCAACTGATTCACCCCGTTCTTGTAAGATTTTCTTCCTTTTCTTTTATTTACTTTGTTCATCATGGTTTACCTTGTTGAATCTCTTGATTAATATTGCTCTGAATTTTCAATTCCTTCATGGGTCATATTGGAAGAACTTTTTGAACCTTCGGCTGAGGGAGATTGGTTCCCAAGTCTCTTTATGGCCGAATGTGGCTTTTCTTTTCCTCCAAATCCTTTATGTTTGGAATTCTGTCAGTATTTTGACGTTGTACCTGCAAAAATAGCGCCAAATACCTGGAAAATAGTTAATGGAGTTCATAGGTTGAACCAACTCCATGGAACCCGTTTAGGGATTCCAGAGATAATGTATTGCTACAGATGGGTTGTTAGTGATAGTACTTTTTATTTGAAAACTAGGTTTTTGAATAGGGCATTAGTTGTCAATCTTTCTGATGCCAACAGGGATTATTTTGAACATGGAGTGGTAATGAAAAATTGGCAACATCCTCCATTAAATGGAGATGATGTATATCAAGGTCCTAGATGTCCTCCTTATAGCAATGGGATAGGTTATTTTTATTTTTGTTCTATTTTTAAAATTATGTTTTCTTCATGTTTGATAAAATGCTTCGCTGATATTTGATTTTTGATTATTTGCAGTTGACAGCAAGAGAAAATCTCCCAAAGAAACTGATGTTAATTTAAGGCACTTGAAACTTATCTGGAGTTTACACCAATCCGTTGCTGACGAACATATCAGATCAGCCTCTTATTTGTTGCAATACAAGAGCTATACTTCGTCCTTCACTGCTCGTCCAGTGGTGGTTGACATCGACCAAGTACCATATTCTAAAATTGGTGTGGAAGGTTCCTCCCCTGAATCGAATATTCCCCTTAGTAACATAATAAAGAGAAGAAGAGCTCCTGCTTTCTTTGACAATTCAGACTCTGCCAATGTGGAGGCAAAGAAAAGCAAACAAAATGTCCCAAAAGAAGGGACAAAAATTATTGATGCGCCTCCTCCTGCTGCTACCGAGAAAGTTGTTGAGAAGCCCCCTGTGGCTCCGAGCAAGGTTGTTGCTATCTCTCCTCAAAGTGAGGTTATCATCATATCTCTAATAAAGACATCGTCTTTAGTTGAAACTGTTCATGCTCCCCCGAGGAGATTGAAGAAAAGTTCGTCCGAGAGACCTGTTGGGCCTGTCCTCCAACCTTTAATTGTTGAAAGTGGTGTTCCCACTTTTGTTCCTCCGACCTCTAGCATGGGCTCTGTGAAGTCTTGGATTATCCCAGAAATCTAAGGTATCGAAGACACTCTTCCTCGTGACAGGGTCACTGCCTTGGCAGCTCAACATATTGCCTTAGTAAGTGTTACTAGTCTAAGTTTTCACTTTTCACCGACATGTCCCTGTATTGACTCAAAATTGTTTCTTTCTTCAGCTGGTAACATATTTCAATAGTATTTTGAAGAAGGATGAGGCTATTAAAGCTTCAATCTCCTGGGGAGGTGTAGAGGAAGCTTTTGTTGGTCTAACTCGGTCCTTAAAGGATTCTCATCAGAAGTATGAAGAAGATAAAGTGTCTTGGGAGAAGCAACTCAAGTCCATCAAGCAAGAGAGAGATCGAACTGTGGAGGCCTCCCAGGAGTTGGAGAGGAAAATAAAAGAGTTTGAGAAGAACAATAAAGAGCTTGAGGAGAAACTCAAGAATGCTGAAGAGCTTGAGAATAAGCTCAAAAATGATGAATAAGAAGTTGGTAGACTTCGTGAGGTTGATCGCCAGAAGGAAGAGGTGGAAGGGAAGTTGAAAACTATCGAGGAGCTCCTTAGGGAAAGGAATTCCTCGGAGAAAGAAAAGAGGAAAAAGGCTGTCAAAAAATCGTTCAGTGCTGGTTGGGATAAGGGTTGGAACAAGGGCTTGGCTGCCATGACTTCGCAAATGGAGTATGCCAGCCTCAAGTATTTTAGGGATGGATGGGTTTCTGCTTTGAAAGAGATGAAAATTATTGAGAATTCAGAATTGTTCCATCAACACATTCACGGCCCTCCTCCTTCTCCTGGGGAAGAAGAAGAGGACGAAGCTGCCTAAGAGGAATCTTCCATGATGACTGGAGATCAAGTTCCTCATGTTCCAGTTATTTAAATTTTGTACGAGCAACTTCAGATCACCAGTACCTCAGTCGAGAAGCTGCCACTATCTTCTGAGCAACCAACCTCCTCATCCCAACCTTACGAGGAAGTTGTAAAACACAAGGAGAAGGTGTAAAGTTGCTCGGGTTTTAATTTTATTATTCCTTTTGAATGTAACCTTGAGCTTTGTATTTACCTTTTGATGAATAAAAATTCAAACTTTTGGTTGTTCATATCGTCTTTCTTCTTCTTGCCCTGTCTTTATCATTATTGATCCTGTTTATGGCTTCTCTTTGCTAGTTTATGGCCAGGATGGAGCTATTATCAGCTCATGACACAGACTTGATGAATAAATGCAACGACTACTTTAAAGCTGGTCATGCAGATCTGAATGAGGCTCAAATAATCGACATCCTCAGATCAGGTGTTTTTGATCGAGCAGTTGAGGCTTACCAATATCTGAAGTGCTTGCTCGACCTAGTTGTTGCCAATAATGTAGCTTATTATGAGATGGTTGAGGATCTTCAAGGAACTATAGAGGAACTCCAGCAGCAGTACAAAGAGTCCTCCCTGCTTTTGCACCAAGGGTACGAAAAGAAATATCAACAGTTAAATGCTGAAAAAGGGTATGATAAATTCATCGCTGCCTACGAGAAGAAAGATATCATTCTAAAGCTTGAGGTTGAGGATCATAGGCAAATCGCTAAACTATTGGAGGAGGAAAATAATGTTTTACAATAGGAGATATCCCGACTAAAATCTGCAGCATCTTCCTCGGGAGCTTTGGTCCCTGTCAATGACGAAGGTTTCTCTTTTTTGGAAGTAGAGAACGCCAACTTGCGAGATGAATTGGAAACTTTAAAAAGAGTTGGACCTTCCACCTATACTCACGGACGAGCAAGATCTTCTTCTCGGGGATGAGCAAGGGCTGGTCGGATCTCCATTAAAGATGCAAGAACTCAAGCAGCTTTGGAAAATCAGTCAGTTCAATTGATGGCAAAGAACCAAGCTTTAGCAGAGCTGTCTAAGAAGAATCTGAACCTCAGCGAGCAACTTTCCACACAAAACTTTGCCTTGGAAAATAAGGACATCTTGGTGAATAATCTCCACGAGCAACTGGAGAGGTTAACTTACCAGTTCCATAAACAGCCCAGAGAGTTTTGGATGGATGGTAACAATGAAGCACTCTGCCATCTTGATGCTGGTTTAGAATAGTCGAACAACAAAGGGTACAAATAGGGATGGATGAATGCTCTTTGTGTTTTAAAATTGGAGAGAGGTCATTTTTATGGGATTACTACACTCCTGGAGTTCTTGATATACTTATGCCTCCTTTCAAGCTTGACCTTAGTTGGATTCCATCCCGGGTCATTCCTCGTGTTCTAATATCTAAGTATCTTGATGACTATAGTCTCCATTCGAACTTTGAAATATCTCGGCCAGAACATCTGCTTGATCATCCTTCTATAATGAACTACAGAATATTGCAAGATCTGAACTTCATAAATTCTCCTTATAGTCTTGATGATCCTCCAGCTGGGGTAGACCCTGTATCAAAGGTAGAGGGAAAGAAACCTATAGAATAGGGTTTGTTTATGTAATGAACTTTATTCATGTAATCTGTAATTTATCATATGTAATTTGTTCTGGTTTTAATGAAGATATCTTTAGTTTTCTTTGCAATTTTAATTGTTATTGGTTTGGAAATATTTTATGAAATATCTCTTTTATTTAATAACGAATACGTATGTATATCTATAAAAAAAAGACAAAAATGTCATGTGTTATTTTAAATTACCGACCAACCGGAGTTGGTGGTCATTTGCTTCCCGACCAACTTAGAGTTGGTGGTAATTGATTTATCGATCAACCGGAGTTGGTGGCAGTTTCTTCCTGACCAACTTATAGTTAGTGGTAATTGATTTCTGACCAACCGGAGTTGGTGGTAATTGTTTCCCGACCAACTTAGAGTTGGTGGTAATTGATTTGCCGACCAACCGGAGTTGGTGGTAATTGATTTGCCGACCAACTTAGAGTTGGTGGTAATTGCTTCCCGACCAACTTAGAGTTGGTGGTAATTGATTTGCCGACCAATCGGAGTTGGTGGTAATTGCTTCCTGACCAACTTAGAGTTGGTGGTAATTGATTTGCCGACCAACCGGAGTTGGTGGTATTTGACTTGTATAGTGTGTAGCATTGATATTCCGAAAAAAAATTAACGAATAAAGAAAATGGGAAAACCTCAATTTATTCATATTGAAAAAATTTTATTACATAGAAATTTCAACTACTGATAATACTTTGGAAGATGCTCTGCATTCCATGCATTCTTGAATTCTTCTCCTTCCAAGGTTTCAATCCTGTATGTCCCTGGACGAACAACTTCTGTCACTCTGTAGGGTCCGTGTCAGTTGGCTTCTAGTTTATTACGCTTTTGGATGACTTTCTTCAACAAATAATCCCATTCCTTCAAATCACATTTCTTGACTCTTTTATTGTAGAACGAAGTTGTTCGTTGTTGATACGCGCATTTCTTATAGCTGCTTCTTCTATGACTTCTTCTAGCATATTTAGATCTAATCTTCTCATCAAATCACTAATAGGAGAATTGAAATTAAGTACCCTATGTGTAGGTAGATCTAATTCAACAGGTATGATAGCTTCACTCCCAAATGCCAGCATGTATGGGGACTCTCCAGTTGCTGTTTATGGTGTCGTGCGATATACCCAAAGCACAGACTGTAGCTCGTTAATCCAATTTGCCTTTTCATCATACAGTTGTTTTTTCAAACCATTTAGCAACGTTCTGTTTGTCACCTCAGTTTATTCATTGCTTTGGGGATGACCTGGTGCAGAATGGACCTTCAATACATTCGATTGTTGAAAATATGCAGCGAATTCTTCGTTGTCAAACTGGGTTCCATGTTCAGTAATGAACGCATGTGGGAGGCCGTATCTGCAAATTCTATCTTTCCAAATAAATTGATAGACTTTGTTGTATGTCATATCAATGAGGGGTTCAGCTTCCACCCATTTAGTAAAATAATCCATTGCGACCACTAAGTATTTGAATTTTCCTTTAGTTGTTGGTAGTAGTCCGACCAAGTCTATTCCCTATATAGAGAATGGCTAAGGGGAGGTTATGGGCGTTAACAATGCCTGAGGAGTTCTTCGGATGGACGAGAAGTGTTGGCATTTGTCACATTTTTTAGCATAAGCTACACAGTCAGCCCTCATCGTCGGCCAGTAGTATCCCTGTGTGGTTATCCTTAGTAAGAGCGTTCGACCAGCTACATGGGCTCCACAAGACCGCTTATGAACTTCTTCGATCAAGTCTTTCACTTAGGAGAGATGAACACATCTTTGTAGCGCTGCTATAACTCTCGTCAATATAAAATACCATTGGTTAGTACATAACGAGCAACTTTGAACTTCAATTTCTTAGCTGCGAGTTTGTCAATTGGTAAGGTTCCCTCTTCAATATAGGCCCTGATGGGATCCATCTATGATGGTCCCAAATCAAGAGCAATGAAGTTCATGACCAGATCTTCGTCTATGCTCTGACCAACTAAAATCTCTATTGGGATTGTTCTTCGTAGCTCGGTGCGTGTGGCTGATGCTAATCGGGATAGTGCATCTGCTATTGCATTCTCTAGTCTTGGTACTCTGACCAGCTGAACAATAATAAAACTTGATACCAATTCCATTGCTTTCGCATGGTACTTGATCATCAATTCTCCCTTTGCCGCATATACTCCAAGAATCTGATTTACGGTCAACTGCGAATCGCTGAATATAACAACCTTCTCTGCCTTCATCGTTCTGGCTAGGCTTAAACCTACAATCATTGCTTCATATTAGGCCTCATTATTAGAAGCTTTAAATTGAAAGTGCAGAGCATACTCCATATCGACCTCATCTAGACTTTTCAAAACAATCCCTGCTCCACTACCTGCGTTGCACGAAGAGCCATCCACATACAAATTCCATATGGGTAACTGATCATCAAATTTTTAATCGGAAAAAATTCCTCGGTGGAATATTTGTTGCTTATTTATATCCTCCTCTAGCACTTCTTGTTGCTCGTCGACCATCTTCTCTTACTCGTCAACCAACTTAAGTTGGTTGGGGTTTAAATTTAATGATCCTGTAACATCCACAGGCTGGTCGGTATTCAACTTCTGCTCTTCAGAGGTGTCAGGATTGGTGAACTCTGCGATAAAATCTGCCACTGCCTACCCTTTAAGTGACGATCTAGGCTCATAAACTATATCATATTCACCAAGTTCTACTGCCCAGTACATCAATCTCCCTGATTTTTCTGGTTTATAAAGAGCTTCCCTTAACGGCATATCAGTATACACGACTATGGTATGAGCTTGGAAATATGGCCTCATTCTTCTACTCGCTTCGATCAGCACTAGTGCCAACTTTTCCAGTATTGGATATCTGATCTATGCTAGTGTAATAGATTGGTTTTTATACTCCATCCTCCATTCTTATTAACGCCGGGCTCACTGTGTTTTCCGAAACTGCTAGATACAAGTATAATCTTTCTCCCATCACTAGTCTGGAAAATAATGGAGGTGCTCCTAGGTATTTCTTCAACTCTTTAAAGGCCTTCTCGCATTCATTATTCCATTCAAACGTTTTTCGAAGTGTTTTGAAAAATGGGAGACATCTATCAGTTGCTCGTGACACAAATCTGTTAAGTGCTGCAACTCGCCCTGTGAGACTTTGCACTTCCTTCTTCGTCATTGGAGATCGTATCCCCAATAGAGCCTTGATCTTTTCAGGGTTCGCTTCAATACCTCATTGGTTGACAATATACCCGAGAAACATGCCTTCTCGTACTCCGAATGTGCATTTGGTAGGGTTCAATTTCATTTGATATTTATCTAGTTGATCAAAGGTCTGGCCTAGATCAATTAGATGATCAACAGCTTTCTTGCTCTTCGTGAGCATATCGTCAACATAAACCTCCATATTGTGACTGATTTGCTCTGCAAACACTTGTTCACCAACCGCTAATATGTTGCACCTGCATTTTTAAGTCCAAAAGTCATAACATTATAGCAATAAGTTCCCCTTGGGGTGATAAAAGAGGTACTCTCCCTATCTTCAGGCTTTATTTTAATCTGGTTGTAACCAGAATAAGCATCCATGAAACTCAACAATTCGTGTCCTGAGGTAGCATCCACCAATTGATCGATTTGGGGTAGAGGGAAATGATCTTTTGGATAAGCTTTATTAAGATCAGTAAAGTCCACACACATCCTTCACTTGTTGCTTTTCTTCTTTACCATGACCACATTAGCTAGCCAATCAGGATATTTGACATCCTCAATAAAACAGGCTTTCTGAAGCTTCTCGACCTCTTCTTGTATAGCTTGGTTCTTTTCAGGGCTGAACACTCTTCTTCTTTGCTCCACTGGATTGATTTTCTTGTTCACATTAAGCTCGTGACATAGAAAAGCTGGGTCTATCCCTGGCATGTCTTCGTGGCTCCATGCAAAAGTTTATTTCCTGCTTCTCAAGAAAGCTATCAATTCCTATTTTAATGGGGCATCCAACGACGCACCGATTTGAGTTGTTCGTTCCGGGTGTTCGTTGTCCAGAATGATATTTTCAGTAGCCTCCATGACTTGACCCTTCACGAGCTGAGACTCATCTCTTGGGTCTAAAGTCTCAATCTTCGCATATTCTATCTCATTTACCTAATAAGTAGTAGTCTTCTTCCTGGATTCTTCACGCTCTTCATGCTCGGTAGAAGAATAGTAGCATTCCCGAGATACTTTTTAGTCACCCTTCACCACTCCTACTCCAAAGTTGGTTCCAGTAAATGGTACTGCTTCGAACTTCTTCAAACCTACTCTTCCCATGATGATATTATAAGCTGACTGGATATTTTTATCCATCACAAAAAAGCGCACTCTTTCTGTTCGACAAGCAGGCCATGTACCGATGAACATATCCAACTTGATCATCCCAAGTGGAAAAACTTTCTCGCCAGTAAAATCGAGGAGGGGCCTATGATATGGCTCCAACTGGGATAGTTTTAGGTTCAAACTATGAAAACATGGGTAGAACATAATATCTGTCGAGCTGCCATTATCCACCAATACTCATGAAATCACTACTTCCTTCATCCTCATTTTGATCACCAATGGGTCATCATGAGGATATAACACATCTGCGAGGTCGTTCTTAGAAAAACCGATGACCAGTTTATCTTTGTTCACTTTCCTTGGGCGATCATCTTCAGCTAGATTTATTCGTTGAATGTATGAACAAGCTTGTGCCTCACTGAGGTAAGCTTTCCTCTCTGCAGTAAGGTCTCCACCTCCTGCATCTCCACCTATAATGACATTGCAATCAAATTATCCAAAACAAAT
Source organism: Sambucus nigra (assembly GCA_949130495.1). NCBI lineage: Eukaryota > Viridiplantae > Streptophyta > Magnoliopsida > Dipsacales > Adoxaceae > Sambucus > Sambucus nigra. Next base: position 412,591,792 of record OX422212.1, read on the forward strand.
TGAAAATACCTCACGTTCTGGTTGTCTCGGTCTTTTGGGGATATCGGGGTCATCTTCTGGATCATCTTCATGATCCCTTTTCTTGTCATCTTTTACTCGGAGAGGAGATTTAGACCTTTGCCTTCCTCGTTTATTGGTTCGACTACCGTTTTAATGATCAACATACTTGGATAGTTTTCCTCGTCTAATGAGTGCTTCAATTTCATTCTGAAGAGCTATACAACGCTTGGTCGTGTGACCATGATCTTTATGGAATTCACAATATTTAGATTTGTCTCTCTTATCAGGATCTGCCTTCATTTTTATTGGCTAAGCTAGTTCCTCGCTGTTCTTGATCTCTTCTAGAATGTGATTTATATCCACCTTCAAGGGAGTATAATTTCCGTATTTCTTCATCTGTTCCAATGCTTGCTTACCCTTTGATTGCCTGTTACCACCGTTGTTCTTTTGTTCCTTCTTTTCGGTTTTACCATCTTCCACCTTGATCTCCTTAGTGTTTGAGTTCTTCTTCGCAACCATGGCTTCCTCGACATTCATGATTTTTTATGCCTTTTCCATCAGTTCCGCCATGGTCCTGGGTGGATATTTGGCTAAAGTATAGTACAATTTATTGGGCAATAATCCACTCATCAAAGCGGTAATTATAGTTTTCTCTTCGTAATCAATTACTTCTAGTTTCTCATTATTAAAACGAGTAATATAATCCCTGGTGCTCTCACATGCCTTCTATCTAACACTTAGCAAGTGTGCTACTCGTTTGACTGGCTTAGATCCAAAATAAAAATTTCCAATAAAGAGCTCTGCTAGCTGAAAGAAAGTCATAATTTTTTCCCGAGAAAGGTTATTGTACCACATCTGAGCAGATTCAGTAGGGTTCCTGAAAATGCTTGGCATCGCATCTCATCTAGAACAGCATAGATATCAGCAGTTGCTTGGTATTATTTTATATGGAGAACAGGATCAGTTTTGCCATCATATTTTGGTGTTACTACTAGGGCTTTGAATTTCGACGGTGTGGGAAAGTCCAAAATCTCTTGTATGAATGGTGTTCCTCGGACAAAAGTCCTTTGTAGAGGATTCTTGGTTTTATCCATCTCCCCTAATCTAACCTCCAACCTTTGAATTTAGCCTTTCCATGCATCATTTCCCTCTTCGATCCTATTGGTTCGAGCAACTGATCATGTTGAATTAGCCTCTTGGGATCTTTCATGACGAGTAGCTGGTCGTGATTGGGCAGAGCCTTCTTTCATATCAAATGGTCATTGAGAATTCCTCGACACAATCTTAGGGGGACTTCTATTCCTCCTAGGACCCAGACGGTCAAAATGAGAGACCCTACTCAACCTTTCAAGGGCACTTGTCCTCTCTGGAGATAGAGTGATATTTTATTGAGTGTTTGTAGCCCGTACCGAGGAAGTCCGTCTGGGCTGATAAGAAGGATCATTAGATCTATCAGTACAATATGAGTCGCTAGTTCGCGAATGGAACAAACGAATATTTCTTTGAACACTTCGTTGTCCTGATTGGGCTGGCACTCCGCCTTGAACGGTTTGTATGAGTTGACGTATGGTTTCTTGCATGGTCGTTTGCCCTTGGGCTAAATTGGCCATAATACCAGCCAAATCTGAAAAACTTGGGGTAACAGAAGGATTTGGGGGAATCCCAGTGTTTCGATTACTGGATTCCGGATTATCAGCCATTGATAATGAGTTGTTTTGGTGAAAAACGCTAATTACAGCCACTTCCCACAGACAGCGCCAATTTGTTGATGTAAAAAATTAGATCTGACCTGATTATTTTAATCACAGATAAAAATGAGTAAAGAAATAAGACAATAGATTTTTAAAGTGGTTCAGCTTGTAGAGAATGGCCTACATCCACTATTTTTGTATTACTAATGGTTTTGCCTAGAATTCTCGATAAATGATTTTACCAAGAGATTCATCATGTCCCTCTAATGGGGAGATTATAATGTATTTATAGCCTTGAGGCTGTACATGTGAAAGAATAATGCATAGCTGTCTAGTAGGCGTATACATCTGTACGATAATAACTGTACATTTAATGCGCAATTATTTTTCGATCTTCCTTGATGCGTACGCCACAAGTATTTGAGTTGCTCGGACCGACTTAGTAGCTCGGACAGCCTAAGTAGCTCGACACGCTTGAGCTGCTCGGGGCCCCTGGGCTCCTTGTGGCTTTTTAGTTCCTCGGTGATCTTTATTTGGAGTATAGTAGTTCCTCGGGGGATTGAGTAGCTCGGTATAAACATTTACAGTTGCCACCTAGGATGACACGCGTCTTTAAATAATAGGTCCATATCAGCAGAATAAATTTGGTATCAACAATCTGGAATATTAAAGGGGCTGCAAAAAGGTCCTCATCAAGAAGAATTAAAATGCTTCTTAAATTGCATAAACTTCCATCTATTGCTCTACTATAGCCTAAAGTTGATGCTCAAAAAATTAAAAAGTACAAATTTAAATGGGGATTTAAAGGTTGTTGTAGTAATAACAGTGGTAAAATTTGGTAATTTTAGAGATAGAACATTACGGTTAAGGTGTTTGGGCATCATCCTCAACACTTATCTATATAGTTGGATCATTCAGCTTTTAAGTCCTCCATCTTCCAGTCCATCATTTATGTTAACTGCTATGTTAAAGGGAGAAAATATCTATGGAATCAACTGGTGGATGTGTCTAGAAATATTAAAGCTTTTCCTCATTTGGTCATTAGTGATATTAATGTTGTTTCCTCCCAAGTTGAAAAAGTGGGAGGTAATGACATAAATTATTAGGCTGTAAAAGATTAATGAAGAAATTGATGATTGTGGTTTAAGAGACATGGGCTATATTGGATTTAGGTTCATTTGGCATAAAAAAAGAAAGAACAAGGATCTTATTATGGTTAGATTGGATGTGTCTTTATAATTCTTCTTGGGAAGCTAATTTTCCAAATTCTAGAATTAAACATCTCAATAAAGCATCTTCAGACCAAGCTCCTCTACTCCTCTCTGTGAAAACTACTATGGATGATTGTCGTAGACCTTTTAAGTTTCAATCTATGTGGTGATCACATCCATCCTTCCTCTCTACTGTTAAAAAGTCTTGGGATGAAGATCTTCCTGGAACAGACATGAGGAATTTTCTCTTAAACTCAGAAGGATAAAGGGGGATTTGAATAATTGGAATAAAAAGATATTTAAAGATATCTTTTAATCTTAAGAAACCTTGAGGATGATATTGCTCAATTAGAAGTGAATTATGAGATGGACAGTTCATATTCTAATAGAGATATTCTGAATCAAGCTCGAGCAAAGTTGTTAGGAGCCATAAAATTGGAAGAAGAATACTAGAGGCAGAAGTCATCTTTCAAATGGATTAAGGTGGGAGATGCAAACTCAAAGTTTTTTAATGCCACTGTGAAGGTAAAGAAACAGAAGCTCCATATTCATTCCTTAAAATCTAATTATGGATATTTAATGGAGGATCCTCAAGTATTGAAGACTCATAGTGTTGATTTCTTTAAGAATTTATGGTAACCTGCTCCCTCAATCCCCATTCTGAATGTTTATAAGTCTATCCCAACATTGATATCTGCTTATATGAATGTTGTTCTTGAGGATTTCCCCTCTGAATTGGAGATCTATAAAGCCATTACCGATCTTAGTGAGGATGTAGCTCCGGGGCGTGATGGCTTTGGTGGATATTTATTCATAACATTTTGGCATATTGTTAAAACTGACTTATTATCTTCTATTTCTTTATTTTTTGCAGGTAGTTCAATCCCACAAAGCTGGTCCAGCACTTCTGTTGTGCTTATTCCCAAAGTTAAGTGTCCCAAGACTTGTGCTAAGCTTAGACCAATTAGTCAATGCAATTTCTCTATGAAGATCGTCATTAAGGTGCTTTTAAATAGATTGGATAAAGTTTCGCCATTAATCATTTCATCCAACCAAAGTGGACTCATTTAAGGGAGAGATATCCAAGACAACATTCTTCTTGCAAAAGAGATGGTCAAAAATTTAGTCAAGAAGTCTCATGGAGGTAATGTTCTAATTAAATTGGACATGGAAAAAGCCTATGATAGATTCGATTGGGTATTTCTTATATCATTGCTCAGGAGCTTTGGTTTGGGGGTAAGATGGATTGATTTTATTTGAAGAATTATATCCTCTAATTGGTTCTCTATTCTTTTTAATGGGCAAAGTTGTGTCTTTTTTAAATCTACTACAGGATTGAGAGAAGTGGATCCCATTTCCCCATGTCTATTCATTATTGTTGCAAATGTAAGGACATAATTTTATAAATGTCTGGAGTAGAATCTAGAATTTTTCTCTTTTCTCCTAGATCACAGTTTGTATGTCTGATACCGCTCCATTCGGCACCTCAACACGATCATCCTCGGCGGATTTTATCCAAATTCAGTGCATCCATTATCTTCACATGCATCATGCTACTTGCGAACTGCTGCTCAGCTCATTCCCACTACTCCACTACACTTTATCGGTAAAATTGTTTATTGCAGCTTTAATATTTGTATAAATATTTGGGAAATTTTTTGAAAAATTATTTTTGAAGTCTGGATTAATTTTTTATAAAAAGCAAAAAATTTCTAAGTGTAGAAGCGAAGTACCTTGAACGATGAGCTCGCTCAAACGACTTTGACTGTCGTTCGCCCGAGATAGACATGTCGCGCGATCTCGTTCGAACGACTTTTGTCCTTCGTTCGAGCGACATGGCTATCTCATTCGAATGAGCCACCACCTCGATTTTTGTATAAATATTTGTTCACCTTCTACACGATTTTCAAGTCTTTCTGCAATCTCAAAATTCTGCGAAAATAGTTCAGAATAAGACTTCATCTTTTTAAGGTTTTCTAAACCTTTTTGATTCACAAAACCATTCCCATATATGTGTGTGAATCTTTAAACCTTCAAGAGGATCATTTACTCATCTGGAGTAATTTGTGAGGAAGTCGTTCTCTTCTTCATTGATGCCCTACTGGAAAGGGGTAGTTCCAGCCGGCGACATCAGAACCGACACTCGAGGGTATTTATGTGTCACATATTTTTATTGTAATCCGTGTAAGCTATTTTCTTACAAAATTATAGTGAAAATAAAAGGTTTTGCCCCTTTGGGTGATTTTTCCTCATTTGTGTGTGTTTGAATGTTCTTGCTTGATTTTTATCATCATCAATCACACCTAGATGCATGTTTAGGACTTAATTGATAAAAACTGAGTTTAATTAAATAACTTCCTTATTTGAACGCAAGCGCACTCTTCTCAAATTGGTATTAGAGCCAGTTGCACAATTTTATCGTGTAATTTTCAGCAAAATTTTTCTAAGATAACAATTTTCTGAAACATTGACTTTTGAAAACAAGTGTGTTCATAATGGAGAAGTTATATAATAAAATGGCAGTTTTTGACGGGACAAACTATGCATACTGGAAAGCCCGCATGAGATCTGCATTAAAAGTCATTGATGAATGTGTCTAGATTTTGGTTGAAAGAGGGTGGACACCTCCCTCCGTCACTCTTGAAAATGTGACCAATTTAAAACATGTTACTACATAGACGGGAGAACAATTTAAATGGTCATCTTTTAATTTTAAGGGTCTAAGTGCTATTTCTGGGTCTGTCACACCTGATGAGTTCAAACACATAATGACGTGCACTACGTCAAAAGAGGCATGGAATGTTTTGTAACTTACCCATGAAGGAACTAATGCTGTGAAAGAGTCTAAAATGCAAAATTTAACAACTCAATTTGAAACAATCACCATGCTTGAATCTGAATGTTTTGATGAATTTTATGCTAGACTGTCTCATATTGTTAACACTAGCTTTAATTTTGGTGAACACATTCCTAATGCTAGAGTTGTTAAAAAGATTCTTAGATCACTGCCTAAGCGTTTTATACCTAAAGTCACTGTGTTAAATTCGATGGGTAATTTAAATACGCTTAATTTAGAAGAACTTGTAGGAGACTTGCAAACGTATGAAATTGATATGTTTCCTAAATCTGTCAAGTCTAAAGATAAGAGAATTGCACTTAATGCCCAGGAGAGAAAGAGTGAGTGGTCGACAAGAAAGAGGGGAGAGTCATCTAGAAAAAGAGAGACAGATACGTCAGATTCTGAGTGTCATTTTGACTTAGATGATTTGGCCCTATTTGCTAAAAATTTCAAAAGAATTCTCAAATTCAAGAAAAATGGTAATTTTAAAGATAAAAAGAAGTTTGAGAAAAATAAGTTTGAAAAGAAAAATGAAAAATAATTTAAAGATCCTCCTAAGAAAGAAAGTGAGAGATGCTTTGAGTGCGACGGTAGGGGTCATAGAGCTTTTGAGTGTGCTACTAGGCTGAAGAGAGAAAAGGGCAAAGTTGTCCTTAATTCTACCCTTAGTGATGACAGTGAGGTGGAGTCGGTGGATTCTGGAGATGAGTCACCGCATGAGTGTAATTTCACTGCATTCATGGCTAGTCATGTGAGTACTTCTAGTGCTCCTCACGACGATGAGGATGTTGCTTCATAGGGACACCTAGAGAGTGATATTCAACGCGCCTACGCCGAGCCATATTCTGAGTCATTTAAAACTAAAAAGCGTAACAAAGCGTTAGTTCTTAGAATCGCCACTTTAAAGAAAGAGTTAAGATTGTTTGGAGATAGGGAGTTTTTGTGAGAAAGAAAAAGAGAGAAAGGAAAATCTTGAGAAAATAAGATGTTTTGAGTGTGATGGGATAGGGCACAAGAAATTTAAGTGTCCCACGAGACTTAGGAGAGAGGGAAAGAAAGTTGCCATGCCCGCTACCCTAAGTGATAGTGAGGATGAGAAGGGTGATGAAAGTGTGATCCAAAAAGCTTTTAGAAAGTTATTTATCGAGACCATGGAAACAAAAAGGTCTAATAGAACTCTAGGTCTTCAGATTTGTGAGTTGAAGGAAGAGAATGTTGAGCTAAAAAGGAAAAAATGTGACTTGACCAACACGGTGTCTAGTCTGACGACACGTGTATCCCATCTTGAGGTTGATCTCATACAAACATGGGAGGTCCAAGTCTCATTAGAAAATGCATCTGAGAAGGTTGATCAGATGGTTCCCTATCCCGGTTTGAATAAGGGTGAGAATGTTGGAAAAGGTCATGAGGGTGCATTCACTACTTCTAATGCGCTCGAGCCTATCTCCACTTTGGTGAGTGATTCTCATGGGTGTCCGTCTAGGATAGTTCATCCCAAAATTTTTGATAAATTAGTTCCTAGACCGGTTTATGTTTGCTCCCACTACAAGAAACGAGGACATCTTAGGGAGTTTTGTTCTAAGTTGGGTTTTGTTTCACATCATTCCACTTCACACATTCATGCACATACACCCACTCATGATACCTTGCTTGCACATAATGATAGAGAGTTTGCACACATTCGCGAGCAAGTGAAGTTTTTTATCAAGACCACACATGATCTTATAGAGTTGGTCCAAAAGATGTCACCATCTTCGAAAAACTCCACCGCTCTTCCCGGTAGAGGTCTTGACATGTCTGCTAGCATAGGGTGGTTTTCATGATGTCTCCTTTGCCTATTGCTAGCATGTACCATTATTTTTTATTATTTTTTTTTATTTTTTGAAAAAATCCAAAAAGATTTTCTTTTATAAATTTTTTAGAAAAGCTCAAAAAGATTTTTGTATTTTATTTGCACCTTTTATGGATGAGCATTTAAGATAGTCGAGTCACAATTTCATTCCATTTATCCATGTGACTGTTTGATAGAGATTTGAGACGCTACATCATTTCATCCATGTGCTTTACATTGTTTGGAGTCTTTGAGATGTGATTAGTGATATCTTTCTACATGTTTGACTCCTATCTCCTTTATTACACACATGCACGACTTTATTTTATTATTGTACTTGTCTATCACATATTGGCTTGAGTGTTTCCATCTCAATTCTATCTATACAACTAACCATATGCGATAAAACTTGACAAGATTGGAATGCATGTAAAAACCATTTTTGGTGAGACTGTGTGTTTATTTGAAACGGGGAAGGGCTGCGAAAGGTTCATTTAGCCTTTGCGTTTCTAAGCCACCGTTAAAAAGGATCTAAAAAATTGAGGAATTTTATTATTCGGGGTCCAAAGAGGTTAAAAGAGCCCGAAAAAACTTAAAGGCAATAAAAAGCAATATATGCCATCTATGGGCCATTAGGTTTCACCATCAATTCTCCAAAGTTTGAGAATTTAGAACGCCTCTATTCAAAATATATATCTGAGGGAGATTGGTTGGAGAATATAAACGGGTTTGCACTTCCTTGAAAGTCCTGAAAAAGCATGAAATAGTTTTGGACGTTATTGGTGTGGAAATCACTTTGAGCTTTAATTTGTTGATTTGATTGAGTCAATGTCTCATATTACCACCTTTTTACACCAAATGAAGATTTTGAGTTCATTCGTTAGGAGTATTCGATATTCATCGTGCTCATATGTCATGTTTGCCTGCATTGATTTTCCTATCGAATTTGATCACACCCCTACATTTACGCTATCATCGACTTGGTTGTTTTTGTGTTCTTTCATGGTGTGATTCTTTGTTGTATATTATGTGTGAAAAATTTTGAGAAAAAATACATAAATAGCAATTTATTACCGTGTGTCATTCTCCATGTGCATTCATTTCTGCTTCTCATATCTGTCTATTTGGGGACATCATAAAAAGGGGGGAAGAATTATGGGGGAGAATTATTTTGGTGTTTGGTTGATTTATGAATGATTTGAAAGCTTAATTGATCATCAATTTTTTCATATCATTATATTTCAAACTGTTTCTTGTCACGGGTATTTGCTATATCTCATGTGTGTGGGTATAACATTGCTCATTATTTGATTACACACCCTGATGAGAAAATCTTTGGAAGTTTCTGAAGAGCTGAAGATTTGGAAGACATGTCATTTAGTATTCTCAGTTTGAGGGTTTAATGGGGATATTATCTTGTATTTCATTTGATTGCATAATTCAGATTTTTTATGTATGTATCGGCATAGACATAGGGGGAGATTTGTAAGGACATTATTTTATAAATGTCCGGGGTAGAATCTAGGAATTTTCTGTTTTCTCCTAAATCACAGTTTGTACGTCAACACGATCATCCTCAACGTCCTTTATCTGAATTCAATGCATCCATTATATCCACGTGCATCATGTTATATGCGACGTGCTGCTCAGCTCATTCCCACTACTCCACTACAGTTTATCGGTAAAATGGTTTATTGGAGCTTTAATATTTGCATAAATATTTGGGAAATTTTTTGAAAAATTGTTTTTATAGTCTGGATTAATTTTTTATCAAAAGAAGAATTTTTTCTAAGTGTAGAAGCGAAGTGCCATGAACGAAGAGCTCGCTCAAACGACTTTGACTGTCGTTCGAGCGAGATAGGCATGTCGCGCAATCTCGTTCAAACGACTTATGTCCTTTGTTCGAGCGACATGGCTATCTCGTTCGAATGATCCACCGCCTCGATTTTCGTATAAATATCTGTTCACCTTCTACACGATTTTCAAGTCTTTCTGCAATCTCAAAATTCTGCGAAAACAGTCCAGAATAAGAATTCATCTTTTTAAGGTTTTCTAAACTTTTTTTATTCACAAAACCATTCCCATATATGTGTGTGAATCTTTAAACCTTCAAGAGGATCATTTACTCATCTGGAGCAATTTGTGAGAAAGTCGTTCTCTTCTTCATTGTTGCCCTACTAGAAAGGGATAGTTCCAGCCGACGACATCAGAACCGACATCCGAGGGTATTTATGTGTCACATATTTTCATTGTAATCCGTGTAAGCTATTTTCTTACAAAATTATAGTGAAAATAAAAGGTTTTTCCCCTTTGGGGGATTTTTTCTCATTTGTGTGTGTTTGAATGTTCTTGCTTGATTTTTATCATCATCAATCACACCTAGATGCATGTTTAGGACTTAATTGATAAAAACTGAGTTTAATTAAATAACTTCCTTATTTGAATGCAATCTCACTCTTCTCAGCAGACTATTTGAGCAGAGGCCTGAACATGCTTGTCACACCCCGATCATTCCGACAGACGGGGTGGCCAGCCACCGCCACCAAGCTATGCCGGGCGTGAACTAAATAAATACCATTCTTAGCATGAGACATATATGAGATATAAATAAATTAGTCCATAAGATAAATAATTGAATCAATCCCAAATGATCATAAACAACTGAGCGATAAAAGATCCATTGCATGCTAAAACTCCAATTAAATTCAATCTCCAATAAGGATTAAATAAAATCTGAATAATAAACTGACTGAATAATCCAACTGAAATCCTCTAAACAAGTTTGGAACCTAATGTCCCAATAAAAACTCAAATGAAGTCTCATAATTAAATACGACTGAAAAATAAAGTCTGACTAAATAAAGCAATAAAATGAATAAAATCCAGTTGCACCTCCAAATGATAAACTTCGATAATTCTATGCAGCTTCTCCAAAACTTATCCAGAAACAGTTAGTCAATGCACGAGGATAGAGCCCTCAAATAGGATCCTTGAATCTAGACAGTAGCATTATACGCAATAAATATCATAATAGAATATTTTAATTAAGCGAGATAATTAAACGCGATAAATATAAATCACTAACTACCCGCAAAGATTCCCATTTAAAAAGGCACGCCTATATGATTTTAAATTTCCAAGTCCCACGATGTTAATTTAATTAAATTAACCGAATTTATTATTGTTCTCACTTTTTATTAGGGCAATCCTCCCGCCTCGGGTGGTAATCCACCAAAGTGTCACACTTCCACTTGTCAAATGGCCTCTGATCCGTTTAAACTGTCGACACCGCCCCATGACAAGGTTCCACACACGACACGACATAAATCGTCCCCTGACCCGTTTAAACTGTCGGTCCCTGACACATTATGTCGCCGCAAATTTTAATACTCATTATTATCTTAGGCATTAATTCTCAATTTCTCAATTTCACAATTTCCCACCCTTTTAATCGATGTGAAATCCTCAAAATACCCCTTAGTCTCATACCTAAGGGTCCTCAAGTTATCAATACGTCCGACCCTATGTATAGGATGAATTTCTAATATGAATCTCAACCGAGTCTCGTGCCTAAGCTAGCATAGCGACGGTAAAGTATCAAAAAATCAGCCCACCCCCGACATAATAAGGTCATAATAATCTACCCTCACTAGTTCCATACCTAGATGCGTAAATCATCAAAAAGGCCTACCTACTAGTCCCATACCTAGAAGGCATCTTAAAATATAGGGAGAGCATAAGATACCCAACAACCCGTCGTCACAATGGCAATTTAATAATGCCAACAAGTTACATAATCACACATAAATAAACCAACATGTAAAACTACGCATGATAGTCCGATTTAATTAAATCTTAATTTAGATAACACATCATCATAAACACCCAATTAATCACATTTAATTATTTTAAATTAAATACCGGGATTTCATCATTAATACATCATATTTCCAATTTCATTATTTCTACACAATCTACATGCGTTACACACCCCTAAATTTATTTATTCCAAAACTAGGGTTTTTATACATGCAACCTACACCAATAAAATCCAAAATCCACTCATCAATCCTACGTACACAAGGGTTATGAATATTATTCATATTAAAAGGTTTTATAAAAATAGCACCAAGGTTGAATTTTAACTTTCTCTAATTAGGTTGCTAATTATTTTTAAGAAAAAGATGAAATTAAGGGTTTAGGCAACACTTAAAACACATTATGTTAAAGGAAAGGAATAGAGTATTCATACATGTGATTAATTTGATAAAAATCTGAGTAGACGATTGAACTCCTCTTGAGAAAACACCAATTAAATCTTCAAAACTTGTTAAAAGTAGGGGCTAGGGGTTGAAGATGGGAGGAAATAAGTTTTGGAGAACCTTATTGGAGATAGGTTTGAGAGAAAAGTGTTTTGAAACTCGCAGCACCGTATCAGTTTGGTATTTAAAGGGTTTAAGAGTTAAAATTTGATTAGGACTTTCTAATCCATCCACCACCCCTGTCATTCGAACAACGTACGCTGTCGTTCAAACGAGATGCTACGCCGTTCGAACAACATTCGCTGTCATTTGAACGACCCATGTACTCGATTAAAATTCGCCTTATACACTTAGGAAAATATTTTATGGCCCAATAGAGACGTACATTCTTGTTAAAATATTTTCAAATATTATTCTAATATTTTAATATAACACCAATTTAATTCCGGTTGAAAATTAATTACTCGAATATAAAAATCAACATATTTAAATATTAAAGACCATTAAATCAAAAGTTTTATTTTCTCCAAAAATTTCAATTAATTAATTAAATAAAAACACGGGGTGTTACAATGCTTATATAGAAGGGGGAAGTTAATCCTTTCTACTTACCTAGTGGCAGCCGCATCATCTCTCATTTATCTTTTGCTGACGATCTTATTATATTTTGTAGATGGGATAAAAAAAAGTTAGGAATTTTATTGATTTCTTGACTCTTATTCTTCCATGTTCGATCAAAAGATAAACTTCAATAAGAGTAGTTTATCAGTTGATATCAAATGTTCTCCTCATTTCAAATCCAAGGTTTTTGAATACATAGGGTTGAGATTTAAAGATCTTCCTATTAAATATCTAGGTTGCCATATTTTTAAAGGTAGAAACAAACTTAAATTTTATGATGGCTTGATTCAATCTTTGAGGTCTAAATTGGCTGGTTGGCAGTCAAAATTTTTGTCTACAAGTGGGAGACTTATTCTCATTAAACGTATCCTATCATATATTCCTCTTTTCCTATTGGCCTCTATATCCCCTCCCAAAACCATTATCCATCAAATTCATAATATTTTTAATAAAATTTTCTAGGGTGGTAATATTGATCAAGGTTGGAAATTCCAATGGAAGAAATGGGAAGTTTTATGCAGAGATACTCATGAAGGTGGCATGGGATTTAATGATTTTAATTTTATTTCAAAAGCATCATCCATGAGACTTTTTTGGAAACTTAAGTCAGAGAAACCTCTCTGGTCTTCTTTTATGGCCAATGAATACAAGAATCTCAATGCAGCCTCTATTGGTGGATCTCACATTTGGAAGAAAATTATGCCAGTTGAAGATGTGTGCTTAGATAAAATGGAGTATGTGGATGGTGGCTGGATATGGAAACCTCATACAACAGGTGACTTCAATTTTTCTTCAGCCTATGATCTATCTAAAGAGAATTTTTCTTCATCCATAGCATATGATCAGATATGGGACTATAATATTCCAGAAAAACTCTCTATTCTTTCTTGGAAGTTGTTGTACAATTGTGTTCCTATTGCTGATTGCATCAAGCAGGTGGGAATTAGGCTTTTCTCCAGATGTAAGGCATTCAAAATTCATGAAGAGTCCATTATTAACTCCTTTATTCAATGCCCAGTCATCCACCCTATTTGGAAATTTTTTTGCTGATCTGATGGGAATTACTTTAAATAGATCTTCTATGTCCACTCTTATGCCCAATTGGTGAATGAAATTAGGTTCTAAAGATTATCACAAATTCCTCTATAAGTTCATTCCTACAATGTTTTGTTGGGAGGTTTCGAAAAGTAGAAATGTGTCTACTTATGAAGATGTTCAAATAGATGCTCATTGTATCATTTCTCAATATATTTCTCTAATCTTTGATATCTATTCAGACCTTAATTTTAAGAACTCTTTCTATGATTTTGATGTTGGTATTAGAGAGATATTTCATATTAAATCCTCAAATAATATCCAATTATGAAAGTCCATTCAATGGTCTTTTCCCCCTTTAAAATGTTTAAACTAAACATTGATGGTGCTTCTAAGGGAAATCCAATACCTAGTGGATGTGGTGGCATTATGAGAGATCATAAGGGGGAAGTGATCTTAGCTTTTGATCACTCTACAGATATTGCATCTAATTCTTATGTTGAATTATATGATCTTGTAATGGGTATTAAGTTATGTATTGAATTTCATATTGAGGATATCCATATAGAGGTAGATTCTATGTGTGTGGTGAATCTTGTCAATAGGAACTAGAAGCCCCCTGGAAATTGAAGACTTTTGTGGATGAGATCAAAGAAGACTTGAAGTTTCTAAAATATTCATAATCCCAATGTTACAAGGAATCTAATATGGTGGTTAATTCCTTAGCAAATTTTGGCATTCATTGCAAGACTACTCAGATCTTTTCATCTAATGCGGATCTTCTTACTATGGTTAGGGGATCTGTTAGGATAGATAAAATGGGTTACCATTACATCAGATCATCTTCTATCAACTTCTAGTTATCTTCTTCATCTTTTCTATAACGGGGTTATAATAAAGCCCCATATTTATTGCTTTCAAATTTTTCTGTTGTTTGTTTGCCACTATGGAGAGGCTAATACTCCTTGAATAAATTTAGGGGTGGGGGGGTTTCATTCCCTCTTCAAAAAAAAAAAGGATTAGTTTACCATTTTTAAGTTGGAAAAGGGGTAGCAACTTTAAGTAATTAGGTCAATTTACAAGATTTATTCATAAAAGTCCAATTTAATCCACATTATACATCAACTAAGAAATAAACCATATCCATCATTGTATTATTACAAACCATTACCAAAGGCCCGAATGAAAGTATTTCAAATTTCTGAATTACTAATGTTTCAAAAGATGATTCAAATAAAATTACAGAGCACTAGAGACATTGATTGCCCTCTGGGCCATACCCACGTCCTTTCCGGCGTCCCTACTCGAAGTAACTAGGGGTGGGGTGGGGGTTTAACATAAAAATAGGGGTGAGCGAATGCATAGCAGGGTGGGTAATACTAAGCTATACGTTTTCTACAAAAATACTACACATATATAATGTCCCTTTTCACCTCCGAAAACATTTAACAATTTAGCTAGTATTAATGTAACTACCACGCAATGCACCCGACCGATGAGTTAATATTCACACCAACCTTTACCGTTTCACACATAACCAAATGCCCACATCTTTTCCCAACATCATTTTTATTCATTTTAACAATATTTAACACATATTAGGTTTTTTTCTTCATTTACTTGTTTCTTCATAAAACCTATTATAACATGATTTAACAAGTCTAAAACATCATTATCTATTACATTACATGATTATATACATACAAAAGAGGATTTCAAGCCTAGAAATTCCTCAAAATGCACATAGACAAGATAATAATCATAGTTTTGTATACTTCACATTCTTTCTTCCATTTTCAAGGTAAAAATGTCATATTTTTATAAAAGTCCCTTCTAGGGTTTTGTCTTATTTAAACAAATCCATTTTTGCAAGACTATAATATTTTATCAAATAACATCATTTTAGGTTTTAAATATTATCTAGCATTCATCCTACATATTTTTCATATCTAGAAAACCTTGAAGCTTTGGAAGAGGAAAACCCTACCTCAAGTTTAAAGAGGATATAACTAAGAGGATGAAGATGGAAGTTTTCTAGCTCTGAAGACTCCCCAAAAGATCTTCAAGTAGCTTTAAGAATCCTTCTACAATCTTAGCTCTACCCACTTTCCTCCTTAATAAAAGGTTGAAGATGATAGACAAAGATTGAAAATGGTGTATAGTTGTGTTTGAAGATGGTGGCAAGTTGTGGCTATGGAAGAAAAATCTTGGGGAAGATGATGGGTTTAGGGAACTGTAGAGAGAGAGAGAATGCTAAAAATGGTGGGAAGAAGTCTCCCCCTTCTCCCCTCTTATAACCAAAAAAGAAACCCTAAAAACTCCCCCAACACATGTCAAACACGTTTTGAATATCTAGGCTCACTAGAAGTAAACATGTCATCAATCTAATGGCCCAAAATATGACAGCACATAAGGGTAACTCGATTTGACCAATTTCAGATTCGATCGTTCGAATGAGCATCAAATCTCGTTCGAACAAGGTTGCTCCCTCGTTCAAACGATATCACCAACAAGGTGTTCTATCGAGATGTCTGCGCACGGAGGAAATGGATCAAACTTGAATCGTCAGAAGTCTCGTTCGAACGAGAAGGCCCTCGTTTGAACGACCCTTGATTTTTTAGAATTACATGTGAATTACAAAAACTTTGATTTGACAAGCACGAAGGCTGCGATGATGATTAAATCTCCACATTCATTAATAAATACAAAATTTACAAAGAAGGAGATAAAATTCAGGGCACGAGTATTACATGAAGTAATGATGGCACTAGAATTGGGGAAATAATCGATAACTCGTAGAGCAACCACATGAGGATAAGTGGTATCAACACCTATGGCTATGCTAAGAACCGAAGGATGATGACAAACTATCTCCCTATCACCACAAAAGGAGTCGAAAGCAAAAGTACACCCATTGGTGTAGAGATTTTTAGCCAACCGATTTGGGGTACATCTTGCCAATGAAAAAATCTTTTTCCCAATACCTAAATAACCCAAAATAACTAAAAAAAGAGCCCAAAAATTGACTAAACAACAATCTGAAGTTTTTAAATGGAAAATTTGTACTAAAAACAACAAGAACTCACTAACAATTGTTGGAGAATCATTAAAAATACGTTATAGGTATGCATATCAACAAACTACTACACATATGGACGAAAAATATGGCCTAATATCCGAAAGAATGTTGTCTAACAACAAGACAGCCCCAATAAAATAATAAAAGCTCTTTACTTCATAAAGAACATCAACAAAACCCTAAAAGGGCGAAGAATTAGGGTTTGACTCTAAAATAAAGAAGAGTAGATGCTATAAAAAATATTTGGCTCCAGAAACACCTAATTAGAACATAGATGAACAATAGTGATGAACAGTACAGATGAACAATAACTGTGAACAATAATGATGAATAGTAGCAGTGAACAATTCACTGAATATTATGATGAACAATAACTATGAAAAATAATTAGGGTTAAGGTTGGGAAAAAAAGATATGTGGAGAGAGATTTTAGTTTGTCTCTCATACCAAGAATATTTCTGTGATGCAATGGCTTACCCAATTTGAGGCCCTATAATTGTATTTATACTAAGGGGGTTTTGGAAAAAGATCCTCATAAGGCTTAAAGTGTATAAAAATAAGACACTTCATATAATTTTATAAATTTAGTCCCTCTACTAAAAACACCATAAAAAATGGTGAAAATGGTTCCCCTGGCGCGGACCAAAAAAATAAAGAGTATTGTACCACAGGGACTAGATTTATAAATGCTATTGTACCACAGGGACTAGGTTTATAAACTTGAAAATCATTGTCCTAAAATCCAAATATAGGAAGGAACATGACCTCTAACTTAATTCTCTATTATACTAAATATATTACATTTTTAAAAGGTTCTAAAGACTAAAAATCTAAGAGTACACAACTAAGACCAAAACAATAGAGGGCAGAATACAAAGGGAAAAATAATAAAATAATATGAAATCTAAAAATCATGATGCCCTTATGTGCCGAGTTTTCCCCTCAACTCCAGGGGAGATCGATCTTAAGTGGCTTGATAAATTGTCCCCCCATATTGATTTCCTCATTCAAAGAGCTAGATGAACATATTACGACTCGCTTAAGCATCAGTAGCAAAGCCATCAGATATGGGGATTCATTGATTTCTCTCAAACGAAATAAGGGAGAGTCGTTCAGGCAATATGGTCAACGTTACTGGGAGTTGTTCAATGAGATTAATGTCTACAAAAAACAATTAGTTATTTTATCCTTCCAGTTCATAGTTTCCATTTCGAACGATATCTATCAATCACTAACTAAGAAACCTACGTCTACTATGGATGACCTCATGGCGCGTCTAAAGAAATATGACAAAGTAAAGGACGAGCTCCTCACTACAGAGGTCGTGGGTGATCCTAGATCTAAAAAACCATAGAAGAAGAATTTGAAAAAATCCTCCAAGGGGAAATCAGTCTGCTCCATCAAAGAAAAGTTCATGGAATGAAACTATTAAGGGGGGATCTAATTCGTTGAACAACGAAAGAAATTTCTAAGAAGTAGATATTTTTTTCAAGGAACCAATCTACAAGTTGATCCTATAGATTAGGGATAAATCATACCTTAAGAGACCGACTAAGATGGTCAGTGATACGGGTGACAGTGATGCCTATCTCAAGTGTACCTATAACCAAGACCATTAGTATCTCAAAAAAAACTATAAGATGCTTAATTTTTTTATGAAGAACTCGTTTAAGCTCAGAATTTAAAGGAGTATATTGATACAACCAAAACCAAGTCTTCGATTAAGGTTAACGCGGTGCAAAAAGAAGGCTATGATGATAATCTATCGCCTTCATGAATGGTGATTACAATACACAGATAAACTTATCCCTTATAGTGAAACAGTAAGAAGTTCAAAGAGAGGGTAAATATCACAACTTGTATCAAAGAGTCCTTCTAAGTGAAGATATCCAAGACGATCCTAAATAAGAGGGAGTGAAAAGATACAGATGTTAATCAAAAGATAATGTTCATCGACAAGGATCTCGTCAGTGTAAACGTGCCTCATAAGGATGCTCTGGTTCTGACTCTTCGAATAGCCAGTTTCGATGTTAAAAGGATACAGGTCAACTAAGGATCCTTGTCAGAGATCATGTACCTCATTCATCTACTCAAGATCGAATACTTAATCAAGGATCTAGACATAAAAGTCATACCATTGATCGATTTCAACGAAGATGCGAAAGACTTACTAAGGGAGATTAAATTACCTATCAAGGTGGGACTTATCCATCGTGAGATTGGATTTCACATAATTCAGCTGGATTCGCCTAATAACACAATTCTAGGAAGTTATTGACTTCATTCTATGAGGTCGTTCTTTCATCTCTCCACCAAAAGCATAAGTTTCGGAGTAATCAGGGAGTTTTAAAAATCTGAGGAGATCAATTTATAACCCGTAATTATTTTGTAGCTACCATCAATTCCAAGAAAAACCAGCCCAAGAAGAGTCAGAATAATGACTCTTTGGAGGACGATCAACTTAAGTACTAATTAAAGGGGGTTCGGTCGATAATTAAGGAGACCAGATTGGCTCCCATAAAATGAGTATGGAGTAACTTATCATTATTCCTCTTGATTCATTTCAATCGAATAAGGCCTTTTTTATCAGTTTAAAATTGCCCAAAGAAGAAGCAAAGTAACTCATTCATTTTCTCATGGATAACGTTGATGTCTTCGTATAAAAACCTTATGATCTTCAAGGCATCGATCGAGATGCCTCCTATCATCGACTTTATGTGGATTCGAACTGTCGATCGATCAAACAGAAGCTATGGATGTTAACAACAGAGAAAGTAAGACTTATAAGGAGTAAAGTCGATAACCTCTTGCATCCTAACTTCATCAGGGAGGTTCAATTTTTAAATTAGATCTCCAACACCATTGTGGTAAGAAAAAAAGCAAAAAATTAAGGGTGTGTGTAGACTTCATTGACTTTAATAAGCACTTCCCGAAGTATAATTTCCCATTGCCTTGGATTGATCCACTCACAGTCTCAATGGTCAGACACCAACGTATGAGTTTTACAAGAATACCTCATTCGTCACAACCTTAGGACTCTATTGTTACAAAGTAATGCCTTTTAGTCTGAAGAACATCGAAGCAACTTATCAGCACGTTATCATCAATATGTTCAAGAAACATATTGGTACAATGATGGAGGTATATATCGACGATATGCTCGTTAAAACCAAATAGGTGACCAATCACATTAAAGAACTTATGAAGACTTTCAAGATCCTCGAAAAGTACGATGTGAAGCTGAACGCCTCCAAGTGTGTTTTCGGAGTAAGCTCTTATATGTTCCTGGGCTACTTGGTGACATAAAGAGGGATTTAGGTGAAACCAGACCACATCAAAGCTTTGTAGGATATCAAAAATCCAACCACCATTAGATATATTTAGTTCTTCACAGGAATGATGGATTCTTTCAATCGATTTATATCCATATGGTCTAACAAATTTTGACCGTCTTTCAATCCCTGAAGAAAGTAAGCACGATGATCTGGACAGGGGAATGCCATCAAGAACTAGTGGGAATTTTATAATACTTGTATCAGTGCGTTATCATCAATATGTTCAAGAAACAGATTGTTACAACGATGAAGGTCTATATCGATGACATGCTCGTTAAAACCAAGTAGGTGACCATTCACATTAAAGAACTTATGAATACTTTCAAGATCCTAGGAAAGTACGAGGTGAAGCTGAATGCCTCCAAGTGTGTCTTCGGAGTGATCTTCGATAAGTTTCTGGGCTACTTGGTGACATAAAGAGGGATATAGGCAAAACCAGACCAGATCAAAGCTTTGTAGGATATCAAAAATCTAATCACCATTAGATAAATTTAGTTCCTAACAGGAATGATGGATTCTCTTAATCAATTTATATCCATATGGTCTAACAAATTTTGACCATCTTTTAAGCACTGAAGAAAGTAAGAACGATGATCTGGACAGAGGAATTCGGTCGAGCACTAAAGGGAATTTATAGTACTTGTGGTCTTCCATTTTGTTGTCAACTCCAACTATCGGGGAAGATCTTTATCTGTATATAGCCGTGATACAACATGTGACCAGTGGGGCATTAATATGGTTACAAGATGGAGAATAATTTTTAATGTACTATGTCAACCATACTCTCTTAGAGGCAGAAATAAGATACATGTCTATCGAGAAATGGTACTAGCATTAGTAACGTCTACCAGAAAGATAGAAACTACTTTGATGCTTATACAGTGGTCATCCCATCAACCTAACCATTCAACGAAGTTCTCAAAAAGGCATATCTCTATAATAAAATGACAAAGTGTTTCCTTTAGCTGGCATAGTTCGACATCAACTTTAAGACATGAACATACATCAAGGTAGAAGTCTTGGATGACTTAATCTCTGAAATTCTCAGCATCAACACCATAAAATGAAGAGTTACAACCAAATCTATTTCTAGAATCACTAACCGTAGTGGAAGAAGAGTAGAGATGGAAGATGTTTATAGATGGGGCATCCAATAAATGAGGCATAAGCATTGTTATAATATTTATAACACCTCAAGGAAGTCTTATTGAACAAGCAGTTAGGATAAGATTTAAAGGATCCAATAACGAGACCAAATACAAATCTTGTATTCATAGTATGTAACAGGATATCAACATGGAAGCTAAGGTAGTTGTGGTATACTTCCATTAGCTCAGTGAGGAGTACGATTCCAGGGATCCTAGAATGCTCACCTACTGTGATAAAGCTAGAGGATTTATCAAGATTTTTAGATCATCATTATAGTTCCTAACGAACAGTAATAGCCAAGATAATGCATTATCCACTCTATCATTGGCCATTGACACATATTTAAATATACAAATGGTAAGGATGAACACAAATGAAAGATCCAATCATCAAGGTTTTGCTTTAACTGTACAACAAAACATTATCAGTGATCGTTCACTGACCCTCTCCTCAAGTGTGTCCATCCAGACCAAGTAGAAAGGATCCTCATCAAAATGCACGACAGCAATTGTGGAGCTTGTATATGTGGAAGATCACTCTCTTATAGGACAATCTCTCAAGGATACTAGTGGCCTTTCATGTAAAAGTAATCTCCTTAGTTCATTCGCAAGTGTACAAAATGCCATAAATTATCCCTGATCATTAAGTAATCAATCGGAGATCTGAACCCCTTCACGGGTTCTTAGACTTTCGCTCAATGATTCATGAACATTGTGATACCTATACCTATAGCTCTTGGTAATTGAAAGTACCTAATAACTACCGTTGACTACTTCATGAAGTGGGTGGAAGCATAACCACTCACCCACATCAATTAAGTTGATGTCAAGAGATTTGTTTCGAGGAACATCATCACAATATTTGGGAATTCAAGAGCACATGTCATAGATAACAGAACAAGGCTTAACAATGACATGTTTAGATATTTATGTGTATAATATGAGGTCAGATTCCACTATACATAAGATGTGTTCCCTCGGAATAATGGATAGGCTGAGATAACTAAGAATATTTTATAGTCAAGAATTTAGTGTCGATTCGAAAATAGGAAGTGAAGATGAGTGGACGAACTCCCCTCCATCCTCTGGGCATATAGAACAATGCCTGGGAGACCTATTAGTGAAACCCTATACTCTCTAGCATACGAAATAGAAGCAATCGTCCTTTTTTATATCAGGATCCCAACTCTGTGACCAGAGATCTTTGAGGATGAACAAATGATGGTCGAATAGCTCACAAGTTAGATCTAGCACAGGAATGAAGGATAGGGCTCTCATACATCTGGTCTCTTATTAACAAGAGATATTCAAATAGCACGACGAGAAGGTCAAGGTTATGGAATTACAGGTCACTGACCCGGTCCTCAAAAAAATCTTGTTGGTAATAAAGAAACCTTCAAGTGGAAAGTTTGCATCGAACTGGTATGGACCGTACTAGGTAGCATCAAAAGGGGGCAGAGGATCCTATCACTTAGAAGAATTAGGTGTCACAGTAGTATCAAGGTCACGAAATGCCATAAACCTTAAAAAGTTTTCTCATTAGATAATTCTTTATCTGTTTTAAACATTTCCAGTTATGCATATCATTAAACATTATTGATTTACTATTGTGTCTCTATTATGGATCTTCGAACTTAAAACTCACTCAAATAGTGGTACAACTTAGAACAAGTCAGTCGTCTACGCTTGACATTAAACCCACTCAAGTAGTGGAACAACTTAGAATGAGTCGGTCTCAAGAAATGGTATGACTTAGAACAAGTCGTTGACATTAAACCCACTCAAGCAGTGGTATGACTTCGAACAACTTGGTCACCTACATTTGGCATTAAAACCACTCAACCAGTGCTTTCACTTAGACTAAGTCGATCATCTGAGAATTTGGCATTAAACCTACTCAAATAGTAATATGATTTCGAACAAGTCGGTCGCCTACATTTAGCATTAAATCCACTCAAGTAGTGGTATGACTTAGAACAAGTCGGTTGCCTACGTTTAGAATTAAACTCACTCAAAACTAGGTATGACTTAGAATAAGTCAATCTCCTGAGAACATGACATTAAACCCACCTAAAAATAGTGGTACAACCTAAGAGGGTTGGTCAGCCTCAAATAAATTTTTTAATAAACCCGGTTAAGAATTGGGTGGTAAAGATTATAAATAAGTTGATCAGCAACGTTTGGCATTAAACCCACCTGAAAATGGTGGTACATCCCGAGAAGGATGGTCAGTAGTAAAATTCAGTTAGTTGTCCCATAACATACATAAGCTTATCCAAATTTGGGTTAACCGGCTTAAAGGGGCACTTTCTCAAAATTAGATAATTAATTTAACTTGATATATTGGTCAATATGAACTATAAGTTAAATATAATTTCTTTCAAAGTCATAATCGGGGCAATGAAAAACTTACAGTGGCACGAGTAAAGAAGAAATGCAAAGAAAATAAAAAAGGAAATTTAATTGCTTCCATTTTATATCAAAATGTCTCACGGTCTATAAGGGAAATGACTACCCGGTCTATAAAAGTTTGAATAAAAAATAACTAAACTTAGGATCATGGGTGACCTTCCCTGGCCTAATGGAGGTGCATTCTCCATTACACCAACCACTCCCTCACTCGGAATAGTATGATCAGTGGCAATACAGTTGATGGTATTAACATCTTGATCGGCCTCATTAATAACCTAATTGAGCTCAACAACAGGAGTATCGATGACTAAGACTTCATGAGACTCAACCCCTTCTCATTGGATCCTCTAAAATACAGTGTTCAACATAGGCAAGATCTCCCTCAGGGACTATGCCCTTTTGAAGTCCAGCTAGCCAGCCAACCCCATTGAATGCAACAGATTATAAATAGTCCAATTGCAAAGAAACTTCCAATGTTGCTGCCTCAAAACCTTTATAAAAGGCCTTTCTGATGTCATCTTCGGCCTTTCACTCCAAAATAAATTTTTGCCTTTGAATGATGAATTTCTAAATAGTCTTCTAATAATAGGCCTTTCTCAGGTAAGTCAACTCATTATCTACCTCGCTGAACTCCAACTAAGTTTGCTCGACCTCTTCGATAACTTTTTCTTTGGTAGCCATCTTATCTTTCAGTTTATTGGTGATATTTATCACCTAAGTCTTCTTATTTGTTAACATATTTTTCAAGACGTTGTAACTTTTAAGAAGAACATCGTTGCCCTTCTTTAGGTTATCGGCCCGGTGGGTGAGCTTCTATGTAACCTGCATGTCCTGTGTAAAGAAAAGAAATAATTAGATAGGGAAAACTCTCAAAAAACCAAAACCTTAAAGAAAAGGTTGAAAACTTGCCTTCACACTATGAAGAATCCCTTCTTTGTGAAGGCGGTACAAAAGGAAAATCCTTCGGTCGACCATTTTAAAAGGCAACATGTCCGCCTACGCAATGGAGTATGCAAACTCCAAATCTTAGTGAGCCGAATTGGGAGATGTGATTGTCTTCTTGCCTTTTTAAAAGGATATCTCACAGGGATATTGTCACACCCCAAACCCAATATCCATACTAATCATTTGTTATTAGAATAATTGGATCATAATCTCGAGCCCATTGAAAATTTAATTCATTTATAAATATTTTTCTGCATAATGAACATAATATTGTTCTTGTGCCATAACGAAGTCAACATCATAGTCATAATTAGAGATTATACAATACTACGATTAACTATGATCAACTCAATCCATACTAAATCAATATATACAATGTGTGAGTATATCAAAATTTTCAGTGTGACAACGATAAAATCTCCATACTTAAACCCCAGCTCTTCTAACGGTGCAACTCTTAAAGTTATCGGGCATATATTATCCTAGCTGGCATCGTACGAACCTGAAATTGTTAAAATATAAACCATAAGCATTAAGCTTAGTGAGGTACTCCTTCCCTGCAATGGAATAACAATTCTATATCGAATATGTGAATATAAAATCTGAACAATCCTGCCCATTGGCAATAGTAAATCATGGATCATAAGATCCAAATAATTCTGCCTGTTGGCAATAACAAATCCTGGATCATAAGATCCAAATAATTCTGCCCATTGGCAATAACAAATCCTGGATCATAAGATCCAAATAATTCTGCCCATTGGAAATAACAAATCCTGGATATTTGAATATCCAAACAAATCCTGAATACCGAAGTATTCAAACCAATCCTGGATCATGAGACCCAAAAAATTCCTGAATACCGAAGTATTCAAACAAATCCTGCTCTTAGAGCTATAATCATATTTATATATGAAACAAATCATAAGTACACTCACCTTGACATTTTAACTAGTTTTTCCCTTGCCTTTATCCGGTAATTGTTCAATCAGCTCTTCTTCCCTTCCTATCATTCTTACAATATTAGTATCATCATAAGAATATTAATAGTCCAAAGAATAACTTCAATAATAACTCAATTCATAAGCATCATATTATTCAATTCAAATCATTCATTATAAATGAAGTCCCACCTAGACTCAAGTTCTGATATCTAACATATTAAAATTACAGCCCAAATATTCTTTAATTCTTCTTGGTAATCCAATCCTTATCATATCATGTTCCCAACACAAAATACGGCACATCATTCTGAGTTTCCTAGAGGAAGATATGCCTATTTCTTTTCCACATAGCAAATCTTCCGTATAGGCTCTTTTATCGTTCATTCAATTTCCAGGAATTTTCATAATTTTTCTACATCATAAATTTCTATGATATTTTACCCAACAATAGTAAACATAGTGAACAATACAAAATTAAAGTTTCATAATTTTTAAGGTTCGTTTGCTATGTCAAGCAAAAACATCGAACACATGGCGGGCATACTTTCTCCCTTAGGGCAGATTTCATACCCGAACTTCAAACTCTCACCAAAGACACATTTATTGGTATTTTAACATGATTTTCGTATATGTAATACAAATATGAGTACATTTAAATATCCAATTGTAATCAATCAATTCTATTAAGTATAGAGAAATATATGGAAGTTTGAATAAACAAGGTTCCTAAACAAAACAATCTCAAGGGTTTACACATTCAAGTTTACTTAAACTTGCATCTATCCATAAGTACATATCAAGACATGGAATTTCAGTAAACAAATGATTATTTCAATCATTTAAATAATTAATGCAAAGAAATAAATAAGATTTATGGATGGAAATACCTTAGGGGCTTTTACGTAATTTCTACGAATTTTTCTCCAATTTTCTCCTCACTTTTTCTTCCTAGCTTCCTAATTCTCTTTCTTTAAGCTTAAATTCTCTCATGGATGAATTTGGATGAATAAGGAGATAGTTATAAGGGTTTGAAGTCGGCCAAAGCCAACCTGCACCTCCAACCAATCAATTTAAGACACTTATTGGGCATAAAGGACAAATTTCCACTTAAATGAATGGACAGATTTGCCCTTCGTTAGTAATTTCGGTATAACTTCTTACTCGGACCTCCGTTTCACACACCGTTTATTGTGTCACAACCCCAACTCACCTGTATACAAATATCTAGCTTTCACCCCAAGTCAATTATTATTTTATAAAGGTCAAACTAGCCTTAAAACATGAGCATTCCTACCGAAAACTTCAAAATCTCACATTCGTAACTAATTCATTTTTCATGCTTTATGAAGCTAGGATTAGACTAAATATAATGACTTAACATTATATATACTAATAACATATTATCCATATCACATAGTATAATCATGATTTAAACATAATTTATCGTAATTATATTCGGGTTGTCACAATTCTCCCCCTGTTAGGAAATTTCGTCCCCGAAATTGACATACCTTGGTTGTCTGAATCATACAAATACGGATAATTAATCTTCATGGTATCCTCGCTCTCCCATGTAGCCTCTTCCATGGAATGACTTCTCCACAAAACTTTCACAAGTGGGATCACTTTTGATCTCAATATTTGTTCTCTCCTATCCACGATAGCAAGTGGTTCTTCCACATAACTCAAGTCTTCCTTTAACTCAATAGGTTGTTCCACCAACACATGTGAAGGATCCCCTACATACTTTCTTAACATAGAAACTTGGAAAACATCATGTAACCGAGCTAACTCTGGTGGTAATTCTAACTTGTAGACAACCATCCCGACTTTTTCAAGGATTTCATAAGGTCCAATGTAGCGTGGACTTAATTTTCCTTTCTTTCCAAACCTCATAACTCCTTTGCATGGCGATATTCGAAGAAACACATAATCCCCTTTCTGGAATTCCAAATCTTTTCTTCGTTTATCCGCATAACTTTTCTGTCTGCTTTGATCTATTCTCATTTTATCTTGAATAATATTCACTTTTTCAGTGGTGATTTCAATTAATTCTGGACCCTCTATCTTCCTTTCACCAACTTTACCCCAACATATCGGTGTATGACATCGTCTACCATACAAGGCTTCATATGGAGCCATACCAATAGTAGACTGAAAACTATTGATATATGCAAATTCTATCAAAGGAAAATATTCATCCCAATTACCTTTGAAATCAAGCACACAAGCTCTAAGCATATCTTCCAAAATTTGTATTGTCCTTTCAGACTGCCCATCTGTCTGGGGATGAAAAGTCGTACTAAACTTTAAGTTAGTACCCATAGCATACTGCAAGCTATCCCAAAATCTGGATGTAAAAGTAGGTTCCCTATCTGAAACAATAGATATCGGTGCTCCATGCAATCGAATAATTTCATTAACATACAATCTAGCATACCTATCAATTGTATCGTAGTCTTGACTGCTAGAAAGTGAGCGAACTTCGTCAATCTATCCACCACTACCCAAATCGAATCTGACCCCTTCTGAGATCGAGGAAGCCCAACCACAAAATACATCGTTACATGATCCCATTTCCATTTCGGTATCGGCAATGGATGAAGCAGACCAGTAGGTTTCTGATGCTCCACTTTCACTTGCTTACATATAAGGCACCTAGCAACAAAATCAGCTATTTCCTTCTTCATATTATTCCACCAATAATGCTCCTTTAAATCCCTATACATTTTAGTACTATCGGGATGCATAGTATAAATGGAATTATGAGCTTCATCTAAAATTTTCTCTTTTAATCCACCCACATTAGGCACACATAATCGTTGCTTATACAATAAAGATCCATCATTCACAATACAAAAATCTTCAGACTTACCATCTCGTACATCTTACCGTTTCTTCTCAAGAAAAGTATCTTGGCTTTGCAAATCATGAATACGGGTAGCTAACAAAGGTCTCACACTTACATGAGCAAAGAACCTACCCCCATATGCTAGCTTCAATTCTACTCCCATCAATCTCAACTCCATGATGTGGGAAACTCTAGCACACCGAATACAAGATAACCTGCCTGAAGCCTTTCTACTCAGAGCATCTGCAACTACATTTACCTTCCCTGGGTGGTAGTGAATTGTACAATCATAATCTTTAATTAACTCCATCCACCGCCTCTGCCTCAAATTCAACTCCTTCTGAGTAAATAAATACTTAAGGCTTTGATGGTCAGTAAAAATTTCACATACCTCACCATATAGATAATGACGCCATAATTTCAAAGCAAACACAATAGCAGCAAGTTCCAAATCATGTGTAGGATAATTACATTCATGTGTACGCAACTGCCTAGAAGCATAAGCAATAACTCTACCATGCTGCATAAAATCACAACCCAACCCCTGGTGTGAAGCATCAGTATAAATAACAAAACCATCTCCACCATGTGGAATAGTAAGAATAGGGGCAGTTACCAACCTCTTTTTCAATTCATCAAAACTATTTTCACAATCAGAATTCGATTCAAACTTAACATTTTTTCGGGTTAGTTTAGTCATCGGCAAGGCAATTGAAGAAAATCTCTTTATAAACCTCCTATAATACCCAGCTAAACCAAGAAAACTCCTCACCTCAGTCACGTTATTGGTCCTCTCCCATTTTACAATAGCCTCTACCTTTTTAGGATCAACACATATACCATCTCCCGAAACAACATGGCCTAAAAATGCAACTTGTGATAGCCAAAATTCACACTTGCTAAACTTGGCATACAATTTCTTATCTTTCAACAGATTCAAAATAGTTGTGATATGCTTTTCATGTTCAACCATATCACGTGAATAAATCAGAATATCATCAATAAAAACTATCACAAATGAATCAACAAAAGGATGAAGTACCCGGTTCATAAGATCCATAAATACAGCTGGAGCATTAGTCACCCCAAAAGGCATCACAAGAAATTCAAAATGACCATACCGAGTACGAAAAGCAGTTTTAGAAATATCACTCTCCTTGACCCTCAACTGATGATAACCCGATCGTAAGTCTATTTTTTAAAACACTTTAGCACCATGTAACTGATCAAACAAATCATCTATACGAGGTAAAGGGTATTTGTTATTAATTGTAGCTTTATTCAGTTGCCTATAATCAATACACAAACGCATGGTACCATCTTTCTTCTTCACAAATAAAACTGGCGCACCCCATGGAGATACACTAGGCTGTATGAACCCCCTATCAAGTAAATCTTGCAACTGAATCTTGAGTTCTTTCAACTCAGCATGTGCCATTCTATACGGTGCCATAGAAATAGGGGTTGCCCCGGTGCTAATTCGATACTAAATTCAACTTCTCTTTCTGGAGGTAAGCCTGGCAACTCACTAGGAAACACTTCAGGAAAATCCCATACAATAGGAACATCGACTAATTGTAAAGCCCCCTTCCTAGTGTCAATAACATATGCAATAAAACCCTCACAACCCTTACTCAATAATTTCCTCGTCTGAATAGCAGAAATGATGCAACTGAGAACAATTTTTCTTTCCCCCACAAATTTATATTCAGGCTCACCAGGCATATTAAAAATAACTTCCTTACAGAAACAATCCATAGATGCATGATATTTAGATAACCAATCCATTCCAAGAATTATATCAAAATCAGAAATATCCAATGAAAGTAGATCTATAACTGTATCTCTAGACCCCACAGTCAAAACACAATCACGAAAAGCATATTCAGCTACAACCATATCCCCCATGGGCATATAAATACCCAACCCCACATCTAAACGAGTACATGGTCTATTCAGGTATACAGCAAAAGCATATGACACAAAAGAATGTGTGGAACCAGGATCAATCAAAATATAAGCACTTCTATCAGTAACAGAAAGTGTACCTGTCACCACATCTGGAGTAATCTGAGCTTCTTTCATCGTAAAGACTCGTCCACCTGGCCTGGAACCACTAGTTTGTCCTCTACCAACACTTTTCGCTCCACTACCTGGAGGTAACACTCTGCTTGCTGCTTCACTAGGTGCTGCTGAGGTCTCTGCCAACTGCGGACAATTCTTCTTAACATGCCCCACTTGATGACAATGGTAGCATTCCACTCTTTTAAGTTTAGGACACTCGGATTTATAATGCCCTTCCTCTTTACAAAAGAAACATGTAACAACTCTTGTCGGTGCCTCACCCTTTCCTGACCTCCTAACCAGACTAGAAGATTCTCCACCCCTAATATCTCTGCCAAATCTCCCCAGACCTCTACCACTATCTCTACCACCTCTTTGAAATTTATGAGGTTCCATACTAACACTTCCACCCTCACCTCCCTTCGAGTGAGATGCGTCGAATCTACTCTTCTTAAAACTCTCTCTACTCGCCACCCCTTGGTTCATTTGCCTTTCTGGTATTGTGGCTTTGTTTACCAGAGAAGCATAATCTTCTAACTCATAAGTGGCCACTCTATTTTGAATAGGCCAAATCAGTACATCTTGAAACTTACTACATTTATCTTCTTCCTCCTGCACATACTTAGTAGAAAATATAGACAAAGCAGTAAATTTAGCATCATACTCCCTCATAGACATGTTCCCTTGGGTTGAATTTATAAACTCCCTCAGCTTCTCCCTCCTATAGACCTTAGGGAAATACTTAACATACAAAGCTTTAATAAATTCAGCCCAAGTAATAACATCAGTACCTTCCATCCTGGGCGCCAAATGGTTGTTGGCTTCCCACCAATATTTTGCCTCTCCTTTGAGCTTAAACACAGCTAGATTCACTTTCTGGTTATCTGGAACCTTCATAACTGCAAAGATAGTTTCTAGATCCCTGACCCACATCTCAGCTTCTGTAGGTTCAACTGACCCTGAATATTTTGGAGGATTCAACTTCAAAAACTTCTCATGCATGGAATCTTTCATTTCCTTCCTTGCCTCTTTCTCAATCCTAGCCACAGTCTTTGATTCTAGATATCTAGCCTGTTGTTCTGCCATTTGCGCCATATTTCTTTCTTATTGCTCTACCATCCTCATCATTGCATGTGCCATTATTTGCATCTTTGTAGGATGTTCTTGCTCTCTAGCCCTTCCAGTAACACTTTGCTCTACTTCAGTATTCTTTGTACGAGAAGCGACTCCCTCTTCTCTAGGTTGTCCATTCCCAGGTTCCATCTGGAATTATCTGTAATACATTAAAATTCTAACATCCAATATAAACAGTTTATGATACTAAACTATTGGTTAGTATATAAACAATTCATAAATATAAAATCAACTACATACTGCCATCTAATCGTCACACACGTCCAGAATTAATAACCACGCTCTGATACCACTAATCGTCACACCCCAAACCCAATATCCATACTAATCATTTGTTATTAGAATAATTGTATCATAATCTCGAGCCCATTGAAAATTTAATTCATTTATCAATATTTTTCTGCATAATGAACATAATATTGTTCTTGTGCCATAACGAAGTCAACATCATAGTCATAATTAGAGATTATACAATACTACGATTAACTATGATAAACTCAATCCATACTAAATCAATATATACAATGTGTGAGTATATCAAAATCTTCAGTGTGACAACGATAAAGTCTCCATACTTAAACCCCAGCTCTTCTAACGGTGCAATTCTCAAAGTTACCGGACATATATTATCCTAGCTGGCAGCGTACAAACCTGAAATTGTTAAAATATAAACCATAAGCATTAAGCTTAGTGAGGTACTCCTTCTCTGCAATGGAATAAAAATTCTATATCGAATATGTGAATATAAAATCTGAACAATCCTGCCCATTGGCAATAGCAAATCATGGATCATAAGATCCAAATAATTCTGCCCGTTGGCAATAACAAATCCTGGATCATAAGATCTAAATAATTCTGCCCATTGGAAATAACAAATCCTGGATATTTGAATATCCAAACAAATCATGAATACCGAAGTATTCAAACCAATCCTGGATCATGAGACCCAAACAAATCCTGAATACCGAAGTATTCAAACAAATCCTGCTCTTAGAGCTATATTCATATTTATATATGAAACAAATCATAAGTAAACTCACCTTGACAGTTTAACTGGTTTTTCCCTTGCCTTTATCCGGTACTTGTTCAATCAAATCTTATTCCCTTCCTATATTCTTACAATATTAGTATCATCATAATAATATTAATAGTCCAAAGAATAACTTCAATCATAACTCAATTCATAAGCATCATATTATTCAATTCAAATCATTCATTATAAATGAAGTCCCATCTAGACTCAGGTTCTGATATCTAACATATTCAAATTATAGTACAAATCTTCTTTAATTCTTCTTGGTAATCCAATCCTTATCATATCATGTTCCCAACACAAAAGACGGCACATCATTCTGAGTTTCCTAGAGGAAGATATGCCTATTTCTTTTCCACATAGCAAATCTGCCCTATAGGCTCTTTTATCGTTCATTCAATTTCTAGGAATTTTCATAATTTTTCTACATCATAAATTTCTATGATATTTTATTCAACATCATTAAACATAGTGAAAAATACAAAATTAAAGTTTCATAATTTTTAAGGTTCGTTTGCTATGTCAAGAAAAACATCGAACACATGGCGGGCATACTTTCACCCTTAGGGCAGATTTCATATCCGAACTTCAACCTCTCACCAAAGACACATTTATTGGTATTTTAACATGATTTTCGGATATGTAATACACATATGAGTACAGTTAAATATCCAATTGTAATCAATCAATTCCAGTAATTATAGAGAAATATATGGAAGTTTGAATAAACAAGGTTCCTAAACAAAGCAATCTCAAGGGTTTACACATTCAAGTTTACTTAAACTTGCATCTATCCATAAGTACATATCAAGACATGGAATTTCAGTAAACAAATGATTATTTCAATCATTTAAATAAGTAATACAAAGAAATAAACAAGATTTATGGATGGAAATACCTTAGGGTCTTTTACGTAATTTCTACGAATTTTTCTCCAATTTTCTCCTCACTTTTTCTTCCTAGCTTCCTAATTCTCTTTATTTAATCTTCAAATCTCTAATGGATGAATTTGGATGAATAAGGAGATAGTTATAAGGGTTTGAAGTCGGCCAAAGCCAACCTCCACCTCCAACCAATCAATTTAAGACACTTATTGGGCATAAAGGACAAATTTCAACTTAAATGAATGGACAGATTTGCCCTTCGTTAGTAATTTTGGTATAACTTTTTAATCGGACCTCCGTTTCACACACCGTTTGTTGTGTCACAACCCTAACTTACCTGTATACAAATATCTAGCTTTCACCCCAAGTCAATTATTATTTTATAAAGGTCAAACTATCATTAAAACATGAGCATTCTTACCGAAAACTTCGAAATCTCACGTTCGTAACTAATTCATTTTTCATGCTTTAAGAAGCTAGGATTAGACTAAATATAATGACTTAACATTATATATACTAATAACATATTATCCATATCACATAGTCTAATCATGATTTAAACATAATTTATCGTAATTATATTCGGGTTGTCACAGATATACCCCGAAAGTGGATGGCAGGGGAGTCTTTTGGTAACTTCGTGATTAAGGTTTAATGGTCACAGGTCAGTTCATAACCGGTGGGGGAGCTTGATTATTTATAGGAGTCTTATCGATCCTCCTTTTCTTGACCAGTTCAGTCTACCTTATTATCTTTCCTTATGTTACTCCATCTCGAGGTCCTCTTTGTCCCTAGGGTTCATTACCCTCTTCTTCTGGTCGACAGCACCAGGGGAAGCCTGCTGGTTTATCTGCCCTACTTCTTTTGATTGGCTCTGGAAATCACTAACTTAACTAATTTCCTAGGACGATTAGTCATCTCCTCAAGATTTTCAGGGATTGGGGAAAAGTGAAGTCTCATACTAGGAGGTTCTCATATTCCTCAACTTATTCTCAAAGTCGATGAAATATGAAGACTTCCTCATATGAGAAAAGAAGGATGAGACTGTAAAAAATGGGGTTTACCTCAACCTCATCCTCCTGGTCCTCACTAGACTTGGTTGAGATAACGTAGATAAGGGAAGACTTTCCAAGATAAATGCCCCTAGAGGCCTCTCTTGGAAAAGGGGTGGCGATTTGGATAGAGGAATCACCGATAACTGAGTAATTGGCCGCAGTGACTTTAAGTATCGCTGTGAAGTTTTTGGTCGAAGTAACGGTGAGATCATAACCAAATAGGATGTGGGTCACTCTCCAATGAGATCTCATTCCGACCAGCATTTTCCTTTTACAAAAGATCTCAAGGTTTCTTAAATTGATTTGGAAATCCTCAATTTTCCTGTTTCACGACGATTTGCACACGAGGAAACCCGATTAATAGCATAAAAAAAACCACAGTTAAAATAGTAAAAAAGGCGGATGACCTACGAAGTTTTCCAACCGTTAAATGTGCCCAAAGATGTTTGTAGTTCTCACTATAAAAAAACCTAGAAAACACTAGAATAATTTTTTTGACATCCTTTTATGATCTTAGCAACCACATAACCAAGGTACGAGACTTATCCTTAACCAGGAAATGGTATGTATCAGACCCAGAGGAACCCCTCATGTTGTAATAATACCTAAATTTAGGGGTGTAAACGGATCGGATTTAGACCGGATCGGGGTGATCCAAATTCGACTTGTTAAGCTGTTAACAGAGTCGGATTTGAACCGATAAATCGAAGGATCATGGATATGTTATACCGAATCCAAGTAATCCGATTCGATTATCTATTTTTTAACATATTTTTATGTATTTAAAAATAAACTTAAGAATACACACACACACACACATTCACATATATATATGTATATATTACTTTATAATCAAGATTAAAAAATATATGTTAAGTCATTATATATATATATATATATATATATATATATTAATTGGATTGGATCGGATTGGCATTAATCCATATCCGATCCATTTAGTAAATGGATAAGCATGTTATCGGATAATCGAATTGTTAGATTTCAAAATCAATACTGGATCCGGTTAAACGTCTTAGATTCAGATCGGATTAGAATCAAAATCTTATCTGTTGATAACCCTACCTGATTTCATTTAGACCAGGGTTGGCCCGCAGATCTGGTTTATGGCGATTGTTCTCATACAAATCTTGCAAAAACTTGCCTGGATTGGAAGTATTCCATAATAACGAAGTACTTCCACTAGAAATGGGTGACGAGGATAGTGAACTCCCCCTCTATTATAGAAACCATCATAAAAGCCACAACACGGTCAAGTCGAAGTACATCATCCTCTTTCGGTGAAGTTCTAATAAATATGTTGTCATGAATTAGGTACTTGGTACGAAACTCCTCAAAATCACTTGCTGCAGAAGTTTTATCCTTTCTCATACGCCTAGACATGGAGAAAGTATGAAGAAAAAAAAGAAATAAAGTTTCTCTGGTCTAAGCAAATCCTAGAGAGAGAAATAGAGATGTAGTATACTGTGGATTATTTCAAATGAAGAAGATATAAGGGTCTCAAAGACTTATACCTTCTGCCAGAAAAAATTAATCAACTAGAATTTTGGTATCGGGGAGGGAACTGATGTGCCATCAATGCCTTGGGCATATAACTGATGATGCACAAAACCCTAACTATGGGGATGATACGCGTCAAAAATAATAATTATAACTTACTTGCAAAAGTGGTCACATGTTTAGATGATATATGACGATTGAGGAAACCCATGGTGACAAATGCTCAAATAATGATAAGACTGGGATGATCAGACATATGAGACCGATCACCCCATCTTTGGTGCAATTGAAGGTAAATGTGACCTAATACATCACATGGGTTTGTACATGACTCCCGAAGATCAAGATACACATTCGGTCAAATACTAAGGGGACATAAGTTAAAATCTAGAAAAATTACCATGTATCACTGGCGATTGATTGTAACATTACTCTATCACATAGAGATAAGATCAAAGTATGGAGACCTAGATCTATAGGAACCTTGTACTTATAAATATGGGCAACCTCATCCAATTTGAGTATATTGATTTGTATCTTTCTCACGATGACCTTGACTCTCATATATAACCATAGAACTCCAATCATCCTTTGTTCTTCCAAGAAATAAACAACTCTCCCTCCTCTCCCTGTGGACATAGGCAAGACGATATGACGAATCACATACATATTTTGTCCTTTATTTACTGCATTCATTTTTATGGGGATAAACTATAATATTTCTTTTATTGAGGGTTTGATATCCCCTACAGTTGCATTGCCTGGTTATCATATTTTGAGTGGGTTTAAGCATGTGTTGTCAAAAGAATATTGGTCCAAACCCTATCCATAAAGATTTCTCTATTTTCCTCGCTCCCTCTCCTCTTTGTTTTAGCCGACCAAGTTGATTAAATAGGGAATTTTGTCTTCATTTTGTTAACAAAAATTCATGGTAAAATGAGTCTTTCTCTCTAACAAACCCACAAAATGGGGTCATAGGATGGGTCACAATTTAAAAGGCATGGTCACGACCCGAAATCGTGACCACCCTGTCGTGACCATTTTTTATTTTTTCCAAGAGGAATATACATTCCACATAAGATCTAGAAACCTTCATTTTTTCTTTTCCTTTCTCCTTCCGTACAAAATCCAGCTCATATTTTCATATTTTGGCATACAAAGCCCCTACTGTGTCACTTTTGTACCATTATTGGAACTAAAAGTTGGGTTTTTGGGTGATGAAATGGGGTTTTAAGCTAAGATTTTTGGAGTTTGTAGGGGGTTTATTATTATAGTATTTTAAAAGAGTTTGAATGGGGTTTTTAGAGAATTTTTCATGAACATTTTAGCAGAATTTTGGTAACCACTTTAAGGCCACCTTTGGAGGTGGGAGGTTGCCCTCTTCTTTAACCTTCATTCACATATTTGGGATCATAAGGTGGAGTTTTTGTCTTGCGTTTTATATTCTGAAAATATGTTAATGTATGTTAGTATAAATATATGTGTATAATGTGAAATTATAGAAACATGTTACCTATTGTTCTAACAAGGAAGTCTCATGAAGAAATTATGGAACAAAATTGTGCTCTATAAAGTATTTAAATTTTCAAAATATAAGAAATGATATTTTGTAAAAGAGACATGAAAAGGTTGAGATTTTATGTAAGAAAATATGTTATTTCATGTAAAGGAGTAATATCTTGAGAAAGTTGACATTTTATGTGAAAAATGGAAAAATATTCCACTAGTTGACATGATTGGGTTTATATGATGATATTAAAATGACCTTTTTCTTGAAAATATTTTTGCAAATGATTTCAAAATTCTAACGGCTTAAAAATGGAAATTTTTAATATGAAGACGGTTATAAAAATGTTGTTAAACATTTAAGGTATGTAATGTTGAAAAATGGTAAATTATGTGTTCAAGTTATGACATTTGAATACTTGGAATGAAGTTGGTAACTAATGCTGATAAACCAAGATTTTTGGCAAAATTGTGAAAAGAACCCTAATGACATAGAAGTTAAAGTTTTACCCCAAAAGTTAATATGTTGGAAATGGATATAAAGTGGATTGAACTTTAGAAATAAGTAAGTACGAATTACTTAATGTATAAAGATGTTCAAAGTTTTTAACATTATAATAATGGAAAATAAATGAAACTTGGGTCGAATATTAATCGTAATTCGGCAAAAGAACTAAAAGATGCAATTGTGCAAGTAAACGGGCGGCGATAAGCAGAGTATTTTGGTAAAAATGGCGGTTGAATGGCGAGAAAATGAACCTAATGAAAAGTAAAAAAGTTTTTACAAAGGAGTATAAAAAAATTAAAAAGGGCCCAGAGCCCTAGGGTGCAAGCTTTGGCTTAGACCTAGACCTATTGGCCAAGGAAACAATGGTTGTGGAATTTATGGCAGATAGTAAAATCACTTAAATATAAATGGGATACGGTTAAATCCATGATATAAATGGACAATCATGAGATTGGTAAATTTTAAGAAAGAATAAACGGTTAATTGATTGTATACAAATGTAATGTTTTCGATTTAAATGGTATAAAATATAATTATGAGTAGCTGGGTAATTGAGATAACTATGAACCCATGGCATAAATGAGCTAAAAGAGCCTGATGGTGAATGCATAAA
Source organism: Sambucus nigra (assembly GCA_949130495.1). Taxonomy (NCBI): domain Eukaryota; kingdom Viridiplantae; phylum Streptophyta; class Magnoliopsida; order Dipsacales; family Adoxaceae; genus Sambucus; species Sambucus nigra. Next base: position 412,630,311 of record OX422212.1, read on the forward strand.
GAACTAAGAAATGATGTCTATGTGGATGAGTGAAAATATTTTGAAAACTTTTGTAATGGCGATTTATAAATTATTTTAAAAATATTTTGAAAACTTTTGTAAAATCAAACTCTTTTAAAAATGACCCCTGAATATTTTAAGTTTTACCAAACCAATTCCTAAATCTTCTTGAGGAAAGTTGTGATGAATGATCTTCGATCTTTAGAAATGTCACCAATGATTCTTCTCTTCGTAGACTTGAGAATGGTCATGAAGGTGCAGTGGGGTGTAATAGGATAAGTCAAATAAAAAATAAAATGACAAGTAATAAATTTCTCTCTAACAACAGTAATAGAATACTGTGATTGGAGTCCTTGAATAACCTAGAGCGGTCATATTATCAGGTTGATGCTTAAGCTTGAATAATTCTTTTCATACACCGAGTGCGTGTATTAAGATGTTATTGTCAGAAAATACCATAGCGGTTTAAAATGTGAAATGCATGAATTTCAATGAAACCTGGATTAACAGAATGTGATTTCTCGCATATCAACCGTGTGGATTAATGGATTTAACAAACATTTTTTGTAATATCACGGTAAAGCATATGATATAAAGGTTAATTGCCTTTAACCTAAGTTATAGTAAATGTTTTTGAATAAAACATGCTTAATGCATATACTATTTAGTATGTGTATATAGATTCAAGTTATTATTATTGTGGCATCACATTTGTTCTTTATGTCATTCGTTTCTGTATTGCATTATTGTTGGGAACCCATTGGGCATTGGCTCACCATGTTCCCTTTGTTACGGCATATAAATTGAGATTTTATCTTTTGAGAGCATCTTACACGCAAGTGATTCTTACTATTTAGTACTTACACTAGTACCTCTGATTACTTGAACCCTATGGCGTTGGATAATAGGTCCCACACTTGTTAACATTATGCTTATATGCTTGAAAAATAGAATTGTTTGCTCATTTGGTAAATCTAATTAATTAAATTGGACTATAAACATTATCTAGGTTGTTTTCTATCGCTCCAAACTCAACGCATTCAAATTGGGTCGGGTTGACCCACAGGTGATCAATAAATTCGGGTTAGAGCGTTGAAAAAAATCTATAAAAAACTGTTTTATAAAAAAGTTCCAAAAAAATATGTAAAAATATATTTCATGAAAAGTCACTTTATTTGTAAAATAAAATTTATTTATTTATGAAAGAAATTTTTATAAAAAAAAAGTTATAAAAAATGTTATATAAACAAAATGAGTTTTTTTTATTTATAAAAAGTCCTTTATTTAAAAAAATATCTGATAAAAATTTTTTAAAATAGTTATAAACAAATTTTTATATATGAAAGTTATATAAAAAAAAATTAAGGGTTAATTACACGTGCCCCCTGAATTTTACCTCTTGTCACTTTCAGCTTCTGTACTTAGCCCCTCAACTCTGAAATCAACCTCAAGTAACCCCCTACTATTAACACCGTTAAGTTTCTGGACAGAAAGTGGGTCATGTGCATGGCACTTGAGGTCACATTAGGTTATTAAAACCCCAAACCCTATGTCCTAACTTTTCTCTCTCTCTCTCTCTCTCTCTGCTCACTCTCCCGCCCTCAACACTATCCTCGCCAACACCTCCTTTACCCCCCAACCCCTACACCACCCCAAACAACCTTACGCCACATCCAACTACAACCACTTGGTGCACCTCTAGCCATAACCTCCGTCCATAACAACCCCAAAATTCTTCCAAAGAATTCCCAAAATTCGTCTAAATAAACATTTAAATCTTGCAAGAAACCCAACCCTCTCTCTATTTTTCTTTGTTTTCTCTTGTGCCACAACTTCCTATTATTTCTCTTCTCTCGGTTTTGGGTTCCAACATATTTTCAATAGAGATTGGCTGCAGGATTTGAGATTGGTTGATGGGTTTGAGAACTTAGGTGAATATTTTAATATTTGTTTATGGGTTTGGGATTTGGTTATGGATTTTTTCAGAGATGTGGGTGGACTTTTTCTTTCAAAAATTCTATTTTACCTGAATTTTTGATCGAATTTTTTCCGACAAACTAACGTGTCGAATTTTTGATCGAATTTTTACCGACAAACTGACGTCAGTGTGTCGGCCAAAATTAAGTCAAAAATTCGGGATCTCTAGAACTACTCTTTCTTCTTCTTCTATGAAAATGTATCTTGTTAGTATATACCCTTTTTTTTCTAATATGAAAATTAGTTATGGGTTTACCGAGATTTCTTTATGGATTTTTTTTCTATTATGGAAATTTGTTTATGGGTTTATGGAAATTTGTATGTGGATCTTTTTGGGAGATTTTTTTTTCTTTTAGAAAAATTTGTTTCTGGATTTATGGAAATCTATTTGAGGATTTATGGAGATTTATTTGTGGATCTCGTTTATGGATTTTTTTTTCTTGTTTGTGGGTTTGAGGATGTGTGTAGAATTTTTTTTTTGTAATGTCTTTTGGTATATTGTCTCTAGATGTCTTTTAATATTTTTTTACTTTCTAGATTTTTTCATTTTTTTTGCATTTTTCAGAATGTTTAAATACATTATGTATAATTTTCAAATGTTTAAATAATTTTTCAAATTATTAAATATATTTTTTCTGCAATTTTCACTAATTTAAAATATTTTTTAGGTTTATACATTTAATAAAAATAATTATTCATTTTTTTTTATTTTTTTTATAATCCTGAACCTTCACACGAATGAGCCCTTTGGACTCCCCCATGCGAGCTAAACAGGCAGGTCAGAGTCATCTTAACACACGTCCCGCTTAATATCTGGTAACAGTTGGGGGGTTTCGAACTCGAGTCCTTATGTCGAAAGACGCCCCAACCCTCGAGCAACCAGGGTGGATAGTTTTTTAGACTTTTGAAAATTCTTATTAAGCTTTTTGAAGTTTTTATAACCTTTTCATATTTTTTTATCCCAGAATTTTAAAAATGTTTATTAAATTTTGATAGATTTTTTATTAAGTTGTTTTTTTCAACTTTTTTGGAATTTATAATGTTTTCAGTCAAATATTATAATTTTTTATCATCTTTAAATTTACAAAAGTTTTTTTTGTTTTTCCCCCTTTTTATATACTTCTTAATAATTTATGTTTTTTTTAAGTGTTATTCTTATATTTTCAAAAAATTTAAATATGTATTAAAATATTTCCAAATATATAAATATTTTTTCAAAATTTTCTAACATTTTCTATATTTTAAGAATTTTTCATGTATTAAATATTTTTTAAAATATTTTCGTGAGGTCGGTTTCAAAGTTGAGGGGGTTAAGTATAAAAACTGAACGTTCAAATAGTGAAGTAACGAGTAGGGTAAAGTTCAGGGGGCATGTGTAATTAATTCAAAACTAATATAAAACGTTAGTTTATTTTGAATATTATTTTTATTAATAAAAAAACTTTATTATAATTATTTTAAATAAAACTATTGTATAAAAATGTTTTAAAGACACTCTTGTATATAAATTTAAAATAAAACTACTTTGTAAAATTTGTTGCCCTCTTTATCTTGTGTTAATTATTACAAGAATAATATTAGGAAGACACACTTTTAAAATAGGATTTAAGGACATGACACTCTTATTATTATTTTATTTATGAACACTTTAAAAGAGACACACTCCACTCAAATGTTAATCAATATCACAAAAATACTTGTCTTATATATACAAACTAGGGTGTACCAGTGCAGATGGCACGGCGATAAATTTGTTCCCGTGATATTTTGTACCCGTGCCCGATGATTGCGAGATAAATTTATTCCCGTGAAATTTTATACTGGTGTCCGATGTCACGGTAATAAATTTGTTCCCGTGATATTTTGTATTTTAAATTTATTCAATGTAACATGTCTACGATATCTCTTGATTACCCCAACAATACACACTAAGGGTAACACAGCTAGTCGTTCTTGCAACTTTACATTAATGAGTACAGAAATTATTAGAAAAAAATTAAGAAGACATAAATAAAAAATGAAAGGCATTACTCTTTTTATTTAGGTGTTGTTAAATGCACTCAACTTTTTCATCGGTAACCTTGTAATTGTATATTTCAAAATATTTCTTTTGCTTATAGTAATATTAAATTGTTCAACATCTTTCCACATTAATAGAAGCTTTTTTGGCACTAAAAGAGAGAGGAAACTTCAGTTTATTACAATAGCCAGATAATATTACTCATCATTTACAATAGCCACATTATATCACAATCAAATATTATCACAACATTTTTTATAAAGAATCACAACTACAAAAAACGAAGGATATACTTAGTATCTCGTGGGTGAATCTAGCAACTTAGAGCATCCACAACGGTGGATGCTCTTGAAAGATAGTATACAAATGGAAAAAGGTGGTTTTGCCTTTTCTGGAAATAAGAGTTTACAGTGGTGAGACATTGAAATTTGTAAATAATGTTCTAATGAACATTACTTATTCGTAGGAAAAGGTAATATCATTTCTTACGAATAACATTTGTTCGTAGGAAATGTAACGAACAAATGTTGTTCGTAGGAACTCAAATATGTAATAAAAATTAATTATTTATATTTGATACGAGTTCCTACGAACTTCAGAAGTTCGTAGGAATTATTACGGATAAATGAAGTTCGTAGAAATCCTTTACAAATTTTGCACCCGTTCTGCAACTTTGGAGAACCACTACAAATTATTCTACAGAATTTGTCCACTTTAACCCACCACTCGATACCTCTCCTTTTGCTAACTTACAGATTCTTCTAGCTTCTAGTATTCCCATTGTGGATGCTCTAGCATTTAAATAACCAATCTCCATATGTGACCAACAGACCTGTGAAAAAAATAATTTAACTAAAATAAGAAGTCTCCCTATGTGACCAACTAAAATTACATAAACAAACTTAAAAAAGCTTACCTGATCATGACCCAAATTGAAGAACAAAACAACCCAAAAGTAAAAAATATAAAAACAACCCAGATGTGGGGACCAAATATTTCGAACACAAAATTACCAATTTCTTAAAATCCATTAAATAAAATGAGATCTCGAAGAAGATGGAAAAATCTAAAAAACTAAATAACATTCAGATCTGAAAGTGTGTGTGTGTATATATATATATATATATATATATATTTGAATAGGGAATGGAAAGTAACGATCCCCCAACCTGAACTCTCCGCCGACCCCAACAATGTCACCCTCAACACATCCATCCAAAACGCCAACACTTTGAACTCCATTCCAACCCCGAATGAACCCTCTCCACCCCTCCCAAAAACGACGGCGCAGAACAAAACAAATCTCGAAAATGACCACCTCCGGCGCCGTTAACGGACTCCGCGTCATTCGTATCCACTCCGACGACATTGACATTGACATTGACGACCCATCTCTCTCCAAAAGACGTCACCACATAATCTTGGATTTGGCCAAAGAAGTGGACGTGGAAGCCCTTATCGCCGTCTCAGTGGGCTTCCCAGCAGCGTCCCCACTATCGGCGGCATCGAACAGGCCAACTACATCATCATGCGTAACCACAATTTTAAAACACATATCTAAAAATCAAACATAGAAACATGAAAATGTGATGAAGACTCCCAGTGTTTGCCGATAACTTTTACCACAAACTCCGGTGATGAAGACTCTGGCACTTTATTCGAAAGTCAGAAAACAAAGAATTGTTAAAAGATACAAACTGGAGAAAAAATAAACAACTGTAACAGATTTTATTTTACCTCAAAAGTTTGAAATAAAAATTTGCATAAGGCCATTCACAATGGGTCCTTTAATCCCATTGTGGATCCTTTAGTTTGGTGTTTTTGACTCACAGTGAGCGGTATAATCGTTATAAATTGGAGTGGAGCCGCTTAGCATTCCATAAGTGGAGAGGAGGGATAATGGATTCTGTAGGTGGCAGAGGTGGGACAATATTGTCCGTTCCATGTCAGGCGAACAACTGTTGTCCGTCCCATGCCCAGAAGTACAACAGTTATCTGTCCCATGGATTAAACTACCACAGTCCAGACACAAGAGTTTTATCCACCTGGACCAGGCGGGATTCTTTTGTTCGCCCCACTTCATTTTTAACGAATTCGCACTGCGGAACTCACCCGTTAACTTCTCCCATAAACCCATAGGTTTGTGGGATCCCATTATGAATAGCCTAAGGAGTGAGAGAAATAAACAACTGTAACAAATGTTATTACTGAGATATTTGGACCTGCAAATGTTCTTGAATGTAGGGGTGGCAATTCGGGTTAGTCGTGTCATTTTCGGATCGTGTTGATTTTAATTTAAGTATAAGTTTTGGGTACTCTTAAATCTACACAAGCTAAGCGTGTTATGTTCGGGTCATGTTCGAGTTATTACCATAAACGGGTTATCGTGTCAAAAATTGTCAGCCATACTTGAATGAGTAGTTGTGTAAGGAGTGAGAGAAAGTATAAAATATTCAAATTAAAGTCAATCTGACAAAGAGATTTGTTATCTCGAGGCAAAGAGGGGTAGGTTTATTGAAACTTAAGAAAATGTAGAATGGAGAGAGAGTTGTCTATCTTAAGAGAGTACGCGTGCCTGTGTGATTTCTGCTCACATTTAATCTCAGCCGCGAGTCAGCTTTGATAAACATAAGATACAAATTCAAAGATTTCATCATAATCGTCAGTTGGGGAGACAAAAAAAAACTCCTCCTTTATTATATAGATATATACCCAAATTGTGTCCCTAAGTATTATCGTTATTGCAATGCAAGTGGTTGTATACGATAAAATGATGACATCTGTGTAATCGGTTAACTTAAAACTTTACTTTATTGAAGTTCCATTAACTTGGCCACATGGTACGGGGACCTAATCACTAACCTCAACTACCAAGAGAGAAAGGCCTATAAGACAATTTTGCACAGGAATAACAAGGGACTATGTTTCCTTGCCTTTCCCGATTTGATGCACTGTGGAGATACATATATCATCTCCATGCAAAATCCACGATAACAAAATTCTGTGATTACATCATTACTTAAATGTATTATTCTGGGTAGTAGTAGTCCGTATAAGGTTGGAAAAAAAATTCTTATAAATTTATGAATAAGAATATTAAGTAATATGAAAGTTACTAATAAAATTTGTATCTTACAAATTTATCCTTTTTGTTTTTGAAAACACAATTATTAATTTGGGACGAAAAAAATATTCAAAAATGTATAATAATAATAATAATAATAATAATAATAATAATAATAATAATAATAATAATAATAATAACAATAATAATAATAATAATAATAATAATAATAATAATAATAATAATAATAATAATAATAATAATGAGGATAATAATAATAATAACACTCATAAAATGATTTAAAATCTAAACTTACACTCACATGCATTAAGCATTATGTTCAATAACAACATCACATGCATTAAGAACTTACATATTAAAAAACTTCATCGACTCCTCTACTTTAAGAAAAATGTCTCCCTTGTACACATTAATAACTATTGATAAGATATATTAACAGATGTCCTTGATTTCCTATATCTTTTACTAATCAAAATATGACTCAAAGAAACTATAAATGTCCCTTTCATATAGATGTCGGTCAGTAAGTTTGAAAACACCCATTAATTGGACATCCCTTACTTTAACACTAAAAATGAATTGTAATTTTAATCTTTTTGAAATCTACATCTTCTATTTAACAAATAAAGCTTGAAGAAAAAATATTAGTTTATAATTATATATCGTAAAACTTTGGCTTTCCATGTACACTGGTAAAATGAAATTAAATAATTTAATAATTGCAAAACACCTTTTTTATTAGAGCAAGATAAAACATATAAGTGCACCAATTAAAATCCAGTTATATATTTTTCTCTTATATATTCCCTATGGTGTAACAAAAAAAAATATATTCCTTATGGCCACTTTCCTATATAAGATTTACTTTCGTTCACATGAAATAGCAAGAGACGTATTAAGTTGGTCGTCATAAAAATAAATAGAAATTTGCTTGGAAAACATGTATAATATGATCTTTTCTAACAACAATATTTAGTACTTGGCCTGACCCCTAGTGGTTGATACTCTTGTTCAATTTTCTCAAGTTATTCCTTCCTCTAATTGATATTTAATAAACCTCAAGGGTTGTCCAAGTTGGTAACCGCGTGTCGCTGTAAACTCACCTCTAGATTCGAAATTTGACAGTAGAGTCTTGAGGCCACGAATGGCGGGAATTAAATATATGTTTCGCAAGTCTTGTTCAGAGAGGAAAGATTAATTCGAGACGCACGTAAGCTGGCTAACATTACCCTTCATAACAAAAAAAAAAATTATCAGAGTATTTTGAGTACTTTTAATATGACAAAAGATGAACAAATTTAATGGAACAAGTGACAAACGATCTAAAAAATTGAAAACATTTAAAATTGAATTTAAAAAAATTATTCATTGAACACTTAAAATTACAAAGTAAAAAAAAAAGAAACTAAGCAATTAAATGTTCGAGTGAAGGTGCCAAACTATCACGTATTGTGTGTGACTCCCATGACTAAATATTTTATATTTTTAAATTGTCACACTAGGGGTCACGGTTTTGAATTGTTACCAACACTAACAAAAAGCTTAGGTGACCTTACCCCCATATATGGAGAGGTTGCTCCCATATCTCGAACCCGAGACCAACCGTAGCTTGGGTGAGGGTATTTGTCATCGCACCAAGGTACGACATCTACCAACACTAACACCAAATTAAAAATATATAAATTTGGTCACGGTTCTTAGCTGTGACCAAATATTATTGTTTATAATTTTGTCAAAATTTTGATCACGGTCCGAAACTGTTACCAAATTAAAAATAAAATAAAAAAATTAATTTTAATTTTAATCTTCTGCATCTCGAAAATATCTGTACATTTTTCAAACTGGTTTACATTTCTAAAAATAAATATTTAGTCACTACGCTATCTATAAATCAAAAAATAATAATATAATACGAATTAACTAACTAAAGCCATTAAATTATTCAACACAAATGATAATACATGCATGATTGCATGAATATGATAATAAGATCGCAATATCCTAATCGAAATTCAATGCAGTGATTATTTCTGTAAGGACATTATCTTATAAATGTCCAGGGTAGAATCTAGGATTTTTTTTGTTTGTCCTAGATCATAGTATGTATGTCTGGTACCGCTACATTCGGCACGTTGACACGATCATCAACGACGGCCTTGATCCGAATTCATGCATCCATCATCTATACACGTGCGTCATGCTTCATGCAACGTTCTTCTCAACCGTTCCCACTACTCCACTACGCAATATTGGCAAAATAATTTATTGGAGTTGTTTATATTTGCATAAATATTTGGAAATTTTTTAGAAAATATTTTTTTGAAGTCTGAAAATATTTTTTATCAAAAGCAGAATTTTTTCTAAGTGTAGAAGTGGAGTGTCTCGATCAACGAGCTCGTTCAAACGAGCTAGCACTGTCGTTCGAGCGAGATAAGCATCTCGCACGAAGTCGTTCGAGTTCGAGCGAGATGCCTATCTCGTTCGAGGGACGTCGCCGCCTCAATTTTTGGATAAATACCAGTGTACCTTCTACACGTTTTCCAAGTCTTTTACGCACCAGTTTTTGCGTTTTCACAGCCCAGAAAATAGACTTCACTTTTTAAAGGTTTTATACCTTTTCGATTCACAAATCCATTCCCATATATTTGTGTGAATCCTTAAACCTTCAAGAGAATCATTTTTACTCATCTGGAGTATCCTGTGGAGAAGCCTTCTCTCTTCTTCATTGCTGCCCTCCTGGAAAGGAAAAGTTCCAGCCGACAAATTTGTGGATAAGTCGTTCTCTTCTTCATTGCTGACCACCTGGAGTTCTTGTGGAAGATTTCAGTCGAGATATCGAAACCAACGCGTGAGGGTATTTCGTATGTCACTCTTATTTTCATTGTAATCCGTGTAACCTTTTCTTACAAATTATAGTGAAAATAAAAAGGGGTTGCCCCTTTCGGGGATTTTTCCTAAAATTGTTTGTTTTATCCTGCATGCTTTATTTTATTTAACTAAAATTTGGGATTAATTAAAATTAGATTTTATTTGATAATTCGCAATATTTCTGCTGTAGTGATTCTACAAATTGGTATCAGAGCGGGTTACGCTAATTTATCGCGTGATCCTGATTTTTTGAGGATTCACTTTCTGATACAATTTGTGTACTCACGTTTACAAATTGGTATCAGAGCCTGCTGCACTAAGTTATTATGTTTTGATCCTATTTTCACAAAAATGGCTTTTTATGGTTTTGATGATCTTCGATGTCAAATTTTTGAAAAAGTTAATTGGGAAATTCACACGAACTCTTGTTTTAAGTCTTCTGTTGAAAATAAATCTAAGAGGTATCCTTGTTGTGAGGGTGTTGGTCACACGTTAGATGAGTGTACCACAAATTTATAGAATAAATTGAATAAGCCGGTTTCTCGAGTTTGTACCCTTAGTGATAGTAATTCAGAAGAAGAAGTTTTTTATGCTTCTAGGCGAGAGCTTCCCACCCATGTGATTAGTGATGATAGTGAGGGTGATGGGAGTGAGGATGAAAGTGTAGATGAGCGTGAATTGCAAACAGCTTTCAATGAACTTTATGCTGAATCTTTGAAAATGAAGAAAGAAAATTTGAAATTGAAAGCTCAATTGAAAGAGTGTGCCTTAAGAATAATGATTTTTTAGTTGAAGAACTTAGGGGCACATGAGAAAATTTTGAAAGAGAAGCTTGAGTATGTCGAGGGTGAGAGGGATAGTCTTAGAGAGTTGATGGAGACTATGAAAAAGGAGATTTTAGAGTTTGAGGATTCTAGACGTGTACTTGAATCTAGGATAGGTGAACTTGAGGTGAAATTGAAAGATTCAAGTAAAGTGAAATTTGATTTGGAGTCTAGGTCTGAAAAACTTGATAAGATTTTAGGCACCGTCGAGATAAAAAAGGATAGGGGCGGGATTGGTCTTGAAAAATATGTTGCACCCATTTCCACACGTGTGAGAGAGCCTCCTAGGATTGTTAATAAAGAGGCACCTAAGTTTGTTAGGAAAGAGCCCCCTAGGAACATCGTGAGAGAATCTCCTAGGATCATTAGGAGAGAGCCACCTAGGCAAATTCATAGAGAACCACCTAGGAATCTGAGGAGAAGGCCACCTTTAGGTAACACTCACCGCTCGATTTACACTTGCACACATTGTGGTAGGCAAGGTCATCTTAGGCGTTTCTGCTACAAGCTTTTAAATGGACCTAGAAAACATAAAAAGAGAGTCACACAGATTCCCCAAACCCCGACACTCCGCTAAACACTCGGATTTAGAGGCTTATGGTCTATGTGTTCATGATTTCCGTTTGCTTACACATGATTCTTCTCTTGCCATATCATATAGATGATTGTGTTTTCATGTTTGTCATATGCTAGCTTTTTTTTCATGATATATTTGTTTGCTAGTGTTATGACATGTGTACTTTTTGTATAAATTTTTGAAAATTTTGAAAAATACAAAAAGATTTTATTTTGATAAAATTTTTGAAAAATTCAAAACGATTTTTGTATTTTGTTTGCACCATTTATGGATAAATACTTAGGATGACCGAGTCACTATTTCATTCCATTTATCCATGTGACAATTTGATAGTGTTATGAGACAATATATCATGTCATTTATGTGCTTTACAACGTTTGGAGTCATTGAGATGTAATTAGTTGTTACTTCCTGCATGTTTGACTCACTTGTCATTTACTTCACACGTTCACGGATTTGTTTGATTATTGTACTTGTCTATCACATGTTGGTCGAGTGTTTTCATCTCAATCTTGTCCTTAAAATGAACCGAATGCAATAATACGAGAGTAATAAAAGTAGTGCATGTAAAAACCATTGCCCGTGAGGAATTTGTTTAAATTTGAAAAAATAATGAGTGACACGGGAAATGGCTGCGAGTGAATAATAATCACATCGTGACAGCCACCGTTTGAAAAGAGCCCGCATAAAAAATTAAGGCAATAAAAAGATGAAATATGCCCAAATTTTGGGCCAATAGGTTTTCTCTAAGTTGAGAATTTAGTACCTCTTTAGATATAAAATATTGCATTATTATATATGAAGGAGTTTTGGATGGATATATCAATGGGTTTGCACGTCCTTTGAAAAGTTCTCGAAACGGCACCAAATAGTTTTGGACGTTATTGGTGTGGAAATCATCAGTCTTTGATTTGTTGATTTGCATAAGACGATGTCATCTAAATCCAAAAAAATTTACACCTAAGGATACTTTTGATGTTCATTTGTTAGGGGTACACGTATGTATAATGCACATGTGATTGATTGAGTTTATTTACCTATCCAATGTGTTCACACCCATACATTCCATTTCCATGACTTGGTTGTTTTAGTTTAAATCCATGGTGTGATTTTTGTTATCTTATTTTTGTATAAAACATTTGAAAAATCAAAAATAGTTTGTGAATGTTTTTGGGACATACCTTTGCATGCGCGTTGATTGATTCATATTTGCTATGCATTTTTATCGTGACACTCCATGTTTTGATTGTTTCTTCTTATCTGTCTATTTGGGGACATCATAAAAAGGGGGAGAACGAATTATGATTTTATGGGGGAGTTTTCATTATAGGGGAGATTTGATTATATTGATTGATTTATTATTATATCATTTCAAACTCGGTGCGTCACGAAGGTTTTTGCTTTTTCTCATGTGTGTAGGTACAAAGATTGATGATCATTATGTTGCACACCCTGATGAGAAAAGCTTTGAGAGTTTCTGAAGAGCTGAAGTTTTGAAGATGTTGAAGTTTGATTGAAGACATGACATTTAGAATTCTCAGTTTGAGGATTTAATGGGGATATTATCTTGTATGTCAATTGATAGCATAATTCAGATTTTTATGTATGTACCGGCATAGACATAGGGGGAGATTTGTAAGGACATAATTTTATAAATGTTCAGGGTAGAATCTAGGAATTTTTTGTTTGTCCTAGATCATAGTATGTATGTCTGATACCGCTACATTCGGCACGTCAACACGATCATCCACGACGGCCTTGATCCGAATCCATGCATCCATCATCTTCACACGTACATTATGCTTTATGCAACGTTCTGCTCAACCATTCCCACTACTCCACGACGCAATATTGGTAAAATGATTTATTGTAGTTGTTTATATTTGCATAAATATTTGGGAATTTTTTAGAAAATATTTTTTTGAAGTTTGAAATATTTTTTATCAAAAGCAGATTTTTTTCTAAATGTAGAAGCGGAGTCCCTCGATCGATGAGCTCGTTCAAACGAGCTAGCATTGTCGTTCGAGTGAGATAAGCATCTCATGCAAAGTCGTTCGAGCGACGTCGCCACCTCGATTTTTGTATGAATACCAGTGTACCTTCTACACGTTTTTCCAAGTCTTTTATGCACCAGCTTCTGTGTTTTCACAGCCCATAAAACAGGCTTCACTTTTTTAAGGTTTTATACCTTTTTGATTCACAAATCCATTCCCATATATTTGTGTGAATCCTTAAAGCTTCAAGTGGATCGTTTTTACTCATTTGGAGTATCCTGTGGAGAAGCCGTCCCTCTTCTTCATTACCGCCCTCCTGGAAAGGAAAAGTTCCAGCCGACGAATTTGTGGAGAAGTCGTTCTCTTCTTCATTGCTGACCACCTAGAGTTCCTGCGAGAGATTTCAGCGGAGACTTCAAAACCGACGCCTGAGGGTATTTCTTATGTCACTCTAATTTTCATTGTAATCTGTGTAACCATTTCTTACAAATTATAGTGAAAATAAAAAGGTTTTGCCTCTTTCAGGATTTTTCCTGAAATTATTTGTTTTCTCCTGCATGCTTTATTTTATTTGATAAATCATCTAGATGCATGTTTTAGGGTTTAACTAAAATTTGGGATTAATTAAAATTGGATTTTATTTGAGAAGTCGCAATATTTCCGTTGTAGCGATTCTACAATTTCCTTCCGCAAAACAAGACTTTAAATGTTCCTTCTCCAACTAGGCCTATAAACAAGACTTTAAAATATTTCAAATAGTAAATAACAAAGGACTTGAATCCCAAAATAACTTTGTGATGCCTACATAGCCAAAATGACATAAAAGTCCACATAGTTCGTAAGATGAAAAAGGTTGGGATCTAAATTATAATCCAAATCTAGAGTATCTCTTTTGATTTATGAAAATATATGTGAAATGTGTTGAAAGTGTAGACAATTGTGAGAACACTCTTAATTGATAATTATAGTATAGGCTCCCTTTTGGGGATTTTTTATATATGAAAATATATGTGAATATATATATATGATAATTAAAAAATGAGATTAGCGATACAAGCTAAAAATGAAATAATGTAATAAAATGGAATTAGTGTTACCAATAAGAGACTTCGATGCCTTGTGTCTCGATGAACATCATATGACACAAATCACGAATCGAGGCAACCACATATATATTGAACATTAACAGATTATTTGACTATATATATGGTTACCTCAGATTGGCGATTTGTTATTAGTGTTGCATTCAAAACTTAAGCAGAACGGCATAATGATATTTTGCAAAATATGAGCGATGGGAAAGTAAGTGTAAAAGAACTAATATATGAGTAGAAGATACACAATTGTAATTAAATATGACGGTTGTTCTCATACATACGATACAAATAGGGTTTTCATACAAGAATTAACTAAAATACACACACACACTTAAACACACACGCATTCAAATACACCGGCACAAATACTGAAACCCATACACAAGCACTAAAACATGCACACATTCAAGCATAAACACACACACACACACGCGTGTGCGCGCGCGGGCATTGAAACACATACACACACATACTAAAATGTATACAGAAAGAGAGAGAGATGGGGGCGCTGGCAAAGAGAGAGAGAGAGGGGGGAGGGAAATCTAGGTGGAGAGAGGAGGTATGAAAACACTCCTATTTTAATACCAGGTGTCCAATCCTCTACTAAAATATAATCGACATCTCAATATGGATCATTCTCAGCATCAATGTCGAGGTAATAATATAACATAAAGAATACAAATAATCCATACAACCACAATAACAGACTAAATATCATGCATAATAAATAATAAGGGTGCACGGAATAACCATCGATCACCAAATAACATCCTCAATGTAAATTGAGAATACGGGATGTGATACCAATTTATGAATTCGCAAATTATCAATAAATTAAAGTTATTTAATTAGATTCAATCTCAAACCAATTTTATTAAACACTAAACATGCATCTAAGTGATTTAACAAATAACGCATGCAATCAAAGATTAAGGAAAAATCCTCGCTATGCAAAACCTTTTATTCCAATCATGTTTGCAAATAACGCAACTTACAACACACTAGAGGAATCTGCAATGAACTCCCTTAATAATCCACATACACCACGGCCTATAACCAATGACTCCCTCGCGAATCAAAAGAACCACAGCTCATCCTTCAGCAGTGAATACCCTTAAGTATCTCTAAGTTAGAAGTAGAGATCGCACTCCACAAGAGTAGACTTCGACAAGAAGTGTTTGGGTTCCAAAGATGATTCACAAAAGTAATTGGGATGTATTTGTGTGAATCAAAAAGGTTTTTATCCCTAAAAAGTGAAGACTTAATTGTAGCAGTTCTGCAGATTTCGCAAACAAAAAGTATTAATTGAAAAGCTTCACGAAAGAGGTATTTATAGCCGAACAAAAAAGTTGAGACGATGAAGGTCGTTTGAACTACTTCTCAATGTCGTTTGAACGAAATTAAGATGTCGTTAGATGATTCTAAGGAATTATCTGAGAAACGACATGAAAATAAAACAATATGAGGTCGTTTGAATCAAGGAATGAACAACCCAAGAAACGACCTAGGAACGACATATGCTTGTCGTTTGAACGACATAAGCATGTCATTTCAACGATTGAAGTGAAAATATTATTTTTTAAAGTCTGCCTATAGGTCTTTCAAAAAAACATTTTGAGTTAGAAAAACCGCCTCATTTTGATTCAAAATAGTTTAAAAAAATATCCCAATACTTAGTAAAAAATCTAAGTAACTCAAAACAAAATCTATACGAAAGTATACCTCATGTCTCGCATATGTAGAAGATACTTGATATTCGGATCTGTATTTTTGAACATGTGAATGTGAACCTCCTTGACGGTTGTAGCGGGATATGACATACTCAATGTAAAATAGGGAATCTCCCCCTATGTCTACACCGGTGAAAAATAAAAATAATTTGAATTATTAACAAATGTCAGATATAAATCTAATACTCTCACATGCACCCAAAAGGGGAAAGATACCAAATATGCAAGTCTTCAAAAAATTTCAATTTTTAAATCTTCAAATCTCTTTGCTTTTTGATCTTCTTTGTTTGATTTTTAAATCCTCATCAAAGTCCTACACTCAATAAACAAAGTAAATACTTTCTTGACGTATCGAGTTTGAAATGAGATAAATCAAATAAAGTAAATCAAATAAAATCAATTATCCCCCGTAATTCAAATTCTCACTCCCCCATAATTCATAATTCGTTCTCCCATTTTTTGTTTGTCTGAAATAGACAAGGAAAAGAATAAAACATAATAAATACAGAGTGGGTCACGACAAGCATAGCAAATCCTCACAATTAAGCTCATGAAATGCTAAACTCAAAAGGTTACACAAACTATTTTTGGTTTTTCAAATATTTTCTACCAAAAATAATTTATAACAACAACACACACCATGAATTTACACTACGATAACCAAATCATGGAAACAGAATGAATGGGTGTGAACAAACTCGATAGGAAAATCAACTCAAACATACATAACATATGTGCACGATGAATATGGATACTCCTAATGAACTCAAAATCGTCCTTGGATGTAAAAATGTTCAATTCAAATGATATCGACTCAATCTAATCAACTAATGAAAGTCTAAATTGATTTCCACACCAATAACGTCTAAACTATGTAACGCTTTTTCAAGACTTTATCGACGTGCAACCCCGTTAATTTCCAACCAAACTCCCTCATAAATAATAATTCTTTTTATTTTTCTAATGAGGTGCTAAATTATATTTTTAAGAGATTTTCTATTGGCCCCATTTTGGCATATATTTCTTTTTTATTGCCTTAATTTTTTCTTGGGCTCTTTTCAAACGGTGGCTTTTAAACGAGTTTATTATACTCTCAAAGCCTTTTTCGTGTTCATTCATATTTTTTATATTAAATAAATTCCTCATGGGGAGCGTTTCTTACATGCATTACTTTCATTGTCAAGTTTTATCGCATTTGGTTGGTTTTAAAGATACGATTGAGATGAAAACACTTTGACCAACATGTGATAGACAAGTCCAATAAGAAAATAAATCCGTGCACGTGTGCATTAAAGGAGACTAAGATTCAAACCTGTAGAAAGTAATCACAAATATCATCTTAATGACTCCAAATATTATAAAACATATGGATGAAATGATGTATCGTCTCAAAACACTATCAAATATTCACATAGATAATGGAATGAATTTTTGACTTGGTCATCCTAAATGTCCATCCATAAGTGGTGTAAAAAGAAATATAAAAGTCTTTTTGTCTTTTTTGAAAACATTTAAAAAATAATAATCTTTTTGAATTTTTTGAAAAATATATCAAAATGGAAAAAGTAAATACAATGGTAGTACACACCAACTATAGGCATAAAATATCATCATGGAAATCATCTATGCTAGCAAACAAGCCTAAACCTCAATCATTAGGTCCGGAGGAGTTTTTCAAAGGTGGTAACATTCTATGAAAAACATCCATCAAATCCTGTGAAGTGTCGACTAAATACTCAACTTGCTCTCTAAAATTCTCAAAATCTCTCATGTGATGTGCAGGAGCATGCAAAGTATCATATATGGGTGTGTGTGTGGAAACACATGTAGTAGCATAACGAGGTAAAAAATTTCAAGACACACCACCCAACTTAAAGAAAAATTTTCTAAGGTATCCTCTTTTTTTGAAATGGGAATAAACATAGACGGGTGTAGGAGCACCTCTCTCAAAACAACTAGGATGCGCTCTCTTATGGGGAAAAGAATGCCTAGGTGGGTTAGATTGAGAGCCATGTGGATTTATCATAAACTCGAGAATCGACTCGGGTGAAATATGAGAAGTAGACTCATCGTCATAACCTATTCCTAGTCTCTCAACATTACCCAAATCGGGACCGAAGAGCATCTTTCCAACCTTCTTAGATGTGTCCTCTATAGTGACCTTAACCTCTCGGGAACGTTCAAGATCTCTCTCGAGGTAGGATACACGGACTTCAAGTTCACTCTTTTTCTAGCCTAAAACGATTAACTGGTCACATAAAGAAACTCTCCCCTTCTCGAGTTGACTCACTGATGCCTCACTCTCCCTCAGAACTTCTATATCTTTCTCCAAATCTAACACCTTAAGATCTAACTCTTTATTTAACTTTTTCATCTTTAAAGTCTCGGTGTACAAATCTCTAAACGCATTTTGGAGATCCCCTTTTCCCTCACTTCCAATTTCATCCTCATACTCACTATTCCCCGAATGGCACGAAACATCATTGAGGCTCTGACGTATACAAGTGTCCTCGTCATCGTGGGACAAACTAGATGTGCTCATGTGACTAGCCATGAAAGCAATGCACTTTCCATGCGGTGGTTCATTCCCAAAATCATCCAACTCGATGTCACTATCACTAAGAGTGGTCGTGTTAGAAATTTTCTTGCATTTCCTCTTTAGCACTGTGGGATACTCAAACGCTTTGTTCCCTTTGACCTCGCACTCATAATATCTCACCTCTTCCTCTTTCTCACCACTCGCTTTGGACTCATCTTTCTTTTTATTTTTCTCAAAAATATTTTTATTGAAAGAACTTTCTTTGCAAAGTTTGAGAAACTTTTTTAAAAAATTTGCAAACAAGGCCAAGTCATCTAAATCAACCTCACACTCAGATTCAAATGCACAAACTCTCTCCTTTTCTTTTTCTGAACGTGAGTTTTTAAAGCTACCCCTATATCCTTAGGCTTAACGGTTTGGGGAAACATGTCAATTTCATAACTTTGAAGGTCTCCTAAGAGCTGCTTTAACCTAAGTGAATCAAACATCCCCAATAAACTTAAAACAGTGACCTTAGGAATAAATAGCTTCGGAAATGACTTCAAAATATTTTAACAAATCTCAACTCCTCAATTTTCTTACCCAAATTAAAACTCATGCTAACTATGTCCCACAACCTAGCATAAAACTCATAAAAACACTCGAACTGTAACATAGTGATAGTCTCAACTGGTGGTCAAAATTTGCAATTTTGACTCCTTAACCACATTGGTATCCACATATGTCAACTGGAAGATATCCCGTGCCTCTTTAGACGTGGTGCACATCATAATACAATGGAACTTGTCAGGGGTAGCGGCTCCAGAAATAGCACTAAGGCCACGGGAGTTATAGGTACTCCATTTATAATCATCCTCAGTCCAATCAGACACGGGTTTGGGATTTGTGACATTTTCAACGGTGACAGTGTGAGGAGTACACCCTCTTTCACATACGAGCCAAACTCTTTCATCAATTGCTTTTAAACAAGATCTCATGCGAGCTTTCTAATAGGCATAATTTGTGCCATCAAAGGCAGGCATCCGATTATATAAGTTATCCTTCGGAAAAATTGTGACTTTTCAAAAATCCAAATTTTCAACACGATTGATATCACAAAAAAAAAATGCGAAAAAGTATCAATCGATAATTTTGAGTAACCTGCTCTGATACCAGTTTAAGAATGTGGGATGTGATACCAGTTTAAACTTATTTAATTAGAGTCAATCTTCAAACCAATTTGATTAAACCTTAAACATGCATCTAAGTGATTTAATAAATAAACCATCCAATCACTGATTAACGGAAAATCAAATTCAGGAAAAGGCCCCGTAGGGCAAAACGTTTTATTTCAATAATGTTTGCAAATCGAAACTTACAACACCCTACAGAAATCTACAACGAACTCCCTTAATAATCCTATAAAAAGTCGGTGATCGCTTAAATAAGCTCTGATACCAATTTTTAAAAGTGCGGTATGGTATTAATTTAAATAAATTTCGCAAATTTCCAATTTAACCTTATTTAATTGGAGTCGATTACCAAACTAATTTTATTCAGACCTAAAACATGCAACTACGTGTGGATAACTCAAATCAATATAAATAATTGTTGAAACACATATTTCAGGAAAAAAAATATTTTGGGTAAAACCTTTATTTCACTATGTAAAATAAATCGCAACTTACATACACAATGAAATTTGCAATGATTACTCCTC
This sequence comes from Sambucus nigra, assembly GCA_949130495.1. Lineage (NCBI taxonomy): Eukaryota > Viridiplantae > Streptophyta > Magnoliopsida > Dipsacales > Adoxaceae > Sambucus > Sambucus nigra. The sequence continues at coordinate 412,650,721 of OX422212.1, forward strand.
AGAACAATCACATAGGCACGCAGCCTAGAGTCAGCAATGGAACAGCCGCAGCAGTCCACATGAACACGCAGTCTAAACAATCAGGAACACCCTCGAGCACTCCCAATCAACACGCAGTCGTAGTCAACCGTATAGATAACACTCCACAAAGAAATAACTTCACCAAAGTTTTATTACGCAGTCGTAGTCGGTCGTAGAGATAACACTCCACAAAGAAATAACTTCACCAAAGTTGTATATTTAGTTCCAAAACAATTCACATTAAGATTGGGATGTTTTTTGAATTGAAAACAAAAAGGATTAAACCCTTACAAGAAGAAGACAAAGGTAATCTACTGTTATCAGTTTTTGCGGAATGAAAAACGTCAAGTCTTCTTAATGAAAACGGAGTGGTTTAACACACTTTATATAAAAAAAACTTAAGGCGGTGCATCGCTCAAACGAAACTAGTATGTTGCTCGAACGACTTCCCACAACATTATCCTGTCACTCGAAGGACCAGCGTAAAAAAATAAATTTTTATTTCGTCAAAAAACTCTGCCTTAACACTTAGAAAAAAATCTTTGACAAAAACCTTCGCTTTTACACTTAGAAGGTTTTTAGAAAAATTATCCCAGCACTCTAAGTGAACTGTTAAGGTACTTAAACACAATCTTACCAAAATTAATCTCGCGGAGGCTTGAATGTTGAAGAACTTTGATATTCGGATCCGTGTTGATGCATGATTTAACTTGAAAAAGTATTCGACAGTTGTAGCGGTATACGACATACGCAAATGTAATCTAAAAATAAAATAATTTCCTTACAAATCTCCCCCTATATGTATTCCGGTACAATATAAAACCATCTGAATTATCAAAACAAAATGCCTATATAAATATAATGCCCTCCCATGAACCCAAAACTGAAAAGGTACTAAGCATGTAAGTCTAAAACTTTTCTTCAAAAATCTTCAACATTAAAAACTTCAAATTTTTAAACTTTTCTCATTAGGATGTGTAAACTATTGATCTTCAATATTGTACCTAAACACATGAGACAAAGAAAATACCTTCGTGACGCATTGAGTTTGAAATGATATAAGAATAAATCAATCATCAATAATCAAATCTCCCCTATAATGCAAAACTCCCCCATAATTTGTTCTCCTTCTTTTTATTTGACCGAAATAGACAAGAAAATGAATAAACAAAACATGGAGTGTCACGATAAAAAAATGCATAGCAAACATGGATCAAACTACGCTCATGCAAAGGAGTAACTCAAAAGCTTTCCACAAACTATTTTTTATTATTTGATTTTTCATACAAAAATGCAAAAATAATTTTACAAAAATCACACACCATTAATTTACACTAAGATAACCAAATCATGGAAACATAATGAATGGGTGTGAACATATTCGATAGGAATACAATCATGCATAATATATGTGCATGATGAATATGGATACTCCTAACAAATGAACTCAAAATCGTCCTTAGGTGTCAAATAATGTGAATTCATATGACATCAACTCAATCTAATCCACACATCAAAGTCTAAAATGATTTCCACACCAATAATGTCTAAAACTATGAAATTATTTTTCAAGACTTTGTCAGGACGTGCAAACCCGTTTTATATTTCATCCAAACACCCTCATAAATAATATATCTTTTATTATTTCTTAAGGTGGTCTATTTTTCTCTCCTTAGAGAAATCCTATTGGCCCCATTTTTGGCATATTTATCTTCTTATTGCCTTTAAATTATTTCTTTGGGCTCTTTTAAAATGGTGGCTTTCACGACGAGTTAATTTTATACTCTCGTAGCCCTTTCTCCTGAACACTCATCATTTTTTGAAATTTAATTCCTCACGGTAAACGGTTATTACATACACTACTTTCACTATCAAGTTTTATCGCATTTGGTTCGTTTTAAAGACATGATTGAGATAGAAACACTTCAACCAACATGTGATTTGACAAGTACAATAATCAAACAAATTCATACATGTGTGCATTAAACGAAACTAAGAGTCAAACATGTAGGTAGTAATCTTAAATTTCATCTTAATGACAACAAAAAAAAATGATGATGCATATCAAAACACTATCAAACAGTCACATGGATAAGGAATGATATTGTGACTCGACGATCCTAAATGTTCATTCATAAACGATGTAAAACAAAATACAAAACTCTTTTTGTATTTTTCAAAAAAATTATTAAAATAAAATATTTTTGTATTTTTCAAAAGTTTTATCACAAATAAAAATCCAATACAAAAAGTACACGTGTCATAACACTAGAAAATATATAATCATGAAGCACAACTACTGTATGACAAACAAATCATGCAAACAAATATCCATAAGAAATAGCGTGTGACGCATCATGTGAAAGCATGTGAGAATCAATCGACGAAGCATTTAGCATCTCCAAAATAGATTTCCTAACCCAAACAGGTGTGTACCTAACTCGAAGGGTTATGAGAACCGATGGGATACTACCCTTAAAATTCTTAGGACCTCTTCCAAGATCAAAACAAAAACGCCTAAGGTGACATTTCCTACAACATTGTGAGCATGTGAAAACGGATGGAACGACACCTATGGGTTGACCTTTTCTAACGCCCTTAGAATTGATTGGCCTTCTAAAATAAATATGGTCTTGGCTTTAACACTTGAAACTTTAGAACTCAACGAGCCACTACCATTGCTACCAACACTACTTGAGTCTGTCAAATCATTTTTCATCTCCAAAATTTTTTACTCAAGCAAAGAATTAGACTCTTCTAATTTTAGGGACTCATTCTCCAAATTTTCAATTATTCCTAAAAGTTATCACGTTCTCCCTTAAAATACACACACTTATCCCTAAGAGTCTCTTCATCTGGCATAAACTCATCGATTAAAATATTTTTATCCTCTTTGGCACAAACACAAATCCTAGAATTTTTAAAGTCCTCCAATTCTTTTTCTAAAAATAGGAATCTATTATCACTATCCTTTTTGGACAATTTTCAAGCATTAAAGTCATGGCCCAAGGAAACAAACTTCTCATGATAAAAATCTCTTTGATTTAGAACCGTTTGCAAAAGATCCTCAGCGGATTTAACACAAAATTTTCTTTTTCAAAAAATCAATTCTTTTCGCAAACGTAAATTTAAAAAACGTCAAATTCAAAGAAGACTTAAGGTGGTGCATCGCTCAAACAAAGGTCAAATTCAAAGAAGACAAAGGTAATCTGTTTTTAGCAGTTTTTGCAGAATGAAAAAACGTCAGGTCTTCTAACAAAAATGGAGTGGTTTAACGCGCTTTATATAAAAAACAAATAAGGCGACACGTCGCTCGAATGAAACTGGTATGTCGCTTGAACGAAGCAGGCTTTCGCCCGATCGACTTTGCGCGACATCATCCTCTCGCTCGAACAAGCTAACTCTATCGCTCGAACAATGAGCGTAAGAAAATAATTTGTTATTTCGTCAAAAAACTATGCCTCGACACTTAGAAAAAATTCTTTGGCGAAAAGCTCCGCTTCTACACTTAGAAACTTTTTTAGAAAAATTATCCCAACACTATAAGTGAACCGTTAAGTTACTTAAACACAACCTTGCCAAAATTAATCTCGCGGAGGCTTGAATGTTGAAGAACTTTAATATTCGGATCCGTCTTGAAGCATGATTAAACTTGTATAAGTCTTCGATGGTTGTAGCGGTATACGACATACTCAAATGTAAACCGGACAGTAAAATAATGTCCTTAAAAATCCACATAAACCGCAACCTAGAACCAGTAATGACTCTCGTGAGAATTACGAGAATCGCAACTCCTCCTTCAACAGTGAATACCCTCGAGTATCCCCAAGTTAGCAGTAGAGATCGCACTCCACAAGAGTAAACTTCGACAGTATGTGTTTGGCTTCCAAAGAAGATTCACAAAAGTAATTGGGATGTGTTTGTGTGAATCAAAAAGGTTTTCAGCCGTAAAAAGTGAAGACTAAATTACAGTAGTTTTATATATTTCGTAAACAAAAAGTCCTAATTGAAAAGCTTCACGAAACAGGTATTTATAGGTTAACAAAAAATTTGAGGCGGCGAAGGTCGTTAGATGCTTCTAAGGAACGACCTAAGAAATGACATAAAAAGTAAAACAGTATGAGGTCGTTTAAAGCAAGGAAGGAACGACCTAAGAAACGATGTAGAAACGGCATATGCATGTCGTTTGATCCTGACGTTTGAACGACATAAGCATGTCTTTTGAACGATATTGCTTTGTCGTTTGAACGATTGAAGTGAAAATATTATTTTTTAAAGTCCGCCTACAAGTCTTTCAAAAAACATTTTAAGTTAGAAAAAATGCCTAATTTTTTATTTAAAACAATTTAGAAAAATATCCTAATACTTAGTAAAAAAATTTAAGTAACTCAAAACAAAAAGTATACGAAAGTATACCACATGTCGCGCATATGTAGAAAATGATAAATATTCGGATCTGTATTCTTGAACATGTGAACTTCCTAGACGGTTGTAGCGGGATATGATATACTCAATGTAAACTAGGGACATTGGAAAATATATCCTTACATAAACTTAAATAATAGTTCAATACTAAATACAAGTTTGATAAAATATAAAAGTCTGCAGAGAAACAATCTATCATCTTCGGGCAACACGGCCAATAATAAATGGAAAAATATTTGATCTAATCTCGAGCAAGAATGAATGAAATGTCTAAGTAAGAATTAACAGCTACCATTGGCAAGAACGGATCTATCCTTGTTATCCCGGTTGTTATTGCTACACACCTAGGGTGTAAAAAGAAAATGGGGAAAGACAAGATTATACGTGTCAGAGTCCGTAGAGTAAAATATTTTTGCAAGTAAATAATTGTTATAAATCGTTTAAAACCATAGTATATTTCTTTCAATATTAACCGATCACACTCACTTGAGATAAACCTCACCTCTCAACTACAGTGCGCACCTAACGTGTTCTTTTTTAATTTTTCTAATTAAACTATCCGGTCTAACTAGGATACACAACTGCTACGTAAATTCAACTCTGCTAACACTCACTATTAGCTAAGTCTAACTACTTTCATTAGGTATTCATTTAAAATATTATATAAGGACGTAATTTTATAAATGTCCGGGGTAGAATCTAGAAATTTTCTATTTATCCTAGATCATAGTATGTATGTCTGATACCGCTACATTTGGCACGTCAATACGATCATCCTCGACGGCCTTGATTCAAATCCATGCATCCATAATCTTCACACGTGCAATTTGCTTCATGCGACGTGCTGCTCAACCGTTCCCACTACTCCACTTCGCATTATTGGTAAAATGATTTATTGGAGTTGTTGATATTTGCATAAATATTTGGGAATTTTTTAGAAAATATTTTTTTGAAGTCTGATTCGTTTTTTATCAAAAGCATAAATTTTTCTAAGTGTAAAAGCAAACTTGCCTCGGTCGACGAGCTCGCGAGATCTCGTGCGAACGACATCTCTCTGTCGTTCAATCGACATGAGGATGTCGCGCAAACTCGTTCGAGCGACACATGTCCTTCATTAGAGCGATATGTGTATCTCGTTCGAGCGACGCCACCACCTCGATTTTTGTATAAATATCGGGGTTCATTCTACATGTTTTCTAAGTCTTTTTCACACACGATTTATGCATTTTACATCCCAAAAAATAGACTTCATGTTTTAAGGTTTCATGCCTTCTTTATTCACATAAACACTCCCATAAATATATGTGAATCTTTAAACCTTCAAGAGGGTTATTTTTACTCATTTGGAGTAACTTGTGGAGAAGCCGTCTCTTCTTCATTGTTGCCCACCTGGATTTCTTGCAGGAGATTCCAGCCGACGACATCGAAACCGACACCTGAGGGTATTACGTATGTCACTCTTATTTTTATTGTAATCCGTGTAACTGTTCTTTACAAATTATAGTGAAAATAAAAGGTTTTGCCCCTTTGGGGGATTTTTCCTCATTTGTGTGTTTTGTTTGTGATTGACTGTTCTTGCATGATCATATTGATTTCAATCACACCTAGATGCATGTTTTAGGATTTAATTAAAAAACTGAGTTTAATTAAATAATTTCTTTGTTTGAACAAAAGCACACTCTTCAAATTGGTATCAGGGACAATTACACAATTATACCGTGTAATTTTCTATAAAATTTTTCTAAGATTCAATTTTCTGAAAAATTGATTTTTGAAAAGGGCGTGTTCAAAATGGAGAAATTATATAATAAAATGTCAATTTTTTACTGGACAAATTATGCTTACTGGAAAGTTCGCATGAAATCTGCTTTAAAAGCCAATGATGAAAGAGTTTGGATTTTGGTTGAAAGAGGGTGGACACCTCTCTCCATCACTGTTGATAACGTGACTAATTTAAAAAATTTGACTGCATGGACGGAAGAAGAATTTAAATGGTCATCTTTTAACTCTAAGGGTCTAAGTGTTATTTCTAGATCCGTCACACCTGACGACTTCCGACAGATAATGACGTGTACCACGTCAAAAGAGGCATGGGTTGTTTTACAACTTACCCATGAAGGAACTAATGCTGTGAAAGAATCAAAACTCCAAAACTTAACAACTCAATTTGAAACTATCACCATGCTTGAGACTGAATGTTTTGATGAATTTTATGCTAGGTTATCTAATATTGTAAACACTAGCTTGAATCTTGGTGAACACCTTCCTAATGCTAGAGTTGTTAAAAACATTCTAAGATCACTGCCTAAGCGTTTTATCCCTAAAGTCACTGTGCTAAATTCTATGGGTAATTTAAACACTCTTAAATTAGAGGAACTTGTAGGAGACTTACAAACGTATGAAATTGATATGTTTCCTAAATCTGTCAAGCCTAAAGATAACGGAATTGCACTTAATGCCCAGGATAGGAAGAGTGAGGGGTCAACAAGAAAGAGAGTTGAGTCATCTAGAAAAAGGTAGATAGAAACGTCTGATTCCGAGTGTGACTTTGATTTAGATGATTTGGCTCTATTTGCGAAAAAAATCAAGAAAATTCTCAAATTCAAAAAAAATGGTAATTTCAAAGATAAAAAGAATTTTGAGAAAAATAAGTTTGAAAAGAAAAATGAAAAATATTTTAAAAACCCTCCTAAGAAAGACCGTGAGAGATGCTATGGGTGCGACGGTAAGGGTCATAGAGCTTTTGAGTGTGCTACTAGGCTGAATAAACTTGCCAAAGAAAGGGGCAAAATTATCCTTAACGCTACCCTTAGTGACGACAGTGAGGTCGAGTTGGTGGACCTTAGAGACGAGTCACCGCATGAGTGTAACTTCACCGCATTCGTGGCTAGTCATGTGAGTACCTCTAGTGATCCTCACGACGATGAAGATGATGCTTCACAGGGACACCTCGACAGTGAGAACGAAGTGAGTCGAGGGGAGGATGATGCAAGTGAGAGCGAGAGTAATCTTCAATGCGCTTATGCTGAGTTTTATAACGAGTCATTTAAAACCAAAAAGCATAAGAAAGCGTTAGTTCTCAGGATCACCGATTTAGAGAAAGATTTAGAAGAAGCGAGAGAGAGAGAGTCCTCCACCTGCACTACCTTGAGAGAGAGAGAGAGAGATTCTGACTGTGTTGAGAAAGAAAGTTTGTTTAGAGAGAGAGAGAGAGAGAGAGAGAGAGAGAGAGAGAGAGAGAGTTATTTTGAGAAAGAGAAAGGGGACTTGACTAAAGAAGTGGATAGTCTTACGAGTGAGCTCCATTCCTCCATGGAAACTTGGAAGAAACTTGAAGCCCTTGTAGCCCAGTTTACTCATGATCTTGAGAGAGCATGGGAAGTCAAGGTTCAAATCGAGGATAGATCTGGAAAGATGCTTCTCGGTCCCGCTTTAGGTTTTGGAGATAGGAAGGGAATACGTTTTGACGGTGCCTCCACGTCCCAAATTGCACCTGGACCAGTTCCTGAGTTTACTACGACTCCATATGGCCATCGTCAAAAACCACGAAGAAGAGTTCGACCAAGAAAAGCAAACCAATATCCGCTTAAGACTGTGTTCTTTTGTATGTACTGTAAATAAAAGGCCACCTCATGGAGTTTTGCAATAGTTTGGGTCGGACACGACATACTACTGCTCCACCACATCGTACTGATGATTTTACCAGTTTGAGAGAGCGTGTTGAGTTTTTAGCCGCCACATCACAAAGTTTGATGGAAGAATTTTGACGGATGTCTTTGTCATCAGTAAATGCTTCCCGCATCCCGGCAAAAACCAACAACAACAAGGGTAAACAAAAGGTTACCACTTTTTGGGTACCTAAGAAAGATAAAAAGGCCCTTATTTTCTATGTCTCTCTCAAAGCACATAATACCTCATAGTGGTATTTCGATAGTGGGTGCTCCAGACACATGGCCGATGATGCCTCATTTTTTACCTACTTAGAGGATTATAAGGAAGGTAGAGTCACCTTTGTAGATGGGAGCAAGTCTAGCATCGTAGGACGAGGTACAGTAGAGTTACCAGGATTTCCTGAACTAGAGAATGTTTTGTACGTCAAAGGTTTGAAAGCAAACCTTCTCAGCATTATCCAGTTGTACGACGATGACTTTACCATAAAGTTTGATCGGGATGCGTGAAATGTTTATAATCAAGCCGGTAAACTTTTAGTGCAAGAGGTGAGGACAAAGAATAATTGCTACGGGACTGTGGCCAAGTCCTCGCTTTTTTGTAACAGCGCCACGATCACTCCTATGGATCTGTGGCACCAACGTCTAGGTCATGTGAACGTTAGAGATTTGAAACGATTAGATAAAAAGTACCTAGTACGTTGCTTACCAACACTTGGAAAGCCAACTTCCACAGCTTGTGGACCCTGTCAGTTGGGAAAGAAAATATGTATCCCCCTACAGGAAGTTGAATTCCTCTACCACTTCACGAGTACTAGAGTTGATACACATGGATCTTACGGGTCCTACTCGTACTGAGAGTCTGGGTGGTAAGAGGTACATCCCAGTGATGGTAGTTGATTTCTCTAGATATTCGATTGTAGGTTTTTTTTAGAGATAAATTCGATGCTGTAGAGTTTTTAACGACCAAGTGTGTGTCCTGCAAAATTAACACGGAGTCACTATTAACAGGATAAGTAGTGACAAAGGCACCGAATTTAAGGAAGCAAAGGTAGATCTTTACTGTGATAGCCTTGGGATTAAACATGAGTTTTTGGCCGTAAGGACTCCTCAGCAAAATGGGATTGTTGAGAGGAAGAATCGAACGATTCAGGAAATGGCTAGATCTATGCTTTTGGGTCGTAAGATTGGTAGGAGATTTTGGGCAGAGGCGGTGTCTACAGCGTGCCACGTGATGAATAGGGTTTACCTGCGTCCACACACACTTAAGACTCCTTATGAATTATGGACTGGCAAGAAACCCAACCTTGCATATTTTCGTGTCTTTGGAAGTAAATGCTACATCCTACGAGATAGAGAGCAATTAGGAAAGTTCGAATCCTGGAGCGATGAGGGAATATTGCTAGGATATTCATCAAATAGTAGAGCGTACCGAGTTTTTAACCTGAAGAGCTCTAAGGTTATGGAGTCAATAAACGTCATCTTGCAAGATGACAAACCTCCGACATTTATTAATCCTGGCCTTCAGTGTGAGGATGAGGACTTTTCTGGCAGAAATTTACTTGTCCCTCACCCACACCCAGTGGACCCTACTCTTGTGTTAAGGGACACACCTTCTTGCGTTCGCAAGAATCATGAACCTGGCTCCATTATAGGTGATCCCACCTTAGGGGTCAAGACTCGTGCTCAGCTAGAGAACGTTGTTAGTTATTTTTGCTACACGTCCACAATCGATCCCAAGAATCATAAAGAAGCACTCAAGGATGAACACTGGATATCTACTATGCAGGATGAGTTGCTTCAGTTTAAAAAGAACAATGTCTGGGAACTTGTCCCCCGGCCTAGTGAGACTAATGTGATAGGTACCAAGTGGATTTTCAAGAATAAAATGGATAAAAATGGTACCATAATCAGAAACAAGGCTAGGTTGGTCACTCAAGGGTACACACAGATAGAGGGTGTAGACTTTGGGGAGACATTTTCTCCTGTTGCGAGGCTTGAGTCTGTCTGCTTACTACCCGCCATCGCATGTCATCTGCGCTTCAAGTTATATCAGATGGATGTCAAGAGTACCTTTCTAAATGGCATTCTATAGGAGGAGGTTTGCGTGGAATAACCAAAAGGATTTTAAGACCCTAAGCACGCCGAGCACGTATACTATCTGAGGAAAGACTTGTATGGTTTGAATCAAGCACCCCGTGCTTGGTATGAGAGGCTTACTTCCTATCTCTTAACCCGTGGCTTCAAGAGAAGGGGAGTTGATATGACATTTTTCATCAGGAGATATGACACCGCTATTTTGATTGACCAAGTCTATGCGGACGACATAGTCTTTGGATCCATGTGCTCCCAGTATGCTCACCACTTTGAGGAGGAGATGAAAAGTGAGTTTAAGATGAGCATGGTAGGTTAGCTTACTTTCTTACTTGGTCTCCAAGTTCGTCAGCTAGAGGATGGGATGTTCATCACCCAATCTAAGTATGCTAGAGACCTAGTGAAGAAATTTGGTTTAGACTCCGCTAAGTATGTACGTACACCTATGAGTACTTTTATCAAGCTTATTAAGGACACTTCAGGCAAGGATGTAGAGCAAACCTTGTATCGGAGTATGATAGGTAGTCTTCTCTACTTGACTTCCAGTCATCCCGACATAGCCTTTAGTGTTATAGTTTGTACGCGATATCAGGCATCCCCTAAAGAGTCACACTTACTCCCTCTAAAACGTATTATCAAATATGTGAGTGGGACTCTCTCCTACGTTATTTGGTATTCCTTTGATACCGATACCCGTTTGTCCGCCTATTCGGATGTTGATTGGGTCGGGAATGTAGATGATTATAGGAGCACTTCTGGTGGGTGATTCTACTTTGGTTCTGCTCTCGTCTCCTGACTGAGCAGGAAGCAAAACTCCATCTCTTTGTCCACTGCGGAGTCTGAGTACATCGTTATCGGGAGTTATTGCATGCAACTCTTGTGGATGAAGCAAATGTTGGAGGATTATGGGATTTCACAGGACACCATGACTATCTCATGTGATAACACAAGCGTGATACACATATCTCGTAATTCGGTCCAACATTCGCTCACAAAGCACATCAGGATACGCGAGAACTTTATACGACAGTTAGTTGAGGAAAAAGTCGTATCCCTGAGTTTTGTACCCACCAACCTTCAGTTAGCCGATATTTTCACGAAACCTTTAGATGTCCTTAGATTCGAGAGTCTTAGGAAGTCTTTGGGGATTTGCACAGTTAACTGAGGGGTTGGTCCGTGTCTAGGATAGGATGCATTGTCATGTTCATATCATATGATTCCTATTACTAGTTTGTATCATTTGTATTATTATTTTTTTTTCTTTTTCTATTTTTTTAAAAAGTCCAAAAAGATTTTCTTTTTATAAAAATTTTAGAAAAGTACAAAAAGATTTTTATATTTCGTTTACACCTTTTATGGATGAGCATTTAAGATAAGTCGAGTCATAAATTTCATTGCATTTATCCATGTGACTGTTTGATAGTGATTTGAGACGCTACATCATTGCATCCATGTGCTTTACATTGTTTGGAGTCTTTGAGATGCGATTAATGATATCTTTCTACATGTTTGGCTCCTTATCTCCTTTATTGCACACATGCACGGTTTTATTTGATAATTTTACTTATCTATCTCATATTGGGTTGAGTGTTTTCATCTCAATTCTGTCTATACAACGAACAATATGCGACAAAACTTGACAAGATTGGAATGCATGTAAAAAACCATTTGGTGAGATTGTGTGGTATTTTAAAATGGTGAAAGGCTACGAAAGGTAATTATTTTTCCTTTGCGATGAACCCACCATTTAAATGGACCTAAAAAATTGAGTAATCTTATTATCCGGGGTCCACAGAGGTTAAAAGATCTCGAAAAAATTTAAAGGCAATAAAAAGCAATACATGTCGTATATGAGCCATTAGGTTTCACCATCAATTCTCTAAAGTTTGAGAATTTAGATCACCTCTATTCAAAATATAAATCTGAGGGAGTTTGGTTGGAGAATTTAAACGGGTTTGCACTTCCTTGAAAGTCCTTAAAAAGCATTAAATCGTTTTGGACATTATTAGTGTGGAAATCACTTTGAGCTTTGATTTGTTGATTTGATTGAGTCAATGTCTCATATTTCCATCTTTTTCACCTAAGGAAGATGTTGAGTTCATTCGTTAGGAGTATCCGATACTCATCGTGCACATATGTCATGTTTGTATGCATTGATTTTCCTATCGAATTTTATCACACCTCTCCATTTCCACAATCATCGACTTGGTTATTTTTGTGGTCTTTCATGGTGTGATTCTTTGTTGCATATTTTGTGTGAAAAAATTTTAAAAATTCAAAAATAGAAATTTTATTACCTTGTGACATTTTTCATATTTATCCTTCTCATATTTGTCTATTTGGGGACATCATATAAAGGGGGAGAATGAATTATGGGGGAGAATTTTTTGGTTGATTTACCAATGATTTGCTTAAGCTTAATTGATACAATTTTTGCATATCATTATTTTTCAAACTGTTGCGTGTCACGGGTATCTGCTTTATCTCATGTGTGTAGGTACAAAGTTGATAATTATTGGATTGCACACCCTGATGAGAAAAGCTTTGAGAGTTTCTAAAGAGCTGAAGATTTGGAGATGTTGAAGTTTGATTGTCGATATGTCATTTAGTATTCTTAGTTTGAGGGTTTCATGGGAATATTATCTTATATGTCATTTGTTTTATGGAGATAGAATAATTCGGATTTTTTATGTATGTACCGGCATAGACATAGGGGGAGATTTGTAAGGACATAATTTTATAAATGTCCGGGGTAGAATCTAGAATTTTCTATTTGTCCTAGATCATAGTATGTATGTCTGATACCGCTACATTCGGCACGTCAGCACGATCATCCTCGACGACCTTGATCCGAACCCATGAATCCATCATCTTCACACGTGCATCATGCTTCATGCGACGTGTTGCTCAACCGTTCCCACTACTCCACTTTTCATTATTGGTAAAATGATTTATTGGAGTTGTTTATATTTGCATAAATATTTGGGAATTTTTTAAAAAATATTTTTTCGAAGTCTGATTCGTTTTTTATTAAAAGAATAATTTTTTCTAAGTGTAGAAGCGGACTTGCCTCGGTCGACGAGCCCGCGAGATCTAATTCGAACGATATATCTCTGTTGTTCAAGCGACATGAGGATGTCGCGCGAACTCGTTCGAGCGACACGTGTCCTTCATTCGAGCGACATATGTATCTTGTTCGAGCGATGCCGTCGCCTCGATTTTCGTATAAATATCTGGGTTCATTCTACACGTTTTCCAAGTCTTTTTCACACACGATTTCTACGTTTTATAGCTCAGAAAATAGACTTCATGTTTTAAGTTTTCATGCCTTCTTTATTCACATAAACACTCCCATATATGTATGTGAATCTTTAAATCTTCAAGAGGATTGTTTTCACTCATCTGGAGTAACTTATGGAGAAGTCGTCTCTTCTTCATTGCTACCCACCTGGAGTTCTAGCGGGAGATTCTAGCCGACGATATCGAAATCGACACCAGAGAGTATTTCGTATGTCACTCTTATTTTCATTGTAATCCATGTAACCGTTCTTTACAAATTATAGTGAAAATAAAAGGTTTTACCCCTTTGGGGGATTTTTCCTCATTTGTGTGTTTTGTTTGTGATTGATTTTTCTTTCATGATCATATTGATTTCACTCACACCTAGATGAATGTTTTACGATTTAATTAAAAACCTGAGTTTAATTAAATAATTTCTTTGTTTGAGCAAAAGCACACTCTTCATATTATTTTAGCAAAACGCTTGTTATAATTAAATAATCAAGTGATAAACATAAATAGCTACACTCGTGCTATAAATAGATATTCACCCTATATCATGTAAGCTTACAAAAATATCACACATTATATGCATATAACCGTATCCCTAGAGCTTGGACCTTGCGAGTACATTCCTCGTGTGTTATCCGACTTCAGGCATCACGTCTCACACGGAGCCACCAGGTCGGAATCTCACCACTGATCCATAACAAATATACATACAATGGAGGTGGTCATACTCATATGCCCTAGGGTCGCTACCATACCACACCGCACCCAACTGGACTGAAACCAATACCTATCATCACATGAGGATAGTGGCCACTATGACCTGGGGAATCAATCCAACACCAGTTGGTCAACACCAGGGTGGACTGCCCACTACGCACAACCTCCTCCGATAGCACTACCGAGTAGGTATGTTTAATAGACAAGTAGCATACATAATAACTACCAAACTCGTACGTATTATGTTTACTAAGAAAGTAGCATATATATTTCCCTTTAAAATGTATATATAATAACTACCAAACCCATACGTATATCCCCACCACGCACGATTCAACCAAATCCCGAAGTTCATCCCAGTTTCTCGATTTATTTACTTAACTAGTCCATCATCTGAGCAACCTAGTTCATTATTAAATTCCCACTAATAAGTTGCGACATAAATGTATTTTTAAGTAATTATCCACTCACTTGGATAACCTCCCACGTATTCGCTCGAGTACAAAAAAATACCCGAAATCTTTTCCTACTCCAAACCCGACCTAAAACCACAATTCATTCGAACGAAAGACCCATATCATTCGTAAGTAAAACATTACCTCATTCGAACAAAAACCCAAGCTCGTTCGAATGAAAGAGGCTCGAACGAGATTCCAGAGAACAAACCTTAAACCCTGTTTTAGGCTAGATTCCTCCCCAACCTCCCAACTTCGTTTCTATGGTTCTCTATACCCAAATTCCCATAATTTTAGTTCATAGATCATTCATATAACCTAATCCCGTCTCTATAAATTTAAATCTAATGTGAAAATAATCACAGATTCAAGATTTAAAACTCATATATCAAGTTAATCATCAAGATCTTATCTTCTATTCAAACCCAGATTTTTATGAACATAATTCACCCAATTTATTCATCTATTATGGTAAAGATTTAATCTTTAGCAACAAATTTCCTTAATTAATCACCAAGTTCAGTTTTTCATAATTAAACCCCCCCAATATATAATATAATTCAAGAAAGTAATTAACTACAAATTGAAATGCGACATAAAGCAAGTATTACTTGCCTCGAGGGATTACAAATCCGAAGTTCTTTAATTCGGGTTGAATCTTCTTTTTAAGATCCTTCCTTCTTGCCTGTTTTCTCTTCTCTAGGGTTCTTTCCTCTTAACCTCTTGTCTGGAAAGTGAAATATGAGTTATCATCCACCTTCCCAAACCCTAATAAGTCTTCCTAATGGTTAAATACCAGACTTCTCATTAATTAATAATATAAATTACCTTTTTTCTATTATACGACCCTTTTTATGTCTAAAAAGCCTCTGTAACCCAAACACAACACTCGGGTACCTATTATGGACTATTTCAAGCATTTGCGGATCACAGGTGCACTCGAAAAGGTCATCTGTGTCACCTAACTCCAATTGTGATTGATCCATTGACGCAACATTCTATCGATCCACCACCGATTTGATCGTCGCTAACACACATACGCGACATATAATAAATCATATAGCTATTTACTTATCACACACAAGTAAATAATAACAGAATAATTATTAATCCTTTATCTCGCTAATTAATATTTTCTAAATTTTAATTTAATTTTTTCCCAATTAAATTAATAAAATAAAATGATTAAAATTATAGGGTATTACATTCTTCCCCTCCAACAACAGAATTTCGTCCTTGAAATTCAAACGTACCTTCCACGAAGAGCTTCGAATACTTTTCCTTCATATCATCCTCACGCTCCCACGTAGACTCGGTAATATTTGTGGTGCCCCAACAGTACACGCATTAATGGTACCAGCTTTGACCGAAGCTTATGCTCTCTACGATCCAGAGTGGAAAGAGGTTTCTCCTCATATGAGATATATGGCTACAAGTCAATCTCCTCTATAGGTATGTTTTAGTAATCCATGTCACTCTTGCCATACTTCTTCAACAATGACACGTGGAACAAGTCGCGAATCCTCTATAAATGTTTTGGCAAAGTGAGCCTATATGCAACCGGCCCAATCCTCTCAAAATGGGAAAAGGCCCCACATGCCAAAGTGCCAACTTTCCTTCTTTTGAACCGCATCACTCCCTTCATGGGAGATACCCGCAAGAACACCTGATCACCCATGTCAAGCTCGACAAATCTTCAATTGGCATCGGTGTAACTCTTCTTCCTATCCAGAGCTACTCGAATGTGACTCTGAATCAAATCGATCTTCTTTGACGTCTCCTGAATAAAATCCGATTCGCGTACCTTGTTATCCCCCACCTCCAACCAATAAAAGGGAGAACGATAAGGTTTCCCATGCATGGCCTCAAACAGTGTCATGCCAATAGTGAACTGGAATGAGTTATTATTCACAAACTCTACCAAAGGAAAATACGGTTCCCAGCTTCAATTAAAATCCAAGATGCACATCCTCAGCATATCCTCTAACATATTATTCTCCCTTTACGTCTACCTATAGATATAGGGGTGATAAGTCATTCTCAATCGCAACTCTGTCCCCATCACTTCTTGAAAGCTCTAACAAATTTAGGACACTTAGATCTTATCCCGATCCAAGACAATGTTGAGAGGCATCCCGTGTAATCTCACTATCTCTACTATAAATAACTATGCATACTTCCCCGTCGTCTAATCCACCTGAACTGGAAAAAAATGGGCTACCTTAGTCATCCGATCCACAATAACCCATATGGAATAACCCGTTGTGATGTCGATAACCTATGATGAATTCCATAGAAACACTCTCCCATTTACACATCAGAATATTTAACGATTATAGAACCCTTGCTGGTCTTTGATGATCGAATTTCACCATCTGGCAGGTGGTGCACCCGAAGACAAAAAATTTTAAGTCTCGCTTTATCCTGACCCATCAATATTGTCACCTCATATCATGATACATCTTATCCCCTTCGAGATATACAAAAAATCATGACATATGTGTTTCCTACATAACTCCATATCATAGCTCCTCATCATGTGGGACAACTAACCTCATATTGAAGCATAAGCCACCCTTAGAACTGATTGATTAAGGATCCTCTCCACCTACAAATAACTGTTGATCCTATCCTGAAAAGAAGCATCCTATGCTTGTGACTTTACAATCCTCAAAATGATCTCGAGTGTGACATTCATCACTACTAAGTACACCCCGACTACCTCGCCTCCTGGCGAAACTCTGCCCACTTTGATTTCCACACTTCTACTAAATGAACTTTCGGCTTACGACTCAACACATCTACCACCACGTTATCCTTCCCCTAATGATATTAGATGTCAAATTAGTAATCCTTCACGAACTCAAGCCACCTATGTTGCCTCATATTCAACTCCTTCGGTGTGAAGAGATACTGAAGTGACTTATGGTCCGTGAATAACCGAAACTTCTACCCAAGAAGATAGTGCCTCCAAATCCTAAAGGTAAATACCACTGCTACTAACTTCAAATCGTGAGTGGTATAGTTCTTCTCATGGGGATTAATCTTGTGAGATACATAAGCTATGCCCTGCTCTTCTTGCTGCATAACTATCCCAAGTCCGTATAAGGAAACATCAGTAAAAATTAGGTATTTCACTCCTCCCCTAGTTAATGCGATGTAGTGGCAATGAAGTCAAATTTTCCTTTAGATCATCAAAATCTAACTGATAATGGTAATCCCACACAAAAGGTAATCCCTTACGAGTTAAATTTGTTAGAGGACCCGTAATCTTTAAACATCCTCTGATGAATCAGTGGTGGAACCCTACTAACCCAAGAAAACTACGTACATTCATCAGTGTCATGGGCTGGCCCCACTCCCTCACTACTGATACCTTACTCGGATCCATATAAATCTTTCTCTTATAGATAATGTGACCAAATAAATGCACCTTCCGTAACTAGAATCGTTATTTTTTGAACATGGAATATAACTGGTGGTCCTGCAAGGCTTGAAGAATCGTACACAAGTTCTCTGCATGATCACCCTTTGTCCGAGACTAAATAAAGATGTCATCTATGAACAGGATGATAAATTGATCCAAGAAATCTCTTAACACCCTGTTTATAAGATCCATGAAAAATGTCAATGAATTGGTTATGGCATAACCCTAAACTCATATGTTTCGTATCTCATCAAAAATGTGGTTCCTCCTCCCTGATATGTAATTGATGGTACCTTAACCTCAAATTAATCAGTTTCTCCTCTTAGCTGATTGAAAAAGTCATCGATACGCGATAAAGGATACTTGTTCAGTATCGTGACTTTGTTTAACTCCCAGTAATCTATACACAATCGTAAATACCCATCATTCTTCTTCACAAATAGAATGGTGGCACCCCAAAGTGAAGTACTCCTGTGAATAAAATCCTACCCTGATAACTACTAAATCTGATCCCATAGCTCTCGCATCTCTAAAGGATCCATACGATATGGTACTGTACAATCGGCCTAGCCCCAGATGGTAAGTAGATCAAAAACTAAATCCCCCAAGTCGGTGGTAATCCCGGTATCTCCTAAAATACATAAGCATACTCCTTGACAACTGGGATTGAATCCAACGAGACGACTATACACTCAAAAGTCTCCCCTTAATATAAGACAAGTGCGTTCTCAACCCTCCCTTTGAATGAGGCATCACCACAAGAAGCATGCCCTGCCCTGGTAAAGCGAACATGATAGTCCAACTGTAACAGTCCATCATCGCTTTGTACGTCATTTACCAGTCCATACCCAAAATAACATCATACTCGTCCAAGTCTAACATGAGTAGATACACTACTAAACATAACCTCCCCATGTCCACTCCTACCCCCTTCCAGATGGAACGAATGAGAGTCCCATCATCCAAAGGTGAATCCATTGTCTTTATAATATATGTGGCTAAATCGACTAAACCCATCGCATGTGCAAACTTAGTGCTGACAAATGAATGTGAAGCTCTTGTGTCAAATAAAACATGCCCCGTGAGCCCATGGATAAGAAACATAACATTTATCGTTGACGGAGCTAGCGATAAAACCAATTCTCGAATACGATAGATATGCTAAAATTATCCTTGTCCCTGCCCCTCAGAGGTGGCAACGCTAGAACTATTGGTGAGGCTAGAAGCTATTACAACTGCTACACATGTTGGTTACCCTGCTTCGGAACCTATAGCCCTATTCAATAACGCACGCCGCATGTAGCCCTACTCCCCATATGTGAATAATCTACTAGTGAAATATGCCTGCCTCTAGCCCTGCTAGCCCTGATGAGGCTGCCCCTTCCTTTGTCCATTTTGGCCCTGATAACCTCGACCCTGTTGGCCACTTTCCTGATTCCCCTGGCCTTATTTTCCCAGAGGGGTGTGATGCTAGCCCTAATGGCCTTACTTAATGTTGTTGTTACCCAGCCTAAATCTCTTAATAGAGTCCCCCTACTGGAAACCTCGCACATTATTCCTCTACTGCTGTTGTGGTGAACCTCTGACACTATTACCCCCGGTCTTGCCTAATTGACTAGACTCGCTGGCCCTCTTTACTCCCCTCAAGTGGAAGAGATGATCCTGATAGTGGAGTAACGTGATATTTATGACCTCAGCGTAGGTTCATAACGTCGAGTTCCTCAACAAGTGTTGGAGAATCCTCTAAGTGAGTCTATCATTAAACTTAAGGACCCTCTTCTCCTTTCTGTTCACCTAGATTGGCACACAGTTCATCAAGAATATGAACTCTTCCTCATATTTAGCCACATTCTGGACCTCGTTCTAAAGGTCAAGGAATCTCCGTTTGAACTGCTGACAAAAAGTACTTGCAATCAAACTACACCCAGAACTCCTATATGGTCATAGCATCTCTCTACTGAAGTGGCGCTCCCACTAGCTTAAAGGTATCTAGTATCTAATTTTGAGTATCATTGAACTAAACTTGTTGATAATGTGAGCTTTTCTAAATCAAAGAACTGATACCACTTGTTGGAAACGTTATAAACAATGATCTATCCCCGGGTTTTATTAATTTTCAACACAATTAAAAATATTGTAATTTCCTTTTTATGTAAACTTGATGCGGAAGCGGTGTGATGGTTCAACTTTAAAAACAACAAATTTTAATTTCTTAAACAAATTAAAATTACACCAAGTGAAGTAAAAATTAATCAATTAATATATTCACTTAAACCAATTAATTAATCCAAGTCCTAGAATTTGCCTAAGTCATATTTATCAATATTAGCAAATTAGGCGAAACCAAATTTTAGCAAATGACTTGAATTAAATAAACTTTACCCAATATTTGATTTAGCACCAAATTAAATGAGTGTGATGATTTAAACCAAATTTTATCTTGAATTATTCTAAACATGCGTTCTACGTTATTTTGCAAGATAAAATAAATCAATCACACTACGCCGCGATGTACGAGGAAAAACCCAAGACGGGAAACAACCTCGGACGGCCCTAGCCACAAATCCACTAGATACGGAATTATAAGTACAAGACAGATAGACTTACAACGCACGACTCGATACCTCTCAAGCCTCGACGCTTCTTCTTGTAGACACCTCTTCCTAGCGGATAACCTTGGAACACCACCGCGGTCTCGGAATCCACCGATAGGACTTTATATGGTCACCGTCACCCGTACATGGAGCCTTTCTCCAAGTGGGTAGAATCGCAACAAAACGTCTTCTTCTTTGATGGATGTAGAAGCAAACCAGAACTTCTCTTTGAAACGGAAGAGATAAACCGGTGCCAAACTCCAAGAAATTGATATGTATATATGTGAACTTGGATAAACAATATGGGTGTAAAACTAGAGTGGTAAGTAAATTTCTCTTTGAAAATTAACACTCAAAACTTGAACATTTTCCTTAAAACAATTTTCTCTCAAACTCTCTCTAAGAGATAAGAAAAGTTAGGAAAAGTTAGATTGGAAAATGTTATTCCCGCTAATGATAAAATCTGAAAAAGTTGGTTAAAAACTTAGTGGGAAAGTGGGTGCAAAAATGCCAAAAAAAACTGCTAAAAACTGTTCCCGCCTGGCATCTCGTTCGAACGACATTTCGTTCGAACGAGACTTTTAACGACGTTCCAGATTGAACTCGTTAGAATCTCGTTGGATATCTCGTTCGAACATAAGGTTCGTTCGAACGACATTCCAGTGGCCTAATATGGGAACTCGTTGGCAGGTTCGTTCGAATGACATTTTCGTTCGAACGACATTTTCGTTCGAATGACAATCTCGTTCGAACGACTCTATCGAACGAAAAACCAGAAAGTTTGAATATTCTTGTTTAAGCCCAGAAAACTTTATAAACATTTATTTAAAGTTTTAATTAATTCTTTCTTAAAACAAAACGCAGTTTTTATAAAACCTAACACCCAATAAACTTGTTCCAAGCTCCTATATATCTAATATTGCACTCAAACCTTGGGAGCATGGAACTATGGTTGATGACGTAGAAACGAGGCACGCAAACCGGCATATTTGATGAGGCTTTATACTCTTTGCCGCTACGTCTTCAACAAACACTTCATAGTCTTGAGAATATTACAATTAAATACTATCCTATGAATAAATGTTTTTGTCCGGAATTGAGCCAAAACTATATATGGACTCAATTGGAAATTTGTGTCTTTACAAAACCATGAATAGATTCCTTTGGATATATTTCTTCCATTGGCTAGCGGTGACCATATCCGCATTCCCTTGGAATTCTGGAGGTTAGCCCTTATAAAAGGCCTCTCTGACTCTCTCACATACATATGGCACTGGTTGAGCCTGAACAACTAGCACCACTGGTTGTTGTGGTTGTGCTTGGAGAAATTATTATGCCATAGCAGTCATTACAGCATTAACCGCTTATGCAATAATGGTGGCAACCTCTACAGCTGTCACCGTCCCTTGAGTGGCTTGCAGCTCCGGCTGAGCCTCCTCTCATATGTCACGAGTTGGTCATCCTCTCCCATTGTGTGGCATCTGAAACCAAACAGAAATTGTATGAGAGTCACTTCAATCATAAATAATAGCAAGAGAAGGTAAGTATGCAATAAGAAATAACAATACTAGATATAGGGCTCTACATCAAAGAAAATGTAACGTTGACAATGCAGTAAGTTCGCACAGATCTTAAAGACACGAGAACTTAGCTCTGATACCAATTGTGATAACCCACCTATTTTAATACCGGGTGGCCAATCCTCTACTAAAATATAACATTCATCTCAGTATGGATCATTCTCAGCATCACTTACGCTTAATAATATAACATAAAGAATACAAATAATCCATACAACCACAATAACAAACTAAACATCATGCATAATAAATAATAAGAGTGCACCGAATAAACCATTGGTCACCAAATAACATCCTCAATTTAAACTGAAGTAATATTTGAATACTGAATACGTGTTTGACAAAATATAAAGTTTGCAGAGATAAAATCTACTATCTTCGGGCTACACACCCAACAGTAAATGGGAAAAGATCTGATCCTATCTAGAGTAGGAATGAATGAAATGTCTAAGCAAGAATCAACAACTACCATTGGCAAGAACGGATATATCCTTGTTGTCCCGACCGCTGCTACACACTTGGGGTGTAAAAAGAAAATAGAGAAATACAGGAATGCGTGGGTCAAAGCACGTAAAGTAAAATCTTTTCGCAAGTAAATAATTTTTTTAAATCATTTAAAATCGTAGTGTATTACTTTCAAGATTAACCAGCCACATTCAATTGAGATAAACCTCACCTCTCAACTACAATGTGCACCTAACGTGTTCATTTTTAATTTTCCTAATTAAACTACCCGGTCTAACTAGGATTCACAACTTATATGTAGGTCCAACCCCGCTAATACTCTCTATTAGCTAAGTATAACTACCTTCACTAGGTATTGATTTAAAACATTATTTTAACGACGCGCTTGTTATAATTAAATAATCACATGATAAACATACATGGCTACACCCATGCTACAAATATATATACACGTTATATCATGTAAGCATACATATGTATCACTCACTATATACGTATAAGCATATCCCCGGAGCTTGGACCTCACGGGTACATTCCTCGTGTGCTATCTGGCTCCAGGCATCACACCTCACACCGAGCCACTGGGTAAAAATCTCGCCACCGATCCCAAATGAACACACATAAAATAGAGGTGGTCGTAACCATGCGGGGTCGTGACCATACCACATTGCACCCAACCGGACTCAAACCAATACCTATTCTCACATAAGGATAGTGACCATGCAACAGTACTATGACCTTGGTAATCAATCCAACACCTATTGGTTAACGCTAGGGTGGACTGCCCATAACGCGCAACCTCCTCTGATAGCACATCCGAAGAGGTATGTTTAATAAACAAGTAGCATACACACATTCATATATATATATATATACATGTCCCTGTAATATGTATATATAATAATTACCGAACCCATGTGCATATCTTCACCGTGCACGGTTAATCAAATTTCTGAAGTTCATCCCAACTTCTCGATTTATTTACTTGACCCTCATCTGAGCACCCTAGTTAATTAATAAATTCTCACCCATAAGTTACGACACAAATCTATTTTTAATTAATTATCCACTCAATTAGATAACCCCCCATGTACTCACTTGAGTTTATAAGAATACCCAAAACATTTTTCCAATCCAAACCCGACCCCAAACCACGGGTCGTTCGAACAAAACACCCATCTCATTTTAACGCAAAACCCTACCTCGTTCGAATCAAAAGCAGTACCTCATTCAAAAGAGGTTCGAACGAGATTCTAGATAATGTACCTGAAGCCCTTTTTCCTAGGTAGGATTCATCCCCAACCTCCCAACTTAGTTTTTAGGGTTCTCTATACCCAAATTCCCAGAATTTTAGTTCATAGATCATCCATGTAACCCAATCCAATCACAATAAATATAAATCTAACATGGAAATCATCACATATTCAAGATTTAAAAATCATATATCAAGTTACTCATCAAGATCTTATCTTCCATCTAAGTTCATTCTCTTCTTCCATTAAAACCCAGATTTAGGAATATAATCTACCCAATTTGTTTAGCTATTCAAGTTCATGTAATCTTTACCAATAGATTTCCTTAATCTATCATCAACTTTAGTTTTTCTTGATTACACTCCCCAATTTTTAATATAATTCAAGAAAGTAATTAACTACAAATTGAAATGTGACATAAAGCAAGTATTGACTTGCCTTAAGGGATTACAAATCTGAAGTTCTTTAATCCGGGTTGAATCTTCTCTTCAAGATCCTACCTCCTTGCCTTTTTTCTCTTCTCTAGGGTTCTTTCATCTCAACCTCTTGTTTGAAAAGTGAATGGTGGGTTGTCATCAACCTTCCCAAACCCTAATAAGTCTTCCCAAAAAAATTTAATACATGTCAGCTTTTAAGCAGCTTAAAACTACATATTTTCATCGATTTTTTTAAAATAGCAAACAAATTCATTTTGAGCTGATTTTTTAGGAGTCCCCTGAAATGTTTAAATACTCACATTTAAACTAATGTGCATACCTGACACATGTACCAACCCATCCTAGTTATGCTACCCCGCCTAACTAGACTGATGACAAACTGATTTACGCCAAGACTCTTAAGTGATTAATTATATCGCCCGTATCCCGCATCAACATATGTTAAGGATAGATATATAAATATTCAACTGTTATTCTCATAACCTTATTTTTCTCATTAAGTTAATATAGTAATTATTGTTATTTCCAAAACTACTAAACACACACAGTAGAATAAATAACAGGTATACATACATCTATCTCTATATATTTACATATACTAATATTGCACCCTTGGGTTAAGGCCCCCTTGGTGCCAGGCATACTCTGCTATCATGTCTCGATGCATCGCTCAATGCATAAAGGACTATAGGTTCAATCTCTCGCGAACCGTCAAAACAAACACATACATTGGAGGCGAACATAGTTCTATACCTACGCATCCATACGACCGTCATCACTATCATTCACAGATAGCCCATACCTAGGTTCTATACTCAAGTGGTATGATTCAAAATCCCCCCGAAGGTCCCTCAGGATATGATCGTCCATAACACACAACCTCCACCCGATAGCAAGCAGTATAGGTATGTTATACACATAATATTTCAATCAATACGTATACACACAACTTATCATATTCATTAGGTATTCACACAATCCAAATCCCGGAATTTATAAGTAGTATTATCATCCCTACTACTCACAATACTCTAACCGTATGATTTATCTCTCTATATCATAAACTCCTTAAGGCTCTCTTATTCCAACATATTCCCTCAGTAATCACACACTCATCTCACCACTAGACTAGGAATGTAAGTCACTAAATGTTAACGTAGGTCATTTCTCTCACTTGAATCAACCTAGGAGGATTTTAACGCGTCCAGGCAAAAATTAGACTTTCTGACATCTCGTTAGACGCTAGGAATTCTCGTTCGAACAAGGTCATTCGAACTAACTATAAACAAAACTCATTGGTAATCTCGTTGGAATTCTCGTTCGAATGACCTGGGCAGGTCTTCGAAAGAGAATTTCGAGTTTGTCCGTGTCTTTCAAAAAAAATTGTTTTCCCAATTCTTTCAACAACAAAATCACTAAAAATTCATCCTAATTCAAATCCAGCAACTCTAAACTATATCCCCTAGTGTTATAACACTTTCCCATTTATTTTTAACATCAAATCCTTAAAATTTTAACATGAATTTCAATTAATTTCTCGAATCTTCAAAAGCCCTAATTTCATAAAATCACCATTAATGACCAACTAAACTCACGTATGATTTTGTGGTTTCAACAGATAAAATTTTAGATTTTTAATCCCCAATATATAGTTATTTAACTACATGTAATTCCTATACCACAATCATGAATAAATTCTCAATTTCAATCCCAATTCATGTTATTATGATTAAGCCGTCAACTAAATTAACATTAATCATAGATGCTCTAAAATCAAGTAAGATAAACACTTGCCTTTTTTGTGAACTTCTGATTCGCTGAATGAAACTGGTATATGGGTGATCCTCTCTTCACGATCTACGCGTTGGTGTGATTTTTGGTGTGAGAGCTTGAGCCTTTATCCCAGCGCACCTATGAAGTTCTTCTTCTTCCTCTTGGGTTCTCTCTCTCTCTCTCACTTAGGTTTGGAAACTGACAGATAACTTATTACCCACGTACACTTCCCTTTAAAAATTTTGTTTTCATCCATTTTAATTCTCCAAAATCTCAAAAGACCAAAATACCCATTCGGGGTGACGATTTGGCCTAAATTGCCCTGAAATCCAAATGAAACACTCGAGTAGGGTTTTCTGACTATTTCGACCCTTCAAACTCATTGGTACACTCAAAATGATCATACAAGTTGCTTAATAATAAATTATCTTTTTAACCCAATAAAGTAATACCGACACGACTCACACGTGCGTCCCAACTAAGTGTATTTCAACTGCCGTATTTTTCACTCTCGGCCATAATAATATTTTCGTAATCATATATTACTTTACTCGCTAAGTAATATTCAACATAATTATCACCACTACATACTAACTCTCGTCATGCTCGTAATTGTTACATTTAAATTCGTATTAATTATAAATAAATTTTCTCCATTTAAATTAATTAATCCTAATTCCATAATTAAAATAAAATCCCTCAAAAATACGGGGTATTACATACTTCCCCCCTAATAACGAAATTTCGTCCCGAAATTCGGAAAAGAACAGAATAAATGTATACCTGGTAGGAATAACTCTGGATATTTGTCCCACATGTTATCCTCACGCTCCCAGGTAGACTCCTATACATTATGATGCCACCACTGCACTCGTACTAACGACACTATCTTTGACCTCAGTTTCCTCTCACTACGGTCTAGGAAAGCAACTGGTCCCTCCTCGTAGGAACTATCGGGTTATATATTAATCTCCTCAAAAGCAATATGGGTGTGAGCCAAGTCATCCCAAAGATATCTCCTCATTGAAGAAATATGGAACACATCATGAATCCTATGCAGATGTTTCGGTAACCCAAGTCTGTAAGCTACAGGCCAAAACCGCTCAATATTAGGAAACGACCCAACATATCTTGGCGCCAACTTACCTTTCTTCCCAAATCACATTATCCCTTTCATAGTAGATACTCGTAACAACACCTGATCCCCCACACTGAACTCCTTGAAGAATCTCTTGGCATTGACGTAGCTCTTTTGCCTATCCTGAGCAACCCGAATACGGCTCCGAATCAACTCGACCATAGCCGAGGTGTCCTGAATCACCTCCGGCCCAATAACTTGTCATCCCCCACCTCAAGACAATATGCTGGGAATGACATGGTCTACCATATAATGCCTTAAACGGAGCCATGTCAATAGTAAATTGGTAGGAGTTTTTATAAGCAAACTCCACCAGTGGAAGGTACTGCTCGCGTCCCCCTCCAAAATCAAAGATACACATCCACAACATATCCTCCAACATCTGGTTCGTATGCTTTGTCTGCCCGTCCATCTGCAGGTGATAGGCCGAACTGAATCGTAACTCCATACATATTGCCTACTAGAAACTCTCCTAAAATCTGGACATAAAAATCTTGTCCTGGTCGGACACAATATCACAGGGTACCCCGTGGATTCTCACGATCTCGGCAATGAATATCTAAGCATACTACCTTGTACTATAGTCATCCCGAACAGAAAAAATGAGCTACCTTGGTCAACCGATCCATAATAACTCATATTGAATTGTGACCCCTCTGTGATGTAGGCATCCCTGTGATGAAATCCAATGGCTGTAGTAATCCTCCTGGTCTCTGATGGTTTGTCTTCACCAGCTGACAAGTGGAACACTTTGAAACATACTCGGTGATGTCCTTCTTCATTCCACTCCACCAATATTGGCGCCTTATATCCTGGTGCATCTTATCCCCTCCGGGATGTACCACAAACTGTGAACCGTGCGACTCTGCCATCACTGTATATCGTAACTCTTCTAGTCTTCCATTAAAGAGTAAACTCCCATTTGAGCTCACAAAAAAGGACTCTGCTCCCTCGGCTAGAAGCTGGATAATTCGTTCTTGATAGAAGGAATATGTTTCCTGAGCTTGTATCACACTAGTAACTATCTCGGGTGTAACCATCATCACTGACATGAATGAGCGGGCAACTACATCCTGATGTTCGAGTTCTTTCCATTTCGCCTTCCACACCTCAGACGCCTCGCATGCTGGCCTATGGCTCAACGCGTCTGCTACCCTGTTAGCCTTCCCTAAGTGGTAATGGATCTCGAACTGATAATCCTTTACAAACTCAAGCCACCTCCGCTAGCGCATATTCAACTCCCACTGCATGAACAGATACTGCAGTGACTTATGATATGTGAATAGGTGAAATCTCTCCCCAAGAGATAATGTCTCCATACCCTCAATGCAAACATGACTGCCACTAACTCCAAGTCGTGGGTGGGGTAACTCCTCTCGTGAGGCTTAAGCTTATGGGAAGCATAAGGAATCGCTTTATCCTCCTGCTGAAGCACACCCCCAAGTCCTAGTAAGGATGCATCAGTGTAAACCAGGTATTCCACCCCCGGCTTGGGTAGTGCTAGAACTCGTACTGAAGTCATCTTGTCCTTCAGCTCGTCAAAAGCCAACTGGCATGCCTCATCCCATATAAATGACACCCACTTACGAGTCAAGTTTGTCAACGGACCCATTAACTTTGAGAATGCCCGAATAAACCTTTTGTAGTATCCTATCAACCCCAAGAAACCACGTATCTCAGTCAGCATCGTGGGTTGTCCCCACTCCCTCATCGCAGATGCCTTCTCGGGATCTACCGATAAATGATGTGCCCTAATAACTGAACCTCTCTCAGCCAGAGCCCAAACTTCTTATATTTCACATACAAATCATTCTCACGTAATGTCTGTAAAACCATCATCAGATACTCGACATGCTCCTCCTCAGTCTGGAAATAAATTAGGATGTCTTCAATGAAGACAATGGCAAACTGATCTAAGAACTATCTGAACACCATGTTCATCAAGTCCATGAAGACTGTCGGTGCATTGGTTAGCCCAAATGGAATCACCCTGAAATCATAAGATCCATACTTCGTTAGAAAAGCAATCTTAGGGATATCCTGCTCCCTAATACGTAATTTATGGTACCCCGACCTCAAGTCTATTTTTGAAAAGTAAGAAGCTCCCTTCAACTGGTCGAATAGGTCATCGATTTGGGGCAACAGATATTTATTCCATATCGTGACTTTATTCAACTCTCGGTAGTTAACATATCATCTTAGCGACCCATATTTCTTCTTCATGAACAATACGGGAGCACCCCAAGACGAGGTACTCCTACGGATGAAATTCTGACCTAACAACTGCTCGATCTGATCTCGTACCTCCCTCATCTCTTCTAGAGCCCTATGGTAAGGTGCATGGGCTATCGATTGAGTGCTTGGCGCTAAATCTAACACAAACTCTATCTCCCTATTGGGTTGTAATCCCGATATGTCCTGGAATACCTCAGCAAACTCACAAACAACCAGAATCGAATCAAGCGGTATCACCACTCCCTTAGAGGTCTCCTCCTCTATATAATATAAATGGGTCAATAAACCTTCATCAGGACGAGGCATCGCCACTAAAAAATCTCCTGACCAGGTATGGTAAACACAATACTATGGCTATAGCAATCAATCATAGCCTTATACGTAACTAGTCAATCCATCCCGATTATAGCGTCATACTCATACATCTCTAAGACAAGCATATTAGCCGGTAAAATCAATCTCCTAATCTCTATGCCTACTCCTCGACATATAAAGAATATCAAAGGCCCATAGCCCAATGATGAGTCTACACTAGTAATTGTGCTATATGTCGTGTCTAATAACCCCGTGGCATATGAAAAACTAGTGGTAATGAAGCTATGTGAAGCCCCTTGTGTGAAATCATATTTCCCCCAAAGTCCTATGGATAGAAAACATACCCTCGACTGCGGGTGGAGCCTGATGAACTACGGTTTGATGGACGTTGTAGACACTCCCATACTGTATCTCTCCCTACTGAACCGGAACTGCTAGAATGGCTGGCAAAGCTGGTACCTGGGGTGGTGCTGGGAGGGCGGCTGGAAATAACGATCGTTGGGGCTATTGATGAGCGCCTTGCTACTACTATGGGGATCGACCCCTCTGAGGACAATCCTGACATTTTTGGCCAGTGTTGCCATAAGTAGAGTACCTCCCTGGAAAGTGTCCTCTCCTCTACCCCTGTTGTCCTCGGCTCTGGTGGCTTTTTTTACCCCTCCCCTGGCCCTGTTGGAAATGATGTTTCCCCTACTGGCCCTGATGGCCCTACCTAAAGCCTTATTTCCCCTATCTAAAGTCTCCAGAACGAAATCGCTTTGCAGGGTCCCCCTGATGGGAACTCTGCTCACCCTGACGAACATGTCCCTGAGCTGTCGGTGCCCCACTTGCATTACTGCCTCCTATCTGGCCCTATTGGTTGGACTCCCCGGCTCATTTGCTTCCCTGACGATGGAAGCGGTGGTCCTGACAGTGTAATAGAGTAGCATTAACCACATCAGAATAAGTGACCAATGAAAGATTACCTAACAGATGTTGGCGAATCCTCCAAGTTAATCCATTTATAAACCTTTGTATCTTCATCTCCTCTGTCGGTATCTCATCTGGGACAATATTCAGAAGATCTGTAAACTCTTCCTCATACTCTGCAACTGTCTTCCCTTCCTGTTTGAGGTTCAACAGTTTTTGCCTCATCTCGGTCTACACAGCGGAAGGGAAGTACTTGCGGTCAAACCGTAATCATAACTCTCAAATAGTCAAACTATCTCTCTCCTCTGTAGTGGTAATGGACTCCCACCGCTGAAGCGCTGCTCCCACCAACTTAAAGGTAGCTAAAATCTTCTCTTGCACCTCCGTGCACCCATACATCCTCGGGCGTCTCTATATATCCTTTTTTCATTGGCTCGCCTTTACCACATCTGAACTTCCAGCGAACTCTAGAGGATATGCCTTCTAGAAGGCATCTCTAACGCGCTCCCAAGCAGAAAGGAAAGCGTCGGCTGATGCTTGAGCCACTACTATTGCCTGTGGTGGGGTCATCTACACCACGGCTAATGCTGCATTTACTGCCCGTGCTACAATAGCAGCAACTTTTGCAGCATTCATCGTACCCTGGGCCAAAGCTGGCTGAGGCTCGGGTTGGGCATCCCTATTGTCTTACTGTGCACGTCTGGGAGGCATCTAAAATAAGATATAAGCTTTATAAGTCCATAGTAAATATCTCAAATAGCTGAACACGTAGAAGGCGCAATTAATGAATGCAATAATCCTAAATATCAAATAAAGCTATGCGAAAATCATAATAAGCTGCACAGATCCAAAGGACTCTAGAACCTGATGTTCTGATACCACCTGTGACATCCCACCTAATTAAATATCGGGTTATCAGTTCTTTATTAAATTAAATCAGAATATCCATTTGGGTCAGATTATGCATCACTATCGAAAACTTTATTATTAAAAACTAAACACCTAATATTTAAAAAGGGTGATGTCAAAATTTTATCTTTTAATTAATATAAAACTAGGTTAACGAATCATTAAACTTTCACCATTCACACCAATCTCATATGGTAGGAAATAACTGCAATAATAAATGTAACTGGAGTAAACACCCAGTCTAAGTACCAAATACAATAATCCAACAGAAATAAACCAACAATTGAAAGAAGTAAATAACTAAATCCAAAATACCTGAATATCTGAATATAAAAGGGGCAACATGCCCTAACCAAAATGATAACTCAAGAAAGAAGAAATGATGGACATAAAGGCGCCTACTGCCAAGGTCCTATAACTTTCACAACAGTTACAACTCTTCGAATGAATAGATCTCCTATGCTTAGTGTCCTTGTGGCTGGGCACCTAAAATAATTTGGCAAAGAAAAGAGATTTGCGAAAAATGGGTCAGAGCTCGAGTTGTAAAATAGTTTAAAAATCAGCAAGTGCTTAAATGAATCAATAGCACATATATTATTCCTGTTAGATTATCGTACTCTCATTTGAGATACTCACATTTCAACTAATGTGCACACCTGACGCATGTACCAACTCATCCTAGTTATGCTACCCCGCCTAACTAGATTGATGATAAACAGATTTACGCCAAGACTCTTCAGTGATTAACCATATCGCATGTATCCCGCATTAACATATGTCAAGTATGGATATATAAATATTCAACCGTTATTTTCATAACCTTCTTTTTCTCATTAAGTTAATATAATAACTATTATTATTTCCAAAACTAGTAAACATGCACAGTAGAATAAACAACAGGTATACATACATATATCTCTCTATATGTACATATACTAATATTGCACCCTTGGGTTAAGGCCCCCTTGGGTCCAGGCTGAGAAAACGTGACTGTGTGATAATTGATTAAATTCGCAAATATCTAATTTGTCACACTTATTTAATTAGAGTCTATTTTTAAATAAACTAATTCAGCCCCTACACATGCATCTAAACATCATAAGAAATTCAACCCATGCATGAAAAATAAAGACGACAGATATAGGAAAAAACCCCTTTCGGGTAAAAACCTTTTATAAACACTTTGAAAAATTCACAAGACCTTTGACTTACATACAACCTGATAATCGCCCATAAGTGTGTAATGCACGGTGCCTTCAGCAAATCTTCAAAGATACGAGAGACAGCGAAATACCCTCCAGGCGTCGGTTCGTCGTCTTCGGCTCGTCCACACGCAGAATGACTACGCTCGATATCCACCGATCAAATATGGAGATCCCTTCTCCACAGAGGTTGAACAAAAGCAAAGTTGTTCTTAAACACCAAAAATTCACTAAAGTATATGGGAGTTTTGTGAATTGAAAACAAAAAGGATTAAAACCCTAAAGGAAGAAGCCAAAAAGGATTATGCTTTCGCAGTATTTCTATTCGTCAAAACGATGTGACTTCTTAATGAAAATGTTACCAAATAATGAGTATTTATAGAAAAATGTGTCGCCTCGAAAACAGAGCTCGTTCGAACGAGATCAGCATGTCGCTCGAACGAAGGACAGTTGTCATTTGAACGAGATCGCGCGACATGATATCTCGCGCAAACGACATGCTATGTCGCTCGAACGACTGAAGAAAAAAAATATTATTTTAATGTCCGCTTCAACACTTAGAAAAAATACTCATTCTCAAATTTTGATGAAAAAGTCTGCTCCAATACTTAGAAAATATTTTATAAAAATATCCCAAAAGCTCTAAGTAAAAAGTTAAGGTATTTAAAACATAACCTTACCAAAGTAAACTTCACGGAGTCTTGAATGATGAAGAACTTGAGTAATTCAGATTCGTCTTAGATGTAGATGTCTCTTGAATGCTCTTCGACAGTGTAGCGTTATATGACATAGTAAATTGATAACAGACCTATGAAAATATGTCCTTACACAGGCATACTCTGCTATCATGTCCCGGTGCATCTCTCATTGCATAAAGGACTATAGCTTCAATCTCTCACGAATCGTCAAAACAAACACATATATTGGAGGCGAACATAGTTCCAAGCCGATGGGCTATGTACATACCTACGCACCCATACGACTATCATCACTATCATTCATAGATAACCCGTACCTAGGTTCTATGCTCTACTGGCACGATTCAAAATCCCCCCAAAGGTCCCTCAGGATATGATCGTCCATAACGTGCAACCTCCACCCGATAGTAAGCGACGTAGGTATGTTATACACATAATATTTCAATCAATACGTATACACACAACTTATCATATTCATTAGGTATTCACACAACCCAAATCCCCAAATTTATAAGTAGTATTATCATCCCTACTACTCACAATACTCTAACCGTACAATTTATCTCTCTATCGTATATAATCCTTAAGGCTCTCTTATTCCAAAATATTCCCTGAGTAATCACACACTCATATCACCACTAGACCAGGAAAGTAAGTCACTCAATGTTAACATAGGTCATTTCTCTCACTTGTATCAACCTAGGAGGATTTTAATGCGCCCGGGCAAAAATTAGAGTTTCTGACATCTCGTTATATGCTAGGAATTTTCGTTCGAACAAGGTTGATCTCACTTTGAATGAACTATAAAACAAAACTCGTTAGTAATCTTGTTGGAATTCTCATTCGAACGAGAATTTCGAGTTCGTCCCTGTCTTTCAAAAAATTTTGTTTTCCCAATTCTTTTAACAACAAAATCACTTAAAATTCATCCTAATTCAAATCCAGCAACTCTAAACTATATCCCCTAGTATTATAATACTTTCACATCCGTTTTTAACATCAAATCCTTAAAATTTTAACATGAATTTCGATTAATTTCTCAACTCTTCAAAAACCCTAATTTTATAAAATCACCATTAATGACCAACTAAACTCAGGTATGATTTCGTGGTTTCGACAGATAAAATTTCAGATTTCTAATCCCCAACATATAGTTATTCAACTATATGAAATTCCTATACCACAATCATGAATAAATTCCCAATTTCAGTCCCAATTTCATGATATTATGATTAAGCCGTCAACTAAATTAACATGAATCATATATGCTCTAAATTCTAGCAAGATAAACACTTGAGTTTTTATGAACTTCTGATTCGTTGAATGAAACTGGTATAGGGGTGATCCTCTCTTCACGATCTACATGTTGGTGTGATTTTTGGTGTGAGAACTTGAGCCTTTATCCGAGGGCACCTATGGAGTTCTTCTTCTCCCTCTTTGGTTTTCTCTCTCTCACTTAGGTTTGGAAACTGACAAATAACTTATTATACACATACACTTCCTTTTTAATTTTCTATTTTCGTCCATTTTAATTCCCCAAAATCTCAAAAGACCAAAATACCCCTCTGAGGTGACGGTTTGGCTAAATTGTCCCGAAATCCAAATAAAACACTCGAGTAGGGTTTTCTGACTATTTCAACCCTTTCGAACTTATCGGCGCACTTGAAATGATCATACGAGTTACTTAAAAATAAATTATCTTTTTAACCCATTAAAGTAATATCGACACGACTCACACGCGCGTCCCAACTAAGTGTATTTCAACTACCGTATTTTTCACTCTTGGCTATAATAATATTTTCGTAATAATATATTACTTTACTCGCTAAGTAATATTCAACATAATTAGAACTAATAGACACTAACTCTCATCATGCTAGTAATTGTTACATTTAAATTCGGATTAATTATAAATAAATTTTCTCCATTTAAATTAACTAATCATAATTAAAATAAAATCCTTCAAAAATACATTTAAAATATTTCATCATAATTGCACTAAATTTGAAAATGT
This sequence comes from Sambucus nigra, assembly GCA_949130495.1. Classification (NCBI taxonomy): domain Eukaryota; kingdom Viridiplantae; phylum Streptophyta; class Magnoliopsida; order Dipsacales; family Adoxaceae; genus Sambucus; species Sambucus nigra. The sequence continues at coordinate 412,686,341 of OX422212.1, forward strand.
ATTCAAAATTAAATTTGAATAATAAAAAACAGCGAACAGTGAGAAATTTATTATATTCACAAAATAAGTAAATCTAATAACAAGTAATTAATATCTTCTTTAGTAACCCGACAAACTAATATTTTTAATAACCCAACAAACTAATATTTTTCACAATGTAACACTCTATTTGGTAGCAAAAAAACTAATATATTCACTAAACAAACTAATATTTTCAATGATTTGAACTTATTTATTATTTAACATTGACCATTAAAGTTTAGGGTTATGTGTTATTTAGCATTAATAGTTAACATTAACCATTAAACTTATTTAATTATTTAACAAATATATTTCAGAAACTTTACTTTAAAGTTTATTTAATATCTTAAAAAAATTAATTTAATAATTAACATTTAAAGGTTTTAAACATTAAATTTTTAGACAATTATTCATTTAAACATATACATTCATCTAGAAAAAAACAATACGTGTTATTGGAGGGGAACACGAGGCCGACTAGGGTAGAGGGAAGGGAAGGGTGGCGTCCCTGTCATCTCCGACCGAAGGGAGGCTAGTTGGGGGAGGACTGTTTGAGTTTGGGGTTTTAAAGGTGCAGCGAAGAGGGGATGGATCTACCGTCGTTGGAGTTAGAGGGTGAGGGGGATGATTGTGAGTGCGTGTGTGTGTGTGTGTGTGTGTGTGTGTGTGTGTGAGAGAGAGAGAGAGAGAGAGAGAGAGAGAGAGAGAGAGGGAGAATGGCTTTGTTGAAGAGGGAAAGAGGGATGGGTTTGTGACTTTTTTTATTGAATAATCCCAGTTTTTTTAGAATTTATTATGTTTCACCCCACGGATTTTAAAGTAACAAAAACCCAATGAGTGCAATTTGTGCGATTTGGGCTTTTCGGGTCATGAATTCAGTTGGTCAAATGGTGGAATTGAATCAAGATTGGATCGTTTATTTCCAAACTTTAAGTGGGGGGAGGATTTTCGGTATGCTAAAGTAAATAATATTGAGCATCGAGGGTCGGATCACCTAGCAAAAGAGCTAGTATAAATAAACAAGACATGAGATATAGATTTGAGTCTTGGTGGATAAAAGATAGGGTTTGTGACGAGGCATGGGAAACAAAAATAGGGGATGTAAATGATAAATTGAATTATTATGGGTACACTTTAGTTCAATGGTCCAAGAATAAGCATAGCTCTTTGAACATGAACTTTCAACTCAAAAGGCAGATGATAGCAAAACATCGCACTAAAAAATGCTCCCCTACCGGAGTATAGGATATAAGGAACGTGGTGAGACCAAAGGGGGAAAGCGAAGTGGCTCAAGATGGGGTTCTAAATACAAAATATTATCAGGCCAAATCCACTCAAAGGAGGAAAAAAAATATTATCAATAGCTTACTGACAACAACGGGGTGTATATAAAGGATAAGGAGAACATAGGTGAATATGTAGTGGGGTTTTTCAAATATTTATTTTATGCCAACATGCCACACTTTCACGCCCAATAGGTTATTCTGGAGAAGATGAGTTGTTGTGTCTCAAGCGAAATGAATAATACACTCTTACATGAATGAGGTAAATTTATCTCTTAATCATATGTCTCCTTTTAAATCTCTAGGACCCGATGGGATGTCATCTCTCTTTTATAAACCCTTAGATAAAATCATATGTCTCCTTTTAAATCTCTAGGACCCAATGGGATGTCATCTCTCTTTTATCAACCCTTAGATAAAATCATATATCTCCTTTTAAATCTCTAGGACCTGATGGGATGTCATCCCTCTTTTATCAACCCTTAGATAAAAATATATCTCTCAAACATCTAAGCTTTGCACACATGAATGTTTTTTATTATAATTTATTTTGAACTTCAATTATATTACAAAATATTTTTTTAAATGTGTAATTGTTTAAAAACCTTTAGGATTTGTTGATTAAAACCATTGTAAAGTTGGAACTTAGGCTCACTGGGTATTATTATGCTAATTTATAATCATGAACATAGTTTTAATGAGCACATGTTAGATCCACATGGGTTAGTACTAGAAAATAAGATACATGCCATACGCACGGATGAAATCCATCATCATGCATATGATTGCCATGTTTTTAGGATTTTCTTATAAGTACCTTTTGGTACCAAAATTTTAAAAAGTGGAAAAGAGTTAAACCCTCGGGCCTCGGTATCCACTAATCTATGAAACAGATTCGTCTGCTCGAATATCTACTACAGCTTCGACTCTTGGCTCACCAGTCTTACAAATGTGCCTTCGATCGCAACGTCAAATGCTTGAATGTTGGTAAAAATGGGTACTAAGTTGCGAAAACCCATATTTCAAAAATGAGACCCAAAACATGAGAAACAAGACTTTAATATGTAAAATTCATGATTTTATATATTACAGGGGTTAAAATGCTAAACATTAAAGATTGACAAAGTAAGAGGTTGAACAAGTGTTTAAATGACTAAAAATGCCTAAGTGTTGAGTTGGTAACTTAAAAGGATATTTTTGTAAATATCACTTGAAAGAGAACCAATTTGTAAGTTTTGACGAAAGGGGGTAAATTAGTAATTTGTGTAACGTGAAACACTTTTATGAAGTAAAAAATGTAAATGTGTGTTTTCACACTGATGTGTTGAAAAATAATACACGTCCTTCAAACGGAAATGATTTTTGGTGTATAATTCAACGTGATGTGATATAAGGACTTGAAAAGAGCATAAAATGATTTTCCTATGTGTATAAAGGAAAATGAACGGTTAAGTTTAGGTTTCTGGCTTCGGTCCGTAAATATGGATTAATGTGAACATTAGAATAATGTTGAACACACTGAAAGATAAAGGAACACTCGGAGGATGTCGAGAAATAATTAATTAGGGCATGACGTCCCTAGTGGTGAAAGACCCAAAAACCACTGCGCAGTTAGCATATGGTGACTGGAACCGATGGTGTGGAGCCCGTAAAGTCTAGAGATATTTTGGTTTCTGAGAAAAAATAATGGTATTAATTGGAACATGATAACAAATGGGTTATAAGATGGAAACAACCCAACTTGTGTAAATGTTTAAGGTCCCAATTAATATAATGCCGACAAGAAATTTGAGAATGATTACAATTGTTCATAAGAAAAGTGAAATAGTTAAGCAAGGTGACTTAATGGGTAATTAAGCTGCCTAATGAGATCTAAATCCATAATAACACAAGTGTGCGCGTCATATAAGGCTTTCAGTGTTAATGAATACTTTTTAACACGATGTGGGTGTGTGTTGAAAGAAAGACTCAAGTAATGATTAAGCAACTCTGGTGCTAGTTAATGAATTTTAAGTAATAAACATTTTGAAAGCAAATGAAAGGTTTTCCCAACAATTGTAAATTATAGACTATGTGAGTTAATGGGAAGAATATGCTAGTTTTAAGCATAAAGACACAAAATGATTATTTCGTAAAGATAAGGAAAATAAAAGGTATAAAATAATATTTTTGGAATCAAAAGGTTTAATAAATTTGGGAAATGTATTTTAAAAAGACATATATGTGTGTGTGTGTGTGTGTGTGTGTGTGTGTATATATATATATATATATATATATATATATATTCACATGCATGTTGTCGTAGAATGTGAGTAGTCATTTTTGTCGTTCGTTTCTATACTGCATTTGTATAAATTCTCACTAAGCATTCAGCTCACTCACCCTTTTTGTTATGGCAGGTTGTATGTTGCCCCGTATTTTGAGTGTGTTGTAGAGTTAAGTACTCAATTTGCATTTACATTAGTAGCTTTATTTACTTGTCTATGGGGGCACTCCTCTTGGTCACATCACGTAGTTTGATGAAAATTGGAATCACATGCTAATAAGTGTATCGTTATATGATAATAAAGATGGATTAGAAATATTATTTAGGGTGTTACAATGCACTTCACACGCCCGAACTAGGACAAGTTGATCCTTTAATAATCCTTAAATTCAGATCAGGGCATTACATTCACAGTGGTGAGAATTCTACATTTCCTACAAATAGTGCCAATTTTTAAAGGATCTGAAACCCTAACTAAAAGCAATACAATAGTTTGGCCCCAAAAATATAAATACCGTAAACAAAGAATACAATATATATGTAGTTCAACAGATCGTCCTGCTTATGTCCACGGGGAAGAGAGGGAGAGTTGTTTATTTCTTGGAAGAAAAAAGGACGATTAGAATGCTAGGGTTTCTAGCTAAGAGTCCAAGTCGTCGTGATCAAGATAAAAATCAATATCATCAAATTGGGTGAGGTCGTCGTTATTTATAAGTACAAGGTTCCTATAGATTTATATCTCTCTACTTAGATCTTATCTCCATGTGATAGAGTCGTGTTACAATTAATCATTCGGGATACATAGTGATCTTCATAGATTTTAAATAATCTCCCCTTAGTATTCGACCGACTGTGTCTCTTGATCTCTGAGCTAGCGTGCCTACCCACATGAATTATTCAATCATATTTCCCTTTAGAAACCTATGACACCCCGACTAATTAAATACCGGGTAGCTACTCTTGTCTTCAAATTAATACAAAATGTCAAGTTGGTTCAGTTCATAGCATCACTGTCGAAAACACTTTTAACAATTACTAGCCACCTAATATTTAAAAAGTGAGTTGTCAATTTTAATTAAATTAGATTAACATACAACCAAATTAAATTATGAAATATTAATACCACAACCACATCACAGTCACAATAGAATAACAATGTAATAAACTGAATCTGTAGGAATACTCCTCTGAATAATCCGAATACTGAATACAACCAAATACAAAATCTGAATTACTAATTAATTAAATCCAAAACTGAAATTGAACTGAGTAATTAAGATGTCTCTAAAAGAAAAGGGGCGACATGCCCTAAAGATGAACAATTCTGAAATAGAGTCAAGCAGAAGTTGGAGGCGTCTACTATCGAGATCCTGTAACTTCCACAGCAACTACAGCACGTCACTGGAATGGGACTTCTAAGCTTGGTGTCCTTGTGGCTGGGCACCTAAAAGTTTTTTACAAGAAAATAGATTTGAAAGCAAACGGGTCAGAGCTTGATTGTGAAAACAGTTTAAAATATAGCAAGTGTTTAATATCATTAAACAGTGAATATAAAATACATGATAGTGCGTGCACTCACATGAGTTCCTCACCTCTCAACTAATTGTGCACTCCTAACGTACCTGTACCCGATCTAGTTATTCCACCATCTAACTATTACAATCCATAATCTGACTTTACTATACAATTCAAGGTTCAATTTTCGTCATCTTAATATAAACTAAGAGTCTTACTTTATTTTCCTCAGAATTAGTTATAATATTTACTATGAATTTCCCATTTTTATCTCTACTAAAAATATCACAATTATACTTGAATAAAAGTTCATTTCAATTATCAGTATATTAATCTCATCATAAATATACAGTAAGGGCACCCCTAGGCTAAGTTGCGGTGCACACATACTCTGCTATCAAATCCAGGTACATCACGTACATGAGGACCATGTATTCCGAATCTCTCAGGAACTGTTTCAATAAGTATCAAACACACATAATGGAGGCGAACATAGTTCACAAACCCATGGGTCACGCACCTACCTATGATCCCATGGTCAGCTGACTTATTAATTCACCAATAAGTCATTCTCTGACCTATGTCCTTGAGGTACCAATCTAAATCCCCCCGTAGGCACACAAGTATTAGATGGGCCTGATCGAAAGCCGACCTCCCATGATAGTAAGTACGGTAGGTATGTTATACACATATAAGTCCATATACTAAGCATTCACACATCTTAGATATCTTATATTATTAATAGAGGTATATTTTTCATTAAATGTTATATATTTACAAGTCCCCGGATAATATACAATATAGATCGCCAACACTTCTCACGTCGTAAATTTCGGTACTTACAATCTAACCCATAGATGTCACCAAGCCTTTATAAAATTTCAAGTTTTAATCCTCAACATGCTCCAATACTCACAAATATTCCCACTAATCAACAAGAGAAGAATAACACTCAATTAAATAAGCCCACGGAAAGTTCGAAACTAAAATCGGCCGAAAAAAGACCATTTTGTAAACTCGTTAGAAGTCACTCAAATCTCGTTCGAACAAGGTCGTTCGAATGAATGGCTTCGAACGAACTATAGACTCATTAGAAGGGGTACTGGAATCTCGTTAAAAGCTCGTTTAAACGAGGTCGTTCGAACAACCTGGGTTGGTTTTCTAACAAGATGGCAGAGAATGCCTAGAATTTCCCCAACTTCGTTTTTCACCAAATTCATTTCTTCAAATCCATCCTAAGTTCATACCAATTAAGTTTTTATATCTTTAAACTACTCTAAGTCACCCTAGGACACTTCTTAACATATTTTTGGGGTCAAATCTTACTAATCATCATGTAATAACCATAAATTCCCAAATCTTGCCCCAAACCCTATGAACATGAACCCAGAATTTTATTGTAAATAAATACTCATCATAAATCCGTTTTCAAAACATCAAAGTTAAGTTTTGGGTACCAATTTCGTCCATAATCATTCTACATGCAATCCCTAACCAAAATTAAGAGTTTCTACAACAATCCCATTGGGTTTTCATCAAAACTTTCCAAGCATATAAAGTTTCTACACTAAACATGGAGGAAATATTCATTGTAATTAATGACATCAAATCACTTGCCTTAGGTTTTTTCTTCAAATTTGTTTGATTCTCTCCTCTTTCTTGTCACAAATCCTTCCAGAATGGTGGTGATGGTTGATGGTTTTGGTTTGGACCTCTTGTAACCTCACTCCAACTTCTTTCAAAAACCCCGTAGCCCACTCTCTTGTCTTTTGCTAATAATGGCCTTAGTGGCCTCTCTAATAATATATAATTAAACTCTAAAATTCGTGGGTTTTAATTCCTTAATTTTTAAAATTATCAAAATACCCTTCTGGGTTGCCGGTTTGGCCTAAAAATGCCCCGGGACCCAAACTAAACTCCCGGCTAGTGTTTTCTGACTATTTCGACCCTTCCGGACACGTTGGCGCACTCAAAATGACCATTTGGTTGATAAAAATATAAATTACTTTTTAATCTAATTAATTTTATTCCTGACACGATTGACACGCGCGTCCCAACTTAATTTTCCAAATTGTCGTATTTTTACCTAGCGATAATTTTAATATTTCCAATACTCATATATTACCATATATTCTCAGTAATATTTTATTCTAACATCATAATCAAATACCAATTCACATCTCGCTAGTATTTACCTCCGGATTAATTTCCAAATTAATTATCATTTGATTCAATTAATCCATTAAATAAAAATTAATAAAATTACGGGGTATTACATACTCCTGGTAAAACTAACTCGGGATAATGCTCGTTCATCTCATCCTAGCGCTCCCATGTGGACTCCTCAGCATTATGATGCCGCCACTGAACACGTACTAATGATACTATCTTCGACCTCAGTTTCCTCTCGTTGCGGTCCAGAATGGCAATCGGCCCCTCCTCGTAGGAACTATCGGGCTGTAGATCGATGTCCTCTAAAGCAATGTGTGTATGGTCCAAATTATCCCTAAGATATCTCCTTAGCGAGGAAATATGCAACACGTCATGAATCCTATGCAAGTGCTCCGGTAACCCAAGTCTATACGCTACTGGCCCAATTCGTTCGATGATAGGAAATGGCCTCACATATCTTGGTGCTAGTTTCCCCTTCTTCCTAAAACGCATAATCCCCTTCATCGGAGATACTCTGAGTAGCACCTGGTCCCCCACCTTGAATTCTCTGAAGAACCTCTTGGCATCAGCATAGCTCTTCTGTCGGTCATGAGCTACCCGAATACGGCTCCGGATCATCTATATCCTTGCCGAAGTAACCTGAATCACTTCCGGCCCAAGGAGTTTGTTATCCCCCACCTCTAACCAACATGCTGGGGAACGACAAGGTCTACCATACAATGCCTCAAATGGAGCCATGCCAATGGTGAACTGATAGGAGTTATTATAAGAAAACTCCACCAGTGGAAGGTACTGCTCCCAACCACCTCCAAAGTCTAGGATGCACATACGCAACATGTCCTCCAACATCTGATTAGTCCGCTCGGTTTGCCCATCTGTCTGTGGGTGATACGCCGTACTCAGTCACAACTTCGTACCCATGGCCTCCTGGAAACTCTCCCAAAATTGTGAAGCAAATAACTTATCTCGGTCAGACACTATATTGAGAGGTACCCCGTGAAGTCTCACTATCTCTGCTATGAACATCTGGGCATACTGTCCCGTAGTGTAGTCTGTTCGGACCGGTAGAAAATGAGCAACTTTGGTTAGATGATCCACGATTACCCATATGGAGTCATGACCCCTCTGTGACGTAGGTAACCCCGTGATGAAATCCATGGAAATGCTCTCCCATTTCCACATAGGGACCTCTAATGGCTGTAGAAGTCCTGTGGGCATCTGATGGTCAACCTTTACCAGTTGACAAGTGGCACATTTAGAAACAAACTCGGTAATATCCCCTTTCATCCCGCTCCACCAGTACTGTCGCCTCATGTCCTGGTACATCTTATCCCTGTCAGGATGTACTGCGAATCACGAATCGTGCGACTCTGACATTACCTCGTGCCGCAAGTCTTCCCCTTCTGGAACAACCAGTCTCCCATTGAAGCGTAAGCCCCCATCTGAACTAATGGTATAGGACTCGGCTCCCTATGCTAGTAATCAAACTATCTGCTCTTGACAGAACGAGTCTTTTGCCTGGGCTTGTATCACTCCCACAACAATCTAAGGCGTAACGATCATCGCAGACATGAATGATCGGGCCACTGCATCCTGGTGTCCTAACTCCTTCCACTTTTCTTTCCACACATCGGCCACCTCACCTACTGGCCTACGGCTCAACGTGTCTGCTACCACGTTAACCTTCCCTAGGTGATATTGGATATCGAACTGATAATCCTTCACGAATTTAAGCCACTGACGTTGATGCATATTAAGTTCCTTCTGCGTGAAGAGGTACTATAGAGACTTATGGTCTGTGAATAAACAGAGTTTCTCCCCCAGGAGATAATGTCTCCAAATTCGAAGGGAAATGCGACTACCACCAACTCCAAGTCGTGGGTGGGGTAATTCTTCTCGTGAGGCTTGAGCTTACAGGAAGCACAAGCTATAGTCTGACTCTTCTATTGCAGTACACCTCCAACTCCTTATAAGGATGCATCGGTGTAGACTAGATACTCAACTCCCGATTTGGGCAAAGCTAACACTGGCGCTGAGGTCAACTTGTCCTTCAACTCATCGAATGCCAACTGACAGGCATCGCTCTAGATGAATGGCACACCTTTGCAAATCAGATGTGTCAAAGGACCCTCTATCTTAGAGAAACCTAGAATAAATCTCCTGTAGTATCCTGTTAGGCTCAAGAAACTACGTATTTCAGTTGGTGTCGTGGGTTGTCCCCACTCTCTCACCGCTGATACCTTCCCCGGATCAATAGATATTCCCCTGTCTGAAATGATGTGTCCCAAAAACTAAACCTCCTTCAGCCAAAACCCACACTTCTCATACATTGCAAAACATGTCTAACGCAACGTTTTCAAAACCTGTCTCAAGTGCTTAGCGTGTTCCTCCTCTGTCTGGGAGTAAACCAAAATGTCATCAATAAAGACGATAACGAACTGGTCTAGGAACTCTCTGAAGACCCTATTCATCAAGTCCATAAACACGACTGGAGGGTTGGTTAGACCAAAAGCCATAACCCGAAATTCGTAGGAGCCATATCTCGTTAGGAAGGCAGTCTTCGCAACGTCTTTCTCCCTGATACGCAACTGATGGTATCCCGATCGCAAGTCGATCTTTGAGAAGAAGGATGCTCCTCTCAACTAGTCGAATAAGTCATCGATTCGCGGTAACGGATATTTGTTCCGTATCGTGACTTTATTCAACTCTCGGTAATCTACACATAACCTCAATGATCCATCTCTCTTCTTCACGAATAGTATAGGGGCACCCCATGGTGAGGTACTCCTACGGATAAACCCCTGATCCAATAGCTGCTCTATCTGATCTCGTAACTCCCTTATCTCTACTAGAGCCATACGGTAAGGGGCGCGGGCTATTAGCCGAGTGCCCGGCGTCAAATCGATAACAAAGTTTATCTCCCTACTAAGCGGTAACCCCAAAATATCCTGAAATACATCAGCGAACTCACTAACAACGGGAAATGAATCGAGTGGTATTACCACTTCCTTAAAGGTCTCATCCTCTATATAATACAAGTGAGTGGACGATCCTCCCTCAGGGCGAGGCATCGCCACTAAGAACATCTCCTGCCCGGGTATGGCAAAAATAATACTCCTGCTAAAATAATCAATTATGGCTCGATACGCAACTAGCCAATCCATACCAACAATCGCATCGTACTTATTCATATCTAATACTAACATATCAGCAGGCAAAGTAAACCTCCCAATCTCTATACCCACACCTCTACAAATAAGAGAAATCACAGAACCCCTACTCAACGGTGAATCTAAGAAAGTAATCGTTCTCTCTGCAGTGTCTAACAACCCTATAATGCGTGCCAATCTCGTGATAATGAAAAAGTGTGTGGCTCCCGTATCAAATAAAATACGCCCCATAGTTCCCTGAATAGAGAACATACCCTCAATAGTGGGTGGATTATGTGGGACTGCGGCCTGCTGAAGCTGATAAACTCGCCCGTACTGAAGTTGTCCCTGCTGGACTGGGACTGCTGGGATAGGTGGCAAAGCTGGCATCTACGGTGGTGCTGGGAGGGCGGCGAAAAACATAGGCCTCTGGGGCTCATGTCGAGCACCCTGCTGCTGCTGCTGTGGGGTTCTGCCCTTATCAGGACACTCCTGACGCTTGTGGCCAATTTTGCCACAAATGAAACATTTCTCCGGAAAGTTTCCCCCTCTCTGACCCTGCTGTCTACGGCCCTGATGACCATTGCCATTCCTCCACTGGCCATACTGGCCCTGCTGAAACTGCTGTTATTGGCCATGCTGACCCTGCTAACCCTGATGGCCGTGTTGACCCTGGTGTCCATGAAGAAAACCTCCCTGACTATTTCTGAAACCTCCAGATCGAAATCTCTTAGAATCCCCCTACTGGGAACTCTGGTCACCCTTCCTGTGCTGACCCTGAACTGATTGTGCCCCGTTGGCACCATTTCCCCTGCCCTGATGGATAGACTCTCCTGATCGCTTACCCCCTGACAGGAGAAAGCGGTGGTCCTGACAGTGAAGCAGTGTTGTGTTAACCACATCAGAATAAGTGGCCAATGAGAGTTTTACCAGTAAATGCTGACGGATCCTCCAAGTCAACCCATCCATGAACTTCTGTATCTTCTTTTCCTCTGTAGGAATCTCATCGGGGACGATGTTCAAGAGATTTGTGAACTCGGCCTCATATTCAGCAACTGTCCTCCCCTTATGCATGAGGTTCATCAATTTTCTCCTCATCTCGATGTGAACGGCTGAGGGAAAATTCTTGCGGTCTAATCGCACCCAGAACTCCTGAATAGTAAGAACATCCCTCTCCTCCCCGGTGGTAACGGACTTCCACCACTGCAACGCTGACCCTACCAGCTTAAAATTAACCAGTATCTGCCTCTGTACATCCGTACACTCGTACATCCTCAAGTGTCTTTGGATGTCCTTCTTCTACTAACTGGACACAACGACGTCGGAGCTACCTGCAAACTCCGGAGGGTGTGCCTTCTGAATAGAATCTCGAACACATTCCCAAGAAGACGGGAATGCATGAGCCTGTACTGGTGCTACTACCGGTGCCTGAGGCGGTGCCTGTTGCATAACTACTAGAGCGGCATTTACCGCTTGGGCCACAACAGCGGCGACCTCTTCGGCATTCATGGTGCCCTGAACTGGTACAGGCTGTGGCTCATACTTAGCATCCCTGGGAACTCTCTGTGCACGTCGTGGAGGCATCTGAAATGAGAGAGAAGTCTTATAAGTTCACAGTTATTATCTAAAAATAGCTGAAGAGCGAAAGATCCACAAAAGAGTACAACAATCCTAAAATATAGGGCTCTATATCAAGGAACGCTATGCGGAAACATAACAAGCTGTACAGATCATAAGGACACTAGAACCTGATGCTCTGATACCACCTGTGACACCCCGACTAATTAAATACCGGGTAGCTACTCCTTTATTCAAATTAATACAAAATGTCAAGTTGGTTCAGTTCATAGCATCACTGTCGAAAACACTTTTAACAATTACTCGCCACCTAATATTTAAAAAGTGAGTTATCAATTTTAATTAAATTATATTAACATACAACCAAATTAAATTATGAAATACTAATACCACAACCACATCACAGTCACAATAGAATAACAATGTAATAAACTGAATCTGGAGGAATACTCCTCTAAATAATTCGAATACGGAATAGAACCAAATACAAAATCTGAATTACTAATTAATAAAATCGGAAATTGAATTAGAACTGAGTAATTACGATGTCTCTAAAAGAAAAGGAGCGACATGCCCTAAAGATGAACAATTCTGAAATAGAGTCAAGCAGAAAGTGGAGACGTCTACTATCGAGATCCTGTAACTTCCACAGCAGCTACAGCACATCACTAGAAAGGGACTTCTAAGCTTGGTGTCCTTGTGGCTGGGCACCTAAAAGGTTTTTACAAGAAAATAGATTTGAAAGCAAACGGGTCAGAGCCCGATTGTGAAAACAGTTTAAAATATAGCAAGTATTTAATATCATTAAACAGTGAATATAAAATACATGATAGTGCGGCACTCACATGAGTTCCTCACCTCTCAACTAATTGTGCACTCCTAACGTACCCGTACCCGTTCTAGTTATTCCACTATCTAATTATTCCGATCCATAATATGACTTTACTATATAATTCAAGGGTCAATTTTCGACATCTTAATATAAACTGAGAGTCTTACTTTATTTTCCTCAGAATTACTTATAATATTTACTATGAATTTCCCATTTTTATCTCTACTAAAAATATCACAGTTATACTTTAATAAAAGTCCATTTCAATTATCAGTATATTAATCTCAACATAAATATACAGTAAGGGCACCCCTAGGCTAAGCTGCGGTGTACACATACTCTGCTATCGAATCCCGGTACATCACGTACATGAGGACCACGTATTCCGAATCTCTCAGGAACCGTTTCAATAAGTATCGAACACACATAATGGAGGCGAACATAGTTCACATACCCATGGGTCACGCACATACCTACGCTCCCATGGTCAGTTGACTTATTAATTCACTAATAAGTCATTCTCTGACCTATATCCTTGAGGTACCAATCTAAATCCCCCCGTAGGCACACAAAGATTAGATGGCCCTGATCAAAAGCTAAGCTCCCATGATTGCAAGTATGGTAGGTATGTTATACACATGTAAGTCCATATACTAAGCATTCACACATCTTAGATATCTTATATTATTAATAGAGGTATTTTTTCATTCCTATACCATCAGTAGATGTTATACATTTACAAGTCCCCGGATAATATACAATATAGATCGCCCAACACTTCTCGCGTCGCAAATTTTGGTACTTACAATCTAACCCATAGATGTCATCAAGCCTTTATAAAATTTCAAGTTTTAATCCTCAACGTGCTCCAATACTCACAAATATTCCCACTAATCAACAAGAGAAGAATAACACTCAATTAAATAAGCTAACGGAAAGTTCGAAACTAAAATCGGCAGAAAAAGACCATTATGTGAACTCGTTAGAAGTCACTCAATTCTCGTTCGAACGAGGTCGTTCGAACGAGTGTCGTTCAAACGAATGGCTTCGAATGAACTATGGACTCGTTAGAAGGGGTACTGGAATCTTGTTAGATGCTCGTTCAAACGAGGTCATTCGAATGACCTGGGTTGGTCTTCAAACGAGATGGCAGAGAATGCTCTGAATTTCCCCAGCTTCGTTTTTCAACAAATTCATTTCTCCAAATCCATCCTAAGTTCGTACCAATTAATTTTTTATATCTTTAAACTACTCTAAGTCACCCTAGGACACTTCTTAACATATTTTTGGGGTCAAATCTTACTAATCAACATGTAACAACCATAAATTCCCAAATCTTGCCCCAAACCCTATGAACATGAACCCAGAATTTTATTGTACATAAATACTCATCATAAATCCGTTTTCAAAACATCAAAGTTAAGTTTTGGGTGCCAATTTCGTCCATAATCATTCTACATGCAATCCCTAACCAAAATTAAGAGTTTCTACAACAATCCCATTGGGTTTTCATCAAAACTTTCAAAGCATATAAAGTTTCTACACTAAACATGGAGGAAATATTCATTGCAATTAATGACATCAAATCACTTGCCTTAGGTTTGTTCTTCAGATTTGTTGTTGGTGATTATAGGTTAATTCTCTCCTCTTTCTTGTCACAAATCCTTCGAGAATGGTGGTGATGGTTGATGGTTTTGGTTTGGACCTCTTGTAACCTCTCTTTAACTTCTCTCAAAACCCCTGTAACCCACTCTCTTGTCTTTTGCTGATAATGGCCTTAGTGGCCTCTCTAATAATATATAATCAAACTATAAAATTCGTGGGTTTTAATTCCTCAATTTTTAAAATTACCAAAATACCCTTATGGGTTGCCGGTTTGGCCTAAAATGCCCCGGGACACAAAATAAACTCTCGGCTAGTGTTTTCTGACTATTTCGACCCTTCTGGACACGTTGGTGCACTCAAAATGACCATTTGGTTGATCAAAATATAAATTACTTTTTAATCTAATTAATTTTATCCCTAACGCGACTGACACGCGCATCCCAACTTAATTTCCCAAATTATCGTATTTCTACCTCGCGACAATTTTAATATTTACAATACTCATGTATTACCATATATTCTTCGTAATATTTTATTCTAACATCATAATCAAATACCAATTAACATCTCGCTAGTATTTACCTCCGGATTAATTTCCAAATTAATTCTCATTTGATTCAATTAATCCATTAAGTAAAAATCAATAAAATTACGGGGTATTACAAAACCTCCCTCTTTTATTCGTCTATCACAGTTGTGCCTTGGAGGAACGCGATCGCGGATCCGGGGCTTCGCAGCATAATTTTGTTGCACTCACGGCTCATAAGAGCATCTCTTTGTTTGTTATTTTTGAGCCTATGAGAAGTCCATTTTTCCAAACTTTAACCCCAAGACTTTCTAGACCCTTGGTTATCCTAAAACTTTTATTACTTTTATAAATGACTTTAAACTTTTATCACAAACCTTAGTTAAAACTTTCCATTAAAGAGTACGTAGAATAATACTTTCATCATCTTTATGAATATCGTACGTTATTTTGCCATTTTTATCGAATAATTCTATGGCAACACCATGCATATAACATGCAATCCCATGCATGCACCATATAACTTATACAATACCCATACGAACTCATGCATGCACATATTTTACGTAAACTTTTGATGATTAGCCCACAAACAACGCATAACTATCACTTTAATCACTTTATGAAAAGTCGACGTATTGCATTTTCATAAAAATATTTTTATATAAATAAAATATTATTACAAGATAGTACTTCATATTAAAATTTATAAAAACAACACATGTATTAGTTAATTTATTAGCATATACATAAACTAAATACGTAAAATCATTATAAAAAATCACGTACATAATTTCGCATTAAGACCATATTGAAAAATGTTATAATATCCCCAACTTTATTTTCAATATTTTCGGCGTGTACTCTATATATAAAGAAGTAAAATCAAATTATTTATTAAAATTATATTAAACTTCACTACATAAAATGAGATTAATATGTGTATTTAAAAAACAAATGTTATTAATAAGAAAAAATTATAATTTAGTTCTTCTCCCATTTTTTTATTTATAGAAAATAGTTAAAATTATCTTTTTATAAATAATGTTAAATAAGGGACAATTATTATTTATAGAAAATGTTAAAAAATATTTTCTATAAATAATATATAGACACATTTTATGTAAAAATGTTATAAATTATCGTTCGTATTTTAAATAACTTGCAATTTTTTTATATAAATAATAGTTAAAAATAAATTTTGAATAAAATAGACATTTTTTATACAAAGATAATTAAAATAGCACAGTTTTTATATAAATAACATACATCAATAAATTTTAATAACATAGTATTTTTTATATAAAAAATTCCCTATTATTTCTATTAAAAAAAATTATCTATTAAAAACAGCAAATATGATCTTTTGTAAAACTCAAAATGTTGTCTATAAATATTAACATATAATTAATTAACGTACTTTCTATTTTTTTAGTAATCTCTCAATTTTTAAATTATTTTTTGAATTTTATTACGTAATTTTTTGAGATTTTATGAGAGCGTGAGAGACATAAGGGGTGTGAGGAGTGAGAAAAAGGGGGAAAGACAAAGAGAAAGAGAAATACATAGGGTTGTTTGGAAAAATACTAAAAGTAATGGACGAAAGTTTTACACCTTAGATTTTTTGGTGCGCAATCAAATACATGTCAAAAATTGTGGTTAAGTGTAATATCGTATTATCAAATTTGGGTTTTGTCAAAATGACTCGATTATATTTTATATAAATTAGTTCGACATTTAAGATTGAAGAACCATCGGTTTCAGCGTTGGTTTCATTTCATATCTGTCTTTTTTTTAGTCTTTATAGAGGAAATATAAAGAAAAAAATTAGTGGAGTAAGTAGCTTAGTATGTAACTCGTAAAATAGTTGCACGGAAATATTAAGGAAATAACTGGTAGAGTGAGTAGACAAGTAACTCGTAAAATATCTGCATAAAAATATAAAGAAAATAAGTGGTAGAGTAAGTAGCTCGATAAGCAACCATAACTTAATATCGTTAGATATTATTTTATAGTATAATAATAATTTTAATTGAGTGAAAATGATATTTAAAATTATTTTTGATTGACACAATGGTTTGTGAAAAGTTATGTCCATTAATGAAAAATTGTGACCATTTCGAAAAAACATAAATATTCATGAAAGTATGTGTCTATTCGAAAATGGGGTCTACCTTTTTATAAATGGAACACCCTTCCTTTATTCTCAAAAGCTTAAATTTTTAGAGTCGAATCTCAGTCATTTTTCACTCATTCTTGAGTCAATCATTGAGAGAGTGCAATATAGAATTTAGATTCACCGAAGCTTTATAGATTGAAGTGTCACTTCTATAAACACAAAAATGTCGTTCTATCTTTGGAAGACAGACATTCATCAAACATTAAACACCGATTAGGGGACGAATCTATGTTAACGAAATTGTTTAAAACACAAGGCACGGCAATAATTTCCCTTGTATGGTCGATAAGTTTTGGTGTGTTGATTTTATTATTACTTATATTTACATTTATATAAATTTGTTAATATTTGATCCCCTAAAAATACAAAAGCATGTATATATTTATAAAAATCTTGATAGATATCTTTGTTAACAATTTAAGGGTGTTTTTATTCCCACCCATTTTTTTTTATATGTAAGCAAAGTATATTGAATGATACCGCCTAAGGGGGTGGAAACCCGTATATAAGAGATATACAAAAGTCTAACAGGAGGCCATATACAAAAAAATTAGGAACGCGGACAAAAACCTCCCCACTTCCCCTCAACCCAAAGTATACCAATGAAACTAGCAATTAGTTCCCATCCCCAATTCATCCATAAAATCTAACAAGAATTGTTGCATGTAATTTGATTCATCTTTAAACCATGCATGCAATGAACTCAACATAAATTAACGCAGTCTTGCCAGCTCAATATATTCTCCCTCAAAGCACCTTTTGTTCCTCTCAGTTCATATCGTCTAAAAATACATAAAGGTTCCGTTCTCCACACTGAACATATATCTCCCTCTTCCAATAGGCCCAAGCTACCATATTATCCTTTATTGACTCGACATACACCCACTTAACCCTAAAATGGAGTAAATGATCTCTCATAAACCCATAACTACCCAACAATTCAATAATATATTTTCTCATCATACTTACACATCCAACACCATGTGCCTGACTTTATTCTTAATCCCATCTGTCATCATGATTGCATGTCTCGCAACTATACAAGTGAAGAAATCTACTTTTTTAAGAGCATGCACTCTACAAATTCTTTTCCATATAAATTCAACCCTAAATTACCACAAACACTGCGTAATAAGACCTCACCAAGAATACCCCATTTTTGTTACCCCTCCACCACACACTATCCTCGTCCCCATGAGGGCTCTCCCTCCTATTTAGCTAATAAAACATCTCATTTGTTTCCTCTAACTACCAATCCCCCAGCCTCCTCCTAAACCTAGGATTTCATTCCGTCTTTGCCCCATCCTTCCAAATATGTATTGCCATTGCTCATTCCTTCTCACTCGCTATACGAAATAATCATGGGAACACTACCTCTACAGATTGATCAATCTTACCCAAAAGTCTTTCCAAAACCTTATCATTTCTTCATTCCTTGTGTACAAGGATGTATGCATATGAAACTCCCTCATACCCCCATAATATGCTTCCATGACCCCACTCCATGTGGGAATCGCCTTTTCCCTGAGCCCCACCCGTTGAGATCCAACCCAAACATTGCCACCACCACCCTTCTCCATAACTTGTATTCCTCCATCGAAAACCTCCACAAGCACTTTCACAAAAGATCTTTATTGAAACAAGTCAGATTTCTAACTCCCTCTCATTCCTCCCTCACCGATTTACAGACTCCTCCCAACTTACCAAACTATGATTTAAACAATATTCATTCCCACAGCATAAAAAGTTCATTATTAACATATATATCTTTACATGGATAGAGACCGACAATGGAGGTATGGAAAGATGATAAGATGGAAGACTTGAGAGCGTACCCTTTATTAATGTCAATTAACCCACACACCCCTAACAAGCTTTTTAAGTTTAATGAAAATGAAAATAACGTGGTTTAAATAAAAACACCAACTCAAATGATGCATGCCCATTGTGCGATTTTGATCCATGATTATTTTTTTTATAAGATTTTCATGGAGTTATAGATTTATTATTAAGCAATAAATCACATGATATCTATGTGGATCATATATACATGTATGGATATATTGCATGGACATTATCCAAGTTTAGACCATTGAAAGTGAATTTCATGAAGACAATATGTTGACTTAGACACATGTGATTACCAACTAGATTTGAAAGTAAATTGACGTGTTTACTTCCCACTCCATGTGTTTACAATCTAAAATTACTTTTTCCCATGTATACATATAGGATATTAATATGATGTACACAAAGTCATTCTTTTATAAGGCGATCATTGATCCACCCTTAGCATGAAACATTTGGAACTAAAATCCCCATTTTAAAGTATGTTTAATCTAAAGCCATTTTCCATTAATATTATACATGTACCTTACTAAAATACCCTTAAAAAGCATATGACATGTGTGTCTTAAAAACGGTCACTTCAAAGTATTAATCGGTAATAATCAGTTACCATAAGAAAGAAGTTATCCCCCACGTTTATTGGATTTTAAAAAGTAATAAGCATTCAAATCAATGAAGAAATTCTCCATTGTTGTTTCAACAAAAAATTCTCATCATTATCGTCTTCATATAAATATCGAGTTGTTCCATTTGTAGATTGAAATATATTTTTTTACATATATTCCACATTTTGTTATAAAACGTGTTCATCTACTCTAGAATGTTAAATTTTTTAATATTAATAAATATTAGTGGCAACATTAAGTGAAAAAATTATTTTAAATCAAATCCATCATAAAAATGACTTCGTGATTTTTTATTTTATTTTTGCAAATAAAAGGCTCGGTAATTGTATTGTTTGTTGTTTTTTATTTTCATTTGAAATTACATCGAATTATACAATTGCAAATGTAGTCGTGATATAATAATTCACAAATAACAATTATTTCTTTTACATTTCAAATTTTTGTGCGAAATTGCTATGTGTATATATATATATATATATATATATATATATATATGGAGAGGTTCAGAAGCGAACATAAAAGATGAACATTTTAATGAACCTGAACCAAAAACACCTAACGCCTAATCAATTTTATTCATATGTTGTAATTGGTCCGCACCAGCGACAACGGACATGCGTGTGGGTGTATTAAAAAACACGCGTATCACACTCGTGTCCGTTTTCGTTGGCGTGGACCAATTACAACATAGGAATTAAAATTGATTGGATTTTAGGTATTTTTTATTAAGGTTCATTAAAATGTTCATCTTTTATGTTCACTTCTGAACCTCTCCCTATATATATATATATATATATATGTGTGTGTGTGTGTGTGTGTGTGTGTGTGTGTGTGTGTGTGCGTGTGTGTGCGTGTGCGCGCGCTTTTCTTCTAATAGTCCTTATTTTATTTATTTATTTTGTAACATTTTCTTGTGAAAGCAAATCATCAATGTATCTATTTTGGTAGTCATTGTCATCATTAGAGGAATTCATATTGCAAAAGAAAAAAAACTAATACTTTTATAAAATATTGCACTTGATTATTTTATAACTTCACATTGCGAAATGGGTATATTTAGCACTATGAAATATGTGACACCCCATAAAATTTAAGCTAGATTGATGAAGTTTAAAGTAAATAAAACGGGAGTATAATCAATTTAGTATGATTCTAAGCATAATTGTAGTAAAATCAGACAGCGAATAAATGACTGAAACATAAATAGGTGAATTACAATCAACTCTGATACCAAAACTAACATAAATTAATAAAATTCTCGCAAACTATCACTGTTTTAAAATACATGCCCATACCGAATGAAAGAGCAATGAACTTAATTCTTAATCCGATATAAATAATAAAAGGAATAGTAAGAAATAGAACACAGGCTCGACCCTAAAATTCTACAGATCAGCAAAGGACATGAGATCAGGACCAGATTAGGGGTGAGGCTAAACTGGTGGCCTATGTCCTGAAAATGTTAATATGAGATGTTAACAGCATGTTTAAGTTGTATGATAATGTAATTGATTTTAGGTTACAAAATAACTACACACCTTATTCTAGTCTTTTAGTTACTTTTAAGTTAACACAACCCAAAACAACCCCAGATATCACATTCGTCTACACCCAAACACATATGTTCCCCCGATTAAGTCTTAATCATCACTATAGACTTTTGTTTACCAATTCCATTTTTATTAATTTATACATCGAAATTGTATAATGTCACAAGGGAAATTAATCGCTACATCTACATCTACAAGTACGGTGCCATACTCGTACCTCATAAAATGGTTCCATCACAAGACCGCACATAACGAAGGCCTATCCTACTGCCTTTAAGGATCGCTCGGGCGTACTAGGCATAAGCATAGATTGTCCCAAACTTATAATCACTCAAGTATCTATTAGGGATAATCACCACACCATCACACCAATAATATAGGCCCATAACCAAAGCTATATAAAAGGATCAGCCAGCGAACCTTACAGAGATACAACGAGAATTTCAGTATGTAGTGTCCAGGGTAATCAAAACCAGTTCACCCCATCATCATCATATCAAAGTACTGGTATCTGTATCTCTCTCCCCATAAGGATATCCATATATTACGTATACCACGAGTAAACATGTCGGGTATGTTGAATATAATACACAAAATAAGTTATCCTACACAATTAAGGGTTACAAGTCTTAATTCCTACTTCAATACCTTAATTAACCTCTTTTAAATAAGAATTAGAATTTCAGATTGAAAGTCGTTTTATCTCCTCGTTCAAATGAGAATACAAGGTCGTTTGGACGATTTCTCAATGTCATTTGAACGAAAACAGGTAGTTCATTTGAACGAAAATACGTAGTTCATTTGTAGTTCAAACGAGATTCGTCTAGAATCCTTCATCTTCAAGTGAAAATCCGTTATTGTTGCCTATAAATTCTCCTTTCTAGGCCCCTAAAAATCCCAAACTTCCCTTATTAGATGTATAATTGTCCCAATAGCAATAATAACGATTCTCTAAAGACTTAAGGTTATTCTTACACCATTTTTAGATGTAAAACGTACTAGTCATGTCAAGAAAACTTAACATGTGATTTGATCCTAATTCAATCCAATTCTAGTTTAATACGCAAGATTAACAAAGGGACTCTAATCCTCTAATATGAAATATCCTAACCACATCAATTTAACCAATTCTACTCTAAATCGTGATGAATCATCAGAATTTCATAATACACTAAGAACATGGATTGTAATCTAATTACCCAATTAACATAATTTTAATTGTTATATAAATTTTCTAATTCAGATTATTCTAATATTAAGTTAAGAATAAAATAGATAATCATAATATAAAACAACCTCAATTATAAAATTATACTAAATTCTTTCTTCTCCAAGTCCATTTGCCACCTAATTCTTCTTCTCCAAGTATTTATCTCCTTAACCTTTCTTTAGACTTAGGGTTATCTCTCTAAAGTATTTAGAATTAAGTAAGTTAACTGTAATCCTCTTTTGATATTGTTAGCCAGGAAATTAGGGTTGGGACCTTAATTAACCTTAACCCACTAATCCCAAAATTAAATCTAAATAGTTTAAAGCCTAACCCAAACCATATACTAACCTATGGGCCTTAAAACCTAACTTTTTAAGTTGTAATCAAGCATTCGATGCCTCCCCAAAGTCACGCGAATTATCCCATCAACATAATTATTTTTATCCGTTAAATAATTATTATTTCATTACCGTATAATAAAATCAATATAATTTCAAAAAAAAACATAATTTTTAACAATGTTACTAATCACAAAAGATAAATACACACAAATATAAGCAAATGTAATTTACTTAATTTACTTTAAATTACGGAGTATTAAATTCTTTCACCCTAAAATAAGGAATTTCGTCCTCAAAAATCAAATTTTATACCTAACCAGAATAACTTTGGATATTTCTCCCGCATACCATTCTCTCACTCCAATGTCGACTTAGTCTTACTATGGTATCCCCTCTATACTCTAAACTAATGCCGTGACCTTTGATCGCAAAGTCATATCTCTTTGGTCCACTATGAGTTGTGGTCTCTCCTTGCAACTAGCATCGAGCTCCAGCTCAATCCCGTTGAGGTCGATGTGCTAATAGGCATCCTCGTTCTTCAAAAATTTCCTTAACATCGATGTGTGGAAAATGTTTATACACGCTGAAGGTGGTCGGGTAAAGTCAATCGATACGCCATCGGACCTACCTAATCTAAAATCATGAAAAGACCAATGTAGCAGGATTCCAACTTACCCTTACACCCTAATCTGACGACCTCTTTCACGGAGGATACTCGTAAAAGCACCTGATTTCCCACCTACAACTCTAATCTGTTCGTCTCTTATTGGCGTAACTCTTCTTCTTATTTGTGCTATCTTTATTCGTGCTCAGGTAAATGCCACCTTCCCTGAGGTGTCTTGAATAATATCTCTCCCGAACATCCTCTGCTCCTCTAACTCCAACCATGCCTTGACGAATAACACAGTCACCTACATAGTGCCTTACAAGGTGCCATACCAATTATTTGATGGTGACTACTATTGTAAGCAAACTCCACAAGATGTGGTAGTTAATCCCACCTGCTTTTGAGATCCAACACTCAAGCCCGAAGCATATCCTCCAAAATATTCACTCGCTCTCAGTCCGAACGTCAGACCGAGGGTGAAATGTCATACAAAAACTCAGTCATACCCCCACAACCTCTTGAAAGCCTCTTCAAAATTTAGATATGAAAGTATTATCCCGGTCGAACACAATGTCACGTGGTTCACCATGAAGTCATACAATCTCTGTAATAAATAATATTGAGTATTGCTCGCCAATGATAATAGTTAGTATTGAAAGGAAATGATCCACCTTTCTCAACCTAACAATGATGAACCAACTTGAATCATAACCTCTTTGGGACCTCGTCAATCCCACTATGAAGTCCATCGAGGTTCTCTCCCACTTCCACTCCTTGATAATTAAAGTTTATAACACCCCTGCCAATCTTTGGTTCTCCACCTTTACTAGTTGGCAGGTGGGACACTTAGACACAAAGTTTGTAATATCTTTTGTCATCCTAGTCTACTAATACTTTTTTCACATGTCCTGATACATCTTATCCCCTTTGGGATGTATCGTGAGTCGTGAGCCTCGAATAAAACTGCCCTCCTCAAGTCAAAATTCTCTGAAACTACCAATCATCCCTAAAATTTCAACTCACCATCTGAAATGATTGAGAATGATAGGACGTCTCCTGACAGCGACCCTCATACCTTTTCCCAAAAGAAGGAATCTGAAGACTGTGCATGTATCAGCTGTGTCACCATGTCACATGAAATAACCACTACCCCCCAAAAGGCCACAGACAAATCTAATGCTAGGATGGCACTCCACTGTGTTGTTTATATATAAAAAACATTCACCTCATGCTCGACCCATAATGTCGCCAAAGTAACTATCGGTTGTTGACTCAATGTATCTACCAACATATTTATTTTTCTGAGGTGCCACTGAATCGAGAAATGATAGTCCAAACAACATCTACTAAAATGAAATGAAACCCTAGATGCCAATCCAACTTTTCTCTCTACTTTAAAACCCTTTATAAGGTTTGCATAGCATCCATGTCCATGATGATTAACCATTTGAACCCTAAACCTCCTGATCCACCTAATGTTTGAGACAAATCCTTTGCTAGTATTGTTGTTAATAATGGATCCAAAGAACCTAAACTCAAAACTCCATTAATATTCAAATGGGAAATGGATGTCCACTTCCCTCTTGAAGATATACAATCTCTTACAGAACCCTAATATTTGATAATAGGCAAGTTCTCACATAGGAGGCCTGCAATGTATGAAATAAGGAAGAATTTTTGCACTTTTAATCTCAATCAATCATGAACAGTCGGGTTAATAGATAATAATCATGTCCTCATCAATATTTAATGTGAATAAGACTTTGTTAGGGTATGGATAAGGGAGAAATGGTACCTTGGTAGATACCCCACGCGTACATTCAAGATGTATCCATACTTTAGATCTGATCAATAATATCCAGTAGTTCCATCTTGGATATATCTCCCTAAACCGCTTATTTACCCTTTTACAAAAACATATTTCTTCTTCATTGCCTATCTCATTGGTAAACCTCTTAAAATGGATGCTTTAACTGTAAATCAATCATAACCTAGCACAGCTAGGGTCTTTATGGAGATCAACCTAACCAAAGAGATGCCTAAGAGAGTATGTATTGGTATTGGTGATAGAGGATTTTGACAAGATGTAATTTACGAAAATATCCTTAAGTACTATTCATACTACCTAAAGAAAGGTCATGAAGAAGGAACATCCATATTCTTAATAGGTGGCAAAGAAACCAAACCCAGACCTCGTACTCGAACCTTACAGAAAACCATCCTTAAACCTAAACCTTAAGAAACCACCCAAGATCCTCAAGAACCTATCCAATATTATCATTAAACAAGCGAAGAACCTGTTCATATAACTCTCCCAACTTTCCCTCAAAAGATCTCATCCTCAAGTCACCTAAAGTTAATATCCCAAGTAGTTCCCAAAAAATAGAAGCATACATAGCCAAGATCTAACACTATGAAAGTACCCCTGAGGAAACTACAGTTATGGAACACATTATGCTCTCTCTATGAGAATCAGACCTACCAAATTATGATTGCCATCATGATAAGCACAAGGACTATATGTTTGACCCATATCAAAATAAGGAGAGGAGTATCTTTATGCAAGAGCAACTTATGATCTTTGCTATATTATTTGAAAGAATATGGAACACTATAAAAGTAGGACAAGCTAGAAGAAATATGAAACTCAAAGAAGTTGACTTAGAAGATTAACTATTCAAGACTCAAAAGGTGCAGCCTAATGTGAAGACCAATAACATGTCTGGTGAACCTTTGTTCAGAAGGATAACAAGAGCTAATTCCAAGGTGGAAAATAATTTTAAACTCCAATTTTCTCAATGAGTAATTTCATTAGTTAGAATGCAAAGGGTATATCAAATAAGCCCATATGTAATAGAGTTAAAAAGCTTAGCAAAAATTATTGTTTTCCCACCATTTCCATTTTGGGGTCTAAGACTAATCCATTGAAGATGAAGAAGTTTATATTTAAGTGGAAATTTAATGAAGTGATAAGTAACAAATGCAATAAAATATGGTTCTTCTTGAGGTTAAGGATAATTGTGTCTATTATCAAAGATAAGGACTAAAGTCTTTCTCTTAAAATTGGTCATCCAAACTTACCATAAGAGATCATTTTGACTCTTATTTATGCTAAGTGCACAAAGGAGGAGAGACTCGACCTATGGAATGATTTAGAATTCATGATCTGTTCATTTGATTATCCTCAATTATTCATTGGAGACTTTAATGTTATGACTAAGTAGGAGGAGAAAATTAGAGGTAATCTCATTGATCATCAATCAGTGGAGGAGTTCAATGATTGCAATAATCAATGTCGTCTTTTTGACTTGGGATATAGTGGATTTAGGTTCACTTGGTACAACTTTAGAACTGAAGATAGTAATGTTCTAGACGTGATAGAGGCTTATGTAATCTTAACTATAAATCTATTTTTACATATTCTAGGATTACTCACCTATCCAAGAACTGCAGTGACCATGTTCCCCTCCTTCTTACTATAAAAAGTTCACATGACTCCTCTCCAAGTCCTTTTAAATTCCAAATATTGTGGATCTCTCATCCTTCCATTCAACAATTTGTTTATAAAGCCTAGACTTCCACTTCACAAGCCTTTACTGTGGTGAATTTTACAATGAAGCTGAAAAGAATTAAAGTTGAGCCGTAACACTGGAATAAATCTACTTTCATAGATATTTTTTAAAATGTCCGAGATCTTGAAGATGAAGTTTTGATGAAGGAACATGAGTTTAAAGTTGACCATTCTCTTCAACATAAATTAGAGATGAAGAATTCCAGAATTGATCTCAATAAAGATTTAGCCCAAGAGGAGATATATTGGCAAAAAAAACTTAATATAAGTTGGCTCAAAGAAGGTGTTCAAAACACTAAGTTTTTTCAATCAGCTGTCAAGGCTAAAATGGTTGTAATTTCCATTCAAAAAGTGAAGAATGCAAAAAAATAGTGGATGACTACTAAGGAGGATATTCAAAAGAATTTTATAAACCACTTCATTGATAAATGGAAGGAAGAAGATATCTCTAGTTCAAATGAATTATTAGAAGTTATTCATAAGATGGTTAATGAGGACATGAATTTTGAACTGACTAAGATTCCCATCGATGAAGAAATATTTAGAGTTATTTTTTAGCTTAATACTCACAATGTACCTGGTCCAGATGGTTTGGGGAGAAATCTTTATTTTAAGTATTGGGGCATTATTAAAGAGGACCTCTGTGACACTATTATATCATTTTTTTATTCAAATTCCTAGAAGCTGGATAAGTACTTATATTGTGTTGATCCCAAAATTATCAAATCCTACACAATGCTCTCACTTTAGGCCTAAATTTTGTAATTTTAATGTGAAAATTATATCCAAAATTTTAAACTCGGGGCTCTTCAATTACCTCCCAATGATCACCTCCCCTAACAAATTGGATTTATTAAAGGTAGGAATGTTCAAGACAATATCTTACTTGCTCATGAAATGACCAGCTTATTACATAGGAAATGCCATGGTTTTTATGTTCTCATTAAATTAGATATGGAAAAGGCATATGATAGGGGGTCTTGGTTATTTCTTCTTAAAGTTCTGAGGTAGTTTGGCTTTAGTGAATTTTTTATTAATTTTATACGGAGAATAGTTTCAAAGAATTCGTTCTCTATTGCCATAAAGGTTGTGCATCTAGTTTCTTTAATTTTATAATAGGACTCAAGCAAGGTGATCCTTTATCACCATCCCTCTTTGTAATTATGGCAAAGGTTCTATGCAGAGGTCTAGATATGCTCATCAACTCTAAAAAGTCACCCCCTTCTCTCACCCTTCAGGTAGCCCTCTTATCTCCCACCTTTGTTTTGCTTGCTGATGATACCATCATTTTTATTAATGGTAGAAAAAGAAGCTTTAAAAATCGAACCAAATTCTTGGAGTCCTTTGAGAAAGCTTCGGGTCAGTTGATCAATAAAAAAGAAGAGTTCGTTCACTATAGATCCATACATTCTCTCAAATAGAATAACTCCATATTTAACTACTTTGTTCTCTCTTTTAAAAACCTTCCTATCAAGTACTTGGGGTGTCCATTATTCAAAGGGAGAAGAAGAATATGATATTATGCCGAGCTCCTAGATAATATTAGGTAAACATTTCAAGGTTGGAAAACTTTATTCTTTTCTTCTGCTGGAAAATTAACCCTTATAAAGCATGTCATTTCTTCAATTCCCATCTTTACCTTAGCTTCTCTAAAGCCACCTAAAGCAATCTTTCAGAGAATGCATATATTTTTTAACAATTTCTTTTAGGGGGGGGGGGTCAAAGGATAATGGAGGTTATAATCATACTTGGGTGAAATGGGACAATATATGTAGACCTATAGGTGAAGGTGGCCTTAGAATGAGGGATATGGAATGAATTAATAAAGCTTTTGGTCATAACATTGCTGGTAGAGTTCAAACACCTTAAGGAATTTGGGCTACTTTAATGAGGAACAAATATAAAAATGTTACTGCTGGCTTAGGGAATACCTCAATTATCAAAAGAATTAGGTCTGCAATGCCTATAATCCATAGTAATACTATTAGATTTAATCAAGATCTCATTTGGATGCCTTCTCCATCTGGGGACTTTACTCGCAAAACAGCTTACCAGATATGCAAGCCATCAGCTCGAATCAGTTCTTTATGGACTAACTATATTCCTTTAAAATTTTCCATTTGTATATGGAAAATTCTTTACAAAGGTATTCTTATAGATTGTTATATTTAAGAATTAGAGATCCTCACGGTCTCTAGATATCAGTATTGCTTCAACCAAGAAGAAACCAGACAGCATTATTCCTGAATAGTCCCATGGATTTGCAAATATGGCATCATTTCATTGCTCTAATAAATATCAGACCAAGCTTCTTTTTAATACCATCTACGTTTATGTCTTGGTGGTTATTTAAAACTACTAAGTACTATATTCATCCATAAGATTTTGCTTATGACTGTTCTTTGGAAAATTTAGAAAGTTAGGTGTTCCTCTCTCTATGAAGGTACTCCTATGTCTGCTGATAGAATTATTAAGAATACTTATGAGTTGATATTTGTAAAGGCCCCTTATATAAAGTTTGAAATCTCCCTTTCAAATCAGTATCAAGAGATGGTTTTCAAATTCAAGTTCATTATTCAACCTAAGAGTCTTTCCATCAGAATCACTAGGTAGATCAAACCTTCGCCTAACTCAATCAAGCTTAATGTTGATGGATCAAGCAGGGATAATCCAGAAGACAGTAGTATTTAAGGTATAATTAGAGGGCATCAAGGTGATTTCATTTATGGTTTTCAAGAACGTTACTTTTTCCACTAACTTAAAGGCAGAGCTGATAGCCTCATTCAAATGTATCATTTTTTGTTTGAGGATTAGTTTTAATGTTTTATATGTTAAAACTGATTCTCTAACCTCTTTGAACATGATTAATGATAACTGTAAGATTACATGGATCTTTAAAATCATCATTCAAAACATTATGGTTTTGACTTATACACATCGGATTCATATCAATCATATCTGGAGACAAAATAATATTGTAGTTGATGGGTGTGCTTCCCTAGCGTCTGGTTTTAGAATCACAAGGACTTATCAAAGTTTTTAAGAGGTTCCTCAAATGATCAAGTGCATGATCAACCTAGATCGATAGGGCTTCCCAATTTTAAAATTTTCCTAAGACTTCTTATTTTTAAGTTTTTTATATGCTCGAAATGCCACTTTGGAGATGCTCTTTCTCCTTAATATAATAAAAATGGGGGGGGGGGGGGGGGGTAGCTTTAGCCATTTCCTTGTTAAAAAGGAGAAATGATAGTCATTAACAAACTCTAACCATCGCCTATGTCTCATAGTCAACTCCCTTTACATAAACAAAAACTGAAGACTCTTGTGGTCGAAATATAAGGTAAACCTCTCACCCAACACATAGTGTCTCCAAATACGAAGGGAGGAGACTATCACTACCAACTCCAAATAATGAGTGGGGTATTTACCCTCGTGAGGTTTAAGCTTTTAGGACTTATAAGCTATAGACCTCTCATACTACATCAACACCCCTCCTAATCCCTGAAGTGATAAATCTATAAATACCAAATACTCAATGTCAGTTTGTGGTAAAGCAAATATTGTCGCGATAGTGAGCTTCTCTTTGAGTTCCTCAAAATCCCTTTGATAGTCTTCACTCCAAAATGAAAGGTATCCCCTTACGGGTGAGGTAATTGAGTGGTCCTGCAATCTTCGAGAACCCCAGAATAAACCTCTTATAGTACCTCGCCAAATCTAAAAAATTACGAACCTCGGTAGGCATCGTGGTTTGGACCCATTCTAAGATTGTAGAAAATCCACCAAAATTCCAATCGTGGATACAACATGCCCCAAGAACTGTACCTCCCGAAGCCAAAACCCATACTTAGAGAACTTTGCGTATAACTTAGGTTCCCTGAGTATCTACAAAACCGACTATAAACATTCTACATGTTCCTCTTTTGACCTCGAGTATATCAAAATGTCATCTATAAATGCAGTGATGAATTAATCTAAAAATGGTAAAAATACCCGATGCATCATATCCATGAAAACTACTGGCATGTTGATTAGCCTAAACGGCATGACCCCAACTCCTATGAACCCTATCACGTCAGAAAAATCATCTTTGAAATGTCCTCCTCCTAAATACGCAATTGATGATACTCTAAGCGCAAGTCAATCTTAGAAAAATAATGACACACCCCTCAACTGGTCGAATATAGTATCGATACATGACGATGGATAATTGTTCCTTATCGTGACTTTATTCAACTCCCGATAATATATACATATTCGAAGTGAATCATCTTTGTTCTTCACAAATAAGAATGCATCTCCCCATGATGATGCACTCCTTTGAAATAAACCCTGGCTTAATAACTGTTAGATCTTCTCACACATATCCTTTATCTATAATGGATGCATTCAATATGGTTCCCTCGCGATGGGCTTGGTACCCGACATCAAATCTATGCAAAATTTTACCTCATTCACTGATGACAACCCTAACACCTCAACAAACATGTCCATAAAACTCCTGAACAATCTATATCGAGTCTAATAATACAGTGACCTCCTCATACAAAGTCGCGTCAATGTAATATATTTGTGTGTGCTAGACCCTCGCTCGATTCTAGGCATAGAAACTAAGAGCATATCATACCCTGGAAGAGAAA
Organism: Sambucus nigra; assembly: GCA_949130495.1. Classification (NCBI taxonomy): domain Eukaryota; kingdom Viridiplantae; phylum Streptophyta; class Magnoliopsida; order Dipsacales; family Adoxaceae; genus Sambucus; species Sambucus nigra. The sequence continues at coordinate 412,717,857 of OX422212.1, forward strand.
TAGTAATCGTCCTCTCACCACAATTGATATGTGTGTGATACTGAGCTAGACAATCCATGCCCAAAATGATATCATACGTCGACATATCCAATAATAAAAAGTTGACAAAAAAACACAAACAGACGATCTCTAGTTCCATGCCTCTACAAATATAGTGTAAAACATCACCTTTACATACTAGGTTATCAATATGCGAAGATACATCTGAGAACACACTATATGGTTGACTTACTTGAGGCTGTACCATATAGAAGTTCCAACTAGTTTGGATATGGTGACAAAATAAGTAAATTCTTTTTTAGCATCCCCTCCAAGGTATACAAGCTTCACCAACAATGTTCATCCAGTCCAAGAACCTCACATCTACCCAAAAGGGAAGTAATCTTATCTCTTGAACACACTTTAGGACACAAATTATGCATATAGGTGTATAAGTGTGTGCATAAATGTTTACATATTTTTAGGAATTTTTTAGACATTTTAAAAACATTTTTTAACATTTTTAATTATTTTAAATGATTTTTAAAAATAATTAAAATTATGTTTTAAAGTGTTGGGGTTAAAAATCAAATTATTTTATTCCTTAAAATAAAGCCAGGGTATAATATAAACTGACAGAGACTTGTGGGTGCAAATTGGATTTTAGAAAGTCCAAAAACACGCGTTTTACATCCTGTTATATTGTTCCACGTGTTATATCATTATTGGTTAGAAGGGTGTTTCCTTACACTCGCACACTCGTCACAGTCGTTAGATCATTTTCCATCAATGTTCTTCATGTCTTAGAGTTAATCCATGTGATAACCTTTAGAGACAATCACAGTAAGAGTAAATGCGGTGCATTAACAACCATTAGATTTGGATGTTGAATCATCCAAATGATCTCAACCATTGATTTTGCTTCGATGTTTCAGATCCTTATAACACATGTATAAATAGGCTCCTTGGGTCAGCAATTAGAAGGCTTTGGAAGTCGTCTCATTTGAGAGGGAAAAAATGAGAAAAGAGAGAAGGTAGAGAGAGAAAATAGAAAGAGAAAAGAGAAAACCAGTCTTCTGTTTTAAAAATTCTTGGGTTTTCCTCTAAAAAACCAAACACATCCATAATCGTTTCATCTATGCCAAAAAACCTAGCATATTGAGAGTTAGAAAACTTTAGGTTTTTCAGGGTTTGGTATTTTGTCATGTTTGAAGAACCTCTTCAACTATTATCTCTCTTAGGAACCTTTTTCTCACTGTAAATCTCACTTTTCACTTTAGAAATTTTGAGATTTGCTAAAAGATATACTTCACGTAGTATATTAGGGTTATGTTACTCTTTTCCATTGGATCTTATATTCTGACTGTTTATGTTTGTAGATCCACTCTCTGTTTCAAATACTTTGAAAAAAAGACTTCTAATAGTTTAAAAACTTAGATATGAAAAATAGTTTCAAAAATATAATTTTCATAGTTTGTCAAATTATTTTGTGGATAAATAACTTTTGAAACGATAAGATCTATTTTTTTTAAAGATTCTTTTTCAGATCTAAAAATAATTTTTTGAAGTTTGATTTTAAAGAGATTTGAAATCTTTGCATGTCATATAGATTCTGGGTAATTTGTAGGATTTATTTGTATAAATCTTGAAAGGTGTGAGCTGCATTATTTACATGTAGTTGTAGTCACAAGACTCTCGCATGAACACCTAGTTAAGTTTGGTTCTTTTGAGAGCCTTTGGGTTGTTTGAGCCACAACAAACAAGAAGCAATAAGGAAGGCAAGGAAGTTGCAAGGAAAATTAAAGTCGGATCAGATTTACCTTTGAGAGCGAAACTCATGTAGGTATAATTCTCATCTTAGACTTAGGATTTTGAATGTATGCTCAATGCTTGTAATCTTGTAATATTGTTTGATTTTAGTGGATTTTTCATTTTGTGGCGTATAGGTCACCATGGATGTTTCCCCAAGTTTTGGGGTCTTACCATGTAAAAAATATTATCTCTTGTGTGTATTCTTTAATACTTCGCCAATACTGTTATGACTTAGGTTTAATTTTTAAACCTAATCCGAAGATTCTGAAATAACTGGTTCATATATTCTGTATTAAGTACATCTTGTGTTATTCTTGAGAATTTCTTTAAAAGAGTTTCCTAAAACAGTATTTTGGAACTTACTTAATCTTTTAACTCAGTGTTGAAAACTTAGTAAGGTTTTTCAACATCCTCAGCTATATCTACCAATTCTGACATAGATGCAAATGTACAACTAAAAAATGAGTGTAATGCGCCCATATTAAACAAAACCCGTGCATTAATATCGTAAACAAACAATATAACCTCAATAGCCTGAGGTTTCACTATCAGCCTACTTGGTGGACGTTGTACACCTGTCCGTAATCAAGTTGTGTGCGTCTCTGCACCTGTGACAAAGCTAGATGCGTTGGTGCTGGCGGAAAGGCCTGGTACTATGGTGGAGGTAGAAGAGCCAGTTGTTGCCCCTGATGTTCTACTTAGTTGCCAATAGGGAAACTACGAAAAGGATGCCCCCAGTCCCCACAATTATAGCATTATCTTCTGATGGGACGATCCTGACCATGACCCGGCTATCCCTTCCCCTGGGACTTATCCTGACATTTAAGACCTTAGCCCTATAGGCCTTGGCCCCGTTGACCCTACCGGACCGGGTGGCCTTATCAATGGCCGCTTTACGGTGAAAATTATTTCCTCTAAATCCTTTCGGGGGTTTCTCGCTTGAATTTTCCCTCGATAGAACTATGAGACACCCTGCTCTCTAGACGACTCACCTGAATCGACTTCCTTCGGCCCTTGGTCATTCCCCACATTCTCCTTATTTGGTTCTTTCTCATTCGAAAACTCCCTGAAAACCTGGCAATGTCATAATACGACATCCGCTATCTGATTGTACGTTGTGTATACCGGATTTCCTATCAATATTTGCTTGATCACAAATTACAACCCTTTGATAAATCGATTTATCTCCTTCGCCTGCAATCCCTCTATCTCTAGAGCAAAGTGTATCAACCAAGTAAATTCCTTCTCATATTAAATAATTGTGCGATCCTATTACTTCATTCGATCAAACTTTTCCCTTAAGGTTTCCTTCTATAATAAAGGAAAATATTTCCCTTCAAATATCTCACAGAACTGTAAACTGGCCATTTGTGCCATATCATCTAAAGTGGTAATAGATTCCCACCACTTTAGGGTATCTACAAGTCTCAAAATGGCTAACATCTGGTACTAGATATCAGTACACTTCAGTAGGCATAGATGTCACTGAATGTCACGCCTCCATTGTAGTGAAACAATAGGGTCTGTAGATCCCAAGAACTCTGGTGGGCACCTTTTCTCAAAGGTAATGCTATCTCTCTCCCAAATGGATACAACAGGATGGGCAGGATCAAGCATGGCCGCGGATGGTGGTGGTAGTGGTGGCTATTGCTGCTATATGGCTTACATTATCATAGTTAATGTTTGTGAGATAATTACAGCCAAGTTGGCCTGAGATGTAGCGCGTACCTGTCCCTCCTGCAGTGGTGGAGGTGGTTACGGCATCTACTGGGGTTTCACTGCCTCTGACTCATCGCTATAGCTAGTTTCAATCGGACAACTCATCGACATCGTGTGTTCACCATTTGAAAGGTAGTAAAAAAATAGGGGTGTTCAAAAAACCGATTGGACCGTTGGACGGAACCGGACCAAATCGAACCACCCTATTTTTATCATTTTTTAATCGGTCTGGTTCAAGTTTTTTTTTTACAGACCGGTCTAGTCGGTCCGGTCCTCAGTTCGCCTTATTTAATAACTGGTCTGGACCGACCCGAATCGATTTCATATTAATATATATATTTAATTATATTTATATAAAAAAAATACTCAAAAAAGAAGGAATGGGATATTAGGGGTACGCTCATCCATATTAATTTAAATAAAAGAAAGAAAAGAACCCTAGATCTAATAATGAAAGAAACAAAACACGCGCACACAAGTTCACTTCGCAAAAAACCCACTATTCTTCCATTCTCTCTCTCATAGCGCTCTCAAGCCTCTCGTCTTCAGATCTTCTCTTCGTCGCTCTCTTTGAGAAACAAAACACATGCTGCCATAATCGGTTCACTTCTCCCGCTGTTCTTATTTCCTGGTAGCTGAAAAATTGAAGTCCCAAGCTCCCGCATTTATGATTATAGAGGGCATCTATGATTTAAGTGAAAAATTACGGCCTTTACTAGATCTTCGAGTATCTGTTACTGGTGGGGTTCACTTTGATCTTGTTAAACAGGTTTTACGAGACGTACAACGCGGTAGCCCATAACCAGAAGAAATAATCCATAAAATATCTACACACCTTCTTCTAGTCTTTTAGTTGCTTTTAAGTTAACCCAGCCCAAAATAACCCTAACTATCACATGCATCTACACCCAGGCCCATACGTTCCCCTGATTAAGTCTTAATCATCATTATATACTTTTATGTACGAATTCCTATTTTATTAATTTATACGTCACAACTGTATAATGTCATAGGAGAAAGTAGTCTCTACATAAACGTTCACATAATACAAGTATGGTCCTATACACGTACCTCATAAAATGGCCCCATCCACTACACCAAATCTATCAAATTGTCACGGTCATTGACCTTGACACTTACCAAGGTCAATGACCGTGATAATTCGAGACGAGATAACTTTTTTTATCACGGACTTGTCACGGTTATTGACCGTGACAAGTTCATCAGAATTGTCACGATCATGTCACGGTCCCTGACCGTGACAAGTTTAGTCACGATTAATAACTGTGACAAAGCCTTGACCCTTTTTAAAAACATTATCACGGTCAATGACCGTGACAAGTCCGTGACAACCTTATTTGTCAAGGACTTGTCACGATCATTGATCTTGACAATTCTGGACAGAATTTAAAAAAAATCTACTGGGCCGTATGGTCACTGCCCAGCAGTATATTTTTACCTGTTATAGCAACGTTGTACCTGTTCAAACATCATATATCCAAATAAACTAAAGATAATGCAAATATACATTCAAAATAGAAACAATATACATGACGATATAATCCAAATATAATTCAAATGTACCAACATAAAAATAATGTCATTACATGTCTGGGGTAAATGTGAGGAGGTGAGTAGGCCAAAAGATATACGAATTGACACACCCACTAATATACATCGTGCCTCATTGTTCGCGCAACCACAATAGGGAGTTATCCTTCCCAGGTATCACATGCATGACGAGCACCTTGGACTCGATCTCTTGAAGCTCACGTCCATGAACTATTTCACCCTGGAGGATATTCGGGTCCCTCAACCCCCGCCCTATCCGCTGGCCATTAAATACGTCTAATATGAACACGCTCGGACAACCAAGTGTCGACATCAGTCTGTTGAAGGGAGCCAAATAGGTAAGTGGATCATCGAAGTACGCACGTGTCAGTGATGAAGCAGCAAGGTCCACATCCTCGTCATCATGCACCTCATCCTCCCGCACCTCATCCTCCATCGCCTTCTCCTTCCCTTTCCCCTTACAGTCTCCGCCCAACGTACGCTTCATGAATGAGTACATATCTTGGATCGTCGCCTCCAAACGGGATAGTTTCACGTCATGTGAAACCACCGTTCGAGCCAACCCGGTGTCGCTCGTCTCCAATCCGATGATCCTAGATTGGCCACCCGCGAGCTCACCCCCATTGTCCTCCCCTTGCGATCAGAGACAAGCACTTGGTTGAGTGCATCTGTGGACAAATATGCCTTGTCAGCATCAGACTGCGACTCATGCACTTCCTTAAGTTTTGCCTGAAACGACAAAAAGCACATAATTAGTAAAATAAGTAAACTAAAAAATTATAACGTAATTAACAAAAAGTAAATTGTCGGATTACTTATAATCGTGGTCACGATGCTCGGGGACACCTCCTTGTCCTTCCCCATCTTCGTCCGAAGAGCCACATAAGTATTGAGCCTATGTGGCTTACCCCCAGGGCCACTCCCTATCCCCTGAAATAAAATAAAGTAAAATTAGTATCATCCTCGCAAAGTAAAATAATGCAGAATAATATATTTCTGTAGTTATAGACAAATTAAATCTTACCATCATCCTATGCTCCACCTCGGCGTAAGACGTCCGGCCGGAGTAGTGCACATCCGTTTTTTTTACCCAATTTTCCCTCCCCGATTGGCGAGATGCCAATTGTCGCTCCCCGATCTCATTGTTAATGAACTTTGGCCATTGTGCCAATGAGATCGGCTCCTTCGACGGGACGGATTCACGCCTTTGGATAATGGACTCTCATTTTTTTCCAAAGTACCGTGTCCACATATTTTTCTTTCACGTCTTGTGTTGCTCCCTCAACTACTCCAAGACGGAATCGCGTAGCTTTGGATCCAAGTTGAATTGTTCCTGTCCAACAAATACAATGTTAGTTGCGAATAAATATAAATAATAAAATGAAATTGAAATTGATATATTCATATAAATATAAATATATTACCTGTAGTGCCTCCCAAACAGCTAACTTGAGCTCATATGGCACCTCCTTCCAACTCATATAGCCCGGGTCGATGACTGTCTTTACTAGCTCGAGGGATCTCACTAATAGCTCCGACTTGTTCTTGATGGTAATCCCAAATTTGCCATATTTCGAGAGCCTAGGGGCCGAGGAGCCCTCGTCGCCTCCGCTACCACCGAGCCCAGACAACATCATCATAACCAGCATCATCATCCCCGCCTTAATACCTTAAGGAGACATTTGCTGTAAAAAAATGTTATTAGTACAGATAAAAAAAAATAGAAGAAGACATGCAAATATGTACAATTACTACAAATAAAAATGAGCACTAATTATTAATTTACTTTCATACACGCCCTCCCCCACAACACACACGCACACGTACACGCACACACACCACCCCCTGTCCCCCACCACACACACAATTATTATTTTCATCAATTAAACTAACAATTAAAGCATACAATTAAACTAACAATTAAAGAACATTTGTCACGGACTTGTCACGGTCAATAACTGTGATAATAATTTGTCACGAGTGTGTCACGATCATTGACCGTGACATAAAACGCGTGTTTGTTCTCACGATCAATGATCATGACAAGGGTGTCCTGCTGAAAGGTGATAATTTGGCCATTTTTGGTGTAGTGATCACAAGCCCGCACATAAAGAAGGCATATATGATCGCCTTTGAGGATCGCTTACGCATACTAGGAATAATCATAGGTTATCCCAAACCTTTAACCACTCTAGCACCTACTAGGATAATCATTACGCCTTCACACCAGTCATATAACCCCATACCCAAACCTATATAAAAGGATCAGCCGCGAACCTTACATAGATGCAACGATAATTTCAGTACGTAGTGTATGGGGTAATCATAACCAAGTAAAACCCACCATGATTTCATCAGGATACCGGTATCCGTAGCTCGTTCCCCATAAGGATATCCCCTATAGTACGTATCCCATGAGTACACACACCCAATGTATTTCATATAATACACAAAACAAGTAATCATACACCATTAAGGGTTACAAATCTTAATTTTATATTAAATACGCTAATTAACTTATTTTAAATAAGAATTAAAATTTCGAATTAAAAGTTGCTTGAACGAGAATACAAACGTCCCTCGAACGAGTCCCCAATGTCGTTCGAACGAGAACACGTAGTTCATTCGAATGGCTACCATTTGTCATTCGAACGAGATTTGTCTAGAACCCTTCTTCTTCCAGTGAAAACCCGCCATTGTTGCCCCTAAATTCTCATTTCCAGAGCCCTAAACACCCCCAAACTTCACTTCCTAGATGTATAATTGTCATAATAGCAATACTAATAATTCTCTGAGGATTTTAGTTTACTCTTACACAATTTTTAGATGTAAATCATAATTGTCCTCTCAAGAAAACCTATGATGTGATTTAAGTATAATTTAATCCAATTCCAGCTTAATCCACAAGATTAACAAAGGGTATCCAATCTTTTAGAATAAATTTAACCAATTGTACTCTAAATTAGTTTGAATCTTGTAAATTTCATAATACACTAAGAACATCGAATGTAATATAATTACCCAATTAACATAATTATAATAATTGTTATATAAATTTTATAATTCAGATTATTCTAATATTAGATTAAGTATGACTGGATAATCATACTATAACATAACCTCAATTATAAAATTATACTAAATAAACTTACCTTGAACAATGATATTATATTCATATCCAATTATCCCAACTCCTTCTTCTCCAAGTCAATTTTCCTCCAATTTCTTCTTCTCTAAATATTTATCTCTCTCTAGCCTCTTTTTAAACATTGGATTTTCTCTCTAAATTATTAAGGTGAACTAAGCTAGCCCTAATCCTCTTTTTATCTCATTAGCCACTAAATTAGGGTTGGTTCGCTTATTAACCTTGGCCCATTAAGCCCTAAATCACTTTAAACAGTCTAAAGTCTATCCTAAACGATATCCTAACCTAGGGGACTTAAAATCCAACTTTTAAAAGTGTAATCGAATATTCTACACGTTCCTAAAGTCGCTTGAATTATCCCATCAACATAATTATTTTTATTCGTTAAATAATTATTATTTTATTATCGTATTTAAAATTCACTGCAATTTCAAATAAAAACATAATTTGTAATGACATCACCAGTCCAAAAATATAAATACACGCATATATAATTTATTTCATTTACTTTAAATTACGGGGTATTACAACATCAATATTTCGGAGTGAGAAATATCCCCCTTTCGCATTGCGAGATGAATATTGCTTCTATCTATATTTAGTGTAGGGCACCATTTTTTTAACTTAAAAGATAACATATGTTAAATTAAGCATCATAATTTTAATCTTACATTTGAAAAAAGTTTTCCTCCTAAGGATTACATCAACTTTGCAATCAGTATAATCTTATTGTTAATATTCTTCCTTGGCAAATATCCTCCTAAAATTATCATATATCTTACAAACAGACTCCTATCAATCATTACGACCTATAACCTTAAATTTCTTGCTACCACTTTAAAACGTCTAAATAATTCCTTCCAAAAAGCTCAATCTCTCACTCTATAATTTAATTGCAAATTCCTTGTTCTCTGTTAAACCAGTATGAACAAAAATATTATAAAAGCATGTAAAGTATTTATATCTCCACTAGCACCCAAATCTTCGAGTAAAGACTGTGAAGACCCACCGGTAGGGCTGTAAATGGATATTCGAAAATCCACATCCGTCCGATATCCGAATCCGAATTTGCGGATATTTATCCGAAAAAATGGAAACGGATACGAATATGGATACTCTATAAAAATATCCGAGAAAACGGATACGGATACGGATAGTAGTAGTATCCGACACGGATAATTCGTATCCGATGCAGAGTATCCATTTTATCGGATATCTGTTTTACCGGATATCCGTATCCGTCTAACTTACGTTTAAAATATTAGTTATAAAATATTTAGATATAAACTAAAACTTAAAATAAAAGTTGGGCATAAGTATAATTATGAAAACTTAAAATATCTAACCTATAATCCTAACCTAATAAACAAAAAAAACAACACACGGTAAAATCAATTCCCCCATTTCCAAAAATCCCTTCCCCGCTGCTCTGAGCCGCTGTCCGTCCCCTTTGCGATGTCCCTCCGATCGCTCCCCCCGTCAGGTTGTTTCCCCAATCAGTTGGTCCGTTGTCCAATTGTTTCTCCAATCAGTTGGTCCGGTGTCCGGTTGTTACCCCTAGCTGGACGCCTCTTACTGCCAACCTCTTACGGTCGGTTGTTGCTCCAGCCTCTTACAGCCAGCGCTGTTCAACAACAGGTATGTAAACATTTCATACTCTACTAGTGATATTGTAGGTTAGTCCAACAACAGGTATGTAGGTTAGTCCAACAAGAGGTATGTCTAACAATAGGTATGGCATCTCTTTTGATGTCGTTTCAGAGTGTGGTCTCTCTACCAAAATGGTAGTTTTTGTGACACAAATTAAAAAGGTGAAAAAAAAAATCATACAACAGTAAAATATAATCATCTGGAATAATTGTCTAATATCACTTATTTGCACATTTGTTTTGCTGATTAGGGTATACTGTAAACAAGTTTGTGTTTTCGGAATTTGTTTTTTTGATGTGCAAGAGGGGTACTTTTCACAAATGTGTTTATTTGAACTCGGTACCAGTTATATCATGCACCTTTCATTAAAAAAAAAGGTATGGTAAACGATTTTGTATGGTAAAAGATTTCATAGTCTTCTAATATGCCCACCAAATTGAATTCAAAAAGTTTAGTTATAAATTAGTCCGGTGATATAAACATGAACGTTGAGATTCAAGCAATTAAAATTATGATCAAAACTCTTTTACTTGTTTGAGAAAATGAGAGGAAAAAAAAAGATGATGCTTTTCAGGTAAGATGATGCTTCACTTCATTTTTGTTCAAACATTAGAGAAACTGAAGAGGATACAAATTTCAATGGCTCACAATTGAATAAGAAAATGCACATTAAAGGTTAGTACTTTTGCTAGAACCATCTTTTATAGTTTAATTTGATGCTTTACACATTCTCTATATCTTACATGGAATGAAAAAATATATATTTAATTGATTGATTAAATTAGTCTTTAATACGCTATGTGTATCTTAATGTATCTTAAACAATAAAAACGGATAAGGATATTATCCGAATCCGGGAAATCCGAGAGGATACGGATATGGATAGCTGAAATTACTATCCGGGCGGATACGGATACGGATACAGATAATGTGGAGTCTTAGCGGATACGGATGTGGATACTATGGTATTCTCTCCGTATCCGTCCGTTTTACACCCCTACCCACCGGCTCCTGCTTTCATAAACCTATACATAGTACAAATATATTTGATTCCATTTGAAGGCTTGTTATACCTACTACATAACTATTTTTTCAATAAGTCACTATTTTCAAAAAAAATTAATGGATATGTCTCCCATGTAAATTTCATTTGGTGTATCATCATGCAAACATATTTCCATAATTTTTTTGCAAACATCAAAAATTAGCAAAAGTAAAAATATTCTAATTAGAAATTCATCACCGAGGTCAAACATCTGATCCATTTCATATGTAATTTCTAAAGAGAAAATATATATTTAACTTATGGAAGAATAAGAGATAATGACATATTACACCAAAATTTAGCAAACATTTATAAAAGCAGATAATATCCCACTCCTTTGAAAATATGTGGCTTGTGTTAAAAGTAATTATGACTTATATACAAATTGACGATAGTTCAAGAGATTATCTATATGTAATGATTTCATATAACAACTACCCTATAAGCTCGCAGTGAGGGTTCGTACTGTCATTTCACTGCAAAATTTCACATCTTTGTCAATACTCCCAATAGTAATTAATTAATATTAAAATTATTATGGAATATTGAATAAATTCATAATGCATGGCATTAAATTAAATGAATGCTTTTTACTATAGGAAAGAAAGTTAAAATAATATTCAATTAAAATTAGAAATTATTGTTTTATATTGATAATTATTGAAACTTTGTTTGCTCCCTCTAGTGAGGACTGCGAAAATGAGTTGTATTTATGTATTTAAGTATGCGTAATTAAAATTATATTCTTCGTCATTAGAAGTATCTTCTTAGTAATGATGGATTTGATTCAATGCACTAAGAGGAGAAGTGACAGAACTTTTCAAATAGTAATTATTAAAAGTTGTGTATTCAATAAAGATAATTAATGATCTCTTGATAGGCTGAAAAGGTGGATTTAATATATGAAAAGTCAGATAAAGAAACGACGTTAAGTTTGTGTTATTTAATGTCTTTACAAGCATTGTTTCTATCGATAAATATATATATAGATTTCTTTATCATTCAATATTCATTTGCATCCTCTTTCTACAAAATATGAGCACTTAAACCCTAATACCCTTTTAACTTTTATTAGTAAAATATTGTTTAACTGATCAAAAGTTTAGAAGACTGTCTCGATATGGAAACAAAAACAAGACAAGAGCTTGAAGGCGTTGAGGATCGTATCCATCAATTGGATATGTATGTTTCACGATATTGGTGTTAAGTGTTGGCTTTATGTACTGGCTCTGTGGTGAAACTAATATTTTGAAGCAACTTTTTACACATTGCTCTTAAGAAAATGAAAAAAACTAAAGGAAGTGACCTGCATTTTCAATTGTTTTTAAATGTAGTAATTATGCTCTGATATCACTTGTAAGAGTGGAAGGTTCTAATACCACTTTGAGAATGTAAAAATAAATGTGGTTGGCAATAATGGCCACAAATAAAAATCAATTTTTATATTTTTATCAATTTAATTCCCAAGCATACAAAACCAATTTTCAAGCATCTTCCTCACTATCACTCAGGGTGGCTAGCATGGAAACTTTCTTCCCCTCTCTCCTAAGCCTAGTGGGACACTAAAATGACTTGTGACCTTTCCCCTCACACTCAAAATATTTTAAATTTTCAAACTTTTCTTCTGCATCTTTCTCTTCCTCACCGCTTTCTTTGGCCTTGTCTTTCTTTTTATTTTTCTCCGAAAATCTTTTATTGGAAGAATTTTGTTTCGAAAACTGGAGAATTTTTTTAAAATTATTTGCAAGCATGGCCATATCAAACTCACACTCGTCCTCAGACTCGGACTCACAGAAACTCACTTTCTTTTTCTTAGCTTGGGCTTTAAGCGCTATCACTATATCCTTAAGTTTTGACAATGTCAGGGAACATGTCAATTTCGTACGTCTGTAGGTACCCTACCAACTCTTCTAATTTTAGACGATTTAAATTTCCTAAGTATTTAAAACAGTTACTTTAGGGATAAAACGTTTTGATAGCGATTTTAAAATCTTTTTAACCACTCGTTCATCAGGAATCGGCTTGCCAAGATTAAAACTAGTGTTGACAATATCGGACAAACGTGCTTAGAAGTCGTCAAAACACCCAGTCTCTACCATGGTGATGATCTCAAATTGAGTGGTCAAATTTTAAATTTTAAACTCTTTGACCGCGTTAGTGCCTTTGTGTGTGAGTTGAAAAATATCCCACGCTTCTTTAGACCTGGTGCACGTCATAATACGTCGAAACTCATTAGGGTGACGTGTCTTAAAATTGCACTAAACCCACGTGAATTATAAGTGCTCCACCTAAACTCATCCTCATTCCAATCTCACACATGTTTTAAATTCGTGACATTATTTGCGGTGATAGAGGGAGGGATCCAGCCTCTTTCACAAATGACCCAAACTCTTTCATCGATTGCTTTTAAATGGGATTTTATTCCGGCTTTCCAGTAGGCATAATTAAACTCGTCGAAAATCGACAAACGACTATATAAGTTTTCGTTTGGAAACATTGCGACAAAAAATAAGATTTTTCAAAGAAATCAATATCACATAATTTTTGCAAAAAATAAGAATACGCGATAAATTAGCGTAACCTGCTCTGATACCAATTTGAGAATGCCCTATACGTGATAAAGATTCAAATATTTGCGCAAATTCCAATTACAAACTTATTTAATTAGAGTAAATTTATAAATCAAACCTTCAAAACAATGGCTAGAAATCAGCAATGGTTTACACGCAGCTATACCACAAGAACACGCAATCTTCAGTAAAGATCCACATGCAGTCATAAACTTTATAGCGACTCACTCCACAATAGCACGCAGATCTTGGTTGTAGAGAACTCCCCACAAATAATGAAACAGTAGCAAATTATGTTTTGGGTTCCACAAAACAACTCACACAAAAGCAATTGGGATTGTGAATTGTAAAACAAAAGATTAAACCCTCAAATATGGTTGGAGAATAGAAAAACGTATTCTGTCAAAAAAAGTTTTCTCCACTCGAAATATAGAACCCTGTCACATTATTTATACTGAAAATCAAGGCGGTGACGTGTTGGCTTAAAACAACTGTCGTTCGAACGACGTGCGATGTCGTTCGAGGGAACCTCCATCTCATACGAACGAGATGTGACGTCGTTTGAACGACAGTCACTCATCCTCTTAAAAAAATTTAAACATTTAAATAACATGGAATCATCAAATCTTAAAACTGTTCACGGGATCAGGAGATATTTATCCAAAACTTTTATGATTTTGAAAAATTAAAAACCATTTCAAATCATTTCAAAAATCATTTACACTTTTATAAAAATATCCCATCACTTTTAATGTAAAATGTAGATGGAACTTAAACACATTTTATGAAATCCATCCTTGTTAGGCTTGAATGTTAAAGTCTTCTTGTAATTCATATTCGTCTTATGTAGATGTAATCTTCTCAATCCTTTGACGATTTTATAGCAACTTGTAGTGGTATATGACATACTAAATTGTGACGGACAATGTCCTTAAAATCTCCCCCTATGTCTATACCGGTACACAATAAAAAAAAATCGAATTATCAATATCAAATGACCTATACAAATCTACCCTCTAAAAAATACTAAATGTGGAAATATAAACGGATAAGTCTTCAAATCTTTTCAAACGATGCTTAAACAATCAATTCTTCAAACCTTCAAGCTTTTCTCATCAGGGTGTGCAATCCAAAAAATCTTCAACTGTACCTACACACATGAGACAAATAAAAAACCTCGTGACGTATCGAGTTTGAAATGATAAACATAAAACATGTAAGCATAATCAAATCTCCCCTATACAGAAACTCCCCCATAATATCATAATTCGTTCTCCCCCTTTTTATTTGTCCGAAATAGACAAGGACAAGAATAGATCACATAAAGCAAATCAGGGTGTCATGGTAAACCAAAGCAAACAAACTATTCTTGATTTTTCAAATTTTAAAAAGAAAATGATGTTACAAAAATCACACACCATGAATTTACACTAAGACAACCAAATCGTGGAAATTGAATGAATAGGTGTGAACAGATTCAATAGGAAAATCAACTCCAACATATCATATGTGAAAGATGCATAAGTGTACTCCTAATGAATGAACATAAAAAATAGTCCTTTGGTGTAAAATTGTTGAATTTAGATAACATCGTCTTAATCATATCAGCAAATCAAGTATAAATGATTTCCACACCAATAACGTCCAAATCTATGTAATACTTTTTCATGACTTTCAAGGACGTGCAAAGCGTTGAAAATTCCATCCAAACTTCCTCCTTAAAAGATAATGCTTTTTATTTTTATTATGACGTGATGAAACTAAAAACCTATTGGCCCATTTTTAGCATATATTTTCTTTTTATTGCCTTTCAAAAAAAAATTCGGGCTCTTTTAAACCTCATTGGAGCCCGGATAATTTTAATTCCCCACTTTTTTAGGTTCGTTTAAACGGTGGCTTAATCGCAAAGGATAAATGAGTATCTTTCATAGCCCTTCCCAATTTTTCAAAATAAAACACACAAACTCACAAACGGTTTATATCATGCACTACTTTTTGTCAAGTTTTATCACATTTGGTTCATTGTATAGACAGAATTGAGATGGAAACACTCAACCAACACGTGATAGACAAGCACAAAAGTCAAACAAATCCGTGCATGTGTGCAATAAAGGACAAATAGAGTCAATCATGTAGGTAGTAACACTATATCATCTCAAAGACTCCAAACTTTGTAAAGCACATGAATGACACAATACATTATCTCAAAACACTATCAAAGAGTTACGTGGATATGGAATGAAGTTGTGACTCGGTCATCCTAAGTGTCAATTCGTAAACGGTGCAAACAAAATACAAAACTCTTTTTGGTTTTTTCAAAATTTTCAAAATCGAAAATCTCTTTGTATTTTTTCAAATATTGTTTAGAAACAAACCCGACAATACCAAATATAATATCAATATGAATCAGAGGACTGCAAGAAAAAGTGACAAAATTCTCCAGGGGTCGTTCAAACGAAGCACTATGTCGCTCGAACGAGAAGGGTTCTCGCGAGAAGCAGCTTGGCTCGACAGCAAAAGTCACTCGAATGAAAGCTTATCTCATTTGAATGAGAAAACAAAATTTTCGCAGCTTCCTAGAATGTCAAGCAGTTTTGTCCAGTGAGAAAATTTTGTAAAAACGGTTCCTGGAATGGGCAAACAGAGCTAAAACAGTACCAAAAAATAAGAAAAGAAAAACTAACTAAGTATAAAACAAATGGTACATACTAGCAATAGGCATAAGATAACATCATGCAAACCAGCCTATGCTAGCAAACATGTCAGTACTTCAACCGGCAGGTGCGGTGGAGTTTTCCAAAAACGGTGATATCTTTTGAAACAACTCCATCAAATCATGAGAAGTCTTGAGCAAAAACTTTACTTTCTCTCGAATATGTGCAAACTCTCTATCATTATGTGCAAGCAAAGTATAATGGGTGGGTGCATGTGTGCGAACATGTGTATGAGCAAAGCGTGACACATAACCCAATTTAAAGAAAAAGTCCCTAAGGTGTCCTTTATTTTTTCAATGGGAGAAAACATAAACCAACCTAGGTACACCTCTTTCAAAAACTCTAGGACGTTCTCTCCTAACAGGTATGGGACGCCTAGGTGGGTTGGGTCAAGAGTCATGTGAATCTAACTCTAAAGTCACAACCGGCTTGGATGCAACCAAAGAAGTAGACGCACCGTCATGACTTATTCCTAAACTTGTGCATTTCCCCAAAACAGGATTGAGAACCATCTTTCCCACCTTCTTAGATGCATTCTCCAAAGTGACTTTAGCCTCCAGGGCGTGCTTAAAATTTGTCTCTAATAGTGACATGCATGCTATAAGCTCACTCTTTTCCCTATTCAAAGCAATCAACTGCTCACTCAAATAAACCTTCACTTTCTCGAGTTGACTTGCTTTTACCTCAAACTCTCAATTGCTCTCTCCAAATCTTTCACCTTGAGAACCAACTTATTATTCAATTTTTTAGTCTTTAAGATCTCGGCGTACAATTCTCAAAACGCAACTTGGAGCTCACTCACATCATCACTAGCGCACTCGCTCTCAGACTCGCTAAAAACACTCAAAACCTCCTCGGGGGTATCACGTGCACAAGTGTCCTCAATGTCGTGGCACAAAGTGGGTGTGCTCTCGTGACTGGCTAAAAAGGAAATACACCTTCCTTGTGAAGACTCATCCTCGAAATCATTCACATATTCCTCACTATCACTCAGGGTGGCTTGCATGACAACTTTCTTCCCCTCATACTCAAAAAAAAAAATCAAACTTTTCTTCACCCTTTTTCTCTTTATCACCGCTTTCTTTGGCCTTGTCTTTCTTTTTATTTTTCTCCAAAAATATTTTATTGGAAGAATTTTGTTTTGAAAATTGGAGAAATTTTTTAAAAGTCTTTGCAAGTAGGGCCATGTCAAACTCAGACTCGTCCTCAGACTCAGACTCACCGAAACTCACTTTCTTTTTCTTAGCTTGGGCTTTAAGCGTTATCCCTCTATCCTTAGGTTTGACAGTGCCGGGGAACATGTCAATTTTGTACTTCTGTAGGTCTCCTACCAACTCTTCTAATTTCAGACGATTCAAATTTCCTAAGGTATTTAAAACAGTTACTTTAGGGATAAAACGTTTTGACAGTGATCTTAAAATCTTTTTAACCACTCGTGCATTAGGAATCGGCACACCAAGATTAAAACTAGCGTTGATAATGTCGGACAAACGTGCATAAAATTCGTTAAAACACTCAGTCTCTAGCATGGTGATGGTCTCAAATTGAGTGGTCAAATTTTAAATTTTAGACTCTTTGACCGCGTTAGTGCCTTCGTGGGTGGGTTACAAAATATCCCACGCTTCTTTAGACGTGGTGCACGTCATAATACGTCGAAACTCATAAGGGGTGACGTGTTCGAAAATTTCACTAAGCCCACGTGAATTATAAGTGCTCCAGCTAAACTCATCCTCAGTCCAGTCTGACACAGGTTTTAAATTCGTGGCATTATTTGCGGTGACAAAGGGAGGGATCCAGCCTCTTTCACAAATGACACAAACTCTTTCATCGATTGCTTTGAAATGAGATTTCATTCGGGCTTTCTAGTAAGCATAATTAGACCCGTGAAAATTGGAAACCGACTATATAGGTTTTTGTTTAGAAATATTGCGACAAAAAATCAGATTTTTTAAAGAAATCAATATCACACAATTTTTGCGAAAAATGGGAATACACGATAAATTAGCGTAACCTGCTCTGATACCAATTTGAGAATGCCCTACGTGTGATAAAGATTCCAATAGTTGCGCAAATTCCAATTACAAACTTATTTAATTAGAGTCAATTTATGAATCGAATCAATTTAGTCCTTAAACTCAAATAGCTACGTGTGTGCAAGTGTCAACCATTATAAATAAAGATGCGACACAAATTTCAAAAAAAATCACCGCAGGGCAAAACCTTTTTATTTCTAGAACTTTGACATGTTTACAAGACCATTCATTTACATACAACTTACCTCAACTGTAATACACGTTGTCTTCATCAAACCTTCAAAGCAACGACTAAAAATCAACAATGGTTCACACACATCTATACCACAAGAACACACAGTCCAAACACTCAGTCTTCAGCAAAGATCCACACGCATTCATAAACTTTATTGTGACTCAATCTACAGTAGCACGCAGCTCTTGGTTATAGAGATCTCCCCACAAAGAATGAAACAGTAGCAAAGTATGTTTTGGGTTCCACAAAATAACTCACATAAAAGCAATTGGGATTGTGAATTGTAAAATAAAATATTGAACCCTCAAATATGGTTGGAGAATAGAAAAATGTATTCCGTCAAAAAACCAGTTTTCTCCACTCGAAATACAAAACCCTGACACATTATTTATACTGAAAATCAAGGCGGTGACATATCGGGTTAAAATAGCTCTCGTTCGAATGACATGCGACGTCGTTCAAGCGAACCTCCATCTCGTTTGAACGAGATGTGACGTCATTTGAACGACAGTCACTGATCCTCTTAAAAACTTTTAAATATTTAAATAACTTGAAATCCTTAAATCTTAAAACTGTTTAACTGGATCAGGAGATATTTATCGAAAACTTTTATGATTTTAAAAAATTAAAAACCATTTAAAATCATATCAAAAATCATTTACACTTTTATAAAAATATCCCAACACTTTTAATGTAAAATGTAAATGGAACTTAAACACATTTTACCAAATTCATCCTTGATGGGCTTGAATGTTGAAGCTTCTTGTAATTCAGACTCGTCTTGTGTAGACGTAATCTTCTCAATCCTTTGACTTTGTAGAAACTTGCAGCGGTATATGACATACTAAATTATAAAGGACAATGTCCTTACACACAATCAACTATTTTTGAATTTTTTTTTCACAAAAAATGTAAATTATACAAATACAACACGATACCATATATAATATATGCAAAATATACCAAAAAAAATCCGACACACATATATAGGTATAAACGATCACAAAGCATGACATAATACACATAAGCTTTACACATTAGCATAATATCGATGTGTGTAAACATATGGGATGGAATGAATTGGCATAAACTAGATATAAATAAATTATAACCTAAACACTCAAATATCTTCTAGAAGTTCTAATCGATCGCAAAACTTTATCAAACTAAGCTTTAGCCTCAAGTGACAAATAAAGTGAACTCCAATGAACAAACACGCACATTTCACACAAGCCTAGAATATTGATGATTCTACAAATCGGTAAGGTCATGATAAAATAACCATAACCAAGATTCATTGTGCAAACCTCGTGATGTTCAACTAAACATCCTTAAAAGATAAACTGATATATATTTTTATTCTTTTCTTTTATCGATTCTTTTAAAGTGATTTCTTTTTAATGATCAATCAAACAAAACTATATTGGCCCCTTTTCACATTTTTTCTATTTTTACTGCCTTTAATCTTTTTATTGGGCTCTCGCCAACGGTGGCTTTCACGCAAAGGAGATTTACTGTTTTCTTAGCCTTTTCGCGTGCTCACTCGTATTTCTTCAACACTAAATAAAATCTCTCATAGGCAACGGTTCTTACATGCACAAATCTCTCATAGTCACATAAACATGGAGATGAAAAAATTGATGGGAGAACATTTCACAAAGCTCAAGTATATATGCGAAGTTAACATTCAAAAAGCTCGTGCATGTATGTGCAGAGGCATATACAAAGTCGAATCCATAAAACAAATCAAATTTGAAACAACTCCATAAACATGGTTAAGATCAATATATGTATCAAAAGCCACAACTAAATGTCCTAGCTACATGGAAAATACGGAGTGAATTGGATCCAGACACACTAATAGCCATACCAAATGTGTAAAACTAAAAGACACAAAAATCGAAAATCTTTTTTTATTTTTTAAAAAGTTTATCAAAATAAATCTTTTTGTATTTTAAAGTTATGAATCAATAAAAGAAAAATACAATACAAAAGATACACATGTCATCACACTAGCAAACATATATCATGAAGCACAACTAGAGTATGATAAATAAAACTATGCAAGCAACCATCCATAAGATATAACATGTGAAGCATCATGTGCAAGCATATGAGAATTAATCAGTCCGACATCTAGCGACTCTAAAAATAATTTCCTAACACAAATAGATGTATATTTAACGTGTCGGGCTTTGTGTACCAAGAGGACACTAGACTTAAACTTCCTAGGACCTGTTTCAAGATCATAAAAAAAATGCCTGACCTTTCCTATCACAATGAGAACATGTATAAGCGCGAGGATTGTTCCCTATGGGTTCACCTTTTCTAACGTCCTTGGATGTAGTTGACCCTCTAAAAAATAGTGGTCTTGGCTTTGACACTGAAAGCACTACAAACATGGGAGCCAGTACCATCACTATTAAAACTAGTCCAGTCTTTTAAGTCATCTTTTAACTTCAAAATTTTAGTCTCAAGCAAAGAATTCGACTTTTCAAGTTTTAGGTACTCCTTCTTTAAATTTTCAATCATTCCTACAAGCTTATCTCGCTTCCCCTCAATGCAAGTAAACTTATCCCTAAGAGTCTTCTCGAGTGCCTTATAATCTAAAATCAATTTATCATTATCCTCATTGGCAAATACACTAACCCTAGAAATTTTAAAGTACTCTAATTCTTTGTCTAAAACTCGTACTCTACCATCACTCTCTTTCTTGAACAATTATAAAATTTTAAAATTACGGTTCATGCCCACAAGCTTCTCACGAAAAAAATCTCTTTGAGTTGGAACAGTTTGCAAAATTTCCATAGCAGCTCTATTATTTTTTAAGAATTTCAATTCTTTTATCAAACTTCAAATTCAAACGATTTAAGTCATCAAAACTATGGGCTATATATTGAGAGAATAATAAATAAACTAACAGAAGATAGATAAATAATCAACCACCCTACACAACACTAAACAAGGATCTACATAGTAGATTAATGCAACCTGCTCTGACACCAATTTGTAAAAGGTAGTTATTATGCTCTGATACCAGTAGGAGTGGAAGGTTCTAATACCACTTTAAAAATATAGAAATAAATGTGCCCGACAAGAATGGTAATAAACAAAAATCTATTTTTGTATTTTTATCAATTTAACTCCCAATCATAAAAAACTAATTTAAAATAAATTTTAATCTTTGATTAAATTAGTTGTGAAGGCAATTATGTGTTCTAAATATAATGATTAAGCTATGCAAACAAAGAACACAAAGATCGAAAAACAATCCCTTACGAGCAAAACCTTTTATTTCAACACTTTAAAAATAATACAAGAGAGTCGACTTACAGTACTACTTGATACCAGTTATAAGTATAACACACTAGTCTTCACAAATATTTAAAGAATACCACTTGTCTCCAAGAAGTCCACAAGCAATAGATTCGCTCTCGGTATCCACCGATCCAGCCTTCGTCTTCAGAAGTCATCTCTTCGTGTTTGTAAGTCAGCCATGGAGGTACCTCTCCACAAGGTGTATGCAAGGATACTAAAATATCTAGGGTTTAAACCTATTCACAAAAACTATTTTGGGGATGTATGTTGTGAATCAAAAGTGTCTTATCAACACAAAACTTTAAAAACGTTTGCAACAAATATTCAGAAAATGTTCCTTCAAAAGTCTTAGAAAAAATAAACATGAAATAGGTATTTATAAGGCGAACACAAATTTCGAGGTGACGACTCGTTCGAATAAAAAAGAGGTTCATTCAAATGAGAATAGCAACTCGTTAGAACAACACTGGATCTCATTCGAACGACATTTTTATCCCGTTTGAACAGGCTTCAAACGAACTTCAAACGACGCCATAAAGTACAACTTCACTATATGCTCGTTAGATGAAGATATCGAACGATCCTTCTAACTACTTAGACATCTTGCTAGAACGAGAAAGTCTTCTCGTTTGAAAAAGGCAGGCGAACTTAGAAAAAATAATTTTAAAATAAAATTCCTCAATTTTTAAAACAAAAAATCCCGTTTCAATTTTAATAAAAAATAAAACATTTCACAATAAATTTAATGAATAAATTTAAATTCCTAAAAGCTTTATACCTTCATAAAAAGGAGAACCGCTGAACTTTGAGATGTTGTTGTTCGTTTGTAACGGGATACGCCAAATATATCAAAGTGCCAAAAAAAAACTAAAAAGCCTTAGCTAAAGTTTTTGCGCTTACAATAATCGATGTTTAAAAAATTAGGAAGACTATTTTAATATGGAAACGAAGTGATGACGAGATATAAGAGAAATCGAAGAAGGTTTAAAGACCATCTTAGAAACTTCGACATTTAGGAAGGCGATGAAAAACGATTTTACCCTAGTTGTTTCCTGATTTTCAAAAGGAGTAGGCCCCAATTTTAAAACCTTTTTACTACAAAAAGAGTAATTTCCTTTTATGAGATGCAAAAACGAAGATGGTTCGATTACACAAACTGATAAATTTTAATTTCTTTCAAATTAAAATTAAACAATGTGAAATTAAATTAAAACACACACAATTTAATTTCACTTAAACACAATTAATTCAACCCAAGTCCTAAAAATTTGCCTAAGTCATATTTTCAATATTATCAAATTAGGCCAAACCAATTTTATCAAATTAAATTAAATGACTTGAATTAAATTAACATAACCCAAATTTAAATTTAGCACCAAACAAAACAAGTAGTCATTTAAATCGATTTTATCTTTTTACCTAAGCATGCATTCTAGGTGAGTTTTGCATAAGATAAAAGAAACAATGAATCACTACGCCGCGATGTACGAGGAAAAACCCACAACGAGAAAAAATCTCGGACAGCACTAGCCTCAAATCCATTAAGTACAGTTTTACAAATACAAGACAGTAAGACTTACAACACTCGACTTGACTCCGTCCAAGACCCGACGCTTCTTCTTGTATACACCTCTTCCTAGCGAATAACCACGGAGCTCCACCACGTTCTCGAAATCCACCAATCAGAATTTTCGATCACCGCCACCCGAACAAGGATTCTTTCTCCAAGTGGGTATGACAACGCAAACTTCTTCTTCTTTGTGGGATTTAGAATCAAACCCAAACTTTTCTTCAAACGGTAGAGATATAAATCGGTACCAAAACTCCAAGCAATGTATATATATATAGTGGAACTTGGATAAACAGACTATGGGTGTGTAAACCTTGATATTGTTCTAAGGATTAAAACATGTTAACAAAAATTCAAGGGGACTTTTTCTTTGGAAGCATTCACTCTCAAAACACTCTTAGTGAGGAAAAGGTTATGAAAAAGTCTTTGCAAAAATGTTGTTCACACACTAGTTAAATCTGTCAAAAAGTTAGTGGGAAAAAGTAGTGGGAAAACTGTCAAAAACTGCCCAAAAAACTGTTCTCGCCAAATCTCGTTCGAACGAGATTTTCGTTCGAACGAAGTCTCGTTCGAACGATACCTCTAACGAAGTTCCAGTGGCAGTTCATTGCAAACCTCGTTCAAACGACATTCTCGTTCGAACGACAATATCGAACAAAAAAACAGAAAGCTGAATATTATATTTTTAACCCAGAAACTTTATCTTAAAGTTTTAGTGAAACTTTCTGAAATACAACAACAGTTTAAAATAAACTTACAATAAAAATTCACCCAATGAAAAACGTTCCAAGCTCCTATATATATATTCAAAATGCATTCATACCTTAGGAGCAATGGAACCAATGTTGTTGATGTAGAAACGAGGCACATTAAACTCGATATTTTGATGAAGCTTTAAACTTGGTCGCTACGTCTTCAAATTTGGCATGTCATAGGCTTGAATGATGGTCAATAACTCTATCCTATGACTCAAACGTTTTTGTCCAGAATTGAGCCAAAACTACAAAGGACTCAATTAGAAATTTGTGTCCTTACAAATCTCCCCCCTTGGCTATTCCGGGACAAAAACCAACAAAAATCCTAAAGGGACGTCAAGCTCTACTAGACTAATAAAAAGTCCCACCCAAAATAAAAATACAATGATTGACTCAAACAACCCAAGGATCAATATCTTTACCAAAGATACAATTTACCATATATAGAAGAATTCCTGCACAGTTAAGCAAACACATTAAACGCATAGGGAATATTGAAATATTGAATGCAATATAAATAAAGACTCCCCCTTAATTAATTCTCCCCTTTATCAAACAAATGACCTACTTAGAAAGACGTCTCCCACAAGATAAATCTCCCCCAAACTAAGATATGATTATAATATGAATAGATACCATTTCTCCCCCTGTCATTCTCCCCCTTTTTGTTCAGGAATAGACAAAGGCAAAAGAATCAAAACATTAACTTATCTTCCTCAATTAAAGCAAATACACCCCTTAAACTAAACAAGGGATAAATAGAATGGGATAACAAGCTAAACATGCAAATGTGCATAAAGTGATAAGAACATAAAAGTATATGGGCAACAATAACATAACTAATCCATACAAATGAATACCAACTATGATGCGAAAACAAATGATACCAAATTGACAAATAAGATTCTAAGCAAGTGATATCAAACAAACTACGCAACAGTCAAAGTAGATACCAAAAATGAATTAAAAGCATAGATGGACTAGCAAACCATGGCAAAGACTTAAATAAAATATCATATATATGCATACACAGTAGATTTAAACTAAGCATAAGTATACACATATAGATATAAACAGCAAAATGATACAAAACTAACTAACATAAGTTTTTCACACTCTTATAGCGTAAATACGTCATATGGAAACGGAAGTGTTAGGGTGTGAACTAGCAACAATTAAATTTAGACCCAATCACTTAAAACGTGTTCACGGAGTTCTCAATTGATTGCAAACTTCATCACATTTGAATATAACCTAATGCGACAATATAAATTGAACTCAATGAACAAATATACACAATGCATACAAGCCTAGCATGTTGATGATTCTACAAACCAATAGATTCATGACATTGAAAGCGCAACTAGGATAAACGAACATTGTGCAAACCGTTGATATACCATGCAATCTCCCTCAATAAGCATATATATTTGAATGAATATATCAAACAAAAATAGGCCTTGGCAATTATTTTTCTTTGTATGCCATATTTTCTTTTAGGCCTTTGGACCACGTATTTCTTTTAGGTCCAAACAAACGGTGGCTTACTATTCGCAAAGGATAATAAATCCTTTCGGAGCCCTTCCCCGTGCACATTTATATATAATAGTTTTATATCTCACAAATCTCACCTGCAACGAATTTTGACATGCACTAGTCCTCCTTGGTCATAAATATATAGATGACTATATTGGTAGGAGAACACCTCACAAAGCTCAAATATACATATGGAGTTAAAATTTCAAATGAGCTCGTGCATGTGTGAATAGAGGCATATAAAAAATAGAATCCATTATATCAACACAAAATCCAACTACTCCATGTAAGCATGGTAAAGAACATAATAAGGATTGACAATCTAAACCAAAAGTTAAAAAGATGGAATTCAAATACAAGTATATGCCACATAAAGTGTGTCAAACTAAAATACACACAAAAAAATCTTTTTGAGTTTTTGAAATTTTTAACCAAAAATAAAGATATATACTCAAAAGACAAACAAAAATCATTTGAATTTTTCATTATGCTTAAATTACCAAGATATAAAAACCCAAATGATAAGCAAAAATCTTTTTATATTTTTCATTTAATCCAAACAAAAATTAAGGAAATATAATACAAAAAATAAACAAAAATCATTATTCTAGCATGTGATTGATCATGAGCAAGGACTAGAAAATGACTAAACATGCATACATCTAGCAATGATATATAATATGAAGCACAAAAAGATAGAGTATGCAAATAAAACTTACACATTCAACCTTTAGATTTTGCAAGGGAGGTTTCATGTGAAAGCAAATGAGAATCAACAAATCTAATATCTAGCGCGTCTAAAAATAATTTCCTAACCCATATAGATGTATAATCAAAATGATGGGATTTGGAAACTAAAATAATGCTAGACATAGACTTCCCAGGACTTCTTTTAAGATCAAAACAAAATGACCTAAGGTGACCTTTCCTACCACAATGCAAGCATGTGAAAATACGAGGAATGATACCTACAGTGTGACCTTTTCTAAAATCCTTGGATAAAGTCGACCCACTAAAACAAATAATTGTCTTAGCTTTAGCAATGGAAGTATTTGAACTAGATGAGCTATAACCATTACAACTACTACTCGAGTCATGTAAATAATTTTTCATATTTAAAATTTTGGACTTAAGTAATAAATTAGACTCCTTAATTTTACGGGACTCCTTCTTTAAATTTTCAATTACACCTAAAAGGTTATTAAGCTCCCCCTCAATATGAGCAAACTTGTCCCTAAGAGTTTTTTCTCGACAATCACTCTCTTTCTTGAACTTTTCTAAAATATTAAAATTGTGATTTATGTCCATGGGCTTTTCACGAAAAATATCTTTTTGAGATAGGGAGATTTGCAAAAACTCAACTTTAGTTTTAAAATAAGAATTTTCATTTTCAAGAAATTTGATTCTTTTTTCAAATCTCAAATTTCATTCTCTTAATTTTTCATTACACTTATTAAGCTCATTAAATTCCTCTCGAATAGCAAAAACTTCATTATCATTAAAAATGGACAAATTATCATTAAGAAGTCCCATCGAGAGATATAAAAAAAATTGAGAGTGACTAAAAAATGAACCACCTAAAAATAAAAGAAGCACAAAAAATAGAGAAGCTGAAAAATGGATCTTTGACGCGATAAATTAGTGCTCCGGCTCTGATACCACTTTGATAGTGAAGGCTTTTCTGACTCAATGCTCTAATACCAATTTGAAAAGGAGTAGGCCCCAATTTTAAAACCTTTTTACTACAAAAAGAGTAATTTCCTTTTATGAGATGCAGAAGCAGAGATGGTTCAATTACACAAATTGACAAATTTTAATTTCTTTCAAATTAAAATTAAACAACGTGAAATTAAATTAAAACACACACACAATTTAATTTCACTTAAACACAATTAATTCAACCCAAGTCCTAGAAATTTACCTAAGTCATATTTTCAATATTATCAAATTAGGCCAAACCAATTTTATCAAATTAAATTAAATGACTTGAATTAAATTAACATAACCCAAATTTAAATTTAGCACCAAATTAAACAAGTAGTCATTTAAACCGATTTTATCTTTTTACCTAAGCATGCGTTCTAGGTGATTTTTGCATAAGATAAAATAAACAATGAATCACTACGCCGCGATGTACGAGGAAAAACCCACAACGAGAAAAAACCTCGGACGACCCTAACCTCAAATCCACTAAGTACAGTTTTACAAATACAAGACAATAAGACTTACAACACTCGACTTGACACCGTTCAAGTCCCGACGCTTCTTCTTGTATACACCTCTTCCTAGAGGATAACCACGGAGCTCCACCGCCATCTCGGAATCCACCGATCGGACTTTTTCAGTCACCGTCACCCGAATAAGGAGTCTTTCTCCAAGTGGGTATGACAACGCAAACTTCTTCTTCTTTTTGGGATTTAAAAGCAAACTCAAAATTCTCTTCAAACGGTAGAGATACAAACCGGTGCTAAAACTCCAAGAAATGTATATATATATATATATATATAAAGGAACTTGGATAAACAGACTATGGGTGTGTAAACCTTGATTTTGTTCTAAGGATTAAAACATGTTAACAAAAATTCAAGGGGACTTTTTCTTTGAAAGAAGTCACTCTCAAAACACTCTTAGTGAGGAAAAGGTTATGAAAAATTCTTTACAAAAATGTTGTTCCCACACTAGTTAAATCTGTCAAAAAGTTAGTGGGGAAAAGTAGTGGAAAAAGTGGAAAAACTGTCAAAAACTGCCTAAAAAACTGTTCCCGCCAAATCTCGTTCGAATGAGATTTTCGTTCGAACGATACTTCTAACGAAGTTCCAGTGGCAGGTCATTGCAAACCTTGTTCGATCGACATTCTCGTTCGAATGACAAACTCGTTCGAACGACAATATCGAACGAAAAAATAGAAAGCTAAAAGTTCTATTTTTAGCCCAGAAACTTTATTTTAAAGTTTTAATGAAACTTTCTGAAATACAACAACATTTTAAAATAAACTTACAATAAAACTTCACCCAATGAAAAATGTTCCAATCTCCTATATATATATTCAAAATGCATTCATACCTTAGGAGCAATGGAACCAATGTTGTTGACGTAGAAACGAGGCACATTAAACTCGGCATTTTGATGAAGCTTTAAACTTGGCCGCTACGTCTTCAACTTTAGCGTGTCATAGTCTTGAAGGATGGTCAATAACTCTATCCTATGACTCAAACGTTTTTGTTTGGAATTGATCCAAAACTACAAAGGACTCAATTGGAAATTTGTGTCCTTACAGATTTGATTCTGGTTAGGGTGGGGATGCTCGGGTGAACTATTTGTACAGAACCAAAACATCTTCTTTTCACTAATATAGTATCGTGTGAATATGTTGGTTTCATAATACTAGTTTTGTCCTTGCACCTCGAGTCTCACATACTCAGAGGTGCAAATTATTATTATGAACCAACATATGCATCTGAAACTGTACTAGTGAAAAGGAGATCATTTTGATTTCATACAAGCCGTTTCGTTCGAGCTTCCCTAACCGACCATAGTAAACGACTATTGTAAAACCAACATTGACCTCCAAAGTGTCGAAGTTACTAAAGAGGTCTTTATGACCCGTTCAAGAGACAGTGGAGAACACTGAAGGCCAATTTCACCAATTACCCTTTTCAAATGTATTTCCAATTGTTGTTCATATTCCAAACAATAGCAAAAAGTTGCATTAAATAATTATAACATGTTGTGATTATGTTCCAAACAATATCAAGATAATGTATCGAAACATGTAACAAGTTGTAGTTGTGAAATATGTATTTCGCACTAAGAAGTATTATATTTAACATTGCAAAATATAGTTTTTCATAATGCGAACTAGGGGTGTTCGCAGTCCGGTCCGATCTGATTTTTAATGAATTTAAGGACCGGGCCGATTATACCGGTCCTGAAAATAAAAGGCCCAAGATCGAACCGATTAAACCGGTTTTCTGGGCTTAGTCGGTCCGATTTTTTATATAGTCGGTCCGATCAAACTTGTCAGTCCTAATCTTATTCAAATAATCTTTTTAAAAATAAAAAATTCCCAAATTTTATCATAAAAAACTGCTCAAATATCATAAAAACTGCATAAATTTATCCAAAAAACTGTCCAAATTTTACTATAAAAACTGCCTAAAATTTATCCAAAAATTGCCCAAATTTTACTATAAAAACTATCCAAATTTTCATCCATTATCTATAATATATACCACGTAAATTTAAACAAGTTATCATGCTATTTTGCTTGAAAACAAAAAATAATGGGAATGATGAATGAGAATATATACAGTTGTGTTGTTTTAAAAAAAAATAATAAGAGTTCATATGGGTACAGAGTTAATTTCCTTACAAATGGGGTCCATAAAAAATACCCTAGTTAGTTACCCTATTTTGATTCACATGGTCTTTCAATCGAATTATGCACCTTACCTCTGCAGGTGCAGACCCCATCTGGGACAGCACGAACACACAGATTTGCTACTAAAATAGTTGATCTTCCTGCACAAGAAGGAAAGAGAGTAACCATTGCTTTAGCAGCTCCATCAAATGTTTATAGAGAGGTGGGTCATGTGAAGTTTAGTCCAAAAGCCCCCAATTTCTACAAAAAAATAAATGATGCTATCTTACCATTAGTAGTGAGTCGCGATGCAGATAAGAGGAGAGATGAGAAGCGGATCAGAGGAGAGATGAGAAGCGACGGCGCGATGGGGGAAGAGAAGCGACGGTAGGGAAGAAACGGCATAATAGGGGAAGAGGAGAAGCGATCGGTGTGTGCTGCTATTTAGCTCTACAGATCAGAGGAGAGGAGAAGCAGATCTGGTGTACCCCTTTCTATTGTTTCTTTGATTAGGGTTTCTTTCTTTGTTTCCTTCTTTTCTTATTTTTGGACCAGCGTACCCCTTTCTTCTAGTGTGTGCTGCTATGCGTGTGTTATTATTATATATTATATGTGTATAAAATAAATATAATTAAATGCATATATATATACATATATATATATATATTATAGTAACCGGTCCGGGTCGGTCCAGACCGGATATTTATTAAGGAAGACCGAGGACCGGACCGGTTAGACCGGTCTGGAAAAAAAATTGTACCGGACCGATAAAAAAAATTAAAAAAATTATGACGGTCCGATTCGATTCGGTTCGGTTCGGTCCGCCAATCCATTCGGTTTTCTGAACACCCCTAACGCGAACTACTATATTTCTCACTGTGAAATTTACTAAGTTGTTATAACATTATATGAAATTAAGGTCGCAAATTCCTACATGCGTTTAACTGTTATTTCAGTAGTCCTCGCTAAAGTAAATCAACAAATTTTTTTTTTAAATTTAATTATTTTAACAATCATAGTTTGATGAAGCAAACAAAGTTTTAGTTATATTTAAAAAATATTAAGATATTATTAAACAAAGTAACATTTTATCAAAATTAGACTCGTAACTACACAGAAATTTATTCCAAGTAATTTTTTAATTTTATCAGTAATCGCTTAACTAAATGCAATTTTTTCTTACAACTTATCATTGTGTGTGTGTGTGTGTGTGTGTGTGTGTGTGTGTCACTGAGATATTTATTAATCTCGCAATACAGAATATAATAATTCAGTGTGATAAATTTAAAATGTGGACAATTACTTGAAATCAATCAATACAATTTTTCTTGATTATTTATTATGCCCTCGATTATTTTCTCCTTACATCTCCTACTATTATGAAAAGAAAATTGTTTACATTTACTACATTTATTCAACCTTTTAGCCTCCTTTTGATGAAATCATGTTCATTCCTTGACAATAAGGTTGTTTATTTGTATTTGGTGGTATGATGAGGGAATCCTTTAACTTGAACTCTGGTTTGTTAATAATAGGGATTCGAGAAATGAGACCCTTATAAGTATATCTAAAAGTTCCATCATAGAAATATCAATCCACATATTTGTAATAGTTTTTGCCACTTTTTAAAAAAAATTTAGTAGCGTGAGCATGCGAAAATTCTGTATTAGCCACTTCCCACACGAGCAAGTCTTATCATCAATTTTGATCGCCACGAAATAAGTAGGGAAAATCACCTCATATAATCCATTTTGGATTGGGCTACACACTAAGTACGACCTTTTCTATACTTAGTTGCAGCCTTTTTTCCATATCATGACATAACACACCGTGCTAAGTTCTTGATTTTGTGTGCCTTTTTTACATCACTTTCATCATTTTCTTTCTTATATGGTCAACCATTATGATGATCGATAAATTAAGAGAATCAAACATCTACGAATTGAAATATTAAGACACATTTGAATACGTCTCACCATAGTGTTTATCGATGAACAGTACATGTGCCCGGTGCTTTAGATCACAGTCATCGAGAAATGTTTTTATCTTCTCACCACCAAACTTCCTTAGATCATCCATATTCTTCTTAAATACCTCCATTGTATTTGCATAAGCTAAATATTTGAACCTAATTACAATTCTTTCACATAGGATTTTCGAGTATTCATGACCACCACTAAAAAAATTCCTTAAATTCCCCTTGAGATGATGCATGTAATAGGATTGGTGACTCCTAGGGAAAAATTTAGTCAATGCACTACACCAAAATGGGCAAATTGTCACCTTTCAGCCGGCCAGCCTTGTCAAGGTCATTGACCGTGACAAAAAAACACGCGTTTTATGTCACGGTCATTGACCTTGACACGACCGTGACAACTAATTGTCACGGTCATTGACCGTGACAATTCTTGTCGCGGTCAATGACCTTGACACGACCGTGACAACTTTTCCAGCAAAAACCCTTTCCCCCTTCTTTTTTCCCTCCCACCGTTCCCTCCCTCTCTCTCTCTCTCTCTCGACGCTGCTCTCTCTCTCTCTCTCTCTCTCTCTCTCTTCCATTTATATATATATATATATATATATATATATTTGTGTGTATATTTATGTGTGTATGTGTATATATATATGTGTGTATGTGTGTGCGTGTGTGGGGGGTGGGGCGGGGTGGGGAAGGGTGGGGGAGGGGGGGTGGAGGGGGGCAGGGGGTGGGGTGGGGTGGGGTGGGGTGCGGTGTGTGTGTGTGGTGGTGTGTTTGGGGGGAGGGGGTGGTGGAGGGGGGTAGGGGGTGGGGTGGGGTGGGTGTGTGTGTGTGGTGGTGTGTGGTGGGGGAGGGATAATTCACGGGCTTTAGCTAAACTAGGGTTTTATAGAGTTTCGCTCCTACTACTTGGGCAATGACTATACTAGGGACCAAAGATAAATAAATAAACTGGATTCAAAGTAAATACTAGGAAATCCCAATTTATAACCGTCTAATTTATATCCTTTATTTATTTAATCACGATTCATTCCACTAAATAATCATGATTGCACTCAAATTTAATTATTTATAAATCACTCAAAAGAATGTGTTCTTATTATTAAAGTTGATTACGGTATATTATGATTCCCCGCGTTATGTTTTCGATACCCTCTTGGTTAAATAAATTTTCTACTAACCGATTTTAATGAATATCTGATCAATTCCTTGATTCTAAAACTTAATTCTATAGGATTATAAAATAGTTCATCGGTCGGGTAAACAAAACATATAAGTCTATCAAGGGGTATCACAATCCAAATTATTTCTTGGACGTGAATTCCTCCAAATTATGATCTCATACCTATTCACACAATGATTGACCAACTTGCGAGGATCTATTGTTCTAACATATAATTGAACTTCACCCATCGCAATCGAAGAAATAATTGTGAAAGAAATTTAATATCCATAACCCTAGGGATTAAGAATCTATGAACTTTTTGCAAACGATATGAGATTTCCCATGTTTAATCAAGAACATCCTTAGACTTGTAGGGGGTGGGGTGGGGTGTGTGTGTGTGTGTTGTGGTGTGTGGTGGGGGAGGGGGTGGTGGAGGGGGCAGGGGGTGGGGTGGGGTGTGTGTGTGTGTGTGATGTTCAATTTAGTTGGTGCATAAACTAACGGTCAAAGTAATAGTATATAATTCCAACATTTCAAACTACTTGAACATCACAAATGGATACGAACTTAAAATATAAATTGAGATAACCTTAGAATCTAATTAGGGTAAAAATATAATGGCATCAACTAACATATATACACAACATTAAAAGTAGACATCAATTTTATAAATAATTGATAATAGTTGGATAATAAACGTCGGGAGGGAGTGGGGGTGGGGGTGGGGGTGGGTGGGGTTTTGAATATTATTTACATTCAAAATAAATAATTGATAATAGTTGGATAATAATTAGATAATAATTGATATTTTCATTCAAAATAAATATTTCATTCAAAAATATTGGATAATAATTGATATTTTCATTTAAATTGATAATAATTTTATTCATGAAATTAATTCAATTAGGTAAAACCCATGATAATGAAATTTATGCTACAATTATAATTATCTCATGTCATAATTTTATTGATAAACAATATATGTAGTTGTCACGGTCGTGGTGGGGGAGGGGGTGGGGGTGGGGTGGGTAGGGGTGGGGTGTGTGTGTGTGTGTGTGTGTGTGTGCGCGCGTAGGTGCGTAGGTGTGCGTGTGTGTGTGGCGGTGGGTGGGGGTGGGGTGGGGCACCCATTTAATAACTCTTTAAATATTTGGAAAAAACATAATATTACAAAATTGAAACGAAATGGTATTGACGGAACTTACACATACGTTATAATATAGACGGAACATTTTTTTATCTGTACTATTAATTCAATTAATTCAATTAATTCAATTAGGTAAAACGAAATGTGTACTATTAACATTTTTTTTATCTGTACTAATAACATTTTTTTACAGCAAAAATGTCTCCTTCAGATGTTAAGGCGAAGATGATGATGCTGTTTATGATGATGTCGTCTGGGTTCGGTGGTAGCGGAGGCGACGAGGGCTCCTCCGCCGCTAGGCTCCCCAAATATGGAAAATTTGGGATTACCGTCGAAAACAAGTCGGAGCTTTTAGCGAGATCCCTCGAGCTGCTAAAGACGGTCATCGGCCCGGGGTTTATGAGTTGGAAGGAGGTGTCGTATGAGCTCAAGTTAGCTGTTTGGGCGGCACTACAGGTACTATTTATATGAATATTTCAATTTATAGTTATATTTATATTTATTCGCAACTAACATTGTATTTGTTGGACAGGAACAATTCAACTTGGATCCAAAGCTACGCGATTCCGTCTTGGAGCAGTTGAGGGAGCAACACAAGACGTGGAAGAAAAATATGCGGACACGGTACTTTGGAAAAACACGAGAGTCCATTTTACAATGGCGTGGATCCGTCCCGCCCAAGGAGCCGATCTCATTGGCACAATGGCAAAAGTTCATTGACAATGAGATCGAGGATCGACAATTGGCATCTTGTCAATCGGGGAGGGAAAATCGGGCTAAAAAGACGGACGTGCACTACTCCGGCCGGACCTCTTACGCTGAGGTGGAGCATAGGATGCAGGTAAGATTTAATTTATCTATAACTACAGAAATATATTATTGGATATTATTTTACTTTGCGGGGCCGATACTAATTTTACTTTACTTTATTTTATTTCAGGGGGTAGGGAGTGGGCCAGGGGGTAAGCCACGTAGGCTCGATACTTATGTGGCTCTTCAGACGAAGAAGGGGAAGGACAAGGAGGTGTCCCCGAGCGTCGCGGCCACGATTGTAAGTAATCCGACAGTTTAATTATTGTTAATTACGTTATAATTTTTTAGTTTACTTATTTTACTAATCATGTGTTTTTTGTCGTTTTAGGCAAAGCTTAAGGAAGTGCATGAGTCGCAGTCTGATGCCGACAAGGCATCTTTGTCCACAGACGCACTCAGCCAAGTGCTTGGCTCTGATCGCAAAGGGAGGACAAGGGGAGTGAGCTCGCGGGTGGCCAAATCTAGGATCATCGGATCGGAGACGAGTGACATCGGGTTGTCTCGAACGGTGGATTCACACGACGCGAAGCTGTCCCGTTTGGAGGCGACGGTCCAAGATATGTACGCATTCATGAAGCGTACGTTGGGTGGAGACCGTAAAGGGAAAGGGAAAGGGAAGGAGAAGGCGGTGGAGGAGGAGGTGCGGGAGGACGAGGCGCAGGATGACGAGGATGTGGACCTCGCTGCTTCATCACCGACACGTTCGTACTTCGACGATCCACTTCCCTATTTGACGCCCTCCAACAGACCATTGTCGATAATTGGTTGGCCGAGTGTGTTCATATTGGACGTATTTGATGGCCAGCGGATAGGGCGGGGGTTGAGGGACCCGAATATCGTCGAGGGTGGAATAGTCCATGGACGTGTGCTTCAAGAGATGGAGTACAGGGTGCTCGTCACGCATGTCATACCCGGGAAGGAGAACTCCCTATTGTGGTTGCGCGAACAATGCGGCACGACGTATATTAGTGGGTGCGTCAATTCGTATGTCGTGTGGCCTACTCACCTCCTCAGTTTTATCCAAGACATGTAGTAACATTATTTTTAAGTTTGTCCATTTTAATTATATTTGAATTATATCGTCATGTATATTGTTTTTACTTTGAATATTTGGATTATATCGTCATGAATATATATTTGCATTATCTTTAGTTTGTGTTGGATATATGATGTTTGGAACAGGTACAACATTGCTATAACAGTTACAAATATACTGCTGGGCAGTGGCGATGGCCATACTGCCCAGCAGATTTTTTTTAAATTCTGCCCAGAATTGTCACGGTCAATGACCGTGACACGTCTGTGACAACTTTTGTCGCGGGCGTGTCACGGTCATTGACCGTGACAATTCTAGGCAAGAGGGGTCACGGTTATGTCACGATTTAGAACCGTGACAAACGTGTCACAGTCATTGACCTTGACACGATCGTGACACAAAACGCGAGTTTTTTGTCAAGGTCAATGACCGTGACACGACCGTGGCAAAAAAGTTGTCTCGCCTCGAAATGTCACGGTCATTGACCTTGACAAGGTGGATTTGTCAAGGTCAATGACCTTGACAAATGGGCAAATTTGATGTAGTGATGATTCTTATAAACTATAATTAAAATTAGAAAATAAATTTATCTCTCAATCATAACCAACAATAAGGTGAAGTTGGTTTAAGAATTAGGCCCGATTTTTCTCATCCTCAGCAACTATTACAACAAATGCAAGGAGGAACATACCTAAATATTACCCAAATTAAAAAAGACGTAATTCATTTCGCAGTGAGAAATATTATATTTTTCAATGCGAAATGATATACTTCTCACTAAGAAATCGTATATTTCGTAGTATGAAATGATTTAATTCGCATTGTGGAATTAGTAGATCACGTTTTTTGCACCCATGTGTAACTTCAATTTATTCATTTTTTCCTGCCAATTCTGCGCATTATAATTACATTTTAAAGATCACATAAAACACCTAAACAGTGTAAATTGCATACATTAGTAATGTTTAACTACAAAAAAAAAATTGGATGCTTCTATGATGATCTAAAAAAATGAAGACATTCATAATAACTGTCAAGCAAGTCAATGCCGACATTATTGAATTTCTTCTTCGACCCAATTTCACCACTCATAAATAGTTAGTTTTTTACTACTTGTATGAAGATATCTGATTCATATTCGATCCCGACATCATTGATACTGGAAATGCTAAATGGATCACAATAAGAATTAAGCAAATCTGCGCGATTGGACTAAAAAATTATGGTGTGTTTAGTATGGAGTTCATGTATCATTCCTTCTCTAAATTCGTATATAGGAACCAAAAATTGTTCATATTTGCTGTAACAATAAAATGCACATACTTCCACTTTGAAAATATAAGGGAACAGTAAATTCTACTAGGATATGCAATAGCTTTATCATTGGAAAATAATGAAAATTCCTCTAGCGAGGACTTCAACAGAAAATAATTCATTTGTTAAAATATTTGTTGTATTTGTACTGAAATCAATTACATATTGCGATACAGTTTTAATTTTTTCCTTTAAATTTCAAAGGTTTATTTTTTAATGCTATATTTTGCAGTTATATTTCCTCTTTGAAGTTTGAGATCTAATATTTCATTTTTCAACTTCGCAGTGCAATTAGGAAACAAAATATAAAGCTTTGATATTTCGCATCATAATTTTGCATTAAGTGTCATTTCGCACTACGAGATACCACTGCGAAATTGCAATACAAAATATAATTACAAAGTAAAAACGCGAAGTTTCATCTAAAGAACTCTAAGATATGAATTCCAAATATCTAAAACATACCATACCTTGGATTCTATCCTTTAATGTAGCTGCAAGTAAATTTTCTTTATTTACTTTTCAAAAATGTACCATATTGAAATAACATTGGGTGAAAAGATTTAAAAACAACTGATTCTTGGGCCAAAATAAATAAAAAAACTCTGAATCTTTTTAGTGATGAATTTCAAATTAATTCAACAACGCTTATAAGATTTTTTTTTTTTGTCATAATAGCATTAGCGTACCACCTAAGTTGATCAAATGATAGGCAAGCATCACCATATAACTACGCCCTTGCTTTTTAACACCGCACCAAGCAAAATGATATGGAATTTGTACTTCATAATTTGAGTTGAACTCTTGAATTATATCGCAACGTTGAGTCAAAGGTTTTGAATGTATTTCATCCATGATCAACTCTGAAACTAGCATCGATGTTACCCTACGATTCTTTATAGTTAATGTGCACAACATAACCACACATATGATCTCCATTGAATGCCCTTGTAACAAAATCATTAGTACATTATTCAATAGAAGCATGAATTCACCATTTATAACTAGTTTTGGCTTTCATTGAACGTTGTGCAATCACTCTAGTATGTTCATTATTTAAATAATTGAACTCGAACTAACTTCAACAATGTACTTGTACAAATCCATTATGAATAGACTTACACCACCTCCAAATATCTAACCAACTCCTATAATTAAATTAGCCTATTGAACGAACATTAATCTCTTGTTCTGCTATGAATTACTGTTGGATTGCATATCTATATTAATTTCAATATTGTAATTCATCATCAGATGAATTATAACCTTCATCAGATTCAGACTTAGAGTCTTGCCTTTCCATACTCAATGTTATATCAACCCCATTCAAACCATTAGGATATATATATATAATGGTTTGAATGTTTCTCCCATGAAAATTTTTGCAAAAAAGCTTTAGAGACTTAAAAAATCCCTGAGGTAGTGGAATGCCAACACTTTTAAAGATGTTTTCCAAAATGTTATAGACATTTGGATGATAAGATGTGCAAAGAATTACTATTTGAGCAAGATTCAAGTGATGTGAACAAATGTAATCCGCGAGAGACTAAAGCCAAGCTTAATTTTGCAATAAACAATGAGGAAACATAATAAAAACAAAAGTCCAATTTGAAATGGTTTAACGTTGGGAATTTGAATAAAAAAAATCACTCAACTATCAAAGCTAGGAGAAATCACTTATGTATCCACAAAATAAAAAACAGTGACTCTTTTTTACAAGATCAACAACAAGATATCGAAGATTCCTTTATCCACCATTTTAAATCTTACCTCATAGTTGAGACTATATTTAATCACCAACATCTAATGATCCTTATACCACATTTGATTAATGTTGATCAAAATGCTATGCTTTGTGATTTTCCTATTAAAGAGGAGATATATTAATCTGCTAAGGATCTAAATGGAGATAGCCTGGTGGATTTGGGGGATTTGGCTACACAAAATTTTAGGATATCATCAAGCATGGCTTATTTAAAGTTATATTAAGTTTTTTTCAGGTGCTGAAGTCCCAACAAGTTAGTTTAGCAACACCAGCATCTTTATCCCTAAAATTAATAATCATTCATTATGTTCCCATTTTTTACCAATCAGTTTATGTAATGTTTCATTCAAGATCAATTCTAAACTTCTTAACTCTAGATTCTCCAAAATCCTCCCCTTAATCATATCTCCCAACTATAATGGTTTCATAAAAGGTAGAGGTATCCTGGACAACGTCCTTTTGGCACAAGAAATGGTAAGTAACTTAGGGAGAAAGATCCATGGTTCTAATGTCATTTTGAAACTTTATATAGAAGCCTATGATACAGTTTCTTTGAAATTTCCTCTTCAAGTTATGAGGAACTTTATTTTTAATGAGGGCATTATTGATATGGTGTGGAGGATTCTTTCCAATAACTGGTTTTCTATCATTGTCAATGGTCATATTGGGGTTTCTTTAAATCTACTAGAGGATTGAAATAAGGAAATCCAATATCCCCTACTATTTTCATCATTGCTGATGAAATTATTGGTAGAGGTCTTGATCACCTGAAGGTTATCGAATCCATTAAACCTTTCATCCATCATATAAGTAACATTATCATCTATCATCTCAAATTTGCTGATGATATAATAATATTTTTAATAGGGATAAAAGGAGTGGATGTAGGCTTATGAAGTTCATAAAAGACTATGAAAAATTCTTTGGGCAATCAATTAATAAAGTCAAAAGTTGTAAAACTGTGGATGACAAAATATCTCCTCAAAGAAAAAATGATTTTGTTGATGTCTATGGCCTTAAGTATAAAAAATTACCTATCAAATACTTGATTGTTGGATATTATGAATGCAAATACAGAAATGGAACTCTTTATATATCTCAAAAATGTCAACTTCAATACAACAATGTAATTTCTGAATAGTCACTATAAAACTTCAAGGCGTGATGTCACTTTCCTAAATACAGTATTTGCCCCACACGAAGAATTTCGGTATACAAACGGGAATCAGCAAATCCGTACTCAAGATACAATGAAGCAATTGCACCATCTGCAACTTGTATATTTGAAGACAGCCCTTGGATGTAGCAGCGAAGAACAGTCAATCAAGTTCTTATTCTGTTTATGTGCACAAAACAGAATAAGAGAATTTGTATCTCCTGAAAATTGTAAGAGAGTAATAGCAGGGACTGGAAATCTGAAGCTGGTTTTTGTTATCAATGTAATTCCGTTTTTAGGCAGACTTTATTTATAGAAAATGAAAGGCTTTGTCTTCAAGAGTCATGACTGTTGAATTAAGTCAGTTCCGAACAGGTATGACTGTTAATTACCAACAGTCTTAAGTCCTTTCCGAACAGGTATAATAATACCGAATCGGTTTTGCACGGGTCGACCAAAAAGTGACCGCGCCCGAGCCGGACGAATCCCGGCAACCCGCTACCACTGCGGACACGCGGCATGCGAAGTGCAAAGTGCGCCACTAGCGCCTCTACAGCCCACTGCCCCGCACCCGCACCCGCACGCGCGCCCGCGCGCGCGCGCGTATGCGTACGGTGCTTCGCACCGTATTGAGGTCTCTTGAATAGCCTCTTAAATGCTAGATGAATTAACTCTTCATCTTCCATTTGTACTTATTAAGTGTACAAATTCTTAACATTTTTCCAATGTGGGACTCAAAGGTTGCCCACCCCTTTTATAGATTAGTGGTGACACTTAGCTTTGTACATTTTCCAATGTGGCACACTATCCCCTTTTATATTTGGGTTAGCTTCCCACCTCTTCCTCACACTTCCAATGTGGGACAAGCTCTTAAGGCTTTTACACCCAAAAAAAACTCTTACTCTCTTATTTTAAAAATCTCCAACATCCCTCCACCATTTTCAAAATAAGTTTTGTAAATCTTTGATTGTCTGTAAGACTGTGTATAAGCATTGGTGTCTCACGACTTGAACCAATACCCTGTGAAGGTTCGTCAAGGTTAACCATGAAAGTATAGTAGACTTGTTTTTGAACTATCAATCTATATTGATTATCCGGATTTGTCTTCACACACAAATCTTTTAGTCACTGATTATCCATATAAGCCGACACATGAATTAGGCCTTGTGTCTGTACCTTGATTTCATGAGTGCTTTAGAGTCAAGCCCAATACTCATTGAAAGCGGCACCACTTCCACACTCATATAGGTAGATTATCATAGGTGTCCATGTAACTTAAAACACCATAAATCTATTAAGGTTAAACCCATCCTCTTTCATTATTCATTACATGTTCTAAGCACTTATCCTTGGGATGTTAAATTTCATAGTGCTTACAATCACGTCGTATGATGTACTTTAATCATTGAACTTGAGACTTGAATATATCAAGTTTAAAGTTGAGTTTCCATCAAGAGTGATTATTATTAATGGGCTTTAGTCCCATCCCTATTGATGTCTTAGACACCAGCCCTCTTGCAAGACCTTTTGTAAAAGGATCAGCTAAATCTTGACTTGATTTTACGTAATCCACTGTGATTACACTATCTGTAATCATTTGTCTGACATAACTATGTCTCAGGCCAATATGTCTAGATTTTCCATTGTACACTTTACTATAAGCTCTGGAAAGTGTAGACTCGCTATCACAATGTATAGATATTGGAGGCATTGGTTTTGGCCAAACTGGAATTTCAATCAATGAATTCCTTAACGATTCTGCCTCTTTACTAGTTGCATCTATTGCTACAAACTCAGCTGCCATAGTAGAGTCAGCTATACAAGTTTGTTTCTTTGATCCCCAAGAAACAGCTCCTCCACCAAGAGTGAAAATCCATCCACTTGTTGAGGAATGATCCTCCCGCTCAGTTATCCAACTGGCATCAGAAAATCCTTCTAATACTGAAGGATATCCACTATAGTATATACCATAGTCCATAGTTCCTTTCAAATATTTTAATATTCTATTGACAGCATGCCAATGCAATAAACTTGGATTACTAGTATATCTACTTAATTTACCAACAGCATAAGCAATATCTGATCGAGTACATGTCATGGCATACATTAATCTACCAATTACTCGTGCATATTCCAATTGTGAAATAGCTCTACCATTATTAGGGATCATCTTTAGCTGTGGTTCAAAAGGTGTACTAACAGGTGTGCAATCAAACTGATTAAATTTCTTTAAAATTTTCTCAACATAATGAGATTGAGTGAGAAATATATTTTTATCTTTCCTTATTATTCTCATTCCTAATATGACATCAGCTACACCCATATCTTTCATATCAAATTTAGAAGATAAAAAACTCTTAGTATTATTAATGCTTTCTAAATCAGTACCAAGAATTAACATGTCATCTACATATAAACAAATAATCACACCTTTACCATTAGCAAATTTACTATAAACACACTTATCAGATTCATGAATTTTAAAACCATAAGAAATAATGACTTTATCAAATTTTTCATGCCATTGTTTAGGTGCTTGTTTTAGGCCATATAAGGACTTAATAAGTTTACATACTTTGTTTTCTTGTCCAGGCATAACAAACCCTTCAGGTTGTTCCATGTAAATTTCTTCTTCTAAGTCACCATTTAAAAAGGCAGTTTTCACATCCATTTGATGAATCTCAAAATTATATATAGATGATAATGCAATTAAAATTCTAATAGTGGCGGTTCTAGCAACAGGTGCATAGGTATCAAAATAATCAATTCCTTCTTTTTGTGTAAAACCTTTAGCAACCAATCTAGCCTTGAATTTATCAATTGTTCCATCTATTTTCATTTTCTTTTTAAAAATCCATCTACACTTAATGGGTTTAGATCCTGGAGGTAATTCTACTAATTTCCAAGCTTTATTTACCAAAATTGAATCCATTTCATCATTTATAGCTTCTTTCCAAAATGCTGAATCTACAGACTTAATTGCCTCACTATAAGTTTGTGGGTCTGTTTCAACGCTAAGAGTCAAAACATATTGATTACAAGATGTGTTTCTAGTTCCTTCAACAAGATAGACTACAAAGTCGGGACCAAAGTTTTTTTCTTTCCTAGGTCTTTTACTTTTTCTAATCTCTTCTTGTTCTACTAGTGGAGTTTCAGGTAACTGTGAAGGAGTGCTTACTTCTTTTTCATTATTAATTCTAGGAATAGAAGAAAACCTTTGTTCATAAAAAAATGCATCTCTCGATTCAATTATTGTATTTATCTCAACAGAATCATTAGGTTCACTAACCAAAAATCTATAGGCTTTATTATGTTGTGCATAACCTATGAAAATACACTCAACACCTTTGCTTCCTAATTTCTTTCTCTTAGTTTCAGGTAGTCTTACAATAGCTCTACAACCCCAAACTTTAAGATAACCTAAATTAGGTTTTCTATTCTTCCAAAATTCGTAAGGAGTTTTCTTATTATCTTTAACAGGTATTCTATTCAGAATATGACATGCAGTTAAAAGTGCTTCTCCCCAAAACCCTTTACTTAAGCCATAATAAGAAAGCATAGCATTAACCATTTCAGTTAGTGTCCTATTTTTTCTTTCTGCTACTCCATTTTGTTGTGGTGTATAAGGTGCAGTAACTTCATGTATAATTCCCATATCTTCACAAAATTGAGGAAAGTGATATTCACCACCTTTATCAGATCTAAGACATTTTATTTTAGAATCACACTGATTTTCAACTTCATTTTTATATGTCTTAAATCTATTAAGCACATCATCCTTAGAGTTTAAAAGATATACGTAACAATATTTTGAAAAGTCATCAATAAATGTAGCAAAATATTTACTACCACCTCTAGTAGGCGTTCCATGCAAATCACAAACATCACTATGTACTAATTGCAACAAAGATGTAGTTTTTTCTATTTTAGGAACAGGCAATCTTGTTATTTTTGTTTGCATGCATATTTTACACTTTTCATTCATATCATTCTCATATTTAGGAATTAAATTTAAATTAACCATGAAATGCATTTTCTTTGTATTAACATGTCCTAAACGACTATGCCATAATGAAAGACAATCAACGATATAAGCAGAAGAATCCTTTTCACTGATATTGAGCTTAAACATGCCCTCATACAAATATCCTTTGCCTACAAAGGTACCATTCTTAGTCAGAATAAATTTGTCTGACTCAAATACAAGCTTAAAGCAAAATTTGTTAAGAAGACTTCCAGAAACTAAATTTTTCCTAACATCAGGAACATGAAAAACATTGGTGAGGCTAAGGATTTTCCCATAAGTGAATTTGAGATACACTGTCCCTTTGCCTTTAACCGCAGCTGTAGATGAATTTCCCATATAGAGAACATCTCCTTCCACTGTTTCATAGGCAGAGAACAAGTTCTTGTCCTTACAAACATGCCTTGTGGCACCAGAATCAACCCACCAAGAGTTGTCTTCTCCAAGCATATTAGCCTCGGATATCATAGCAGCAAATTTTTGCTTTGTGTCTGATGTCCCTCCTTTTTCCTTTA
Source organism: Sambucus nigra (assembly GCA_949130495.1). NCBI lineage: Eukaryota > Viridiplantae > Streptophyta > Magnoliopsida > Dipsacales > Adoxaceae > Sambucus > Sambucus nigra. The sequence continues at coordinate 412,762,783 of OX422212.1, forward strand.
GTTTCTTGAACTCACGACAATCCTTCTTGAAGTGACCTGGTTTGTTGCGATGAAAACAATTTCCTTTCTTCTTTTTGTTTGCTTTAGAATTATTTGAAAAATTCTTCCGCTTGTTATTTTTTCCATGATTGCCATATTTTTGCTCCTTTCCTTCCTTCACCACATGGACCTTAGAAACAGAATTTTCTTGTTCCTCTTTACCATCTAGAATTCGAGACTCTTGTTCAATTCTTAAATGAGTCTCTAATTCTTCAAGTGAAAGATCCTCCTTTTTGTGTTTGAGTTCTTTCTTATAGTCTTTCCAAGAAGGAGGAAGTTTTTCAATTATGGCAGCAACAATTACATTATCATCCATATTTAATTTTTTCAGTTTGCAATGATTTATGATGCGTTGGATGTCATGAAATTGTTCTAGCACAGGCCTATTATCATGCATTTTAAAGCTTAGAAACTGACCGATAAGGAACTTCTTACTTGTAGCGTCTTTCGTTAGATATTTGGTCTCCAATGTTTCCCATCAAGTTTTTGCTGTCCCAACATTTTGGTACAAGTCGAACAAATTATCAGCAAGTGCATTGAGAATGTGACCATGACACAAATAATCATCGGTCTCCCATTTTGTGCGTTGCCTAGTCTGTTCCACGGTTTCATCTTCATCTTCATTTGGTTTCGGTTGTGACAAGACATATACAATCTTCAATGTTGTTAGAAGAAAATGAACCTTTTTCTGCCAACGCAGAAAATTACCACCATCAAAACGGTCCAACTTGACAAAGCTTTCTGTTATTTGTCGAAGTGATTTGGAAGAGTCGGCCATTTCCAAAAATACTGTATTTATATTGTTGGATATTATGAATGCAAATACAGAAATGGAACTCTTTATATATCTCAAAAATGTCAACTTCAATACAACAATGTAATTTCTGAATAGTCACTATAAAACTTCAAGGCGTGATGTCACTTTCCTAAATACAGTATTTGCCCCACACGAAGAATTTCGGTATACAAACGGGAATCAGCAAATCCGTACTCAAGATACAATGAAGCAATTGCACTGTCTGCAACTTGTATATTTAAAGACAGCCCTTGGATGTAGCAGCGAAGAACAGTCAATCAAGTTCTTATTCTATTTATGTGCACAAAACAGAATAAGAGAATTTGTATCTCCTGAAAATTGTAAGAGAGTAATAGCAGGGTCTGAAAATCTGAAACTGGTTTTTGTTATCAATGTAAGTCCGTTTTTAGGCAGCCTTTATTTATAGAAAATGAAAGGCTTTGTCTTCAAGAGTCATGACTGTTGAATTAAGTCAGTTCGAACAGGTATGACTGTTAATTACCAACAGTCTTAAGTCCTTTCCGAACAGGTATAATAATACCGAATCAGTTTTGCACGGGTCGACCAAAAAGTGACCGCGCCCGAGCCGGACGAATCCCGGCAACCCGCTACCACTGCGGACACGCGACATGCAAAGTGCAAAGTGCAAAGTGCAAAGTGCAAACCACTAGCACCTCCACAGCCCACTGCCCCGCACCCGCACGCGCGCCCGCGCGCGCGTATGCGTACGGTGCTTCGCACCGTATTGAGGTCTCTTGAATAGCCTCTTAAATGCTAGATGAATTAACTCTTCATCTTTCATTTGTACTTATTAAGTGTACAAATTCTTAACATTTTTCCAATGTGAGACTCAAAGGTTGCCCACCCCTTTTATAGCTTAGTGGTGACACTTAGCTTTGTACATTTTCCAATGTGGGACACTATCCCCTTTTATATTTGGGTTAGCTTCACACCTCTTCCTCACACTTCCAATGTGGGACAAGCTCTTAAGGCTTTTACACCCAAAAAAAACTCTTACTCTCTTATTTTAAAAATCTCCAACACTTGGGTTGGCCTCTCTATAAAGGTAGATAGGAATTTCCTATTTTTCTGGGTTAATAGATAAAATCAGATGTAAAATCAGTGGATGGAGATCTAGATTCTTATCTCAAGGAGGACGACTTATCTTAATTAGGCATGTCCTATACAATATTCCTTTCTACACTCTAACTGCCTTGAACCCTCCTAAAACAGTGCTACAAAGTATTAATATAATATTTTCTTTCTTCTGGTCTAGTGTCAATACAAAAGGTTCTAACTTTCAATGATCTAGTTGGGATAAGGTTTGCTTTCCCAATGATGAGGGGGGCTTAATATTAGAAACTTTGATCATATTGTTCAATATGGAATTGCTAAGATGTATTGGATGTTAAAATCTAAAAAAGGTTTATGATCTGCTTTTATGCACCAAAAATATAAGTCTATAATATTATGTGGAAGCATAGGCTCTAATGCAATAAACAGAGTTAATCATATTCAAAATGTTTTTGATAGGAACATTTTTATCATTGATGACTCTGCTTACTGGACTCCATCTTCACATGGAGATTTTTAATTCAAATTTGCATATGAAGCAGTTAAATCTTCATTTCCTCCATCCATGAGCTGGAAGATACTATAGAATCCTAAATGCCCTCTCAAGATCGCAGTTTTTATTTAGAAAATCCTTAACAAAGCTGCTCATTTGGATCTAAAACTTCATAAAGTAAATTTTAAACTGGCTTCCTGATGCAAATATTGTCAATCATTCGAAGAAACTATTTCTCATACATACTTGACTAATCAAATTGCCTTTGAGGTATGGAATTTTTTGGCAGCATTCTTAATATCCCTCTGAACTTTCATTCTTCCAAATCAATGTTCCCTTCTCGGTGGTTGAGATGCCCCAGAAAAGATTTTATGAAATTCCTTATCTCCAATATTCCTCTCTTCATTCTTTCAGAGATTTGGAAAGCAATAAACAAAAGTAACTTTGAGAATTCTACCATGTCTGCTAAAACTATCATTGAGCTCAAAACTCAAGTCAAACTATCATCTTCAAGAGTCAGACTCATAAAGATCATAGGTATATCCCTGGCTTATTTAAATTGGATGTGAGGCAGCCTTGTAGAGTTTTTAGTGAAATTTTAAGGTCTAAACCTCAAACTAGTGGATTTAAACTCAATGTGGATGGGGCATTTAAAGGCAATTCAGGTAAAAGTGGAATTAGAGGTGTCATGAGAAATTATAAAAGAGACTTTATAGTTGGCTTCTGTTCTTATACTGCTATACAAGACAATATAAATGTTGAAATTGATACAGTCTATGAAGGCTTAAATCTATGCTTGGAAATTGGAATTCAAAGTATTTCGGTAGAATTACATTCTAAAGTAGTGGTGAATATGTTGAACAATGTTTGGAAACCCCCTTGGAAGCTAAAGGCAAAAATTAAAAAGGCTCAACAATTACTTTCCTTCGATAACCACACAATCTCTCATATATGAAGACAATCAAATTATGTAGTTGATGGTCTTGCAAACTGTGCAACCAAATTCAAATAATCAGAGGTTTTTCATAACTTTGATAATCTCCCTATAATTATCAAAGGCTACTCAAACTTGATAAACGTGGTTTTCCTTCAATTAGATATTGTAATGTATTGTAACCCCCATATTTATTTTCAGTATCCTCTAATTCTGTAATGGGAATATATATAAATTCCTATATCTCTATTTTTGTTGACTTATTAGTCTCAACAGTCAGTAATTTTTTTGTTCTTTTAAGAAATATTGAGCTTGTGAGTGCCACTGGAGATACTTTTTCTCCTTTTATATTTTTTTAATAGCGTGTGGGGGTGCTGTCCCTCTTCGCTAATATATATATATATATATATATATATATATATATATATACCCAAGCATGTTCTCCATATTAATTAGGGGTGTTCATGGGTCGGTCAGTTCGATTTTGGACAATATTTTCCAATCGTATCGACCGGTTCAGTTTTGGAAGAAGTCAGCCCAAAACCAAACCGATCATGAGAAAAATTATTCATTTTGGGTCGTCACATCAATTTTGGGTCGATTTTGGTCGATTTTTGAAGTTGATTAGTGGTTTTGGGATATAAAAATTGAAGTCACTTAAGGGTTTTTTAATATAAATATTGATGTCGATTCGGTTCGAATCGGGTTTTTTCTTGTCTAAATTGTCGACTGAAACAACATGGTTAGTTATCTAAATCTTTCAACCGTAGGCCTAATCGGTCTAAAAAAATCATCGATTTCAACTCGTTTCAGGCCGGTTCGATTTCCATTTTCGATTCAGGCATTTTTTTTCACACTCCTAATATCCATATCATCATCTAGAATACAACACGGATTATCCGAGACCTTATAACTCACATAAAATGGTGTTTATCTCAACTTCTCTCATTTTACACATATTTTTTCAACAAAATTTATATACGAATACGTTGTAGATATCACTATGGTAGCATTTAATTTACCATACTTAACAAAACATATAAAAAAAAGTTTTCCATTGTTAACTTATTAAGCGAGATTAAATTCTCAATATTCAAATAATAAGAACCCTAAAAGATCTTGATATATGGAAACGAAGAAGAGTTGTATATAAGATCTCTTATAACCTAAATAAATCCAAAAATTGCAGAAGCAATCTTTTGCTTTCCATAATTGAGTTGATTGTTATATCCAAAACGATATTGGACATGTGGATGGTCATTGAGTTCACATGCAATTTGTAACTTTTTATTAATTGGTTACCACGCAAAGGGTATCTTTCGCAACTCGCATACTATAAACACGTGCAAAGGGCCTCAGACTAAACATATTTTGAGACGGGGCTGAAAATTCGACACGTTTCATGCCAAGGGTAGATCACTTAATCGCGTTTCTTTTATTTCTCCTTTGTGATATCTTCTTTTAAAGGCATAGATTTGGTGGCGGTTTATTTTATTTTACTGTTTGTGACTTTTCAATTGTATCGAATAGGTATTCGTTGTTTAAATGGGTTGCGAAAGTTTGGAAGACATTATCCCCTTTATGAAAATAAAATTAGCACATTATTTATCATATACTGATAAAAAAAGGTTTTGTGATATTATTATAGTTAAATAATTTTAAATATATAGTGGATATGGGACTATTAAAGGGACATTATAATAAAATGGCATGGTTGTGTTGTCACATGATAGCCACATGCTTAATTATGTGCATATTTAACATGTTTAAGTTTTTGTCATATATTGAGTTATATGTTTATTTGTATATCCTTGACGTAATTCTATAAACATAATAGCGTGGTTATAATATATTTGGAGACATAATTGTCATGTATATAGTGACATATTTATGTTATAGTATTATTCCATGACTTTAAATATTTTCTTGGGTCATTTTATTAAACCCAATTTAGTGAAACATAATGACACGATTATAGCATTATGATTACTAATTTAAGTATTTATATTAATTAAAAAATAGATTTGTATATTTTTGTAAGTGGCTTACTTTATATAGTTAGTAAAATAGAATATAATGTATTTATTAAATAATGTATTGTCAAATTATTTAATTTTTATTTTACTTTGCATAGTGTGCACAAGGTAATTTATTTTATAAGCAATGCATAATCAAATATTTTAATTTGATCGTTAGATATTGCATGGTATGCTCTTATATAATTACCTTTTAGATTTAGTGGTTATTTATAATGTGTTTAACATGTTTATTTAATTGTGGTGGATGCGTAACTACACACGTGTTTTTTTAACAAGGGTTATATCCTCAATAAATTAAACCATCCATTTAATAATGTTCGGATGCATGTGCGATTACAAACTTAGTCATTGGGTTTTATGGTTAAGAACAAAGCGGATTAACGAATGCTATAAAGATGGTAGAATCTAATCATTAAACCATATAACAGATTGGAGATTCATAACCGAGTGATTTAACAACTGTTTTAATGATGATAGAAACAAATCACACATAAAATTTATTGTGATCTCTCTTTCATCGAGGAATTAAGGATAAACTAAGACAATTGTGTCTTACATGGAATGTCACTCACGGTGATAAGTTCAGGCTGACGCTTGAACTTGTGGTGGAAGCACTAACTTTTGTAATTTATATTCTCAATATGTTTCTCCTTGATACGAAACCTTATGAGTTTTTATAAATTCCAAGAACATTTTTTTGATTATTTTTAAGTGTGAGTGTATATATTTAAGGCGGCAGTTTGGAAAGAGACCATTGAATGTGTATTTACTGATTGTATAAGCACGCTTAATTTTATTGTTTATTTTCAATGGGTGGTTCTCTTGAATGTGTATTCACATGATTTATAAATTAACTACTAACACTTAAGTACTTTGATCATATTCCAATACTGGAAAGTAATTTATCGGGTACAACAAATCTTCAAATGGGAAGATAATGGATAAAAGCCTATAAATATGAAATAGGTTGATCGAGTTGCGTCAAAACCATATAAATCTACAAAGTATATATTGAGAGAATTATATCCTCGAGTGGATAATTTAGCACACTTGGATGTGTTAATAGATGGAAAATCATCTAAACAAATGCGTGCACCAGATTTTAATGTCAAATATGGATGGATTATGAGAAAGAATAAAAAGACTTCCAAGTTTCTAAAAGACGATATTCTTACTTGATCGTTTTAATGCCCCTATTGTGAAAGTCAATCATCAACTGGATGAGCATAAAATAAGATTGTAAGTCACAACTTATAATGTTGTAGACATAATACCATAGAGATTTTCTATTTGTTATAGTGATAACATTGGGCCTAATGAAAATGAAATGCGGATCCACTGATCAGAGAGTAAGGAAAGTTCATCGGGACGAATGGTAGCAAGCCTTTTATTTAACCAAGAGTTGTGATGGTGGAAACCCAACCTAGTTGACTGGAGATCCAGATATCTAGGTTCAAATGGATAATAAAATCTTGCTTAACTTTGTTAGCACCGAGGAGATATCTACTCCTTCATATTCCTATGATGATATAATGCACATTTATCGCGGTAATCAGGATAAGTTGGGCTTTTAATGATCTCTATACTTTGGATATGTCCAATGGGGGTATTTGGAGGATATTCTTTATAGGAATCATATGTGAGAATGTGAAAGGGTCGTTTCTGTGAGAATTAGAAAGGCTACAATTCTCGTAAGAACTCTCAGAACCAAGTGGTGTTTAGGTATAAAACGAACACAAATGCGAGAACCGAACTACATGAAGAAATAGTTGTGTGGTTTCTTTCTTGATTAACACAAACAGATAAAAACTCAAAGCACCACGTCCACTGTCTAGCCAAGTAAATTTGAAAGATTCAAACTAGGAAAATTTTAAAGCCAAAAGCTTATCATGATGTAGTTATGTCTTGCATGTACTCTCTTAAGTGTATGTCTATCAGTTAATCATCCTTTTGTTTGTAATTTTCACTCATGTAGGGGATTGTTGGAAATTATTTTATATTATAATAATAGTTTTAATTGAGTAAAAATTATTCTTTTAATTATTTTTTGTAAACACGGTGATTTTTGAAAAGTTGTGTCCATTGATAAAAAGTTATGACCATTCGAAAAAGACACAACTATTCATCAAAGGGAGTGTCGATTCATAAATTATCTACCTTTCTATAAATAGAACACCCCTCCTTTATTCTCAAAAACTTAATTTTTGAGAGTTGAATCTCTATCATTTCCATCTATTCTCGAGTCAATCAATGAGAGAGTACAACATAGAATTTGGATTCGGTGAAGCTTTATAGATTGGAGTGTCAATTTTATAAAGACAAAAATATCATTCTATCTTTGGGAGACGAATATTCATCAAACACTAGACACCGATTGGGGGACAAATCTGTCTTAAAAAAAACTGTGTGGAACATAAGTCTCAATATCAATTTCCTTTGTATGGTCTGTAAGTTTTGGTGTGTTAATTTAATTATCATTTGAATTTATTAATATTTTATCCCCCCAAAATACAAAAGTCCATACATATTTATAACAAATATTTCATTTTGAAACAAGACCATTATCTATCAGTAGGAGTCATCACTTAGGTAATGAAAAAGAACAAGGGAAATCCTTACATCTATGGGAGTTTAAATTTGTTGATATTTTTTAAAGAGGGTTAATATGACCTTCTAACGTGGGGTTGGCCACATGGATTCTCATTTTCCATTCTGATTTATTATAAGCAATATTATCATTCAAGTTTAATGCCTTAAGATCTCTCTTAATAATTTCCCTCCATGATAGATTATGATGGCTCCTTTCTTTATTACCCCTTATTTGCTATAATTTTCCTCTTGTTATAGGTGCATCTAGTGGTCTAAGGAACACATGTGCATACCATATAAGTCTACTTTATCTTAATTTATCGCTAATGGGAGTTACTCCTAACTTATTTCGCACATAATAGTTTTTAATCCTGTCATTTCTAGTCATTCCTATCATTGATCAGAGCATCCTCATCTCACTAACATGGAGATTTTATTAATGTTTTTTTATTTCAAACCAACACTTCGCTCCATGTAGGGTCGTTGGCCTAAGAACTATTCTATAAAATTTTTCTTTTAATTTATTAGTTATCCTCTTGTCATATAACACCCCACACTCTTGTCTACATTTCATCCAGTCAACTGATATTCTACTCGTAACATCCTCATCAATATCCCCATTACTTTACACTAAACCTAAATAACGAAATTTTTTAGTTTGATTTATCACTATATCTTCAATCTTTAATATTATGCTATGAGATGCCTAATTATTAAATTTATATTCCATAAATTTCGTTTTATTTCTACTGATTTTTACTCCCTTAGACTAAGGCATTTCTCCAAGTATCTACTCTCATCGCAAAGGCCTCCTTTTAAGTGTCTATTAAAACTCTATCATCCGCACACAACATACACCATGAGACATCTCCTTGTATATTTTTAGTAATCTCATCCAATACTATAGTGAATAAGTAAGGACTTAATGTCAATCCTTGATGTAGACCCACTTTAATAGTAAAATCATTAAGTTTTCCACAAATAATTCTTATTTTAGTCTTTGTGTTATCATACGTATCTTCAATAACTTTAATATAACTCATATGTATTATTTTCCTCCTTAAAGCTAGCCATATAATATCCCTAGGTACTCTATCATTAGGGCTGTAAATCGAGCTGGGTGAGCTGAGCTTGGGGTTGCTTAGGCTCGGCCCGAACTCACTTACCCATGCTCAAGACCGAGCTCGGCACGAATTATTTTTTCCCAGCTAGGCCCGAACTCGGCTCATTTATATTACGGGCTTCGGTCCCGATTTCAATTTTTTTTGTTAAAAAAGTTTGAATTAATTTTTTTTTTTGTATTTCCATCATGGACAAAATTACACATTAAAATCTAATTGATATTTCATGAAATAAAATATATAATTATGAAATGTATTAAATTAAAACAAGGGAAATAAGAGTGAAAACCTACAAATGCCTATTAAATTTCATACATTTATAAAATTTAATCACTAACAAAAACCTATTGTAACTTGAATAATTATTAAATCAAATACCCATAATGAGATTAACAATAAAATCACAAAATTGAAAATCACATGTAATCTAATGTATTATGACAAATGATTTTTTTAAAGTAGTAAATGAAATAAAAGAACGGAACCTAATTAAACAATGTTAACATAAATATGTCATATTATATAAATTATTTATTAATAAATATGAAGTTCGGGCTTCGGGTCCAATTCGGGCTTGGCAAAGTTCGGCTCAAGCTCGATCCGAAATTCATTCGGGCTTAAAATTTTGGCTCAGGCCCGGCTCGACTCGGCTCAAACTCAAATAAAACTCGATCCGAAAATAGTGAGCCGAATGGGCAGGCTTCAGGCCTCGGGCGCTCAATTTACAGGCCTATCTATCATATGCTTTTATAAGTCTATAAGGACCACGTGTAAATTTTTATTCTTAATTCAACATTTCGCCGTTAACTGTCTTAATAAATAAATAGCTTCCATGGTGGATTGTCCCGGCATAAATCCAAATTTATTGTCCAAAATAATTGACTCATTTCTTAATCTTTGTTCTATAACCTTTCTTTTCGTAATTTTATAATGTGATTCATCAGTTTGATTCCTCTATAATTACCCTTTATTTTTATACAAATGTATTATGGTGCTTTTCATCCACTCACCCGACATGTTTCGTTCTTCTAAAATTTTATTAAATAAAAATGTTAACCATTCTACCCCTATACTTTCAAGAGTTCCCCATACCTCTATAGGTAGTTTATCCAGGCCACCGCTTTATTCCTTCCAATTTTTCTTATTAATATATTTTTTTCCAGTAATCGGACATACTATTCCTATATTTGGTTCTATGTTCTTGACACTTTTCTTGGGATATTTTTCATTTGATAATCATTGAAAATATTCTTCCCATCTATCAAGAATTTCTTTATCATCAATTAGTATGTTTTGATATGTGTCTTTAATACACTTAACAGGACCCATATCCCTTGTCAATCTATCTTTATTCTTTTTCAATTTATATATCTCATTTTCACCTTCCTTGGTACCTAATTTACTATAAAGATTATCTAGTGTGTTTTGTTGCGCTTTTCTAATAATATTTTTTACTTCACTTTTTAACTTCTTATACCTTTTTAAATATTCTTGATTTTTACGCTTTTGTCACTCTTTAAAACTTACTCGTTTATTTTGTATTATCTTTTGCACTTCTTTATTCCACCACCAAGTCTATTTTTTAATGAATCATTTTCCTTTAGTCTCAACTAAAATTTGCGTACCTATTTTCTCAATATCATTTGGTCTCCTTGAGCAAATGTTGTTAACATCGTCATTCCAATTCCACTTCATGTTTAACAATAACTTCTCCCTAAATTCTATCTCTTTCCATTCTTTATAATCCTTCCACTTTATATTTTGATAACCTATTTTCTCTTTTCGGTACTTAAATCCTTTAATGGCTAAATCTATTATTAATAGACGATGTTAATTTGTTAAGCTTTCACCTAGTATAACTTCATAATCTTTGCATATGTTTAAGTCTCTTCTTCTATGTAAGCAATAATCTATTTGAGTTTTATTCTCTCCACTTTTAAATGTTATTAAATGTTCCTTCTTTTTAAAAAAATGTGGTTCTTACCAATAGATCGTATGCCTTAGCAAATTCTACGATAGTTTTCCTACCTTCATTTCTCTGATCAAAATCACAACCTCCGTGTATCCTTGAATCACCGTTCCGTTCTACTCCTACATGTCTATTTAAGTCACCTCCTAAAAATATGTTTTCATGCGTAGGAATTTGTTATAATACTTCGTCTAATAATTCTCAAAATAGTTTCTTTACATTTTCATCTAACGCTCCTTGGGGCGCGTAAACACTTATAACATTCTCTATTATTTTATCCAAGACAATCCTATATTCATTAATATGTCTCCCCATCATTTAACCTCCACCACTTTATCTTTCATATAGTGATAAACAACAATACCTACCCCATTTCTAAGATTATCTCTCCCTCCCGAATAAAACAATTTATAACCTTCTCCAATCTCTTTAGCATTTTCAACCTTTCATTAGTTTCTTGTAGGCATGCCATGTTGATTATTCATTGTTTTAAGGTATCCATAAGTTCTTAACACTTGTCAAATAGTGTTCCTAAATCTATGTACCGAATCTAATTTTATGTAAGTTATTTTATTTGCGTTTTTTCTTTCAACTAGAAAATCCATCATCAAGATTTGACATAAATTTTACAATCGGCTGTCAACCTGACACTAATCCACCTCGTTTAAAATTCGGATTTTAAACATGGATCTTATCAATTTTTTATCCAACAACTTTAGATCAAGTATTTTAAAAGAGTAATGCTACACATACCAACTCTTAAAACCAATCCATTACCCAATGTGCTTTAAATGCATTATATCATGGTGGGATCCACACTTTGATAGTGGAATCCACACTTTGGTACAATGCATTTAAAGCACATTCGTTACTAGAATAGTACTAACAGTAGGTGTATGCATCTTTATTCATTTCAAAAAATCAGATCCATTTTTTTAAAAACAAAATAAGATCGTTTAGAAAACTCAAACCCAAATCTCAAAAATACCCAAACCCAACTAGTAACAATCGAACCAAATTATTTGAAAAACAAAATAAGAACTCAACTCTATAATTGGTTTCAAAATCAGCAACCAAAATCGGTTTCTATAAAAAAAATCAGATCGTTTTATTAACTAAACAAATCGGATCGTTTATGAACCTAAAATGCAAAAACATGTCGTATATTAAAATAAACCTAGATCATCAACTTGGTTCGAGGGAAGAAAAATAGATCTTGGATTTATTCTCACCTTTGGCATCCTAACATTCCTCTAAAAAATTTATAATCTGTTGGAGGCTCCTGAAAGATTTAAGCAATGGGATGAGATCATTATCACATTTAACATAAAGATATGTTCTAAATGCGTGTGTTATCATAATCATCCCTTATTAGAATCTTCGCAACACTTTTTGTTCACAGTAAATTTGCTAGGCATGTGTTTTTTTCATTCAGATAAAAAAATAAATCAGATTTTAAACTTCAAATTCACTTCTTTTTAAAAGACAAAGCACTTATGTTAATCTCATTTAGGTAAAGCTAATATATTTGTAGTCCATATAGCATAGTAATGGTAAATGGAATGGGGAGATCAATTGTAACTAGAGTTATCTACATCCTTTGGGATTCAAATAAGTAGCTCACTCCAACTAGAACCGAAGTGGGGTCAATTCTCATGTTTATAAACTAAACTCTAAACAAAAATGAAATAAAATAATCACAAAATTTAACTTCTGATAAAACAAAACTATTCCAACCCATCAGTTTTCATCTCAAGCGATAAAAATAAAAATTAGCAATATAGAAACTAAGTCGAAAATGTATACACACATGTAAATATAATTTGTATATATCAATTGTCGATTTTGTTCTCGTTTTGAAAATAGGCTCAACCATACAACCAAACCAACTTGACGGTTGTTGAATTTTATGAAGCAAAACCAAACAAAAAGAACCCACAAAAGTCAGTTTGCTTAAAGTTTTAAAGTAAACTCCTAATTCACCAGTGAAGGTTGGACAAAAAAAATCTTCTACTTTTCTAAAACCATATATTTAGAATATGGAGTAAAATCCTATAATAGATAAAAAAAAAAGTTCCGTTAAGAAGATATTACTGTTGATCTGCGGAGGCCTGTGGCACACCACCATTTTCAATAATTTCCAAAGTGACGTTGGCATAACTGTCCGTCTGGCTGTGCATTTCCTGGGCGGAGGAAACCCTGCAATATCAACTGATAACTTTGTCTAGAAGGTTGAGAGGTTTCCATATATGGGTTTATTATTGTTAGATAATGATAGCTGAAAATCAACATGAATATATGATAGGTCACTAAGAGCATCCACAATGGCGGAGCTAGAAGACTCACAAATTATTAAAATTGCAAATTAAGAGGTCTGTAGTGGTGGACGAAAAGCAACAGATTTTGTAGGTAAAATGGTAAAAATTTATTAGTTTTAATGAACGGCTATTAAATTTGTGAAGTTTTCTATGAACTTCATTTGTTCGTATGAATTCCTACAAACACCTAAAGTTCGTAACAAATATAAATAATCATTTTAATTATATCTTTGGGTTCCTATAAACAACATTTGTTCGTAACATTTCCTATGAACAAATATTATTCGTTAGAAATGTATTTTTACTTCCTACGAACAAATGTAGTCCGTAGAAAATATATACCTCTAAACCTTTGCCTTTCTTTACTTATTACCTCTGTGGAAACATTGACTCGCGAAAGGTAAGTCCTGTTCAGAGCATCCACCATTCTGGATGCTCTAAGGTCAAGGTTTGAAAGACAAAACAACGACATTGAGGGCATTTCACCTTCAGTTTAAGACATTTCTCAATCCACTCCATGTGGATATAGTGAACACAAGGAAGACCACGAACATGCACCATGTTTGTCAAGTAATAAATACAAGATTAGTGGCCTTACAACAATAATTGAAGTTTATTTACTATTATGGAAATTTAAGGGTGCTGGCAATTTTTTTTTTACCTCCATTTAAAAATAAGGAAGGGGTGTTTGGGGGTATATCTAGTTCAATTATAAAAAATTGATATACAACATATATTAATTTTTTGCATAAAATATATACTATAAGCCCTAAGGCCAAAAAAAGTAGCAGTAATTGCAAGATGGGCATTTAGTACTATGACTAACTATTGCTAAACCTTGACGGACATAATGATGAAGAGGAGAAGGAGGAGGATGAAGAAATAATGAGCGAAATGGAAAAATACAAAAAAAAATTCACTCAAGCCCTTGCAATAATGCCAATATTAGACTCACCCCCCCCCCCCCCCCCCCCACACACACACACACACAATTAAAGATTTGGCATAACCATGAGAAGTCGATACACACTAATATCTCGTAACTAAAGCCTATTAATGTCTATTTTTACTTAACCCTCGTATTTTTTGGACAAAAATTCCCTCTTCTTCCTCCCCTTTTCATTTTTTCCCAAATCAAGAACCTCAATTCTAATTTTCAGAAATCTACCGAATTGCAAAGAATTTAAAAAATATATATTGAAATCAACTTTATTTATAAACACACACATAATTGAATGAAGTTTAATGTTATAGACCCCCCACGATATATTATTTTCCAAAAAGGTTGATGTTATTGACCCCTACCAGAACTATTTTAAACATTCCATCTCCTATAATTGAGTGAAAATCATATTAAATAAGTCGTATCTCATTCATTGTAGTATTGTACCCCTCGCTTTGAAGACCCTCTATAGATGCTTAATCTCCATAAAGGTTTGTATCTATGTATTTCAATTGTTTAGCCACCTAGTTAGAATATAAGTCAACAAATTCACATTTTTTTGAATTATAAACAACTGGTATTCTATTATAGGTGATCGAGTGGTCAAATTTTTTAATTTTGCAGGGATTATGATCAGGGATGGAAAGGAAAAATGAACAAATGTGATCTTTGTGTGAGGTTAATTTGAATCATATGTGAGGTTCATTTGCGTCATATGTATGTGAAGAAAATGTGGTCTTTGTGTGAAAAAAAGTAGCGCATCTCGAGCTGTAAAATAACTTTACCAACTAAATTATTGGAATTTATAAAATGGCTAATCACAAGTTTCATATATCTTACTAGTTTGTAGTTTTTAACTATAAGATTTTTATAGTTCTTACAAGTTCAGATAAATGAATAATATAAAAGAAATCAATCCAACTCAAACACACACACACACACTATATGAGCGAGAGATGCGGGAACTCGAAGAGGGGGAAACTATTGCACTGTTAAGTATAATTTGATATTATAAATCTTTATAATTTTGTAATTTTCAGGTATTTTCAATTAGGTTTTTATTTAGGGAAAAAGATAAGGAGGGGTAGAAGAATAAATATTTAAAAAGGTAAGAGGTGCTGACGAGGCATTTTGCTCAGGCGAGGCGAGGTGTAAACCTTGAGGTGCATTGAGCCATAGCCTCAGCTGCTAAAAAAATTAGCAAAAAATAATGTAACATAACGATAATTACAAAAAAAATCCATAACTAATACCACTGGCTAAAAATGGTCTAAAATCAGCTTTACCAACTGAAATGAGTGTATCATCATTGAATCATTATTTATATAGTGTTATCGTCTAAAAATGGTTCTACTAGTGAAAACCATGACATCAAAGATATACTCAATAGTTAAAAGTATAAAAGAGGATAAAATATAAATAAACATGATGTTTAGAGTGGTTCGACCGATAAAACAAGCCTACATCCACTTTAGAGCCTTATTCTCATCACATTTATGCATTCAATACAATATTTGATCCTTATAGGCATACACGAGGAGAGAAGTTGTAATACCCGATCCCAAAAATTGAATTAACACTATGTATATGAATTATGATTGAGGAGGAGTTAATTATAATTATGGAAGAATTGTGGATAAAATTGGAGAAAAATAAAAAGAAAAAGAAAAAGGTTTGTTCAAACGATAAGGGGTTGTTATTCGAATGATAGTGTGAAGGTATCTAGATGCATGGCTTCTAACTACGTGCTATTGACTTATGGTAGCAAGTCCTGTGAAGGATCGTGCAATCCAGGCAATGAACGACAGGGTAGATGTCGTTTGAACGACATAGGGTAAGTTTTTCGAACGATGTCAGTCGAGTTTTTAGATTTGATTGCCCCTGTGAGCTCTCACGATTTTAACCCTTAATTTTGTGTGCCGTCGAGTCCAAAATAACCGAGATTGGGCAAAACGGGAATTTCGAATTGTAATAACCCGCGTAATTTTTGGGGTATTTTCAAAATAAATAGGAAAAATAAAGTTTTTGATAAAATTATTTTATTGCTCAAATATGTTGAATATTATTTTTAAAGGTGAGAATTTCAAACGGTTTCGAAATCGGAGTTAAAACGGATTTTAAAATGATTTTTTAAATGTTTTTAACTCTTGGAGTTGTTTTGACTTCCAACTCTTCATTTATTTGCCATATTTAAAGTAGTCTTTTGGATTCCAACTCTTCATTTCTTTTCATTGTAAAAGGAAGTCGTGGGCAACCCTTTTAACATACTTTTGGCACAAATTTTGGCAGTAAATATATTGTATATTCCTCTTCTTTTTATATACACATTGACCCTTGAGATTTGTGAGTTCCAAAATTTTGGCCAAAAGAAGAGGATGAGTTACCAAAAGAAGAGGAATATATTGTATAGGATGAGTTACATGAGCACACAATTTGTGCCAACATACACAATTTGACCCTTGTGATTTATTTGAGTTACCAAAAGTTGGTAAATATAGGATGAGTTACCAAATTTTGGAACTCACAAATATAGGATGAGTTTTGTAACTTTTGTGAGTTCCAATCTCAAGGGTTAAGGTTGGTAAATATATTGTATATTCCTCTTCTTTTGGAACTCACAAATTTTGGCACAAATCACAACTTGAGATTTGTGAGTTCCAACCTTTACTGCACAAATTTTGGCACAAAATTTATATACACATTGACCCAAAATTTATTACCCTTGAGATTTGTGAGTTCCAACCTTGAGGATGTGCCAAAATTTATATACACATTGACCCAAGAACCTCTTCTTTTTAAAAAAATGAATAGGTATTTTGGCGAAATTAAATTTTTGACAATTAATAGGTGGACTATTTAAATTAAACGATTATTGGGTCGAAATTTGATATAATATAAAATATTTTTATAGAAATTCAAAAAAAATTATAATTGAATATACATTAATAAATTATAAATTTTATAAATCTTATAGATTCAAACATTGGATTTTTGGTAAGATAAGAAGTGTAAATATTTTAGTATTATTAAAAAAAAATGTTTTTTTCCCTTTCCAACTACTTGAGATGAGAAAGAGTGACATGCCGACCCCTTTTTTTTTGTTCGTGCGTGCATGGCTCCAAATCATTGGGAGCTAAATTAATCTTTTTTTTCTTTAGTTTCCTTTAGTATTTATCCTATGTGTAATAATGATGGCATAAGTGGCTACCTTCATGCATTTGGGTTACACACGAAGTTTTTGGAGATTAACTGCTTTCGTTTTTTTCTCGGGAAGCGCACGGGTTAATTAGAATTTTTAACATATTTTTATTTCTTTTATCAATTTTTGAGAGTTGGCACTCTTTTATTCCACCTTATAAAAAGAGTTTTGACTCACTTTAAAAAAGGTCACGTCCCTTTTTTTAAAGGCTCTATTTTCCCTTATATTTCAACCCCAAACCTCTATTAAACAAAACATCAATCATATTTTGGGAGGGCTAAATTTCATATTTTCAAGAAGGCCCAAGAACGAAACTTGCTCATTTTCGCAAGAAGAACGCAACTGAGTATTCAAAATTGTCAAGAAACGATTTTCCAGGCATGAATACTCTATTCTTTCCTTTAGTATTATGCTTTTTGAGTGTCGCCTAAACCCTTAATAATATGTTTTTGATTAAATATAATTAGTAACTTAATTAGAGAAAGCAGACACTTAATTATGGGACTGTTTTTGTGAATTTTTTTAATATTAATTAATCTTTGAAACCCTTGGATGCATAGGTTAGATTTTTAAGTTTTTATGGTTTTGGGTGTAGGTCCCCTTGAAGAATTTATGGGGGTATTTATATGGTTAATTGAGACGCGCTCACTCTTATAAGAATTAAATCACTTATAAAAGAGAACGATTATGACGTATATAATATTGTTGCATGTTAATTAATTTAACCTTTTTGAACGTAAATAATTATATTGAAAACGACGACGATGTTATTCATTGAATTAATTTGACTTGGGACTTTTTATGATTAAGTTCTATGTTATTCTTATGAATTGTGTATTATGCGAATTATTTTATTCACGTTTTCCATCGCGGGGACGAGGGGCTTTTGGTTAGTATATTGTTCAACACTGTTTTATGATGCGTACTAGGTATGGGACTAGTGGGTATCCCTTGGTTAAATTTATGCTTGCTAGTTATGGGACTAGTTAGTGTAAATTCGTGGGGATTTTATATTTCGGGGTGGGCCAGATTTTTACGTTATAACATATTTTCGTTAGCCTAGGCATGAGACTAGGACGTGTTCTATGTTGGTAACTCATCCTATATGTAGGATTGGACGCATGTGTACTTGAGGACCCTTAGGTATGGGACTAAGGGATATTTTGAGGATCTCACATTGATTAAAAGGGTGGGATATTTGTTAATGGTGAAATTGAGAAAATGAGAATTAATGCCTAAGATAAAAACGGGTATTAAAATTTGTGGCGACAAAATACGCGGGGCTGATAATTTAGATGGGCCGGTTGGAGATTTATGTCGTGTCGTGTGTGGAACCTTATCAAACTGCGGGGGATCGACAGTTTAAACAGATTCGGATGGCGTTTTGACAAGGGAAAGTGTAAAACTTTGGTGGAAATTACCACCCGGGGCGGGAGGACCGCTATAATAAAAAGTGAGAATAATGATAATTTGGGTTAATTTAATTAAATCAACACTCGGGACTGGGGATAATTAAAATGTTATTGTTGTGATTTTTATAAGAATTTTTGGGGGTGGTTAGAAATTTATCTTTCTTGCGTTTAATTATATTCGTAATCAAAATACTATATTGTGATATTTATTGCATATAATGATATTGTCTGGGTTCACGAATCCTATTTGGGGGGAGTAGTGTGTATTCATGCTCTGGGCTCTGACCTCGTGCGTTGAATAACATTTTCAGGTATTAGTGTTGGAGTAGTTGCATATGATTCATTGGATATCGCTTGGAAGTGCAGCTGGAGTTATTTTTATTTGTAGTTTATTTTAGTTTAGATTTTTTTATTTCCGTCATATTTCATTATGAGACTTTATTTGGGATTTTTTGTGCCATTCGGTTCCAAAGTTGTTTGAGGATTGTAGTAGGAGTATTTCACGTGGTTTTATTCAGATTTTAAATTAATTCAAATTTTGGAGTTTAGCATGTGATAGTTTTTATAGTAATTATTCATTGGGATTGATTATTATTTATCATTGGAGTGATTTTTTACTGCTCATATCAGTCACATGCTGATAAATGTATTTATTTAGTAGTGCCCGGTGTAGTTCAACGGCGGTAGCTGGCCACCCCGTTAAGCTAATTGCGCGGGGTGTTACACTCAAATTAGTATTTTATGAAAATGGTATATTTTCTAGAGAGATCGATGTTAAACATTTTATGAAATAAAATATTTAAAAATAATGATTTATGTTGGTAAACATTGGTGAAATAATGTTTTAAAGTTTCTTGCAAAAGTGGAGATTTTATGAAAATAGACATTTGCTAAGTTTGAAGAAAGCAAATCTTTTTTATGTCTTTAAAATGTAATTTTGCAAGTATTATGAAATTCTATAATGAAAAATATTTTTAAACCATGTAGTAGGATTTTGGGGTTTAAAATCCATCTTCTCATATATATAAACTTGTAGTATTTTGGAACTAAATGTATAAACAAGTTTAAAGGAGATTTTGTTGGGTTTAAACATGAAATTAGAAAAGTAAAAATTATTGTCCTCAAAGGTGTATGAACAATGAGTTAAAATGTGATAAGGATAAAGTATACGGATACATGTAAAATGAAAGGAATGGTATTTTCTTATAAAAGTAGTCTTAAGTGTAAATGAATTTATTGAATGAAGAAAGTAAAGAAATGTGTGTTTGAAAAAATATTGATAAAAGTATTCATTAAGTGTTAATGGATAAACATGAAAAATTAGTGTGTGTAACTTAGTAATGTAGTAAAATATTAACACTTGTGAAGTTGAAAAGAACTAGAGAGATAAAGGTATTTCCAATTAATTAGAATAATACTCCAAGGTTCAAAAGGGTATTATGTGTTAAAACACTTATGAAGTTAGTGTGGATGACTTAATAGTGTTTTGGAGAAATTAACACTTATGAAAATTGAGTAAAAGGTGATTTTGAAAAAAAATGGGTAAAATGATAATTTTACTTGAGGTGGAATATATTTATGAAATAAAAATGATGGAATAGGTGTTGCAGAAAGCGGTCTTAAACGAATATGATTTTTGTAATAAAAACCAAGGTTAAAGTGTAAAGGACATAAAATGGTAAAATTTCAAAGTGTAACACAAAGTTGGGGTGGTAAAGTCACGGGTTTTGCCTTCGGACGGGTAAAAAGAAAAAGTGTAATGATGTGGGCATTTGAAAAATATTAAAACACGTAAAGGGAACTTGGATGACACTGGGATAAAGAAAGAATGGCCAAAATCTCTAAACCATTAGCCACAGCATATGGTGGCGTCACCGGCGGTATGGAACTCGCTAAAGTAAGTGGGTATTAGAAGATTATGAGAAAAGATAAAAGGAAATTTGGAACATGTCAAAAGATGGGGTGTGTGGTAAAATGTCTTAATAGAACCTTACTTGAATGAATGTAATAAATATTCCAGTAAAGGTTAAAATGGACAAGTAAATGTGTAAATCTATTAATGTCCATAACACAAGGAAAAGGGGTAAAGAAAGTGGATAAATTGGTGTTTAAGCAACCAAGTGGATAAATGGGTTATTAAACAACCAAGTGGCTATACCCATAATTTTCATAAGTAAGTATTGAAAAAGTTTTCCAAATGACAAATACGTATTTTCTAACACGGTGGATGCGTGTGTTGAAAGGGTGAGTTTCAACGAAAATACTAAAGCATATTTAAATAAATAAAAGGGTGATTCCGGTAAAGGAATGTTTGGATAAATAAAATGTAGTGGGTTCAAGTGTTGAACCGAGTGTGTTAAATGAAGTGGAAAATGTTAAGAATGAGTAAAGGCGGTCTTTTACAAGATTAAGGTAAATTAATCTGGACAAGTAAGTTTTTCGAAAGTAAAACGGTTAATGCATTGGAACATGTATTTTCATACACACACACACACACACACACACACACACACACACACACACACACATATATATATATATATATGCATACATATTTTCGCATGCATGTGATTAAAGCGTGTCAGTGTCTTTATTTTCATTTGTTTCTATACTGCTTCCGTATATCCCCACTGGGCCTTGGCTCACACCCTCACTTTGTTACGACAGGCTGGGTGCAATTTCATATTTTGAGAGCATTATACAGGTAAGTATACCTTATTTATTTTACGTTTGGAGCTTTATTTGCTTGGACTTCGGGGTGCTTCCCATGGGTCCCCCACGTAGTTTATTTTGAAATTAGAATCGCATGCTAACAAGTGAAATGTTAACTAAAATAAAAATGGACTAGCACCATTATTTAGGTTGTTTCATTTCACTTCACACCTAACGCTCGGGTTGGATCGGGTTGACTCAAGGGTGACTCGTGAATCTGGGTCGGAGCGTTATAAATAGTATCAGAGCTCTAGGTTCAAGGTGCCTTTGGGAGTGACATGGTGAGGTCGGTATTGGATCTTTCGACGTCAGTTTAGTTTGGATTGACCATGCTAGTTCGACGATGTTTTAGTTCGTCTCCTCGACGGATAAGTTAAAGGGGTTAGCACGATAAGCAAGTTAGTGCCAAGTGGCACGCAATCAAGTTTATGGCTATTAATTGCTTTCGCGTTTCTGATTAGAATTATAGTAACTTAGGGGTGTTTTATATTATCCTATAGTGGTGACACCATAGTTGTTAGTGTGAGGTGCTCGTGTTAAAATTTTAACGGCTCATAACCATCTAAGGTGTAGATAAAATGAAACGATGCCTAACGGGCAAGTGAAACGAGTTGCATATAATCGACAGTAGAAGTTGATGGTTTAGATGTCTCGACTAGACACTAATTATTGGTGATTAAAAGATATAAATATATAACCCTTAGGTACGACGCTTACGGGTAGTTAACGTTGGTGATGTAATTAGGCAAAATTCGATCCTTGGGGTGATATCACAATTGATAGTAGTTCGATGAACGCGTGAAGTTGTGTAGAATGATAATGGTAATGCCGTAAACCCATGTTTGAGATGTGGTGTGAAATGACCTCGGCGATGAGAGTAGCCTTGTTAGTGGCAATAGTGAGTAGTGTTCGCTGCGACCTAGTGGCGACGGTTGTCTATCACATGTATGGAGACTAAATGGCTGAATGGCATTCATAAGTATTGATTTTGTGGTGAGAACATATTAGTTCCTTTGGTTGAGGACTTAGGTTGTGTGTATCTTGATTATAATGGGATATTTAGGAATAGGATCTCGTGCGGGGTCCGTGGTATAGACCTTGGTATTTATAGGCAATACCTGAGGTTTGTATCCTACTAAGATTTATATACTTGTGTTAACTTGTAGGTTAACCCATGGTGTGATGTTTAAATAGTAAGGAAATTTAGTTGCCATAGTTGAACAGTCATTGAGGATTTGGGGTGAGGCAGACCTTGAGGTTTATAGGTTGCAGGCGACGTCTTGTATCCCGCCATAACCCGTAGTATAGTTGGTTGAGGTTTATACGTGGCTGGTAGTCACGAATGCTTGGAAGATAGATCAAGTAATTATCTATGTGTTCAAACTTGTTTTATAAGCCAAAGTAATGGCTAAGTGCGAGGTGGTCCTGGTGTAAGAGCGGTTTATAAACACGTGAGGTGCCTATAGGACAAATTGTGTGTGGCATCATTGAGGATAAATGTTGAATGTTTTGATGCTTTGAGGCATTTGGCGATTAAGATGCACTATAGTTAGATTCTCGTAAACTAATGTCTTTGCTAGCACCAAGTAATATCAAAGTGGGTATCGTAAGGTTTGTAGAGTGCACATATGGTGATAAATGAATGGATGACGAAACCTTGTCGGGTTTTGGGACTTTTACGTGAAATGTTCTTAATGTTCCTAGGAGACCAGTTAAGTCCAGTGTGAAGGAGCTTTATCACTCTAGCAATGACTATGTTGAGGGATAGGTGATGATTCCAAGTTGAGGGTCATATAGGGTACGTGTCAAGCGTGGCTTCCAAATCGACACGGAAGGGCGGTATAATCCCTAAGGTAGGACGGTAGTGGTGTCGTTATAGGAATGATGCTCGGATGTCATAGAATGGCTAATATAGGTATGGTGATACTCAATTTTGGGATGTGTTAGGAAACTTATTCGAGACTTAGAGTGATTTCAATATGTGGAAAATTCAAAATTGGCAATTAAGGTTGGGTAGCATCGAAACATGATTGTTATGTTGGGATGCAGACTGTGTATGCTAGGGTAGCCTTGGTAATGGAAGGATTAGTTCTTGGCACGTCTTGCCAAGTTAATATGAGTTAGAAATAGTAGCCCGATGTGGTACTTACTACCCTTAGAATGCCAATGGCGATGGGTGTGGTCGTCACGTAAATATTGTGTGGGTAAAAATCGATGGTAGGTTTGGTGGCAATCTCGTGTGGTAAAAAAAAGGGATGCTTTTAGGTGGGTGTCTCGACTGAACTAGGTAATGAATATGGGATCTCGATCACAATATGTAAAGCAGATTGTATCCTAGTTACAGTAGGTTAGTAACGTCGTCACTAGTGATTTGGAAAGATCAATGACTAATGCGTAAGGTATCCACTAATCGAATTGATTGATTTAAGTTGAGGATATGGAAGGTAGGGCTTTACTCCTAAGGAGGGAAGTCGGGCATTCACTTCCTAAAGGACTACTGAATCGTAAATTGCGTTCGTATTATGAGGATGAATGGTTGGGATTCGATTCGTCATGCCTAGTGACCCAGGTCAGGGTATATGGCCAGAAGTGGTGCTCGGTGAGAGTTTTGAGGATGAGTGGCATAATTTCAAGTGTGCGACGTGGGTTCGCTTTCATGAGTCAATGACGTACGCTTATGGGTGAGATTTCTAGGGACAATTATTTGTTTCTTCTGACTATCATCTATTCCTTTCGATTTCGGTAACTGGGAATCAGTATTCTCACCTACGTGGTGATTCAAATAGGTGTCATGTCATGGTACGACGCAATTGGGCTTGGAAGAGCGCGATGGGCCAGTTTTGATTAATGCAGTTTAATAACTAGGTGCACCCATTTAGGGTATTCTTGTGATTGCATGATGTTTTATGTAAGGACATATTTTCATAGGTCCATTATCAATTTGTTATGTCATATACCGATACACCGTAGAAAAGCATTCAAGAGACATCTACATCAAAGACGGATCTGAATTACTCAAGTTCTTCATCATTCAAGGCTCCGCGAAGTTTACTTTAGTAAGGTTATGTTTTAGATACCTTTACTTTTCACTTAGAGCTTTTGGGAGATTTTTACAAAATATTTTCTAAGTGTTGGAGCGGACTTTTTCGTCAAATATTGAGAATGAGTATTTTTTCTAAGTTTTGAAGCGGACCTCGATTTTGACGCCCAGGTCGTTCGCGCGAGATCAGCATCTCGTTCGAACGAGATTGGAAGTCGTGCGATGTCGTTTGAACGACATGCGTACTTCGTTCGAGCGATATATGCTTCTCGTTCGAACGAGCTCGAATTTCGAGGCGATGCGTTTTTGTATAAATACTCATTAAATGGTAATGTTTTCATTAAGAAGTCCATACATTTTCCAGAACGAAAACACTGCCAAAGCAGTAATCTTTAGGCTTCTTCTTTTAGGGTTTTAATCCCTTTTTGATTTACAATTTACAAAACTCCCTTCTTGCTTTAGTGAATTGTTTTGGTGTTCAAGAACACATCTTTGCCTTTGTTCATCTTTTGTGGAGTGCGTCTCTAGACCATAAGGCTGCGTGTCATTAAGGATTTTGCTGCGTGAAGATTCTTTACTGAAGATAGGACTGCGAGTCCTTGGAGGGTGCTGCGGGTATTCTCTTGTTGAGTTCAAGACTGCGAGTCTTTGTGGGTTGGCTGCGCGTTGATCCATTGCAGATTTCTCTATGTAATTGTAAGTTGCGATTTATAGATTCATAGTGAAATAAAGGTTTTACCCGAAAGGTTTTTTTTCCTGAATTCTGTGTCTCAGCATATTTATTGTGTCGCATGCGGTATTTGTTTATGGTTTGTCACACGCACCATAGATACATGTTTAGGGGCTGAATTAATAGACTCTAATTAAATAAGTGAGCCAAATTAGATATTTGCGAATTTAATCAATTATCACACAGTCGCACGCACATTTTTTCATTTTACGTACGGGTGGCTACGTTTTTGTCCACACGGTTTACTAGTAGTAGTGATCTTTCTTAGAACTAGTGCACTTTTTACTAGCCGGCTCGACAGTTAGTGGCTCAAATTGCGAAGAGCGAGATGATGGCTTTTGGATATGGTATAGTGTTAGAAATTGAGAAAACTTGGCACACGATGTTGCTTTCCATGGTGAGTGGATTGGAGTTAGACTCTAGTGAGTACTCAAGGATGCGCCTAAGGTAGTGTTAATTACATAAGAGTGATGCAATGGAAGGTGTAAATCGGGCGTGCGATAATGATTTGATGGGATTATTCCTCCTTGGAGCGAAAGAATAACATGGTATGGTTATCGGCAAATTCATACGAGTTATATATTTAGGATAATCTGGAAATTTATGAAACACATGGTGTACGGTCCTAAGCTAGAAATTGTTTTTTTTGGTGATATATATAACGGTTAGTTGTAGCACGATTTGCTTTGGATGAATGTTGACCTCTAGAAAGGGTTTGCTAGTAAAGGCATCGGTGTGCCTTATGTACTAGCTTAAGTGTTGCTAGGAATGGTTTAGACTTGATCATAAGGCGAGTGAGACTTGGATCAATTATGTATTGTCATTGTCAGCGAAATGGTGAGCATTAGGGCATGTCGCGTGTTGAGTACTTGTTGACCTTACTGTTGAGGATTTCAATAGTTTGTCTTGGAGGATTTATGGGTCTTAGTATAGACATTGGTGGACCCCATAAGCTTGAGGATTGATAATTTGATAATTTTAGGGACAAAATTCCACAAGGAGAGAAGTTTGTAATACCCTGTCATAAAAATTGAATTAAAACTATTTATATGGATAATGATTGAGGAAGAGTTAATTATAATTGTGGATAAAATTGGAGAAAATAAAAAGAATAAGAAGAAGGGTCATTCAAACGATAAAGGGCTGTCATTCAAATGACAGTGTAAAGGTCGCGAGTACAGGCCTTCTAACAATGTGCTACTGACTTACAGTAGCAGGTCGATCAAGGCAAAGAACGACAGGGTAGATGTCGTTCGAACAACATAGGGTAAATCATTCGAATGACGTTAATTGAGATTTTAGATTTGACTGCCCTTGTGCACTGTCACGATTCCAGCCCTTGATTTTGTGGCCTGTCGAGCCCAGAACAATCCAGATTGGGCAAAACGGGAACTTGGAATCTTTGGAGGTTTTTTAAGGGGGTGTTTGGGCTCATTTGCTGGGAGAAATTGCAAGAATAAAAAGAGTGGAAAAAGGGTGGTCTTCCTCTATGGAAGGGTTTCCCACCACTCCACCCCATTCCACTACCATTTTATACAGTATTCCACCTTATCCCAACCCATAATACCCATTTCCACCATTGACTAAGAAGATCTACGAATTTTAAAGGTGTTGTTGGGAATTTTTGGAGACAAGAATAGAGCTTTCATGAATTTTGAAGTGGGTTTTGAAGGGGTTACTAGCTTGGAGCACACTTTAGAGCATTTGGAGGATGCATTTAGTAACCACTTTAGGCCACCTTTAGAGGTAGAGGTTACTCCTCCTACACCAACATCCTTACCACCATTAGAAACATTAAAGGTGTAAAAAATCGAACTCTTAGTGTAAGATGATATTTTGCATTTGTAGTATTGTAGTTAGACTATTGAGTAGGGTGCATTTAGTTAAGTGGGTAATTAATGTGTAGAAAATAATAAATATTTTTATGGAGTAAAAATGTTGGAAAGATGTTATTTTACTAAAAAATAAAGAGTGAATAAATATTTCAAAGTTTTGAAATAGCACAAGTTAGTATTTTATGAAAATGGTATATTTTCAACAAAGATTAATGTTAGACATTTTATGAAATAAAATATTTGAAGATAATGATTTATGTTGGTAAACATTGTTGAAATAAGTGTAAGATGTTATTTTGCATTTGTAATCTTGTAGTTAGACTATTGAGTAGGGTGCATTTAGTTAAATGGGTAATTAATGTGTAGAAGATAATAAACATTTTTATGGAATAAAAATGATGGAATATGTTATTTTGTTGGAAAATAAAGAATGAATAAATATTTCGAGATTTTGAAATAGCACAAGTTGGTATTTTATGAAAATGGTATATTTTCAACAAAGATTAATGTTAAACATTTTATGAAATAAAATATTTGAAGATAATGATTTATGTTGGTAAACATTGTTGAAATAATGCTTTAAAGTTTCTTGTAAAATGGAAGATTTTATGAAAAATAGACATTTGTTAAATTTGAAGAAATTAAATGTCTCTTATGTCTTGAAAATGTAATTTTGCAAGTGTTATTAAATTCTTGAGTGAAAAATGTGTTTAAACCATGTAGTGGAATTTTTGTGTTTAAAATTCATCTTCTCGTGCTTATAAACTTGTAGTATTTTGGCATTAAATGTATAAACAAGTTTAAAGAAGATTTTGTTGGGTTTAAACATGACATGAGAAAAGTATAAATTCTCTTGTCCTTAAAGGTGTATGAAAAGGGGGTGAAAATGTGATAAGAATAAAGTGTAAGACTACATATAAAATACAAGAAATGGTATTTTCTTATAAAAGTAGTCTTAAGTGTAAATGGATTTCTTGAATGAAGAAAGTAAATAAATGTGTGTTTGAAAAAATATTGATAAAAGTATTCAGTAAGTGTTAATGGGAAAAAATAGAAAAATTAGTGTCTGTAACATAGTAATGTTGTAAAATATTAACATATATGAAGTTAAAAATAACTAAAGAGGTAAAGGTGTTTCCAATTAAGTAGAATAATACTCCAAGGTTAAAAAGGGCATTAATGTGTTAACATACTTATGAAGTTAGTGTGGATGACTTAATAGTGTTTTGGGGTAATTAACACTCGTGAAAATGGAGTAAAAGGTGATTTTGGAAACAAATGGGTAAGATAGTAATTTTACTTAAGGTGGAACATTTTTATGAAATAAAAATATTGGAATAGGCGTTGCACAAAGTGGTCCTTAACGAATATGATTTTTGGAATAAAAATCAAGGTTAACGTGTCAAGGACATGAAATACTAAAATTTCGAAGTGTAACACAAAGTTGGAGTGGTAAAGTCCCGAGTTTTGGCTTCGGCCGAGTAAAAATAAAAAGTGAAATAATGTGGGTATTTAAAAAATATTAAAATACGTAAAGGAAACTCGGACGACACCGGGATAAAGCAAAAAGGGGGGGCCGGGAACCTTGGGTGAAAAGCTCAAAACCACTTTCTAGAGCATATGGTAGCATCACTGGCGGTATGGAGCCTGTTAACTCACGTGGATATTGGAAGATTTTAAGAAAAGCTAAAAGGAAATTTGGAACATGTCAAGAAATGGGTTATGTGGTAAAATATGTTAATACAACATAACTTGAATGGATGTAATAAATATTCCGGTAAAGATTAAAATGGACAAGTAAATACGTAAATCTATTCATGTCTATAACATAAGGAAAAGGGGTAAATAATGTGGATAAATGGGTGATTAAGCAACCAAGTAGATAAATGGGTGATTGAGCAACCAAGTGGTTAAACCCATAATTTTCATAAGTATTGAAAAAGGTTTTCAAATGACAAATAAGTATTGTCTAATACGGTGGATGCGTATGTTGAAAGGGTGAGTTTCCTTAAAAATACTAAAGCATATTGAAATAAATAAGGTGTGATTCTGGTAAAGGAATATGTTTGGATAAATCAAATAGAGTCGTTTCAAGTGTTGAACCGGGTGTGTTAAATGAAGT
Organism: Sambucus nigra; assembly: GCA_949130495.1. Lineage (NCBI taxonomy): Eukaryota > Viridiplantae > Streptophyta > Magnoliopsida > Dipsacales > Adoxaceae > Sambucus > Sambucus nigra. The sequence continues at coordinate 412,792,148 of OX422212.1, forward strand.
GATAACTGTTAAGAATGAGTAAAGGCAATCTTTTACAAGATTAAGGTAAATTAATTTGGACAAGTAAGGTTTTTGAAAGTAAAACGGCTAATGCGTTGAAATATGTATTTTCAAAGGTATATATATGTAGATACATACATATTTTCTCACGCATGTGATTTTAACTTGTGAGTATTTTTTTCGCCATTCGTTTTTATACTGCTTCTGTATATACTCACTGGGCATTGGTTCACACCCTCGCTTTGTTACGGCAGGTTGGGTGCGGTTTTGTATTTTGATAGCGTTATACAGGTGAGTATACCTTATCTATTTTACGTTAATAGCTTTGTTTGCTTGGACTTTAGGGTGCTCCCCATGGGTCTCTCACGCAGTTTATTTTGAAACTAAATTTGCACGCAAACAAGTGAAATGTTAACTAAAATAAAACTGAACTAGCAACATTATTAAGATTGTTTCGTTGCACTTCACACCTAACGCTCGGATTGTGTCAGGTTGACTCATGGGTAACCCATAAATTTAGGTCCGAGCATTACAAAAGTAGGTTATATATATGAGCATACATGTATTGTGTAATAAAGATCATGGTCTTGAAGTGAAATCTGCTATGAGGCTGCGATAATTGTGGTATGGGGTCATCGGAGTAGGTAACCGGAGTGAGGACTCCTGTGTAGAGAGAAATTTAAGAGAATTGGCTAGAGCTTCGATGATCAGTTGTTACTTATCGAATAAGGGGAGATTACTTTTATTTATTAGAGCTGGTTAGTCCATCATGTGCGCATTTCATATGGCTTATAGATAAGGATGGACGAGAGGTAATCTTTCTAGAAGGTGAACAACTGGCAATCTATGGCTGAGGTATAAGGGTCCACGACCTTGTTATTGATGGATGATATGGGGAGTAGTGCCCGCGGGCTGGTGAGGTATTAGGTTATGGACTTTTCATTATAGATCGAGGCATTTTATTGGTTCTTTAGTGTATCTTCATGTGTGGATTTCCACACCACGTATTACTTAGGCATTGGATGACATATTTAGGGTATAACAAAAGCCCCTCGTGCCTCAGTGCTAAGAGGAAAGTGAATTAATGACGGGGCTTTAATGGACTCTACAAACTTACAACTTGATCCTGAGGCCTTTATTTAAGACATTTTAAATTCTGTAACCTTTCATCTAGCGAGACCTTTTATATAAATGTTTTGGATTTGAGGCCTCATTTAACTTTCCAAACTTTTAGATCAGAGTTAAAACTTGCAATTTTTGAGATTTTGAGAGAGATTTCTAGTGTTGGTGACACCATTTTTGGCAACTTCAATTTCTCGATTTCAGGTAAGATTTCATTTATTTTTTGCAATTTAATTGTTAATTCTACTCGTGTTCGTAATTCATTTTAATTCCACGTCGCAAATTCACACTCATCTCTTGGATTCATACTTAAATCGTTAAAATGTAGAACCGGGGTTTTACGTTTTTGAGTTTCGCAACCCATAACCTTGAATCTCGACTGTGAAATAATGAATTACCATCTCGACTCGAATCGATTGATTTAGTAGATTAATTTAAATCGAAAAGGCATAATTATCTACATTGCAATCCCCAAAATTAGATCCTAATGTGTTTAACATCATCACCCCACACATATTTTTTGGTTTTTGGTTTTTGGATGGATTTGTGTCAAATGCTTGGTTTTGATGAGTTTTGTGGGTTTTTAGGCTTGGTTGTTGTTGTTGATGAACTATAGAGGTAGATGATACACTTAGATTTTTTAGGCTAAAAATGGGTTGTTTATAATGGATTTAGGGTTGTTTTTTTACCAAGAACACAAGTTGTTATTCATCGTGTGTTCTTTGCTAAGAAACATATGATTTTGGAGTTTTAATCTTCCCAAACTTATAACTGACAATTTTGGGTTTTTGTCTTATAATTATGGCCTTTAGGTTAACGATTGTGGCTTTATGTGTTGAAATTCGTGATCGTATGATGTCGTAGTCCTGTCATGGCCTTATATAATATGTTGTGGCCTTATCCTAACATTATCTTACATGCACTTTGCACCTAATCCCATGCACCTGGAATTGTGGTCATATATGCTTGAGTTTGGCCACAACCGTTTTAAATTAGGTTGTGGTATTTTCCCAAAACTTACATCCTTCGTTGACCATTTATGCCACGAACTTATAATTAGTTTTCTTGATCCAGTTTATTTAGAGTTGTGGCCTTTAGACCAATGCTTGACCTTAAACATAGGAGTTCTTAGCCTTAGGTGTTTTTTAGTCTTGTCGGGGCCTTTATAACCTGGCCTTGTCTTTTGTCCAAAATTTGTACCCTTGTCTCTAGGATGTTTATGTCCATTGTCACGACCTTTTTTTTCATAAGACTTGGGTATTTGAATATTTTTAGTAGTCACCTTATATTTTCTAAATATTTTTTTCGTAATGGATGTTGTCCTCTAACGGTGGATCTTTTTTCTTTACTTTACATATATTTTTCGCGGACTTATGAATTGAAATACTTAGGAATAATTAGAAAGTTTATGAAAGAATCACCTTGGGGTACCTCCTCACCCGATACTAAATATCAAACCCATTCAAGTCGCGAGGCATTGCAAATTACTTGAGTATTCATCTAGTGTAAGTGAAGACACTTCACCTGCGGTCTCTATTAACTATAGGGACTCCATGGAGACGTCTGAGGCTAGTCGCAGAGCTGAGGAGGACACTTGCTCAACAAACAATCAAATTTCTATGAAGTCGAACCCAATAGATTAGGTCGCAGTCTCGAAAGGAAAGATTGGAACCACCATGTATATGAAGAACACCGAAGTCGGGCCTTCAGGTTGTGAAAATGAGACAAAAAGGATCCTTGCAACCCTGAACTATCCTTATGATATGAATGAGGAGTGGTTGACCCATCTGGACAATACCTGTGAGTCTCTAGCGGGGTCCATTTGTATTATTCCTTTTATGAATCAATGTGCGTGGTCCACAATTCCCAACGATGAGGTTTGTTTTCCCATGCATGCCTTTATCCTCGGACTTAGGCTCTTGGTTCCGTCCCCTCAAAGTGATGTATTTGATGATGCAGTCTTAATATTTTGCAACTGTTGGATATATATCAGCTCATATTATCCGTTAGACATGGATATTTCTGGATCTTATCATTTATGTAGTTACATTAATTATTTGTGCATGTGATTCATATTGATGTATCTTATTTATCATGTTTATTTATTATATGCTTCATATATCTGCTCACCGTTATGTTATTATCTATTGTCGTATGATTACAGTGTTCGTTGGTATTGAGATATTTATCAAGCCATGATATTTATTGCTTCATTATACTCTTGCTATATATGATTGTTTATGGTGTATTTGTCCCACTATTTATCTATTCCTGGTAAAAAGGGGGAGAGACATGTGATGTAGGAGGCATTTTAATGATATTATTTATACATTTTTATCTATCTCCATACTTCACTTGGTATTTTATTATTTCGTGTGTGTGGGATGATTCGCGATATATATTTGCTACACCGAGATTACATGTTGAGATTCTACCAGGTCATTGATTTTTATTTTGGGATTTTTGGGATGGGCATAGATTTTCGACTTGACGACCTGGTTAGTTGTGACACCCCGACTAATTAAATACCGGGTAGCTACTCCTTTATTAAATTAATTCAAAATGCCAAGCTGGCTCAGTTAATAGCATCACTGTCGAAAACATTTTAATATTACTAACCACCTAGTATTTAAAAAGTAAGTTGCCAAATTTTAACGAAAGTCTGATTAACATGCAACAAGTGTAATGAAGAAATAAATAACACCATTCACCATACTGAAGTAAAACGAATAACCATCACATAATGTAAATAAAGTCTGGAGGAAAACTCCTCACTACAAACCCACAACTGAAAAGTAAACTGAATACTAAAACAATACATGCTAAAGTCTGAAAACTGAAATGTAAAAGATGTCTCTAATCGAAATGGGAAACATGCCCTACAACTGATAGATAGTGACTCTGGAATCCAAAAGATAGAAGCGTCTACAAGCAAATCCCTGTAGCTTCCACAAACAGCTACAGCTCGTCACCTGAATGAGTATCCTATGCTTGGTGTCCTTGTGGCTGGGCACCTAAAATGGTTTTACAAGAAAAGTAGATTTGAAAAGCAAACGGGTCAGAGCCCGAATGTGGAGTTATATTTTAAAAATCTGCAAGTGCTTTAAAAACATTTAAAACATTAAATGCAAAGTACATGTTAGGACGTGCACTCACATGATATTCTCACCTCTCGTCTAACTGTGCACTCCTAACGTAAATACCCATCTATAACGACACAAATCACTAGCTAAGTACCATCATATCTAGCTAGACTGCCATAGGTCCTACCCTTATTACTCGGTTTCATTAACATTATAACGCTCGTAATTAAATAGGGGTTTAACGCAAACTCAGATGCTCAATATGCAATATATATATCACTATCAGTTAACTCGTTATATTTTTCTCGAAACAATACCGTGATTATATTCACAACATTAATCATGAAGGTTCTTATTAATTAAACGTATATTATTCACATCATAAATATACAATACAAGCACCCCGAGAACTAAGCTGTAGTGCACACATACTCTGCTATCCATCCCGGTACATCACGTACATAAGGATCACATATTCCGAATCTCTCAGGAATAGATCAGATAACACAAATCACAAATAGTGGAGGCGAACACAGTCACATCACATGGGTCACGTACATACCTACGCTCCCACGATCAGCGGACTTATTAACATCCCAATAAGTCTTTCTCTGACCTATGTTCATCGAGGTAACCAGTCTAAATCCGGGCAACACAAGGATTAGAGGGCCCTAAGCGAACGCAAACCTCCCGTGATAGCAAGTGTGGTAGGTATGTCATACACACAATTCATATACCAATACTAAGTAAACACACGTCTTAGTAATACCGTAGTTTAATCGTAGTACATATCGCATTCTCGTACTAACTATAATTATCACAATTTATATTATTCCGGTTTATAATCATACGCGCCATAATTTTCTCACGTCGTAGTAGACACTCACGTCTCAACCCAAACCGTCCATTTAATTTAACTCTCGTATATAATTTCCTTGTCATAAATACCCAAATGTCCCAATTCTATCATTACAACATCAACGGAATGATATCTATATCCTCGAACAAGTTTACGGGACTCCGAAAATCAAAACAGTCCAAAAAGGCCCAGACTGTCAGCTCGTTAGAAGTCTCGTTCGAACGAGGCTGTTCGAACGAGATTGGACTGTCAGCTCGTTAGAAGTCTCTTTCGAACGAGACTGTTCGAACGAGATCCAGTTCGTTCGAACGAACTATACCTTCTAACGATATCTCGTTCGAACGAGGTGTCGAACGAAACTACCCCTCGTTAGAAGAGACTGGTCAACTCGTTAGAAGGTCGTTCGAACGAGCTCGTTCGAACGACCTGGGTTGGTTTCTAACGAGCGACCAGCTGCGAGCCCAGAATTTCCAAAATCGTTTTTCACCCAATTTCTACTCCTCAAATCTCCTCTAAACTTCATCCCAACTATGTATTAAGGTCTCTAATTCATCCTAAACATATTCAAGTCAACTCCTAACATGTTTTCAAGGATTAAATCTCTTTAACATTAATCAAAATATAAATCTCTACACTTTTTCCCCAATTATTTCAAGAACATGAACCCTAACTTTTGAATCATGAATTAACTCACTATAAATCCGTTTTAATTCCTTCCTATCACAGATATCATGAGAATAATTATCTACCTATCATTCTACATGCGATTCTCCTCAATATTTTTAAGTTCTAAGCTCCAAACTACATGGGTTTTCATTATCTTTCAAGAACAAACCATAAATTCGAATTATCTAACATGGAGAGAACATTCTCTGAAATTAAATGGAATAAAGTCACTTGCCTTGGTTGTTTCTGAGTTTGGTGTAGGTTTGATGAAGTTTTTCTGCAGAATTTATTCTCTTCCCCAAGCTTCTTCTCCAATGGTGGCTTAAGGTGGCTAGGGTTTTCTTTGGGAAAGTTGTAAACCTAATGATAGCCTCCGTAGCTTAATGGGTTAATATGGGTTGGTTAGTGGGTTTAGTGGGTTAAATCCACATCAGATTAAAACTCCCAATTTTCGTCACTTTTAATTCCTTAAAATGTAAAATTACCAAAATACCCTTTAAGTTGCCGGTATAGCCTAAAAATACCCCGGAACCCAAACTACACCCCCGGATAGTGTTTTCTGACTATCTCGACCCTTCCGGACGCGTTGGCGCACTCAAAAAGACCATACGGATTATAGATTTTAAATTCACTTTTTATAATTAAAATAATATACCATGATGCGGCGGTCACACGCGTCTCAACAAAATTTCCAAAATTGCCGTATATAAATCTCACGACAAATTTTATAATTCCAAATTCATATATAATCATATATGCACATAATCAAATACCAATTCGCATCTCGTTAGTATTTATAATCCGGATTAATTTCCAATTAATACGCATTTAATTAATTAATCCCAAAAATAAATATAGCCAAAAGTACGGGGTATTACATACTTCCCCCCTAATAACTGAATTTCGTCCCGAAATTCGAAACTAGAAAGTACCTGCTAAAAATAACTCTGGATAACGTTCGCGCATCTAATCCTCGCGCTCCCATGTGGACTCCTCGACATTGTGATGTCGCCACTGAACACGCACTAACGGGACTATCTTTGACCGCAGCTTCCTCTCGCTTCGGTCCAAAATAGCAATTGGCCCCTCCTCGTAGGAGCTATCCGGCTGGAGATCGATGTCCTCAACAGCAATGTGAGAATGAGCCAAATAATCTCTAAGGTATTTCCTTAGCGAGGAAATATGGAACACATCGTGAATCCGATGCAAATGCTCCGGTAACCCAAGTCTATACGCAACCGGTCCGATTCGCTCAATAATAGGAAACGGCCCCACATACCTTGGTGCCAACTTCCCCTTCTTTCCGAAACGCATAATCCCCTTCATAGGAGATACCCTGAGCAAAACCTGGTCCCCCACTTGGAATTCTCTGAAAAATCTCTTCGCATGAGCATAACTCTTCTGCCTGTCTTGAGCTACCCGAATGCGACTCCGAATCAACTCAATCCTTGCCGAAGTATCCTGAATCACTTCTGGCCCAAGTAGTTTGTTGTCCCCCACCTCCAACCAACATGCTGGGGAACGACAAGGCCTACCGTACAACGCCTCAAACGGAGCCATGCCAATCGTGAACTGATAGGAGTTGTTGTAAGCACTGCTCCCATCCACCCCCAAAGTCAATAATGCACATGCGTAGCATGTCCTCTAACATCTGATTGGTGCGCTCGGTCTGCCCATCGATCTGCGGATGATAAGCCGTACTCAACCGCAATTCCGTGCCCATGGCCTCCTGGAAACTCTCCCAAAACCTCGAAACAAATATCTTGTCTCTGTCAGACACGATAATCAGGGACACACCTTGAAGTCTCACAACCTCTGAAATGAAGAGCTGGGCATATTGTCCCGTAGTGTAGTCAGTCCTTACGGGTAAAAAGTGAGCGACCTTGGACAACCTGTCCACAATTACCCAAACGGAGTCGTGACCCCTCTGCGACGTAGGCAACCCCGTGATAAAGTCCATGGATATGCTCTCCCACATCCACACCGGGACCTCCAACGGCTGTAGCAACCCTGCCGGTCTCTGATGATCCACTTTTATAAGCTGACAAGTGGGGCATTTCAAAACAAACTCAGCGATATCTTTCTTCATAACGCTCCACCAATACTGGCGTCTCATGTCTTGGTACATTTTGTCCCCTCCGGGATGTACCGCGAACCGTGAGCCGTGCGACTCTGCCATCACATCGTGTCGCAATTCTTCCCCTTCCAGAACTACCAATCTTCCATTGAAGCGTAATCCCCCGTCTGAGCTAACGGTATAGGACTCGGCTCCCTCTGCTAGTAATCGAACTATCTGCTCTTGACAGAACGAGTCATTAGCCTGTGCCCGTACTACCTTCGTGACAATCTGCGGTGTAACAGTCATCACAGACATGAAAGAGTGGGCCACTGCATCCTGATGTCCCAATTCCTTCCACTTTGCTTTCCACACCTCTGCCACCTCATCTGCTGGCCTACGGCTCAACGCGTCTGCTACCACGTTAGCCTTCCCCGGGTGATACTGGATGTCGAACTGGTAGTCTTTCACAAATTCAAGCCACCTACGCTGCCGCATGTTCAACTCTTTCTGTGTGAACAGGTACTGTAGGGACTTGTGGTCCGTGAACAGTTGGAATTTCTCCCCCAAAAGATAGTGCCTCCAAATCCGTAAGGCAAATACCACTGCCGCCAACTCCAAATCATGCGTAGGGTAATTCTTCTCATGAGGCTTAAGCTTACGGGAAGCATAAGCTATGGCCTGTCTCTCCTGCTGCAATACACCTCCAAGTCCTTGCAAAGACGCATCGGTGTAAACCAAATACTCAACTCCTGGTCTCGGCAATGCTAACACAGGTGCTGAGGTCAATTTGTCCTTCAATTCATCGAATGCCAACTGACAGGCATCACTCCAGATGTATGGCACGCCTTTACGAGTCAGATGTGTCAAAGGACCTGCTATCTCAGAGAAGCCCCGAATAAACCTCCTGTAGTATCCTGCTAGACCCAATAAACTACGAATCTCAGTCGGTGTCGTGGGCTGTCCCCACTCCCTCACCGCTGATACTTTCCCCGGATCAACAGATATTCCCCAGTCGGAAAGGATATGTCCCAAAAACTGGACTTCCTTCAGCCAAAACCCGCACTTCTCATATTTTGCATACAACTCGTTCTGACGAAGTGTCTGCAAAACCTGCCTCAAATGCTCGGCGTGCTCCTCCTTTGTCTGGGAGTAAACCAGAATATCATCAATGAAGACAATGACAAACTGGTCTAGGAAATCTCTGAACACTCTGTTCATCAAGTCCATAAACACTGCTGGAACGTTGGTCAAATCGAAAGGCATAACCCGAAACTCGTAAGAACCATATCTCGACAAGAACGCAGTCTTCGAGACATCCTCCTCCCTGATACGCAACTGATGGTATCCCGATCTCAAGTCAATCTTCGAGAAGAAAGAAACTCCTCTTAACTGGTCGAATAAGTCATCGATTCGAGGCAACGGATACTTATTCCGTATCGTGACCTTATTCAACTCTCTGTAGTCCACACACAATCTCAGTGAACCGTCCCTCTTCTTCACAAACAAAACTGGAGCGCCTCAAGGTGAGGTACTCCTGCGAATAAAGCCCTGTCCTAACAGCTGCTCTATCTGATCCCGTAACTCCCTCATCTCAGCTGGAGCCATACAGGACGGTGCGCGTGCTATAGGTCTCGTACCCGGTAGCAAATCTATAACAAAGTCTATCTCTCGACTGGGTGGTAAGCCTGGTATCTCCTGAAACACATCCGAATACTCCCTGACAACTGGGATCAAATCTAAAGGAATCACAACCTCCTTAGAGGTATCCTCCTCTATGTAATACAGATGAGCGGTCGATCCTCCCTCTGGGCGAGGCATCGCCACTACGAACATCTCTTGCCCCGGAATGGCAAAAACAATGCTTCCGCTGAAGCAATCAATCATGGCCCTATAAGCTACGAGCCAATCCATACCGATGATCACATCATGAACATGCATATCTAATACTAACATGTCTGCAGGTAATACCAAACCACCAATCTCTACCCCCACTCCCCGGCATATAAAGAAGATCAGTGACCCACTCCCCAATGGTGAGTCGACACACGTCACTGTGCTCTCTGCCGTAGCTAACAATCCTAAAGCTTTCGCGAAGTGTGTAGCTATAAAACAATGTGTAGCACCCGTATCAAACAATACCCGACCCATAGTGCCATGGATAGGAAACGTACCCTCAATTGCGGGCGGTGCCTGTGGAACTGTAGCCTGGTGAACGTTGTAGACACGTCCATACTGTAGCTGCCCCTGCTGAACTGTGACTGCTGGAATGGGTGGCAATGCTGCCATCTGTGGCGGTGCGGGAAGAGCGGCGGGAAACCTAGGCCTCTGTGGCTCCTGGCGAGCACCCTGCTGCTGCTGTGGGGCCCTGCCCCTATCAGGACAATCCTGTCGCTTATGGCCAGTCTTGCCACAAACTAAACACTTCCCTGGGAAGTTCCCTCCTCTCTGCCCCTGCTGTCCCCGGCCCTGGTGGCCGTTACCGTTCCTCCCTTGGCCCTGCTGAAACTGCTGTCCATTCTGCCCCTGTTGGCCCTAATGGCCGTTTGGACCCTGATGGCCCTGACGGAAACCTCCCTGTCCCTGTCTGTAGTTCCCTGACCGGAACCTCTTATTATCCCCCTGCTGGGAGCCCTGCTCATTCTGTCTCTGCCCCTGACCAGACTGTGCCCCGCTGGCACCATGTCCTCCAGTCCTGCCCTGATGGCTAGACTCCCCCGACCTCTTGCCCTCGGCCATATAAAAACGGTGGTCCTGGCAGTGTAACAATGCAGCGTTAACCACATCAGAATAAGTGGCCAACGATAGGTTCCCTAGCAGATGCTGACGGATCCTCCAATTCAACCCGTCGGTGAACTTCTCAATCTTCTTCTTCTCTGTTGGTATCTCATCTGGAATGATATTCAACAGATTCGTGAACTCGGCCACGGTCTTACCTTCCTGCTTCAGACTCATCAGTTTCCTCCTCATTTCCGTGTGAACAGCCGACGGAAAGTACTTGCGGTCAAACCGCACCCAGAAGTCCTGAATAGTGAGAGTATCCCTCTCCTCCGCGGTGGTAATAGACTCCCACCACTGTAGCGCAGATCCAACTAGCTTGAAAGTAGCTAGCACCTGCTTCTGGACATCCGTGCACTCATACATCCTTAAGTGCCTCTGCATATCCTTCCTCCACTGGCTCGAGACTACTACATCTGAGCTACCTGCAAACTCTGGCGGATGCGCTTTCTGAAAAGCGTCACGTACACGCTCCCAAGCAGACGGGAATGCATTAACCTGCACTGGCGCGGTAACCGGCGCCTGTGGTGGTGCCTGCTGAACAACGGTAATCGCGGGATTTACCGCTTGAGCTACTATAGCTGCAACCTCAGCGGCGTTCATCATGCCCTGAACTGGAGCGGGCTGGGGTTCGGGCGTTGCATCCTTGGGAACTCGCCGTGCACGTCGTGGAGGCATCTGAAATAAGAACAAAGTTTATAAGTTCGCTGTTTATAAACTTAAAATAGTTGAAGAACGAAGCATACACAAAAAGAGTACAACAGTCCTAAAATATAGGGCTCTATATCAAAGAAACGTAGCGGAAACATAATAGCCGTACAGATCCTAAAGGACACTAGAACCTGATGCTCTGATACCACCTGTGACACCCCGACTAATTAAATACCGGGTAGCTACTCCTTTATTAAATTATTTCAAAATGCCAAGTTGGCTCAGTTAATAGCATCACTGTCGAAAACATTTTAATATTACTAACCACCTAGTATTTAAAAAGTAAGTTGCCAAATTTTAACGAAAGTCTGATTAACATGCAACAAGTGTAATGAAGAAATAAATAACACCATTCACCATACTGAAGTAAAACGAATAACCATCACATAATGTAAATAAAGTCTGGAGGAAAACTCCTCACTACAAACCCACAACTGAAAAGTAAACTGAATACTAAAACAATACATGCTAAAGTCTGAAAACTGAAATGTAAAAGATGTCTCTAATCGAAATGGGCAACATGCCCTACAACTGATAGATAGTGACTCTGGAATCCAAAAGATAGCAGCGTCTACAAGCAAATCCCTGTAGATTCCACAAACAGCTACAGCTCGTCACCTGAATGAGTATCCTATGCTTGGTGTCCTTGTGGCTGGGCACCTAAAATGGTTTTACAAGAAAAGTAGATTTGAAAAGCAAATGGGTCAGAGCCCGAATGTGGAGTTATATTTTAAAAATCTGCAAGTGCTTTAAAAACATTTAAAACATTAAATGCAAAGTACATGTTAGGACGTGCACTCACATGATATTCTCACCTCTCGTCTAACTGTGCACTCCTAACGTAAATACCCATCTATAACGACACAAATCACTAGCTAAGTACCATCATATCTAGCTAGACAGCCATAGGTCCTACCCTTATTACTCGATTTCATTAACATTATAACGCTCGTAATTAAATAGGGGTTTAACGCAAACTCAGATGCTCAATATGTAATATATATATCACTATCAGTTAACTCGTTATATTTTTCTCGAAACAATACCGTGATTATATTCACAACATTAATCATGAAGGTTCTTATTAATTAAACGTATATTATTCACATCATAAATATACAATACAAGCACCCCGAGAACTAAGCTGTGGTGCACACATACTCTGCTATCCATCCCGGTACATCACGTACATAAGGATCACATATTCCGAATCTCTCAGGAATAGATCAGATAACACAAATCACAAATAGTAGAGGCGAACACAGTCACATCACATGGGTCACGTACATACCTACGCTCCCACGATCAGCGGACTTATTAACATCCCAATAAGTCTTTCTCTGACCTATGTTCATCGAGGTAACCAGTCTAAATCCGGGCAACACAAGGATTAGAGGGCCCTAAGCGAACGCAAACCTCCCGTGATAGCAAGTATGGTAGGTATGTCATACACACAATTCATATACCAATACTAAGTAAACACACGTCTTAGTAATACCGTAGTTTAATCGTAGTACATATCGCATTCTCGTACTAACTATAATTATCACAATTTATACTATTCCGGTTTATAATCATACGCACCATAATTTTCTCACGTCGTAGTAGACACTCACGTCTCAACCCAAACCGTCCATTTAATTTAACTCTCGTATATAATTTCCTTGTCATAAATACCCAAATGTCCCAATTTATCATTACAACATCAACGGAATGATATCTATATCCTCGAACAAGTTTACGGGACTCCAAAAATCAAAACAGTCCAAAAAGGCCCAGACTGCCAGCTCGTTAGAAGTCTCGTTCGAACGAGGCTGTTCGAACGAGATTGGATTGTCAGCTCGTTAGAAGTCTCGTTCGAACGAGACTGTTCGAACGAGATCCAGTTCGTTCGAACGAACTGTACCTTCTAACGATATCTCGTTCGAACGAGGTGTCGAACGAAACTACCCCTCGTTAGAAGAGACTGATCAACTCGTTAGAAGCTCGTTCGAACGAGCTCGTTCGAACGAGCTCGTTCGAACGACCTGGGTTGGTTTCTAACGAGCGACCAGCTGCGAGCCCAGAATTTCCAAAATGGTTTTTCACCCAATTTCTACTCCTCAAATCTCCTCTAAACTTCATCCTAACTATGTATTAAGGTCTCTAATTCATCCTAAACATATTCAAGTCAACTCCTAACATGTTTTCAAGGATTAAATCTCTTTAACATCAATCAAAATATAAATCTCTACACTTTTTCCCCAATTATTTCAAGAACGTGAACCCTAACTTTTGAATCATGAATTAACTCACTATAAATCCGTTTTAATTCCTTCCTATCACAAATATCATGAGAATAATTATCTACCTATCATTCTACATGCGATTCTCCTCAATATTTTTAAGTTCTAAGCTCCAAACTACATGGGTTTTCATTATCTTTCAAGAACAAACCATAAATTCGAATTATCTAACATGGAGAGAACATTCTCTGAAATTAAATGGAATAAAGTCACTTGCCTTGGTTGTTTATGAGTTTGGTGTAGGTTTGATGAAGTTTTTCTGCAGAATTTCTTCTCTTCCCCAAGCTTATTCTCCAATGGTGGCTTAAGGTGGCTAGGGTTTTCTTTGGGAAAATTGTAAACCTAATGATAGCCTCCGTAGCTTAATGGGTTAATATGGGTTGGTTAGTGGGTTTAGTGGGTTAAATCCACATCAGATTAAAACTCCCAATTTTTGTCACTTTTAATTCCTCAAAATGTAAAATTACCAAAATACCCTTTAAGTTGCCGGTATAGCCTAAAAATACCCCGGAACCCAAACTACACCCCCGGATAGTGTTTTCTGACTCTCGACCCTTCCGGACGCGTTGGCGCACTCAAAACGACCATACGGATTATAGATTTTAAATTCACTTTTTATAATTAAAATAATATACCATGACGCGGCGATCACACGCGTCTCAACAAAATTTCCAAAATTGCCGTATATAAATCTCACGACAAATTTTATAATTTCAAATTCATATATAATCATATATGCACATAATCAAATACCAATTCGCATCTCGTTAGTATTTATAACCCGGATTAATTTCCAATTAATACGCATTTAATTAATTAATCCCAAAAATAAATATAGCCAAAAGTACGGGGTATTACATTAGTCATTCACATTTTTTTGGGTTTGTCTCGGAATAGCAAAATGGGGAGATTTGTAAGGAAAAATTTATAATCGAGTCATTTTGTTCGTAATTTGCATAATTTCAGACAAAACTGTTTGAGTCGTAGGTTAGTCATTAAGTTGTGATCCCACAAAGCTTATGACGTGTTGTGTTGAATATATTGCTCCAAAGTTTTAAAGATGATATTCGCTCCTTCTTTTGTGCCTATGTTTTCTTCACATTTGGTTTATCTTAAATCACTCAGGTATAAATGCTAAATGAATTTTAAGATTTAGGATTTTAATTAAGGATGTGTTTTTAAATTAAAATGTTTTAGGATTTTGAAAAATATTTTGGAAATGTATTTTTTAAATATTTTTCTAAGTTGATTTTGTTTTAAAAAATCCAAGGTTGTTTTAAACTTAAAATATAATTTTTGTTTCCAGTTGTTCAAACGAGATGAGAATGTCATTCAAACGAATGGAGTTTGTCATTTTAAGTCTCGTTAGAAGCATTTATCAAATGAGCATCGATCGAGGGCGTGCTATTATAGCTCCTGAGATCTCGTTCGATATTGGTTCAAACAAGATTCAACTCTCATTTAAACGAGACGAAGTTTATTCTCATTCAAATGAGGCCTATTTTTCGTTCGAACGGGTCGTCGCCTTGAAATTCGAGTTTTCATATTTAAGGACTTCTTTCGCTAAAAAAACATAAGAACTTTTATCGAAAAAATGTTTCTGCACCAGTTTATAAAAGCTCCAAACTCGTTTATAACATCCTTAGTTTTTCAAGATCCAAATCTAATTATTACATGCCTTATAACATACAAATCATTTTTTAATGTACTTTAACAGATAAAAGATTTTCCATTTTTGATAAAAACATCTTTATTAAAATGAATCTAATATCCATTAATCACTAACTTAGTTAGTAAATTTAATTTCTTCCAATTGTGGGTACATAAAAATAATTCTCTAAGATTTTATTATTTTTGCCTCCACGAAACTCTAAAACATATCTTTTATTGCTAATATTGAGGCCTTACTTTGATCACCTATGAATAAGAACATTTATCCCCCGTCGACCTCCTTGGTTACTTGGAACCCATGCATAAAATTGCAAACATGATTTCTATTTCCCGAATCTTCGTGCCAAATCCTAGCAAAACATGTCTTAATGATAAAAGATAAATTATCGCTTCTATCACATTTCTTTGCTAAGCAGACTAGACAACTAACACCCTGACTGCTTATGATTGTAACACAATGCCTTTATTTTGCTTCCTTGCAACCAGAGGTTAAATAACTGGTTTAACAATCACAATTTATACCTGAGCATTCCCATTTGTCTTATTCGCCTTCTTCTTCTTACCTTACAAAACATAAGTGGAAGAGGCTTTCCCAATAACCCATAGAATAAACTTTTGTTTAATGATATTCTTCGTAGCCTGAAGTTCTTTGAGTTGTTGAGACAATGAGTAATCAAATTTATTCATGGAATAATTAAGGCGAAACTGCTTAAAGGACTTTATGTGTGTTAGGTCAATGTATCACATTCTTGTTGCAAAACTACCTTTGTGGCTTGACATTCTTATTAATGTATCTTGTATCTTTAATTCTTCACACTCTTGGAGGTTCCCCCTTTACATGTTAATTGCATGAACCTAATATTCATTGCTGATGGATCTTCACTATGGGTATCATGATGGCGACGTTAATGGTGGTTGTGGCTCCTAAAATTAGTTGAACACTCTGTGGAACATTCACCACTACGAGGGGGGAATTAATCTCTTAGGGATGCATAATGCATTTCAATACATATCTAAAATCCAATCCTTTGTATGGCAGTTTTCCTCGAATGGTTAATGTACCGTTGTGCATTAATGGTCTTATAATCTTTCAAGTGGTTTCTCATGGACAATGTCAAATTGTACAAGGTTAAACCTATAAACAATATAAAGTGATAATTCTAGGCTTGAATGTATAATACAAAATGCGAAAAGACATAAGATGGACATGGTTTAGCAAGGTCAACTTTGCGTACATCCAAAGGGAATGATGGGGTATATCTTTTATTTAATAATGGATTTAAGTGGTAGGAATGCTACGTGAGAGCCCATATAAGGGTTACACAATATCGATTGTATATACTCATTATACGCATGTTTTTTTATACGTACGAGGTGTTCTATAGGTTTAGGATTTCACTAAGTACTTGCAACGTTCCCCATCTTGTTTGGTGCGGGATCTAAAGTCAACCAGACTCATTATTAATTATCTCTTTCGTATTTTCCTCATAAGATATAGGAATTAACCCTGACCAAGTTATGACGAGTCATTTTTATGTGATTAACTGCATATATGAAGGTTGGTGGACGACCTCAAAATTTGGTCAAATTAATTAAAATTTGTCACCAATCATAGATTATTCGGGTAATCCCCATACCAATAAAATTTTGAATTCCAAAATTCATTATTTTTATATTTATCCATGCACCTTGTGTTGAATAATTGACAACCATGAGTAGGCCTGTGTTTCGGCCGGATCGGATAATGCCTATTCGAAAAAAAAATCGTTTTTTCGAAAATACTATAATTATTCTGATTTTCAATCCGATTTTTTCCAAAAATGGAAAAAAAAATCGAATTCGGAAAAATCGAGAATTCGCAAAATATATTACAAATCTAGAAATTTCAAAAAATCATTTTTTTTTCAATTTTCGATTACTCGAAGTTGTCATTTTAAAGAAACAAAGAAAATAGCTTAATCAAACATGTAAATACATTAGGATTTGACCCATTTTTCATTTGTGTAGAAGTTATGAGGATACTCTCCTTTTTATAGAGTCCACTTTGGAGCCCTCTCCCTCTTTCAACTAATGTGGCATATGAAAAACTTTCAAAAAATTGAAAAAATTAGAAAATAATTCCGAAAAAATCGAAAATAATTCGGATTGGCATAGTTTCGAAAAAATCGGATCGGGAAAATTGAAAAATCGAAAATTCAGAATTATTTTCGATCCGTTTTTTTTGAGAAAAATCAAAAATTGAAAAATTAAAAATCGGTAAACTAAAATTTCATTCCAAATTCGGAAAAAATCGGATCGAAATTCGAAAAAATCGAAACTGAAAACAAAAAAACACAACGCTAACCATGAGCCATCCTAACTAGGGCCCATTCTCAACCAAAGTGGGCTACCCTCCTAGCCCATGTACAAACTAGGGCCCATCATCTGAAAGGCGCGTGATGAGCGAAGAAGCATACGTTAAACACTTGAAAGGAACACTCTAGGGTTTTGCCTCCACACTCCCTCTTTTAGTCTCTACTCAACAGAGAGAGAGCCATTGATTCTTTTCCTCCTAATTACTCAATTAGAAGGAAGCTATAGTCATCACCTTCACATCAGCAATCATGCACGCACCAGTTCTCGTTCTCAGTAAGTTGTAATCTCTTGTATTTGCTTCCTGCTTTCCATTCTCTGTCATTTCATTCTAAGGACCATATTAATGAGTTCGTTGTGTTGATGGATTTGTCGATTTTCCATGGATCGTACCCTACATAAAATGACACGATGATAATATTACTCATAGAGGGTTTTGTGTCTTGGTAATGCTGTCAAATGTTTGGTTATGTTTATCTGGGAGTGGGAGGTACTAGTGTTAGCTATTCAGTGGGCGGTTAAACACTCTCGAGTTTACTTATCTGTATGGTTATACATAAATGTAGACCTGCCAGTGGTCGATTCTACGCGGATTTAGGCTGGCTGGCCATCTGCGGGTTGTGTCTGGTAATTCTTTTTGGTTCCTCGGATATTTGGGGGTTGTAGATGGGTTAAATATCAGTTCTGGCCGGATCGGGTAGCGTTGATTTCGTAAACCCATATGATTAATATAAGTCTGTTTTAAGTGCATTAAAGTTTTGTACATGCATTTGGGGTACATCAGATTCGTGCACTTGGGAAACAAAATATGGTACATATTCCAACCCGTATATATATTCTTTATGGGGAAAAGCAATGGCATTTATGTGATATTATGAAAAAAATCATTTTAAAAACAAAAACAAAAACAAAAACAAAATTACTGTCTTTTAAAAAAAATGATCAACTTAATATTAAACCATTGTTGAAAAAACTTTAAACTCCATAGATGAGTAAAATCCCAAATTTATTGACCTACAAATTAGATGAATATTAAGGAGATCCACAGAGAAGATAGTAGGGAGAGAGATGGAGAGGGAGAGATAGCACCAATGGGATAGCATAGTTTTAATGGGTATGGAACATAGTTGTTAAATTGTGAATCGAAAATCCTGTGAATCGTGAATCAAATCGTAATAATCGGTATAAAATGTTGAAAATATAATAAATAATATATAAATGCATAGAGAACACATTAGAATGTGTAATTAAACATATTATGACCTAAAACATATTTTTTACTTTTTTTTAACCAGTTTGATGACCAAATATTAACAATAACAGTACCCACATAAAGATTAAATACAAAAATATATTTCGTCAAATCGTTACAAATGGAATACATAAAGATCAAACACAAAAATATAATAACACAACATAAATATGTCATATAATAATAAAAACAATACAATATAAATATACATCATGTAATAATAAAAACAAGCCTTAATACCGGCAAGAGAAGCGTTTCTATCGTTTTGCCAAACAAATTAAATAATCAACATGAGAAGATACTTAGCCAAGAGAATAGACCACATGTAAACATAATTAAAAAACACGTAATTAACAATTTTATATGGATCTATAAATTTAATTCATGAATATCCAATTTTATATGTTATTTGTTCTTTAATAATACAAAACATTATTTATTATACATTAACTTTAGGATCTTAGATCAACATGATTATCACATACAATTATTATGCGGAATATGAAATGATATTATAATCACATACTTCCATCTTATCACAAATGGAAAGATTGACGGAGCAGTCGACATTAGCGATGTCCGATCGGACTGAATTTCGGACCACGGCTTCCTCTTGTATACGGCAAGAACATATTTCAGTTTCGAAGAGGAGAGGGGAGGAGATCGAGCACCCTGCAACATTAAAAGTTAGGGTTTTCAACTTTGGAACATTCTTTTCTCTAAAACTCAGTTTCGTAAAGGTATCTTTTGTTGTTTGCTTCTTTCTAATTTGTTTTATTAAAACGCACATGCGGTTACAACGGAAAAAAATCAACAGTGAAAAAAAGAAAAACTCAGTCCATGAGTGAATCGGTCTTGAATCATGAATCGGATCTGAATTCTGAATCACTCCCCTGAACCCCAACAAATCTCAATTCGAGTTGAATCGAGTCATACGATTTTTAACAGCTATGGTATGGAAGCCAATGACACTTGTGAAACTCGTAGCTTTAGGAAAATAAACCAGAGTCTATTTGTTGAAGAACAAGACGCAAATATTTGTTGCGTTCTTGCTGGAAAGATGTGTGTGTGTGTATGAGAGAGAGAGAGAGAGAGAGAGAGGGAACTGGTAGCTTATAACAAAGTAGAGGGTGAATTAGGGCAACTGGTTTTATGCCTTACGCCTTCAATTAATAGCGGGTTGAAAATGGGAACATCGAACCCACTAAAAAATGGCTTGAAAATGGGAACCTGCTCAGCCATATACAACCTGCTTGGAAATGTTTCGAGCCTGAAACTAATATTGATCGGTTTATATGTGTGGTTTGGTAAAAATAAGTTCAACTTTTCAGGTCTACATTTATGCATGAGCACACACTTTCATACGTAAAATTTTGTTCTATTAAGGGGACCTTGCTAAGGACTTTGAATAATTTAGCCATATATTCGTTCAGAGGAAGCCAAAGAGTAGTTTCTGAATTTGTAGAGTTGAAATAATTTGGCATCTAATGAGGTTTTACGTGAGAATTGCAAGTGTATGGGTGAAGACGGCGTAATTAGTTTTTTATATGAGGTTGCAGTAACAAATTATGCTAATTCATTTGAAAATTATGTTGTTTGTGGTAAGGCAAGTATAGAGCAACAGTAGCCGAATTCGTGAAATGAAGATAGTGGGATTGATGAGAAGAAAAACAACAAAACATATTTCTGTGGTTGGAATTTATTGGATGGAAGCTAAAGGTAATACCTATGATGACAATTGTGGAGAAAATGTGCTACGAATTTTTATTTGGTGAACATCGAAGACTGGAGGCCAAAAGGAGTCCAAAAGAAAAGTTAAGTTGAGGCCAGGAAGAGAGTGTTGGTGGAGTTTCAGTTTAAGGTACGGAAAGGCTAAGGGATGTCCAAAGTAGCTTGAGGATTTAGAGAAGGTGTCCTTGAAAACCACACAAAAGCATTAAATTGAGGTGAATGATGAAAATAAGAATTATTAATTGTTTTCATTGGTCAAGCTTATGTCTTATTAAGATAAGTATTCTGTTGAGGCAGGTGTGCCATGAACTTTTGAATTTTTATTTTCAACTTTCAATAAAGGGAAAAGAGTAACTTGAAGGAACTTCTAGTTTCTAGTGTTCGAACTCTTATTGAATTTTGACCGACTCCTTTTGACTAAGATTTTATGTAGTATTATTTGTGGAAGGGAAGGCATTTGCTTTTATTAGCATTAGCAGTGACTAGTGCTAAAGTAATTGTGAGCATTGAATCAGTTCTACCAACTTATCTTCTTCAAGCTCTATAATATGGTACAGTCCATCCATGTATGATAGAACCATCCATGTATGATAGAATATTAAAGACTTTTCTGAATGAAAAGCTGCCAATGAATAATCATTTCCATTAGATTGCGCTGTGAATAAGACTCCCCCACCGCCTTCCAGTTGGGAGAGAAAATGAAGGGGGGGGGGGGGGGATTTAAAAAAAGGCGAGGCAAGTACAAAAAGGCTGTCTGCAGGATTTTTTTTTTCCAATTAATTTCTACCGAAGGGAGGTAAGTGGAATCATTATCATTGAGTTTCATTGGATTTATCATCAAGAATGTCTGAGTGATACCAAATATATGAAATTCTTCATTCCACCAAAATCAGCCTTCCCCAAGAAACTTAATGTTTTATACTACAATCCTCCCTTATGCACCCAACTATTCTCCACGGGGAGAAAAGGGGAGCTAAATATTACTAGAGCATCCCTCCAGTTAATGACCGGAACATTTATTTATTTATTTTTTGCATTCTTTTGGGTTGTTGGATAATAATAATAATGTAAACCACCTCTCAACTGTATGACTGTTAGTACTCTGTTTAAATTTTGAGTTTTGGGTCATGTGCCTTGATAGGGCAAATATCAAACAATTAGTTAGATGGTACTTCAGTTATTCCCACTTCTCCTTTTCCTTATGCTGCACTTGATTAATGGTTTAGGAAAGAAATGTAAGCTCTAGCGTTTGTTGCATTTTCTGTGCCTTTGATTTTCATAGGGAACTTTAGCAATAATTTCGACTTCCATCTGAGCTTTTCGAAGTATAAGATTGCTGTAGGAAGGGTCAGTGTAACACACATACACACACGCGGTTCTAGAACGAGCATCCGTTTGAGGCTCAACTCAACTCAAGAATTCTTCATTAAGCTTTTAAAAGTAAGGGCCACATGTCAGGACTTGCAAAGCATTTTGGATTGAGATGGAAGTATGTTAAAGGTTCTATGCCTTGATACAGTAAATTTTTTCCTGCAATAAATAGAATAAAGAAATAAAAAACATAACACATCTTCTTTCCCGCGTAAAGCAAAAATAGAGCCACCACTGCTGTTTTTTCGTTGCTGTTGTCACCACAACCATGGATCACTGTGGTGATTCGACTGTAAGTGAGAGATGTCACTGCATCCTCCTCCTTCCTCTCTGGTCACAGAGGGATCCTGCCGCCGCTGCCGTTCATGGCTTCAACCATCGTCGCTGCCATGAGCCACCATGGGTACTCTGGCAGTTGAGAGAGCGACATCGGCATCCCATCTTCTCTGTCCGTCCCTTCAGTTTCTCCCTTCCCTCTCTCTGGTTGAAGTACTGCCATCTTTGTTCACCTCCATGCATTACTTACTCTTCGGTGACACCACCATGGCCACCATAGGTAGTCCTGCTGCGACCTTTTTCTCTCCCTTTTTTGCTTCCTCAAACAAACACGTGCATGGGGGTACAGACAGGACAAGAGAGATGGGGAGTCCTATGGACAATACAGCCATTATTGTAATTGTTTCTGTGTTTATTTATTATATACAACTAAACTAGACATGAAATAGAGTGACACATTTTGTGAGTACCGTCATTGAAGCCTTGAATGGTCTCCCGGTCTAGATCCTTGCTCTCACTATACGGATACATATATAAACCTACACATTATAATTGATGCAATATTTAAATCACATTAAATTACTTGGATTCAATTGGAGGCTGTGCCGACATAACTTGGGCTGCATTATTTTATTAGAGCCCAGCACATCTTATGTGTTTTTTTTTTTAAAATGTGTCGTGGTCAATTTTTAATTTTTGATTTGACACAATGGACTGTTGGTTGTTTAAGTTCCAAAGTCTGAAACCTGCCTAGGACTTTATTGTTTATTATATTCTGTGCTAAAGAAATTGATAACAAACAAACCCAACAAGGTGTGTGTGTCTATGGCAGAACTCAGAAGAAATGAGGATACCCAGACTGATTGTTTTTAACATTATTTTCCAGGTCGAATTAGAGTTTATTGTAGCTTGTTTTGATCTTTGCCTTGAATGAGGAAACATATTTGTTATTTAGAAAAGGGATACCAAAAGTCGGATATCACTTCAAGTAAGAAAAAGAAAGAGTGAACACAAAAATACAAATGCAACTTCGGTTATATCGATGTGATTTGAGATAAACTAATGGAAATTATGGGCCTGTTTGGTTATGAATTATAAATACTGTTTTCCGTGTTTAATATAATTCTGGCAAGAATTTGTGTTTGGCACACCTGTTTTTAAATACTGAATTTAAATACTGAATAATGATATCTTCTGTGTTATAATCCTGTTTTCAGAAAACAGTAAAAGGCTGTTTTCTAAATTTTGTTTTCGTTTTTTCAACTCAGAATCGTTTATTCTCTATATTATTATGCATTTATACCTTAATTTATAATATACATATCATGGTTCAAAGTCAAGGCCGATACCGCAACGATACGGCCGAGTTGACTAGGGATCGGTGCCCACCGATCCGATTCCGAGTTACGAGTTAAGTTTTCAATTATTGATGTGAATCGATCCTATATCGGTAATTTTTCGGTTGTATCGGTGATATAGCGGTATAATCGGCCCATATCGACGATATCGCAGTAGAATTGGCCCATATCGGCGATATTGCGATGGAATCGGCCCATATCGGCGATATCACAATAGTATCGATCCATATCGGTGATAAATCGGCCGAGATGGT
This sequence comes from Sambucus nigra, assembly GCA_949130495.1. Classification (NCBI taxonomy): domain Eukaryota; kingdom Viridiplantae; phylum Streptophyta; class Magnoliopsida; order Dipsacales; family Adoxaceae; genus Sambucus; species Sambucus nigra. Next base: position 412,815,973 of record OX422212.1, read on the forward strand.
ATAAGTTACTTAGCATCAATCTCTCTCTCTCTCTCTCTCCAATGTGATGTTGGTAAGCGTGGTTTTTTGGGGGGGTTACGAAATGCTATTTTTTTTTTAATTTAGTGTGCTGTGTGTATGGGTTATTTGGTCATCGTGTGGGTTTAATTTAGTGCGTTGTATATGTCCCAGTTTTTTTTTTAAAGAATGCAAATGATCCAAATGTTAGTTGTTATTATTTTTTATAATAATGTTCCCAATGTTATTTTTAATATGTTATTATATATAAAAAAAAACGTAAATGTTATTCTTTTACAAACAAATATACAACTGTAATTATTGTAAAAATAATATTTGTATCCTCTAAACATTTGTAAAAATAATATTTGCATCCTTTATGTAAAAATCGAGTGGCCGATACCGGGATCGATACCGAGACTTTGAACCATGATACATATAATGTACATTAATATGTGTGTAATTATATTAAATTAAAATTATATATGTACATGTACACAAAATTATGTATGTGTGTATTAATAAATCATATAGTATGCTAAGATGTATATGTTAAGTAATATTATCAATACATACATGATACTTATATATAGTGTTATACATTTATTATACATATATGTTGTAATATAAAAAATATATATAGTACAATATGTATTAAATAATATTATCAATTCATGTATGTATATAATTTTATTCTAGGTTATACATGCAATATCATAATATACATATATAAATATATATGTATGTATACATATATGTGTCTATGTACGTATGCATTTGTATTATGTATGTATGTACATATAGAGTAAAATTCTCCAACATACCTTAGTAAACATACCTAAAGAACACATGATATATTTATGAATTTACGCATGTATGTATGTGTATACATTTATGTATCATGTATATATGTAAGTTTTATATATGTGTGTGTGTTTATATATATGTATATTATATTTACGCATACATCCACATATATATATATATATATATATATATATACACGCACACTTGTTTACCAATTTTGTATGTGCTAGTTTTTAATTTTTGAGAAAACAGAATTTAAAAACAAGTTTACCAAACATATACCAATAATTATAGACCCAGAAAACTGAAGTTAAAAATTGTATTTAAAAAGAGTTTTTAAATCGAGTTTTCTTAATACATAAACAAACGGGCTCTAAATTTTCTTGGATGACTATTTTTTTTTGATACACCAAAATTTACTTTGTGTGGATGATTATATTGTTCTCTGTCTTTTTCATTAACTAAAAAAAATAATTAAGTCAGTTGATTTCAAGCTTACACACAATATATATGTATATATCATGTATGAAATTGCTGATTGGTATAAAAAAATTGTAATGTGCAGAGGATTCACTGACTCGTGAGTCTGGAAGTAAGGTGCATCATGCCAATATCCAAGCTTCAAAGGTGATTTTTCTCACGATTTTTTCTCATCTCTTTCGGGGAAACCAAATGTAAAATATTGGATTATATGGTTATTTTTATTCGCTGTACCTTTTGGTTGACCTGTTCCCTTAAAAATTTCGTGACTTTAGTTAAAATCTCGTTTATTGATCAAAGTTAATTTTTTTAGCAACTTAGGGCTATGATCCCAAACTTGTGAATTTGGGGTACGTATTTCTTGTACTTGTTTGTGCTTATTAATATTTGGAGTCGTGCAGAAGAATATGAACATTCTCCATTGCATTCCCGAACTAGTGTTAGGAACCTGAAGTAATCGGATCCAATGATAATTTTTCATGATACAAGCTCATCTTAATGCATTTTGTTGGGTTGGCTCTGTTCCATAAATTTTTGCGCCATGACTGTTCAGTTTTTATATGAATATTTAAACATTTTTTAATGTTAAACCGGAAATCATGACATCATGGCATCTCACTTGATGGATTTCAGAAAGCCATACAAACTTACAGAACACCGAAGTAGTTAGAATTTTTTACATAATCCGATTATTATTATGTATTTTTTTTTTTTTTGCAAATTTTGATTTTGAATGGTTCAAAAAGTGAGCAAGAATTAACAGCCAGAGCTCATTTATTGAATTTGTCTTTGCCAACTGAATCGATCAAATTATTTTATTTATTTTTATTTTTATTCTTTCATGGTCTTCAATTATTGAATGGAAATGGATCACAAATTAATGGAGCATAGACAAACCGTTTGATGTTTTGGGCCTACCATTAATGTTAATTAGCACAAGTGGGTGCAAGAGGAATTTGAAAAACTATACACACACACACACACACACACACACACACCCACACCCACACCCACACCCACATATATATATATATTTATATACACACACACACACACACACACGGAGTTCCATACGTCTCTTAGGCAGTTTTGTTATCTAAGTGAACCAAACGTAGTGCTCAAATTATGTAATATATTATTGCATTATGTTTTACAATTATCGATGTTTTGCGCTTATCTCCCCATCCATTAATACTTCGAGAATTGTGATCACTTGCAATTGATCATCATTGGATGCTAGAAACATTCGTTGAAGTACCAAAGTTAGTTGATCAACAACTCAAACGAGAAAAGAACAGTCAGATTGATATGGATACGACGTGTCCTTCCTGAACCTTTTCTCTCTCTACAGTTCATTGAAAATCCCCGAGGTTTCTTACGTTTTAATTGCCAAACTAGCATGACACTAAGAAGTTACCTTGTAGATTGCTATTATTTTTTGTTTGAAAGATTCTCGTAATGCAACCACTCCTCAAAGAGGTCGAAAGTTTCAACTATATTTCATTTTTTAAAGTTGTGCGACAAACTTGGTCATAGTTGAATGGATTGTTTTATTGTTATGAAAACATCTTTCGAGTGTAAAATAATGCTTGCATTCTTTTGCTATTTATATGTTAGGTTTCCTACTTCCAGGCCTAAAGCATATATTGATGAGGCGCAAAAGTAGATTTCTTTTATAAAAATGATAGTAACTCTATTTTCCTATTGAATACTAATCTGTTCAACTTTTCAGTGCTTTTTAGCATTTCGAGTTTGTTAAAGTGCATGCCTGCGTAATGACCTTACATATTTACACTAATATTTTGTTGCAGGCTGTGGCTGATATAATCCGCACTACTTTGGGCCCAAGATCTATGTTGAAGATGCTCCTGGATGCTAGCGGAGGTGCTTATTTTTCATGTTATATGATAAGATGTTTCAATTACTTTTGAAAGCAGATCCTTCTTTATTTCCTTGTCAAAATGAATGAGTTCTATCACGAGGAGAAGATTGTATAATATCTACTGATGTGCTTCCAGGGTGGGTTCCCCCACGGAGATATCCGAATCATGAAGAGGGATGGGGGGAGATCAGTACTATTCAGTTTAGGAGATATTTAAGGTGGTATAATTAGTAAGGAATATGCTTTGTTATCAATGTTTAAGGTGGTATAATTAGTAAGGAATATGTTTTGTTATTATCATGTTTATCATATGGTTATTTACCTTATTTAGGTGTTTTGGTGAGCAAGACTTGTAAACCTATGACAAACGGCCCCCCATTCCCTTTGTAACAACGTTCTAAAAAACGCTAGGCGATCCCTGGGCGGCTACTGATGTGCATCCCGTGTGGGTCCCCCCACAGAGATTTCCGAATCATGAAGAGGGATGGGGGGAGATTAGTATTATTATCAGTTTAGGAGATAGTTAAGGTGGTATAATTGGTAAGGAATATGTTTTGTTATTAATATTTAAGGTGGTATAATTAATAAGGAATATGCTTTGTTATTATCATGTTAATCATACAGTTATTTACCTTATTCAGGCGACATTTTAGACATTTTAAAAAAAAGTATGTTTTTAATATGCATACCCTCTTACAAAATTATTCAACCACTAGTAATGTCTTATTAGAACAAAATTTGGTCCAAGTTTAAAAAAAACTACAAAGAAACCATTAATAACAATAATATGCAGCCGTTATAGGGATTACTGAGATAAAATATTCCAGAAAAAGTTAAAAAAAACAGCTGTAAAAAAATTAAAACAGCCTTTGAGAAAAACAGCTTTAAAAAAGCAGCTTGTAAAAAAAAACAGCTCGTTAACAACATAAGATCTTATTGCACAAGAAAGCCCTTCACGAAGTTGATTGGTAATAATCAGAATAGGGCACAGAATAAAATTATAGAATGAAACAAAATCATTTAAACTAAACGTAATCTAGTCAGAGGAGTAAGGACTAGAGTGCACCAATGAGTCAACGACAAAAAATAGTAATATGAACTAGATTTATTCTTCCTTTCTATATGCCTCCAAGGCCATCTCTCCGTCACACTCTGTTCGAAATGTGATGTTTAAATCCATGAATTCCCTCGGTAATAACTTTTTCACATAACACACAATTCAATTTATCCAAATTAGTGGGATCCGCAAATACCACATACTTCCATCCAACATCTTTAGTCGAACATTTCAGAGTGATGTGTATGGGATATATATAGTGACACGTAGTGCGTGGTTGTGCTCCTGGGAGAAGACTATCTTTTATCTTTTATTTTCTATTTTTAGTTTAGGATTTATTGTCATTTTCTTTTATTTTTAGTCTTATTAGTCTCCAAGCATGTTTGGGGCTAGTGAGTCATTTTTAGTTATTAGTTGTCCTTTTTGGTCTTTTTGGGTATTAGCTTGATTAGCAAGCCAACCTCTCTTATAAATAGGCCCTTGACCCTCATTTGTAAACATACCTTGAATATTGAGAATTGGGAATAGAGAGAGAAAGAAACCCATTTCACTAGTTTAGTTTTTTTTGGTTGTTGTGTAGTTAATAGTGTGTAGTGTAACATTAACGCTTCCGCATTTATAGATTTACGTCAAATTGGTATCAGAGCTACGTTTGTTCTTGGTGTTTGTCGTGGTGCGTGAAGCGGGTAACGAGTTGTGGTTCCAACTCTAGCAACCCTTTAATCGGTAGATTGATAAATGTCCAAATGAGAATCGATCAGATGGAAACCTTGAATTCCATCACTGCTAAAAGGGGGGATACCAAACCATTTTAGCCTTCTCCACCCTCCATCTCCACCGCCACTCTCCTCCACCTTCATCTCCTACCGCCACCCAACCACCACCTCGTTTACATAAATCTTCGTCTTCTATCTTACCCATACCCTAACCCCAAACCGAGAATCTACAAACTCTATCCCTAACTCCAAGAAACCCTAACCCTAGAAACCCTCTGCCCTATTCAGACCCTCCCCTCCCCTAATCCGGCCACCCCAGCAGCCCCCCTTCCCCTACTACAGCCGACCACCGGTCAGGCCTTGAGGCCCATTTCCAGCACCGGTTGGTTTCACCCGTTGTTGTCGTAGTAAAAAAATACAAAAATCGTAAACAATGACAAATGAGTTTTAAGAGGAGATATGCTCCCGTGGAAAGTCGTTATGATCGAATCATGGGGGTCTTGGACCACCTCTTGACGCGACTTGAAGATCTTAAGGCTCGCCTCCCTTCCACCACCACCCAAAACCCTAATCCTAACCCTAACTCAAGAAACCCTAACCATAGCCACCGAAGCACCTCTACCCATGCTTCCACAACCATTTCCACCCCTCTACCCCCGAAAAAATGTTATTTCTCAAACCCTAGCTTGTAGCCTTGAAGAATAGAGGAATCCGGTTGTCGCAACAACCCTGAGTGACGAATTCCAGGCCAGCCGTGATGGCGACCCGCCGGCGGGTACCCCCAGGCGACTGACGACTGCTACAAACCCTGTCAGTGGGCAGAATGTGACGGAACTGGAAGAAACAGGTGGTGCTGAACTTGTTGGAGATTCCGTTGTTGACAGGCGTGCTGTCCGCCGTCCGAAGGGTACTGGATCCATCCGAAATTTGATCAGAACTCGTGTCGTAGTAGTCACCCATCCGACCCATTCGGGTCTGCCTCCGATCATTCCCATTCCGACCCAATTGCAGGCCGACAATCCAATTTTAGGGGATGGAGTCACTATTGATCCCCGAACAACTCAAGATTCACCTAAACTTTAAGAAATTTCTACCAACATTCAAGAACCGATGTTTCTTTACCCCGACCCATCCAAGATCCACCCGGAAGTATCCAAGAACCATTCTATCACAAATTCAATCCAATTTCAACGCATTTCGACCGAAATCCATCCTATGCTAGCCTATCTACCCTCTGCCCTAGGTGCAACCCTCCAACAAATTCAAGAACTAGGGTTTGGTAACCCAAACTTGTTTTTTGACCCGAGTGGAAGCTATTTTTGTTGGTTCACATGAGAGGCAAGGGGAAGATGGTGAAGATTGAAGCAAGAATCGACGAATGACCACTTCCTCCAAATTTTTAGAAAATTACTTTTGACCCCATAAGTTTTTTCCTCTATTCCGCTCATTTTTGGAGCTTTTCAATTGATTCTCCAATTTTGATGATAAATTTTGGGCCATCCCATATATTTGACAATTATTTTGGGACCCCATAAATTTTTTGTATTCTCGGCACTGTATTTTGAAGATTTTGTGTATCCTCAACTTTCAAAGCTCGAGGACGAGCTTTTTCGAAAACGGGGAGAATGATGTGAATGAAGAATATTGAGGATATTTTCGTCATTTTTAGGATTTTATAGTATTTTCTTTTATTTTCTTTTATTTTGATAAAGCATTGTATTTTTTTTGTTTAGTATTTAGAGGTGGGAAGGACAAGTGACATCTGGGAACATAATTGTAATTAGTTCAATAGCTTAGAGCCCAAGCTACTTCCCACTTATAAATACCCCTATTGTAGCCTCATTTGAGGTATTCTATATTTTGGAGAGTTTATTGATTGAGAGTTGAGACGTGTGATATCTTCTTCTTATTTCCCATTTGGCGTCATTTATGTCACATAGACTGATCACTAGCAGTACATAATCAGTAATCAAGCTTCACCAATAAAATTTAAACAATAATCAATCATCAATATAGAAAAAATAAAAAACTTACAAATAAACAAAATATTTATATAACAAAGAAACTAAGTGCATAAAGAAACAAAACCATAAATCAACAATTCTTAAATGGCCAAATGCACAAAGAAACTTAAATAAAGGTGTATATATATATATATATATATATATATAGGAGAATTCTCACCTACATCTTCATACATCATTCATACATCACACGTAGTTGTAGACCCTAAAAATCTCAATTTTTTTATTTTTCTCTTGAAATTAACTTTCCAATAAACCCATGTTCAAAAAATTAAGTCAATATACATTTTCTAGCTATTTTTAAATAATCCACAAAAAACTGCTCAAAATACCTTATTTATAAGGGTCTGCGCTAGCAATTTTTTTGTAGATTTTTTAAAAATAGGTACAAAATGTATTTTCACCTAATTTTTTGAATATGTATTGATTGGATGGCTAATTTCAAGTGAAAAATAAAAAAATTGGAAAAAAGATTTCTTAGGGCCTAGAACTAGGTTTGCTATTTAAAAAAACCGGTCAAACTTTCGCAGTTTTTGAAGTGCTTAAAAGCTGTGAAAGTTTGACCGATTTTTTTAAAAAACAATTTTTTTTCTTGAGTTGATTTTTTTTTGAGTTAAAAACATTTCAAGGAACACATGAAAAAAATCAGCTCAAATTTTTTTTTTTTTGCTATTTTAAAAAAATGATATGCAAACTGTGTGCAAACTTTAGTGTGCACAGGAGCTTGCCCCTCTCTCTCTCTCTCTCTCTCTCTCTCTCTCTATATATATATATATATATATATATATATATATATATATATATATATATAAACGTTTCTGTTACCCCAATAACAGAAAAAACTACGTATTTATAAAATAAAAAGATCTTAGCAAAACTTAGTAACTTACAAAATAAACAGTGATAGCCGCGAAAGGAAAACAGGAGAGAAAGGAGCAAGAGGCGACAGTCGTGACAGAAGAGAGAGGAACAAGAGACCTAGGGTTTACGATAGCCGCGAGTTATGAGGTATTAGGTGAGTTTTAGGGTTTACGAATTGAAAAATTAATTTTTTATTTTTTTTATTTGGGAACCGGGCATTAAAGGACGTCGTATCTGGCTGCAGCAGAATTAAAAAAACGATTAATGCTCAAAAGCCGTTTTAATGGACTTCCAGCTTATTAAACGGCCGATTAACCCCAAGACCTTTTAAGCTGATTTTCAATTTCATTACAAGGTATGCCACCTTCTACTGCTTAGAAGGTGATTAATCGGCCTCCCAGGCCATTTTTTAGAACACTGATTTGTAATCAATATTATTACTTTATGAGAGAGAGTGAAACGTTTAATGAGTGTTTTCTGTAGCTTTATATTAAAAAATAAAATGAATAGGGAAATCGCCTTAGGCCTTTGCCTAGGTGCTAGAAGGCCCCTACTAGCGCCTTCTAGAACACTTCGTATCTTTGTTTTAGTAGTTTCTTCTTTGTACTAGGTGTAAATGTATATATGTATTATGCGAGAATGTATGTGTAATAGCTTGAGCGAGTGTGCGCGCACACACGTAGCAGTTAATATGCTTCAGTTCAAAAGAATTTGCTTTGTTTGGTGGCTTTACTCTGACATGCCAACATTTATGTTATCAGTGATCAGTGTTCATTTGGTTATTGCAGGAATCGTGGTCACTAATGACGGGAATGCCATTTTGCGCGAGCTGGATGTTGCTCACCCAGCTGCGAAGGTATGATTATGTCATTTAATCGTACCTTTAATATATTATGTCATTTAATCTTCTTTTGTTTCTTCTTATTGGAAGACAGTTCACTGTCTTCCACCCTTCAATATATTATGTCATTTAATCATATCTTTCTACCCGTAGCTATTTTTGGTAGATAACACTAGATCCTACTATGCTTATATCTTTTCAGTTCAAAGTTTTGACATCAAATGTTGATTTTTGTGCTCGAAACTTTCTATTGCCTAATTCTTGCCTTTTTTTGAGATGGCAGTCCATGATTGAATTGAGCCGCACACAAGATGAAGAAGTGGGTGATGGAACGACTTCAGTCATAGTTCTTGGTATGCCTTCATCTAGGACTCGTTAACAATGTTTATACTTTGACGTGCAGCATATTAAACTTTGCTTTACATTTTATATTAGGCAATGAAACTTGAGATAACTTGATGAACAAATATTTCACTGGCTAGGTTCTTGTTTTTTTTATTTATATGGATAAAGAAGAGGTTGTACCTTGGTGCGATGGCAAGTGCCCTCGCCCAATCTATGGTTGTTCTCGGGTTCGAGACATGGGAGCAACCTCTCCATATATGGGGTTAAGGCTAGCCGACATCCGCCTTTCCCAGACCCCGCAGTTAAGCGAGAGCCTTGTGAATTGGGTACGATCTTTTATATGGATAAAGAACTCTATTCCATACAGGATATCAATATCATTATGAATGGAATATTGTAGGAAGTATATTCTGGTGATTATTCATTTATTTGATAAGAAGTTCTATTGATAATAAGCAAATATTCACAATAAGGTGGAGGACAAGGAGTCCTCACGCATAACAAAACATGCAAAGAAGGATAAAACAAGAAGAGAACAGCAGCACCACGCCATTGCAACCGATTGCCATATACATAAAAGAACATGCAGTTGTGAAAAACAGAAAGATTTATCTTCAGCTAGAACCAAATCCATACGAGCAGGCCATGAACAATACAGAAGACCTCTCACCTATCACCATCTTACCTTGCTACCCCAACTCCTTTTATAACATTATTTGAACTCATAATTACACAAAGGAAGAGGCATGTCCTTGTGATATTTCATAGTGGAAGCCCACAAGGAAGCCCAAAATCCACTTTTGCCGCCTCATTTTTCATTATAAGCTCTGTTGTTACTTCCCCCAAAACTATAAAATAATAATGCATCTCGACAGGCCATTAACTTGCTACTTTTCTTCTTTTGCCACAACTTCTATCGCATTAAGTCCACTCCCTTTTTATGCGATGCCTCCATCACATCAAACTTTTTAAACACATTTTCCATGAAAAAATATGAACTGATCACTGAAGTAGTGATAAAGTTGCTATTTGGCTGGGGAGAAAGTATTAAGCATATTTCTTGAACCAGGAAACTTATTACCTCAATCTTTGGTCAGGGTCAGAGAGAATTTGCATGTCTTTAGAGCTTGTTTGAGCCATTCCTTTCCTTCTCTTCTACCCCTTTCTCTTTTTTTTTTTCTTCATCTATTCTCCTCTTTGTTTCTTTCCCTTCCTTTTCAACTAGGTTGGAGTGTTACTTGAGATAATGCCTCTATAGAAATTGAACTATTGAAGTAAAGGAAAATGATTTTTTTTCCATATTTGCTGAAAATTTAGATGTATAGTTTTGTTGTACAAGTATAGTACATGTACTACCCGACATTTTTTGTTCATATACACTTTTTTAAATTACAGGAAGTTAAAAATGATGCAATAAACATTCTCATAACTAAAACAATTCGCACTATAAAAAAATTGTATAGCATGCACCCTATATTCTTAATCCATTAAAATATGTATAATTTATTTATAGTTATAATTATAAATATTCTTTCAATAAACCTGTAACTTGTAAATAGTTTGTAATAGTGACATATATATTAGAAGCGTGTTGCTAAAAACCTACAACTGTAATAATTTATTAGTACGGAGTAGTAGTGGCAAAATATGGCCCAAATAATAAAACAATCCATATTAGCTCAAGCATCTAAATATGGGGCCCATATTTAAAAGCTATGAGTTAAATATGGGCCCATATTTCAAAGCTATGAGTTAAATATGGGGCCCATATTTGAAAGCAAGAAATCAAATATGGAGCCTAATTTTAGAAGATACAAATCAAATATAATACTCATTTAAAAAAGTTATGAGTAAAATATGAGTTTTTTTTTATATATACCTCGAATTGTAATACTTAATTTAGTAGAAAAATAATGGGTTGACCCAACCCATATTTGGCCCGGCCCACATTTAACCCAACCCATATTTGGCCCAACCCACATTTAGCCCAATTCATATTTGACTCGCCCGAATTAGGCCCGACCCATAATTTTGCCAGTGCTAGTACGGAGTAGTTTTACAACTTACACATACAGTAATACTATTATTTAATAAATTAATAGTTTTAAATATTTTTTAACCATTATTTACATATAACTAATAAGTAATTTTTTATAAATAAATTTATATGAACAATGACAACATTTATATGAACAATGACAACCATTATTTACAATAACTAATAAGTAATTTTTTATAAATACATTTATATGAACAATGACAACATTTATATGAACGATGACAACATTAATTTATTAATACTAATAATAATACCAAAGAGTATATGAGCCGGATATTCTTATAAACGCTTAGACGCATTTCACAATATTCTATAATAAGCATTATTTGCTTCTAACCAAACCCAAGGAGAATGAAGGAAACTTAACTTTACTTCACCTACCGTTTACTTGCGTTCAAACAGAATCCCAAAGGAACAAAACATTGTATACTTGTTTCAATATGCTTTTTAAAGAGAGCATAATGATTTGATTCACCTGTTGCCTATGGTGGTCTTAAGTCAACATTTCCGTTACATAATTTGTGGCCTAGGTACCAACTTATTTGTGCTATCACGTTAAAAGTGGCAACTCCTTTTTTCTTCTTCTTTTAAATATATATATTATTTTATTTAGTTACTTATTATTTATTCGTATATGGTAAAACATATGCTGATCTTCTTTCTATTCCATTCTATATAAATGATAATACCACTGTTTGAAAGTGTTATTGCGCTAGTGATATATGGAGGATTATTAACCACACCATTTTTTTTAATTTTAATTAACCCATTTAATTATGCACCAATTAAACCGATTGTTGTGTAAACAATTTACCAAAATTTATCTTGCCCTAAGCATGCATCTACATGAATAAGCAAGAGTAAAATAAAGCAATAACACAACTCGCCGATGTATGTGAAAAACCCATAATGGGAAAATTTTTGGACGGTCCAGCCCCACAAATTCACTTATGATATTGGAATTACACAAGGATGACAAATGACTTACACACAACTGACTCGATTCTTTCAAGCCTTGACGCTGCTTCGTACCTTTGACCTTCTTCACGACGACACGTAGGAGTCCATCTATGCGCCGCCACAACGTGTGCTCCTTACACGCCTCGGTATCCATCGATATTGGCTGAGAAAAACGTCAATGGTTCGAACACGGAGTCCACCGCTTCAAACCGCCACACACTCGGAGTCCATTGTATGTAAACAATACTCATCAAAGATGAAGAGTAAAACGAACTTTGGCACCAAACAAGAGATCTCAAACTAGCATATATCTAGTTGAAACTTGGATCTCAAAACTATTGCGTGAAACTAAGGTTTGAAGGCTCTTAGATATCTTGAAAAACAATCTTCACCAAAACGCCCACAAAAACTGATGCCAACACTCCTCTATATAGGAAACATGAAAATCGAGGCGGCACAACCTCGTTCGAACGAAATCAATATGGTTGTTCGAGCGAAGTACACAATCTTGTTTGGACGAGACTAGATCTCGTTCGAACGATATAGTGAATCTACATCAAACACGCTTCAAACGATATTTTTTTGATCGACAGGAAAATTCGTTTGAATGACTTTCCCAAACTCGTTCGAACATGGTGAAATTCTCATTTGAACATGGTGAAATTCTCGTTCGAACGACTGTTCAGAAAATTTAAATTTTTCTTTGAAATTCTTTTTATGAAAAATGGCCTCAAATAAATTCAGGAATCAAACTAAATGCATCCATACCTCTTGAGATCCCGCGGATATTGAAGACTAAACGTGGCACGAAACACAACACGATGATGCAAAAGCTTTAACTTGGCCTCTACGGTCTTCAATCACGTATCATAGGCTTGAAGGATAAACAAACTCAAATACTAATCTATGGCTCAAAAACGTTGTCCAAACAAAATTAAACCAATATACATACAAATTGGCTCCAGTGTAAATTTGTCCTTGCACTGTTTCCATTCTTTACTGATTGTTGAGTTGTTTTTTTAGCTGGTGAGATGCTTCACGTTGCGGAAGCTTTCATTGACAAGAGGTATCATCCTACAGTCATTTGCCGAGGTAATACAGCAGTGTTCTAAAAAGTACTTTTATTTAATTGGTTATTATGAATATTTTTTAGATTGAAGTTTTTATTATCTTGCAGCTTACAATAAAGCTCTCGAGGATGCTCTTGCGGTGCTTGACAAGATTGCTATGCCCATTGATGTGAATGATCGTAAGACACAGTATTTCCCTTGTTATTTGGTTATCTAGATTCTTTGATATACCATATGTGAATTTATGTACATGTCGTGAGTATTTTTTCTTGGAATTCTTTTCCTTGTTGATTTAATTCTATACTTTTTGGTTTTCCAGATTCACATAATTGTAGAGAACATAAACTCGTGACATACTAAAAGTCTATTGATCTATTTTTCCCATTTAGACGACCAAAGAAAATAAAGAGTATGATGTTAATAGCCACATTATTTTTTTAGATTTCTCGGATAATCTAGAAAGAAAGGCGAAGTTCTGTACAGATGTACAGCTTTCATAATAGTCAAAGAAATCCTATACTCGTGATTGTTTTCTTTTTTTTTCCTTTGTAACTTGTACGGGGTATGACGCCAGATTTCGTTTGGCAGGTGTCACAATGTTGGGATTAGTGAAGAGTTGTATAGGCACCAAATTTACTGGCCAATTTGGGGATTTAATTGCAGTAAGTATCTTCTCTATATTTGTTTCTGCAGTCACAATGAACCTATTGTAAGGAGACTCAAAATATCTTTTATGTGTACATCTTTATTGATTCACATTTCTCTATCTGACAAGCTGTTAGTATCATTAGTTCATGAATCAACCAACTGCCTGTTCTCATTGACAGTCATTGTACAGTTTCAGTACAAGTTTAGTGTCTGTATGGATGTATAATATATGCTTTTTTTGTCTTACTGATTCTATCTTTGGTAAACTGTTAGGATTTAGCGCTCAATGCAACCACAATAGTTGGTGTTGATCTTGGTCAGGGACTGCGAGAAGTAGATATTAAGAAATATATAAAGATTGAGAAAATCCCTGGGGGTCAGTTGGAAGATTCCAAGGTTCTCAATGGTGTTATGTTTAACAAAGATGTGGTGGTTCCCGGAAAAATGAAGAGAAAAATTATCAATCCCCGCATTATTCTCCTCGATTGCCCTCTTGAGTATAAGAAAGGGGAGAATCAGACAAATGCAGAATTGGTGAGAGAAGAAGACTGGTCAGTCCTACTGAAAATGGAGGAAGAATACATTGAGAGTCTTTGCATGCAAATACTGAAGTTCAAACCTGACTTGGTTATAACAGAAAAAGGTATTAGTGACCTGGCGTGCCACTACTTCAGTAAAGCTGGCGTCAGTGCAATCAGGAGATTGAGGAAAACAGACAACAATAGAATTGCTAAGGCGTGTGGGGCCGTCATCGTAAACAGACCTGATGAACTTCAAGAATCAGATGTAGGAACTGGGGCTGGACTTTTTGAAGTCAAGAAAATTGGAGATGAGTTTTTTGCGTATATTGTCGAGTGTAGTGATCCTAAAGCGTGCACTGTTCTTTTGCGAGGTGCTAGTAAGGATCTTTTAAATGAAGTGGAACGGAATTTGCAGGTAAGTTGATGATGCAATTAATTACTCAGAAGAGTAAAGTGCAAGAACCTCCTAAACTACCGCTCTGATTGCAAATTCCCAACTAGCCTATGAACTTTTGAAAAGTCCGACATATGCGTCGCTTAAACCCTTTTTAAAGACGGCGAAATTGCAAGTGATATAATGAGTTTTTTGCAAAATTAATAGTTCAGAGAGGTATTTGCCATTAGTGTGTCGTTCATGGGGTGTCTTGTGAAATGCCTTGCTCAGAAGTTCCTTGTAAATCTTAAATATGGGATCTGAAGCACTTTCTTTGTATGCTATGTCTTAAATAATGACAGGATGCTATGTCTGTGGCTAGGAACATCATTAAGAACCCAAAACTGGTTCCTGGTGGTGGTGCTACGGAGTTAACTGTGTCTGCAACACTGAAACAGAAAAGTTCATCTGTAGAAGGCATTGAAAAGGTGAATTTCTATTTTTCACTTGACTATATGAAGACACTAGTCACTTTCTGATTTCTAATTCTTACCCTTTATTTGATTTTGAAAAAAGTGGCCTTATGAAGCTGCTGCAGTAGCGTTTGAGGCTATTCCCCGGACATTGTTGCAGAACTGCGGTGTCAATGTCATTAGGACCATGACTGCTCTGCAAGGAAAGGCAAGAAATCCATACCTGTATTTTCTTTTATCCTACGCTTTTTTATTGCCTTTATCTGATGACTTACTGTTTGGGCGGGCATCGGCTCAACAATTTTTTGCCCTCCCTTCTGTTATTTGGAGAAAGGCTTAATGTCCTAACTTCACAAGGTTAAAAGTTTAGCATGAACTCTCTAGCTCTAATATGATGCAATTTATTTTTAATTCTTCTGCAGCATGCAAATGGTGAAAATGCGTGGGTTGGAATCGATGGTAATGCTGGTGTGATTGCCGACGTGAAAGAGCTGAAGGTATGCACACTTTTCCATTTTCCTCGTTGACGCTTGAATACCTTCTTATATTTGTGAAGCATTGCGTTAATTATACTCTCACATGTATTTACAGATATGGGACTCTTATAACGTGAAGGCACAAACATTTAAGACGGCTATTGAGGCAGCTTGCATGCTACTAAGGATTGATGATATAGTTAGCGGAATTAAGAAGAAGCAAGCTCCTGGGTCTGGACCATCAAAACCTACAATTGAGCAAGAAGGGGATGCTGACACTGAGCAGATGATTCCCGAGTGAAAGAATATTTGATATCAATGCTTGGTAAAAAAGGGGGGCTTGTGAGTTGTACTCATACAAGCTTCTTAACGTGTTTTATGGAACATGTCTTGTAGTTTTTTATTTTTATTTTTATTTATCGACTTTCTAGTTCATGTGTACTGATATGAAATTTTGGTTCCTCTTGCATGCTTGTGGTTCCCTCTGTTTTCCTTCTCATTTTTTTTTCTTTTCTTAATTCTCGTACCTGCGCTTCATTCTCTTCTTTTTTTTAGCCAAAGTGAATTACACAAAATCCCCCCTTTTTATGTTTATAACAAAAGGCCCCTAAGCTATGCTCACAGTTGCAAAATAGCCAACAAAACTAGTTTCCATCACAAGTCGGCCATTGTAACCCTTAAAGTAACTCGTCAGATTGAACAAGGCCTTTGCGGTTGTTTCATGGGAGCTTGACAATTAAGTCTCGAAGATAGTTTTTAGTCCCATAATTTTTTTTATCCCCATAACTAGGGGTGTGAACGGATATTTGAAAATCCGAATTCGAGTCCGAATTTTGTGGATATTTATCCGAAAAAATGGATATATGAATATGGATAGTGTATTAAATATCTGAGAAAATAGGTACGGATATGGATAGTATGTGTATCCGATACGGATAATCCGTATCCGAGGTGGAGTATTCATACTTGTGGATATTCGTTTTTTTGGATATTTGTGTCCGTATTATATTTAATAATAATTTTTTATTAGTATTAGTTCTATATAATTATTATTTATAATATTTATTTAATATAATATAAAATCTAAATATATAATATAAAAATATTAATCATCACTTTTTGCTCTTTTAAAAAAATTAGTTGTGTCCACGTGCGTTGCCGTGTGGGGGAGTCCAGATATTCAACTTCAGTATTTGAATAAATGAATAAGAATCTTTAAATTTTAAAGTATTTTATGTAGAGCGTAAATCCTATACCAAATTATACTGATCCAGATTTTGGTCATCCAATGTCTAACAATACTTCATTATGTTTTCTTGTTCTATACAAAGGAAGACTATAGTTATGTGCTCACTGGAGGTACATGGTTAGTATTAAATCATTACTAAACAGTTAGGAAATGGGGGCAAAAATATAGCCCAACAAAATCAAGAGGCCACCACAATCATCTGGATTCAATTACATCATCTGGCGTTGAAATATTATGATAAAAGCTATATTTTATGGCCTAAAACATGGATGAGGCATGAGGGTGGCCTCCCATTCGTCCTTTAGATGCTCGTGCTACTTAGGAGCAAAAAATAAAACCAACAAGTAAAAGAGGAGAGACAATAAAGGTAGGGTTGGTTATAGGTTTCAGAAACTTTCCTATTTGAATAATAATGGTAAACAAATTGAAAAGGGTATGAGGAAAGTAAGTGGACAGATGGGAGAAAGGGATGGGTTTGAAATGGTAAAACTTTAGACAAACAAAGGCAGAGAAAGGTACTTCAAAAAATCACTCTAACAGAGTTAAGCTGCAGCCTATTGGATCTCTCGTTTCAGTTCGTATCTATTTTTTGGTCTATGAAATCAGTTAGTATCTACCATCGAATACACTGATGAGCAATCCAAAAAATTGTTAATGAGATAGATATCTATATAAAATTTATATAATTTTTTTAAAATTAACAACTGCATAATTTTCAGCAACAATGAAAGACATAATAAAAAATTATAGATGGAATTAGGAGTGTTCACCTTTGTTTTTGAAAAAGAAACAAGAGCAACCAATGAAATAGACGATATAATTTCAATGAAATAGACATATCTAATATACAAATAACTTACGTAGCCATATTGGATTGTTAGTTTTTTAGCTTCCATTTCAAAGGATGAATGAATCTGGAATTAAATTATTGGGATAGGTGACTGTTGATTTTTATTTTGGGAAGATGAATGAGTTGTGATTTTTCATATGTATTTGAGAGTAAATGCTTGGGACAATGAATTTTGATTTCCAGGGTTATAAGATGAATGAATGAATGTGAGTTGTCATATGTATTTGAGGGTAAATATTTGGGATAACTGAATTTTGATTTTCAGGGTTGGAAGATGAATGAATTTGGATAGTTTGGTATGTGTGAATGAATAGAAGACATATGTGAGGAATGAATGTGGATATTTCGTATGTTGTGCTATTAAATAGGGGCGAGATATGTAAGACTATTATTGAGGGTATAATAGGTATTTTAAATTTAATGAGGGTACTTTAGTCCTTTGAACAGTGAAGAGGAACTCCCCTCTTTTAAAGTAGTAGAGATAAAGAAATAATATTTTTTACAAAATCAGAAGATAACGAGTGGCTTAAAAAGAAAAAAAATAAAATAATAGAAAAGAACAAAAAGTTGGCAAAACAAATTCAAACAAAACATTTGACCAAAAATCTTTATCTTTCATTTTACTCATTTGCCCCTTCTCCCTTCATTCTATGCTCCCCCCTCTTCCCTCCCCCCCCTCACACTCATGCACACCACACATGCACCCAATAACACACACACACGCACACACACACACACACATGCACATAGTAACACATACACACACAACAATTGTTAGGGCTAAATTGTTGATTCTAATTTCTAAGTTGTTGATTATGAAATGGTAGATACATTTGTTGATTCTAAATTATTAATTCCAAAGAGTTAGGGCTTGATATATATTTTTTACAATAATATTGATATTACCTGTTAAAAGAGCAAGTCAATTACAATAGACAAACAATGTAAACGGATACGGATATTATTCGAATTCAAAGAATCTGAAAGGATACGGACATGGATAGTTATTTTTACTATCTGGACGGATGCGGATACACATAGTGCATCCAGATAGTGGGTAAGGATATGGATAACATGGTATCCACTACGTATCCGTCCGTTTAACACCCCTAACCATAACTTCTATTGCATGTTTTTCACATGTATTTAATAATCATTACATATTAACCACATGTAAGTATTTTTTTTTATATATTTTGCACGAGTTGCATAAGCTGTTTTCTAATGAGATTTATTGGGGTAAAAATGTTTTCTAATAGTTCAAAGAATGTAAACTTGTTAAACCTAGAATTTTAATAGTAAAAGGATAATGCATGTATATTCAAGTTTAAACTAAAAAGGGTCAGTGTTCTTTAGCGCTCATATGTCAAGTTTACAGTCTGCTAGGGAAGTTTGCAAATTGCTACTCTTATTCATAATATAGGGTTGCCCATTATCTTGGACGGAAAAAGTCAAAGCTCTTTTGTTATTTGGTGTCATTTTTTTCATTATATACTCTCCACCCCTAATTTAAGTTTTCTAATTCTAACTGTTTTGGTAAACTATAAACTATACCATAAAATTTACTAACACACTTGTGGGGGAATTATTCGATTTATCAGATTTGATTGGAATAACTGACAGCTGTTCGTCAATCTTGAGTAGACAATCAAAGTCTAAAGATAAGAGCAAAAGGGGATCCGAGCAGGGAGGATCCCGGACCTAGATCTGTTCAATCAAATTCAAATTGCATCCAAAAGTCTTAGAGTCTGAGATAATTCATTCTCTTTCCATTACCTATAAATGTAACCCTCACCCCTCAGAAAAGGGCATGTAATTCCCGTTATTGTGAATTGATCAATATGAAGAGAGAGTAACACTTCGTGGAAGTAGGTACATTGCCTAACCATATACCTTATGTTGTGTGATTGTTTGATTTTAAATACCGTTCGACTTTATTTGCTTGGTAATAATCTAAGTAGAATTTTACCACCTATAATTGGCGCTATCTCTGGGAAACGAAGTTACTTTTTTCTTAGCCAATTAGAGACAACGAGCAGTTATATTTCACCCACGCCGCTCATCTCTGCTGTTCAGCAACGAGTGTCAGGACGAACAAAACAAACCTCCAACACCTAAAGTTAGGTCTGAAGTCCACCCCAACAAGAGTCGCAACACTCGCAACTCATGCTACTATCCTTAATAGGAGCAAACTGTGGATAACAGAGAGCAACCAAAATCAACCCAGATTTCGTGACTTGTGGCCACCTATAAACAACATCTCTGTCAACAGGAGGAGGCAACACTCCTCCAGCAAAAGGAAAAATCATGTATGCAGTGTCGCCTAGAAAAAATGGAGCAAGATCTTTATGGGTACACGTGCAAACTTCATGTTTGAACACCTAGCCCTCAATCAAGAAAAACTCACAACCGACAAAGGAGTTTGCGTAACGATGAAGAACACTCTAAGCGTAGGAGTCCACCAGAAAGGAGGAGATCGCAAGAAATATCTTCCCGACCTAATCTGACGGGAGATGGACGAGCACCCTGCTCATCCGGGATCCAGGTCTACCAAGGAATTGACCTGGAGGGCCCTTATTTTTCAGATGAAGTTTCTGTTTTCAAAAGAGATTGAGGAACTAGAACCTCCCAAAAGGTTCGCCACATTCAGATTTAAGATCTATGATTGGAAGATTGATCCCATGGATCATATACGCCAGTACCGATACTTTGGAATAACAACAAAACACTCATGTTCCGTATATTCCCCTCCAGTCTGGGGGATACTGTACAAAAGTGGTTCGAGAAGCTCTCACACAGGTTGATCAATAACTTCAACAAGCTCGCATAAGATTTTACTACCAGATTTATCACCAGGAGAGCTCATTTGAATAGGATGGACGCCTTCCTCTTCATGCGAAAGAAACCCCAGGAGACCTTGCGAGCACTACACCAAATCTGTCGAATTATCACGGTCATTGACCTTGATAAGTTGGACTCGTCAAGGTCAATGACCGTGGCAATTCTGAGGATGACAAAGAAAATTGTCACGGACGTGTCACGACCAATGATCGTGATAAGTTTTTAAATATTATCACGGATATGTCACGGTCATAGACCGTGACAAGTTTTGTCACGGTTTGTGACCGTGACAAACCCATGACAATATTTAAAAACTTATCACGGTCAATGACCGTGATAATTCTGGGCAGAATTAAAAATAAATCTGCTGGGCAGTATGGCCACTGCGACTGCCCAGCAGTATATTTATACCTGTTATATCAACATTATACCTGTTCAAACATCATATATCCAAATAAAATAGAGATAATGCAAATATACATTCAAAACAATATGCATAACGATATAATCCAAATATAATTCAAATGTAACAATTTAAAAACAATTAAAATAATGTCACTACATGTCTGGGGTAAGGTTAGCTTTGAGGATGTGAGTAGGCCACACGATATACGAATTGACACACCCAGTAATATACATCGTACCTCATTGTTCACGTAACCACAAGGGGGAGTTCTCCTTCCCGGGTATCACATGCGTGACGAGCACCTTGGACTCGATGTCTTGAAGCAAACGTCCATGACCTGGCATACCCTAGACGGCATTCGGGTTCCTCAACCCCCGCCCTATACGCTGGACATCAAATATGTCCAGTAGAAACACGCTCGGCTAACCAAGTGTCGACATCGATCGGTTAAAGGGAGCCAAATAGGGGAGTGGATCATCAAAGTCCGCACGTATCGGCGATGAAGTAGCGAGGTCCACATCCTCGTCATCCTGCACCTCCTCCTCCACCACCTTCTCCTTCCCTTTCCCCTTACAGTTTCCGCCCAACAAACGCTTTATGAATGAGAACATATATTGGACCGTCGCCTTCAAATGGGACAGCTTCACGTCATGCGAGTCCACTGTTCGAGCCAACCCAGTGTCGCTCGTCTCCAATTCGATGATCCTAGATTTGGCCACCCGCGAGCTCACCCCCTTGTCCTCCCCTTGCGATCAGTGCCAAACACTTGGGTGAGTGCGTTTGTGGACAAAGATGCCTTATCGGCATCAGACTGCGACTCATGCACTTCCTTAAGCTTTGCCTGAAACGACAAAAAGCACATGATTAGTAAAATAAGTAAATAAAAAAATTATAACGTAATTAACAAAAAGTAAACTGTCGGATTACTTACAATCGTGGCCGCGACGCTCGGGGACACCTCCTTATCCTTCCCCTTCTTTGTTCGAATAGCCACATAAGTATCGAGCCTATGTGGCCTACCCCCAAGGCCACTCCCTGTCCCCTGAAATAAAATAAAGTAAACTTAGTATCGGCCCCGCAAAGTAAAATAATGAAGAATAATATATTTATGTAGTTATAGAAAAATTAAATCTTACCATCATCCTATGCTCCACCTCGGCGTAAGACGTCCGGTCGGAGTAGTGCACGTCCATCATTTTTGCCCGATTTTCCCTCCCCGATTGGCGAGATGTCAATTGTCGCTCCCCGATCTCATTATCAATGAACTTTTGTCATTGTGCCAATGAGATCGGCTCCTTCAGCGGGATGGATTCATGCATTCGGATAACGGACTCTCGGGTCTTCCCAAAGTACCGGGTCCGAATATTTTTCTTCCACGTCCTGTGTTGCTCCCTCAACTGTTCCGAGACGGAATCGCGTAGCTTTGGATCCAGGCTGAATTGTTCCTGTTCAACAAATACAATGTTAGTTGCGAATAAATATAAATATAAATATAAAATGAAATCAAAATTGAAATTGAAATATTTATATAACTATAACTATAAATTCATTACCTGTAGTTCCACCCAAATAGCTAACTTGAGCTCATTTGGCACCTCCCTCCAACTAGTGTACCCCGGGACGATGATCGTCTTTACCAGCTCGAGGGATCTCGCTAATAGCCCCGTATTGTTCTCGATGGCCATCACCAATTTGCCATATTTGAGGAGCCTAGGGGCCGAGGAGCCCTCCTCGCCTCCGCTACCACCGAGCCCAGACGACATCATCACAATCAGCATCATCATCCTCGCCTTAATACCTGAAAGAGACATTTGCTGTAAAAAAATGTTGTTATTAGTACAAATCAAAATGAATTAGAAGAAGACATG
Source organism: Sambucus nigra (assembly GCA_949130495.1). Lineage (NCBI taxonomy): Eukaryota > Viridiplantae > Streptophyta > Magnoliopsida > Dipsacales > Adoxaceae > Sambucus > Sambucus nigra. The sequence goes on from OX422212.1 coordinate 412,838,777, forward strand.
GAAATATGTATAATTACTAAAAATCCAAATGAATTGTTACTGTTTAGCACCTCAATTCTGAATTCCAAAACAACAACATCTAGCTCATAATATGTACAATTACTAAAAATTCGAAACATCCCCACCCCCACCCCTACTGCACACACACACGCACACTACACAAGAGTGAAAATGATAAAGTGCAAATCAATTAAAAGCATTAAAAATGGATTGATAAAGTACAAATTGTAATATTTATTACAAATTGAAAAATTATTTCAAATTCGGGTTATCATAAAAAATGGATTGATATTCGGTAGGAGCAGCCAAGTCATCCACACTACTATTTAGACGCTTTGGCGCGTGTAGGACAATTGACCACGGCTCGTTGTTGATATACTACGAGTAAAACACTTGGTTAACCTTTTGAAATGCATAAACAAACGGCTCATCGCTCACGTGGTCGTTGCTCTTCAACTTGGACAAGTCAACCATGATCAAATTGGTGACATGATCAACTTTACAAGCATTTTTATCCTCAACTCTTACCCAGTCACAGTAAAATATAACCTCTTTGAAGCTTATATAACCCAATTCAAATATATTTCGAATTACACCATAGTAAGTCATTTCAGTTTCAACGAGGTTTTTATCTTTTGCGCTCGCTCGAAAGAAAGTAAGAGCCTTGTATGAAATGCCCGAGTTCTGTGCATTTGTACTTTCCTCATACAATTTTGCTCCGAATACGTAACCGTTCAATCGATACTTTTTGTACTCTTGTGCCATGAATAAGGGTCCAGTGGCTAGACGAGCAAGCCTTGATGTCACATCACCCGTCTTTAGGAGCTGAGAATATAGATAAATTAATTAGATTAGTTGTAAAGTTTGAGTGTAATGTAACGTTATATAACGACCATTTTCATTATAATTACCTCTTGTGACAACCACAGCCTAAATTCGCTGTTTGATTGTACCATTATTTTTCGTCTTTTATTGTTCTCACAGGCTTCATATTTTCTGCATATTACAAAATTAAACTTACTAAAATATTCTAAAATGATGTTAAGCATTAAAATAATCTAAAATATTCTAAAATAATGTCAAACATTAAAATAATTTAAACGTACTTTTTCCATTCTTCGACATCTTCATGTGTGTCAAATAGATAACGAGCTACTTGTTCATGTGCAAACTCGTTAATTTCACTCGTTTTCCCATCACATGACCACCATCATCGACAAACTCATCAGTGTCATCAATGATGGTCGAGTCAGGCATATATTTTCGAGAATATATTGATGACTCCACGGTGATGTATTCCTCTGCAATGATCCTGTAATGTATCGCGTATTCTTGACGTGATCTTTAAAAACTTTCATCAATCTTTCAAACGGATACATCGATATCTAACTGGACCACAAAGAAGTGCCTCATCGCATAGGTCTACCAACAAGTGAATACTTATGTTAAAGAATGATAGGGAAAAGTACTTCTCCAACACACAAATCGCTTCGGTCACCGCCAATTTTGCGGCCACTATGTGTTCTCGATTGACTACCTTCTCATACAAGAGTGAGAAGGTAATACTAATTTGTATAATAGCCCTCCACAAATCCTTGTGCTTGGAGAAACACTGCTTATACAATAGAGGAACCAATTGCATGATCACATGCCAATCGTGGGACTTACACTTCTGTAAATCACGAGTAGCATAATTTACAATCCTATGCAAGTTGGATGAAAAATTAGATGGGCCCTTAAAATTATATAGTGTGTCTAAAATCACCTTCCTTTCCCCACTCGTAAAAGTAAATGCACCAGGGGGAATTATTGTCCCCCCCTACTATCTTCTGTCAACCATAGTTGTGGCTTAAGTTTCAACGATTTAAGGTCTTTTCGTGCATTTTATCCATCCTTCGAATGAGTCCCCCCAAGGCAAGTGACCACAATATGTTCAACAAAGTTCTTCTCTTCATGCATCACATCCAATACATGGCGCACCGGGTTATTCTTCCATTAAGGCAAGTCAAATAAAATTGACCTCCTAGACTATGCCTTTCTTGTCTCAGTTTCATTTCCAGTTGGGGACTTCTTATTCTTGACATTCTTAAATTTGGGATTCTTACCTGGCATATTAGGGCCACATTCAGAAGATTTACTTTCAATTTCTGAACCTGAAAGTTGTCTCGACGGTAGCCTATGTTCAAACCCGCCCAATAAAAAATTGGAACCTTTCTCAAATCTGAGACTATAAGCCGGGGGTAAAAACCTCCTATGGCAATGGTATACATTTTTTGAGCTAAAGGATAGACGAAGAGATTCAGTCTCCTCTCCACAAATAGGACACCCCAAATAACCATGTACCACACAACCAAATAATGTCCCATAAGCTGGAAAATCATGAATTACCCACATCAACATAGCTTTCAGCGTAAACTCTTCTTTTATAAAAGAGTAAAATGATTGCACACCATATTCCCACAACTCATTTAATTCTTCTACTAAAGGAGCCAGATAGACGTCGATGTCATCACTTGGTGCATTTGGCCCAAGTATCAACAAAGACATCATCGAAAATTCAGGTCTCATACACTGTGAAGGAGGGAGGTTGAGTGGGGCTAGGATCACTGGCCATACACTCTGATTGGTGCTTAGATTTCCAAATGGATTGAAACCATCTGTTGATATAGCCAAACGAATGTTGCGCTATTCACGAGAAAAATCGGGATACTCATAATTCATCCTCCTCCAAGATGTAGAATCAATAGGATGACGCATGAAATTACCCCTACTTCTGCCCTAGCATGCCAAGTCATTGCCTCCGCTATCCATGGTACTGTGAAAAATCGCTTTAATCTAGGCCCAACGGGAAAATATTTCAACACTTTTTGAGGCACTTTTGTGCTTGTGCCTTCTTTACTAGTAGATTGGACATATCTAGGTTCATCGCAAACCGGACAACGATCGAGATTTTCATACTCCTTTCGGTATAATATGCAGTCATACACACAAGCATGAATCGATTTATACTTCATTCCCAAACCTTTCAAACTATTCTTCATAACAAGATAGCTATTTGGAAGTGTATTCTCCTGGGTAGTAACCCCTTCACCCATTTCAGAATTCCTATCACGCTATTACCAGGCAAACCGTACCGCGTCTTCAAACTGTGCAAACCAACCATGGCATGTAAAGTTGTTTGATCTTTCTCACAGACAGAGTATAACGGTTGGGTCGCCTTAAATTTTAAACTTTGGTAGTCATCGTCAAGGTTTATCGTGATATCTTCACGAGCACTTGAACCTTGTACATCATCAGTAACCTCATTCTCCTCTGCTTCATAAGCTCCGTACGCATCATCAACTAAATCCTCTAATATGTTACGATCTACGTTGTCCCCTTCTACATCTATCCTACTTGTTGAAGGTTGTTGTGAAGGTTGTTCGAGGACAAAAGGAACTTTTAATTCACCTTGAAAACTCCAAAATCGATAACTATCTTGCATACCCGATCTTAACAAATGTAGTTCAACTGTTTTCCACTCAAACACCTTACCATTCTTACACCTAGCACACGGACACGAAAACTCTTCATCATTATGACATCTCTTTGCGTATTTCACAAATTTATTAGCACCTCTGCGAAACACATCCCCCATTCTATTTGCCTCACCCATCCACTCTTTGTATTTCGGATATCCCATCACAGCTACCACAACTAATCACCTATTAAAGGTAAGAAGCGTATATTCATGGATTAGTATAAACAAAACTTAGATTTATAGTATGTTTAATTTAATTATGTCTTATTTATATTCGATTTTTAAATTTCAAATTCAAATTCAAACTTAGATTTATAGCATGTTTCATTTAATTTCATTTAATTTCTATTTCCTCCATCTTCTCTAAAGGGTGAGTGGTCCTATCCCATTCAAGACCACATATTTCTGTAATATACTTAACAGCTCATGCACATTGTAACGATTTGAGAAAAATTCGGCAGCATATCCCCGTAGTTCTCCAAGTACACGACATAGATTGACAAGTGTGAGTATTATTTCAATTGATCAATTGAAATAATAGTCACACTTGTCAATCTAATATGCACCCAGAGAACATTAGGATACGACTGCAAAACTTCCTCCAAAATTAACAACTTTAAGCCACTAAGAATATTATTATACATAAATTATGCAGTCCAAAACTGTCCAAACGGGACAATTCGAGAGATCTCATTATAGGGGTAATGACTCTCGAACGGGTCTAAGGGCTATTGAATGCGTACGCATAAGAACTAGAAGGCTAGTATCTATGCGCACTATATGTAGTTTCAAGTATGTTTCATTTAATTATCATACTATATATATATATATTGTTCGTTATACAAAGTAATTTTAAAAAAAAGTAGAAAAATTCCACCCCATATGGACAATAATCCAATGGTCATGCCACTTTTAAAATTAAACAACCCAACATCGATCCACTATAATCCAACCGCAATGGCAACAACAAATGTGTATCCCGTACTCCTTCTAATTCATCTACTCAATTAATTCTTTTCATCAATTAAACTAACAATTAAAGTATACAATTATTAATTTACTAATTTACAATGAGGGGAAATCCTACTTGCATATGAAAGGGGCACTAATTATTAATTTACAAAAAAAATTAACAACCAATCAATATTAAATCAATCAATTCTTTTACAAGGGGCACTACAATATGAGGGGAAATATCTAATAAACCAATAAAAATTTAATTAAAAAAAACACACACATGGACAAATACAAACACACGCACATATACACCCCTTGCCCCCCCAGCCCACCCCCTGCCCCCTCCCCCCGCTGCCCCTGCCCACCACATGCACACACACATATATATACACAAGCACATACCCCCTCCCCCCAGCCCTGCTGCCTCCCCCCCCCCCCCCCCCCCCACACACACACACATGCACATTTACACACATATATACACACACGTACATATACATACACATATAAATACACATATACATAAATGGGGGAGAAATAGAGAGAAAACATACCAAATTTATATATATATATAGAGCAGCCGCTAGAGAGAGAGAGAGAGAGAAATGGAGGGAATGAATTCGATGGGAAAAAAAGAAGGGGGAGTTTTTTTTTTACTGACAGAATTGTCACGGACGTGTCACGGTCATTGACCGTGACACGTCCGTGACAAACTTCACTTGTCACGGACTTGTCACGGTCAATGACCGTGACAAAAACCACGTGTTTTTTGTCACGGTCATTGACCGTGACAAGCCTGACCGCTAAAAAGGTGACAATTTTACCATTTTGGTGTAGTGGAGAATATGCTCAGAGGTAATGGGAAACCTATAATGAAGTAGTGAACCGTTTCGAGAAGGTAGCCTTTGCTTGATTCAATATTGGTCTATCGAGGAGCTCTAGGTTGCACTAATCTCTCACTAAAAAGGAGGCCAACACTCGATCTTATGTCTAGAATAAAGAAGCATGCCAAGGTTGAAGATGTGGTTGCTGATACCCATCACGACAACGACTGATCGAAGATGGTAAAAAATGATGACAAAGAGAATGTCCTCAAGAAGGGGGCAAAAATAGAACGGAGAATCCAAAAATAATGATGAGGGAGACCCTACCATAGCCTACAAAACGATCAACACTAGTTTCAAAGGGCCTATATACGAGATCTTGAAGAAGATAAAATCTTAGCAATTTCTCAAGTGGTAGATTAAGATAATATGAGATCCATCAAAGAGGAATACAACCCTGAGATGCGCCTATCACAAAAAGCATGGAACAATATATAAAACTGTAAGGCTCTAAAGTCTCATCAAGAAGATTTGGCCCAGGCCGACCACCTAGACGACTATGTGGAAAAGAAGGATGTAAAGTCCACTATGGAGAATGACCAAAAGCCGGACAATGTCCTAGAAGACGATGAGATGGGACACGAGTTTGCAATAATCTATGGTGCATCAAGTTCGATTCATATCCAAGACAATGTTGATCAGATTGAATTGAAGAAAGTCATTGCAGTGATGGAGGCTTTCCAGATTGGCCCTGCCAAAACTCCAGCAGGCAAACTCCGACGTCCAAAAGATATCGACTATAATAACTATAGTCTTTACCGAGGAAGATCTAGTCAGAGTCAGGACTTCGCACCATGATGAGCTAGTAATCACTCTCAGGATTGTCAACTGGGATGTGTACAAGCTACTAGTTGACCAGGGAAGATCCTATGAGGTTATGTACCCGAAATTTTTCAACAAGCTTAATCTTAATATCGAAGATCCAAAGTAAGCGACCATCCTTTTGGTCGGCTTCACTGGAAAGATGATTATTCCACTTGGGAAGGTGGTTATGTATGTCCGAACTAGGAGTACCTCGAAGTTGATCGAGTTCCTAGTTGTGGATATCGAATCTCCTTACATTTCTTTCCTCAGACGAGGATGGCTTCACTCTATAAAGGTTGTACCTTCCACTTATCACCAAAATCTCAAATGCATCACCGATAGTGGATAATGGAAATAAGGGGAAACCAAGCCGTTGCTAGACAATGCTTCATCGCTTCCATCAGGCCTAAGTAGGAGAAAAAAAAGAAAAAATGATCTTGGATGAGCACGACAGACCGAGGGTGAAAGAAATAAGGGTGGCCCCCGCAGACAGATGCAAGGAATTATTACAAGAAATAATATTCGATGACACACACCCAAAGAAGAAGTATTTGATCAAAATTACACTTGCCGATCACAAAATAGAAGAATTGGTCCCTTTGCTAAAAGAGAATCAATACGTAGTTGCTTGGCAACCTTATGATATGGTTGGGATTGATCTCAAAGTTATGTATCATTGACTTCATGTGGACACAACATTCATGCTGATCACATAAAAGGCACGTCTAATAGCCCCAAAGAAATCAAAGGCTATGACAGAAGAAACATGGAATCTTCTGGAGGCAAGGTCTATTAAAGAAGTTCAATTCTCCAAATGGATATCCAACCCAATGGTCGTCAAGAATAGTAATAGAAAGTAGAGAGTCTGTATAAACTTTACCGACCTCAACAAAGCTTGTTCCAAAGATAATATTCCTTTTTTTGAAAATTAACCAATTGGTCGATGCCACAGCCAACCACAAACATATGAGTGTCCTAGATGCGTACCCAGGGTACCGTCAAATTCATCTTTTCGGCCTCGACTCGAAGAATATCTCCCTCATTACCACTCTTCGCTTGTACTGCTACACAGTCATGCCATTTGGGCTTAATAATGTCAGAGCAATGTACCAACGATTGGTCACCAAGATGTTCAAGCATCAATTGGAAAACACTATTGAAGTCTATATATACGATATGATAGTGAAGAGCAAGCATAAGGCCGATCACTTGCAGGACATGGGAAAAACTTTTGAGGTCCTCAGGTATTACAAGATGAAACTCAACGCTACCAAATGTTCCTTTTGGAGTACAATTCGAGAAGTTATAGGGCTACATGGTCACCCATAGTGGTATTAAAGCAAATCCCAATTATATCGAATCAATCAACAATGTTCAGCCCCCCAAAACAATCAGGGATGCTCAGAAGTTGATCGAAATACAAGCAACACTCAACCACTTCATCTCCAAATCCTCTGAGAAGTGCCAACCATTATTTTATATCTTAAAGAAAAAGAAAAAGAAATTCCTAACATGGAATGATGAATGCTCTAAGGAACTTGAGAAAATAAAGTCCTATGTAAGCCGACTACGTAGTCTTACAGTCTCGAATTTAGGATTCCATTTTATCTATATCTTTTAGTGTCCGACGATGCAGTTAGCTCAATGCTGATGTGTGAAAAGGATGGGCACAAGGTCCTGATATACTATGTTAGAAAGACACTCTTGGATGCCGAGAAATGTTACCCTCCATAAAAAAAGCAGCTTACTCTATGGTTATTGCTTCACGGAAGTTAAATCAATACTTCGGAGCCCCCTCAATCACAGTCATCACCTATTTTCTTCTTAAGGCAGTCCTCAAGAAAGAAGTTCTATCTGGATGGATGTCCAAATGGTCAGTGGAGTTGGGAAGGTTTAACATCCCCTATTAACCAAGGATTGCAATAAAAGTGCATGTGCTTGTATAGAAACCACATTATAGGACCCCCTAAGTCTCTCCTTAGGTCCCTAACACCTCCCCAATTTACTACAAATCCTAGGTCATACTCCGAGTACTGATCTAGAGGCCATCGAGCGCTACCGAGCCCCATTTGACTCCGATCAACTCTATTGTCAAAGAGAAAGCTCATTAAATCTTTGACGAACTCTGAATCTCCTTTCCAATGGTCCATCCCGGGTGTGAATCGGCACAACGGTTCAGACAAATGGACCATTTTACTATCGAAAATCGATCTGGAGGCCACCAGGAGCGCCCGGTCCGTAATTTGACCCCAATCAACTTCATCATTAGAAAAAAATCTCATTGAATCTTTGAAGGGCACTGAAATCAGTTTCTAACGATCTGCCCCGTGCGCGAAATGACATAACCATTCAGACGAACGATCCGTTTTCCTCTAAAAATTGATTTGGAGGCCATCGGGCGCTCCCGAAATCCGTTTGACCAAGGTCAACTATTCACCTCAAATGAGACTAAATAAATCTTCATAGGGGACTGAATAAACTTTCCAACGGTTCACCCCGTACGTGAATCAGCCTTACTATATGGACGAACGACCTATTTTACTTTAAAAGGTCACTGGGCGCTTCCTGGTCCCGTTTGACCAATGTCAACTCTTTGAATTGAGCAGACCTCTTTGAATGTCAAAGTACCTCGCATAAACTTTCCAATAATCCGTTCGCGCATGATTCTGACTTACGGTTTGGACGAACGCTCCATTACTGTCCGACGATCTCCCGTCCAAAGGACCGATGAGTGATTCCAAGCCCCGTTTGACCCAAAGTCAACTCCCGAACCCGGTAGAGTCCCAAAGGACTCTTTAAGGTCTATGAATTAACTTTCTAATAGTATGCCCCATGCACGGTTTGGATATACGGATTGCATTCTACGACCATTTTTCTGAAAAAATCTGCACGAGACTGCCGATTGGCAGATCCATTTCCATGCCTATCTGTAGTGTTTCTAGGGTTACCTGTCGATTGGAACGCATAGGGATATGCCGATTGGCACCCCCCTTACCCTATAAATAGAGGGAATGATCTCACTCCCAAAGCACACCTAAAATCCATCAATATCAGTGATCTCAGCAACATTTTCTTGCAATCAACGAAGTTTCCTTGTGTGAAATTCCTTTCCACCTATCATTCCTATCCTTTTCACTCCAAATTTAGCAAAAATATCATTCTCTCTCATTTAACATTCATCTCAACACTCAATGGAGCTCATCAAGGATCAATATCAAGCCTTAATTCTCCAAAAAAGGTCCTAACACCTTTCTCTCTCTTTAAATTTCTTTATATTCGCATTAGTTACATAAACTCTTAATTTAATTTTCACATTAGTTCATACACATCAATATCTCATCCTTTATTAGTTATATTTCACCTACTTTATTTTTTATAAAAACCCAAAACAAAGAAAAAGAGGGTTATACCTATAAATTCCAACGAGATTATCCATCACAATTTCTCAAAACTAAAATATATTTTCTACACACACATATAATAAATTCCCGTTCAAATCTATGGGATAAACCCCACCCCTTATGTCGCATGCGAACTACATGGACTTTGATGCGTTTATAGGCTACATAGGCGTCTCGGGCTAAAGCCCGAGACTCGAGTCCAATTTTTCAATTTCTAAATTCTCCATTTTTCGCATTTACATTATTTTCATCTAGACATTATTTTAATATATATCATATTTTGATACTTATTGGCATTTTATCCAACATATATTATCGTTTCATCATAACGATCAATATCTCGATAAACGTATACATCGTATTTTTTAGATTTTATTTTGAGAACATTCCTTTGGATGACCTCACTATATATTTTCAATGATATGAGTTGGGGGATTCCGATCTCCATTTATATATACACGCACAGACATTTCACAAAAAAATTAAGGGAAACAGTAACACAAGCCCATGAGAGACCTAAAGGGTGGGGTGGGTGCCTAACATCTTCCTATTCCGTAACTTATCCCCCAAACCCTCGAACTATTGGTTTCATAAGCATCAGTTTGTCTTTGATGCCTCTCTCTCGAGGCGACAACATGTTCTTTTGCTTGTTCGGTGCAAAATAGACTATCGACTCCATATCTTCACATTCACCCCACACCGACGACGGCCGAGGTGATTTCAGAGAAAGTGAGTGCGAGACCTTTTCTCCCCCCTTTCTTATTCCCCACCCCACACCGGGAGAAAGGGAGAGATTCGGGATGGCCATTGTTGATACCAAATTTAGTCTGCTGACATGGACCACTCATTTACAGACACGTGTCTGCCAGCATGGCAATTATGTATACTTTTATCGAGTAACCCAAGACCACCGAGCAATTAAGAAGCCACAAGGAACTCAGGTGCCCCGAGCAGCTCGAGCGTGTCGAGCTACTTAGGCGGTCCGAGCAACTCTTGCTCGTCCCCGATCAACTTGAGCGGTGCGAACAACTTAGTCGGTCCGAGCAACTTAAGCGGTTCGAGCTACTTAGCGTACAGAGCACTCAAATCAGGGAATCAAAGAGACGACTGCGCATTAAATACTCATTAATATCATACAGATGTACATGTCTACTGGAATAACAGCGCGTTGTCCTTTCATTTGTACAGCCTCATGGCTATAAATATATTGTAACATCCTTATTAGCAGGGGACTCGGAATTTCTTGGTAAATCCATTATCGAGAATCTGCAAACAGTCATTAATAACAAATACAGTGGACGTAGGCCATTCTTACAAGGCTGAATCACTTTAAAAATCTTTTGTGTTATTTATTTTTATCTGTGATTGATAAATTAGAGATAATCTAATTTTTTACATCAACAGATTGGCGCCGTCTGTGGAAAATGACTGTAATTAGCGTTTTTTTACCTAAACAATTCATTATCAATGGTTGATAATCCTGAATCCAGTAATCGAAACGCTGGAAACCCCCCAAATCCATCTGCTCCCCCAAATGTTCAAGATCTGGCTGGTATAATGGCTAATTTGTCCCAAGGCCAGACGACCATGCAAGAAACCATGCGATAACTCATACAAACTGTCCAAGGTGGAGTACCTGCCCAGTCAGGACAGCGTAGTGTTCAAAGAAATACCCGTTTTCCCTCCTCAAGGACTAGGCGGACGTTATTCCCAGAGGAATCTCAATCTAAATGCACCGAGTCATATCGCACTGATAGATCTAATGATCCTTCTTATCAGCCTGGACGAACCTCCTCGGTACGAGCTACAAACACTCAAAAAAATGTCACTTTATCCCCAGAGAGGACCAGTTCCCTTGAAAGGTTAAGTAGAGTCTCTCCTTTTGATCGATTGGGCCCTAGGAGGAATAGAAGTCCTCCTAGGATTGTGTCGAGGAACTCTCAACGACCATCCGATCTAAGGGAAGGCTCTGCCCAATCACGACTAGCTGTTCGTCATGAAAGATCCCAAGAAGAAAATTCAACGCGATCAGTTGCTCGAACCAACAGGCCCGAGGAGGGAAATAATGCATGAAAAGGTTCTATTCAGAGGTTGGAAGACAGATTAGGGGAAATGGCTAAGGCCAAGAATCCTCTGCAAAGAAGTTTTGTCCAGGGGACACCTTTTATACAGGCAATTGTGGATTTTCCCACACCATCAAAGTTCAAACCTCCTGTTGTGACTCCTAAATATGATGGAAAAACTGACCCTGTCCTTCACATAGAATAATACCAAGATGCTGCTGATATCTATGCAGTGCCAGATGAGATGAGATGCAGGGCATTTTTGGGAACTCTTATCGGATCTGCTCAAATATGGTACAAAAATCTTCCTCGGGGGAAGATTGCAACTTTTTTTCAACTGGCCGAGCTCTTTATTGGAAACATTTGTTTTGGAGAAAAACCAGTTAAACTAGTAACACACTTGTTAAGTGTTAGGCAAAAAGCAAGTGAGAGCACCAGGGATTATATTACTTGTTTCAATAACGAGAAGCTCGAAGTTATTAATTACGAGGAGAAGATAATAATTACTGCTCTGATGAGTGGACTGTTGCCAGATAAATTATACTACACTCTAGCCAAAGATCCGCCTAGAACCATGGCAGAATTAATGGCAAAGGTAGTGAAGATTATGAACGCCGAGGAAGCTATGGCTGCAAAGAAGAATATGGATACCAAAGAGACCAAGGTTGAAGTTGATAAGGCCGAGAAAAAGGAGCAGAAGAACAATGGTGGTAACAAGCAGTCAAAAGCAAAGCCAACATGGGAACTGTTGAAGAAATTTAGAAATTATACTCCTTTGAAAGTAGATATAAATCACATTTTGGAAGAAATCAAGAACAACGAGGAGCTTAGCTGGCCAGAGAAGATGAAGACAGATCCTGACAAGAGGAATAAATCTAAATATTATGAGTTCTATAAGGATCATGGTCATACGATCAAAAACTGCATAGCTCTCCAGATTGAAATTGAAGAGCTCATCAGGCGGGGAAAATTGAACAAGTATGTGGATCATCGAAATGGTGGAAAGAGCAACGATCGAGTAAGGAAGAGGTCTAGATCTCCTCATCGAGCAAAAGAAGATAAGAAGAGAAATCATGAAGAAGATCGAGAAGATGATCAAGACGACCCCGATCTCCCCAAAAGACCAAAACAACCAGAACGTGAGGTATTTTCTATCCATTTTGGATCATTTGAATGTAATGTCATTACAGGTGGAGATGCAGGAGGTGGAGATATGACTGTCGAGAGAAAAGCTTACCTCAATGAGGCTCAAGCTTGCTCGTACATTCGACGAATAAATCTGGATGAAGATGATCGCCCGAGGAAGGTGAATAAGGATAAACTGGTCATTGGTTTCTCTAAGAATGACCTGGCAGGTGTACTATATCCTCATGATGACCCATTGGTAATCAAGATGAGAATTAAGGAAGTGGTAATTTCACGAGTACTAGTGGATAATGGTAGCTCGATGGATATCATGTTTTATCCATGCTTTGATAGTTTGAATTTGAAGATATCCCAATTGGAACCATATCATAGTCCCCTCCTTGGTTTCACTGGCGAAAAGGTATTTCCACTTGGGACGATCAAGTTGGATATGCTTATTGGTACATGGCCTGGAACATAAAGAGTCCGTTTCTTCGTAATGGATAAAAATATCCAATCAGCTTACAACATCATCATGGGAAGGGTAGGACTAAAGAAATTCGAAGCAGTACCATCTACTGTACATCAATGTTTAAAATTCCCAACCAATTTTAGAGTAAAAGTGGTGAAAGGCGACCAGAAAGTAGCTCGGGAATACTACTATTCATCCACCGAGCAGGAAGAGCATGAATAATCCAGAAAGAAGACTACCACCTACCAAATAGAAGATGCGAAAATCGAAACATTAGACCCTAGAGACGAGTCCCAACTCATGAAAGGGCAGGTTATGGAGGCTACTGAGAATGTCATTCTGGACGACGAGCATCCAGAACGAACAACTCAAATTGGTGCATCCTTGGATGAATCAATAAAACAAGAATTGATAGCATTCCTAAGGCGAAGAAAGCAGACTTTTGCGTGGAGTCATGAAGACATGCAAGGAATAGATCCAAATTTCTTGTGTCACGAGCTCAATGTGAACAAGGAAATCAAGCCAGTAAAGTAGCGAAGAAGGGTGTTCAGCCCTGAGAAAAATCAAGCTATACAGGAGGAAGTAGAGAAGCTACAAAAAGCCTCTTTTATCGAAGATGTCAAATATCCTGATTGGTTAGCAAATGTGGTAATGGTGAAGAAGAAAAATAAAAAATGGAGGATGTGTGTAGACTTTACTGACCTTAACAAGGCATGCCCAAAGGATCATCTTCCTTTGCCCCGAATTGATCAACTGGTGGATGCTACCTCCGGGCACGAACTATTAAGTTTCATGGATGCTTATTCTGGTTATAACCAGATTAAAATGAAGCCTGAAGATAGGGAGAGTACCTCTTTTATTACCCCAAGGGGAACTTATTGTTATAATGTTATGCCTTTTGGACTTAAAAATGCAGGTGCGACATATCAGCGGCTGATGAACAAGGTGTTTGCGGAGAAAATCAGTCATAACATGGAGGTTTATGTTGACGATATGCTGACGAAGAGCAAGAAAGCTGCTGATCATTTAGTTGATTTAGGGCATACCTTTGATCAACTAGAAAAATATCAAATGAAGCTGAATCCCACCAAATGCATATTCGGAGTACGAGAAGGCATGTTTCTCGGATATATCATTAACCAACGAGGAATTGAGGCGAATCCTGACAAGATCAAAGCTCTATTGGAACTGTAATCTTCGACGACGAAGAAGGAAGTGCAAAGTCTCACAGGACGAGTTACAGCACTTAATAGGTTTGTATCACGAGAAACTGACTGATGCCTGCCATTCTTCAAAACACTCCGAAAGACTTTCCAGTGGAATGATGAATGCGAGAAGGCCTTTCAAGAACTGAAAAAAATACCTGGGAGCACCTCCATTGTTGTCCAGAACAGTGATGGGAGAGAAATTATACTTGTATCTGGAAGTTTAAGAAAATGCAGTAAGCTCGACGTTGATAAGAGTGGAGGATGGAGTGCAAAAACTAATCTATTACACTAGCAAGGCCTTCCGAGGAGCCGAAATCAGATATCCAAGGCTAGAGAAGTTGGCACTAGCACTGATTGAAGCCAGTAGAAGGATGATGCCATATTTCCAAGCTCATACTATAGTTGTGTATACAGATATGCTGTCAAGGTAAGCTCTGCACAAACCGAAGAAATCAGGAAGATTGATGTACTGGGCAGTAGAACTTGGTGAGTATGACATAATTTATGAGCCTAGATCATCTCTTAAGGGCCAGGCTATGGCAGATTTTATAGCAGAGTTCACCTATCCTGGCACCTCTGAAGAAAAGAAATTGAATACCGACCAGCCTGTGGATGTTACAGGATCATCAAATTTGAACCCCGACCAACTTAAGTCGGTAGACGAGCAAGAGAAGATAGTCGATGAGCAACAAGAAGTGTTAGAGGAAGACAAAAGGAAGCATCAAATATTCCATCGAGGAACTGTGTCTGATCAAGAATTTGATAATGAGATACCTGTGTGGAGTTTGTATGTAGATGGTTCTTCGTGTACTACAGGCAGTGGAGCAGGGATTGTTTTAAACAGCCTAGATGAGATAGATGTGGAATATGCTCTGCGCTTTCAATTTAAAGCTTCTAATAATGAAGCTGAATATGAAGCAATGATCGTGGATCTCAGTCTAGCCAAAACTATGAAAGTAGAGCAGGTCGTTGTATTCCGTGACTCACAATTAATCGTAAATCAAATGCTAGGGGTATATGCAACCAAAGGAGAATTAGTGATCAAGTATCATACAAAAGAAATGGAGATTGTATCAAGCCTTATCGTAGTACAGTTGATTAGAATACCAAGATTAGAGAATGCAAGAGCAGATGCCTTAGCTCCGTTAGCTTCAGCAACGCGCATCGAGCTAAGAAGAACAATCCTAATAGAGATCTTGGCTAGTCGTAGCATAGACGAAGATCTGATGATGAATTTTATTACCCTTGATTTAGGACTATCTTGGATGGATATTATAAGGGCATATATTGAGGAAGGGTATTTGCCAACTGATAAACTCGTAGCCAAGAAACTAAGTTTAAAGCTGCTCGTTATGTATTGACTAATGGCATTTTATATAGACGATGAATTATAACAGGTTTGCAAAGATGTGTGCATCCCTCCGAGGTGAAAGATCTGATTGAAGAGGTCCATGAAGGGTCATGTGGAGCCCATGTAGCAGGTCAGACACTCTTGCAAAGAATGACAACGCAAGGGTATTACTGGCCGACGATGAGAGCTGATTGTGCAGCTTATGCCAAGAAATGTGATAAATGTCAACGTTTCTCTTCTATCCGAAGAACTCCCCAAGCATTGCTAGCACCTATCATGTCTCCTTGTCCATTCGCCATATGGGGAATAGACTTTGTCGGGCCACTTCCAACGACCCGAGGAAGATTTAAATACCTCGTGGTCGCTGTGGATTATTTTACTAAATGGGTAGAAGTTGGGCCTCTTATTGATATGACTTATGATAAGGTGTATTAATTTATTTGGAAGAATATCATTAGTAGATATGGTCTTCCCCATGCATTCATCATAGATCATGGAACTCATTTTGACAACGAGGAGTTTGCTGCATATTGTCATCAGTCCAACATATTAAAAACCCATTCTGAACCAGGTCATCCCCAGAGCAATGGACAAACTGAGGTGACAAACAGAATGCTGCTGAATGGTTTGAAAAAATGACTGGATGATGCAAAGGAACATTGGATTAACGAGCTACATTTTGTGCTATGGGCTTATCGTACAACACCACGAGCAGCAACAGGAGAATCTCCATACATGCTGGCATTTGGAAGTGAAACTGTCATACCAGCTGAATTGGGTCTGCCCACACACAGAATACTAAATTTCAATTCTCCTATCAGTGACTTGATGAGAAGATTAGATCTGGATATGCTCGAGGAAGTTAGAGAAGAAGCAACAATTAGGAATGCAGCATACCAACAACGAACAACTCTGTTTTACAACAAGAGGGTAAAGAAGTGTGATTTGAAGGAAGGAGACTATGTGCTGAAGAAAGTAATTCAAAAGCACAAAAAACTGGAAGCTAACTGGCATGGACCCTACAGAGTAACAGAAGTTGTTCGACCAGGGACATATAGGATTGAAACCTTAAAAGGAGAAGAGTTTAAGAATGCATGGAACGCAGAGCATCTGCGCAAATATTATCAGTAGTTGAAATTCCTATGTAATGCAGTTTTCTTCAGTATGAATAAAGTTTTGGATGTTTTACCCAATTCTCTCTTTTTGTTGAAATTTTTCGGAGTACCAGTGCTAAACACTACGCATCAAGTTCATAATAATCACGCATCAAGTTCAGACAAAAATCCACCAACTCTGGTTGGTCGGGAATAAAAATCCACCAACTCCGGTTGGTCGGGAATAAAAATCCACCAACTCATGTTGGTCGGGAACAAAAATCCACCAACTCCGGTTGGTCGAGAATAAAAATCCACCAACTCCGATTGGTCGGGAACAAAAATCCACCAACTACGGTTGGTCGGTAAAATAAAAACCACCAACTATGATTGGTCGGTAAAATAAAATCCACCAATTACAGTTGGTCGGTAAAAGAATCTCTTCCAACTCCGGTTGGTTGGTAATAGATCTCTTCCAACTCCGGTTGGTCGGGAACCAATTACCTCCAACTCCGGTTGGTCGGTAAATCATATACAATCAACTCCGATTGGTTAAACTAAGCAGGATCATGGGATGTAAGTTGTTTCATTGCTTAGAATCAAAGAGTGATAAGTCACTATAATAAAAAATAAATAAAACATAATGGTATATCAAAATATGCATGTATTCACAAACAAAGACATTCTGCAAAATACTTAGAAGAAAATAAAACAACGAAAGACAAACATTTCATTCAAATCGAGAAGGATTACATATGCTGTGGAAAGTAAAAGTCATTACATAAAAATCGTATTCTATTGGTTTTTTCCCTTTTGCCTTTGATACAGGTTCTACTCCAGTAGGAGGATCGTCTAAGGCATAAGGAGAGTTTATGAAATTTACATCTCGAAGCATTAGAACATTCATCACTGATGGCCGATCAAGCAAGTGCTCCGGGCGAGATATCTCGAAATTAGAATGAAGACTGTAGTCGCCGAGATACTTATAGATTAAGCACTGAGGAATTGCCCGAGCAGGAATCCAGCTCATATCAAGTTTAAAAGGTGGCATGGGAAACTCGAGCAATCCAGGGTCCTAATAATCCCATAGATAGTGGCCCTGCTCCAACTTTAATACCCCAGTGCATTCAGCCATCCTTGCTTATAATCCTCATTATTTGATTGCTGGATCCGATCATCAAGATGGTAAAGAGCTTCGTTGTATCCAGCCATCCAAAACTCTCTGGGCTGCTTGTGAAACTGGTAAGTTAACCTCTCCAGTTGCTCGTGGAGGTTCTTCACTAGAAGTTCTTTATTTCCCAAGGCAAAGCTTTGTGTGGAAAGTTGCTCGCTGAGATTCAGAATCTTCTTGGACATCTCTGATAAAGCCTGGTTCTTCGCTACTAACTGAAAAGCCTGATTTTCCAAGGCTGACTATGTTCTAGCTTCTTCAACAGTAACCCGAGCATCCCTTGCTCGTCCCCGAGAAGATATTGCTCATCCACGAGCAGAGGTGGAAGGTCCAACTCTTTTTAAATTTTCCAACTCATCTCTTAAGTTGGCATTTTCAACCTCCAAGAAGGAGAAACCTTCATCGTTGACAGGAACCAAGGCTCCCGAGGAAGAGGCAGCAGATTTTAATTATTTCATCTCCTCTTGTAAGGCAATATTCTCCTATTCCAGCAATTTGGCGATGTGCCTATGCTCTTCAACTTCAAGCTGCAGAACAGACTCTTTTTTCTTGTAAGCAGAAACGAATTTATCATACCCTTTATCAGCACTCAATCGCTGATATTTCTCCTCGCATCCTTGATGCAAAAGTGAGGAGGACTCTTTTTACTGCTGCTGGAGTTCCTCTATTGTTCCTTGAAGATCCTCGATCATCTCATAA
This sequence comes from Sambucus nigra, assembly GCA_949130495.1. NCBI lineage: Eukaryota > Viridiplantae > Streptophyta > Magnoliopsida > Dipsacales > Adoxaceae > Sambucus > Sambucus nigra. Next base: position 412,857,526 of record OX422212.1, read on the forward strand.
TAAGCCACATTATTGGCAACAGCTTGATCGAGCAAGCTCTTCAGATATTGGTAAGCCTCGACTGGTCGTTCAGAAGTATTTGGACCAAGGATGTCAACGATTTGAGCCTCGTTTAGGTTTGCATGGCCAGCCTTGAAGTAGTCATTACATTTTTTCATCAGTTCAGTATCGTGAGCTGACAAGAGTTCCATCCTAGCCATAAACTAGTAAAGAGAAGAGATAGAAAGAATCAATAAGAATGCAGAAAGAGCAAGTAGAAGAAAAAGTTAAGACAAACAACCCAAAGTTTGAATTTTCATTTCATCATAAAGGAAAATACAAAAGTCGAGATTACATTTAGAAATAACAAAATAAACACCCAAACTACTCTACACCTTCTCTTTATTTCCTATAACTTCCTCAGGAGGTTTTGAGGAAGAGACTGGTTGCTCGGTGGACAAGAGTAGCTGCTCGGCAGGATTAATGGTTGGTTGGGGTTGCTCGAAGCACGATTGAACAGATAGAACATAAAGGACCTGATCCCCAATTATCATGGAAGATTCTTCTGAGGCAGCTTCGTCTTCTTCTTCTTCTCCAAAAGAGGGAGGAGGGCTATGAGTGTGTTGATGAAATAAGTCAGAATCTTCAGCAACTTTTAGCTCTTGTAAGGCTGCTACCCATCCATCCCTAAAGTATTTAAGGCTGGCATATTCCATTTACGAGGACATAGCAGCCAAACATTTATTCCAACCTTTATCCCAGCCTACGCTGAAGGATTTTTTGACTGCCTTCTTTCTTTTTGCCTTCTCCAAGGAGGTCCTTTCCCTAAGGAGCTCCTCGGCAACCCTCAATTTTTCCTCCACCTCTAATTTCCGACGCCCAACTTCCTGAAGTTTAATAACTTCCTTCTCGGCAGACTTGAGTTTAATTTCCAGCTCCTTATTACTTTGCTCGAAGACTTTGTTGCTCTCTTCAGACTCTATCAATTTTTTCTCCAGATCCTTAGAGTCATTCACCACCTGATTTCTTTCTTGCTCGATGGACTTGAGCTGCTTCTCCCAAGGAACTTTATCCTCTTCATACTTCTGACGAGAATCTTTTAAAGACTGGGTTAATCCAGTAAAAGCCTCCTCTACACCTCCTGAGGAAATTGACCACTTGATGGCTTCATCCTTCTTCAGAATAGTGTTGAAACATGTTACCAGCTGGAAAAGGAAAATAACTGTAAGTCAGTACAGGGACATAACATTGAAAAATGAAAGTTTAGATTAGTAATACTTATTGAGGCAATATATTGAGTAGCCAAGGTAGTGACCCTGTCACGAGAAATATTGTCCCCAATACCTTGGACCTCTGGGATAATCCAAGACTTCACCGAGCTCATACCAGAGCTCGGAGGAACAAAAGTGGTAATACCACCTTCAACATTTAAAGACCGAGAGACAGGTTCTGCTGGTCCCTCAGAAGAACTTTTCTTTAATATCCTCGTAGGAGCAGGAACATTCTCAACCAAAGATGTTGTCTTGGTTAGTGAAATAATAATAGCCTCACTTGGAGGAGAAACATCAACAACCTTGCTCGGAGCCATGGGGGCTTCTCGACAACCTTCTTGGCAGCAGCAGGAGAGGGTGCATCAATATTCCTTGCCCCTTCTTCTGGGACATTTGGTTTACTTTTCTTTGCCTCAGAGGAAGACTTATCAAAGAAAGCAGGAACTTTTCTTTTCTTCATTATGTCACCAATAGGAATATTTGACTCTGAAGAGGATCCTTCCACACTAGTATCAGCAGCTGGTACTTGGCCAATTTCAACCACCACTGGACGAGCAGTAAAAGATGAAGTATAGCTCTTGTACTGTAACAAATAAGAGGTCGATCTAATATGTTCCTCGGCAACATATTGGTGCAAACTCCAGATAAGTTTCAAGTGCTTTAAATTAACCTCTGTCTCCTTTGGAGATTTTCTTTTGCTATCAACTGCAAATAATAAAAAGTTAAATGTCAGCGAAACATTTATCATCACAAAGAAAATAAGATTTCAAAAAATAAAGAACAACCTATTCCATTGCCATAAGGGGGACACCTGGGACCCTGATATACATCATCTCCATTTAATGGAGCATGTTGCCAGTTTTTCATAACAACCCCATGCTCAAAGTAATCCCTATTGGCATCTGGAAGATTAACAACTAAAGCCCTATTTAAAAACCTAGTTTTTAAATAAAAAGTACTATCACTGACAGCCCATCTATAACAAAATATAATTTCTGGAATTCCTAAACGGGTTCCATGAATTTGATTTAACCTATGGACTCCATTAACTATTCTCCAGGTATTCGGTGCTATTTTTGCAGGAACAACGTCAAAATATTGACAGAACTCCAAACATAAAGGATTTGGAGGAAAAGAAAAGCCACATTCGGCCACAAAGAGACTTGGGAACCAATGTCCCTCAGCCAAAGAGAAATAGTCAGAAGGTTCAGAAAGTTCCTCCAAAACGACCCATGAAGGAATTGAAAATTCAGTACGAAATTTGTCAAGCTATTAAACAACATAAACCATGATGATCAAATCAAAATAAAAGAGAAGGAATAAGATCTTACAGGAGAAGAGTGAACCAATTGACAACGAACAAGGAAATAAATGAACACACAAGATAGAGAAGAAATGAAAAGTTCAATGACGCAGATTTGAAAAGTGAAAGACGATAGGATTTCTGCCGCGTTTAAATACTTTACCTCGAGAATAGAAAAAACAATGATTACCAAGGCGGACGTTTGCGTATCCGGCGGCTAAAAAGAAGAAAAGGGGCACAAAAATCGAAACTGTTATGGAAATTCAAAATATTTTAAAAAAGCCTGGTACTAAGCACTTAGAACAAGAGATATATACAATGAATGCTTTCCTAAAAACCATACAAACCAAAAATCTAAGCAACAGAATGTTCCATACTTTTCTTCAACATCAAACTACGAAACATTGGGGGCTTCTGTTGATACCAAATTTAGTCTACTGACATGGACCACTCATTTACAGACACGTGTCTGCCAGCATGGAAATTATGTATACTTCTATCGAGCAACCCAAGACCACCGAGCAACTAAGAAGCCACGAGGAACTCAGGTGCCCCGAGAAGCTCGAGCGTGTCGAGCTACTTAGGCGGTCCGAGCAACTCTTGCTCGTCCCCGATCAACTTGAGCGGTGCGAACAACTTAGTCGGTCCGAGCAGCTTAAGCGGTCCGAGCTACTTAGCGTAGAGAGCACTCAAATCAGGGAATCAAAGAGACGACTGCGCATTAAATACTCATTAATATCATACAGATGTACATGTCTACTGGAATAACAACGCGTTGTCCTTTCATTTGTACAGCCTCATGGCTATAAATATATTGTAACATCCTTATTAGCAGGGGACTCGGAATTTCTTGGTAAATCCATTATCGAGAATCTGCAAACAGTCATTAATAACAAATACAGTGGAAGTAGGCCATTCTTACAAGGCTGAACCACTTTAAAAATCTTTTGTGTTATTTATTTTTATCTGTGATTGATAAATTAGAGATAATCTAATTTTTTACATCAACAGCCATAGTGGCGACTCCGCTGGGGACTTTCATTCATAAGAGGGCTAGACTTTGTTTGCATGGGTGTTATTATTTTCTGCTTGGGTGCATATGCACCTACCTCTATGTTTTCTTTTTTTTTTCCTCTATTATTTATTGCATACATCTACATCATGCTTATATCACATCTCACGCACTCCTAACTCACACACTTGTAGATACTTTCCATGTACACTTCACATTACTTACACATAGGATCACTTATATCCACATATTGCACTTAGAATATCCATGCTTAGGTGTCACTAACATATACCTCCACTTATCACACTGGTATATATCCATGCTGACTCACACTTGTCACACACCACTTATAGTTGATCCATGCTTAGGTTCACTACCACACACTCACTTGTAGATATTCACACATCACTCACTCTCACATATCCATGCTTAGCGTAATCTTCATGCCCCCTGTTAGATTTATTTTTTATTCTTGTACATTCTTTCCTATTAGTACAATACTCATCATGCTAAATAAAATACTCTCTTCATAATATGCTAATCAAGAATCATTAATTTTGCACACTACAACACCAAAGAGCATGGCTATTGACCAAGTTTTGTCCTGTAACTGGGGGGTCACTTTGTGATGGGCGCTGGTCCGGCAGGTTACAGTTAGCCTAAGAAATATGACTCTCACCTTCCATTGGCCAAGTACCTTCGATGTATATCGAACAGTCCCCCCCGCATCATACCTCTTGACCGAAGTCATGACGGGAGTTATATAGTAGGGAACTCGTTCACGTACGTCGAGTATATCAAATTCTCTCTCACACGTACTGTCCCCATGAGGTATATAGTGAGGCAATTCATGGACACTCAGGTATATCAAATGGCTTGTCCACACATACCGATTGCCCTCAAAAGCAAGACGTATGTCGTGGAAGTCATTCCAAAGGAGGGAACCCTTCTAATTAACCGAACAACTAAATACCCTCATATATGCATCAAACCTAGGGCACTCATATTTAGTTTGTCGGTTACTACCTGAAACTCTGTCGAAATGCCGGCATGCGATAAGCACCCAAAAGTGTATATTTTATACCCGGAATAGACATATTTTAGTTGCTAATTCTCGACAATAATGGTCTTATATGCTTAATTGTATACTGTGCAGGATTGATTGCAGTTGTGGTGTCAAAAGTGTTATTAGTAACACAATTTTACCATTACTAAATATTGGATCCGAGTTGGGATCATCTTCGAATTTGATAATGTTTTTTTATAAGAATTTTTTATAATGTTAAAGAATTTGTTGGATATTATTTGTTTTATATGAGATAGTTAGATAGAGGGTTTAATCATAGAAACCTAATCAAGTTGACACCCTAGTGAACTAAGACCGCTATCAGAATGTAACACCCCGTATTTTTATTAACTATTTTTATTAATTAATTGGAAGTTTCGAGAAAAATAAATTTTTGAATTTAATAATTTTTATTGGCTAAATATGTTGGTTATGATTTTAGAAGAATAAAACTTCAAGCGGAATTAAAATCGGAGTTAAAATGGATTTTATATTGATTTTACAATTTTTGTCCCTTATAATTTTTTTGGTTGAACTGTCAGATTTTAGGCATGATCGATCGATCGATGCCTGGGGGTAGATCGATCAACCCTCCTAGAAAACGTCAACATTAAGCTATTTTTAGTATTTGTGTAGGATTAGGAATCCTAATAACTATATAACCTTGTTAATCCGTAGGGGGACTTTTAATAATCACTTTTTCTCCAGTTTTTCACCAGAGAACACTTCCAAATATTTTTCCTCTCACCCATAATCATCAACCTTCTTCATTATCAAGCTTTTTGTCACAAGTTTTTGGGAGGCTTAATTAGGGTTTAATTAAGTTGGTTCAAGAACACTCTTTTGCTAATTTCACGTAAGGAATTCAGATTTCTAATCAGATTTTCAACACGATCTTTACAGGCATGAATACTCTATTTTTTTTCCTTTAGTACTATGCGTTTTAAGTGTTGCCTAAACACTTAATTACATGTTTTCTTAAAAATAATTAGTAACTTAATTAGAAAAAGTGGATACTAATTATGGGGCTATTTTTATAAAATCTTTTAATCTGAATAATATTCATAACCCTTTGGGTACATAGGATTCATGAGTGATTTTGGGTTTTATTGGTGTAGGTTGCATGTAGAAAAACCCTAGCTTTAAAATAATTGACTTTTGGGCGTATAACTCATGTAATACATGTAGAGATAATAAAATTTGGTCTTTGATGTATATATGATGAAAACTTGGTATATTTAATTTAAAATAATTAAATGAGATCATTTGGGTATTGTTGACATTGTGATAATTAAATTAAAGATTTAATTGAATTGGACTATCATGCGCAGTTTTATACGTTGACTAATTATTCTTGTTGGTATTATTAAATATCATTGTGACGACGGGTTGTTGGGTATTATTTCTCTCCCTATATTTTAGAATGCCTTCTAGGAATGGGACTAGTGAGGGAAATTATCACGGTTTTATCATGTCGGGGGTGGGCTGATTTTTATTACTTTATCGTCGTTACGCTAGTCTAGGTATGAGACTAGGTTGAGATTTATGTTAGAAAATCCTCCTATACATAGGTTAGGACGTATTGATAGCTTGGGGACCCTTAGGTATGGGACTAAGGGGTATTTTGAGGATCTCACATCGATAAAAGGGTGGGGTAATTTATAAATTGTGAATTGAGAAATTGAGAACTAATACCTAAGATAATAAGACGAGTATTAAAATATATTGGCAACATAATCAGCGAGGGCCGACAGTTTAAACGGGCCAGCCGACGTTTTATATCGTGTCGTGTGTGGAACCTTGTCAATCAGCGAGGGCCAACAGTTTAAACAGGCCAGCCGGCGTTTTGACGAGGGGATGTGTATTTTGGTGGAGAAATCACCCGAGGCGGGAGGACCGCCATAATAAAATGAGGTTATAATAAAAGTTGGTTAATTTAATTAAATTAACATCGTGGGACTTGGGAGTTTAAAATCATATTTGTGTGCCTTTATAAATGGGATTTTTACGGGTAGTTAGTGGTTTATATTTATTGCGTTTAAATTAGTCCGTTTAATTTAAAATATTCTATTGTGATATTTATTGCGTATTTTGCTATTGTCTGGATTCAAGCATCCTATCTGAGGGGAGTAGTGTGTATTCTTGCTCGGGGCTTTGGCTCTGACCCATGCGTTGACTAATTTCAGGATTAGAATTGGAGAAGTTGCATAAGATTTTTGGAGATTATCATTTGGAGGTGCAGCTGGAGCAGATTTACTTTGTTGTTTTGTTTTAGCTTAGACTTTCCTTTCAGTCGCATTTCATTATGAGACTCAGTTTAGAGAGTTATTGGGCCATTCGGTTCCAAAGTTGATTATGGGATTTATTTCAGTTATTCGGAGTTGGATCTTTATTCAGATTTTTAATTAATCATTATTGGAGATTGGATTTTTGAAGTTAGCATGTGATCGATCTTTTATCGCTTAGTTGTTTATGATCATTTGAGGTTGATTCAATTATTTATCTTATGGACTGATTTATTTATGTCTCATATCTGTCTCATACTAAGAATGGTATTTTATTTACTCACCCCCAACTTAGTTTTGATGGCGGCCGACGCCAGAATTAGGCGGGGTGTGACACAGAACTCCATTAAATTATACTATATACATATAAGTAACTGGGAAAACAATGCATACTTACCTTGATATTCAGTAACATTGATTGTTTGCCATGTACTTCTATATATACCCGGAACAATAAACAGATCGATAAAAAATATATTACATCATTAGAAGAATACATGAGCACGAAGCTCAGACTCAAGAATAAAGTCAATGTCCAATCTGATCAAACTTTATCTCATTATTACTCATTCGTTTTTCAATCCCCGCCCCAACAATTCAATAACCAGATTGAAGTAAAAATAAAATCATTCAGAAGGACAAGTTCCTATTTTTTCTCACAAATGTTTAATAGACGACAAAACACATTTACCAAGTAACCAAATGATAGTAGATACAATGATATATATATATATATATATATATATATATATATATATATATATATATATATATATATATATATATATGTATATATATATACAATCCTGCCCTTTTGCGGACTAGTCCGCATTTTAAGAATGCGGACCGAACATGTGTCACCTAGCGGTGAGCCCAGAAAAGAGAGAGAGTGCCTATAATTTAGGCGATAATTTCTAGGTGCATGGTTAGGTGACACATGTCCGGTCCGCACAAGAGCATTAATATATATATATATAAATTGTGTGCTCAGTTCTGTCCACACACAAGAAGACACACTGTGATAAAGAGAGGTCGCTGTTGCAAAGAAAAGAAATTAATTTGAATACCTTTTTGTAGTTATGCACATGAGTCAAGCTTTCATCGATAGTCCAACTCTTAAAATGGCCAAGAACCACCTCCTAGTCATTGGACCACGATTCATAAAAGAGACTGTTCGAATTTCATAACGTATTGCTTCTAGTTGAGCCACTATATCTTGTAGTTCTTTATGTACCTGGAAAAGAAAAGATAGGTAACCAAATACGAAAACATTGAAATTCTAATACTAGCTCTACAGGAGACAGACACAATATGAAACCTCAAAACATATAATGAAACTTATATGGCAATAAATGAGTGATTATCGCCAAATGCAATGGGCCTTCTTGAGTGTGAGTATGCACAATATTCTACCTCAGATATTGCAGTATCTTTTAGGAATGAAGAAACTGAAACACCAACTCCTTTCCCTGCATAAGTATCGATATTGTTACAGTTCAATGATGTATTATATGCATTTTGTTTTTCCTTAAAAGAAGGTAATTTAGGTTCAAATCTCTCACATCATAAATGTCAATCGCCTGTGAGTGCGAATATCAGTGTTTGAATATGATTAACACCAATAAATATATAATCACGTGCGTACATATATATTATGAAAAATGTTATTTATACTTCTTCCATCCTCAATTACTAGTTCACTATTTCTTTTTTGGTTATCCTCAACTAAGAGTCACTTTCCTTTTTAGTTGAATGGGCAAAACGTCACAATATTGTCGTGTTGATCATGGCCATTAATCAGTGGTATCCTAAATAATTGTGAAGTCATATAGGAATTCTTAAATTGGGACGGAAAGAATATTTGTGTAATAAGTCTATTTGATATAGTTAAACCACATCAAAATAACATATGTTGACAAAACCTCATGTCTTGTGATGAAACACTTTGAATTGAACATAAAAACTACCAGAATGAGGACTAACAACAAAGTGACTATAACAAAAACAAAACAAACTAAAGCTATATTTTTATTGAAAAAGGCGTAGGCTGGTTGGTATAACAATGTAGATACATCTAAAATAACTACAAGCCAAGTTATAGAATCTGACAACCACAATGAAACTTATAGTTTATAACAGGTCAATCTAGAAATAAATAAACAAAAAAATTCATCACTATTTTGTAAGAAGTGTTGAATTTAATAAGTTTTAATTTATCTATTTCTTTATGGAATTTCAACAAACACTCAATATTCACATATATGACCAAACGGAAATTAACAACTCAAAACCATTAGAAACAATCTCAAAACTACAAATCACACTGTCAGCTACTCCTCTTTATTCATAATGGACATAAATTTAGATGAAAACAGATGAAGAAAAACACCGTCTCCTCGATGAAATTTACCGCTCCATCAACGAATCAAACGTCAATGAAGAGAGATAAATCAATAAATAACGTGAAGTGAAAATTTTGAGTCTTAGAAGAGCGATCGTGAAAGGTAAATGGATCGAAAATCGTAGAAATATTGTTATTACATCAAATTCGAGCTCTTCGGAGTTAATGTTTTCATTTGAAATAGACTAATCTAAATCGAAACGTAAACAAACTCAGAATTGCGATTTTTGTCGATCAGAGAAAATAAAGAACTATGAGCAAACTCTGAAACGCGAAACACGTTTTATGAAAACAACGAAATCAAGAGCTTTGAAAATGTACGAATATCTAAAGAAGGCGAAACAACCGATCTCACCAGGCGGTAAAATTTTTATTTTTCTACATTCTCTATTCAATTCAAGAAATTCGAAACCGAATAAAAAAGAATCAAGATCAGTGAAGGATTCAATTACGTGTTCAATAGTTTCTTCATTTTCGAGATCCTATTTGGGTAATAAAACTCATTTGAGTGGTAATGACGAACCCTGGTAGTGGCCGACTTACTATGATTACGATCGGTGAAGGATTAAATTACCCAACTTACTATGATCAAAGAAATGATGAACCCTGGTAGTGATCGCTGGATTACCGGACTCCCTATTTTTGACGATTTTTCTCCATCCCTTTCCACTACAAATCCTCCATCCTGCAACATTGGGGACTGCAATAAATAGAGAACAAGAGTATATTAGGGAGATACCTTAACATTTACCTAATAGAACTAATAATCGATAAAATAAAAGTTGGCTTGAATTCAAATCACAACTACCCAATAGAACTAATAATCGAAATTAACATGTGTGCATCGAGTGTGTGATATATGTATAATGATTGCAGTGGCTTAATCGTAATAATTAACATGCCCAACAATGGTATACTCATCTATTATGCAACTTATCATGTTGCAGGGGCTGAATCTTACATGAGAAACTGGATGCACATAGATTAGAGTCCCTAGTCTTCCAACCATAACCTGAGAATACCATTGGACAGTTAACAAGGAGCTTGTCAGAACATCTCCCCCCATATTATTACAGAACAAAAAGTAACAAACATAAAGAAATTGCAACAAATATGACGTGTACAATCACTACACTACATACATTTTGAGATTTTGGATTCATGTAGGCCGACCCTGTTTGAACTGGATGATATTGACCCGCATATCTAATTGGTTGTGTCCTGCCTGCTTCCCATGTGTCCAACAATCTATGGCCAAAAAGAAAATCTAGTAAATTTTTTGAAATAAATTTAACATCGGATAGATTAATTGGAGTAAATATTTTTTACTTGCAGCTAATATGTATCCATAAAAATCTATACAAAAGGCCAACTAACAAACAAATATCTAACAAAACGTTAGATTCACAAAAAGAGTGAAAACACTTGTACACAAAGCATATCGTTAGTAGATAAGGAAAGACCATATCATTCTACAGTAATATATCTTAAACAATCAATGACACAACATATTTATGGATACATATCTAGTGGTTGATTAAGAGAAACTCCATATGACTTTTAAAATGGGTTATATTTTAACTTAATGGATTAATTGGATTTTACTATAAATTAATTCATTTGGGTTTTATCCGAATTGTGAATATTAAAATGGATGATTCTGAATATTACTTAAAGATATTTAGGTAATATATGAATGTGATGTCATTGATATGACGGTGTGATATAAAATCGGTAATTTAAATTTTTAGTCAGACGCGGTATGGGACGTGTCGGGACTAATTTATTAAATTAAAAAGAAAATTTATTTTCTATCGACCTTATAGTCATTTCGACTGCGTCGTTGCGTCCGGAAGGTTCGAAATAGTCAGAAAAGTCTATTTGGATGTTAATTTTGAGTCTCGGGTCATTTGGAAATGAAAAGACAACCCAAAAGGGCATTTTGGTTATTTTTACAAGGGGAATGAATAGTGATTTCGGGTTTTGTCTTATTATAAGTATTTGGAGATTAGTGTATGTAAAAGTCATCTTCTTAGAGAGAGTGGAAGGTTGCTTGGAAAGAAAAAGAAGTTTGCTTGGGAAGGAGGAGAACCAAAGGTCAAAGGTCACCACCACCATCACCACCTGTGTTATTCAACTCCAAAGGGTCAGATCTTCATTAGAGGCAAGTGTTTGATATTTTCAATTTAAGTTCGTATATTGTCCATGTTAGGATAGTTATAAAAAAGAGATGATTTTCATGCTTGGAAGATGAAAGGATATAGTTGTTAATGGATTTTTGGAATCTAAAAATATATAGGAATTAAAATCATGTTGTAGTTAGTTAGTAATCCAATAAATATTCATCAATCTGTGGAAGAAATTCTGAAAATAATTTAGTGTTCTTGAAGATAATATGTTGATAATTTTCTGGAAAAAGAGGCAAAAACGAGTGGAATGAGAAGAGCCAATTTGGAATGTTTAGATCTTCTTTTTGAGTGCATTTGGACGAGATTTAAGAAAAACTCAAAACACATACCTGACTCAATTTTTCGTGTAGAATCCAAATCTGAAGTCGGATTGATGATTTGAATAATTTTTGGATCTGATTTTTCTGAGTATTTAAAATATGAGAATTCATGATGTTGTTTCTTTTTAATGTTGGTTCTTATCCCAAAACTTTTGTAGATCTTCGGTGATTATTAATTGGATATTATGGGACTTAGAGAAGATCAGTAAGCCCTAGTTAAGATTTGAATTAATTTGATTGGGATTTAATTGATTAGAATTATGATAATTAAAGTTAAAGAGATTTCGGTTGCTAGATTCATGTGTTGGATTCTAATCTGTTTGTATGAGGATTAAAGATAGTTCAAGTAGGGATGATTTAATATAACACCTGGGTATCCTTAAGTTTATAAGAGGGTTTAATCCTAAGTGAAAGAAGATGTGTTTATAAGAGATTTGAAACTATCGGTTTTAACCTTAATTGAAAGGAGAACTAAACTCGTAGTAGTTCGGGAGAAATAATGTTATGGACCAGTAGGATATTAGTGACTTCTTACTGAATATATATTGAGGAAAAACCTATTTGAATCTTGTGTATTGAGTGAGGGTAGCCTTAGGGTTACAATTTGAATATCAAGGACTGAGTTTAAGCTCATTATTGATTTCGCAAGGACGGAGTGTAATACAAGAGCGTAGTGGTATGGCTCCTGGATAGAGATGGGAGTTTAGAACACATTTGGTTGAAAGAAGGTATGAGGTTATCCCAATCGCATAGTTGAAGTTGTCGGACCTCCTCGATCGACAAAGTTAAGTAGTAGTGTATTGGAGGGGTTCCTTGTTTGGATTTCGCTTTGCGAGACGCTCCGCGCATGAACCTTAACGACGTCGGGAGTGGAGAGATGTTATAGGATGCGAGGATAATTAAATTATGAAGTAAAGATATGACATTTTAATACGTGGGATTTAAAGAGATATAATGCTACGTAAGGGAATAATCTAAGGTTAATGTGAGTACCTTGTTGTTAGTATACTATAGGTATGATAATACCTATTTGATTGATTAATGATTATGTGTATGACATACCTAGCTTACTTGCTATCGGTGGGAGGTTTACGCGTGAGGGCAGTCATATCCTGATGAATCCATGGGATCTTTGATTTGTCGCTCGATAATATAGGTCTATGAAAGACTTATCGGGGAGTTGATAAGTCCGCTGACTATGGGTACGTAGGTATGTGCGTGACCCATGGGTATGAGAACTATGTTCACCTCCAATGATTGTGTTGTTGTTAATGGTTCGAGGTATCCTCACCGAACCTTTTGTCCCCTTTTCGACGACCAGCGATATTGGGACATGATAGCAGAGTAATGCATTGCACCGCAGCTGTGACTCGGGGTGCCGTATTATATATGAATATATATATATATAATGGATTAAATGAATGAATGTATATTTATTATGGTTAAATCTATCTACGGTGATAATTGTAGATAACGGTGAATAGAGAAAGATAATTGAATTAAGTTAATGAATGTTTATTGAAAAACTTAATTCATATTAATGAGAAATGATTCACGTTAATGAGAAACGATGAGAAATGTAAATGAATAATAATGTGACGTATGGTATGGGACATATGGGGATTATGATATTGAGATGAAATTATAATATGGAGACTAGAAAAGAGGAACCATTAACTAGGAGGTTAATAGGAAACGTTAAGTGTGCACTCTAGTTGAGAGGTGAGAATGGCAAGTGAGAGTTGGGTCTAACATGTACATAATAAAAGATTTATTGCACTTGTTAAATACTTACTGTTTTAAAAATCATTTTCACAATCGGGCTCTGACCCGTTTCCTTGCATATTTTCTTTTCTATTGTATCTTCTATATCAGGTGTCCAGCAACAGGGACGCCAACCTTAACGGATTATGACAGGCTATGGATTTATGGAGTTTTGCTTAGACGCCTATCATCATTTGATTCACAATATTCTCTTAGTAGGGCATGTCGCCCAAAGGATTCAGTTATCTTCTTCTATCGGGGTCAAATACTCTGGTATTCGTGTCATTTTTAATACATTTGATATTGTTGGGATTACTGTAATGGATTAATATTATTTGGGAATGTTTATTCTAATTGCATTCAAATTATTTTGTGTTATCTAATTGGTTATCAGTGTTGTAGAATAAAATGTGTTGTGTTATTCTTAAACTGGAAATGGATTTTGTTAAATTAAAATTTGAAAAGTTTTTAACACCAGCTTAATTGAGTATTGGGTGAGTTGTAAATGTTTTCTACAGTGATGCTAAGAATGAGCCAACTGTATATTCTGTTTTAATTTGGTATGGGACTGGCCACCCGGTATTTAATTAGGCGGGGTGTTACAGAAACTACCAAGTGTAATGATTCTTCTTATTACCTGAATTAACTAGGCAAACTTCCTGTAATTGAGCCTCTTAACAATGGGACACCAAACTCTTCACTTCATAATAAAAATTGGATGATATAAATCAGGTTTTGACATAAAACAAACAGTGATAACTTTCTTTGCACCTCCCTGGAAATCAACCACATGAACAAAAAAAAAATAAAAAATTGAATGATTTGTTGAAATTATAATGAGAACCTACTAATGTAATATGATTCAAATAACAGAAAATCATGACGTCATGCACCTTTGTCCTTTTCATCTTTGTCCTTATCAAAAGAAAACTCATGTGGACTCAATAAAAACTTGGCTCTAGCCTCGCCCCATGGGATCTCCTCTGGCCATAATCACCACCATTAAAGAGGAGTGATATGGAACTACAATAAGAGGGACAAACTTTAATGAAGGCATTCTTATCAGTTCAACAAACTCAAAAGTTGGAGTAGTTTGGGCTAGGCATTTTCAAAAACACGTAGTATGCAAAAGTTTACCTAATGAGGTACCTGTATCCACAATTCACATATAGAATAAACCTAAAGCAAGGCACATATCAAGCTAGTACACTTTAGAACATGGGGTTGTAACCCCATTAGAATCAATCAATTAGGTGTCAATTAAAAAGAAAAAACATAGATCTTGAAAAAAAAATAGAGATTGAATTTATTCATCATCTTCTATTGTAATATGAAGCTTTGTTTTTGTACATGAACAAAAAACATAAAAATTACTATGATACATTTGTTTTAGCGAGGATATGAGGTATCTCAGTTTATTTATTCATCATCTTCTATTGAAATATGGAGTTTTGTCTTTTTTCGTCATTTCTTCATAAAGAGAGATTAGGGTTACCTGTTGTTAATCGTCGTTTCTTCAGAAGATGAACTGAGTTGAAGAAGAAAGATTAGTTGTTTGAGAGAAGAAGAATGGTGGGAGGGGTAAATTCTTCAAAAGTGTAAATTCTGTGAGGATTGAGAGAAGAAGAATGGCGGGAGGGGTGTGAAATTAGGTCTTCTTTTGGGAGGGAAAAATGGAGGGTGAAATGAGTAGGGAAAACGTATACGGGCTTCTCTTTTTTTTTTGAAAAGTGTTAAATAATTTATACACCATTTAACCTTTTTTTTTATTTGTAAACTCAAATTAGTAACAATTAAACTAAATTAGTAACGGAAACTTATTGTTACAACTAGTAACAGTAAAATAGTGTTAGTAATAAAAAAATTGGTCTGTTACTAAAAGCTTGTTTTGGTGTAGTGTCACTTTATGATGGGCGCTGGTCCAACAGGTTGCAGTTAGCCTAAGCAATATGACTCTCACCTTGCATTGGCCAAGTACCTTCGATGTATATCGAACAGTTCCCCCTGCATCATACCGCTTGACCGAAGTCATGACGGGAGTTATATAGTAGGGAACTCGTTCACGTACGTTGAGTATATCAAATTCTCTCTCACACGTACTGTCCCTATAAGGTATATAGTGAGGCAATTCATGGACACTCAGGTATATCAAATGGCTTGTCCACACATACCGATTGCCCTCAAAAGCAAGACGTATGTTGTGGAAGTCAGTCCAAAGGGGGGAACCCTTCTAATTATCCGAACAACTGAATAACCTCATATATGCATCAAACCTAGGGCACTCATATTTAGTTTGTCGGTTACTACCTGAAACTCTGCCGAAATGATGGCATGTGATAAGCACCCAAAAGTGTACATTTTATACTCCGAATAGACGTATTTTAGTTAATAATTCTTGAAAATAATGGTCTTTTATGCTTAATTCTATACTATGCAGGCTTGATTGCAGTTGCGGTGTCAAAAATATTATTTCAAGACAAATTGCATCAAGAATGGAACTAATACCCTGTCCCGTAACCTCACCCGAGCCTAAACCTGTCCCTAAACTTACCCCAAGCCCGTGTGTGTTTAATTTGTGCCTTTTAATTTTTTTTAGATTTTTAGTTCGTGTTGTTTTTATTTTTAGAGTTTATTTTAAATTAATTTAGAATTTCTAGGTTTTATTTTCAATTTTTCTAATTTATTTTTAATTAGTGTATTTTTATCTTTATTTTGATTTTTATTAGTTTTTAGTTTTTAGTCTTATTTTATTAGGATTAATTTTGTAGGAATTCATTTATTTTTAGTTTCATTAGATTTTATATTTTCTTTTTAGGGTTTTAGTTTTAGTTTTAATAAATTTTTATTTATTTATTTTAAGTTTCATTGTTTAATTGAGTCTTTATTTTATTTTTATATTTTTTGGTTTTTTAGTTTTCTTTTTAGTGTTATTTGTTTTTAGGGTCCAAATTAAACACACACACACAAAGTTATCCTACAACTCATTCACACCCAATTCCACACACCTAAAATACACACAAACCACACACTCACCCTCACACTATCATTTACACCCTCACCACACCAAAGCAAACCCAACCCATCTTCCACTCTCTCTCCTACCTCCATTAACACAACTTCAAACTTCTTCTCTCTCATACCTCCAAACCCACCATATCCACATACCCACAAACCCATTTCTCATCTCTCAACCAACTCAACCCCCCCAACCCCCTGCCCATTTAAAACCCGATGGACCCCTGACCTAAAACCGGACCCTAACCCGTCGCCCCCACAACCCATTTTTCTATCCAGCCTCCTGCCCCCATTCAAACTTCGGTGCCGGAAACCCAAGCTGAACCCGCGTCCCATTACCTCGAAGCCTGTCGATCGTACCTTAGCAACAATCCAAACCCACCTCCGGACGAAACTTTTCCGACCTATCTCCTGTTATGCCTGACCTCCAATCCGGCCCGATTCCATCTCCACGATCCATACCTGCGCAGCCCAATCCGGACCTCCTTTAACCCGTGAAACACGAATACAACCCGAGACCAATTTGCCAAAACCAAAATCATTTTTGCCTACCTGCTTTTGTCCAAGACCAGGTCAAAAATAAAATCTAAATTAAAACAATGACCCACATGTCTTTAAGATCATTTAACCCAATTCTTATATTACCCCCAATACCTTTCACCTGCCAATTCCCAAACCAAACAAACAAACCAAATAACAAAACCCTTTTACACCTCATGTATTTAAAACCACTTAAACCTCATTTTACCAAAATACCCCCAACACTTATCCCACATGTTCTCATCTATTTAAGTCCAAAATACCCTTATTCCCTCACCATGCTCCTCTCACCATTTTCATGCACACTAAAATATAAACTCTCCAATTTACCCCTAGCCTCCATGTGCACCATATAAATTGAAGACTTGGGGTCATTTACAAAAGATCTCAAATTTAGTTTTTAAGCTTGTGTGATAAAATTCTCTCCATCCCTCTATGTTGAGTATTTGCATTTTTAGCAAATATCCCAATATAAAGGTGTGTAGTGAAATTTATCTCTAGGATAAATTCAACCCCACCCCTCTATAATGAATTTTTGCATTTTTAGCAATTATTTCAAAATAGATTGATGTAGTTGAATTCATCCATTATGGGAGGTAAATTCTAATCCATTCCTTTATGTTGAGATTTTGCCTTTTTAGCAATTATCTCAATATAAAGTAATGATCTAGAATTTATTTCGTTGGATGAGTTCTAATGTACAATTTTATAACATTAGGATTTGCATTTTTAGCAAATCTCTTTTATTATTTAATTGTCCATTATGAATTCATCCACTATCCTTTTTATTTTTATTTTGTAGTTTTTATTTTATATTCAATAAATACATTAATGAGGGATTGTGATTTAGAGAATTTTGATATATAATTGAGAGATTGTTGATGTAATTGAAGATTCCATTCCAATTCAAGGCTTAAATGGGTTTGATCTATTCCTCTTTAATTCCTCCAATCCTCACATGCTTTCATTTGCTTACTTTTATTTTTATTTTTGGATGATGATTATTGAGGGCTAATCTCCCATTAATGGGATGTATTTTGAAGCCCTCATGAGTCCAATTTAGTTAGTTTACTTTTTAGCACAATTTTTTTACCTCATTTTTTTATTAGCTTTTACATCTTAGTTAGTACTCTAAAAATTAGTATATAGTTAGTTAATTAATAATCCCTTGAAAAATCCATAAAAAATATAAAAAACAAAAAATAGAAAAATATAATAAAATTCAAATGAGTTACACATGTCTTCTCATATTTTATGTTTCACCCTTAGATTTGGATTGACTCCCTTACTTACCCTCTACACTAGTTTTGTTATATTTTTGTAGGTTCAAGGGAATTTTGATAGAAAAAGGAATTGCAACAACGACAAAAATACATAAGAGATGGCAATTTCTAAGTTATCAAATGGCGCCGTTGCCACCCAAATTTTCGTGTGATTTTATTTTTTTTCCAAAACGGGCCCCTGTCCATAAGCCTGGTAACAAGTCAAACCGTGTTTTACATATTTTTCAAACCCAATTTTCCCAGGCTCGGGTTCCATCTAGCATTTTTTTTTGCATTTAGGTAAACTTAATACAAGTGAGAATATAATAATAATAATAATAATAATAATAATAATAATAATAATAATAATAATAATAATAATTTTTTCTCTTTCCTTACCAAAAGTGTCAAAAATATTTCCCCCTCTTTTATAAAAAATCAAAAGCATTTTCCCTCCCTTTTACCATAAATATTTTTCCTCCTTTTTACCCCAAAACATTTTGTCCTCATATTCCCCCCCCCCCCCCAAAAAAAAAAGTGCCAAAAATATTTTCCTTCCTATAATAAGAAGTCTTTCCCTCCTCTTTTGTAAAAATAAATTCGAATCTTTCTCTTTCTCAGGTCGATCGCCTACCCGACCCTTAGTTCACTCACTACTTCCTTCGAGTCCGGATTCCACCTTCATCCGCTTTCAATGGAAAACACCGATCAAGTACCAAATGGGCATCCAAATTCGATGGAGGTTCTATCCCAACTCACTGCCAAGATTGGCAACCTTCAAACCGAGGTTCATGAGATGTAACGAAACTGGATCCCTGTTCCCAAAGAGGTCAAGGTCCTCTTCCCTCGCACCATGGGCCCGCCTTCACCTGAGCCTATTTGGGTCCTCGGGTAATATCAGGACGTTCCTCGTGACCCTCTTGCTAATGGGCCATTGCCAGCTTAGCTCCCTATGCCGAATCTCGCCCAACCATGGGATAACCTACCCATACCCGTTGATCCGAAGGAAGAAGAATTGAACAAGGTCAAGGAAGACCTTAAGATGTTGACAAAGAAGTTTGATCAAGTCAAAATATCTGGGAATCATTTGTATTACACACATATATCTCCCTATCCTAAAGCAAGGTTGTCGAAAATGTTCAAGATGCCTAACATTGAGAAGTTCGGGGGTAGTGGTCCCCCCAATTGTTCATCTCCGAAGTTACCACCAAGCCATGACTCTCCTAGGTGCCTTCAAGGAAATAATATTTTAGATGTTCCAACAGACTTTGAAGGACAACGCTCTTCGCTAGTTCTTATCTCTCGAGGAGTCTAGGATTCGCAGTTAGGAAGATGTTGCCCACGAATTCATGTCACAGCATAAGTATAACGAAGAGTTAGAGGTTATCCTTCGTGATTTATAACTTCTCGAATAGAATCCTGAGAAATTTGTCAGTAGCTTCATAGAAAGATGGAGAGAGAAAGCGACCACCATGACCAACCGACCTTTCGAAGATGAGCAAGTTAGTAAAGTGAAGAAGAACTTCTTACCCCATGTCTGAGAAATAATGTATGGACAGTACTACCCCCATTTTCGAGCCCTCTAGGAAGCAGGAATAGAGATTAAAAAAGGTCTTGCCAAGACAGAAGTTGACCCAAAGAAAGTATCCGGATAGTTCATTCCCAAAAAGTACGTGAAGCCTCCCAATACTGCAGTTTCAACCATCAATAACATCTCTCAACTTATTTCTTCATGGGCACCATAAAACCGCCTAACCCGATAAAAAAGGAATATACCGAGCTTCAAGCTCCCTATCCAAAGTTTACCAAACCCTTTTAAGCCAAAACCTTATCAAGCCATTGAACCCTCATCCATTACCAAACCCACTTCCCAAAAATTTCAAACCAGAGGCCCATTGCGATTTTTACTAAAATGTCGGCCACATCACCGATCAGTGTTTTCACCTCCAAAATGTAATCCAAATTTTTATTGAGTGGGGTATCATCGCCCCACAAGCCAATCCTAAACCTAATACTACCCACAATCCACTCCCAAATCATGAAAATGCCATCTTCTTATAAGAAGACCCAAAATTTGATACCTCTGCCCAGATTGTACTATGTAAATTGCCCATCATACCCATATATTCCCCCAAACCCCTCTAAGTTTGTCTATATTTTCTCCTATATCCTACCTGTTTTTCCGATCAGGCCTTGTCACTTATTATTAGAGCATGCATTTCTATTCGTACCCGTTTCGGAGGGAAAAATATGGAATTATCAGCAGTATTGAACCAACTTCTAGAGTTCGGGCTGAAATTTCCCTCAAAGATAACCATTGACTGCCAGAGATTCAGTACGCTATTCTTGAATGCTCGAATATGGGCTCGAAAGTTAGATACTTGGATGACACCAATCGATGAAGTCAACTTAGATGATGTCGTCCAGATCATGGCAGACTCAATCCGGCAGATTGGTGAAATTTGTAGTATGTTCGAGATATTTAATGCTTTGAAACTACAAGGGTGCCTGGTCCGTTCAATTCTACATCTCCCCGTTAAGTGGGAGGATCTATACGAAGAGACTTTTGAGGTTATGGAGTGTATTGACTTCTCGTGAAAAGATGACGTCATTGCCACTGGATAAGGAAACAAATTCGATAGTTCAGATGAAGAGCAGAACCTAGAAAAGACTAGCCCAATAGTCAATATATGTGGAATGATATCATTTGAAGAGCTGCTAGGAGAGATTAACAAGGTGGCTGAACAACCCGAGATAGATGAGGAAATAGAGTTTCTATTTTTCCCCTCTTTTATGAACCATATGACTAGATCAGGGAGGCATTACCAACTTCCAAACTCGCCATCATCAGCGATCGACAGGGGAAAAGGTGTTAAGAAACTTCCTATGCCAGAAATGAACCTAGAGGAGAGAAAGATCCTCGATCAGTTGAAGAAAACCCAGGCTAATATCACTATGTGGGGACTCTTTATGTCTTCTCAGCTGCACCAAAATGCCTTGATCAAACTACTCACCGGGCCCACGGTCCCTCTTTCCACCACACTAGAAGAATCAGTGAATCTGATCGAATATTTATCCTCTACTAGAATGATTTCCTTCTTTGAAGAATAAATCCCTAAGTTTGGACCAAATCACAACTATGCTCTCAATATCTCTGTCGAAGTCATGGGAAAGACCGCCCCACTTTCACTTCTCGACAATGGTTCAGCTCTTAATGTTTGCCATTGTGAACCCTTAATTACTTGGGACTGAAAGTGAGCAACCTTGATCCAACCTCTGTCGTGGTGTGCGCTTTTGATAATACCCATCGGGAAGTGATGGGATCCATAAAGCTCACAATAGGGGCTGGCCCTATAAATCCTGTTATTGAATTCCAAGTCATCTATATCTTGACTTGTTTCAACTTGTTACTCGAACGACCATGGCTCTATAGTATCAAGGGTGTATCTTTTTCCATCCATCATAAACTAAAGTCCTTCGCTAATGGGTAGGTCATCACCATCTTGGGTGACGATGATAATACTGAGAATGCAAGCATCAGTAATATGGTACTAAAGATACAACATGGGCCAAATGATATGCTTCTGTCAGGTTTTCGAGTTGAACCACTTTTACTCCTAATAAGGTATGATTTCAAAGATAGAGTTTGTCCAGAACACAACCCTCATGGCAATGTCAATGTGATAAAGATGTTTAAGAACGTGCACTTTATGCCCGGACTGGGCTGGGATGATGAAAACAGGGTATACTTAAACCCGTAGTAATGAAGAAAGCTTTATGACTTAGGTTATCAACCATCAATAGAGGAACACAAAATGCTCCGCCAACCTCGGTTGAAGATAAGACTAGAAAGTACCAAAACTATCCCAGGGGATTCATTGAATGGAAGATTCATCAAAGAGGGTGAAGATTTCTCCTTTTGTGGCTTTCCCGAGCCATGGTATGATCATGTAGACAAGAAGATGAAGCCATGAATGGAGATATTTTTCCAAGACAGTTACTCATGGACTGGAAGTTTCCAGCATCATGCAACCAAAGACTATAACTACTACCGGAGATTCTGAGGGAAGTGACTCCGAGGATTCATTCAACTTTCAGACACTGGGAGTGACACTCTGCATGGTCAACTCAAGCGCAACATCATCGGATCCATCCCGCCTGATCGAAGCTGCTGACGTACCTCTCCTCAACTGGCATGCTATACCAGTTCCACCTGCTGAAATGCAACACAACCCATGTGTTTATTCCATTTCCTCTTCTTTTGTTGTTCCTCCATATTCTGATCATAATGTAATCGAGACATCCTTCGATGAGGTTCTCAACTCTGTTTTTCCCAACAAGGAAATAAACGAAGATTTTGTGTATCTTGCCGTGCCTTACATTAATTATCTTGATTCTAATCAAAATCTTGATGATGAAGATTTTATAAATAAACAATTCTTAACTGATCTAAATAAGGTTAATAATAAATAACATAAATGTGTTCAAGTTAATGAAGATGAAATTGTTGTTATTAATCTTGATTCAAGTAACCAATTGCGCGAGATTAGGATAGGATCTAACCTTGACGAGCAATAGCGCGCGTAAGTCAAGGAATTAGTGAAGGAATTTATGGATGTCTTTGCATGGTCCTATGATGACATGCCCTACATTGATCTCGATATAGCTCGGCACAAAATTCCAACGCTCCCAAAATGCAAATCAGTCGAACATAAACTGCAAAAGCTGTGCACCAAATGGTCACTCAAGGTTAAGGAAGAAGTGGTCAAACAATTGAATGTGGGTTTCATCTGAGTGATTGAATATCCCACATGGCTAGCTAACATAGAACCCGTCCTAAAATTCAGAGGAAAGGTCAACATATGCATTGACTACCGAGATTTAAACAAGGCTTCTCCAAAGGATGATTAACCGCTACCCAATATCAAATTGATTGTAGACAATACGACTAGTTATGCTCTCAAGTCATTTATTGATGGTTTTTACAGATAAAACCAGATCAAGATGCACCCGAATTATCAAGACAAAATTTCATTCATCATCCCTTGGGGAATAATCTGTTACACTGTTATGCCATTTGGTCTTAAAAACGTAGGGGCTACCTACCAGAGGGATGCCACAACCATCTTGCATGATCTGATACACAAAGAAGTAGATGTCTACATGGATGATATGATTATCAAGTCTAAGACTAGAGAAGGCCATGTTCCCGCTCTCCGAAAGTTCTTCGAGCGACTACGACTATACTAGATGAGACTTAACCCATAAAAATATATTTTTGGAGTTACCAAAGGAACGATCTTGGGATTCAGGGTTACCAAAAAGGTATTGAAGCATATCCTGCCAAACTGAAAGCCATACTCGAGATGCCACCACCCCGAATGGAGAAGGAAGTCCACGAATTCCTTTAAAAATTACAGTATATCAGCCGATTCATCAGTCAATTGACTTCTATTTATGAACCTATCTTCAAGATCCTCCGAAAAGATTCAACTAAGGTTTGGAATGAAACTTTCCACGAGGCCTTTAATCAAATCAAGTAATATCTAACCCGGTCCCCGGTACTCATGCCACCACAAACCTGATCTACCCCTACTCCTATACCTAATCATAACAGACACCGTAGCTGGGGCTTTATTATTCCAATATCTTGAAGAGTTCTGCAAAGAGAGAGCCATCTACTACACCAGTCGCAAGTTGTCCAGGTATGAAGTTAACTAAACTACTTTAGAGAAAGCATGTGTCGCTCTTGTCCGGGTCACATAAAAATTATGACACTATATGCTCACTTTTCCCATCAAACTTGTGTCCTTAATGGATACCATTAAATACCTACTCAAGAAACCTACCATGTCTAGGCAAATGGCCCGATGGTTGATGCTGCTAGATGAATTGGATATTGTGTATGTCACGTAGAAAGCCATGAAAGGAAGAACTATCTTTGACTACCTCGCTGACCACCCTATGGAAGAAGCCGATGTTTGGATCTCCAAATTCCCGGATGAGAATATCCTCTGTACCTCCCAAGAAGATCTCCGGTGGCAAATGTTCTTTAACAGCGCTGCCAATAAGAAAGGATATGGCATTGGGATACTCCTAATTGCCCCTGATGACTCTCACACTCCCATTGCCATCAAGTTAGATTTTCCCTACACCAACAACATGACTGAATACGAAGCATGCATGGTAGGCCTCAAAGTCGATCTCAAGAAAGGAATCTGATGTCTATGGGGATTCAGCCCTCATCATCTGTCAAGTACTCAGAGGATGGAAAGTCAAGGATGAGAAACTCTTACCCTTCCATTACCACTTAGAAGAGCTAGCCTCCCAGTTCTAAGATATCACTTTCCACTACCTTCCTCGAGAAAAGAACAACTTAGACAATTCCCTTTCTACCTTAACTTCTATGATTGACATGTCCGAAGTAATAACAATGGCCCCCTTCCTAGTCCAAAAGCAAGCTAAACTTACCCACTACTATTGCATTGAGCTAGTCTCAGAAGAAGATCCTGATATAGTAGATTACTGGTACTATGATATTTGGTGCCTCCTCAAGCATGGTAGGTTCCCTAAGATCCTAATAAGAAAGACCAATAAACCCTTCACAAACTGGCTGCCCAGCACATTGTCTGTGACAAAGCACTGTTCAAGAAAAAACTTCGATGTAACCCACTTACACTGGATCGCACGGATTGAAATTGAAGAGATGATGCTAAAGATCCACAGCGGGGAGTGCGGACCCTATATGAATAGCCATATACTTGCCAAGAAAATCATCCGACAGGGTTACTATTAGAGTACCATAGTTCAGGATTGCACTATATATGTTCCAAGATGTGTTAAATGCCAGCAGTTTTCCAACCTCCAGCACTTGCCTCCACGGGAATTATATAACATGACTTCTCCCTGGCCGTTCTCCACGTGGGGCATCGACATCATAGGGAAAGTTACACCCAAAGACTCCAATGATCATGAGTTCATCCTGATTTCTATTGATTACTTCACCAAATGGGTCGAAGCCGAGTCATACGTAATGCTGAATGCCAAAAAGGTGGCCAAGTTCATCTGGAAAAATATCATCTGTCGATATGGGGTCCGACATGAGCTAATATCATATAATGGGTTACATTTCGACGCAGAAGTCACATAAATGGTTGACGAGTATGGGATTCAGAGACACAAATCTTCTCCCTACCGACCTCAAACCAACGGAGCAGTTGAAGCCACTAATAAGAACCTTAAAGCAATCAACAATAAAATGATCGAGAGTTATCGAGATTGGGACGATCGGATTCCTTACGCCCTCTGGGGATACTGCACTTTAGTTTGAGCATCTATTGGGTCTACCCCTTACTCTCTGGTATATGACATGGAGGCAATCTTACCAGTTGAACTAGATATTCCTTCACTATGCATCATGCTTGAAAGCAAAGTCAGCGAGGAAGACTGACATCAAAGCCGTCTTGACGAGTTGTCACTCTTGGACGAAAGAAGGCTAAAATATCTATATCATATACAAGGGTATCGTCGCTGAATAACACGATCATTTAACAAGAGAGTCAAGGACCGTGGTGTTCGAGAAGGCGACTTAGCCCTTAAAGAGATCGTAGAGTTCATATGGGACCCCAGAGGGAAATTCAAGCCCAATTTGAGTGGCCCCTACATTGTGAAGAAGACCCTATCCGGTGGCGCCGCTATGCTCACCGACCTTGATGGAGAAGATATTACCCGTCCTGTCAACTTGGATCATCTCAAGAAATTTTACCCTCAATCCAAAATCTCAGTGCACTACGACTCCTCTCATCCCCTTTTATTCTGAATTTTTTTTCTTCAGAACTACGCGGGGCCTGGTCCTCTAAAAATCTTTTTTACTTTAAAAAATGAAACTCATAAAATTTTCAAACCCCCCAGAGGTAAGTAGGCACCTCATACGCTTCACATGAGCGTGACCCCCTTATTTTTCACAAAATGTTATTATTTTTTTATCTCCGAGAATGACGGTTCATTTTTATCATTTACATGAACAAAAGGGTTATGTATGCCTTAGCGATTGGTATAGATAGTTAAAATGCAAAAGCTCATCAAGAGGCACAACAATATAATTAAAATTTTCTTTATTCCATAAATATAAAATGCCGGTACAATTATATCAGCGTAGGGAGTCAAATAACTTCCCCCACCAACCTAACCCTATTTTCCTAAAAAGAAAAAAAACAAGCCAAATTACTCCTAAACAACCCTTCCAATGCATAACCAAACACAAGACCATGCAAAATCATCACAAATAAAACTCCCCAGGGATCCTAACCGCAACTTCCAGAAGAACCAACCCCATCATCATCTACATCTTGGGGTCCTCAAAATTCCCCTGCTTGGATGGAATACCAAAGGCTCTCTATGGAATGGTAAGCCCGGACCATCCTAGGAAAAACCATAGCACCTCGTTCTATGGTGTCAAACATGATGAACCATATTTGTCCAGTCTCTTCGGCCAACATTTTAGCCACTACCGTCCTCCACAACCACTTCATGTAGTCCCCAGAAACATGCCAAACTCTGGCAACAGATTGGCAAGGACGGGTCGACGACCGACGATTCTTTCAGATTCTTTCACAGGGATCCCAATCGCATACGCATGTGTTCTATCAAATCCTCTACAGGAAAAAAGTCTAGTGTTTGAGGTGGCACAATCTGCTCCTATCCAAATTGACGCAAGAGATGATAGAGAGAGTAGAGGTCTATCATACTGTCGGAGGCCAACCAACTGAACATACCGGTATTCCCCCAATTCTTAAATGGGCTGCAACTCTCCCCACCAAGGCAATAACCAATGCAAACCTCGAGCCCCGTGCTCCATAAACCAATTCTCCCAGCTCTCGATATTCAGGCCCAAGATGATAAAGTAGCAAGTAAACAAATTCTGCAAGGCTTCCAAGGGATATTTAGGAGGGATCACCATACGAAATTTCTCCGACAGCCACATGAACAACATAACTGGGTTGCCTCTCAGAAAGTTAGAACGACCTTCCCTCCAAGCATCTAGACCATTTAGGGTCTCCGCCAGTATCACCGTCGCAGGATTACTACGGTACGACATCCACGAAGTGATGGTTGCAAGTTATGGGTCCACTAATAGGTTCCCGATCACTAATAATAATTTTGAAGTTAATCCAAGAATGGTGGCTCCGGCATAACCTGCATCACCAACATCCTGCAGATGCACGGAATATAGCACAATCGAAAAAGACATTATTCCTCCCGTAACCAATGATCGAGCACCCAAGGGTGAGATATGAATAAGTCCTTCTAACATCTCCCAAGAAGACCGAGAGAATTCAGGTATGGCCACTGCAACACTAGGATTTACCCCAATATGGCAGAGAACTCTTCATAAGTCGGACAGACTTTAACCATGCCAAAGTGAAAGATATGGTCCTCTGGGTACCGGAATTGTACCGTCACCATCAGCATGTTCTATTCGATAGGCCGATCGCACCATAAGGAAACCCGACGCATGTTGAAAGCATTATAGTCTACATTATATGAGCACATAACCTCTAAGTTTTCGAGGTAAAAAGGGAATTCAATACTTTCGAGAAGATCCATATTGCAAAATGATGAGACAAGAAGCAAGAAGTAAGCAAAAGAAAGGAAATATGGATGGGTGAAGAAAATACTCCACCATTACCCCTTCTTATACTTGAAACATTTGGCTAAAGACAAGGGTTTTGCAAAATTCGGAGGAAGCCCTACCCCATCAAGGACCAAGTAGTTGAAGAAAGTGAAATCAAAGCCTTGGGATGATTGGACTGGACTGACCTGCCGATCGGGAACCCCCGCATTTTTAGAAAATTCTCTTTTTCCTTTTTTCGTCAAAATAAAAAAATCAATAAAAATAATTTTTATTCTAAGGAATTCAGAATTTCTTTCTCCCTGTATTTTTACTCATTCTGTTTTGAAATAAATTGTCCATTGAGTTATTTTAAATCCTTTTTACAGTTTCAACAAATAAAGTAAAAAGTGCATATGCCTTAAGTCATTAAAGCAAAAATTAATTAATAAAATTCCATTCAATTGCATATGTATTGCTTTATTACATTTTCCTTGCAGGAAAGAAACACAAAAATAACGGGACTCAGCCCGAACCCCCACACTCTCTCTAAAAATTCTCTCTCTCTCCCTCTCTTTCTCTAAGACCCCCCATCCCTGCAACATATGCGCTTTCCCCGGCGACAAGCTGAAGAGCCTCCACCACCTGATTTAGATCCCTCCCCAGATGAAGCAGATGACACTAAGTAAGAAGGGACCGGGATCGAATCTCGGATATGATCCCGGATATGATCCATCAGGGAAGCCACCCAATCCCGAATGTCCCTCAGCTAGGTAGTCGACACCCGGACGTGCTGCAAGAAAAATAAAAAATAGCAAATCGATCAGTCTGAGGCAAAGAAGAAATTAGAAGGAAAAAAGTCAAGGAAAAAAAAGTTATACCTCTGGCTGAAGGACATCCTCTGTCAGCACCTTCAGGTCCATCGCATTGGGGAGATGCAACATATGCACCGATCCTCCCTCGGTTCGTTTAATGTTTTAAGCAGGAGGTGCCAACCGCAGAAACATAACCTTTGATGTTGTCACCGCTATCGACGTCGACACACCACCTGCACTGTGGGCAGAACCCACTGGCCGACTCGCGCCCCTACTAGAAACCGCAGGGGGAAGAGGAATAACGTCATATATGTTGGGCGGCATCATCTAGCTCGACACGAAATCCGAATAATCATAGGTAACCTCCTCATCGGTATACGATGAATAAGGCTTGCTGACCATCGCCGCCACCCTCGCCTCCTCTAGCATCTCCCGCTACCACCTTATGTACCTCGGGGGCCTCTCAGGTGGAACCATCATCTCATCATCCACCACCTATCGACTAATCTCTCATCCGGATACAAGGAGTATCCAAACTTGTGCACCAATAGACGACGCAGCTGCGCTTTTCCCCCGATCACCCCCGTGTGCTAGATGGCCGTCCCCTAAGGATCTAAGGTCACCTACAAAATACCTAGTGGAAAATAAATATATGAAAAGGTTATCAAAATGATCTCAAGAGGAAATAAGAATTTACCTGATCACTCGTCAGGCCATTCAAGACCTAATGCAACACTGCCAAAGAAAGAGACTGCCTCGACTACCAGTTGGAATTTCGCCACTGGGACATACAACAGAAGTCCCCCACCGACTCATCCTTCAAACCTATCAAATGGGCATTAAGCCCAATCACCTTGTAAAACCACGTCTGCAAAGGATAAGGGCCATCAATCAGAAGAAAGCAATCAAGGAATCAAAAAATAAAATAAAATGCATAAAGGAAAAATGCAAAAATAAAATAATACCTATAAAAGATACGTGGCATGAGTAAAGGTCTGCTGACAGCACCGACTGAATGCATCCAAAGACGAACAAAGGGTCGCCAAAGTCAGGCTCCCCCAGTCAAAGAGATGGATATTTGAAAATACCCTCAAATAAGGAAAAAACCACAAGTGGACGACGTTGCCACCAAAAATCTTCCCAGTAGCAAAAGAATAAATAAACGGGCCATATGTCTCACCTGCAGCCCGTCAGTCTCATCGATCTGTCGACTCAACAAAACCTCCTTAAGAAGAGAGATACGGATGGAGTCCCCTGAGATTATCCGCCTAACATCACACAACGTCGCCTCCACCGCCATCGACGTCACCCGCAAAGTCTGGTCCACCTTTATATGGGCCCCCTCACAGACTAGGTCCAACAGTTATTGTACATCGATGGGAATCACTGTCATCTCCCCAAAACCAAAATGCATGGTATGGGTAATGTCCCACCACCTCTCCCCCAAAGCACAGAGGACAACCGTCGAACGAGGCATCTCATCCAATGCAGATGCCAAACTGCCAAAGCCAGCTAATGAAACCAGCCAACACACCACCGGCGGAAGGTGCTCCTAGATATCCTTGAACCCCGTCGTCTCCCATGAACGCAGGTTTGACGTCGATATATCGATCTGTCAAAGCAAAATGAAAAACCCTTGTCAAAATGCAGAAAAAATAAGGATATACACAAAGGAAATATCAAAGGTTATTAACACTTACATAACCACTATGGTTCACCAACCTAGAGGATCAATGGTGCGTCGGCTCACATAAAATAATACGCTCATCCGTAATCGGCTCAAACGAATCAAAGACATTCTCATTGCCCAGCACTAGGGGCACCCTGGCCCGCTACTCTTAATGCGCCCAGTTGTCAACACTCACCATGCCATGTGGATGACACTACTTGAAAAATCCTCCATTTCTTAGCCTTGAAAGAGAAAAGAATGCTAGAACAGTTCGCAGAAAGGAAAGGCAGAAGATAGAAGATATGAAAGCTGTGAAAAATGAAGAAATCTCGCCTCTTTTTATGGGGGCTAAGGGGCATACCGATAAGCACTGCCCCTTCATCTACCCAAGGTAATCCAAAAGACCATGCCACTGCCGTTTGGCACCGCTTGTACCCTGCCGGGTGGCACCTCCCCAAAATTTTGTACAAAAATTCCCCCCAAATACTAGAAAATCCTGAAAATTCCCCCCCAAATTCCTAAAATTACCAAATGAATTTTAGAACCTTTTTTCACCAAGAAAAACTTTTTTCAAGCCTCTCAAATCCCTAACGGAATTAATACCACATTTTCTCCCAGAATTATTTCCCTAGAGGAATTCCCAAATCCAATTGGATATCTCCACAACAACATCTCCACGGGACACCGTAAAAATCAAAAAATTCCCCTGCAGGACTGCACCCAATCCTCAGATTAGTATTTTTTCCCAGAGGAGTCTCCAAACTTTCCCAAGAAAACCATACCCCACAACTCACTTAAGCTCTAAGAATTGTCTTCGACCCTCAGAATTGGTCACCCCTACTTAGGCCCTCAGAATTGGCTTCGACCCTCAGAATTGGTCAACTCTACTTAAAGCCCTCAGAATTGGCTTCGACCCTAAGAATTGGTCGCTCCTACTTAAGCCCTTAGAATTGGCTTCGACCCTTAGAATTGGTCACCTCTACTTAAAGCCCTCAGAATTGGCTTAGACCCTCAGAATTGGTTGCGCCTATTTAACCCTCAGAATTGTCTTCAACCCTCAGAATTGGTCACCTCTACTTAAAGCCCTGAGAATTGTCTTCGACCGTCAGAATTGGTCACTTCTACTTAAGACCTCAGAATTGGCTTCGATCCTCAGAATTGGTTGCTCCTACTTATGCCCTCAAAATTGACTTAGACCCTCAGAATTAGTCGCTCCCTACCCTAAGTCCTCAGGATTGACGTCGGCCCGTATAATTGTCTATCCCCATCATTACCTTTGGTCCCCATAATCGACCTCGACCCTCTGAATCGGTCATCCTCGTCCCTTTTGGTTCACAGAATCGACCTTTTTCCAAAACATCATGTGGTGTCTATTCAATGGCTTTCACTTGTTCCAAGATCACCCGTCGAGGGGATTTGTCGATACCACATTCTAGTCCCCCATAAGTCTCTCCTTAGGTCCCTAGAACCTCCCTAATTTACTACAAACACTAGGTCATACTCCGAGTACTAATCTAGAGGCCATCGACGGTTCCTAGGCCACGTTTGAATCCGATCAACTCTATCGTCAGAGAAAAATATCATTGAATCTTCAAAGGGCTCTGAATCTCCTTTCCAATGATCCACCCCATGCGTGAATCGGCATAACGCTTTGAACAAACAAACCATTTTACTACCGAAAATCGATCTGGAGGCCACCGGTGCATCCAGGCCCTAATTTGACCCCAGTTAACTTCATTATTAGAGCGAAAGATTTTTGAATCTTCGAAGTTCATTGAAACCCCCTTCTAACGGTCTGTATCGAGCATAAAATAGCATAATGGTTCAGACGAATGATTTGTTTTCCCCCCAAAATTAATCGGGACGCCACCGAGCTCTCTTGAGCTCTGTTTGATCGATGTCAACTCTTCAACTCGAACAAGACTTAATGAATCTTCAAATTTCATTGAATACCTTTTTCAACGGTCCACCCCGTGAATGAATCAGCCTTACAGTATCGATGAACGACCCATTTTACTTCGAAAGGTAATCGAGCGCTTTCTGGTACCGTTTGACCAAAGTCAACTCTTCGAACCGAGCTAAGATCTTGGTAATTTCTAATTATCTCGCATAAACTTTCCAACTACCTATCCCGTGATCAATTTTGACTTACGGTTTGGACGAACGATCCATTACCATCCGACAATCTCCCATCCGAAGGACCCACGAGCCCTTTCGAGCCTCGTTTGACCCAAAGTCAACTCCTGGACCCGGGAGAGGCCCAAAGGACTCTTGAAGGTTTCTGAATTACCTTTATTATGAATGCCTTGTGTGCGATTTGGACTTACGGATTGGGTTCTACGAATGTTTTTCCAGAAAAATCTGCATGAGACTACCGATTGACAGGTCCATTTCCCCGCCTATCGGAAGTGTCCCTAACGTTACCTGCTAATTGGAAGGGATAGGTCTATGCTAATCGGCACCCCCTTACCCTATAAATAGATGGCATGACTTCACTCCCAAAGCACACCTTAGATCCATCAATATCAGTGATCTCAGCGACATTCTCTTGCAATCAATGAAGTTTCCTTGTGTGAAATTCCTTTCCACCTCTCATTCCCATCCTTTTAACACCAAATTTAGAAAAAATATCATTCTCTCTCATTAAACATTCATCTCAACACTCAAGGGAGCTCATCAAGGATCAAGATCGAGCCTCAATTCTCCAAAGAAGGTCCAAACACCTTTCTCTCTCTTTAAATTTTTTTATATTCGCATTAGTTATATAAATTCTTAATTTAATTTTCACTTTAGTTCATACACATTAATATGTCATCCTTTATTATTTATATTGCACATACTTTATTTCCTATAAAAAAACCCAAAACAAAGAAAAAGAGGGCTACACTTATAAATTCTAACGGGATTATCCATCACAATTTTTCAAAACTAAAATACATTTCACACACACACACACACACACACACACAATAAATTCCCATTCGAATCTATGGGATAAACCCCACCCCTTATGCCACATGCGAACAACGTGGACTTTGATGCCTATAGAGTCTACGTAGGTGTCACGGTCTAAAGCCTGAGACTCGAGTAAAATTTTCCAATTTCTTAATCCTCTATTTTTCGCATTTGCATCCTTTTCATCTATTCATTATTTTAATATATATCATATTTGTTATCGTTATTGGCGTTTTATCCAACATATATTATCGTTTCATCATAACGATAAATATCTCGATAAACATATACATCGTATTTTTTAGATATTATTTTGGGAACATTCCTTTGGATGACCTCACTCTATCTTTTCCATGATATGAGCTGGAGGATTCTGATCTCCATTTATATAAAAAACAGTAACACAAGCTCGTGAGAGACCGAAAGGGTGAGGTCGGTGCCTATCACCTTCCCATTCCGTAACTTAGCTCCTGAACCCTCGAACTATTGGTTTTGTAAGCATCAGTTTGTCTTTGATGACTCTCTCTCTCGAGGCGGCGACATGTTATTTTTCCTTTTTTGTGTAAAATAGGCCGGTGACTCCATCTCTTTACATTCACCCCACATTTACGATGGAGGAGGCTCTCTCAATGAAAGTGAGCGCGAGACCTTTTCTCCCCCTTTCTTCTCCCCCCCCAATGGGAGAAAGGGAGAGATCCAGGATGGCTACAACTAGCACATTTCATCACTGATTTCACTAGGGGCAGGGGCCTGACGACAAGGAACTCGTCAACCAGACGGATAATGAAGAGTTCGACCAATTCATCATGTGTATGCTATATATTTATGGGCCTCTAACTGAAGAGGGGCGGGGTTAGGAATTGTCCTGATTACTGCAAAACAAAACATGATAACAGAGGATCAAACATGGCTTTGAAGCGATCTTTTGGTTTAGAAAGGTTCATGTATAATTTTTTTGAGGAAACAATGGTCATGCAGAAGCCTTGGACGCACTGGGTTCGACTATTGATTTCGACCTCAAAAGAGAAATTGACGTGGATTACCTAGCCTAACCAAGCATTATAAAACTAGATGTTATTGAACAACTCCTCACTATTCAAAAGGCTCCCAGTAGGATGGATCCGATTATAGCCTATCTACAAGAGGATACTTTGCCATCTGATGAGAATCAAGCCCATTGTATCAGGGTGAAAGCCACTCTTTTCTATATGTCACCCGAGGGCAAGTTCTACAGGAGATATTTCATAGGTCTATACCTCCAATTTGTGTACTCAAATGACAATGACTAATTTCTGTACGAACTGCATAACGAGATACGTGGGAGTCACACTGGAGGAATATCTTTGGCATTAAGAACCATCAAAGAGGTCTATTGGTGACCTTACATGCAGAAAGATGCAGTCTCCTATGTCAGATGGTGCAAAAAATGTTAATAGTTCTCGTCCATGACTCACAAACCAACCAACACCTAAAGTCATTAACTATTATGTGGCACTTTGATCAATGGAGACTGGATATTGTGGGTCCCTTACCTACAACACTAGGAAATCATAAGAATTTCATCGTTAACATGGACTATTTCACCAAGTGGATAGAGGCTGAACCTTAGGTGAACATCAAGGACACTAATATGGTCAGGTTTATCTAGAAAAACACCTTGAACCATTTTGGCTTACCGATAACAATTATCATTGACAACAGGATGCAATTTAAGAGTGGACCTTTTCAAGACTTCTGTATTAGACACAACATTAAGCACCATTATAGTTTAATAGCCTACCGTAAAACCAATTGGCATGCCGAGGCTTCCAATAAAATGATGCTTAATAGAATGAGAAAGAGGCTAGAAAAAGACAAAGTCACTTGCATGGATGGTCCTCCCCATGTCCTCTGGGCATATTCAAAAAACACACAAGAGGTTGATCGGGGAAATGCCCTTTGCCTTAACTTATGGTATGGAATACATAATCCCCTTAGAGGACAACTTGCCAACCATGAAGATGACAGTTGCCGACCAAAGCACAAATTAAGAAATCATAAGGACTGAGCTCGACTTGGCTGAAGAAAGAAGAGAACAAGCCACGATTAAACAGTCTTTTTACCATTATTAGTTGGCAAAGTAGTATAACAAAGGTGTTAATCCGAGGAGGTTCTGGGTCGGAGACTTAGTCCTCAAAAAAGTGATCGGTAGCACGAAGAAACCATCATATGGAAAATTAAGTCCTAACTGGGGGGGGGGACCTTTCAAAATTATCATAGACGACCTCCAAGGATCCCACCATTTCGAAATAATGGAGTGCAAGGAGGTTCCTAAGGCCTGGAATGCGATCAATTTTAAGAAATTTTATTTTTAACTTTGTTTATATTTTAAAGTTCTGTTTAGTGAATAATTTGAAGTTAAATCAATTCAATTAGCTTTCTCATTATTCAAAATGGCAGGCTGACTTTGTTTATTTGAAACTTATCATTATAGAAACACCATATTTATATTTTCTCAAAGTTTATCCAATCAAGTTCTGATCGTCAGTCCAACCACTTGATCAAGATATGATTAACAATTTGAATGCCTTAGTAAGATTACACTTAATCAAATCTTAAGGTTACATGCTTTCGTCACTAATAAACATAAAAGCATCAAGAATTGCAAGAAAAAGACCTATGGGGTATCCCTAGGTACTAAGTGTCCTGATATTGGTCGGCTAAAATTCTGAACGGGTGGATGGCCCTGCGACCAAGTAAATTTTTACCATAGTTTGTCCTAGGCCTAAGATTATGTGACGACACTTTCTAAAATGCAAGGCAAAAAATAAATACATGCTCAACATAAATGTGGGAAAATGTGGAACATTGAATTGATTTCCCTCATAGTTAAAATATTTATAAAGTGGCCAGATCGACACATTAAAAGGAAAGATAAATACACATCTTCTACCATTATTTCATATTCGTCTCGCTAGCTCGACATTCACTCTAACGCGACAACCATCATCATCTGGATTAGGACGAAACTTGTCACTGCTTCCATGGTTAAGAAGGTAGTTATTTATAAATTGGATGGGGATAACGTTAATTAGGATCCATGATTTCCCAT
The DNA here is from genome assembly GCA_949130495.1 of Sambucus nigra. Taxonomy (NCBI): domain Eukaryota; kingdom Viridiplantae; phylum Streptophyta; class Magnoliopsida; order Dipsacales; family Adoxaceae; genus Sambucus; species Sambucus nigra. The sequence continues at coordinate 412,894,073 of OX422212.1, forward strand.
TCTCAAGAGGAGGGAGTCAAACAATGGGAAAATTTACCCTATACCAACGCCAAATGTAGGAGTCCTTAGGCACTTTCATGAACGCTAGGGCACTCACCCCCCAATGCTTGTAGGCAACATGCTCAGTTTCATCTAAGTTTATTAAAACACATATCCAACCTTCATCATTGTTCGATGCCCAGAATTCACGAGGGTCATGGAAAAATTGGTATCTATGACACCCCGACTAATTAAATACCGGGTAGCTACTCCTTTATTCAAATTAATTCAAAATGTCAAGTTGGTTCAGTTCATAGCATCACTGTCGAAATGATTTAACAATTTCTAGCCACCCAATATTTAAAAAGTGAGTTGTTAATTTTAATTAAATCCGATTAAGATACAATCCATTTTATGTAAGGAATACAAATTCCACAACCACAACACAGTCACAATAGGATAAGAATGGAATGACAATAAATCTGGAGAAATACTCCTCTAATAATCCAAATACTGAATACAGCCAAACCCAAAGTCTGAATTACAGATTAATTACAACCCCAAAACTGAATAAGTAAGATGTATCTAAAAGAAAAGGGGGCGACATGCCCAACAGATGAGTAAATCTGAAAATAGAGTCAAGATAGGAATTGGAGGCGTCTACTATCGAGGTCCTGTAACTTCCACAACAGCTACAGCACGTCACCTGAATGGAACTCCTACGCTTGGTGTCCTTGTGGCTGGGCACCTAAAAGGTTTTTATAAAAATATATTTGAAAGCAAACGGGTCAAAGCCCGATTGTGAAAACAGTTTAAAATATAGCAAGTGTTGAATATAATTAAACAGTGAATATAAAGTACATGATAGTGCGTGCACTCACATGAGTTCCTCACCGCTCAATTAATTGTGCACTCCTATCGTACCTGTAACCATGCTAGTTAACCCCATATCTAACTAGTCCAATACACAATCTAACATTACTATACGATTCACAATATAATTCCCGACATCTTCGCTTAAATAGAGAGTTTTACTTTTCTTCTTAGTTCTCAAAATTTGTAATACTGAGCACTAGAGATTTTCCATTTTTCAATTCTACTACAATGCTGTCATTATTCACACTTACATTTATACAGGACAATTAATTTCAATTAATAGTATATTTTTCTCATCATAAATATACAATACTGGCACCCCGAGGCTAAGCTGCGGTGCACACATGCTCTGCTATCAAATCCCGGTACATCACGTATATAAGGACTACGTATTCCGAATCTCTCAGGAATCGTTTTCAATAAACAACAATCACACATAACGGAGGCGAACATAGTTCACATCATATGGGTGACGCACATACCTACGCTCCCATAATCAGCAAACTTATTAACTTCTCAATAAGTCATTCTCTGACCTATGTCCTCGAGGTACCAATCTAAATCCCCCCGTAGGCACACAAAGATTAGATGGCCCTGATCGAACGCCGACCTCCCGTGATAGAAAGTATGGTAGGTATGTTATACACAGTTAACTACATATACCAAGCATTCACACCTCTTTGGTATCCCATAATATTAATAGAGGTATATTTCTCATTCTTATACCGTCTTTTAATGTTACACATTTACAAGTCCCCGATTTATATGCATTAAAGTTATTAACTCTCCTAACGTCGAAGTTTTAGATATTTATATCCTAACTCATAAATATCGTTCGGTTTACGACCAAATTATAAGTTTTAATCCTCGACGTACTTCCAATCTCACAATTATATACAGAAATCAACAAGGGAAGGATTACACTCAATTATATAAGTCTTCTTGAAGTTTTAAATAAAATCAGGTCTAAAAATCATTCCGTCAACTCGTTAGAAATCTCGTTCGAACGAGTGTCGTTCGAACGAATGGCTTCGAACGAACTACCAACTCGTTAGAAGGGGTACTGTCATCTCGTTAGAAGTCTCGTTTGAACGAGGTCGTTCGAACGACCTGGGTAGGTCTTCTAACGAGATGGTAGACTTCGCCCAGAAATCTCCAAATTCATTTTTTCTTCATTCTTCTCTTCTCTAAATCCACCCTAAGACTATCCAAGTTAAGTTTTAATGTTTGTAAACTATTTTTAGTTGCCCTAGATAATTCCTCTACATACTTTTGGGGTCAAATCATACAAATTAACATGCCAAAGTCATAAATCCCCAATTCTTGTCCCAAACCCTATGAACTTGAACCCAAAATTTTAATTTCATAAAAAGACTCCTTATTAATCCGTTTTCAGATCATCAAAAGTTATGTTTTGTATATTGAATTCGTCCATAATCATTCTACATGCAATCCCTAACCCAACTTTAGAGTTTCTATGACAATTTCATTAGTTTTCCTCAAAACTTTCAAGACAAAACAATTTCTACACTAAACATGGAAGAAATATTCAATGCACTTAATAATATCAAATCACTTGCCTTAGATTTGTTCTTCTGAATTGATGTTGGTGAATGAAGGTTGATTTTCCCCTTTCTCTACAGAATTCTCCCAAGGATGGTGATGGTGGTTGGAGGTTTCTTTTGGAACCTCTTCAAACTCTCCCTTTAACTCCCGTAGCCCACTAACTTACCTAATGCTGATAATGGACTTAATGGGTTCATTAGTGATATATTATTTAACCCTAAAATTCGTGGATTTTAATTCCCATATTTCTAAAATTACCAATTTACCCTTCTAGGTTGCCGGTTTGGCCTAAAAATGCCCCGGGACCCAAACTAAACCCCCGGCTAGTGTTTTCTGACTATTTTGACCGTTCCGGACACGTTGGCGCACTCAAAATGACCATTCGGTTGTTAAAAATATAATTCACTTTTTAATTTAAATAATTTCATTCCTGACGCGACTAACATTCGCGTCCCAACTAAATTTCCCAAATTGTCGTATTTCTGTCTCGTGACAATTTAAATATTTTCAATACTCATGTATTACCATACATACTCAGAAATATTCAATTTTAACATATAATTAAATACCAACTCACATCTGGCTAGTATTTATATCCGGATTAATTTCCAATTAATTCATTTAATCCCTTAAATAAAAATCAATAAATATACGGGGAATTACATACTTCCCCCCTAATAACAGAATTTCGTCCCGAAATTCGAAACTAATGAGTACCTGGTAAAAATAACTATGGATAATGTTCGCGCATCTCATCCTCGCGCTCCCATGTGGACTCCTCGACATTATGATGCCGCCACTGCACGCGTACTAACGGTACTATCTTCGACCTCAGTTTCCTCTCGCTGTGGTCCAGAATAGCAATCGGCCCCTCCTCGTAGGAACTATCGGGCTGAAGATCGATGTCCTCTAAAGCAATGTGAGTATGGGCCAAATCGTCCCTAAGATATTTCCTTAGCGAGGAAACATGGAATACCTCATGAATCGTATGCAAGTGCTCCGGTAACACAAGTCTGTATGCGACTGGCCTAATTCTATCTATGATAGGAAATGGCCCCACATACCTTGGTGCCAGTTTCCCCTTCTTCCCAAAACGCATAATCCCCTTCATAGGAGATACTCTAAGTAACACCTGATACCCCACCTTGAATTCTCTGAATAACCTCTTGGCATCAGCATAGCTCTTCTGCGAGTCCTGAGCTACCCGAATGCGAGTCCGTATCATCTCAATCCTTGCCGAAGTATCCTGAATTACTTTCGGCCCAAGGAGTTTGTTATCCCCCACCTCTAACCAATATGCTGGGGAACGAAAAGGTCTACCGTACAACGCCTCAAATGGAGCCATGCCAATGGTGAATTGATAGGAGTTATTATAAGCAAACTCCACCAGTGGAAGGTATTGCTCCCAACCACCTCCAAAGTCTAGGATGCACATACGCAACATGTCCTCCAACATCTGATTTGTCCTCTCTGTTTGCCCATCAGTCTGCGGGTGATATGCCGTACTCAACCGCAACTCCGTACCCATGGCCTCCTGGAAACCCTCCCAAAATCGTGAAACAAATATCTTGTCTCTGTCAGACACGATATTTAGAGGCACCCCGTGAAGTCTCACTATCTCTGCAATGAAAATCTGGGGATACTGTCCCGTAGTGTAATCTGTCCTTATGGGTAGAAAATGAGCAACTTTGGTCAACCGGTCCACAATTACCCATATGGAGTCGTGACCCCTCTGTGACTTAGGTAACCCCGTGACAAAATCCATGGATATGCTTTCCCATATCCACATCGAAACCTCTAACGGCTGTAGAAGTCCTACCGGTTTCTGATGCTCTACCTTTACTAGCTGACCAGTGGCGCATTTAGAAACAAACACGGCAATATCTCTCTTCATCCCGCTCCACCAGTACTGTCGTCGCATGTCTTGGTACATTTTATCCCCATTAGGGTGTACCATAAACCGTGAACCGTGCGACTCTGTCATTACCTCGTGCCGCAAGTCTTCCCCTTCCGGAACGACCAGTCTCCCATTGAAGCGTAATCCCCCGTCTGAACTAACGATGTAGGACTCGGCTCCCTCTGCTAGTAATCGAACTATCTGCTCCTGACAGAATGAGTCATTTTCCTGGGCCTTTATCACTCTCATAACAAGCTGCGGTGTAACAGTCATCACAAATATGAACGATCGGGCCACTGCATCCTGGTGTCCCAGATCCTTCCACTTAGCGTTCCACATCTCGACCACCTCATCTACTAGCCTACGGCTCAACGCGTCTGCTACCACATTAGCCTTCCCTGGGTGATACTGGATATCGAACTGATAATCCTTCATAAACTCAAGCCACCGACGTTGACGCATATTCAGCTCCTTCTTCGTGAAGAGGTATTGTAGAGACTTGTGGTCTGTGAACAACCGAAATTTCTCCCCCAGGAGAGAGTGTCTCCAAATCCGAAGGGCGAATACGACTGCCGCTAACTCCAAGTCGTGGGTGGGGTAATTCCTCTCGTGAGGCTTAAGCTTACGGGAAGCATAAGCTATCGCCTGACTCTCCTGTTATAGCACACCTCCAAGTCCTTGTAAGGACGCATCGGTGTAGACTAAATACTCAACTCCCGGTCTGGGCAATGCTAACACCGGTGCTGAGGTCAATTTGTCCTTCAACTCATCAAATGCCAACTGACAGGCATCGCTCCAGATGAATGGCATACCTTTGCGAGTCAGATGTGTCAAAGGACCCGCTATCTTTGAGAAACCCCGAATAAACCTCCTGTAGTATCCTGCTAAGACCAAGAAACTACGGATCTCAGTCAGCGTCGTGGGCTGTCCCCACTCCCTCACCTCACATACCTTCCTCGGATCAACAGATATCCCCCGGTTTGAAATGATATACCCCCAAAACTGAACCTCCTTCAGCCAAAATCCACATTTCTCGTACTTTGCATAAAGCTCGTTCTGACATAGCATCTGCAAAACCTATCTCAAATACTCGGCGTGCTCCTCTTCTGTCTGGGAGTAAACCAGAATGTCATCAATAAAGACAATGACGAACTGGTCTAGGAACTCTCTCAACACCCTATTCATCAAGTCCATAAACACGGCTGGAGCATTGGTCAAGCCAAAGGCATAACCTGAAATTTATAGGAACCATACCTCGTCAAGAAAGCAGTCTTCGAGACGTCCTGTTCCTTTATACGCAACTGATGGTATCCCGATCGTAAGTCGATCTTTAAAAAGAAGGAAGCTCCTCTCAGCTGGTCGAATAAGTCATCGACTCGGGGCAACGAATACTTATTCCATATCGTGAGCTTATTCAACTCCCGGTAATCTACACACAACCTTAACGATCCATCCCTCTTCTTTACGAACAACACAGGGGCACCCCACGGAGAAGTACTCCTCCGGATAAACCCCTGACCCAGCAACTGCTCTATCTGATCCCTTAGCTCTCTCATCTCTGCTGGAGCCATACGGTAAGGTGCGTGGGCAATTGGCCGAGTGCCTGGCGTCAAATCGATCATAAAATCTATCTCTCTACTCGGAGGTAGTCCAGGTATATCTTGAAACACATCAGCAAACTCCCTAACAACTGGAATCGAATTGAGTGGTAACACCACTTCCTTAGAGGTCTCCTCCTCTATATAGTAGAAGTGAGTGGACGATCCTCCCTCAGAACAAGGCATCGCCACTAAGAACATCTCTTGCCCGGGAATGGCAAAAATGATACTCCTACTGAAACAATCAATCATGGCTTGGTACGCATCTAGCCAATCCATACCAACAATCACATCGTACTCAGTCATCTCTAACACTAGCATATCAGCGGGTAAAGTAAATCTCCCTATCTCTATACCCACACCTCTACAAATAAGGGAAATCACGAAACCCCTACTCAACGGTGAATCTACACAAGTAACCGTGCTCTTTGCAGTGTCTAACAACCCCAAAGTGCGTGCAAATCTTGTGGTAATAAAGCAGTGTGTGGCCCCCGTATCAAATAAAATACGCCCCATTGACCCCTGAATAGAGAACATACCCTCAACAACAGGTGGATCCTATGGGACGACGGCATGCTGGAGTTGATAAACTCTCCCATACTGAAGCTATCCCTACTGGACCAGGATTGTTGGGATGGGTGGCAAAGCCGGCATCTGTGGTGCTACTGGGAGGGCGGCGGGAAACATAGGTCTCTGGGGCTCATGTCGAGCACCCTACTGCTGCTGCTGTGGGGCCCTGCCCTTATCAGGACACTCCTGGCGCTTTTGGCCAATCTTGCCACAAATGAAACATTTCCTCGAAAAGTTTCCCCCTCTAGGACCCTGCTGCCCACGGCCCTGGTGGCCGTTGCCATTCCTACCCTGACCATGCTGGCCCTGCTGAGACTGCTGCTGCTGGCCCTGCTGACCCTGATGGCCATGCTGACCCTGATGGCCCTGACGAAAACCTCCCTGACCATTTCTAAAACCCCCTGATCTGAACCTCTTAAAATCCCCCTGCTGGGAACCCTGATCTCCCTGCCTATGCTGAACCTGAGTAGATTGTGCCCCACTGGCACCATTTCCCCCTATCCTGCCCTGATGGATGGACTTTCCTAATCTCTTACTCTCAGACATGTGGAACCGGTGATCCTGGCAGTGAAGCAGTGCTGCGTTAACCACATCAAAATAAGTGGCCAATGAGAGATTTCCCAACAAGTGCTGACGGATCCTCCAAGTCAATCCATCCGTGAACTTTTGAATTTTCTTCTCCTCGGTTGGAATCTCATCAGGAACGATGTTCAAGAGATTAGTGAATTCAGCCTCATACTCGGCCACAGTCCTCCCCTCTTGGTTGAGGTTCATTAATTTCCTCCTCATTTCAGTGTGATCGGCTGATGGAAAATATTTGCGGTTGAACCACACCCAGAACTCCTGAATAGAAAGGGCGTCTCTCTCCTCCGCGGTGGTAATGGACTCCCACCACTGCAACGTTGATCCTACTAGCTTAAAAGTAGCCAGTATCTATTTCTGTACCTCCGTGAACTCATACATCCTCAAATGTCTTTGAATGTCCTTCTTCCACTGGCTGGACACAACAACATCGGAGCTACCTGCAAACTTCGGAGGGTGTGCTTACTGAAAAGCATCACGAACACATTCCCAAGAAGACGGGAATGCATGAGCCTGAACTGGCGCTACTGCTGGTGCCTGGGGTGGTGCCTGCTACACGACTGCGAGGGTGACATTTACCGCTTGGGCTACAATAGCAGCAACCTCTGCGGCATTCATGGTGCCCTGAACTGGTGCAGGCCGTGGATCGGGCTGAGCATCCCTAGGAACTCGCTGTGCACGTTGTGGAGGCATCTGAAATGAGAGTAAAGTCTTATAAGTTCGCAGTTATTATCTCAAAATAGCTGAAAAACGAATCATACACAAAAGAATACAACAATCCTAAAATATAGGGCTCTACATCAAAGAAAGCTCAGCGGAAACATAACAAGTCGTACAGATCCTAAGGACACTAGAACCTGATGCTTTGATACCAGCTGTGACACCCCGACTAATTAAATATCGGGTAGCTACTCCTTTATTCAAATTAATTCAAAATGTCAAGTTGGTTCAGTTCATAGCATCACTGTCGAAAAGATTTAACAATTTCTAGCCACCTAATATTTAAAAAGTGAGTTGTCAATTTTAATTAAATCCGATTAACATACAATCCATTTTATGTAAGAAATACAAATTCCATAACCACAACACAGTCACAATAGGATAAGAATGGAATGACAATAAATCTGGAGGAATACTCCTCTAATAATCCAAATACTGAATACAGCCAAACCCAAAGTCTGAATTACAGATTAATTACAACCCCAAAACTGAAATAAAACTGAATAAGTAAGATGTCTCTAAAAGAAAAGGGGGCGACATGCCCAACAGATGAGTAAATCTGAAAATAGAGTCAAGATAGGAAGTGGAGGCGTCTACTACCGAGGTCCTGTAACTTCCACAACATCTACAGCACGTCACCTGAATGGAACTCCTACGCTTGGTGTCCTTGTGGCTGGGCACCTAAAAGGTTTTTATAAAAATAGATTTGAAAGAAAACGGGTCAAAGCCCGATTGTGAAAACAGTTTAAAATATAGCAAGTGTTGAATATAATTAAACAGTGAATATAAAGTACATGATAGTGCGTGCACTCACATGAGTTCCTCACCTCTCAACTAATTGTGCACTCCTATCGTACCCGTACCCGTGCTAGTTAACCCCATATCTAACTAGTCCAATACACAATCTAACATTACTATACGATTCACAATATAATTCCCGACATCTTCGCTTAAACAGAGAGTTTTACTTTTCTTCTTAGTTCTCAAAATTTGTAATACTGAGCACTAGAGATTTTCCATTTTTCAATTCTACTACAATGCTGTCATTATTCACACTTACATTTATACAGGACAATTCATTTCAATTAATAGTATATTTTTCTCATCATAAATATACAATACTGGCACCCCGAGGCTAAGCTGCGATGCACACATGCTCTGCTATCAAATCCCGGTACATCACGTACATAAGGACTACGTATTCCGAATCTCTCAGGAATCATTTTCAATAAACAACAATCACACATAACGGAGGCGAACATAGTTCACATCACATGGGTCACGCACATACCTACGCTCCCATGATTAGCAGAATTATTAACTTCTCAATAAGTCATTTTCTGACCTATGTCCTTGAGGTACCAATCTAAATCCCCCTGTAGGCACACAAAGATTAGATGGACCTGATCGAACGCCAACCTCCCGTGATAGAAAGTATGGTAGGTATGTTATACACAATTAACTACATATACCAAGCATTCACACCTCTTTGGTATCCCATAATATTAATAGAGGTATATTTCTCATTCTGATACCGTCATTTAATGTTACACATTTACAAGTCCCCGATTTATATGCATTAAAGTTATTAACTCTCCTCACATCGAAGTTTTAGATACTTATATTCAAACTCATAAATATCATCCGGTTTACGACCAAATTATAAGTTTTAATCCTCGATGTACTTCCAATCTCACAATTATATCCACAAATCAACAAGGGAAGGATTACACTCAATTATATAAGTCTTCTGGAAGTTTTAAATAAAATCAGGCCTAAAAAGCATTCTGTCAACTCGTTAGAAATCTCGTTCGAATGAGGTCGTTCAAACGAGTGTCGTTCGAACGATCTGGGCAGGTCTTCTAACAAGATGGCAGACTTCGCCCAGAAATCTCCAAATTCATTTTTTCTTCATTCTTCTCTTCTCTAAATCCACCCTAAGACTATCCAAGTTACATTTTAATGTTTGTAAACTATTTTTAATTGCCCTAAATCATTCCTCTACATACTTTTGGGGTCAAATCATACAAATTAACATGCCAAAGTCATAAATCCCCAATTCTTGTCCCAAACCCTATGAACTTGAACCCAAAATTTTAATTTCATAAAAAGACTCCTTATTTATCCGTTTTCAGATCATCAAAAGTTATGTTTTGTATATTGAATTCGTCCATAATCATTCTACATGCAATCCCTAACCCAACTTTAGAGTTTCTACAACAATTTCATTAGTTTTCCTCAAAACTTTCAAGACAAAACAGTTTCTACACTAAACATGGAAGAAATATTCAATCCACTTAAAAATATCAAATCACTTGCCTTAGATTTGTTCTTCTGAATTGATGTTGGTGAATGAAGGTTGATTTTCCCCCTTCTCTACAGAATTCTCCCAAGGATGGTGATGGTGGTTGGAGGTTTCTTAACCTCTTCAAACTCTCCCTTTAACTGCCATAGCCCACTAACTTACCTAATGCTGATAATGGACTTAATGGGTTCATTAGTGATATATTATTTAACCCTAAAATTCGTGGGTTTTAATTCCCATATTTTTAAAATTACCAATTTACCCTTCTAGGTTGCCGGTTTGGCCTAAAAATGCCCCGAGACCCAAACTAAACCCCCGGCTAGTGTTTTCTGACTATTTTGACCCTTCCGGACACGTTGGCGCACTCAAAATGACCATTCGGTTGATAAAAATATATTTCGCTTTTTAATTTAAATAATTTCATTCCTGACGCGACTAACACGCGCGTTCCAACTAAATTTCCCAAATTATCGTATTTCTGTCTCGTGACAATTTAAATATTTTCAATACTCATGTATTTCCATACATACCCAGAAATATTCAATTTTAACATCATAATTAAATACCAACTCACGTCTCGCTAGTATTTATATCCGGATTAATTCCCAATTAATTCTCATTTAATTCATTTAATCCCTTAAATAAAAATCAATAAATATACAGGGTATTACAGTATCTAAGCCTTCTTACTTTGTTATGAAGACTATTCTTGGTCACCTGATCTTCTTTGAGGGCTTTATCAGCCTTTACTAGCCCTTCCCTCAGACTATTGTTCTCCCTCTCTAATAATTTAGCAATATTTGCAACATCTTTGACTTCGGCTCTCAGTAAATCAACCTTATTTTTTTCTTAGCTTGACCAAAGGTGTCACCAAACCCTTAGTCACAGGACTTGTCCTTGTCTACTAAAGCCTCAGATAGGATTTGATCATTTTCCTCGGGGACCTTTTTCATCTAGTCGTTCTATGACCCCACCTTCCTCATTTCTATCTCTACGGCCTTCTTCTCAGTCTCGTAGACCTTCTTGGTGGCCTTGCAAGCCTCCTAAGATGTCGTTAAAGTGCACTCAAGATCGTCGTTAGCCTTGGCCTGGTCGACCCTTTTATCAAGGATATCGACAAAGTTCGCCATGAACAGCAATAGGATGCTCATAAGTTAGTACTACAAAAAAAGTTCTAAGTTAGAAATATGATCTAAGTACAAAGTCTTATAAGAGTTAACGCTTGAGCGTCATGAGAAACTAGTTGGTCGGTAGCAATTCGTTGACTCGTTCCTTATCCATCTCCATAACGGCGCCCTCAACAGTGCGGGGGCCAAGTCAGGGTTCTTTGCCATTATTTGGTAACCCTTACCCTTAATGGGGGCATCCACCTTCTTAGTGGGAACAATGGTAGCTGTAATCATGAAAAACTCCCGACAAGGATGGTTTCAAGAGAAAAAAAATCTATTTTTTATTTTTATCAAAAATTATTTTTTTATACTTTTTCAATTTTTAAAAATCAAGACTTTAAATAGATAAACCCAATAAAACTTTACACCAATTGTAAATCGAGTTATAGCGATAAAATAATTTATCTAATTTTATCTTTTTACCTAAAACATGCATCTAGGAGATAGCAGATAAAATAAACCAATCGCACAACATGCCTATGTATGAGGAAAACCCAAGAAGCTAAAAACCTCGAACGGCCCAACCACGCAATTCACTATAAAACGGAATTAACAAGATGACATATGACTTACATAATGACTTAATGTCCACAAGCCTTAATACATCTTTAATTTTCAACAGCTACTCTACATTGACAATATATGAGTCCACCTATGCAAGCTGCCACATCGCACGAGTCCACGCACGTCTCGATATCCACCGATCTCGGATCAACAACTGCCTACCGATTGGAATACGAAATCCACCGCTTCTTCACTGCAACACAATAAATACAGAATCTACTGCAAGGAAACAATTCTCGCAAGGATATGGAGAATAAACTTGGTGCCCAAAAAGGATCTTTAAAGCATATGTATAATGAATCTTGGATTCTAAACTCATTGGGTGAAAAACTAAAGTTCTTGGAGAGTTTAAACACAAAAGGAACTCTAAAAAAGGCTCTCCTAAAAGTCTAATCCTGTATCTCTATTTATAGGGAAAGTTGTTGCAAAAGGATAGGCATTACAAATTTGAATCAAATTTAATTAAAAAACAAAATCTCGCATACTCGTTTATACTAACTAGTAGCTTGTTCGAATAAGGTACCCTTTCTCATTCGAACGTGTTTCCAACTAAAATTCGAACGACATTCCAGTGCTTGCCAAAAGGTGTTGCATCAGAACTCGTTCGAGTGAGGGAAACCCGTTCTAATGACATAGTCAATCTCGCTCGAACAACATGCCAAGTTGTTCCAAATTTAAAACATTCTAAAACCATTTTAAAAAATTTTGTAAAACCCTATCATCGAATAATAAAATATCCAAGGTTCAAAATAAATGCGCATTCATACCTGAGATCCTTGGATCTAGAAGACGGAAACGAACACGAAACACGAAACACGACATAAAGATATAATCTTTGAAGCTTTGCCTCTCCGTCTTCATCCAAACATGTCAAAGGCTTCAAGGGACAACACCAACTCTAACCTATGACACAAAATGTTTTATTCGAAATTAAACTAATTACAAACATATTGGCTTAATTGGAAATTTGTCCTTACAAATCTCCCCCTTTGGCTATTCCGGGACAAAACCAAAATAAAAAATCTATGGGCCGTCAAGATCTCTAAAAAGACACAATCCCAACCCAAAAAATAAATTAATACGGACGCTCGACAGACACACATATGTTGAATAGCTTTGCGTTGCTTGAAAAACTTTGCCGCTTATTGCAACCCTGTAAACCTGCACACTTAAAATACATTCAAATGCAAAGAGAATATAACAACTATAAATTAGCAAATGAATACACATATAACAATGTCTCAAAGTATCTCAACCTAGGTAAGACATCTCCCTAAGATAAAGTTATCATAATCATGTAAGGAAAGATACCATTTCTCTCCCCTTTTGTTCAGGAATAGATAAAGTAAGATAGCATAATACAATTACTCCCCCTAAAAACTAAATCTCACCCTAAATGTGTGAACATGAGATACCAATTATAAAATAGGGAGGAAGGAATAAAACCATGTAATGGTGTAAAGTGGAGCAAACACGCAACATGGCAACTCAAGCACAAATAATCCAAATTATGATCAACCAACATCAATATCGTTGTAAAGAGATATTAATATGAAAAATCAATGAAGTATGATATTAATATGACCATATAGCATGCCAAATAAAATCTGATCCTATAGCTTGCCAAATAAAATCTAATAATAAAGCATATGGCAAACATGGACTAGATGCAATCCGCAAAGACTTTAAACAAGATATACATCATTATGAAAAAGATACATAAAAAATTACTCGACATACGTATATATGGTATAAACGACCATAAAAGTTTGACACAAAACACATAAGCTTTACACACTAGCATAGTATTGATATGTCTAAACATGTGGGATGGAATGAATGGACGTGAACTAGATACAAATGAATTATGACCCAAACACTCCAATATGTTCAAGAAGTTCTAATTGACTACAAAACTTTCTCAAACTAAGATTTAGCCTCAAGTGACAAGATAAAGTGAACTTAATTAACAAATAAGCACAATGCACACAAGTCTAGAATATTGATGATTTTACGAATCAATAGCGTCATGAAAAAATAAGCATAACTAGGATTCATTGTGCAAACTTATTGATCTTCAACTAAACACTCTCAAAAGATAAACATATATTATATTTTCTTTTCTCAATTCTTTTGAAGCTATTGCTTTTGAAAGATCAAACAAACAAACTAAAAATGTTGGCCTTTGGCAATTTTTCTATTTTTTTTATTGCCTTTAATCTTTTTATTAGGCTCTTGCCAATGGTGGCTATCCCGCAAAAGTGATTATATCCTTTCGTAGCCCTTTCCCGTGCACCCTCATATTTTTTAATGCTAAACGAATAACCTTACATGCAACGGTTCTTACATGAAAAAATCTCCCATAGTCACAAAATTTGTAGATGATAAGACTGATGGGAGAAAATCTCATAAAGCTCAAATATACATGTGAAGTTAGCATTCAAAATGCTCGTGCATGTGTGTGCGGAGGCATATACAAAGTTGAATATATAAAGCAAATCAAGTTTGAAATAACTCCATGCACGCATGATTAAGAACAATCTAAGCATCAACAATCGTAGCCAAATGTCATAGCCACATAGAAAGTACAGAATGAATTAGATTCAAACGCATCAATATGCCACACCAAACGTGTAAAACCAAAAAATTACAAAACCAAAATCTTTTTGAGTTTTTCTAAAAATTTTCAAAAATAAAATACCAATTTTTGAAAACAAACACTAACTCAAAAGTCAAACACAACCTTTTTGTATTTTTTCAATATGACTCAATAAAAGAAAAATCAAATACAAAATATACACAAGTCATAAAACTAGCAATCATATATCATGAAGCACAAATTAGTGTATGACAAACATGCAAGCAATCACTCATAAGATATAACATGTGAAGAATCATGAGCAAGCATGCGAGAATCAATCAATCTAATGTTTATCTCTTCCAAAATGGATTTTTTAACCCAAATAGATAAATTCCTAATGCGTCGGGTGTCAGGAACCAATGGGACACTAGACTTTAACTTTCAAGGGTCTTTTCTAAGGTCATAGTGAAAAAAACCTATCGCAATGAGTGGTAATGTAGATATGATGAGAAACGAGACCTTTGGGTTGACCTTTTCTAACACACTGGGATGTGGTTGACTCTCTAAAATAAACAACGGACATGGCTTTAACAACGAAAGCATTATAATCATGAAAGCCAATATCATCACTACCAATACTACTCGAGTATCTTAGATCATATTTTAACCTCAAAATTTTTTACTCAAGAAAAAATTAAACTATTCAGGTTTTCAATATTCCTACAAGGTTATCTCGCCCCCTCAATGCAATTGAACTTATCCTTAAGAGTCTTCTCACTTGCCCTAAAATCATTAATCAAAACATTATCATCCTTATTGGAACGAACACTAACGCTAAATTTTTTCGAATTCTCTAATTCTTTCTCTAAATCCCTAATTCTATCATCACTCTCATTCTTGGATAGTTTTATATTTGTGAAAATACGATCCATGTCCTAAAGCTTCACACAAAGGATATCGTATTCAATTTGAACAGTTTGCAAAAGTTCCATAGCTGTTTTAAAATGAAAAAAATTCTTTTTCAAGAATTTTAATGCTTTTAGAAAACTATAAATTCAAGCGAGATAAATATTCAGCATGGTTATGAAGCTCATTAAACTGATCTTGAATATCCAAGTCATCATCACTATGGCAAGTCATTGAGGAAAAAACAAACACGGAAGAGAAGAATAAATAAACCACCTTAAACAACACTAAACAAGGATCTACACGACAAATTAGTGCAATTTGATAGTGCTTGTAAGCGTGAAAAACTTTCGGCAAGGATGGTCACAAGTAAAAAATTCTATTTTTATTTGCATCAAAAATTATTTTTTGTACTTTTCAAAATTTTAAAAATCAAACCTTTAAATAGATAAACCCTATAAAAATTTTCACCAATTTTAAATCGAGTTATAGCGATAAACCAATTTATTTAATTTTATCTTTTTAACCTAAAACATGCATCTAGGTGGTAGCAAATTGGAAAAACCAGTCGCACAACACGTCGATGTACGAGGAAAACCCAAAATGGGAAAAACTTCGGACGACCCAACCACGTAATTCACTATGAAACAAAATTACACAATATGACAGATGACTTACTCAATGATTCGATCCCCATAAGCCTTGATGTGTCTTCAATCTTTAATCAGTCCTCCACAGTGATAACACAGGAGTCCACGTACGCAAGCTGCCACAACGCACAAGTCTACGCACGTGTTAGTATCCACCGATCCAAGTTCAACAACTATCTATAAATTGGAACATGGAATCCACCGCTTCTTCATCCCAGCACAACAAATATGGAATCCACCGTAAGAAAACAATTCTCACAAAGATATAGAGAATAAATTTGGTGCCCAAAAATGATCTTTCAAGCATATGTATAATGAATCTTGAATCCTAAACTTATGGGGTAAAAAACTAAAGTTATTGGAGACTTTAAACATAAAAGGAACTCTAATAAACCTCTCCTAAAAGTCTAGTTCCATATCACTATTTATAGGTAAAGTTGTTGCAAAAAGATAGGCATTTGATATTTGGATCAGATTTAATTAAAAAGCAAATTTTTTGCATACTCGTTCGAACGAATTACCCCATCTTATTCGAACGTGTTTCTAACGAAACTTCGAATGATATTCCAGTGCTTGCCAAAAGGCGTCGCATCAGAACTCATTCGAAAGAGGAAAACTTGTTCTAACGAAATAGTCAATCTCGTTCGAACGACATGCCAAGTCGTTCTAAAGACGCGAAAAAATTAAAAAAAAACATTATAAAACCATATTAAATTTTTTTATAAACCCTATCACCAAATAATAAAATATCCAAGTCTCAAAATAAATAAGTATTCATACATGAGATCCTTGGATCTTAAAGACATAAATGAACAAGAAACACGATATGAAGATATAATCTCTGAAGCTTTACGGCTACGTCTTCATCCAAACACGTCAAAGGCTTGAAGGGATAACACCAACTCTAAACTATGACTCAAAATGTTTTATTTGGAATTAATCCAATTATAAACAAAATGAATAAATTGGAAATTTTTCCTTACAACAGCAGTAGAAGGACCAATGCTAGTCTTGCTCTTCTTTTGAGCCTTACTTTTGTCGGGATAATCTGACAAGTTAACGAGGTTAGATGGACCTTTGATCTCTTTCCTTTTGTAATGTTGGGACTTTAGAGAAGTGGTGATGTAAGACTCATACAACAAAGTGGGAATCTTCTTTTTAGGTCCATCTCTTCTTTCGAGGTGGGGTGGGGGAATCACAATAGGCATGCCAGCAACATCCACCAACTCAAAAGAAGCTGATGTGGACTCACGTGAAGATTCCTCACTCCTTGCAGAGGGAGAAAGCTCAAATGGGTATAGGGTACCTTAAATTTTTACTTTATTTTTATCAAAGATTCAAAATATTCCCGTCCCTTCTATTTTAGGTCACTAAGGGGACCAGACATAGAAATTCAGGATTTTGACATCGGCTATTGGGGTATAGGATTGCTTCACGACTAATTAACCTTATTAGTTGAAGATAAGTAGCTTAAGTGTAAGTGTGGGGTGACTCAAAACACGGGGAGGGAGAAAGATCTGGTGGGTAGGGTACCTTTATTTTTGACTTTGGTTTTAGAAAAGATTCAAATATTCTCATCCCTTTTATTTTAGGTCGCTAGGGTGACCAGACATAGAAATTCAGGGTTTCGACACTGTCTATTAGGGTGTCGGATTTCTCCACAACTGGTTAACCTTATTAGTTGAAGAGAGGTAGCTTAAGTGTGAGTATTGGGTGACTCAAAACACGAGGATGGAGAAAACTCCTGAGGGTATAAGGTACCTTGATTCATGACTTTAATTTTGAAAAAGATTCAAAATATTCCATCCTTTCTATTTTAGGTCACTAGGGGGACCAACCATAGAAACACAGGGTTCTGGCAACATTTATTGGGGTGTATGATTGCTTCACGATTGGTTAGCCTTCTTAGTTGAAGAGAAGTAGCTTAAGTGTGAGTGTGGGGTGACTCAAAATATGGGGAAGGAGAAAACTCCGATTGGTATAAAGTACCTTGACTTTCGACTTTGGTTTTAGCAAAGATTTAAAATGTTTGCATCCCTTCTATTTTAGGTTGCTAGGGGGAAAAAATCATTTTGGAGCATAGGGTTCCTATTTTAGGCCACGTAGGGGATCTAGTTAGTTTGGAGTGCAGGGCTCCTTATTTTAGGTCACATAAGTGATCGAGTTGGTTTTGAAGCATATGGCTTCCTATTGAAGGTCACGTAGGGGACATAGTGGTTTCTAAGCTCAAGGCTTCTTATTCACGTAGGGGACTGTATTGGTTTGAAGCATAAGATCCCAATTTTAGGTCGCATTGGTGACCAAATTGGTTTGGATCGCATGGCTCCCTATTTTAAGTCACTTAGGGAACCGAGTAGTCTGAAGCACGCAAATTCCTATTTTAAGTCATGTAGGTTACCGATTTGTTGAAAGCGCGGGGCTTACTATTTTAGGTCGCATAGGGGATTGAGTTGTTTGAAGCACGAAGATTCCTATTTTAGGTCTCATAGGGGATCGAGTTGGTTCGAAGCTCAGGATTTCCTATCTTAGGTCTAGTTTGTTTGAAGTGCATGGATTAATATTTTAGGTCGTGTGGGGGACCAAGTTAGTTTGAAGCACAGGGATTTATATTTTAGGTCGTAGGGGATTGGATTTGGCTTGAAGCACGGGGATTCCTATTTTAGGTTGTGTAGGGGAAAAAATGGTTTAAAGCGTCGGGCTTCCTATTTTAGGTTGCATAGGGGACCAAATTGTAGGAGATGGATATTTTGTTATAATTGGTGAAATGTTACTCCTATTTACAGGATAAATAATGCCAAATATGTGTATGAACAAAGCGAGCCTAAGATTTCTTAATCAAAATGGGGACGAGGAATAAACATTTATAGAATATATATATATATATATATATATATATATATATATATATGGAAACAAAAGTTCCCCATCTTTTTTAGACTTTTCTTTTGGAGAGATATAATTTTTATTTATTTAATAGTGAGCCATTTGTCTGTATTGACGTTGGTTTGTGAGGGAAGAAGATTCTCTTTTCTTTGATTGGTGACTAGGCGAGAGCCTTTTGATGTTGATTTGGAATTGAAGTGCTTCCCCTCAGCCCGAATAGGGTGCCATTTTTACAGGGGCCCTTAGTGAGTCTTCCCATTGATGATCTTTGTCTCGGGATGATGGGCTTCTTCAGAAAGAGGTTTGGTGTTTATTTATTTGGGAAAGAGGTGTATGGGTAGTTTATTTTCCTTTTTGTACGCTTATTTTTTTTTATAGTATTAGCCTTTACGTATAGTTTAAATAAGGATGACCCAACGGAGTCTTTAAAATGTCTTATAGCCCTATTTTATTACTTGACACTTAGACTTTTAGATCATGAAGATGGAGCAACAACATAATGACCATAGACAAGTTTTTCTCGTAACATGTTTTTTATGGTGTTTAAATAGATTAGGCCCAAAGTGATATCTCGGGTTGTATACATATCTCTGATTCAAAGGTTATGGTGTGCCCGTAATTTTGAGCGCCTGTAAATTTTATATTCTAGAGAATCAGGTCTACGTAGTTCTTTATAAAAGTTAATAACAAAATTGGGTTCTTAAAGTGTTTTAACTGACTTCAAGAGAAAGGTCGGTGGCTCAAACGGGATTTTTGATGTAGGGTTAGGAATGCGTACGAGCTTGCATAGTCTTACCTACCCTTGGCGATCGATCATTCAACCTTTTACTTTTTACCCCAAGCTGCTTTAAGGAAAGAATTTCTTCAATCGATCAAGGTTGAAGGGTTGGGAAAACGTGACTCCATCGAGATCAGCTATGGTAGCTGCCACGCCAGAGTTTATTTTGGTAACTTGATAGGTTTATCTATAGTTGATTGTGAATTTAACTCCAGGAGTCCGAGCATGTTTGAGATTATCTATCAAAGATTCTTGACTCATTTTTTAAATTCCCGGGCGATACGCTATTAGTAGACCTGGTTGTGGTAAGAATATTTTATCCTTCTTTCGTCAAGGAGGGCTAGTTCGTCGTAGGTGGCTTTGACCCAGTTCATTTCAGCTACATGGCTTTCGAACATGACCCTTAGCGAGGGAACCTCAAGTTCGATGGGTAGGAATACCCTCATACCATAAACTAGTGAGTAAGAGGTGGCCCCGATGGAGTTTCAATTTAGAGTACAGTAGCCCCAGAGGCCATATGGGAGTTTGTCTAACCAATTGTTGTAGGTTTCGATCATTTTGCTAATTGTGTTTTTGATATTTTTTAGTAAGCTCGACTGCTCCATCAGTTTGAGGTCTACAGGGGATGGCTTATGCCTAGTGATCCTGTACTCATGTAATATGTTAAAGACCTCCTTTTCAAAGTGAGATCCATTATTTGACACCAACTCTTGAGGTATGCCGAAGTGGTAGACGATCTTTTACCATTGAATTTGGCCACTTTCGTAGCATTTAGAACAACGTAGGATTCGATCTCGACCCATTTGGTGAAGTTATAGGCGATTAGGATAAACTCATGCCCCGTGGGGGTTTAGGGGGTGACCTTCCCAATGATGTAGATCCCCCAGGTGGAAAATGGCCAGGGTGAGGTCATGCAATATAGCTCTTGATCAAGGCTAGTTTTGAGGCGAGGTGAGGGAGGCGGTGGCCTCGGGGCCTCAATTTTCGACGCATTTTAAGGGCCCCAAAATTTTATATGTGTATATATATTAACAACTTCATTTTCTAATTGTCCCCAAAATAATTTGTTCAAAACTAAATGGACAAACATTTAAACTTGCCGCAACTCTCGAAAAATAAGTCAGCATCTTTTTGGTAAAAAAGATACAATTTATTAATTAACAAAAAGATCTCATGTTAAATATGGGGGCCCCAATTCAAAAGTTTGCCTCGGACCCCTAAAATCTCGGGACCAGCCCTGCTCTTGATGATACCAAAGATATCACCACTTAAACTTATATTGAGCTCAAGCCAACAATCTACTGTAATGGAGATAAGAGTGCAGTAAAGTAAATACATAAGTATATGAGGCAAAAAAGATAACACAATGATATAAGTCGTTCAGCCGTAGCCTACTCAACTGTGCAAGGTGTATGGTGGTGTTTTCATAATCAGATAAGGCACTAATGGCCTTAGAATACAACTCTCAAGATTTTTATTTCTACTGTATATCTGGACAAAGTTTGTCTTATGGTTTCAATATTTGATCCCCCTCAAGGAAGAAGATAAACAGTATTTATTTCCTTAGGTGCACTGTGCGCCCCCAAGCATGTAATGAGCATACACATGATGAGGTCTCCAATTAGAACCAGCCACATGTCCCTAGCACATTTTAGTCACGATGATGAAATATTTCTTCACGTGCTTATGAAGATTTGTTGCAACCGTTTGCCCACGTGGATCAACTGTGCTGGAACCTTGTGTCACACGTGAGGTAGATGTCTTTCGTGTAGACAATTATGAAGTTGAGTCATAGTGTGGTCTCGACTTATGAGGGTGATACAAAGCCAAGACGAGATTATTGAGGTTGTCCTTAGTACGGTTGATGGGTTTCAGCCCCCTCATCTTGTTATGATGCCGAGATGGAAGAACTGATCGAGGAAGAGATTAATGAGGATTGACAGCACCGGGGTGACCTCTGACTGTCCAACTTGATGAGTGACTGAGGTCGTCTTGGTTGAGATGAGGCCTATTAAGGATGAGGCCACACTTATGTATATCAATCACCCCTAGCCCTTACTCTTCAATGTGAGTGGAAGGATGAAGTGTATAGTTGTCTGACCCTTTAATTTCTGTGGCATAGGATATGAATCAATTTGGCTTAGGGTAAGGATGTCCTTTCAATGACTTAGGCAGAAGTTCCCTTTAAGTGTCCTTGCTTAGACACTTATCATCAACTAAGTGGTCTGCGTGTTGCCCAAAGTATGGCGGCTGCAGGCCTACTTATGGGGATTGTGCCCTAATGATGATTGCATGGGAAAGTGCGTATAATGATTAGGCCATTTAAATAGGTTTAAAATTTCATTTTATTTTTCTTCCCCAACTTTCCTCCATTGCGCTTAAAAGCTTTTGCAACTTCCAAACCCTTCTCTCTCCTCTGTTCAGTGCTCCCCAATCGCTTTTAGAAGTTTTTTTAGCTTTCCAGGCGTTCCTCTCCACTCAGGTAACATTACAATACATTCTTCGTAAGTTTCCCTCCATTAATTATGTTTCTTGGTTATTTTTCATTTTTTCTTGCCACTTTTCTACTTTTTTGGCAACTGGTCCTAGTGGTTTTATGGTTAGCTTTATACGATTTTGTGGTGGTATTGTGGTTCATAGGTGGTTAGGGCTATTTTAGTAGTGTTTTTAGGGATTTTTTTCCCTGTTTGCCCACTATGAGTTTTAACGGTGTAACTCCTATTATCTTCTCCGATGAGGTTGATTTCAGTGTTCTTGGGTGAAAACCCTTTAATTTCCCCCTTTTGATCCAAAAGTCAACTTAAGTCAAGATTATAACTGATTTAATGTTGAGGACCTTGTACGAGTTGATTGAACAATACCCAAATCTTAGGGAGAGGCTCTTTAGTGAAATACGTAAGTGTGAAGTCAAAGTCGAGGCTAAATGTAAGTCCGGAGCTGACCCTACACTTCTACTTCACCCAGTCCTATTAGCTGTAATACACCTCTCATCATTGAGGTCAATGATTTAATGTCTGAGTCATCAGCCTTTTCAGATTGTTATCCTTCCATTTTTGCTCAAGCCGAGAGCAAAGATACCTTTGAGGAAGCAATGAGGGTAACCACCTCTATCAAGAGGAGTCTTAGGTGGTCGATACCTCTTCACATGCCTTATCTTTTCAGCATGCTGTGTCTTTCAATCATGAAGACCATACCGATGAGTCGAGAGTGGAGGTAAATTTTCAACCCCCTCCTATGGCTGTTCCAATTATGACCATGTCCGAATCCGAATACGTCAGAAGGTCTCAAGAAGGAGTTGCGACCATTGAGGTTAATGAACTCTCATCTAATTAGGATGAGGATCCACTTGACACCAGTTATGCCTAGAAATTTCCATCACTATCTGGGAGATGGATTTGTTGACGTGGAGGAACTAGTATGCCATTAAATCTGACATTCACATGTGGGTGCCTACGAGGGATGAGAGGGACTAAGACGGCCATGATGGTGAGGTCCCCGTCTATAAACAAATGTTCAAGATTGGATTTTGACTTCTTATCCATCCCAAAACACGATTCATTCTTCTCATTTTGGTATTCAAAGGATACTATAACGTCTCGTGCTCTAAGGCATAACTTAGCTACTATCATCTTGTAACCAGGAGAACCACTAAAAAAGTTATCTGTATTAATCAAACTTCCAATCACCATTATAAACCTTGGTACTTTTTCATCTTTAGTGCTTGGGAGTTTGACATTGACACCTTCGATAGTGCATCTGCACCGAGAGTACCCAGGAGATGGGTAAAGGCTCCCATGTTGGCTAAGCTTGATCCCAACCTGAGCATAGATGGCAGGGAGAAAGCTAACAAGCTTAGATTTAAGGGATACGATGATGGACTTATGGAGTTAGAAAGGCTGATGACTACTAAGTTCCTAAAAAAGACGGGTCTGAGGGTTGACCCATTGTCAGAGTTGTGTAAGTAAACTTTTTTTTCACATCTGTTTTGTCATTTTTGTTGTTCTTTACTATTATTATCTTCGTCTCTTATTTATAGATCATCCTTCAGGCATCTCTGATGAATTTTGGGAAATATCAGCCCCTTCACTCGAAAATCTGTTGTGTAAGATGTCTATGGGAACTAATCCCCCCAAGAAAACCATCGATGGCGGCCCCAGCCAGGACAACCAAGCAAAGAAGATAAAGGAACCAGTCGATGGTACTTAAAATTCCCCCTCCTCAAAAGAAGAACAGGAGGTTTAATCCTCACAGGGATACCTTTTCCTCGACTATACCTATATCTTTGGCTTCAGTACTGGCTAAGAGGCTTTCTCTGCTATCTATCAGTGCTGACTCTGTGATGGGGGATCAAACGAGGGCTAGGTCTGCTATCAGCTCATGGTTTCCTGAGTTTGATTGTAGATTCTTAGAGTCGACATACCTTACACGTCTTTACAACTTCGGCCTCCATCGGGCCGTCCAGGTAACTAATCTCATAACTATTAAATTTTGTATGATTTTTATAAGTGTTATCTCCTCCTGTCTCCTACTAACTTTATTTGTTATCTTTGGAGTCTCTGATCTCTTTTCACCAATTATCCAAGTGGGTCCAGGCCAACAAGGCCAAACTTGATAAGTTTGATGATGCTATCAAGGCTGAAGAGGCGACCAAGCAAGCTCTAAAGCACAAAGAGGCCGACCATAAGAATCAAATGGAGACCCTGAAGTAGAAAATATTGGACAACATTAATTCTAAGATCAAGGAGCATAATGAAAAAGTTACTGCCCTGGAGAAGAAGTATGAGAAGAAGATTATGGTTTCTATTGAGGCTGCTAAATAAAAGGCTCTAGAAAACTTCAAGGCCTTAGATGATTTAACAGACATGGTCTCCAATATTTAGAGAGGGTATCTCACACTTCTCTTCGATGGGCGACTAAGAAGTACCCTGATGTGGCTTATCTAGCTAAGGACTTCTTGATGTTTGACTTGTTCGACCCTGCTTACTGCTCTAAATGCAGTCGAAACTGAGGGTGCTGCCCCTGAACCTACAGCTACTGAGGCATCGACACATGTGGGGGACGAGATGTTAGAAGACACCAACATTTAGCGTGAATTTCAAACTCAACCCATCATTGACAAACTTATCTTAGACAACGTCTTCACGGAGCAGGCCGGGAATCAAGCTTAGATGGCCACTTTTCCATATCTTGTTAATTATTTTGATGGGCAGCCGCATGTGGCCAATTTCCCTTTACCACTTGTAATCATTAATTTTTGAACATCTGTAACATCGTCTTTAAACGATCTTTATAATTTTTGAACATCAACTTTTTGATTGTTATTTGCTTCTATGTAATGAATGAAAAATCCATCTTTATTTCATTAATTTGCTAAAGTGTATTTTCTGCATCAATATATTTGTTGTGAACTTACAATGGGCCGATCTATAATTCCAACTCACAATTCATCACATTATGAGGTTTACATAACCATGATTAATATGTAACCATAATTAAATGGTTTTCACTTTGAAACGACCAAATTAAGGATGTTAATGATACGAGTCCCCTCTCTTCGTATTTGAGAGTGTATGGACGAGTCTCGTCTCTTCATACACTCCCGTCTTTGTCGAGAGAGTTTTGACTCTAATGTCATCGCGTAGTGATGTTTATATAACCATGATTAAATAATTTTCACTTTGAAACCACTAGATTAATGATGTTAATGATACAAGCCCCTCTTGTCATTTTTGGGAGTGTATGGCTGAGTCTCGTTTCTGAACTCTCTTACTCTGTCTACTAGTTTTAATATATAAAGCTTGATTTCTCTCTCTTATTTTCCATTTAATATATAAGGATTGTTGGTGAAATTGTTATGCACTCTTACCTCCTCTCACTTTGGTTGGTTTAATTCCTATCACTTGCATTTATTAATCTGTCTTTGGTTGGATTGTTCATTAATTGATGAGTTCTCTACTTCTGAGGTTAACTTTCACAGTTTGCTTTATTTCAAATGTGATTGGCTTGTCTTTTAGGTTAGTTTCATAATCCCACCATGGATGATTGATTTTCATAGATAGGGTTAAATTTATAATTGTTTTAATAGAACTTCATGTGTTGGTATTGGAGTATCCTAGTTTCTTAACTTTCCTTATCTTCCAAGGGTAGTGTTTGAAGCTTTCCTACAACCCGAGCCCATTTAACACCATAATTAATTAGCCCTTAATCCTCCATTGATGAGTTTGGTCTCTCTATGTTTGATGTTCGAACGTAATTAGTTATTATCAATTAGAATTAATTTTAATTGAATTCATTCATCTACTTAGCAACTTCAAGATGGGAGAATGACGCCTATTCCCTTTTCTCCATTTATACTCATACGTTTCCCAGTTGTTTCATCGTAGTGATCATCTTTTACTCATTTACTTTTACTTTATTGTATGCTAGGATAGTTGTTAGCTATACTTCACTACCCCTAACTATCATCACCTTTTACATTTTCATTTTATGACGTATAGAGACCATCTTAAAGCTCTATTTCGTTCATCTAGGAGAGTCCACATTTTCATATATTGTTGTCATTTATATATCTCCTACATAATCTGGTTTTCTCTACCATTGTTTTGGCACTAACGTGTTTTATAGGAGTGTCGTTGTTCTTATCGGGGATCGCTCCATATGGGGTGATGAATTTCTCACCCTCTTTTCCATTTTTGTCCTTGGCAACATTAAGGACAATGCTTATTTCAAGTTAGGGGGTGTGATGTACGCATTTCATTCTTTTGAAACCGCATAACATGTTTTTATTAATTCACATTATTTATTAAAAACAATTCTTTTTTTTCTTTCTTAGGCATTTTGCCTATGTCTCCAATGATTACTTAAATGACCGGCCTACCAAATTGTGTAGCAATGATGAATGTATAAATGTTATAATTGATTAGCCTTTAGTCCTTATATTGTTAAAATTATGAAAAACTTCATAAAGTAAACTGTGAAACCAATGAGCCCATATAAAAATACTTGTTTATGATTCGTTTTAAGGCTATTATAACTTAGTGATCATAAGGTGCGTGATATACACTTATACAAGCGAGCTTTAAGACCTACCTTCAATTGTGAGTGTTACACAATTACTCTTCCTCTTTCTTAAAAAATGTATTTTGTCGATAATCTCATTATTCTTTCATTGATTGTTTATTAATTGAGTTTATCATGAAAACTGACACTCGAGCATGATTTTTAATATTGTTGAGCCCCGATAGTGACATAAACCCTTAAAAAGGATCATAGGCCATCTTTGCTATTGAACCCATATCGATCTTGGACTCACCTACATTATTATCCTTTCTCAACACCCTTGAGACTAAATAAATCCCTTCAGTTCACACCCAACCCCCCTAACCAACTCCACATTGGAGTTTTAAACCTTACATACCCTTTTCGCCCCTCGATTTAGGATTAAAGACGAGATTTATGATATTTTTGTGTGGATTGGATTCAAGTGATTAGTGAACTCAAAATAAGTGAAAAGAAAATAAAAAGAAAGAGGTGAAAAACAAAAAGGAAAGAAAAGAGAAAGAGAAAAGAAATAAAGAATAAATAGTTTCGAAATAGCGTGAATCCCATGCTCGCGTGAATGGATAAAAAAAGTCTTGCTCCTTGAGTATTGTGCTTATGGAACTTGAATTCCACTTTTAAAATTGCCCACTCTTACCATTATCCAGTGTGTTATTCCAAAATCCCTTTGTACTCGTAAATAAATTTTCATTTCCAAACCCTAACCTAGCCCAAGTTACATACCTAAAAATTCCTATTTGATCTTAGGGTGAAGTTAATTTAAAAGTTGAACATTTACAATAATCTATTAGAGTTCATTTCACCAAGTTAATGTACGATATCCTTTCATGAGATTGTATTTTTAACTTTTAAATATTGTTCTTCACTTATGACATGTGTGCGGCCTAGTTTCCATTTACAATTACTCCTTATGCCCGCATGTTCCGTGTGAGTTACACCCCTTTTGTGAGTGCTTTCATTTGTTGAGTGTAACAATCGGAGATGACTTGAGTCATGCATGCTTTAACGTTTATATAGGTTATAAAACCTTTATCGAATCTAAATTATCACATGTGCCCTCTTATCTCATGTTTCCAAGGTTTCAATTTTGTTGAAGTTTCTTTAATAATATTAATAATTGCGGACTTTTGTGTGAACCCTCGTTCACTTTGTTAATGAGTTATGATATCTTTGTTGTTATTGAGCTATTGCAGTGGATTTCGGGTAATCATAGTCTGAGTTGACTTGATGTTTGTGGGTAACATCCCTAAAAACCTCACGAGACAAAACTTGTCCCCTAGGTCCACCTAGGGGTTTAACGACTTTTTGCATGTGCTAAATGCAATCGTTTGCCAACAAAAATAGTTTTCTTTTATCCGGTGCTCTTTTCTCCTACTTGTGGTTTTACTTGCAATTCTTGTTTCTTCACGCTTCATTGCTCGGTACTAGAAATGTGTTAGTTTGGGAGTGTGATTAGTCATGAATATTGTATCTAAAATCTCTTTTATTTGCACGTTCTAGCATTCTCGTGCACATTTTTCCCGAGATTTATACTCATTTACCGGATAAACTCTATTTTCGTCGTATATATATTGTGCAAGGTTTATTTGAGCTTTTATAGGTATCGGTAATGCTAGGGAAGTTATGTCGACAATCACCAATTTGGGGGATTTTAGTGAATTCAGCACTCGGGCTTGGGTCCCGAGATCTCATGAAAGTTGGATCTCATAGAGTCATCTTCGTGTGACCACTGATGGTGAATGAATCCGACTCATATCGAAGAAGTTACAGAGGTTTCTGCGTAGGAAAGTGCATGAAAAGACCATCCAACACATTTCGTCCCGAGTTCAGGCCCTGTGGAATATGATCATGGCCTTGCTCGGTTACTAATTATTGTGATTGATTTGTCAAACACTATTTTTAGAGCATCAATTGGGATGAAAGACGGCACGATATGCATCCAATTTTGAAGCTTGTATGATACATTTTCATGAAACATGTCATTGGTTTAAGATATTGACAATACAAAGCCTAACTTATGGTTAAAATGTCTTATTCGGAATTAAGACCATTACAAACAAATTAACTCGATTGAAAATTTTTCTTTACACACACTCATCACCAAAGAATGAAAATTGACACATTTTTTTTTCATTTAAAGTAGGGGTGCAACCGGTACGGGTTTTTACCATACAGTACCATTTTGGTCCGACCAAAAATAGTTTTGGTTTCATATTATGAAATACCGAAAATCGATTTTACCGAAACCGAAAATATCGTAAAAACTTTTGTTGGTTTTGATTTTTAGATATAAAAAACCGATTTACCGTATCGACTTATCGTATCGAATTTACCGTACCGAATTTATCGAATTTACCGTACCGAAATACCATACCGAACTTACCGCATATTACCATATTAATTACTAAAAAAAATATTTAAAAACATATACATACCCAAATATCAAAACCATTCATGTTTTTACACTCATCTCATCCATTCATTTCCCTTATAAAAGCCACATAACCCTAAACTCAAACACAACACAACATATCAGCAGCCGCGCACACGAGTTAGACAACTGAACAAATAAACCAAGAATCTCTCCCTCTTTGGACAAGGTAACTCTTCTTCTTGCTCATTTTTTTTTTATTTCTGATTCAGCTTGTGTTTACTTCTTGTCCCCTTTTTTCGGATTCGTTCACCGGAGTTGTTGTTGCGTTTTGTCTTGTCCCCCCTTTTTTTTCTTATTTGCGTTTGCTGGAGTTGCTATTGTGTTAAACCCCTGTTCTTATTTGCATTCCACCTGTTGCATTGATTCGTCCACGTGTTGCGTTCTCCTTGTTTGTGTATGTATATGTAGAGAAATAAAGTAAGAGACAACAATCTTAGTTCTCCTTGTTTGTGTATGTATATGTAGAGAAATAAAATAAGAGACAATTGCGTTCCACCTGTATGTATATGCGTTCTCCCTGTTTGCGTTAGGGTTGCTATAAAGCACTGATAGTAAAAATAATGCTATAAAGATTCTCGGTTATATAACATTGTTCGTAAGCCAACCATCAACATTCTCAAAACTTCAAATTTTAGACTATCAATAATTTCAATTTTTTTTTCATTATACAAAATAGTTCATTTCAATTTTTTTATGCAGTTTGGTTTTATAGTCTTTTTATTTTTATTTTTTTCATTATACAAATTGGTGAGGATTAATCTACATTGATCTTTTGAAAAATGAGGTATTTCTTGTAGTTGTTGCATTGCATGTAGGTTTATTGTTATATTTAAAGGTTGTTCTAAGGCTATTATAAGGCTATTTTAGGGCTATTTTTCAAGGCTATTAAGTGTTGTTTTTAAAGTTTTTAATGTTGTTTTTGTGCTATTTTAGTGGTGTTTTTTCTTATTATTTAGTGTTCTTTTCAATGTTATTTTTAGTGTAGTTTTAATGTTGTTTTTAGTGTTGTTTTAATGCTGTTTTAGTGCTATTTTAAAGCTATTTAGTGTTGTTTTGGTGCTACTTTAGTGCTATTTTGGTGCTACCAGATTTACCGAATGCATAAACCGAATTGAAGCCGAAATTACCGGGAAAAAGTGTAATTATAATTCCAGAAAAAAACCGAAAATACCGGAAAAAAACCCAAATTAAAACCAAAATTACCAAAACAAAAAAAAACCCCAAAAAATACCGCAAATACCAAAAAATCGGTCGATTTGGTTTTGGTTTTTGTTTTGATGTACCGGCCGGTAAATTGGTATGGTACGGTTTTACCATTTAGATTATGGTTTTTGTATTGGTAAGGAGTCATTACCGACCATACCGTACCGGTTGCACCCCTAATTTAAAGCAACACCATGCATAGAGTTAAAAATGGAGGCCGGAGGATAAGAATCCTAAAAAAATATCTATCCCGCTACACATAACATTGTTATCCATTTTAACACAAAATGCGATCTTCCTCTGGGTTATTAAACCTTAGCAACATAAGATGGGTTCGCACTAGAAGAAAACTAATTTTTTTCGGCACTTTTTTCTCGGTATTATTTAAAAATGCTGAGAATTTTCTTTTTACCAGCATTTATTTATAAGTATTGAAAATTCACGGCATTTATATTAATGTACCGTATAAATAAAGCAATTTTTAATTAATTCTAAAATAA
Source organism: Sambucus nigra (assembly GCA_949130495.1). Taxonomy (NCBI): domain Eukaryota; kingdom Viridiplantae; phylum Streptophyta; class Magnoliopsida; order Dipsacales; family Adoxaceae; genus Sambucus; species Sambucus nigra. The sequence goes on from OX422212.1 coordinate 412,924,893, forward strand.
ATGTGGTATTTTTTAGGCATTTAATAACTTATGCCACAAAAAATGAGAAAAAAGCACCATTCCCTACTATTTGGCGGGTGTTTGTTTCCTCTAAAAAAAAAATAAACCCATGTTTCCTTCTTCTAAGATTAACGCCTCAATACTCACTCCCATCATGCCTCATCTTCTCCGAAAGAATCTTCACAATTCTAATCCATTCCAAACTTCTCCCACCTCAATTAGTTTGACCTAAGAATCCTCAATCCTCAACCCTCTCTATAAGTGCGTCACTTTTTTGGTAGGGTGCTGTTGCATTTTGTTTTTTCAAGACTTTCTTGGATCTGGTCATTGTCTTAGGTAAGTTGCATTTTTTTTCTGTTAGACTTTCTTGGCTGCATTTTTTTTCTATTTTTCTATTGCGTTTTGTTCCTCAATCATCTCTACAAGTGTTCGTCTGCGTTTTTTTTCTTAGACCTATTCGATTTTCTTATACCTGCGTCACTTTCTTAGGACCATTGGTGTTTTTTATTTATTTATTTCGGTGCATATGATAGGGTTTGATATGCTCTGTGTGTGTGTGTATATATATATATATATATAGATAGAGAGAGAGAGAGAGAGAGAGAGAGAGAGAGAGAAGTAGTTTAATTTTTATATCTGGCATCAACACAATTTAATTTTAAAAGATGTCAAAATATTATTGATTTATGATATATATATATATATATCATGGAAATTTGAATACTCAACTGTGTTGATGCCATATCAAATACTCAAGTGTGTGTGTTGTCTAATTTTTGATTGATATGTACTCGAAATTTTATCTTACTTTTATATGATAATGTTCAGGCTGCAAGTTAGAGATAATCACCAGAGTTCGACAATGTACTTGTCCCAAAAAGATGTAAGAACTTTTTTTACAATGTTACTCAACTTAGTTTGTATATGTTTTGTTTTGTAATTAATGTTGTCGTGATGGTATCTTTACAAAATTATTTTTTTACATTGTAGTTGAATTTAGTAAGCCCCTTTATTCATGCAATATGTGTTGAATTTTTAGACAACAAACAAGTTTTAATATTACTTTCTAATTTGGAAAATTTGATTTAGTGGAGTTTTCATCTAGATATTATGATTTAATTATGCTATCTCATTATTGACAAGGAAATTTGTTTTTCGTAATGTTTATTTTTCACTAAAGTTGTTTTTTTAAGCGAGAGTCATATGCATTATTTTGTGTTTTATCTTTTTAGCTTTTAGAAAATTAAGTTTTGATGTGAGCTATTGTGTTGAGGTATCCATTAGTTATACGTTGTTCTTGTTTAAAAGAAAATGTTTAGGCATTAGACTTAGTCTTCTTCTTAATCTGTCATGATTCAATACTACATTAATATCTTTTGGTAATTGATTTTGTTATGAGTGAGTTTAATTTTTTCAGTTGTTTTGTATGTTTGGTTATCCTCCACATTTTTTAATTGATTCAATATATTGAACCCAACCCTCCTTTTAAATGCCATGCCAACATTTTCATTGTGCTATGATGGCATTGGTCTTGCATAAACATTCTTTCACTTGTATTTATGTACAATAAACATATAAATTTCCAAGATCAAGTTTCATACTCAAAGTCGTAATAAGCTGGGAGTAAAAGCGTTACCCCAAACTTTCAATGAATAGTGGCACTATCATTTCTACCACCTCAGGTTTATTAAAAGAAACATTCAGATTAGCTAACAACTGAATAACATTATGTTGTACAATAGGAACTGCCAGCTTCTATTTCCCATAGTTATGTAAGGCGCAAGACCCACCAAGGCGCCAGTGTCTCCTTAGAGCCTAGGCGCCAGATGCCAAGCGAGGCGCAACACTGATCGAAGTGAGGCACACATTATACAATACATGCAAAAATTGTATATTTATAATAACAAGATTATTTTATGATCTAAAATTTGAAATATCGCATAAATTACTACTATACAAGGTTATGAAGAGACACATAAAAACATACATCTAATACACCATATGGAAAAAAACATAAGTTCAAATATTTAAAATTACTTAACGTTTTAACCATAAAATAATCAACAAAAGCAAGGATATTAATATATTTTGAAACATATGTACTCCAATGTGTGAAGAGAAAAATTAAAATCAATCGGAGATGCAACAATGTTTGAGTTTTTTTGGTTTCTTTTGCCTAAGTAGTGACTAGTGAGAAAGATAAAGTTTCACCACAACTTATGCTCGACTTTGGTTAGTTTTTGGGTGGAAAATAGTTCAATTCTCCATATTTCATTGGAAAATACATAATATGGCGCACCGTACGCGCACCTTAAGCGTGGAGCCTAGGAGCCTAAGGCGCGCGCCTTATTGAATGGACCTTGCTTGAGGTGAGGCGAGGCGCTAATACTGCCCCTTGGTGAGCCTGGAGCCTAGGCGTGCCTTTAATAACTATGCTCTTTCCTATCCTGAAATGTAAAGTGCATATAAGAATACATAAAAGAAAATTAATATTAAATATGGATCGATTATTAAACAAAAGAAGACATAAAAGAATTTTAAAGTTTAAATGTAGTTCAACGATGTTTTTGAAAATAAAAAACTACACTAGCCTGAAATAACGACCAACTTTGACAGGTTTTATTAGGAAAAAAACGATTTTCTATTAAATAATAATCAAAGGGAAACCAATAGTATAAATGTGATCCAACAGATATCCAATTAACAAATAAAAGAAAAAGCAGAGATACAAAAAAAAAATGATAACTTCCAGCATACAATGCATCATCCTCTGACGTAGATATGTACACTCATGCAGCCAAATAACAAACATAAAAGAAAAATCAATGTTAAGGGCCAAGCCTTAATCAAAATGACTAATGACCGAATGCATTTTATTTGTTTCACATCATATGTACGAATGGATAAATAATGATGGAGAGTCAAGTTCTTTTTGTTTTTAGTTTTATTTATGTATTTGTTTGATGATTAATGAATGGCTGCAATTTATGTTTCTTGCCTTTTATTGATGATTACATGTACTACTATATGGGTATTCGTCAATGTGTAATGTTATGGTATAAAATAGGATTTTCACTCACATATTCAATGGATGTTGATCAAATTGCAGTTAGAAAGTTCCTTTTAGACCCAAAATTTTAGCTCTTATTGGTGCAATAGGGCATTAGACAACTTTGGCATTGGTGGTTGTCAACTTATTAAGGTATTTTTTGTTTGACAATATAATTACTATCTCATAAGTAATTATTTAATGCCTTTGATTCATCTTTTGCACTGTCATATCCCCGTGATTCATACTCTGTCCATAAGCCAAATCTCGAATCTTCCATTGCTTTGCAATGTAACTAATAGTGTGAATATCTCTACTGATGAACCATTTCGATTGTACGGGTGCAGTCGTGTCATTAGGCATGACTGTGAATATTTATTTAAATAATCTAATCCAATTCTCTAATAATCCTTTATTATGTTTGTTTCAATTGTATAGTGTTTAGTTAAGCACGACACTTTGAGATATGTATTTTGGAATACCATCATTGGGGAACTCTTATCAAATTATATCATATGTTATTATTTCAGTATATGTTTAGTCTGTTACAATTTTGTATTTGACAAAAAAATTACTCTGTTATAATTTTTTTCTCAGTTGATTGATACCCGCTTCAACATCTATTAGTATGTTTGTTTATGTTTTGTGTTCGTGTTCAAGGAACTTGATATATTTATTTTTGAATACCATTATCGAGGGAACTCTTATCAAATTATCTCATATGTTATAATTTTTGTAAGCCATCCTAATTTTTTAGGCAAAATGTACATATATATGTTATGCTCCACCCTCTGCTATACAAAGAACTTTAGTGATTTGATATTTTTTGTGAGTTGCTCCCTTGCCCAAGAAAAATTTGCATTTAGACTTGTTAATGGATTTCTTGAAGTTTAACTCGTATTGCTTGATTAAATTCATGAGAGAAGAAAGAGTGTGACTAAAAGCATTGCACAAGACCAGTAAGCATCTATAGAGAAATGATGAGATGGGGTTGGCATTCCTCTAGGGGAAGACATGGATTTCATTTTGCCTTATTGAATAAGCATTGTGATTCCTATGCTCAGAAAATCTTAGGGCAAAAGAAACAAAATGGGGGACAAGGGACCTCCTAATCTAACCGAATTAACCACAAGGTGTACCGTTGATGGGAATAAAAAGATGGGTAGAATTATTAATAACATGAATGTAATCAGGGAGTTGAGTGTTAAACCCACATTGCTTTAGAACATTAAGAACATTAAGGAGAAAATTCCAACTGAGAGTATGCAAAGTTGTAGTGGCATCAAACTTTATTCCAATATTACAACCATAGGCTTGATAGTCAAGCATATTGTAACTTTTTAAAACTAAGGTAATGGAGTCATGAATTATCCTGCCTTCTATGAAGGTTATTTGATTGGGAGAGATAATTTTCCCAATGAGTAATGACAGTCTTATCTGAAATAATTTTTGGGGTGAGCTTAAAGGCATAACTCCTCGTAGCCATAGGCCTAAAATCATCTTGATTATCTTTTTTTGTCAATGATGATAATGAAATTAGAATCGAATCCAGGTAGGACCCATATATTCATATATAATTCTTTTAAAACATTGCAAATAGTCTCACCTACAATGTCCCAACAAGACTTGTAAAAAATCCCAGTGAAGCCATCAGGGCCAAGAGCTGGATTGATGGTCATGTCGAGGTTTTCCTGACACATGTGGTTACTGGTGTAGTTAAAAATTTCTATTAACACAAAAAAACCTTTGTATAGAGTTTGAGCTCTTATATGACCAAACACAAAAAAAAAACATATGAGAATGTAAGAGGAGGAGAACAATAATTTTTGAGAGACCACTTTCAGTGCGGGCATTTGACCATATCTCCCCCTGTCTAAATACAAATGTTTTTACGAGTGTATGAAATCCTTGATGATGAAAATTCCATGTTCAAAAAGTAACAACTCATTGATTTAAAATGTATAGGATAGATGAAGTTGTTAATACGAAATGAAAAACTGAACACATTTTAAACTTCTCTTGTTCACAGAAACCGCAGTGTTTTATTACATGTTTACAAAAGTATGTTATCTTTATTATCTTCAAATTGGGGTGTAGCGAGGTCAAATGTAGCAATTGGGAGTCCATTAAGTGAAGCGTAAAACTGCAACGTATAGCAGAGCATAGTGCATGTTTTAATATTGGCATTCATACAGTCAACTATTAATTTTGAATATTCAGTAGATTATATGACTGTAAATCTGTGATAGCTCTGATAAGGCCGAAAGAACTGTTGATTAGGGCATGGATTGTTTAGGGAGGATGAGTAATTTGGAAGTAATTTGCCAGCATTGACTTTGTCATGGGTGTGTATGCTATAATCTATGCTTCTGTGCATATGGATGATATCAATAACACTCACCCTCTCTCCATGTTCTAGATATATATGACCTCTTAATCTATTTGTTTGCAAATACTTATTGCTAGAATTTTCCTTGATCAAGTTAAAAATTTGTTCAATTAAATCATGTAGTATTTATTGATGTACGCTGGTGGATTTCTTTTCTTTTATGTTTGATTTACTTCGATAAAAGTTATGTTGTGGAACAATTATGCAAGTGGTAGTAGAGTTGACACAGGGTCGTGCATGCGCAGACTTTATTCTCGGATTGGGTTTTTCATACCTGGCTACTATTTATTTGCAATAGACCCCCATTTGACTTCAACTTCCATTGCAGTAAACATCATCCATATACTTTAATGAGGTTATTATGAATCTAACGACATGAAGTTGTATTGCTAATTTCAAATAAGGGAGATAACTCAGAATTGATTGCAAACGTTGGGGTCAAGCTCAAATTAACCCATGAAATGAAGGATTACGACCATAGTCTTAGGCTCGAGGATCTAGGAGAATATCTAATAAGATAAAAGACAAAATACCTCTAAACTAAATAGAGAATATTCCTAATAAATATAACCTTATTCCCCAAACATCAAACACTATAATAAAATAAAAATGCAATTTTACCGTGAATCCAGTTCAAATCACTAATTGTTTTCATTTATTTCAAGAGATTGCTACTTTGTGATACTAACTCGTGTTAATTGTAGAATCCCATAATATGTGTATTTGAGTTAGACATTCTTGATGGAAAACAAATAAAAAAGCTATGAGTTGTTTACAGGGTTTTAGAGTCACTTAATTATTGGTATTTTTATGTACATACTCTCTTTGTCAATTCTATATATCATTGTGAGAAAAATAAACTTGAAGAACTTTACATTCTCACAATGCACCTCTTAAGTGCACAATTTTCTGCTATATATATATATTTATGCCTCATTTGAATTTTTCTCAAGAATGACACTTGGCAGAGTCGAACAACTATTGTCGAAAAATAATTTGGAAACGACTATATAAAGTTGGAGTTTGAGGATTAAGTATGTGGCTGCCTTCGGGCATGCAGGGAAATTAAATTGAAGTTGGTTCATTCTCTGTACAAACCACTTAATATATTTATTCGAATAAAGTACTGTACATATTTATTATCTATTTTCAGTTGAGGGTATGTGATACATCTCAAAGTGATAAGATTTCAAGGTTGATACATGATTATAGAGTTTCTTTGAATGCATTATAGAGTAGTGTAATCTCTTATTGTCTTATTAGTTGTATGGTGGACAAGAGTTATTTACCCTCAATCGGTTGATAACAAAATGTCTTTTAGTTAAAAAATGTAAGTCTGATCTGTATAAATCTCAACAACACAAGAATGGTGAGTAGAGAACACCTCTTCCCCCTTCGGCTAGGGATCCTCCAGGGCCTCTTCAGTCTAAGCTCGGCCCTCGCGAGAAGACATGTTCATTGTTGCTTCGCGTTTTTATAAAGATTGTAGGTCATTATATAGATGGATATTTTCAAGTAGGAGGAAAGGAACCCAAAGGAGAGGTTCAAATTTACACATGGATGGACGCTACACTCCATGAGCTAACTAATCTGGTTAAGGAGGTAGTTCTGGAAGCTAGAAGAAGAGATGCAATGTTTTTCTTCGCTTTCGTATGTCCTACTAAAATTGAACATTTTATGGTCAGAGAGGAGGGAAGAAATTTCTCTTATCCGAACGCCAAACTTTTTTTTGCATCCTAAATAAATTTTATAACATAAACAACATCACTACAAAATTCAGCACCCTGTCTCCATTTCAATGAATATGGCTTCCCTATATATATGAGGGATGATCTTCAACTAGGCAAACAAGGACCTTTATCCTGTTATAAAGTAAAAAAAAATATATTTTCTCTGTTTAAATGGTGAATGAACAATGTGTATTTTATTCTTATTGTCTACTTGAATGACTGCATTGCACTCTAGGTTGTAGCAAGAAATGTAGGGAATCTCTTCCCAAACAAACCAGAACTTGAATTCCCATTATTTTTATCAACCCCATTTGAATCTCGAGGACTAGGATTGCTCATTTCTTCAATTAAATTTGAAATCCCATGAAGATACTTCAAGACGAAAGCCGAGACAGTACTTTGCAGAGGCCTCTTAACCTTTTGAGATCCATTTGAAGTAGCATAATTGTGAGATCCATTAGAAGAGGAAGGAACTGCGTGGTGTGAGCTATCAACATCCCCATGGTGTGAGATATCAACATCCCCACTCCATCAATTGTGAAATCGTATTTCCCTCAATTCTATTTATTTTTCTCTCCACGGTTTGAACTGCGTCGTGTATGGATTGAACATCCACACCAATCCCTTTCATATCTCTGTGGAGTTCAGAAACCTCGTCTCTTGTAGTAGCAATAATTTATGCACACTCATCTAAATTATAATCCACATGGTCAATTCTTGAAGATAAATGTCGCTTAGTTGCCGAAATTGATGAGTAAACCATCTCAAGCTGTTTAGCTATCATATTGCATGCATCAGATAAATCACGTCGTGTTACGAACATCATATCAAGAAGTTTCCAACCCTTCCACCAAACATAGACATATCCTAAAACTAGAATAATAATAATTACACCATGTCTGCTACCACCACCTGAACCATTAGATGTTACAATTATCAGTGGTCTATTGGATACCAGGGGTTGCAGCTCCTGCTGTAGGCGGTTAACCTGTGCCAACAAAGAATCATTTATTGATTTAGAATTTTATGAAGGAGCATCATCTTTTCTAATTTTCTTTAAGATGATCTTGGGAGCACCGAGAAAAAGTCGGACAAGCATCCTTATTTCTCTAGAACAGACCCAACTATGCCCGCACCGACGATGATTGTGAGCTTCCCGAGTGGGAGAGCCATCGCTCGGCAGTGGAATTAACAATGAATTAAAAGTTAAAAAAAATAATTTTTGAATAAATATGACATTATATCTTCTTCCTGTTGGAGTTTTATCAGTCAAGTCAATTGAGAGCTAGAGTTTACTTTGCACCTTCCGAACGCCAGACGACCTGACCGTGGTAGAAAGTCATTGAGCAATCTTAGTTTTAATATTGGGGATTACCTTGATGTGGTAATTCTGTAGAGGGAATTTTCATATTCATCGGGTTCAGTATAAGCTCTTAGTTACTTTTGGTGAGGAAGATTAGCAAAGGTCTTTGTAGAATCTATTTTTTCTTATCCTATTAGTAGACTTTTTTCATATTCATCTGGTTCAATTTATTAAGACTTTTTTATTTTAGTTTCTTTAATTCAATTTGTTTTTCTGTCCTGAATAACAACCCCTGCTAAAGTTTCAATTCAATCTAGGTAAACGAAATCACTAATGTGAACAAAGTTAGGAGTAAATATTCCAGAAAAAGAATGTTGTCACTACAAACTAGCCTACCATCGATAGATCTTTGAGCTGCTAGAAGAGAAAGTATTTCATAACAGTTTTGGTCATGCATAAGTATGGAACTAGGTGTGTAGTAATCACATACCATGATCATCAAACACCTAGCACCAATGTAATTATGTAATTACCCTGTTTTAGTATCTATTTTATTGCCCTGTTTTAGTATGTAATGTACTGGAATCTGAATAATCCATGCAAAATTTATACAATGTAAAACTTATGGTTTTGTTTCCAGTTATACTGCTCTTTCACTAATTTCTTTGTGTATTATTTGTTTGAAAGTCATACTTTTCTTTAATTAATTTGTCTGTACATTATTTGCTTCCACTCGTTTCATAGTCGTTGATACATTTAGTATGTAAAAACCCCATATGATAGCTCACATTTACATATTCAGTGTTCATATTCAATTTATTTAGACTCTGTTTTGATCTACTTTTTGATGTATTTTTTGGTTTTCGGTGTTCAGAGATTGACTACAAAATTTTGATACTATACCAATATTCAATTTATTGAAACTTTGTTTTACACAATAATGGTGAATTTTGTGTTCTCTACCTCATGGGGAAAGAGATATTTCTGTAACACATGCCATAGAATCAAGTTATTTGCCCTGACCATGTGATGGTGCTCATCAAAGTGGATGTTATCACAGGTTGTAGTGAAGTTTAATGTGAATATGGTGGAGTATTTGCCCTGACCATGTGTGCATCTTGTTTTAATGTCGTTGATATTAAAGTGATGTTCTACTGACTTTATGTCGTTTGAATTTTATTTGGAACTATGTACAACGATGGGTAATATGTTGCTTGCTTATGATGTTAAGGTTATAAAAGTAGTTGAATATTGCAAATTAATATATCATATGCCAATCACTATTTTGAATTCATTGGTATTCATAGGTACAATGGTATTTGATAAAAAGCATTTGATTGACCACTACTCTTATTGAAATGTGTAGTCTATTTTGGAACTGGATGTACTAACTTATATACTAGAGAGGAAGATGATTTTCAACTAATGAGGATATTTATCTGATGTGGTGTGCTGATTTTGAATTGATTTGGTGATTCTTTATAATTCATTTTCATTAACCGATCTCATATATGTAACCGAGCTTATATGTTGTCGTTAGAACTTTTCATATACAAATGGATCTTGGATATACTAACTAATCATACTCTAACTTTTTTAAGACCCAATGTTATGAAGGAAAATGAACATAATACCTTTTTAAGTTTTGACAAACTAAAGAAGCAATCTAGCATGAGAATATTGAGCATACTAGTTGCAGCTTATATAGGCATTGAGCACAATAGGAATGGATACAAAGGTTGTGGAAGAAATAAATATGGACCCGAACTTCTTTGCACAAAATTCTATTTTGTTATTCCAACTTAAATAGGTGATTGCAACTATTTAGAATATTTTTTTGACGGTGGTGTGAGCTATAAATGAACTGGCACACTCTTGACTATTTAAATGGCTATAGGTTGAAGTTTGAAGCTGGTCATCTCTGGTGACCATTCTAGTGCGCTAAGGCGTGCTTCTTCTCATTTGGGTCCTTTGGAAACTAGATATCCATCTCTGCTGACTTTGTTAGCTTTTCTCAGAACACACAAAGAGGAACTTGGAGAAGGCTTGCCCCCTTATATGCTCTTTCAACTTCACTACAGGTATTGTAATGTTTGCTGACATAATAGCTTGTCAATGTTGTTGGATCTATTTGATTGCTCCGCGTATCTCATAGCATGAAACTAACACCTTAAGCTCCACATGAATCAATCTTTACTAGTTTTCATTTGTGATCTATGCGGTCGTTTAGATAATTACCAGGGAAATCCAACACCCTAGTGAATTACCTATTGGTATGCACATTCCGAAATATGATACACCTCCATTCCAATACTTTAAAATTAGCGATTCGAGATGTATTTACATATTTCTTCCCTCATCAATTTTTATATGAGAAAATATTAAAAATATATTTTGCTTATTATGCACTATAATCTTATATAAACAGGTTAGGCAAATGCATTAATAGAACATGTGTAGTCCACACATTGAAAGGATCCTGCTGCCAGTCAATTGCAGGTATGGAGCCTTGGCTCGTTGCTGCCTATGCTGGGCGATGAGGTCGATTTTAACTTTCATCTTTACTTAAAGAATGTTCATTCCTTCAGTAAGACATTATTGTCATTTGATTCCTTTACATATCTGCAAATTAGTATCTTAAACCATGTTCAATGACTCTAATTCATTGTAAGTAGGTATACAGAGTCATCTGCACTTACTCTGATACTCGATGATCTGCATATTTCCTATTATAGGTGTGTTTTATGATCAAGTTGGGAAATATCTTTAAAATACACGAGAAATAATATGCATGTATTTCAATGATGCAGTGCTTCTTTAGCCAAATTCTCAACATTATTTAGGAAAAATCTATAAAATACACAGGATTTTTTTTTTGTGAAAAATAGCAGGGGAACAATAATAATGATTGTTGCCCCATTTTTAAAATTTTAAACATTCATTTGGTTTATTTGTGAAAGGACTAGAAATATTCTGGAGATATAGCCATATAGGCATTCTCTCTCATTTTTGTTTAATAAAATTTAATTTATAGTATTGATTTTCTAATTTCTCAAAAATTAAGTGGAGAAATATATGATGTAAGAATATTTCAAAATTCATGGGGCCAAAGTAATATGCTTATATAAAACTGTTTATATATTTAGTCATTTTGGTGGTGGTGGTGGTTAACTGTCACAAAAAAATCATGGGGGGCATCCCTTCCCTTCCCTTCCCTTCCACATGGATCCGTCCCTCTCCACCCGTGTGGAGATACTAGCACACTTTATCAGACTCGGTTTCTCCTTGCGGTGATAATATAAGTTAAAAGTTCTTATATATTATTGGGAACTTTTGTGATAAGATGACTGAACAGTGCCATCTTGAACTGCAAATAATATGTTTGTATGTTAATGAACCAGGCTGTGGAGAATGTGAACTCTATCATTGGACCTGCATTGATCGGCAAGGTATACTGCATGCAATTTCTTTTATTTATGTTATTATTTACATTATGGATGAAATTATTATCAATGTTAATAATTCATTGTCATTTTTTTCTTTGTAGGACCCCTCAGAGCAGACTAAAATTGACAACTGCATGGTACAACAGCTTGATGGAATAGTAAATGAATGGGGTTGGTGCAAACAGATGGTAATGGGAAATAGTTCCCCAATCCTTGAAACTTTGAGACAGCACACTATATGTACTTGTGGAGGTTCTGACCTTCGTGAGTTTAATGCTTAACGATCTTTTTTTCCTTATTTTTTACTATATCATCTTGGTGCAAATGCGATATTGGCAGTATCACTTACTGTGTATAAAGCAGGAGATATTGTTATAAGTACATGCTTGCTATATTAGTTTATATAATATTTGTTCTGAAAGATGGAATCACTTCAACGATCATGATAAAGCAATAGTATAGATAGTTTGGACATAATATGCTGGCTGGAGAGCAGCCTGTTTATTAACACGTCCACCTAATTTTTTTATCAAATACTTTGATCTGACATGTTATATTGCTAGAAGTGTACATGTTACTATAATGTCCCCTTAAGTGACGCAATTTGATCACATAAGAACATCCCTCACCTATATAAACAACTTTAGCAGCAGCCTCGCTGAGAGTAGGGACAACTATCGGGATTGAAATATCAACAACATAAGTATAATCAGGGACCGAAACTTGGGACAACTATGAAATTTTTGATATGAATGTTCAGCTCATAACCAAGTGATATGTTGGATTATCTCCAATGTGGCCAAACACCTTCTCGGTTAAGACGTGTCCAAAATCTCTCAAGATGATCAAGAATCACTGAAAAATCGGTCGGACAAATCCAATATATTACCCAAGAGGCAATAATTAATAAAGTACAAAATATAGTGCCTAGGAACTGGAGGATAATACGCGGTCATTAGATCAGTCTACGCCTCTCCACATCATCTACGTACAGGGGCCTTGACCAGCCTCTGGAAATCCACCACAAACCACGTAAAACTAGATCTATATCTGGATTGCATCTGATCATTAACCATTATTTCTACCCAGCTGAACTCTCCACAGATTCTATCTTTTTCCTCCCTGATCACTTTTTACTTCAAATGTACAACTAACATTGCATTTCAATATGTTAGTATCTTAGTCACAATGTGTTTGCAATGAGGTGGAATCCTTATAAATATTCAAATATTACACTTCAGATTTCTTAACTTTTCTTGATAGTTCTTGTGGCAGCACCCAAAGTAGCTGACATGTCTTAGTTTTAAGCAACTTTTCTCGGTTCTTGAAAGGTGGAAAGTACGCTGAACAAGTCCGCACCGTAGCTCACGTCTACCTGCACGCCGTTCTTGAATATTTGGCCACTCAATAATGTTTCGTCCATATTTGTGGCTGAGAATGAATAGAGATGGATTTAATTAGGATATTATGTCTATCAAAGTGTTTATTTGATATATTTAAACAGAGAATGTATGCCTCTATTATCTTTTTAACCCCACATGGGTTAGCTGAATTCTGTTTAGAACACCCAGCAGATGTATTTAAAAAAAACTACATTCTTGACATTTATAACTCATATTCAAAATGGAAAACTCATATCAGATGTCAGTTTTGCACAATCCACAATAATTTTTTCTCTTCAACGGTGTTCTTTGAGGGGTGGTTTAAGTGTATCTCACAAAGACAGGCGGGAACCCACAATTATGTTTTTAACAGATCAATTGTTTTTAATGAAATTGTGTCCTGAATGTTTTTTTTTGTTACTGACAAAGATTTTTTGTTTATGAGCATATCTTTTTAAAGCTATTACTTAATATTGTGTGGATCAATGTTTATGTAGGCTTTGTTTGGTCCGCTGACCTTTCGTAGGCTTAACACACAACAAAGAAATTGTCGCCTCCTTTGAACGTAGTGTGTTCTCCAATGTGGTAGCTCATCGGAAGGCTTACCTAAAAAGGATGTAGTTTTTTTGTTGGAATATTAGCATCAATCCCACAAGAGGTGAATCTTTGAACGTTAACAATTCAGCAGATCGGAGAACAATTGAAGATATTTCAACGCTACGTTCAAGCCCACCCAATGAGGTATTCTATTAAAAATATAATTTACACAAAATATTAAGATTTCATAAATAGGTACAAAATCCAAATAAGCGTCAAGCCCTTGCTAATATAGGCAATACTCCTCTCTCGTTTTAATATGACTATTTATATCTATAGGGCCTCTTGATTATAAAACAAAAGCTTAATTTCTTATTTATTCAACTCAAATCAAAGGAGACTTATGACTACATGCTTCACTACTTAGATTGGCAAAATATGTAGCTCTGTTCCAAATCATCATTCATCGATGCAGCTACACAATTAGGCAACTTTTTATCTTATTATTCAGTTGTTGATCATTTAAGTAACTGTATGAATTTTATGTAATAAGTTCTTATATACTCATGTATTTTACCCACTATTTTTACTTAAACCTGAAAAGCAAATTGTACAGGGAAGGAAGGTCTTATAACGTGGCCTGAGGAACCTACATATACAAATACTACCTTATCATGGAACATCATTTATGGTGAGTTGGAAATGTGGAGTATGTATGTTATGTGGTAATTTAGTATGTTCTCACATAAGCACTTATTATCAACACGAAATGGTCTGATCCAAAAGAATATTAGGAAGTCTTATAGTTACTACATTATTGTGGAAAATTTCGGCTAGGAAGCACGAACACTTTTCTAGTTTATGTACACTAAACTAATAATAATATTAATTTTTATTTTAAGGATTTCTGTTGGTATTTGGGCAGAGCTCCCTGAGAATTCGAAGTGCCTTATGGACAGTGAAGGATTTGGTTGGTAGTATGACTTCACTGAAGAAGAAAAAGAAGCATGAGTGAAGGATATGAAGATCAATCAGGTTTGTTTCACTATAGTAAATACCTAAATATTTGATGAAAGATTTTGTGAGACTGTTTACATTTTGTTTAATTGGTCGTAAAGATAAGCATGAGCGTAGGGATGGCAACGGGGTGAGTTTGGGGCGGGTTTTTAAACACACTAACCCACCCCATTTAAATTTTTTTAGCTCATCCTGCCCCGCCCCGCGACCCGTGACAGGTTTACTTCAAGGAGCTCTGAATCCATTTAAGTCTATATTACATGAAACCGTACCCGCCCCGCCCCAACATCAACTCGTGAAAACCTGAAAAAGTAAAAAAAATCCAACATGTTAAAAAAATAATATCAATACAATATCAATATTTGCAACATTTTAACTATTAAAAAGTTACCTTCAGCCTCTATTGGCTTGAACTCTTCATCACAACATTAAGATTTCTCATTTGCATAGTAAAATATCGAACGACTAGCTTCGACTCTCAACCTCATCTTAAGCTAATAGAGATACCTTAAACTCATCAAACTTCTACTGTTAGTTTATATCACATGATTCAACAAACAATATAAATATGATCGCTTATTCCAACATGAAGTAGTAAAAACTAATCAATAAAATGAAGTGAACAAATTTGTGGGTGATACCTTTTTGAAATTTGATGGAGGCGATGACACTAATGTTTGCGCCTTGGGTTTTGAGAAGTATCAATCAAGACCCAATAAGCAAACCGTCGAGTGCATTAGTAGTTATCTATGCATTATATAGTGTGGTAATCACACTTAGATCCATGCTCGTGGTTAAAATAAAAATAATATTGGAGCATGAAAACGTAAGATAAGAGAAAAACGATATGAAGATGCATAAACACCTCACACTGGATCAAAGAAAGTTGTGGAAACAACCCGAGTAGTCATGTGACTCACGGGTTTGAGATTTGATCAAAATTTGGAAATTTTTTAAAACTTGAAAATTGAGCTTTGGGGATGAAAATGAAAAACAACAATCAAACATTACGGAAAGAGGCAAACACACCTCATACACGATTAGAGTAACTTGTACAAACAACCCGTGTAGTCACGAGACTCATGGATTCAGATGTCGTTATAAATTTCAAATTTCTAAGTATAAAACTTTAGAGTTGGGGTTGGAGGGTGAAAACGAAAGATAAGAACATAACGATCCGAAAAGAGGGACACACACCTCACAAGGGACTAATGTAAGATTATTGTTAGGCTGTTCGGGCCGTGTGAGATTATTATTATATATTTTTAAAACTCGAGCATGAGTTCGTTGAACATTTATGCTGATGGACTTAATTTTTTTTATCTTATATATGTCGAATCAGTGGAAGGGATTTATTGGTGGTTTAGTTGTGGCTTTTGTTGTTAAGTTTATTTTAATGTTAAAACATGTTGGATTTCACGAATAAACAAAGGAAACTCTGTCAAAATTTTCTGAAATTTACAAGTGTTCTAAATTGATTAAGTTGAATAGAGACCCATTTGAAAATTGGGTATTGGTGGACGGAAAAGTAAAACAACTAATAAACATCCAGAAAGCGAATAAACACGCATTTTTTACCAAAAAAATTAATTTTTTTTACAATTGTTTGTGTTAAATAAAAATCTTTTGGACTTAAATTGTACACGACTTAATACTTTGGAAAAATTGGAATTCATATGTTGTGTTTTACATTGCACTAGAGATTTATATATGATATTTTGAACTTATGCAGGAGCATCTATTTTGAGGCATGTGAAAGGTGTATTGCTGTCAGATAACACGATAATGAACGCAAGCGGGAAGAGGACTTCGACGCATTATTGCCTAAAATTATGAAGCGATTATTACTACGGAGGAACACTTAATTTTGATAGATAAATTTAATTTGGTTTATGTGTTAGCTCAATTTCATGTTTCCCCGCCTTTTCTTATTGGACATGTGATACATTTTATTTTGTGGATGGATAATTGTTCCAAGAACAAATATGTTTATTTACGATGAATGCTATTGGTTTTAATTTAATGACGTTATAATTTGATTATTGCCCTCTTAGTTTAATGTTATGGTAATGTATTTGCACATAAATGCAATACTTCTTATAAATAATTTTTTCAACACTTGTTCCCAGTCATATATATTGAAAAATAATGTCAATATTTTGTTTAATGTCACTATTATCATTCTCGGCATTTTTTTAGTGCCGCCAAAACTGTGTTGACATTTAATAGGTGTTGTAAAAGGTTATTATCAACATTTTTGTAATGCCGCTAAAAGGTTATTACCAGCATTAATATAAATATTTATTAATGCCGCAAACTTTTTGCAGCATTTTTTAAAATGTCGTCGTTCTTTTACCACATTGGCTACCGCACTTGTGGAAATGTCGCCAAAAGTGCCGCTAAGTTTTTACGGTATTTTTTAAAATGCCGTTGTTGTTTTACCACATTGGCTACCGCACTTGTGAAAATGCTGCTAAAAGTGCCGCTAACTTTTTGCGGCATTTTTTAAAATGCCGTTGTTCTTTTACCACATTGGCTATTACCGCACTTGTGGAAATGCCTCCAAAAGTGCCGCAAAAAGTGTTACCGGCATTTTTAGTGCTTTTCTCGGCATTTAATTTATGCCGAGAAAAATTAATATTCCTGTACCATTTGAGAGTGCGTTTCCAATTAGAATTATTTTCAATTTTTAATCAAAGTAAAATAAAGATAATACCTAAGGTCCATTTGACATAATTTATCAATGATCCATCGTACACTCTATATTATATTCTCCTTTAAGCATATAATAATAAATCACGTGGAAAAAGTAAATGATCAAATTGCACCAGATTTACGAGGAGAAAACCCAATGGGAAAAATCTCAAGCCAAAGAGTCAATATTATTAAAACTTGGTAAATAATTGGAGAGAGGATATATATCTTACATTCTTTTGACAGTAACTCACATCTTACCATTTATACACCAATTCGTAGTAATACAAATAACTCTAAGACATTGATGAAGATATCCGATGTCTTGACTATGATCAACAATATTGCTCCTAAACTAAACTAAAAATCTCTTCTTTATAGATGAAAGATCTCTGGATTTTAAGGCTAATGGAACTCAAAAATGATCCACGAGTTCACAAAAAATCTTGTAGGAATAAAGGTCCTAAAAAGTTTTTGGGTGATGATAAGTTTATAGGCTTAAAAAGTTTTACTTCCTCTTAGGTAGTGATCAACCTCAAAAAGGGAAGCGATCAAATGCAAAAAAAACAAGAGGAAAAAAAGACTAAGAAGATAAAAAAATTTCGGTCCTCTTTTTCAAAAAATTCTTAATCGTATTGAAGGATTTGAAAAGAAGAATAATCTTAAGAACACACACTTCTCACTCTTGCACAAATATGGTAAGGGTTAATTTTTAAGTGTGGAAAAATATGTATTTTTATAGAAGAAAACCAAATAACTGGGTTTCTTATAACTAAGAGAATTAAAAACATCCCACCCCTATTCCCTCAAGGTGTAAGAGAGTAGGTATGGATATAAAGTCTAATCATGATCCGTAACATCTCCAAAAAGTAACTTTGAACAAATTTTAAAAAGATATTTGATCCTGTTAACAAAATATTCGATTGTGTGGAAACTTCGCTGAAGAAAAGATGTGATCCTTTTAAGAGAGGCTTCAGCGGTAACAAATCCAGAATATGATAAATGTATAATCCTCAAGAATTTACTCAGGTAATAGGAAATGAAGGCTTTTTCACTAAAACTAAGGCATCCTTCGCTAAAACGAATCTTGAACGAACTAAATCGTGAAATCAAAATAGTCTCAAATTAGTCCCGTGGTACAATGGATGCTTATGTAATTTCATACAAATGTCTATTTAAAATTAGTTTCCATACAAAAAAAACTATGCCACTTGATGACGTTAAACCACAAAAGTATACTTAAGGTTTTGAAAATATTTTTCATTTATTTCCTTTAACCAAGGTGAATGTTATGTCATGTAGGTACTTTTACCTTCATCCGAAATATATGATCATAGTGTCTCTAGAAGATGATTACTCGACTTCAGTGTTTTGGATGTTGATGAAACTTTTTGAAAATAAAGACCTTTTCGATAAGATTTAAGGTTTATTTTGAAAATTGGAATAAAATAATCCAAATAAAGCAGGGAACATTTG
The DNA here is from genome assembly GCA_949130495.1 of Sambucus nigra. Classification (NCBI taxonomy): domain Eukaryota; kingdom Viridiplantae; phylum Streptophyta; class Magnoliopsida; order Dipsacales; family Adoxaceae; genus Sambucus; species Sambucus nigra. The sequence continues at coordinate 412,943,916 of OX422212.1, forward strand.
TATACAATACTCTCACACCGAGCATGAAGAAAAATAATGCTTCATAAAATGTGACGAATTTAAGAGGAAAATGCTACCAGATTTGTTACTTTGGGTGTGGTAAGCATACAAAGCGCGTGACATTACAAATTTCACGCCAATGCTCCCCAAAGAAGATGAAATGCTACTTAAAGTCTGACCGACTTTTTTAGAAAATATTCACACCATGGATAATTCAAATAAAAAACAATTGATCTATTAATCCCGGCTATAAATAAATTTTATTTAATTTAAGAAATTTTGTGAATGAAAATCAATAACACAATTGATTATATAATAAAGTATACAAATTTGAACACTAGAATATTCTAAAACTATAACAGACAATGTAATTTTGGAGATAAAACATAAACCTTTTTTTCTTCGGAATGTTAAAACACATCATTCAATCAGGAATCAAAATACCATTATTATCCCTTCTTGCCCGACCTATTTCTATCTTTGCGTTTGACTTCTAGAGGATGGATTTATTTTCTCCTCCCAATACATCCGCGCACGACAGTCCAAATTGGAGTAGTCTCGATTCGCTATATATTCTTCTTCCTTCCTTCTGATCGCCTATTCTTTACTTTAGGATGATTCTTAATTTCGCCTCCAACTAGGACTGCTTAATTTGAGCCTCTATGGAACATGATTGATCCAAAAAGTCCATTCGCATACAAAGTTTCGTTGCAAAGTCGAGCACGTTACTGATCGAAGAGTTGCTTTGACATATCTCTCATCATTCTTTTCATTTTTACCGATTGTCTGCTTAACCCTCAATTGAGAAAATGTGGGGAGGGCATCATCGTCCAACGACACACCAAGTGTGGCAATTAGACTGCCACGAGAAGGTCCCCTATGCCCCCATGCAGTGTAATAGTTTTAATTAAGCAAAATAGCAGGGGGAGGCATTTTGCCCACGCAAATTGCCATGTTAATGGTCTTATAAAATAAATATTTTTTTTTGTTGGTGGGGTGGGTGATGATGGAGTCTAAAGCCACTAGAAATTCTCAAAGGAGATGTTTGCAACAAAATTCTAAAAAAATAAAGATAAACTAGAAAACATTGCACACATTAGCAATTATTATTTTTTTTTTTGTCGAGAGCGTTTCTTAAAAACCATAAATTATTAAGTCGCAATTGATATATTTAAGGTTTTTTTTTATAAAAGCGCCCCTATTTGAGTCTCCTTCATGGCAATACCAATTTTTAAATTTAAAATACATTGTAAAATGGAGATAAAAATGAGGGTTGTCTTTCACCCTATTTAAGGGTGTATAATCAATTAAATAAATATAATAATTAATGAAAACTTTAGATGTAAAATAATTGTACCATTAAGGATATATAGGAGATTTGATGGGCATATAAATTTCTGCATAAAATAATGTTGGCTTTCTTACAATAGATGATATACAGTAGCAAGGATGGACTTGTTGATGGGTTCGGTACAAATGTCCAAAAGAGTAGTTGTATCATTTATAACTATGTTTTGTTTAAATCACATGTTGTATCATTTATTAAAACAAAGAGTATCTATGTTTTGTTTATACCACATGTTGAACCCAATTGAACACAATCGAGTTTCTCCCTTGATTTATCTCCTAATGATCTGCTATGACTTTTAAATTGTCAGTTGGGTTTCCCACAAAAATAGATAAATCACTGCACATAAATAGAAAATAAAAATAAAACAAATTGTTCTTTGATCTTCGTGTCCTATGGGAATCAATTTTACAATGCCAGCTCTGAGCCTTGTTTTCCGCGCATGAGAAGGATACTCTACTAAAATGGATGGATTAGATGCCCTCCACTGACTTAAAAAGAACTACCTTGTCAGTGTCAGTCACCCCACTCACTAGTTGTTTCCGCTCTTGATTTTCTATCCCTAATACAGAGCACCACAATAATTCGCCATTTTTTTTTACTTGCGAAGAGAAAATTGATTAAGTAAGAAAAACAAAATAGATTACTTGCGAAGAGAAAATTGATTAAGTAAGAAAAACAAAATAACTTCGTCTAGACAGATTCACATTAAGTTGGGGAAAGAATAGAGAAAACAATCTACAAATAAAAGAAAAATTAGGACAACACATATAAATAGATTTTTAGAACAATTTATAAGTTTGAAGTCTTGATTACAACTTGATTCAATAATAATTTGAAAACCAGGCAAATCGGTGCCGAAGACACCAGTGAACGAGTCTCTTCAAATGAAGTCTGTAAGCATACGATAGAGTAATGTAAGACAAACGCACATAAGCCAAGGAGAATAACAACTCTATATATTAGGGGTTTAATAAAAGATACGTCAATAAATACTCAAAAAAGACAAAAGTCCTTCTGAGCATCAACCTGAGTAGAATAACCGCAAGGACAATTGAACCACGCCCCTCAAAAAAGTTTGGAAATACATAAAAAATGACTAAATAAAACGAACAACAAATCTCCGTAGTCATGCGCCTAATCTACTACCAAATGAGTAACTTTCTGTCGCATCCACTCTGATTTGCAAGGTTGACATTTTTCTCATGTCGTCATCTACACCCCAAATCGTGTAAGACCCAAAAGGCAAGTTTGAGTTTTTGTTTATTTTCCCCCCTCACACATGGAATGGAAAGGGAAAGGAACAACTGAGACGGGCGAAGAAGGTGGGGGGAAGGGAGGTGGGGTGGAGGAGGGGAAGGGAGGTAGGGTTGAGGCGGAAATAATTTTTTAGGGCCTATTGGGTTTTTATTTTCTGATTGAGAGAGTATCTCACTTTTTCTCTACGGGTTTACTTTCCACCAACTAGCCAAATCAGTTCTCCAAAGTTGATCAAAATCATATTTACTAGGGGGGTGTCGGATACAATTAGATTGATATAGTGAATGTGATAAAACATGTCATTTAATTCGTGTAAATTTCACACTCACATGTTATTCCCTCAATGCAGCAATAATGCCCATTCTATAATGACTATAATGACTATTCTATTTCATCTTTTCATCTCAGTAAGTTGACATGCATCACAATACTTATATGAGGTCCATAAAAAGACCAACCAATATACTGTTAGGTTATCATGAGAGGTAGATGAAATAGTGCAATAAAAGACTGTTTGCACCTAATGCTACTATTGATGAATGGAGAAGTTGGTATCCACTTTATCTTTTTTTTTTAATCATATCATGAGATGTTCGGGTCAACTTACGCGCACCTCAATTATTTTTCATTCGCGATTCGTGACTTCCATTAATCAAATATTATTTTGACAGTGCCAGAAATTGAACTGGGGACCAAACTCAATCCACCCCCAATACTATTCCAGTGACAGCATTATACTCCTTGACCAAGAGGCTTGATTATGTATGCATAACCAAGCCTTGTTAGACCCAACACTCTTCCCCAACACTTTATCTATATATGCATAATTCTTTTTGGGTGGAGTTGTGGACTTGGAGTTGGTTTGCCCATTCTTATATTGGGAGGGTCCTGTGCAAAAATCAACTTAATGCCCTTTTAAAAAATGAGTTCCTAAAAAATAGACTTATTTTTTAGGTCATTGAAACATTCTTTGTAGAGCTTTTTTTTTACTTAAAAAAATTGACCCCTAAAAAATTAAATTTATTTCAAAAATTAATATTTTTAATATACATAAAATATTTTACACTATTAAAACATACATATATAGATATTTATTTTAAAATAAATCCTGTGCACATTTGGCAAATGGCCAGGCCATGATGTTGAATTCTAATGAAGTAAGGAAGTGATAGGAGTACTGAACATCCAACAAATGCTTACATGTGGCCCTTACACATTCATTACACAGATTCACCCGAAGTTTATTACTATTAATGTTGCCTATCGGAAACTGGGAGACAAGTAAATAAAAGGGCAAAGCTAAGTAGATTTACTGTTTGTAGAAACCACAATAACACCATTAATTTAATGAATTTAACATCATTTATTGACTAATAAGATTGGCAGTTATGATTTTGTATAACTACTCTCTTAGTTTTGAAATAAATTAAGTTGGTAGGGACTTTATTGGGGACGTGCCCTAAAGTCGTAAATTTTTGTGACAAATTTATGTATAGCTTGGGAATATTTGTCACTATCATTAAACAAAACCAAGCACATAAAAAAATTGCTAGAATTTAAAAAAAAAATAGAAAAAGAAAAGATGTCTGTCTAGCTCTTATTTATGTCCCCATCTCAAGAAACCTACTACTCCAAGAATAGACGATTCAAATAATGGATCAAAGAGTCAAGCACAACAGTACTTTTCTCTTGTTGTTGTTCTTCTTCGTCTTGTTCTTATCACTCAGTGTAAGCCTGGCAAGACTTGTTTCACTTACATTTGGACATACATATTTAGTTTAGTATTGAATAATTGTCATGATATGTTGTTGTTTCTCTCTCATGCAGGTTTCATCGACGGAGACAAATGCAAGTAAGACAAACCCATTTACAGCCAAAGCGTTTGTGGTTCGTTATTGGAACAAACAAATCTCTAACAATCTTCCCAACCCTTCTTTTCTTGTGTCCAAAGCCTCACCACTCTCCGCTGTAGACTCTGCCTTTTACGCCAAACTTGCCGCCCAACATAGCCTTTCCTCTCACATCTCCTCATTCTGCTCCTCCGCCAACCTCTTTTGTTTCCTGGAAAACGCCTCACCAAATTCCGAAAATCATAACAGAAACAGAGACTCTAACTTCGCTCTTTACTCTAATAAGCATTTCTCCAACTACGGAACCACACGCCCCGGCGGATCCAACGACTTTAAGAACTACTCACTAAATCTCAACTTCGCTAGTGGCTCGTTTGCGACGTACAGCCGAAGCTCCACCGGTCACCAGGAGGGTTTCACCAGCTATGCGGATGATGCCAACGTGGCAGCCTCTAATTTTACTTCCTACTCCGCTGCAGCCACCGGTGGATCCGGGGAATTTAAAAACTACATGCCGCGGGTTAACGTCCCGGACCTCAGGTTCACCTCTTATGATTCTGACGGAAATAATCACAGGCTGGCTTTTGCAACCTACGCTGGTGACACAAACTCGGGCAATGAAGCGTTCACCAGCTATGCCAAGAATGGAAATGGGGTTCCTGCTGAGTTTACTAGCTATGGAGATACGTCTAACATTATTGGCTCGTCTTTCACTGGTTACGCTGAGTTGGGTAATGCTGCTAATGATTCTTTTAAGGCTTATTCTTCTAATGCCAATAATCCTACTAATAATTTCAAGAGTTACAGTGTTGGTGGGAATGCTGGGGTTGATGAGTTCACCAACTACCGAGATGGGGCTAATACCGGAACTGATTCATTTCAATCTTACGCCAGAAATTCTAATTCTGACAAGGCTAGTTTTATTAATTATGGAAAATCGTTTAATGAAGGCGTGGATACGTTCAAAGAATACGGTAAAGGGTCCACGAATCAGTTAATTGGGTTTAAAGTTTATAGTTTGAACTCTACGTTTAAGGATTACGCTCGTAAGGGTGTTAATTTTGCTACCTATACTAAAGCCACCTCTACTAGTTCTAGTAAAGATGGTTCTTCCAAGGTTAGTAGTGGTAGTTCCGTGAATAAATGGGTAGAACCGGGCAAATTCTTTCGGGAGTTCATGTTAAAAGAGGGGACAGTAATGAAAATGCCCGACATTCGTGACAAAATGCCCATGAGGTCATTTTTGCCTCGGGCAATTTTATCTAAGATGCCTTTTTCGACAAATCTGTTGGGTGAGATTAAGGAGATTTTTCACGTGGCAGATAACTCAAGTATGGAGCGGGTTATAACGAACGCGTTACATGAGTGTGAGCGTAGCCCGAGCCAAGGCGAGACTAAGAGATGTGTGGGCTCGGTTGAGGACATGATTGACTTTGCCATCTCTGTTTTGGGCCGAAATGTAGTGGCCAGGACTACCGAGAATGTAAGTGGGTCAAATGAAAATGTGATGATCGGGTCGGTCAAAGGAATCAACGGTGGAAAAGTGACCAAGTCGGTGTCCTGTCACCAAAGCCTATACCCGCACCTATTGTATTACTGCCACTCTGTTCCAAAGGTGAGAGTCTACATAGCGGATATTCTTGAAGTGGAGAGCAAGATTAAGATTAATCAAGGGGTTGCCATCTGTCACGTTGACACGTCAGCTTGGAGCCCAGGACATGGAGCATTTTTGGCACTTGGGTCTAGGCCTGGTCTCATAGAGGTCTGCCACTGGATATTTGAAAATGATATGACTTGGGCCACAGCTGATTATTGATGATCACCAATCCATGCAGTAGCTTTGATTAATTTACTTTTGACTTATTTAATTTTTATCATTACATTACATGCTGGGTGAGTATTGTCATTGCACTGCTTCTTTTCGTCATATTTAAGTTTCAGTTTCAGTTTTCTTGTATGTGTTATGTTTTCAGACTGGAGCATTGAAACATATAATAAAATTTATAGATTTTCCAAATTCACGATTTTGTTATTCAACATTGGGTAAAAATACAAACCTTTACTAGAGGGTTTACGCTGTATTTCTTATAAATAGTGTATATATATTACAGCTCTTCGTGGAAAGAAAAGGAAAAAAAACTTTGTATTGGAGTAAATAGATGATTTTTTGTTTGTTTTTATTAATAATTAAGTGAAGAGGATCTCTCAAGTCTTAATACGGTGATTATCTTCATCAAATTTCATATTTTTTTAACAATTTTATAATTAGACGGTCTTCAATAGTTTTCACAGACTTACAATGTGCCTGCGCGCACACATATATCTTCTCAATTTGATGGAAATATCTTTTCATCATGCATGTTAACTTCAAGCAAATTGGTTATAATCATCATTTATCTATTTATTAAAAAGTGGATAAGGGTGTCATGTAAGAGAATTTATGGATATATTATGTATGTATACGAGAGGGTGATAGTTTTAGACACGAGACCAAATTAGCCCATAATTGACACCATATGTGGTGCTTGTATCGGTATTTTCTAATATGAAGTCGTATTGGATTGTATTCGTGTTAGAAATCTAACCATGATATATCTAACCATGGTATGTCTTGTTATTCATTTTTCTACTCATATCTATGTGTAGTATGATGTTTAATCCGATGTAAAAATTATTAATCGCGTTTAGAATGAGTCATGTTCATTTTAAATAAAATATATGATTTCAAATCATGTTGTACTCATGTATGGTGTTTTGACTTGTGACGTCAAGTCAAAACAGGAATGAATGCCCTATGTATGTATATGTGTGAATATACATAAGTTCATTACTGAATTAGCTCAGATAAATAGTAAGATGCTTATCTTGAGTGAAAATGCAATGGACAACCATATCTAGAAAGAGACATGAATGTAAAAAGCAGGAAGCTAAGGTTTAGCGTGGGGGAACCAAAGATGCTAACAGTCGGTCCATGAATGTTTATATTTGTATATGCCACGCTACAACTTGTGGTATTGAGTTTATTCTCGAGTACGCGTGTTATGGCTGACACAAAAAAAGGGAATAAGACAAAACAGAGCATGCTAAATTAGTAGAATATTGCAGCCTTGAGTGAAGCTAAAACAAATATGCACAAACCATCTATGCGTAGGCGATAAAATTGGTTCCTCACAAATGAAGAGTGTTGATATAATGAGGGGGTGCACAACGCTTTAGAAGGTCCCACTGATGTCTATTACTATTATAAATATAATGTTATTATATCTTTTATAGGCGAGAGGCGGATTTCAAAATCCATTGATTTGTCGACTCTATCAGCCTTTACTTCTTTTGAAAGAGAGAGAGACCCTTTTATCCTCATTTTCCCGTTGATTCAATGTGTGACATTGCTTTTATTTATTCAGAAGTCCTTACTCCAGTCTGTTTACAAGGACTGAAGTTCAGCTTGATTGGAAATCATGTTGAACAATACAGTAAAGAAACGTAGGATATCAACATAAAAAGCACATAACCTATCGCATGTATATAAGTCAGGAAACAATGAATTTATTTTTTCTGATCCATACTTTTAACTCAAGTTAGGACTCCTTCGGTTATTATTTAGAAAACTGAATTTAAAAATAGTTTTTAAATCAATTTTTTCATTTTTTTAAATATTGGCGTATGTTTGATAATTTTTTTATTAAATCCAGTTTTCTAAAGAATTAAAAACTAACACACAACTCAATAAAGCTATACACACACATGAATTGATAATCACACTCAAAAGGCTAATTTGCTGCGAACAAAATCGTTGCCAAAACATCACATTTCGTCGCCAAATTCCTTTGGTAACGAAATAATAATCGTCGACAAGTCATCGCGTAAGCCCCGTAGCTAAAGTTATTTTCTGACGAAATTTGATTTCGCGGACAATTTATTATGGCCCTGTCTGGTTGCGCAAATTTTTTGACTATGTAAATGGATTCATTGTGAATTATTGAATTGTAAATGAGTAAATATGAAATGAATTTAAATCTAATTTTGTGTAATGTTTGGTAATCTGAAATTGATGTTAAGGTTCCATGAGAAAAAAAGATAAAAACAAATTAAGGGGAGGGGGAGGGGGGAAGAGAGGGAAGGAAATGAGGAAAAGAGAGTGAGAAACATGCACTTCACGTGACTCCTATCTCAAATGGATGCATCTCACATTTTTTATGAAATGATCCAATTTCAAATTTTACTCATGAACTAAAATGGAGCAATTAATGAATCATTTCATTAATGAAACCAAACACAATTAATTGATCAATTTATAAATTGACCAATTTATTAATGAATCAATTTACAATTTTGGGACAACCGAACGGGACCTAACTATTTGTGATGAACTGATAATCGTGACGAATTTTCAATGTTTTAGAGACAAAAAAATATCATTGACAATGGTAAGTATCGTCGTCACCAAATGCTAACTTTCGTGGCATATAAATTGAAATAATTTTTTACGTGAGCATTTAGCGACGAAGTAGAATCTGTTATCAATGAATGAAAATCGTCGCCAATGTTTAATCCTATTTTGCAGTTACAAATGCATTTTAGTTTTCGCGACGAAATTCAATTATCGGTAAAGTGATTATTTTAATTTGACAACAAAACAAAATATATAGTTGTAATTACGATTTTTAAAGGAAATTACTGTACTAAAAAAGTATTCACCCTCGCTATGTATTACCAAAAAATAAATAGTCGCATCAAACACAATATGTTTGCGCATTAATAGAGCCATACATTTAGTCCATAAATAAATATGGACATAGATAAAACGTTAAGTCACTAAATGTTGTCAATACATCCATACAATTAACAAAGTTTAAACTAACATAGTTCAAAGTCTACTTCAATATTCACAAGCTGTTCCATAATCCCCTTAAAAACTTCCACCAAAAAGTGTATGTAACTTTGTATTGCCCCCCAAAAGTATCGCCAACAAAATTCTCGAGTTCTTGTTTTCAATCTCCAATTCGAAAAGATGAAGAAAAAATTAGAGTTCATAAATCCGCTTTCCAAATTCTCTTGACTATTTAATGAAGTAAGAAGAGTAATCCACAAAATCTATTGTATTGATGCTTTATGTTTTTATTACTATAGATTTTTCATGACATCTAATGTCAACAAACATGTATGCTTTTTTCACTATTTTTTTTTCATGGCATCTAATGTCAATAAACAGGGCTTATGCTTAAGATTTCTGGTTTTTGTATTTTAGTATAAATCTAGATCCCTTTAATATTAAGAATCAATTTTAAGAAATTGGTGGTCATACAATTCATTGAATGTTTGAAACCAATGTTCCACTATCATACCAATCGATGGAACAACTTGATTTATTTAGTTTTGGTAAAATGTAATTTATTAATACAAAAGAGCAAAGTTCATCAAAGATACAACAATAAAACCCTACACCAAACACACCCAAGGCACGCAGGCCCAACAAACAAAGGCACGCAAGCCCAAACCACAACCCAACACCAACAACACTATCCAAACAACCCAAGCTGGCCAAACCCAACCCTCTCAATCTAACTCACAAAACCAAACAAAACCCACCACCTAACTGACCAATCCCACACCATGCCAACAAACACACAAAGGATCCACGCGGCTTCCACCACCAAACCAACCAATATCAAAGCATGCAACATCCACCTCCCAAAACAAACACTTCCAAAGCAGCCACCCATTTGCTCTAATAAGCTTCCACCGACTTAGAAAAACAGGAGCAAAAAAAAGCCAACCCACCTTCACTCTACCTTATCAAGAAACGTTCCACACAAGCAACACCAAACCAAACTAAACATATCAAGATCTACCATGGAAAGCTCCCATCAACCATCTCAAAGATGACAACTCTGAAATCACTTTTAATAAACTCCACCTTACCACCCAAGAACCACCTCAGAGCAACCACCACAAATATTCCTTATTATCTCAGATTGGCATGACTTTAAAACGCAATCAAAACTGTGTGATACGAATTCTCACTACAAATAACCGTTTTATAGCCATTTGAATCGTTAGATAAAAGGATTATCAAAACCACCCCAACAAACCATCAACAAGTATCAAGCTTCCAAAAACCAACACACGTATGCCTATTATCTTTGATTAGACATGTTCAAGACTGAGATGAGAAATAAAAATTATAAAGAACTAGTCTTGAAGCCTATCCCATTATTAGATCAATGGTATATCAAGGTGAACCGCCAAAGGAAACATCTTCAGAAGAGGTACACTACCCACCATTTTGGAGTATTTTCTCATCAATCACCCATTTTTTATAAATCTCCTAATTAATTTGATTTCTAATAACATACTTCCATCTGCACGTAATGTTTTGGACATTTTCTTCAATTTTCTTCATAATCTGATCCTTGCATATAACCCCATATTTGAATATCTTCTCATTTCTGGCCTTCCAAATAACATAAACTGAAGTTAATAAGACTAATTTTTCCATAGAACTTTGAAAACGCTTGCTACCATTAGAAACTTCCTCAATCTCTCTATGGAAATTCATGATGTCTCTATTATGACCTTTGTTTTTTAGGCATTGACTTCATATTTTCTAAGAAACCCCACATTCAAAGAATTAGTGATCCCTGTTTTCCACCGAATTATCACAAAGCATACACTGATCATTATCAATAATCCCCCATTCCTTAAATTTATCTATGGTCCTCAGTCTGTTAAGACATGTCATCCAGAGTAAGAATGCATGCTTAGGAACTCTTTTAGGAAACCAAACAACTTTAGCCCAACTAACTTTGTCTTTCCTCTTCCTTATCATATTATAAATATCTTTGCAATTAAATTTACCATCTCTAGCAAGACACCAACTCACCCAATCATCAATCTCCGGACATTATTAATACTTATCTCAGCCAAATGAATAAAAATAGGCCTAGGCATTCTCCAATCTCCATTATTAATAAATTCAGTAACTTTAGCATTCTCTCTACTATTGTCATCATAAATGATTCTTTTCCCATAATAATCCACCAGAGGACCTTTCTCATGCCAACTGTCAACCCATAACAAAGTATCATTGCCATTTCTAATATTATATTTGATAAACTTCTTAATCTCTCCCCTTAACTTCAATAGTTTTCTCCATGTCCAAGAGTTGTTCATACTCAATTAGTTATCCATGTTGACCTATTCTTTAACACTACTGAGTAAACCCATTTAACCCAAAATAATTCTTTGTTCCTGAAAATATCCCACATATTCCTAACCATGCATGCCTTGTTCCATTCATAGAGACTTTTAACTCCCAGACCTCCCTCATCATATGGAAAACATATATCACTCCAAGACATTTTAGCCCCCACTTTCTTGAGCTCAAGACCAGACCAAATGAATCTACTCAGGATTTGATCAATCTCTTTAATTGCCCCTTTGAGAATTTTAAACAGATTAATCTAGTAAACCTATATACTAATGAGGATAGAAATGACAACTTGGATCTTCCTGCATATGATAGCCACATATTAGTCCAATTTCTTATTTTACATAATAATTTTTCCGCCATCACTTTACAATCATGATTCTTTAGTCTTGTGGAGATCAAAGGAACACCCAAATACTTCACTGGAAGAACCCCATGTTTCATACCCATCATACTGTATATCCTCTTCTTTGACTCTTCATCAATTATAGCAAAGAAAACTTCACATTTAGTATAACTAGGCCCCAACACAAAAATATTTTTAAAGTTTCTTAAAAGTTTATCGATGACTTTGAAATAATTCTCCTCAGCCTTAGCAACAATGAATAGATCATCAACAAACATAATATGCGAAAGTCTTAATTGTTCACATTTAGGATGATATTAAGAACATCCTCTCTGAATTTTATCATCAAGCAACCATGAAAATCCCTCCATCACCAAGAGAAACAAATAAGGATATAATAGATCCCCTTGCCTAATCCCATTAGTTCCTTTGAATATACCATCACCCCCCCCCCCCCCCCCCCATTAAGAACCACTGAATAACTTGTAGTCTGAATGCATTCCATAATCCATTTAATGATCTCTATTGAGAACTCCATAAACTCCAAGATAGCTTTAACGAAATCCCAATCAACTAAATCATATGCTTTCACTACACCAAAATGACAAAATTGTCACCTTTCAGTCGGTCACCCTTGTCAAGGTCATTGACCGTGACAAAAAACACGCATTTTGTGTCACGGTCATTGACGTGTCACGGTCATTGACCTTGACACGACCGTGACAATGTTTGCAGCAAAAACCCTTTCCCCCTTCTTTTTTTCCTCCCGCCGTTCCCTCCCTCTCTCTCTCTCGACGCTGCTCTCTCTCTCTCTACTTTCAGGTTTAATTCTCTCTCTCTCTCTCTCTCTCTCTCTCTCTCTCTCTCTCTCTCTCTCTCTCTCTCTCTCTTCCATTTATATATATGTTTGTGTGTATATATATGTGTGTATGTGTGTATATATGTGCGTGTGTGTGTGCGGGGGTAGGGGGTGGGGCAGGGTGGGGGTAGGGGGTGGGGTAGGGTGGGGGTAGGGGGTTAAAAATGTAATATTATTTTGATACAACATTAATTTGTGTATGAGTTTCATAATTATAAATAATATCCAAAAATATTGGATAACAATTTATTTTCATTCAAAATAAATAAGTAATTTTCTACAAATTTCATAAAAAAATGAAGGCCAGCTTAATATGTGATTTAAGTGTGAAATAATCGCTATATACTTATACTAATGGAGAAAAAAACCATATATGGCGTTTTTTGTTTTTATTAGATGCAAAATAACACATATAGGTATCACATGACTTTATATCCATCAAATAAAATTTTACCATAAAATATCATTTTGTGGAAGGCAAGATCTATTACAATATATTTACATACCTAAATGATTTTTTTTAAATGACATTACAACAAAAAACTACAATAAGGGTTAAAATGGCATCCGAAATTGCTAAAAGCATGAAAAATAAAATATCATTTAGTCTATGTAGTTGAAAAATTTGATCAAATTGGTGAGCCCTTCATATTTTAAAAATGTTGTTTTTATTCCTATTTACCTTTTCTTTCTATACACCCTTAATTATATTTAAAGTTTAATAAAATAGGAGTTATAGAAAGAAAAGTGGGGTTTAAATAAAAATACTTTTTTTAAATTTTAGGTTCTGGTGCATAATCTTACTTTGTCACAATTAATTTATATGCCTCAAAGTTATTTTATCACTCTTAGTTTATATTTGTGATAATACTTTATGAACCACAACTTTAGGTTGATTATTTTAGAACTTAAACTTCAAGATACAAAAAATAATTCTATAAAACAGCTTAGATATCTTAACAAAACACATATCTAACATTGAATATGATTTATAAAAAACACAAAACAATAGTAGAAATTCAATACATGAAATTAACATTGAGATTATTTTAAATAGACAGTCACTACATGAAATTAACTAGCCTTCTAGTTCTTATGCGTACGCATTCAATAACCCTTTGACCCGTTCGAGAGTCATTACCCTTGTAATGAGATCTCTCGAATTGTCCCGTTTGGACAGTTTGAGACTGTATAATTTCTGTATAATATTCTTATTGGCTTAAAGTTGTTACTTTTGGAGGAAGTTCTGCAGTCGTATCTTAATGTTCTCTGGGTACATACTAGATTGACAAGTGTGACTGTTATTTCAATTGACCAATTGAAATAACACTCACACCTGCCAATCTACGTCGTGTACTTGGAGAACTAAGGGGATATGCTGTCGAATTTTTTTCAAATCGTAACAATGTGCATGAGCTGTTAAGTATATTACAGAAAAATGCAGTCTTGAATGGGATAGGACCACTTACCCTTTAATAGAATAATTAAATGATGGAAAAATTAAATAAAACATACTATAAATCTAATTTTTGTTTACCTTTAATAGGTGTTTAGTTGTGGTAGCTGTGATGGGATATCCGAAATACAAAGAGTGGATGGGTGAGACTAATAGAATGGGGGATGTGTTTCGCAGAGGTGCTAACGAATTTGTGAAATATGCAAAGAGATGTCGTAATGATGAAGAGTTTCTGTGTCCGTGTGCTAGGTGTAAGAATGGTAAGGTGTTTGAGTGGAAAACAGTTGAACTACATTTGTTAAGATCGGGTATGCAAGATAGTTATCGATTTTGGAGTTTTCATGGTGAATTGAAAGTTCCTTTTGTCCCCGACCAACCTTCACAACAACCTTCAACAAGTATAATAGAAGTAGAAGGGGACGACGTAGATCATAATATGTTAGAGGATTTAGTTGATGATGCGTACGGAGTTTATGAAGCTGAGGAGAATGAGGATTTAGTTGGAAGAAAAATCCGGTGCGCCATGTATTGGATGTGATGCATGCAGAGAAGAACTTTGTTGAACATATTGTGGGTACTTGCCTTGGTGGGAGTCATTCGAAGGATGGAGAAAATGCACGAAAATACCTTAAAACGTTAAAACTTAAGCCACAACTATGGTTGAAAGAAGATAGTAGGGGAAGGACAATAATTCCCCCTGGTGCGTTTACTTTGACGAGTGGGGAAAGGAAGGTGCTTCTAGACACAATATATAATTTGAAGGGCCCATCTACTTTTTCGTCCAACTGGCAAAGGATTGTGAATTATGATACTCATGATTTACATAAGTGTAAGTCCCACGATTGACATGTGATCATGCAATTGGTTCCTCTATTATTTAAGCACTGTTTCTCCAAGAACAAGGATTTGCGTAGGGCTATTATGCAAATTAGTATTACCTTCTCCCTCTTGTGTGAGAAGGTAGTGAATCGAGAACACATAGTGGCCGCAAAATTGGCTGTGAACGAAGCGATTTGTGTATTGGAGAAGTACTTTCCCCCAGCATTCTTTGACATAAGTGTTCACTTGTTGGTACACCTATGCGACGAGGCACTTCTTTGTGGTCCAGTTAGATATCGGTGGATGTATCCGTTTGAAAGATTGATGAAAGTTTTTAAAGATTACGTCAAGAATACGCGATATATTGCAGGATCAATTGCAGAGGAATACATCACCGTGGAGTCATCAATATATACTCGGGAATATATGCCTGACTCGACCAGCGTTGATGACACTGATGAATTCCTCGATGATGGTGGTAATGTGATGGGAAAACGAGTGAAATTAACGAGTTTGCAACATGAACAAGTAGCTCGTTATCTATTTGACACACATGAAGATGTCGAAGAATGGAAAAAGTAAGTTTCGAATATTATAATGTTTAACATTATTTTAGATTATTTTATACATGATTAATTTTGTAATATGCAGTAAATATGAAGCCTGTGAGAACAATAAAAGACGAAAAATAATGGTACAATCAGACAGCGAATTTAGGCTATGGTTGACACAAGAGGTAACGTTACATTACACTCAAATTTTACCACTAATATAATTAATTTATCTATATTCTCAGCTCCTAAAGATGGGTGATGCGACATCAAGGCTTGCTCCTCTAGCCACTGGACCCTTGTTCGTGGCACAAGAGTACAAAAAGTATCGATTGAACGGTTACATTTTCGGCGCTAAAGTGTACGAGGAAAGTAAAAATGTACAGAACTCGGGAATTTCATACAAGGCTCTTACTTTCTTTCGAGCGAGCACAAAAGATAAAAACCTCGTTGAAGCTGAAATGACTTACTATGGTGTAATCCAAAATATATTTGATATGGATTATATAAGCTTCAAAGAGGTTGTATTTTACTGTGAATGGGTAAGAGTTGAGGATAAAAATGCTTGTAAAGTTGATCCTGTCACCAATTTGATCATGGTTGACTTGTCCAAGTTGAAGAGCAACGACCACTTAAGCGATGAGCCGTTTGTTTGTGCATTTCAAAAGGTTAAGCAAGTGTTTTACTCGGAGTATATCAACAACGAGCCGTGGTCAATTGTCCAACACGCGCCAAGGCGTATAAATAGTAGTGTGGATGACTTGGCTGCTCTTACCGAATATCAATCCATTTTTGATGATAACCCGAATTTGAAACAATTTTTCAATTTGTAATAAATATTTCAATTTGTATCGAAACATCCATTTTTAATGCTTTTAATTGATCTGCACTTTATCATTTTCACTCTTGTGTAGTGTGCGTGTGTGGAGAGGAGATTAATACATAAATATTCCAACTACATCTAAGTTTTGTTTATACTAATCCATGAATATACGCTTCTTACCTTTAATAGGTGATTAGTACATAGTTATTTGGGGTGTCCTATTTGTGGAGAGGAGACTGAATCTCTTCGTCTATCCGAACACTAAGAAATGCCATAATCCTATGGAGCGATGCTCTGCAAATTCCTCCCAACCGTTATGTAGCCAAACATCACCAGTTGAAGTTGTCAATTCCACTTTCCATACCCCACCACTTGGAACTTCTAGCAAAACATGAGAGACCATTGAAAGGTGGAATTGACAACTTCAACTGCTGATTTTTGGCTACACAACGGTTGGAAGGAATTTGCAACGCATAACTCCATAGGATTATGGTATTTCTTAGTGTTTAGATATGAAGAGAATTATATTTGACACGATTGCCCGGGGTACATTAGTTGGAAGGAGGTGCCATATGAGCTCAAGTTAGCTGTCTGAGTGACACTACAGGTAATGTATTTATATTTATATGTCAATTTCGATTTCGATTTCAATTACGATTTATATTTATCTATATTTGAGGGGCGGATACTAATTTTACTTTATTTCAATTCAGGGGACAGGGAGTGGCCCTAAGGGTAGGCCACATATGCTCTATACTTATGTGGTTATTCGGACGAGAAGGGAAGGATAATGAGGTGTCCCCGAGCGTCGCGGTACAAAATCTCTTTTCCATGCAAATAGTTTGTAGATTTGAGATAATTTATGGTGATGTTGTTTCTTCTTAAATAGTTTCTATTTTGAATATATATTTGCATTATCTTTAGTTTGTTTGGATATATGATGTTTGGAACAGGTACAACGTTGCTATAACAGGTACAAATATACTGCCGGGCAGTGGCAGTGGCCATACTGCCCAGCAGATTTTTTTTAAATTCTGCCCAGAATTGTCACGGTCATTGACCGTGACACGTCCGTGACAAAAAGTTGTCACGGACATGTCACGGTCAATGCCCGCGACACGACCGTGACAAAAAAAGTTGTCTCGCCTCGAAATGTCACGGTCATTGACCTTGACAAGTTGGATTTGTCAAGGTCAATGACCTTGACAATTCGGCAGATTTGGTGTAGTGTTTTATCAAATTAATTTTTATAGCACATCTAGTCTCCCCTTTATTCAAATGTTACCCCTTAATAATTTCTTTCATCAGAAGAAAGTTGTTAGCAATATTTTTCCCCTTCACAAAAGCAGATTGTCTATTGTTAACTAGATCAGGAATAATACTTTTAAGCCTTTTCACAATTACCTTTGATATGATCTTATTCGTGGTGTTATAATAAGAAATGGGTCTAAAATCTTTCATAGAACTAGAAGCATTACATTTAGGGATTAAATTAATCAAAGTAGTATTTCACTCTCTCAACATCCTACCTGTCTTCAGGAAGAATAACACTGCCTCTGTTAAACTCTACCCCAAGATATCCCAATTAGATTGAAAAAATTATGCATTATAACCAGTTTGACCAAGTGCCTTCTTGGAATCAATATCAAATAAAGCCTCTTTAATTTTCTCATAAATAACCTCCATTTTCAAATACCACTTTTGTTGATCATTTAGCCATATTTTCCTGATTTCCCAAACTTTACTTTTATCACATAATTACTAGTATGATTTAATCCCAAGAGTTGGAAAAAAATCTCATAGAATCTTTGTGCACATTCTTCTGACCACTGACCACAATCCCTGCATCATCCTTTATAGAGAAGATTTTATTTTTGCTCATATTATTATTAACTTTCTTGTGGAAAAAAGTTATATTTTTATCACCCAACTCCAACCACTACACCCTAGATTTCTGCTTATAAATTCTTCTTCAAAATACCTCAACTCAAGATACTAATTTAGTCACTGTCTTCTTTTATTAATAAAATAACCATTTCCCCTATTAACAGTCAACAAACTCTGAATACCATTAATTCCTTCTTTTTTGCATTCACTTTAAAGGAAATATTATAATACCATTTCTTATTCAAAGCTTTAAAATTAGACTTTAACAACTTTAATCTCCTAGTGACCTTAAACATTGAATTACCATTGATTTTGAAATCCCAACTTTTCTTAAGAATATTCCTGAAAGTAGAGTTCTTCATCCACATATCAAAAAATTTAAATGGCTTGTTAACTTTGTCTCTGACTATGTGAATAGTTAAGACAACAGGGATATGATTAGATACTCCTGGAAGATCCACCAACACCTCACATTCCATAAACATTTGCTACCAATTCTCATTATAGAAAATTCTATCAATTCTACTTTGAATATTAGCCAACCCTTCTCAACCATTGCTCCAAGTTAACCAACACCCTTTTATCTAAAATTCCTCTATATTAATATCAGCAATACACTCATTAAACTCCCCAATTTCTTCCTAATCTTCTCTGACACCACCCACTCTCCTCCTCAGCATTTTTAATAACATTAAAATCTCCTCTCATAATTCAAGTATCATCACTACACATACCAACAACATTTCTACAGTAGTCCCATAAATTTCTCCTATAATCTCTATCATGGGAGCAATAGACTCCAGTAAGCCAAAAAGAATTCTCATTCTCCCTTATGGTATATTTAACTGTTAAATCATGTTCCATCTTACTATCCTCCACAATCTTAAAAATATTAGGATCCCAAGCAATCCACACTCTACCGGGCCCCATTACAGGGGTATTATAAAGAAGCTCATAACTATAAAAACATTTTTCTTTAAATTTCAAAATATTATTGTTTCTAACTTTAACTTCAACCAAGCATAACATACTAATATTATTATCTCTAATGTATTTATTAAATTTCA
The DNA here is from genome assembly GCA_949130495.1 of Sambucus nigra. Lineage (NCBI taxonomy): Eukaryota > Viridiplantae > Streptophyta > Magnoliopsida > Dipsacales > Adoxaceae > Sambucus > Sambucus nigra. Next base: position 412,963,392 of record OX422212.1, read on the forward strand.
TATGGGGTGCATTACAACCCCTAATTTTCCATAATCCTATTTTATCATCATTTGTTTTTTGTAACCCATTTTCCTACTCATTTCTCACTTGCTTTGTAGCCCTTCTTATTCTTGGCAATTTTATTAAATTTGACTATACTAATATGATTAATCTTTCCTTTCCCACTACTTAGAATCTCTTCCACCATACTATTAATAGCATCTTCATCTTGTAAAATTTTAAAATTATTCCCCATTTTAATTCTCGCTTTCTCTTTCTCATTATCTCCATTAATCATCATCATTTCATCTTTCACTATATTATTCATCTATGTTACTTGTGATTCTTTAATTACTTATTTTGATCCAATCTGCTGAGATATTTCAGCTTCTTGGCACTCACTAGGTTAAAATTTAGTATCATCATTTCCCTTAATCCCATCATCTAACCCATTATCTTCATTCCGTTCAATCCTCTTTTCAATGTTTATCTTTCATGTAAATTCAATAAACTCATCTTCCTTTATTACAACATCTTCCTTTAATACATCTAACTCCCTTATTCCAACCTGTTTTCAGACTTGCACTGGCCTCTTATTTTTCAAACAGTTCTTTCCATTATGTCCAAAGACTTTATACATATTACATTTAGCTGCTATCCATTCTATTCAACTGGTTGCATTATCACAATTCTATCGTGGCTTTGAATAAGAATCACTATAGGTAATTCATCTTTCAAACCAATCTCCACACATACTCTAGCATAAGTGAGTCTCTCCCTTCTAGCAATCTTTTTATATATGAAAAGAGGTTTCCCAACTATACTAGAAATTTTGCTCAAAATAGAATCAACCCATAGATGTAACTTTAGTCTAGGCAATCTGACCTAAATAGAAATAGACTCTAGATCTTCCTCTTCCAAACTCACATCAATAGTGCATTAGCTTCACAATCAGAGGCTTAATTTCAAACAACCATGGGACAAAATCTAACACCTGCTGTTGAGAATATACTTCATCAAAGGCTATAATGAAAACTCCAGTTTGTAGCATATAGACCTCTGCTCTCCCAAATTTCTTCCATCTCCGATCAACAAAATTCTCCATGGCACCATACGAAACCCTAGATCCAAGCACATAGGCAACTATTGAATTATCCCATCTCATCACTTCCTCTTGGATTTCATCCTTCACTACTTTAACACAATTTTTCAATCTTCATCGGTTGGAACACAGCTGTTGCCGGACAGTTATTAACTTTAAAGATGCAAACTTTGAAATGCCTTTAGGCATAGTCCCACATCGGTGGGATGTGTAAAGTGAGTTGGGTATATTTACAATTTATTTGGAACAAATGGGCAAGCCATTTGGACATTATATGTTTTGTGTGTATGAGTGGGGGACTTATTGGGCCAAGTCACACATGCGCGCGCGCCGCCGCCGCCGTCCGTCCGGCTAGGCCCGTGTCCGGGTCCGGGTCTTGGGTCTTGGGCTCATTAAGAAATATTTTTTTGGACAAATACAGAACTGTTTTTTGGGATTTAAAAATTATTTTTTAACCGTTTTTTTAATTCCGAAAATTAAAACGTTATTATATCTGAGTTGAAATTTTCAACCCAGTTGCCCACTACTTTTCAGATTTTTCTCTCCACGTTTTTGTCCAACGTCTCTTTTGTTTCCCCATAAAAGAGGTATTTCAGTTCCGTTTTTAAAATACCTGTTCTGCAACTTCTCAACACACAAAAACTGCTTCTAAATTCGCCCTAGATTTATTATTAGACTCGAGCAATTATTACGAATGGGTGTACATGGACCGGATTGATTCTTGTGCTTTATCAATCCGTATTTTATTTATTAGAGGCTGTTTTATCCTGGGGGTGGCGAGGCGTTTCTGACTGTCAGCACACATTGGGCAGAGCCACGAAACACCTTAAAGAGAGCGACATTGTCCGCGACTCAACCGTGTTCTAGACTGTACCTGCTTTCGGGATTTCTTATACTTTCTGTCCCAGATTTATTTGCTCCAAAATTGGGTAATTTCGTTCCTTAATTTTGCATTTAATTTACTGTTGCTACAAAATTTTTAAGGTGATTTGAAATTCTACCATGGACGAAATTAACTCAAGCAACCTTAATAAGACTTTCAAATATGAAGGCACCCATTTTAAACGTTGGAGCAAAAAACTTCTATTTTATTTAACTACGAAAAAAGTCGCATCGTGTGTTCAATTTGACAAACCCGTAATAAATAATCCACCTACTATTGAGGAAAGCAAAAAAATTAGAACTTGGGAGGAAAATGATTTTCTGTACAAGAATTATATTTTGAATGCTCTAAGTGACGAACTTTATGACTATTATGCCAATTATAAAACTACAAAAGATGTTTGGGATGCACTGTTTAAAAAATATGACACGGAGGAGGCGGGTGCTAAAAAAATATGTTGTCAGCCGTTATTTGAAATTTCAAATGACGGATGACAAATCTGTTGTTGATCAAACCCATGATTTGCAAATGATTGTCCATGAAATTATTTTCGAGGGCATGGCTTTAGATGAGCAATTTCAGGTGGCTGTAATTATTGATAAATTGCCTCCACTGTTCAAAGAGTTTAAAAATGTTTTGAAGCATAAGTCTAAAGAATTTTCACTAGAGTCACTAATTACTAAATTGAGAATTGAGGAGGAATCCCGAAAACAGAACTATAAAGATGAAATTCTTGTTGTGTCTAACAACAAAAATCAGAAAAGAACCACACTCCAGTTGTTTTAAAGGCAAACGAAAAAAATATGAAAAATCAGAAAAAAAGCCACAACCTGAATTTTAAAAATCAGACTCAGACTCAGAATAAGAATAAGAACCCTGAAAATGGACAGTCTAGCAACTCGGGACAGTTTCTCTGTTTCAAGTGTGGCAAGCCTGGCCATATGGCTCGCAAATGTCGCAATGTGCCACAAGCACAAGAGAATTTGACCGAAGAGGACCTATGTGCTATGATTTCAGAAATCAACATGGTTAGCGGTGTCGAAGGGTGGTGGTTGGATACTGGCGCTTCCCACCATATCTGTTATGACCGTATTATGTTTAAGACTTATTCTGAGACTGCAGATAAGAAGGTGTTGTTGGGTGATTCTCACTCCACAGAGACTGCTGGTACTGGAAATGTGAAATTAAAGTTCACTTCGGGAAAGACTGTTATCCTCAAAGATGTTCTTCACACTCCCGAGATAAGGAAAAATTTGGTTTCGGGTTATCTTCTCAACAAAGCTCGCTTTACTCAAACTATTGGTGCTGATTTATTTACTTTGATCAAAAAATAAAATTTTTGTAGGCAAGGGTTATGCCACTGATGGGATGTTTAAATTGAATGTTGATGCAATAAATAAAATTTCTCCTTCTGCTTATATTGCGTGTTCATTTAATGTTTGGCATGCTAGGCTTTGTTATGTTAATAAACGACTAGTTAAAAATATGAGCACTTTAGGATTAATTCCAGAATTATCATTAAATGATTTTGAAAAATGTGAATGGTGTAGTCAAGCAAAAATTACTAAGACACCACATAAATCTATTTTTAGAGAATCCGAACCACTTGATTTAATTCATTCGGATATATGTGAATTGGATGGTGGCACAACTAGAAATGGCAAACGTTATTTTATTACTTTTATTGATGATTGTTCCGATTATTCATTTGTGTATTTAATGAAAAATAAAAGTGAAGCGTTTGACATGTTTAAAATTTTCTTAAATGAAATTGAAAATCAATTTAATCAAAAAACAATAAGGTTACGTAGTGATAGAGGCACCGAATATGATTCTGGACCAATTATTGAATTTTATAAAACCCACGGTATTATTCACGAAAAAACTGCCCCTTATTCGCCCGAAATGAACGGTAAAGCCGAAAGAAAAAATAGGACATTAACTGAATTAGTTGTGGCTATTTTATTAAATTCAGGGGCTGCCTCACATTGGTGGGGTGAAATTATTTTGACTGTGTGTCACGTACTTATTAGAATTCCTAAGACTAAAATGAAAATATCTCCTTATGAAATTTGGAAAAATATTAAGCCCAACGTGTCATACTTTAGAACGTGGGGGTGCTTAGCCTATGCACGTATACCCGATCCTAAAACGTCTAAATTGGCAAGTAGAGCTTATGAGTGCGTTTTTATAGGCTATGCTATTAATAGCAAAGCATACCGATTTTATGACTTGAAAAATCAAGTAATTATTGAATCAAATGACGCCGATTTTTATGAAGATAAATTTCCTTTTAAATTGAGAAATAGTGGGGACGAGTCATCCACTAATATTTATTTAAATAAAAATAAAGAAAATAATGAATCCATTTTAGAAATTCGAAAAAGTAAAAGGGCTCGTGTAGAAAAAGATTTTGGTCCCAACTTTTATGCTTTCACTTTAAAGGAGGATCCTAACACTATTCAATAAGCTTTATCTTCTTTAGATGTCGATTTATGGCAAGAGGCTATTAATGATGAAATGGATTCTTTGAAAACAAATAAAACTTGGCTCCTGGGTGTAAAAGAAATTAAAACTTGATGGCATTATTGAAAAATATAAGGCACGTCTTGTTGCCAAAGGTTTTAGACAAAGAGAAAATGTAGACTTTTTTGATACATTTTCACCCGTGACTAGAATAACGTCTATACGTGTACTATTTGCTATATCTGCCTTAAATAATTTAATTGTACATCAAATGGATGTTAAAACTGCATTTTTAAATGGAGAATTAGAAGTAGAGATTTATATGTATCAACCTGAAGGTTTTATTATACACGGTCAAGAAAATAAAGTATGTAAATTAAATAAATCTCTTTATGGACTCAAACAGGCACCTAAACAATGACATGATAAATTTGATAGCTTAGTCATCTCTAATGGGTTTAAAATAAATGAAAGTGACAAATGCATTTATTATAAATATGTGGAGAACATTTGCACTATCATATGTCTTTATGTTGATGACTTGCTTATATTTGGTTCTAATATTCATGCCGTAGAAAATGTTAAATCATTATTATGTGCCAATTTTGATATGAAGGATTAAGGTGAAGCTAGTGTAATATTGAGAATTAATATTACTAGGTCAGAAAAGGGACTTTCTTTGGATAAATCTCATTACATTAAGAAAGTTATAAAGAAATACAATTACTTTGACTGTAAACCTGCTAGTACTCCATTTGACCCTAGTGTAAAGTTATTTAAGAACACTGGCGACAGTGTACACCAAAATGCTTATGCAAGCATTATTGGTAGCTTACGTTATGCTATAGATTGCACTAGACCTGACATAGCTTATGCCGTGGGAGTTCTATGTAGATTTACCAGTAGACCTAGTATCGAGCATTGGCATGCTATTGAGAGGGTCATGCGGTACCTTAAAAGGACGATGAACCTCGGATTACACTATAATAAGCATCCCGCTGTCCTTGAAGGATTTAGTGATGCTGATTGGAACACCCTATATGATGATTTTAAGGCTACTAGTGGATATATATTTAGTATCGCTGGTGGTGCAGTTTCTTGGCAATCTAAGAAATAAACTATTTTGGCTCAATCCACTATGGAGTCTGAGATTATAGCGCTAGCTACTGCTAGTGAAGAGGCGGGTTGGTTAAGAAACCTCCTGTCAGATGTCCCATTATGGGAAAGACCGATACCAGCCATTTTGATTCATTGTGATAGTACTGCGGCTATTGTAAAAGTTGAGAACCGTTATTATAACGGTAAGAAACGACAAATACGTCCTAAGCATAGTACTGTTAGAGAATTTATCTCTACAGGTGCTGTGAGGGTGGATCATATACGGTCTGAACAAAACTTAGTTGATCCTTTGACAAAAGGACTAGCTAGGGATAAGGTGTGGAACACCTCGAAAGGGATGGGACTAAAGCCCTTGGATAAATGAATCATTTGTGATGGTAACCCAACATATGGACTGGAGATCCCAAGAAATATGTTCAAAGGGTAATAACAAGTCACAAGTGATATGGGTTAAACCATGCTATTATTAATTAATATAGAACGAGGTTTTACTCCGAGTCCATCCCTATGGAGCAAGATATCCCGGAGCGAGTTAAGGATGAGTTATGATAACTCTTAATGAGATCTATAGCTCTATTTTGAGTAGGGTACTTAGCTACATGAGTATTCTTGATAGACTCACCTATGTGAATGTGAAAGTGTGGCCGTTTCCTATGGATATTTTGGGCAAATTCCTAGAACGTTCACTATACTGGGATAAAAGCACATGGCCGCAACGTGCTAGCTATTAGAATTACATCCAAGTAGGGTTGTGTGTGAGATGTTGTCAGAGATAGAGTTCAAACCTACGGTTACTCTAGTATATTTTGAATCATCTTTACTACGTAAAGGTTCAAGTCGAAAGACACCTTTTCTTATGCACAATTCTATGAATTATTGCTTGATAAAATGTTTTCAAATTTTGCAAGTGGGAGAATGTTGGAACACAGCTGTTGTCGGACAACTGTTAACTTTAAAGATGCAAACTTTGAAATGCCTTTAGGCATAGTCCCACATCGGTGGGATGTGTAAAATGAGTTGGGTATATTTACAATTTATTTGGAACAAATGGGCAAGCCCTTTGGGCATTAGATGTTTTGTGTGAATGGGTGGGGCACTTATTGGGCCAAGTCACGCACGGGCGCGCGCCGCCGTCGCCGTCCGTCCGGCTTGGCCCGTGCCCGTGTCCAGGTCCGGGTCTTGGGCTTGGGCTCATTAAGAAATAATTTTTTGGACAAATACAGAACTGTTTTTTAGGCTTTAAAAATTATTTTTTAACCGTTTTTTTAATTTCGAAAATTAAAACGTTATTATATCTGAGTTGAAATTTTCAACCCAGTTGCCCACTACTTTCCAGATTTTTTTCTCCACATTTTTGTCCAACGTCTCTTTTGTTTTCCCATAAAAGAGGTATTTCACCTCCGTTTTTAAAATACCTGTTTTGCAACTTCTCAACACACAAAAACTGCTTCTAAATTCGCCCCAGATTTATTATTAGACTCGAGCAATTATTACGAATGGGTGTACATGGACCGGATTGATTCTTGTGCTTTATCAATCCGTATTTTATTTATTGGAGGCTGTTTTATCCTGGGGGTGGCGAGGCGTTTCTGACTGTCAGCACACATTGGGCAGAGTCGCGAAACACCTTAAAGAGAGCGACATTGTCCGCGACTCAGCCGTATTCTAGACTGTACCTGCTTCCGGGATTTCTTATACTTTCTGTCCCAGATTTATTTGCTCCAAAATTGGATAATTTCGTTCCTTAATTCTGCATTTAATTTACTGTTGCTACAAAATCATCTCTAGAAATAAGAGTAAATTGTAACCTATTCCCCATAGTTCTTTCTCTATTAGGGTTTGTAATTTTTGCCTAATTCATTTGTCTCATATTACTTGAATTATTAGCAATATTTTGTGCCTTCTCTTCAGCATTCTCACCCTTAACTCCACTCAATGATTCCACACAATCACCATGAATTGAGTCCAACATTGGAAATTGATCATCATACTCTTTCTCAACACTTGCATTCATCGTCTTATTCTTAACCTCCTGACCAGTATACTCCTTTTGAATAGTAGATTCCTCTTGTTTCCTTCTCCTTACCGCCGATGGACCAATAGTTTCATTAAGAATATTAAGCTCTTGGATCGACATCTTTATTACAACAACTCTACTCAAAGTACTCCCCTGCTTTTTCTCTCTAAAGTTGTGACGGTCGGGATCTCAATTTGACCTGTATTTCTTTCTCAAAATGTCTCATCAAATTATTAGGTTGACGCATCATCTGTTATTGATCTCCCATAAATTTCTCATTGAAATGACCAAAAGGAGGAACCCTAATCCTATTCGATCTTCTCATGAGGGATTATCAAAGGACGAGGCATCAATGAATGAAGGATCACAAAAGAAATAAAGAACCAGAGAGAGAAATATTTAGAGAGAGAAAAATTTCAAAGAAATGAAGGAACAACTTGATGTTTGTTCCTCCTATTTCGATGTCTGTATATTTTTTTTTATGAATAATGTTAGGCTACCCGGGTGTTAACCCCGGGCTAGCACAGGGATGCCCTTTTCTTTTTTTTTTTTTTGATTTTTCATGTAAAATGAGTTAAAAACAATTATAAAAAATAAATTTTTATTAGAATAGTTTATTTGTTTTTTTCAATTATTTTTTTTAAACTCATTTTATCCCTCAAACATCCATTTACTCAATATTCTTTTATTTCTAATGGCCCGCGCTAGCGGCACCCGTTATTTTTAAACTTTTTTTTTATTTTACAACATTTGAAATAATTTTTGTATTTTTGCATTAAAAAACAAATCTAATAATTTTTTTTAATTCATTTAGTCCCTCAAACACCCATTTACCCAATATTCTCTTATTTTTAAAGGTTCGCGCCAGCGGCACTTGTTATTTTTAAACTTTTTTTTTTTAATTTTACAACATTTAAAATAATTTTTTTATTTTTGCATTTAAAAACTAATCTAATAAAAAATTATGTTTTTAATTATTTTCAACTTATTTAGTCCCTCAAAACACCCATTTACCCAATATTCTCTTATTTTTAAAGGTCCGCGCCAGCGGCACTCGTTATTTTTAAACTTTTTTTTTAAATTTTACAGCATTTAAAATATTTTTTGTATTTTTGCATTAAAAAAGTAATCTAATAAAAAATTATGTTTTTAATTATTTTCAACTTATGTAGTCCCTCAAACACCCATTTACCCAATATTCTCTTATTTTTAAAGCTCCGCGCCAGCGACACTCGTTATTTTTAAACCTTTTTTTTTTAATTTTACAACATTTAAAATAATTTTTTGTATTTTTGCATTAAAAAACTAATCTAATAAAAAATTATGTTTTTAATTATTTTCAACTTATTTAATCCCCCAAACACCCATTTATCCAATATTCTCTTGTTTTTAAAGGTCCGCGCTAGCGATACCCCTTATTTTTAAACTTAATTTTTAAAATTTAAAACAGTTTAAAATTGTAAAGAAGATGTTTTTTTTTTTTATATTAAACTAACTTTTATTTTTTTTAAACAGTTTTTTTAAAAAAAAAAATATTAAAATAGTGTTTTTTAACAATACAATTTTTCTAATTTATAAAAAAAATTATTTTTTGTAAAAGAGTTTTTTTTCTAAATACAAAAAAAAGTTAAGTAACCTTATTAAAAACTACACCATATTTTTTCAAAAAAAAAAAAAAAAAAGCAGCCAATGGAAAAATGCCGACAAAGCGCTTGTTACTAGCTTGGTGCTAGTACCCGGTAAGCCTATCAGTACTCTTTTTTTATTGAGTAAATGATTTCTTTAATGAGTACAAGATGTCGAATATTTAAAAGCAATGAGGCTATGAGGATGTGGTTGTAATGGGTATCAGTTTTTAAAATGGACATGATAAAAAGAACTTGGGGAATTTGATGAAAGTAGTATATTAGACCGTGTGTGTGTATCTTATGCGTGTTTGTGTTAGTGCTGATGTATGTATCATTATAATTTCTTCCAAATCCATGATTTGGTGAAAAAAAGGAAAGAAAAATAAAGGACATTTTTTTTCTATTTTCTCCCTCACGAACACTTCTTTATGTTGTATTTGGTGTGCGAATATGTACGTGGTCATTGTGTGCGTGTGTTTTTATTTTATTTTCTACTTTATATTTGTGCTTACACTTAATTATAAAGTTATTATTGTATTAATTTATTTTCCTTTAAAACAATTGTATGCCTCCTCGCACACGTACAAGTCTTAACCAAATTGTCACTTATAACATTTAATTAAGTTTATTTTTTTCCCTTAAAAACATCGTGATAAATAAAAAACTTAAGTGATTTTAAATGATAATTTTGAAATTTAAAGTTAAAAAATGCCAATCAATTGGTTATTTTTACTTAATCTTACTATTTATCACCAATGTATATTTAATTGTAGTACGTACTTGGGAAGTGCCCACCAACTAAATCTAAATTTCTCATATTGTTAAATTTTTTAATATTAAAAAAACTCCACACGTCACTCAACTAAACTGAAAGGGTTTCATCCTAAAACGCACTAGCTAGTACACACAAGTTTTATATGCAAACCTAGTTAATGTGACATTGATTTTAGCAAAAAAATTGCTTGGAGTGTCATACCATTGATGTGATAATTCGGAATGAGTAGCCCCTGATGCAAGCAAGGACTGAATGAGCTTATCAAACTCATCTTGTCGCGATAAAATAAAATCTTTTGTTGCCCGTTGACTCTTCATAGTTGCTCGTTGAACTATAGCCTCTTCTCCTTAAGCTAGTGCCTTTGCCTCGTTAGATTAAAGACGCTCTATCACATCTTGGTTAAGTCTAGTGGATTCCTTAAGAGCCTCCTCTAACTCTAAATTTTTCTATTTCAATCATGTTTCTCTAGAAGTTATCGGTTTGGGACCATACCCAAGACCGTTGATATATCAAGGTCTTGTGCTAAGAACTTGATCCGCGATATCATCTGGGGTCAACAGAACACCAACCTCAGATGTAGATTATGATTAGAGATGTATTATCTCATTCTGCAAATAAAATTAATAGTGAATATGAAATTTATTTCAATAGAACACATGTAACATTTAAAAAAAAGGAGTGAGAGGCAATTCATCAATCAAAGAAGAAAATAATAATTTCCTCAACAAAGAAATCAAGGATAATAACCTCCTTTTAACATAAAGTCATGAAACATTTTTCTTGCTTCATAATATGACTTTAGAAGCATCTCACCGTTAGGAAAACCTTCCTTTAATAGCTCAATCAACATGTTAATTGATTTATTACTGCAATGATTAATAACCTTCATGTGACGCAACTTCACGAGAAATGAGTTGAAAATTTTGTACAATTCGGGAATGCTTCAATGTGAACGATATATACAAAGGTTCCCTATGCACATCTTCTAATGTTTCATGAATTCCATCACCTTCATTATCCGTCATTCCTTCATCACTATCATCATTGATATCACCTTGAACGCTATCGTACACAATGTCTCTGAACGTTCCTCGTGATATATCCATTGTGTTTAGATCGTATACATACCTTATTTAAAAATATGATCCTTTACTTCATCAATATTCCTAATATCAATTTTTAGGCACTCACAACACGGACACCTAATGTTACCATTGGGCCTCATATGTTGTTTAAAAAAATGAATGAATGATCGAACTCCCATGACACAATTCTCAGAGAATCTATCTACCTTATGCATTCAACTCTTATCCATATAATTCACGTAAAAAATAAATGGCACGATTTTACAAAACACAACATGTAAGCAACCACATACAAAATGCATGATATCCATAATGTAAAAGTAATATACACCTATTATTCATCTTTGCTTGCTCAAAGAAAATTATCTTTACATGATAATTGTTAAATCATCTTAGATGAAAATATCAAAGTGAAAAGGGCCAACAGTTTGAGAATCCTTTCTTTTGTAATGTTATGTGTGAATAAATTCCAAATATTTGAAACCCTACCTTTCCACGGTTCTCATTCAATTTTTTAAGAACGCATATTATATATGTTTAAAAAAATATATATATATTAATTAAAAAATAACTAAAATTTACAAATTTCAGAGACCTTGATTATATAAGCAACTCACATCATTCATGTAATGTCAATTAATAAAATACTTCAAAACTTTTAAATAAATTAAGTCATAATACAATTTAATAAACATCTTTTAAAGTGACATGCTTAGTATATAAACTTTAAAAAAATTAAGCATGACACATCGGGGACACGGATGCACATAAATATTTTTTTAATAATATTCCATGTATACTTCGATCTATTTACATTAAAAAAATATTAGTCAAACTAATTATCTTAAATAATAGGGTCAAATATGTTATAAAAATATTTAAACAATAAGTTAATAGTTATATATCTACATAAAGTCTTCTATCACAACTAACTCCATTACTAGCAAAGTTACAAGTAACAATCAATATACATAAAGAACCCATTCTCAAAAACAAAAAGAACAATTTCAATGGGCTATTTAAGTGTTTTAATGCTCCTAATTTATCACCGTCTTCGCGTAGACCAAAACTTCATCACCACTCCCATAAGTGTCCTAGAAGTGTTTGAGGAGTATCACAGAAGTGTTTGACTTTTTTTAAATGCCAAATCACTTTGACACGCCACATAGCGTGTCAGATGTGTGTCAGAGGAGTGACATACATGTGTCGTATCTGTGAGTGTCCAACACGCGTACATCACCTTCAATAAGTGTTCATGCTTCATAGATGTACGCTCGTTACTCACCTACCCATCTTGACAGTATATTTACAATTAAGTGTGGAAGAAAATCTAAAATTGTGATGCTAAAAAGCACTTTGTAAAGATTATCAAAATATAAAAAATTAAATTAATATTACATAAATATTCCATTATGAATAAATTTGAGTGCGAATAGGCCTACCAACAATATATCAAAAATAAGAGATGACATAAATCACACCCATGGAAACAAATCAGACGTAATGTAAACTAATTTCTAAAATCGTCCAAAATATTTTTGTTGATTTGTCGTTTTTCCTTTATTTGCTTTGACAGTGAAAAAGGTATAACACAATTCATTGCTTTCGTTTGTTGCTATAACCACTGCACTGTTAGGTTAAAGACTTCTTGGCCATATAACCACATACAGAAAAGTCAAAGACCTAGAGTATATTTCAATATAGTTTGGGTTCTCCCCATTCTTCTTGGGAAATCATAATATAAACGAAAAATCATAACAAAAATGAGAGAGAGAGAGAACCTTGGTGTAGACGAACGGAAGCGACGAGACTAAAAAACCTAAAATCAAAACATAAAATGAACGGCACCGACTAACGACGGGGACAAAATGCCATGAGAGAGAGAGAGAGAGAGAGAGAGAGAGAGCGAGAGCACCTGAGAGGATAAACGGGGTTGGCCTTGGGAGGGTAACTGAGGGAGAGCGAAAATATCAACAGAGTCGTGAGAGAGAATATGATATTGAGATAGGTTTAATTTTGTGAAATTATGTAAACAACAACATTTTAGTGTAGGATAACTTTTTTACTCTCTCTTTCAACCACGAAATAATTTTATGCCAATTGACGGTGATATATTTCATGGTATATATACCTTATTAATTATTGTCTACAAAATGTTTCGCGGGTAAAGATTAATTTTTCCATTGCGGGCCCATACATTCGCACCCTCTATCTAAGGCAAAAAGTGATGGCGCCCAAATTTTTTTAACCATTGGCTATGAAATTAGTTTCTTTGTTTCCAAATGTAATAGTTTTAATTACAAATAATATTTTGCGGCCAAATCTTATTGTTTTGCTCCAAAATTTAGCATGCGGTTAAAAATTTCATTGCGAAACATACCTTTTGTTAAAGTGTTATCTAATATATGTACTACATGTATACTTTATATTATCACATACATGTATAATATACATATAAACCTATAAAATAATAACATGTATGTACGAATGATAGTGTTTAAGTTATATATCGTAGTATACTATATATATATATATATATATATATATATATATATATATATATATATATATATATATATATATATATATATGTGTGTGTGTGTGTGTGTGTGTGTGTGTTCGTGCACATGCACATTTATAACTTTTATTTAATTTAATTATATACATATTTATGTATTATATATTTGTATTTTATATTAAAGTATAAATGCATGAAAATATGGAGAATGAACTATTATAAGTTGAAAAAATAGAAAACAAAATTTAGAAAACAACCTTTTTTTGTTTTATGAAAATAGAATTTAAACACAGAAGTGTTATATCTCAATATTTAAAAATAGGCGTGCCAAATGCAAATTCTTTTGAGAATTATATATAAACAAAAAAAACAATGTTACAATTCACAAACAAATAGGCTCTTAATAGTAGGAGGATAGTTTTCATATACAGAAGCTTTGAAAATTTTCATTTACGAAAACTTTGGATCTTGGTTATTTGATTGAACTTTATTGCATAGTTTTGTTTAATTCTGGCGCGTGTTCTTGCATATCATCTAGTTGTTTCTTTGTTGACTGTTGAGTTTGTAATCTATAATTTTGATTGATTGTTAAGAATTTTAAATCTCAATTTACATTATTTGTGGGTTGTTCTTTGATATTCAAGTAAGTCAATTTTATATTGTTTCGTAAATTTATTTATTTGAAAGGTGATGTTGTTTTGTATATCGAAAACTCAAATATCATTTTTTTGTATTTGATACTTGTGATTTTTTAAGGAAGATGGACATAACCCCCATAAATTTGATTAATATAAGGAGAAATAGCCTCTCCTAAGTGACATGGACAAACTCAAGCAACCAAAGAAACTTAGTCAATTGTTGAGCCTAATTTTTTGACTTTGGAATGCAAAAAACAAGGGAGTTTATAATTATCCCCTTTACATAAAAGAAATAAACGAAAACTTAGAGGATTATAAATAACCCCATTACAAACTTACTTTGAGCAAAATCTAAGTGAAAGGATGCCAACTTTATGAACCTTAAGGTGACCCTTGATCAGAATAGGAAGAGAAGAGAATGGATAATGAGCCTTAGATAAGCTAGTGGAGGAGGTCAAATTGGCTGAACCATCATAAACATTATTGTCTTGTCTCTAAATATGATAGCATTGTCCATTTAAATGAGTCACTGTAGAATTAGAATCTACTAATCTTCATAGAGATTAACAACTGGTTTGGAATCAGATTCTATGGGGATTTAATTTATTCCTAACCACAACAAAGTGTAGGATGTGACAATGAGCTTTATCATTTTTTTTCTCCTTTTTTTTGCTTTTAGATGTAAAGGCTAAAGGCATTTGCCTTTCACATGCAATTGTTAGTTCACTTTCGGTGGAATATTTGGCTAAATGGCTGATGCCATGCTCCCACTTATTTTCCCTCTTATTAATTGTTTAATCCACCCTTGTCTACTCCTTATTGCTACATAAGGAGGTCTATATAATGGTATCAAAGACATTAAAACTAAGTAGTGAGATCTTGGTGTGAGAGATCCATTTAGTGAGGTGAAAATTTGTATGGGAAAGTATTTTGTCATTGACCCTAGTATCTAGGACTTGTACATAGAATCTAAATTACATCGAGCATATTATTTCCCGTTACATCCTTCATGGGACTTCACATTTAAACGACCAAGAAGACGGATCCGAATATAAAGCATCAACAACATGCTCCACGACGTCACATTATATTGGTATAGTTGTTGCTTTGGTTTTCATAGATTTTTTACATAGTATTGGGAGATTTTTGTAAATTGATTTTTTACAAAACGAGGCAGTTTTTTGAACAGTTTTTTAGACTAAAAAATATTTTTATTTTTCAATAGTTTCGTTCAAACTATATGGCAATCTCACTAGAACGACTTGGGATCTCTTTCGAAGGTCGTTTGAGACATTTATTAAACAAGGTTCAAATGAGGGCTCACTGTCTTAGTTTTTTGCATCTCGTTAAAAGCGAAGTCTAAGTCATTCGAACAACATTAGTATGTCATTTAAAAGAAGTTTTAGTCTCGTTCGAACGATGTTACGTCGCCTCGATTTTTGTGTCCGCCTATAAATACCTATTTTCGATAGGTTTTTCGTTGAGACTTTTTATTTATAAAAACTTGTTTTGATTCACTCAATCTCTCCTATATACTTTTGTGAATCATCTTTGAAACCCCAAACCACTTATGTATTGAAGTTACTCTTGTAGAGAAGGAGTTTCTACTACTACTCTTGTGATTCTTATAGGAATCATTGCAGATTGAAGGCTGCAGTTTTTGTGAGTTCTTACGAAAATTCATTGCAAAAGAAGACGAGGGTCATTTGCAGGAGATTCAGCGGGATGTATTTCTCTATTGTGATTGTAAGTTGCGATTTACAAACTATAGTGAAATAAAAGGTTTTTTCCTGAAATTCTGTTTTCATTACATGCTTGTTTTTTTTTTCTTTTCAATCACATAGTTGCATATTTTAGGGTTTAAAGGAATTAAAATTTATTTTTGGGATTGACATCTAGTTAAATAAGTTTACTGCATTAGAGAATATTACACTCTCAAATCGGTATGAGAGCGGGCTACACCAAAATATCGTGTGATCCTATTTTTTTGAGTTTTTTCTACTGATACCATTTCTCTCAAATTGGTATCAGAGTTGGTTTCACCAAATTATCGTGAGATCCTTTTTATGTAAAAACATTCTGAGATATCAATTGTTTTGAAAAATTGATTTTAAAAAATCATAAATTTTCTGATGGAGAATTTATATAATAGGATGCCAATTTTCAATCGATTAAACTATGCCTATTGGAAAGCCCGTATGAGATCCACTTTAATGGAAACTGATGAACGAGTATGGATCATTTGTGAAAGAGGGTGGACTCCTCCCAGATCACTGTTGATAATGTCACGAATCCCAACCCAGTTTCTTCCTGGGCTGATGAGGAATTTAAGTGGAGTATCTATAACTCTCGTAGCCTTAGTGTTATTTCTAGAGCAGTCACCCCTGATGAGTTCCACCGCATTATGACATGCACTACGTTTAAGGAAGCATGTGATATCCTCCAGTTGACACATGAGGATAATAACGCTGTCAAGACGTCTAAACTTTAAAATTTTACAACCCAGTTTGAGACCATAACTATGTTAGAGTTCGAGAGTTTTGATGAATATGCTAGGTTGTTGGACATTGTTAACACTAGTTTTAATTTGGATGAGAAAATTGAAGAGTTTAGAGTTGTGAACAAGATTTTGAGATCACTCCCATCCCGATTTATTCCTAAGGTCATCGTGCTTAACTCTTTAGGGGTCTTAGACACTCTTAGGTTAGAAGAACTCATAGGAGACCTTCAAACTTACGAGATCGATATGTTTCCTAAAACCATTAAACCTAAGGATAAAGGGGTAGCTTTAACGGCTCAAATTAAGAAAAAGAAAAAAAAATTATGAGTCTTAATTTAAAAGGTGAGGTTGATTTCGATGACTTGGCCTTATTTGCGATTTTTTTTAAAAAGTTTCTCAAATTTTCCAAAAATAATTCTACCAATAAAAAGAAGAATGAGGTGAAGGATAGCCATGAGAAAGAGGAATATATAAGATGTTATGAGTGCGATGTCAATGGGAATAAGGCTTTTGAATGACCCACTATGCTAAAGAGAAAGGGAAAAGAGATTGCTAATAAAGCCACTCTTAGCGATAGTGACATCGACTCGATTAATTCAGGGGAGAATCACCACATGAAAAGTGCATTGATTTCATGGCTAGTCATGTGAGTGCTTCTAGTTTGTCCCACGATGATGAGTACACATGTAAACGTGAGAGCCTCGATGATGTTTCGAGCCATTCTAGTGAATGTGAGTATGATATTACAAGTGAGGGAAAAGGGGATCTCAAAAAGTGTTTAGTGATTTATACCCCGAGACAATGAAGACGAAAAAGATGAATAAGGAGTTGTCTCTTAGGGTGATAGATTTAGAGAGAGAGGTAGAAGTTTTGAGGGTGTGTGAGGCATCGACGAGTCAACTTCAGAAGGTGAAGTTTTTTTTTTTGTGTGAGCAGTTGATCGTCTTAGGTTGGGAAAAGAGTAAAGTGACCAACACTACATCTATTCTTATGGAAAATCTTCAATCTTCATTAGAGACTCGTGAGAAACTTGAAGCCCATGTATCCCAACTCAAGAAATATCTCGAACGTGCCTGGGAGGTCAAAGTTACTTTAGAGGACGCATCTAAAAAGGTAAGAAAGATGCTCCTCGGTTCCGCTTTGGGTAATGTGTAACACCCCGTATTTTTATACATTTAATATTTAATTAATTCGGGAATTTTAAATTACTTGTGTGTTGTAATTTTAATTGAATTAATTACGGCAATATATATATATATTTTAAATATTAATCGGGGAGTGAATGGTTAATGTTTAGGAAAATTTATTTACTAAGTGAATAGTAATAATTTAATTTCGTCATTTCGGGTATTAATGTCAGGGTATGGACTTATCCCAGCCGGGGGTCGGTATAGACTAAATTGGGTATGAGATAAGGATTTTTATAAATTAATTCGGATACCAATTCTGAGTGCGCGGATGTGTTCGGATGGATCGAGATAGTCAGAAAAGAGTACCCGGGAGTATTAATTGGGTCTCGGGGTATTTTTGGGCACAGCCGGACCCACACGGGGTGAGTTGGGCCACTTTAATTAAGCCCATTAGGAGAAAAATGGGATTTAGAGTTTTAACCTAAGGGAGGGATTAGAAAATCAGCAACCATCACAAATATAAGACTAGGGCTTGAGAGGGAAATTGGGGGAAAGCTTAGCAAAAGCAAATTGGAGGTTATTGGAGCCAAATTAAGGGACATCAACAACGGATCAGACACTACGAACACTTACAGGCAAGTGGTTAACTGTTTTGATTCTTAAAGTGTGATAATCAATTCATATCACAGTGATGTGTAAACCAAAATTCGTTTTGGGGATAAATGGGTACAAAAATGGGGTTTTGTTAATGGAACCATTGAATGAAATTTAAGGTAAGAATTAGTTGTGCTATATAATTCTGAGTATGATTATCTGGTTTGAATGAGAAAAATCGGAATATAAAAGGATGGAATTTGAATTTGAAATTGGGATTGTACCCTAGAAATTTGTGTTCTTGGGTGGGTCAAGATTCATAGTGTTAATGATGTTAAAAGGTTTAAATGATATTTTTAGTTCATGAGAAATGTTATGAGATGATTAATAGACTGATATGAGGTTGGTTTTTGAGGAAAGAAACCTTGAAATTTCGTTAATGGTGGAATTCAACAAGGAAGGAGAGCTGGCACGAAGGGATCGATCGATCGATCGGGGGGCATCGATCGATCGACGATGGGAAATTCTGGGCAGTTCGGCTTGTGTGTGATATGCGGGAGAAATTAATTATAAATGAATTTCCATACATTTATTAGTGATAAATAATTATGAAACAAATATTCCTAGCAATTTTGAGAGAGAGTAATTGGGACTAGGATGAATTTATGTGGAGCATTTAATGGATGAATTTGAGAGATTTTATTCCAAAATAGTAAAATACGGATCAAGTGAGCGAATCCGGGTATATTGGTCAAGTGACCCCAAAGTCGTGAATTGAGTTTGGAGATAAACTAATTAATTTAGAGTCGGGGGATAGACTCGGGAAATATTTAATTTCGAGCCAAGTAAATCGAGTCCGGGTATGTTAATAATTATAGGAAAATATAATTG
The DNA here is from genome assembly GCA_949130495.1 of Sambucus nigra. Lineage (NCBI taxonomy): Eukaryota > Viridiplantae > Streptophyta > Magnoliopsida > Dipsacales > Adoxaceae > Sambucus > Sambucus nigra. The sequence continues at coordinate 412,982,718 of OX422212.1, forward strand.
GGAAAATTATAGAAATAAAGGCGTGACACATTGTAGGCGAAAATGTGGGTATTATAATATGAGATGAAAATTGGACCAAGTGAGCGAGTCCGAGTATGATGGTTAAGTGACATCAAGGTATTAAATTAATTATTGAGAGAAAGTAATTGGTTTGGAGTCGGAACATAGACTCGGGAAATGTTGAGGTACGGGTCAAGTGAGAGAGTCAGGGGATAATGGTTGGGCGACACCAAGTATTAAATTAATAATTGTGACAATTAATTTAATTAGAGTCGAATTGTAGACTCGGGTAAGATTAAATTAATGGGTGTGTAATTAATTTAATTAGGGTCGGACCATAGACTCGGGGAAAGTATTATCTAAATTGAGGTGTGAATTAAATATATTAGAGTCGGACCATAGACTCGGGAAAATGATAAATTATTAAGTGAGAAAATTAATTACGTTGAGTCGGGCCACAGACTGAGGAAATTTTAGGCAGTGTACGGGATTTTGGGTACACGGTAAATCCGAGATTTATATTATATATATACGGTGTAGTGATAGTAGATATATATGTGTATATATTGTGTGTGATATTAAATATCAGTGACTAGAGATTTATTCAATTTATATACTCTAATGCTATCAAGGGAGGTTGCGCGATGTGGGTGAATCCCATAGCTTGAGGAGTAGGGCGAGTATATCCTCAGGTCATAGCGTTCGGTATATATGGGTGAGTGATTTATCTCACTTTCAGGGAAGGAATATGACCGCCTCCACTACGTTTATATTTTTGGGCTAAGTTGGTGAGCGATTCCAACTTGGGGAAACTAGGTTTTGTGAGTACACCTAGTGAGATAGCATTTTAGAGTGAATCATCCGGTGAGGGTATACTCGGAAGGATGGATACACGTATGATATATGTGTGGATGTTAGTAAAGGTACGTATAATATGGTAGTAAGTATTATATGTAGGTGATAGTACCGCGTGTGATGTATTTACCTTATATAACTCGGGTTACAGTTATATGCTGTTAATTAATGAGAAATTAATTAAGATAACCAATTGTAGTGATATTACAGTGTGTGATGTATTTACTTTATATAACTTGTGACACGGTTATATGCTACTATTTAAGAGGAATTAATTAAGTTAATTGTGAAATAACTTATAATTCAGGAAATCATTATACTCGGGTTAGAGTAGTATGGCAAGGGAAGGTTATACCAGGACTAGTTGGACGGGGTAGCACAACTAGGTGGGGTTAAGGTAACCGGTAGGTGTGCACAATAGTGGAGGGGTGAGAATGTCCACAAGGGAGTGCAACACTAACTTAAATATGAAGCGCATTCATGCATTTTAAATTACTGCAGTTAGTTCACTTGCTAAATATTTTCAAAACGTTTTGGGTTCTAATCCTTGCTATAAAACTATTTTCAAAACCTTTTAGGTGTCCAGCCACAGGGACGCCAGGATTGATATTCTATTCCAGGGACACGGAGCTGCGGCATATGTGGATGCTAACAGGAGTTTGGATTAGATGCATCATTCATTCATCCCTAGAGTAGGAATCTTGTATCAGTTTCAGTTTTATTTAGGGCTTGTCGCCCAGACTTCTCAGTACAATTTTCAGGTGTAATTTATTCAGGTGTTGAATATTTGTATGGGATTATTTCTTTGGTGGCCGAAGGTTTATTCGGCAAGTTGTGTAATTATGATTCAGTTTAGTTTTTATTCAGATATGTGAATGGTTTATATTTTAATTCCTCATGTATTGTTTTGTTTAATTAAAAAGTTAAAATTGGCACCAGTTTTTGGAATACTAGATGGTTAGTAAGTTTTAAAAAGTTTTCGACGGTGATGCTAAGGATGATCCAACTGGGATTCCTGTTTTAATTTGGTATAGGACTAATCACCCGGTATTTTATTAGGCGGGGTGTCACAGATGGTATCAGAGCATCAGGTTCTAGTGTCCTTAGGATCTGTGCGGCTTTTCACGTTTCGGCTTAGCAATCTTTGATATAGAGCCCTATTATAGGATTATTGTATTCTCATACGTATGCGCATATACGTTCTTCTGCGAAATTTATATTTGAGAGTGAACTCATACAATTCGATTCTCATCCCAGATGACGCCCAGGAGAGGGAGAGCAGCAGGGGGAGGTGAGACGAGGGAGGCTAGTCAGGAGTTAGAGTACCGCAGCAACGACCAGAGATGATTTTGGCAGCATAGGTAACTGAAATAGTGGCACATGCAGATGAAGCGACGATGGTTGCAACGACAGGTTACTTTTCACGGGATCAGCCACAAGTGTTAGTGGCGCCGGATGATCAGACTCACGCGGAGTCGTCGGCGTGGAAGCAAAAGAGAGAGGTTATATTTTTAGTGGGAACCCACCAGAGTTGTGAGGGGGTTTAGATGTAGTGCTAGCGTGTTAAGGAAGAGAGATATCCAGCGTCACCTACGGATGGGAGATTGCGATGAGGTATGGAAGCAAATGCTAACCGCTTTTAGTTTAGTGGGAGCAGTGCTACAGTGGTGGGAGTCGATCACCACAATTGAGAAAAGGGACACACTAGCTATTGCAGGGTTTTGGGTGCGGTTCGACTGCAAGTATTTTTCCTCCAGCGGTTGAGACCAAAAACGAGGAGAAAATTTTGTGAGGTGACCCCAGGGGACTGTTAAGTGGCCGATTACGAGGAAGAATTCACTCGTTGGCAAAATTTTGTACCGAATGAGGTAAGCGAGAAAAGGAGAAAGAAAGCAAGGTTTATGGATGGGTTAGTCTGGAGAATCAGACAATATTTAATTGGGAAATACGCATTAGTAGTTTATACTGATGTCGTTAAAGCAACACTCCAGCACTGTCGGGAATATCACTTCCATGCGAAAGGAAGCGGGAGGGGAGTGGGAACTAGCCAGTCGGATAAGGCAGGAGGGAACAATACTAGTTGGGTATTCGAGTAGCAGACTGGGGTAGATCTGGGGCAGGATTTCTGGCAGGGAAATCATGCCAAGCGATCTAGAACTGGAAGCTATCGGCTGGATGGCCAGGAATTTCAACAAGGTCGGCATGGGAGGGACCAGTGGCAGGGTGAATGTATTAGAAGGTGTTTCGTCTGTGGGGAAAGTGAGACACTTGAAGAGAGATTATCTTAAGCGAGGCAGGGAGCAACTAGAGGATGAGACCCTGGATGTACAACCACTAAAGCAAGTCATGGGTGCGTTCGGGCAGGGAGAAAATGCTCCGAAACCTGAGGATCGGCCGTTGCAACTGGAGTATAGAGGTAATTATTTTTACCCTATGGGCATGGGGTATAATTTTTGAGTGACAAGGAGTATGTCACAATATAAGACTTATTTTTCACTAGAGTTCACAAGTGAGTCGAACTTAGTGAGTGCGTTGGCGGTAGCAGCCATAGTATGTGGATAAACTTTCTGTAGGGTTGCGGAGTTCCTTGGTGTTCTTTACGGGAGAGTGGAGGCGTACACTGAGTGATTGTTTGAATTATGCAAAGAGTTACTACTTTCGAGAATTATGGGAGTAGAGTTGATAATATTTCCTAAAGATAGGCTGGATAGCGATGGAATTTAACTATTGTAGATAGTGGTGTAAAATTTTGGTGTTCGCGACACCAGGGTAGGGTTGGTACTAGGTATCACATGAGAGGGCGTATAGCCTATATATATGTGTGTGTATATATGTTGTATTGCATGGTGCAATAGCACATAGTGAAGTTTTGTGTTCTCACATTATATCCCGATAAGTGGGGATGTTTACTGAAGTGAATCAGGATGGTTAGATTTATTTTCGAGCAAAGAGAGATAGCTCGGGGTTTATTTTGCGCAAGGACTAGTGGTAGTAAGGGCGCGATATTATGTTGTCTTTGGTAGCATAAGGGTAAGCGTATATACTTTTGTGTTGAGAGACAAGTATTTTGTGGGAAGATGTTTGGACGTTAGCGTATGGGTTGGGTACCCGGGCAGTAAATATATGTATATGTATATATGTGATATGACTACGGGTTCAAAGTTATATTATGGATTACGACTAGCATAGTCGGGTAACTTTCGTGCGGTAGAGCGCGGGGATAGGGTGTATGGGCACCCGGGTTAATTAAGATAAATTTTGTGCGGTTAAGCGCGGGTATAGGGCTTATGGGGGCCCTGGCAAATTTTAAATGCATACTTGTGTAACGGATGGTTAGAAGCAGATGTGATAGATATAGCGACCTTGGAGGCACACGACTAGTAAGTAATATGTGAATATTGGAACACTAGGTTTATCTTAATTTCGAGGACGAAATTCCTTTGTAAAGGGGGGGAGTATGTAACACCCCGTATTTTTGTACATTTAATATTTAATTAATTCGAGAATTTTAATTGAATTAATTACGACAATATATATATATTTTAAATATTAATCGGGGAGTGAATGGTTAATGTTTAGGAAATTTATTTACTAAGTGAATAGTAATGATTTAATTTCGTCATTTCGGGTATTAATGTCAGGGTATGCACTTATCCCAGCCGGGGGTCGGTATAGACTAAATTGGGTATGAGATAAGAATTTTTATAAATTAATTCGGATACCAATTCTGAGTGCGCGGATGTGTTCGGATGGGTCGAGATAGTCAGAAAAGAGTACCCGGGAGTATTAATTGGGTCTCGGGGTATTTTTGGGCATAGCCGGGCCCACACGGGGTGAGTTGGGCCACTTTAATTAAGCCCATTAGGAGAAAAATGGGATTTAGAGTGTTAACCTAAGGGAGGGATTAGAAAATCAGTAGCCGTCACAAATCTAAGCCTAGGGCTTGAGAGGGAAATTGAGGGAAAGCTTAGCAAAAGCAAATTGGAGGTTATTGGAGCCAAATTAAGGGACATCAACAACGGATCATACACTACGAACACTTACAGGCAAGTGGTTAACTGTTTTGATTCTTAAAGTGTGATAATCAATTCATATCACAGTGATGTGTAAACCAAAATTCATTTTGGGGATAAATGGGTACAAAAAGGGGGTTTTGTTAATGGAACCATTGAATGAAATTTAAGGTAAGAATTAGTTGTGCTATATAATTGTGAGTATGATTATCTGGTTTGAATGAGAAAAATCGGAATTTAAAAGGATGGAATTTGAATTTGAAATTGGGATTGTACCCTAGAAATTTGTGTTCTTGGGTGGGTCAAGATTCATAGTGTTAATGATATTAAAAGGTTTAGATGATATATTTAGTTCATGAGAAATGTTATGAGATGATTAATAGACTGATATGAGGTTGGTTTTTGAGGAAAGAAACCTTGAAATTTCGTTAATGGTGGAATCCAGCAAGGAAGGAGAGCTGGCACGAAGGGATCGATCGATCGATCGGGGGGCATCGATCGATCGCCGATGGGAAATTCTGGGCAGTTCGGCCTGTGTGTGATATAAGGGGGAAATTAATTATAAATGAATTTCCATACATTTATTAGTGATAATTAATTATGAAACAAATATTCCTAGCAATTTGGAGAGAGAGTAATTGGGACTAGGATGAATTTATGTGGAGCATTGAATGGATGAATTTGAGAGATTTTATTCCAAAATAGTAAAATACGGATCAAGTGAGCGAATCCGGGTATATTGGTCAAGCGACCCCAAAGTCGTGAATTGAGTTTGGAGATACACTAATTAATTTAGAGTCGGGGGATAGACTTGGGAAATATTTAATTTCGGGCCATGTGAATCGAGTCCGGGTATGTTAATAATTATAGGCAAATATAATTGGGAAAATTATAGAAATAAAGGTGTGACACATTGTAGGCGAAAATGTGGGTATTATATTATGAGATGTAAATTCTCCAAGTGAGCGAGTCCGGGTATGATGGTTAAGTGACATCAAGGTATTAAATTAATTATTGAGAGAAAGTAATTGGTTTGGAGTTGGAACATAGACTCGGGAAATGTTGAGGTACGGGCCAAGTGAGAGAGTCCGGGGATAATGGTTGGGCGACACCAAGTATTAAATTAATAATTGTGACAATTAATTTAATTAGAGTCGAATTGTAGACTCGAGTAAGATTAAATTAATGGGTGTGTAATTAATTTAATTAGAGTCGGACCATAGACTCGGGGAAAGTATTATGTAAATTGAGGTGTGAATTAAATATATTAGAGTCGGACCATAGACTCGGGAAGATGATAAATTATTAAGTGAGAAAATTAATTACGTTGAGTCGGGCCACAGACTCAGGAAATTTTAGGCAGTGTACGGGATTTTGGGTACACGTTAAATCCGGGGTTTATATTATATATATACGGTGTAGTGATAGTATATATATATGTGTATATATTGTGTGTGATATTAAATATCAGAGACTAGAGATTTATTCAATTTATATACTCTAATGCTATCAAGGGAGGTCGGCGATGTGGGTGAATCCCCTAACTTGAGGAGTAGGGTGAGTATATCCCCAGGTCATAGCGTCCGGTATATATGGGTGAGCGAGTTATCTCACTTTCAGGGAAGGAATATGACCGCCTCCACTACGTTTATAATTTTGGGCTAAGTTGGTGAGCGATTCCAACTTGGGGAAACTAGGTTTTGTGAGTACACCTAGTGAGATAGCATTTTAGAGTGAATCATCCGGTGAGGGTATACTCGGAAGGATGGATACACGTATGATATATGTGTGGATGTTAGTAAAGGTACGTACAATATGGTAGTAAGTATTATATGTAGGTGATAATACAGGGTGTGATGTATTTACCTAATATAACTCGGGTTACAGTTATATGTTGTTGATTAATGAGAAATTAATTAAGATAACCAATTGTAATGATATTACAGTGTGTGATGTATTTACTTTATATAACTTGTGACACGGTTATATGCTATTATTTAAGAGAAATTAATTAAGTTAATTGTGAAATAACTTATAATTCAGGAAATCATTATACTCGGGTTAGAGGAGTATGGCAAGGGAAGGTTATATCAGGACTAGTTGGATAGGGTATCACAACTAGGTGGGGTTCAGTTAACCGGTAGGTGTGCACAATAGTGGAGGGGTGAGAATGTCCACAAGGGAGTGCAACATTAACTTAAATATGAAGCGCATTCATGCATTTTAAATTACTGCAGTCAATTCACTTGCTAAATATTTTCAAAACGTTTTGGGTTCTAACCCTTGCTATAAAACTATTTTCAAAACCTTTTAGGTGTCCAGCCACAGGGACGCCAGGATTGATATTCTATTCTAGGGACACGGAGCTGCGGCATATGTGGATGCTAGCAGGAGTTTGGATTAGACGCATCATTCATTCATTCCTAGAGTAGGAATCTTGTATCAGTTTCAATTTTATTTAGGGCTTGTCGCCCAGACTTCTCAGTACAATTTTCAGGTGTAATTTATTCGGGTGTTGAATATTTGTATGGGATTATTTCTTTGGTGGCCGAAGGTTTATTCGGCATGTTATGTAATTATGATTCAGTTTATTTTTTATTCAGATATGTGAATGGTTTATATTTTAATTCCGCATGTATTGTTTTGTTTAATTAAAAAGTTAAAATTGGCACCAGTTTTTGGAATACTAGGTGGTTAGTAAGTTTTAAAAAGTTTTCGACAGTGATGCTAAGGATGATCCAACTGGGATTCCTGTTTTAATTTGGTATAGGACTGATCACCCGGTATTTTATTAGGCGGGGTGTCACATAATGTTGACAGGCTAAGAATATGTTATGATGGTATACCCACTTCCCATGTTGCACCCGAGCTCGTTCCTGAGTTTGTGATAGATCCATATAGTTCTCGACCTAACCCACCTAGGCGTCTGATTCTCTGTAGGAGAGCGCATCCTACACATTTTGAGAGAGGTGGTCCTAAGACCGTTTATGTTTGTTGCCATTACAGGAAAAGAGGAGACCTTAGGAAATTTTATTTTAAGTTGGGTAGTGTGTATCATGGGTATCTTCCACGATATGCTACTACACGTGTTCCCGGACGCACTCCCACAAATGTTACTCCGTGTGCTCCCGCACATCACATGAGAGATTTTGAGCGTGTTTTGAGCAAGTTGAGTATTTGGTCAAAGCTTCATATGATTTGGTGGATGTTTTCATAGAATGTCATCTCCTTTGGAGAACGCCTCCGGACCTAATGATTGAGGTTTAGACTTGTTTGCTAGCGTATGATGCTTTCCATGATTCATATCTTACATGCCTATTGCTAGTATGTACTACCATTGTATTTATTTTTTATATTTTGATATATTTTTCAAAAAATCCAAATGGAATTATTTTTCTTGAAAAATTTTGGAAAAATAAAAAAAGATTTTCGGGTTCCTTTTTTGAAAAATGTGAAGAAGCCAAAAAGATTTTTTTTGATAATATTTTTGAAAAATCCAAAAAGAGTTTTGTATTTTGTTTAGACCATATCTAGATGAAAATTAAAGATGTCCGAGTCTCTATTTCTTTCATATCCAGGTGACCATTTTATAGTGTTTTGAGACGTGACATCATTTCATTTTGTGCTTAATATTGTGGGGAGTCATTAAGATGCGATATGATGACTACTTGCTTCATGTTTGACTCCTTGTCACCTTTAATGCACACGAGCACGGACATATTTGAGTATTACACTTACTTGTCACGTGTCGGTTGTAGTTTTTTTATCTCACTCCTACTTTTTAAAACTAACCAAATGCAATAAGATGAGATAATGAAAGTAGTGCTTATAAGAACCATTGCCCGGATCGGAAAAATTGAAAATCATATCACTGGTAAATATGTGATATTTAATGCAATGTAATCGGGCTACAAAAGATAGGTTTTCTTTGCGTGAATAGCCCCCATTTTCAAAAGAAAAGAACCTAAAAGATTAAAGGTATATAAAAAGAAAAAAATTAAAGTGCCGGCCCATTTCAAACAACGTTGATGCTTCGCTACATATGAGCATTGATTTCTTCAAAGCAAAAAGAGTTGAGAGAAATATTTAATATGTGAGTTTTGATGCAGTTAAATCGAAGATCAATGGGCTTGCTCGTCCTAAAAAAGTCTCGTAAAAGTATTACATAGTTTTGAACGTTATCACTATGAAAACCACTCATGATCTTGATTAGGTGAATAGGTTATGGCGATTTCACTTGAGTTCATCATTTTTATACCTAAGGTAAACTTTGAGATCTTGCATTAGTGGTGTCTCATTTCTTCGTGCACATATGTTATGTTTATTTACATTGATTAACCTATAGAATGTGTTCACACCCCTACATTCCGTTTCCTTGATTCAGTTATTTTTGTCTTTCTCCATGGTGTGTTGTTTTTGTAAAAAAAATTTGCTTGAAAAATAAAAAAATTGTTGGTTTTGTTTAGTTTATCATTACTTGATTCTTATTGCATTATATTTTTGATGATATTCTATGATTGTTGTGACATACTCCAGTTTATTATTTTTCTCCTTGTCTTTTTCGGATAAATAAAAAAGGGGAGAACGAATTATGGGGGAGTAAGATTTTGATTTATGGGGGAGATTTTATTTATGAATTTTATTTTATTTCAAACTCGAGACATCACGAGAGGTGCATTTCTTTGTTTATTATGTGTAGGTACACTTTGATGAGCATATCCAAAGTACACGTAAGACAAAGCTCCCAAAAAGAAGATCAAGAGAAGGAGAATCGAAGATTGATAAAGTTGAAGATTTTTTGGACTTATACATGTTTAGTATATTTCCATTTGTAGGGTTCTGGGAGGGTATTAGATTTTTGTAGGATTTTTTATGATTTGATAATTTGGATTTTTTATTTCGTATCGAAATAGCCTTAGGGGGAGATTTGTAAGGGAAAACTTTATGTCATTGCCCCTAGTATCTAGGAATTGTCCATAGAATCTAAATTACATCGAGTATAGCATATCCTGTTACTTCCGTCATGGTACTTCATGTTCAAATGATCAAGAAGATGAATCTGAATATCAAGCATCGTCAACATGCTCCATGACGTCACGTTATATCGATATAGTTGTTGCTTTAGTTTTCATAGATATTTTACATAGTATTGGGAGATTTTTATAAACTGTTTTTTACAAAATGAGGCAGTTTTTCAGATTGAAAAATATTTTTAATTTTTAATAGTTTCATTCAAATGAGATGGCAATTTTGTTAGAATGACTTGGGATCTCGTTAGAAGGTCGTTTGAAGCATTTATTAAACGAAGGCTCACTGTCTTGGTTTTTTGCATCTCGCCAGAAGCGAAGTCTAAGTCGTTCGAACGACATTAGCATGTCCTTAGAATGAAGTCTTAGTTTCCTTCGAATGAGATTGAGTCACCTCGATTTTTTTGTCCGCCTATAAATACCTATTTTAGATATATTTTTTTGTTAAGACTTTTCATTTACAGAAACTGCTGACCTACTGTAACAAGTCTTCACTTTTAAAAGGGAAAAACTTGTTTTGATTCACTCAATCTCTCCTATATACTTTTGTGAATCATCTTTGAAACCCCAAACCACTTATGTGTTGTAGTTACTCTTATAGAGAAAAAGTCTCTACTGCTGCTCTTGTGATTCTTGCGGGAATCATTATTGATTGAAGTCTGCGATCTTTATGAGTTTTTACGAGAATTCATTGCTGAAGAAGACAAGGGTCACCCGTAGGATATTGGTCGGGCTGTATTTCTCTATTGTGATTGTAAGTTGCGATTTAGAAACAATAGTGAAATAAAAGGTTTTTCTTTGAAGTTTTTTTCCCCAGAAATTATGTTTTCATTACATGCTTGGTTTTCTTTATCTTTTAAATCACATAGTTACATATTTTAGGATTTGAAGAAATTAAGAAATAAGTTTACTCCATTAGGGAATATCTTACTCTCAAAATTTAAGTTTCAGCTCTTTTGTGAATTTTTTTTAAAGAGAAGATATCAATTTATTAAAGGAAAAGTAAAGAAAAGCCCTTCGCTAACGGCTTACAAAGCAAGAAATCAAAAATTTTGAGATAAATCCTAAAAACTATATAGGTTTAGAGCCTTCGTAAGGTCTAGCCTTAAAAGAAATTTTCACGTCTTTATAGACAAGATTGATAATCTTAGAAGCTTTCATAATTTCCCCTTCGTATTCCCTTTTATTCTGAGAGCACCAAATCCACCAACAAATGTAACAAGGTAAGATAATAGAGAGCAAAGATTTTATATTTTTCCCTCTTTTGTTTAACCACCAAGACATAAGGAGTCTTTTAAGAGAGGTAAAATTAAATCTATACCCCATAATACCCAAAAAATGATTCCAAACATGTTGAGCAATGAGACTAGCTCCAAATAGGTGTTCAAAATCTTCTTCAGCAGGATTGTTCTAGCATCTACACCCTGAAGCTAACAAGTTATGGAGTTTTTTTAATCTCGAATCTGAAGGAAGAACATGGTGGGGAAGTCGCCATATAAAGAAATAAACTTTGGTATAATTTTAGGATTCCAAATAACTGAGAAAGAGAAGAGGGTGCAATCTTTATAACGTACAAGATCCTAGGTAGATTTTAAGGTGAAGATGCCATCCGAATTTGATTTCCACATAGATGGGGTATCCATGTCTACATTATCATGGTAATTATCCCAAACTTTGTATATTATGGGCCATGTTGTACTGGAATAAGAAGGAGTGCCATAGAAGTTGAAATCAGCTAGAAATCTTTATCTCTTTTTCATGTATACCTCCCAAATATTGTCACCTTGATGGAAAGAAGACCACAATATACATGAGTAAGCCTTTATAATGTCAGAAAAGCTTTTAATACCAAGGCCACCTTCTGCGTAAGGAAGACATAAAGCCTGCCAATGAACCCATTTGTGTTTCAATTTATCCTCAAAAGTTCCCCAAATAATGTTGCAAAATTTCTTTTAGGTGCTGGATAACACCGATCGGAGGATCAAGAACAGATAAAATATGAAAAGCCATAAATTGAAGGGATGGTTGGAGCAGTGTGATACATCCTCTATGTAAGAGAAGCTTACCCGACCAGCTGGTGACTTTCCGCGTCAATGAGGGTTTTATTGCATCAAACAGCCTAGATGTTTTCCTACCCGTGAATAAAGGAACTCCCACATATTTAAGTGGGAGTTTAGTTTCCACAAATCCTGTAGCCGTCTTGATAATATGGCATCGAGCAGTCGAGGTTGCCTCCGAACAAGATAAAGATGACTTAAGACTGTTGATAATTTGGCCAGTGGTATCTTCATATTGCCATAAAAAAAAATTAAGTAGCATTAAAAAAAATTCTCCCCATTTGTAAAAATAAGGCAATCGTCCGCAAAAGAGAGAGATGGAATAATATCACATCCTGGTGGCATTACAAAAAATTTAACCCGACCTTGTAACATAAGCTGATGAAGTCCCCTTGAAAGAATCTCAGTGACTATGATGAAAAGGCTTGGAGAGAGTGCATCACCTTGACGTACACCACATGTCGATTTGAAAAACCTGCAAGCTTTGTCATTAACGCAAATAGAGTGCCAACAATTTGAAATAGCCTGCCAAACAAAGTTAATCCATGTTTTCGAGAAACGAAAATCACGAAGTAATTTGGTTATACTAAGCCATGAAACCCGATCATAAGCCTTTGACATATCTAATTTATTTAGGACATTGGAACCGCAAACCTTTTTGTTGAAATTGGTCATAAGTTCTTGCGCTAAGAGAATGTTATCCATGATGTTACGACCTTTGACGAATCCCACTTGAGAATTTAAAATAATTTTTGGAAGTAATTGTGCAAGCCTATTATTTATGATTTTTGTAATTATTTTTTTACAAAAATTACATAAACTAATAGGCCTATAATCGCTACAAAAATTGGGGTTTGGATTTTTTGGAATAAGAATAATACTTGTAGTAGACCAACTTCTAGGAATAGCATGACCTGCAAAAAAAGACACAATAGCATTAAGAATGTCAGTTTTAATGATTTCCCAATAATTTTGGAAGAACCATCCATTAAAGCCATCCCGACCCGCTGCACTATTTTTATCCATCCCAAAAATAGTGGCTATAATTTCTTCCAAGTCTAGGAACCTTGTAAGCATTTCATTTTCCTCCTATGTAATAATAGAAGGGATGACATCCAAAAGATTAAAGTCCATAGGAATATCAGGGGAATGTGTGAGAATGTCTTCAAAGTGTTTTACCAACTCCTCCTCAACTCTTTTATGATCATCAATGGAGTTTGGATTTTTTCATCCAGACATTATGTGGAAAAAATCGGTATTAAAATCCCCTTCAGATGCCCATTTAACCCTAGCTTTTTGGCGCCAAAAATCTTCATCAATATTGGGTTTGGATCAATATCATAAGCACTTTCCTTGGAAATAAGTAAATCTTCCGCATTTTTAACTCTTTGATGAATGTTTTTAAACACATTTGCATTCCAAGACTTAAGATCAATTTTTAATCTCTTAAGTTTGGATGCAAATATGTAAAGAGTTTCCCCCTCCACTTCCCCATTCCAAGATTTCAAAGTAATCCTAAGAAAATCATCATGCTTTGTCCTCGCGTTGATAAATCTAAAAGGTTTAGGAATCCCATCTAATGTCGATTTAACCAAGAGAATTAAAGGAGAATGATCAAAGTTAGTACGATGAAGGTGTTCAACTGAGCAATTAAACCCATTATTACACTAATCTGGATTACAAAAAATTCTATCAAGATGAGCTAAAATGTGATTAACACCATCTCTATTATTACACCAAGTGAACTGAGAACCTTTATAATCAAGATCCAAAAGATCAGAGTGAGAAATACAAGCATTAAATTCTTCAACTGCCAAATTGTTAATTCCTCGCCCACTCGCTTTTTCAGGTTGAGGCCGCACTACATAGAATTTGCCACCAATGATCCATTGCCCCAAGATTGAATTTCAGAAATGTTCTATTTCTATCCATAAAGACCTTCTTCCCGCAAGCTTACATTTATCATAGACACATGATAGAAAAAATGGATTTGGAAAGTTTACATGATCCACTTTGATAGACATGATTTGATTTTTGTCTTGTATAACATCTAAAGACTAGTCATATTTCCACAAAACCCAGATTTTGTTTGAAACATTAGCCACCCCTCCATAAAAGTTAATCCACCTATAAAGAGATTTTAAATTACCAAAGTCGATTTTAGGCTCCAATAAACATATTACACCCAAGTTATAGGACTTAATTAATTTTTTGAGCCTACGCACTGATGGGGCATTCCCCACCCCCTTGATATTCCAAAAAAGACAACTAATCATTTAAGACCTTCGAAAAGGAATTATGTGAGGACTTACCAGCAGACCTAGTTGAGTATTCTTTTGTTTGAACCTAAAGTTTCCTGGGACGCCTTGATATGGTCACTTGGTTTTTTACCACTTTGAAGACCTTTTTGAATTTGGAGCCCATTGTCATAGAGAAATCTTCCAACTGTTCTATATTACTTAGGATAATATTTTCAAGCTCTTCACTATCTGAAGCCCAAGCTAGTTTGCCACGGTTTGTGTCATTGTTCTTCATTAACAAAGTCGGGTCAGGTGGGACAGACCTGAGTTTTGGAATATCATCCATGTCAAAGTTAAAAAACTCACCTTCTTTAATTGCCTCTATTTCAGTACCTGAGCTTACTTTAAATGTGTTGTCCAAGGTTTGATGTAGGGGGACACTATCCTCATCAGTTGAATTATCAGAGGTGATATCTTTAGTTTCCTCAGTTAGAAATTCGAACCTGTTATTGCAAGTGATGGTGGAAAGTTTAGGAACTGAGCTGGAGATATTATGGGAATGGGTTCTAGAAGTGCTGGTGGATGCGAGAAAAGCTAAATTTTTAGAGGTTTGCGGTGGTAATTTGAAGTAGTTTTAGGTTTGAAAATGTGGTTTTTGTTTGGGGTGGAAACGTTGTGTGATCGGCGTCATTTTTATCTGGCTTTGTTGGGTTGGTTCCAAGAACTTTGGGATCAGAAGATGTCATCCGATATTGTAGGAGATCATTCGTTAACCTATTCTTTGAGGAAGTGACATCCACCACCACTTTCCCCTTGTCAACCTACTCCGGCAAGACGTGTCGTCCAGTATAGTGGGCCATATTATCATATCATTCACATTCATTACCATCATGACATAACCTAATACAAGATTTAAAAAACTTAGGGGTATTTTCATAAATTACAACTGCCGAAAACCTGGGTTTGAGCCATAGCCAATCCAAACCCTAGGTGGAAAAGGTTTCGCCAAATCAACTTCAATAAGGAGCCTCACTTGACTCGGCCTCAAAACTAAAGCAGTAGATTCATCCAACTTAAGGGGGTTACCAATTAGGTTAGCAATGGAGAATAGTGCTCCTTTATCAAAGAAATAAACCGAAAGAAAATGAAGTGTAATCCACAGCGGCACGATTGGGAAATTATCGTCATATTCTCAAACCGGGATACCTGGGACTACGCGGTCAGTTCCAACAAGTTACATTGGTTCCGTGCGAGGTGTTCGTGCCCCTACAGGTCGTTTGGGGGTGGTTTGGGTTTTCGCCCTTTAACGGCTTGTTTTTAAGTTTAAGTGTTGATTTTGGAAATTATTGTCATTTTCTCAAACCGGGAGACCCGGGACTACGCGGTACGTTCCTAAAAGTTACATTGATCCCGTGCGAGGTGTTCGGGCCTCCTACGGGGTCGTTTGGGGGGTGGTTTGGGTTTTCACCCTTTCATGGCTTGTTTTTAAGTTTAAGTCTGATTTTTGTAAATTATCTTCATACTCTCAAACCTGGAGACCAGGGACTACGCGGTCAGTTCCAACAAGTTATATTGGTCCGTGCGAGGTGTTCGTGCCCCCTACGGGGTCGTTTGGGGTGTGGTTTGGGTTTTTACCCTTTTTAAGTCAAAGTGTGATTTTTGCAAATTATCATCATACTCTCAAACCGAGAGACTCGAGATTATGCGGTCAGTTCCTAAAAGTTACATTGGTCCCTGCGAGGTGTTCGTTCCTCCTACGGGGTCGTTTGGGGGCTGGTTTGGGTTTTCACCCTTTAACGGCATGATTTTAACTCTACGTGTGATTTTTGCAAATTATCGTCATACTCTCAAACCGGGAGACTCGGGACAACGCCGTTAGTTCCTAGAAGTTACATTGGTCCCATGCGAGGTCTTCGTGCGTCCTACGGGGTCGTTTGGGGGATGGTTTGGTTTTCACCCTTTTTGACGGCATGTTTTTAACTCTAAGTGTTGATTTTTACAAATTACCGTCATACTCACAAACTGGGAGACCCGGGACTACGCGATCAGTTCCTACAAGTTACATTGGTCCCGTGCGAGCTGTTCGTGCCTCCTACGGGGTCGTTTGGGGACTGGTTTGTGTTTTCACCCTTTAACGACATGTTTTTAACTAAGTGTGATTTTTGCAAATAATCATCATATTCTCAAACCGGGAGACCCGGGACTACGCGATCAGTTCCAACAAGTTACATTGGTCCCGTGCGAGGTGTTCGTGCCCCCTACAGGTCGTTTGGGGGGTGGTTTGGGTTTTCGCCCTTTAACGGCTTATTTTTAAGTTTAAGTGTTGATTTTTGCAAATTATCGTCATATTCTCAAATCGGGAGACCCGAGACTACGCGGTCAGTTCCTACAGGTTACATTCGTCCCGTGCGAGGTGTTCGTGCCTGCTACGGGGTCGTTTGGGGGATGGTTTGGGTTTTCACCCTTTGACGACATGTTTTTTACTCTAAGTATTGATTTTTGCAAATTACCGTCATACTCACAAACCGGGAGACCCGATACTACGCGGTCAGTTCCTACAAGTTACATTGGTCCCGTGCGAGGTGTTCGTGCCTCCTACGGGGTCGTTTGGGGGCTGGTTTTTGTTTTCACCCTTTAACGGCATGTTTTTAACTCTAAGTGTGATTTTTGCAAATTATCGTCATACTCTCAAACCGAGAGACCCGGGATTACGCTGTTAGTTCCTACAAGTTACATTGGTCCCGTGCGAGGTGTTCGTGCCTCCTACGGGGTCGTTTGGGGGATGGTTTGGGTTTTCATCCTTTGACGGCATGTTTTTAACTCTAAGTGTGATTTTTGAAAATTATCATCATACTCCGAAACCGAGAGACCCGGGACTACGCGGTCAGTTCCTACAAGTTACATTGGTCCCGTGCGAGGTGTTCGTGCCTCCTACGGGGTCGTTTGGGGGATGGTTTGGGTTTTCACCCTTTGACGACATGTTTTTAACTCTAAGTATTGATTTTTTAAAATTAGCGTCATACTCACAAACCGAGAGACCCGGGACTATGCGGTCAGTTCCTACAAGTTACATTGGTCCCGTACGAGGTGTTCGTGCCTCCTACGGGGTTGTTTGGGGGCTGGTTTTGGTTTTCACTCTTTAACCGCATGTTTTTAACTCTAAGTGTGATTTTTGCAAATTATCGTCATACTCTCAAACCGGGAGACCCGGGACTACGCTGTCAGTTCCTACAAGTTACATTGGTCCCGTGCGAGGTGTTCGTGCCTCCTACGGGGTCGTTTGGGGGATGGTTTGGGTTTTCATCCTTTGACGACATGTTTTTAACTCTAAGTATTGACTTTTGCAAATTATCGTCATACTCACAAACCGGGAGACCCGGGACTACGCGGTCAGTTCCTACAAGTTACATTGGTCCCGTGCGAGGTGTTCGTGCCTCCTACGGGGTCGTTTGGTGGTTGGTTTGTATTTTCACCCTTTAACGACATGTTTTTAACTCTAAGTGTGATTTTTGCAAATTATCGTCATACTCTCAAACCGGGAGACCGGGGACTACGCGGTCAGTTCCTACAAGTTACATTGGTCCCGTGCGAGGTGTTCGTGCCTCCTATGGGGTCGTTTGGGGGCTGGTTTGGGTTTTTACCCATTTTAACAAGTGTGATTTTTTCAAATTACTATCATACTCTCAAACCGGGAGATTCGAGACTACGCGGTCAGTTCCAACAAGTTACATTGGTCCCGTGCGAGGTGTTCGTTCCCCCTACGGGGTCGTTTGGGGGTAATTTGGGTTTTCAGCCTTTAACGGCTTATTTTTAAGTTTAAGTGTTGATTTTTATAAATTATCGTCATATTCTCAAACCAGGAGACCCGAGATTACGCGGTCAGTTCCTACAAGTTACATTGGTCCCGTGTGAGGTGTTCGTGCCTCCTACGGGGTCGTTTGGGGGCTAGTTTGGGTTTACACCCTTTAACGGCATGTTTTTAACTCTAAGTGTGATTTATGAAAATTATCATCATACTCTCAAACCGAGAGACCCAGGACTACGCGGTCAGTTCCTACAAGTTACATTGGTCCCGTGCGAGGTGTTCGTGCCTCCTACGGGGTCGTTTGGGGGATGGTTTGGGTTTTCACCCTTTGAGGACATGTTTTTTACTCTAAGTATTGATTTTTGCAAATTACCGTCATACTCACAAACCGGGATACCCGAGACTACGCGGTCAGTTCCTACAAGTTACATTGGTCCCGTGCGAGGTGTTCATGCCTCCTACGGGGTCGTTTGGGGGCTGGTGTTTGTTTTCACCCATTAACGGCATGTTTTTAACTCTAAGTGTGATTTTTGCAAATTATCGTCATACTCTCAAATCGGGAGACCCGGGACTACGCGGTCAGTTCCTACAAGTTACATTGGTCCCGTGCGAGATGTTCGTGCCTCCTATGGGGTCGTTTGGGGGCTGGTTTGAGTTTTCACCCTTTTTAACAAGTGTGATTTTTTCAAATTATCGTCATACTCTCAAACCGGGAGATCCGGGACTACGCGGTCAGTCCCAACAAGTTACATTGGTCCCGTGCGAGGTGTTCGTGCCCCCTACGGGGTCGTTTGGGGGTAATTTGGGTTTTCACCCTTTAACGGCTTATTTTTAAGTTTAAGTGTTGATTTTTGCAAATTATTGTCATTTTCTCAAACCGGGAGACCTGGGACTACGCGATAGGTTCCTACAAGTTACATTGATCCGGTGCGAGGCGTTCGGGCCTCCTACGGGGTCGTTTGGGGGGTGGTTTGGGTTTTCATCCTTTAATGGCTTGTTTTTAAGTTTAAGTGTTGATCTTTACAAATTATCATCATACTCTCAAACCGGGAGACTCGGGACTACGCGATCAGTTCCAACAAGTTACATTGGTCCCGTGCGAGGTGTTCGTGCCTCCTATGGGGGCTGGTTTGTATTTTCACCCTTTAACGGCATGTTTTTAAATCTAAGTGTTGATTTTTGCAAATTATTGTCATTTTCTCAAACCGGGAGACCCGGGACTACGCGGTCAGTTCCTACAAGTAACATTGGTCCCGTGCGAGGTGTTCGTGCCTCCTACGGGGTTGTTTGGGGGGGGGGGTGGTTTGGGTTTTCACCCTTTAATGGCTTGTTTTTAAGTCTAAGTGTGATTTTTGCAAATTATCGTCATACTCTCAAACCGGGATACCCGGAACTACGCGGTCAGTTCCTACAAGTTATATTGGTCTCGTGCGAGGTGTTGTGCCCCCTACGGGGTCGTTTGGGGGGTGGTTTTGGTTTTTACCCTTTTTAAGTATAAGTGTGATTTTTGCAAATTATCATCATACTCTCAAATCGGGAGACCCGAGATTACGCGGTCATATTCTACAAGTTACATTGGTCCCGTGCGAGCTGTTCGTGCCTCCTACGGGGTCGTTTGGGGGCTGGTTTGGGTTTTCACCCTTTAACGATATGTTTTTAACTCTAAGTGTGATTTTTGCAAATTATCGTCAAACTCTAAACCGGGAGTCCCGGGACTACGCGATCAGTTCCTACAAGTTACATTGGTCCCGTGCGAGGTGTTCGTGCCTCCTATGGTGTCGTTTGGGGGCTGGTTTGGGTTTTCACCCTTTTTAACAAGTGTGATTTTTTCAAATTATCATCATACTCTCAAACTGGGAGATCCGAGACTACGCGGTCAGTTCTAACGAGTTACATTGGTCCCGTGCGAGGTGTTCGTGCCCCCTACGGGGCCGTTTGGGGTTGGTTTGGGTTTTCACCCTTTAACGGCTTATTTTTAAGTTTAAGTTTTGATTTTTGGAAATTATTGTCATTTTCTCAAACCGGGAGACCCGGGACTACGCGGTAGGTTCCTACAAGTTACATTGATCCCATGCGAGGTGTTCGTGCCTCCTACGGGGTCGATTGGGGGGTGGTTTGGGTTTTCACCCTTTAATGGCTGGTTTTTAAGTTTAAGTCTGATTTTTGCAAATTAACTTCATACTCTCAAACCTGGAGACCTGGGACTACACAGTCAGTTCCAACAAGTTACATTGGTCCGTGCGAGGTGTTCATGCCCCCTACGGGGTCGTTTGGGGTGTGGTTTGGGTTTTTACCCTTTTTAAGTCTAAGTGTGATTTTTGCAAATTATCGTCATACTCTCAAATTGGGAGACCCGAGATTACGTGGTTAGTTCCTATAAGTTACATTGGTCCCGTGCAAGGTGTTCGTGCCTCCTACGGTGTCGTTTGTGGGCTGGTTTTGGTTTTCACCCTTTAATGGCATGATTTTAACTCTAAGTGTGATTTTTTCAAATTATCGTCATACTCTCAAACCGGGAGACCCGGGACTACGCCGTTTGTTCCTACAAGTTACATTGGTCCCGTGCGAGGTGTTCGTGTGTCCTACGGGGTCGTTTGGGGGATGGTTTGGTTTTCACCCTTGGACGACATGTTTTTAACTCTAAGTGTTGATTTTTGCAAATTACCGTCATACTCACAAACCTGGAGACCCGGGACTACGCGATCAGTTCCTACAAGTTACATTGGTCCCGTACGAGGTGTTCGTGACTTCTACGGGGTCTTTTGGGGAATGGTTTGTGTTTTCACCCTTTAACGACATGTTTTTAACTCTAACTGTGATTTTTGCAAATTATCGTCATATTCTCAAACCGGGATACCCGGGACTACGCGGTCAGTTCCAACAAGTTACATTGGTCCCGTTCTAGGTGTTCGTGCCCCCTACAGGTCGTTTGGGGGTGGTTTGTGTTTTCGACCTTTAACGGCTTGTTTTTAAGTTTAAGTGTTAATTTTTGGAAATTATTGTCATTTTCTCAAACCGGGAGACCCGGGACTACGTGGTACGTTCCTACAAGTTACATTGATCCCGTGCGAGGTGTTCGTGCCTCCTACGGGGTCGTTTGGGGGGTGGTTTTGGTTTTCACCCTTTCATGGCTTGTTTTTAAGTTTAAGTCTGATTTTTGTAAATTATCTTCATACTCTCAAACCTGGAGACCAGGGACTACGCGGTCAGTTCCAACAAGTTACATTGGTCCGTGCGAGTTGTTCGTGCCCCCTATGGGGTCGTTTGGGGTGTGGTTTGGGTTTTTACCCTTTTTAAGTCAAAGTGTGATTTTTGCAAATTATCATCATACTCACAAACCGGGAGACTCGGGATTATGCGGTCAGTTCCTACAAGTTACATTGGTCCCGTACGAGGTGTTCGTGCCTCCTACGGGGTCGTTTGGGTTTCCACCCTTTAACGGCATGATTTTAACTCTAAGTGTGATTTTTGCAAATTATCGTCTTACTCTCAAACCGGGAGACTCGAGACTACGCCGTTAGTTCCTAGAAGTTACATTGGTCCCGTGCGAGGTGTTCGTGCGTCCTACGGGGTCGTTTGGGGGATGGTTTGGTTTTCACCCTTTGACGGCATGTTTTTAACTCTAAGTGTTGATTTTTGCAAATTACCGTCATACTCACAAACCGGGAGACCCGGGACTACGCGATCAGTTCCTATAAGTTACATTGGCCCCGTGCGAGGTGTTCGTGCCCCCTACAGGTCGTTTGGGGGGTGGTTTGGGTTTTCGCCCATTAACGGCTTATTTTTAAGTTTAAGTGTTGATTTTTGCAAATTATCGTCATCTTCTCAAATCGGGAGACCCGAGACTACGCGGTCAGTTCCTACAAGTTACATTCGTCCCGTGCGAGGTGTTCGTGCCTCCTACGGGATCGTTTGGGGGCTGGTTTTGGTTTTCACCCTTTAACCGCATGTTTTTAACTCTAAGTCTGATTTTTGCAAATTATCTTCATACTCTCAAACCGGGAGACCCGGGACTACGCTGTCAGTTCCTACAAGTTACATTGGTCCCGTGCGAGGTGTTCGTGCCTCCTACGGGGTCGTTTGGGGGATGGTTTGGGTTTTCATCCTTTGACGACATGTTTTTAACTCTAAGTATTGACTATTGCAAATTATCGTCATACTCACAAACCGGGAGACCCGGGACTACGCGGTCAGTTCCTACAAGTTACATTGGTCCCGTGCGAGGTGTTCGTGCCTCCTACGGGGTCGTTTGGCGGCTGGTTTGTATTTTCACCCTTTAACGACGTGTTTTTAACTCTAAGTGTGATTTTTGCAAATTATCGTCATACTCTCAAACCGAGAGACCCGGGACTACGCGGTCAGTTCCTACAAGTTACATTGGTCCCGTGCGAGGTGTTCGTGCCTCCTATGGGGTCTTTTGGGCGCTGGTTTGGGTTTTCACCCTTTTTAACAAGTGTGATTTTTTCGAATTACTGTCATACTCTCAAACCGGGAGATCCGAGACTACGCGGTCAGTTCCAACAAGTTACATTGGTCCCGTGCGAGGTGTTCGTTCCCCCTAGGGGGTCGTTTGGGGGTAATTTGGGTTTTCAGCCTTTAACGGCTTATTTTTAAGTTTAAGTGTTGATTTTTTTAAATTATCGTCATATTCTCAAACCGGGAGACCCGGGATTATGCGGTCAGTTCCTACAAGTTACATTGGTCCCGTGCGAGGTGTTCGTGCCTCCTACGGGATCGTTTGGGGGCTAGTTTGGGTTTACACCCTTTAACGGCATGTGTTTAACTCTAAGTGTGATTTATGAAAATTATCGTCATACTCTCAAACCGAGAGACCCGGGACTACGCGGTCAGTTCCTACAAGTTACATTGGTCCCGTGCGAGGTGTTCGTGCCTCCAACGGGGTCGTTTGGGGGATGGTTTGGGTTTTCACCCTTTGACGACATGTTTTTTACTCTAAGTATTGATTTTTGCAAATTACCGTCATACTCACAAACCGGGAGACCCGAGACTACGCGGTCAGTTCCTACATGTTACATTGGTCCCGTGCGAGGTGTTCGTGCCTCCTACGGGGTCGTTTGGGGACTGGTTTTTGTTTTCACCCTTTAACGGCATGTTTTTAACTCTAAGTGTGATTTTTGCAAATTATCATCATACTCTCAAATCGGGAGACCAGGGACTACGCGGTCAGTTCCTACAAGTTACATTGGTCCCGTGCGAGGTGTTCGTGCCTCCTATGGGGTCGTTTGGGGGCTGGTTTGGGTTTTCACCCTTTTTAACAAGTGTGATTTTTTCAAATTATCGTCGTACTCTCAAACCGGGAGATCCGGGACTACGCGGTCAGTCCCAACAAGTTACATTGGTCCCGTGCGAGGTGTTCGTGCCCCCTACGGGGTCGTTTGGGGGTAATTTGGGTTTTCACCCTTTAACGGCTTATTTTTAAGTTTAAGTGTTGATTTTTGCAATTTATTGTCATTTTCTCAAACCGGGAGACCTGGGACTACGCGATAGGTTCCTACAAGTTACATTGATCCGGTGCGAGGCGTTCGCGCCTCCTACGGGGTCGTTTGGGGGGTGGTTTGGGTTTTCATCCTTTAATTGCTTGTTTTTAAGTTTAAGTGTTGATTTTTACAAATTGTCATCATATTCTCAAACCGGGAGACTCGGGACTACGCGGTCAGTTCCAACAAGTTACATTGGTCCCGTACGAGGTGTTCGTGCCTCCTATGGGGGCTGGTTTGTATTTTCATCCTTTAACGGCATGTTTTTAAATCTAAGTGTTGATTTTTGCAAATTATTGTCATTTTCTCAAATCGGGAGACCCGGGACTACGCGGTCAGTTCCTACAAGTAACATTGGTCCCGTGCGAGGTGTTCGTGCCTCCTACGGGGTTGTTTGGGGGGTGGTTTGGGTTTTCACCCTTTAATGGCTTGTTTTTAAGTCAAAGTGTGATTTTTGCAAATTATCGTCATACTCTCAAACCGGGATACCCGGAACTACACGGTCAGTTCCTACAAGTTACATTGGTCCCGTGCGAGGTGTTCGTGCCCCCTACGGGGTCGTTTGGGAGGTGGTTTTGGTTTTTACCCTTTTTAAGTCTAAGTGTGATTTTTGCAAATTATCATCATACTCTCAAACCGGGAGACTCGAGATTACGCGGTCATATTCTACAAGTTACATTGGTCCCGTGCGAGGTGTTCGTGCCTCCTACGGGGTCGTTTGGGGGCTGGTTTGGGTTTTAACCCTTTAACGATATGTTTTTAACTCTAAGTGTGATTTTTGCAAATTATCGTCAAACTCTAAACCGGGAGACCCGGGACTACGCGGTCAGTTCCTACAAGTTACATTGGTCCCGTGCGAGGTGTTCGTGCCTCCTATGGTGTCGTTTGGGGGCTGGTTTGGGTTTTCACCCTTTTTAACAAGTGTGATTTTTTCAAATTATCGTCATACTCTCAAACTGGGAGATCCGAGACTACGCGGTCAGTTCCAACAAGTTATATTGGTCCCTTGCGAGGTGTTCGTGCCTCCTACGGGGTCGTTTGGGGGCTGGTTTTTGTTTTCACCCTTTAACGGCATGTTTTTAACCCTAAGTGTGATTTTTGCAAATTATCGTCATACTATCAAACCGAGAGACCCGGGATTACGCTGTTAGTTCCTACAAGTTACATTGGTCCCGTGCGAGGTGTTCGTGCCTCCTACGGGGTCGTTTGGGGGATGGTTTGGGTTTTCATCCTTTGACGGCATGTTTTTAACTCTAAGTGTGATTTTTGAAAATTATCATCATACTCCGAAACCGAGAGACCCGGGACTACGCGGTCAGTTCCTACAAGTTACATTGGTCCCGTGCGTGGTGTTCGTGCCTCCTACGGGGTCGTTTGGGTTTTCACCCTTTGACGACATGTTTTTAACTCTAAGTATTGATTTTTGAAAATTACCGTCATACTCACAAACCGAGAGACCCGGGACTACGCGGTCAGTTCCTATAAGTTACATTGGTCCCGTGCGAGGTGTTCGTGCCTCCTACGGGGTCGTTTGGGGGCTGGTTTTGGTTTTCACCCTTTAACCGCATGTTTTTAACTCTAAGTGTGATTTTTGCAAATTATCGTCATACTCTAAAACCGGGAGACCCGGGACTACGCTGTCAGTTCCTACAAGTTACATTGGTCCCGTGCGAGGTGTTCGTGCCTCCTACGGGGTCGTTTGGGGGATGGTTTGAGTTTTCATCCTTTGACGACATGTTTTTAACTCTAAGTATTGACTTTTGCAAATTATCGTCATACTCACAAACCGGGAGACCCGGGACTACGCGGTCAGTTCCTACAAGTTACATTGGTCCCGTGCGAGGTGTTCGTGCCTCCTACGTGGTCGTTTGGCGGCTGGTTTGTATTTTCACCCTTTAACGACATGTTTTTAACTCTAAGTGTGATTTTTGCAAATTATCGTCATACTCTCAAACCGGGAGACCCGGGACTACGCGGTTAGTTCCTACAAGTTACATTGGTCCCGTGCGAGGTGTTCGTGCCTCCAATGGGGTCGTTTGGGGGCTGGTTTGGGTTTTCACCCTTTTTAACAAGTGTGATTTTTTCAAATTACTATCATACTCTCAAACCGGGAGATCCGAGACTACGCGGTCAGTTCCAACAAGTTACATTGGTCCCGTGCGAGGTGTTCGTTCCCCCTACGGGGTCGTTTGGGGGTAATTTTGGTTTTCAGCCTTTAACGGCTTATTTTTAAGTTTAAGTGTTGATTTTTATAAATTATCGTCATATTCTCAAATCGGGAGACCCGGGATTACGCGGTCAGTTCCTACAAGTTACATTGGTCCCGTGCGAGGTGTTCGTGCGTCCTACTGGGTCGTTTGGGGGGTGGTTTGGGTTTTCATCCTTTGACGACATGTTTTTAACTCTAAGTATTGACTTTTGCAAATTATCGTCATACTCACAAACCGGGAGACCCGGGACTACGCGGTCAGTTCCTACAAGTTACATTGGTCCCGTGCGAGGTGTTCGTGCCTCCTACGGGGTCGTTTGGCGGCTGGTTTGTATTTTCACCCTTAAACGACATGTTTTTAACTCTAAGTGTGATTTTTGCAAATTATCGTCATACTCTCAAACCGGGAGACCCGGGACTACGCGGTCAGTTCCTACAAGTTACATTGGTCCCGTGCGAGGTGTTCGTGCCTCCTATGGGGTCGTTTGGGGGCTGGTTTGGGTTTTCACCCTTTTTAACAAGTGTGATTTTTTCAAATTACTATCATACTCTCAAACCGGGAGATCCGAGACTACGCGGTCAGTTCCAACAAGTTACATTGGTCCCGTGCGAGGTGTTCGTTCCCCCTACGGGGTCGTTTGTGGGTAATTTGGGTTTTCAGCCTTTAACGGCTTATTTTTAAGTTTAAGTGTTGATTTTTATAAATTATCATCATATTCTCAAACCGGGAGACCCGGGATTACGCGGTCAGTTCTTACAAGTTACATTGGTCCCGTGCGAGGTGTTCGTGCCTCCTACGGGGTCGTTTGGGGGCTAGTTTGGGTTTACACCCTTTAACGGCATGTTTTTAACTCTAAGTGTGATTTATGAAAATTATCGTCATACTCTCAAACCGAGAGACCCAGGACTACGCGGTCAGTTCCTACAAGTTACATTGGTCCCGTGCGAGGTGTTCGTGCCTCCTACGGGGTCGTTTGGGGGATGGTTTGGGTTTTCACCCTTTGACGACATGTTTTTTACTCTAAGTATTGATTTTTGCAAATTACCGTCATACTCACAAACCGGGAGACCCGAGACTACGCGGTCAGTTCCTACAAGTTACATTGGTCCCGAGCGAGGTGTTCGTGGCTCCTACGGGGTCGTTTGGGGGCTGGTGTTTGTTTTCACCCATTAACGGCATGTTTTTAACTCTAAGTGTGATTTTTGCAAATTATCGTCATACTCTCAAATCGGGAGACCCGGGACTACGCGGTCAGTTCCTACAAGTTACATTGGTCCCGTGCGAGGTGTTCGTGCCTCCCATGGGATCGTTTGGGGGCTGGTTTGGGTTTTCACCCATTTTAACAAGTGAGATTTTTTCAAATTATCGTCGTACTCTCAAACCGGGAGATCCGGGACTACGCGGTCAGTCCCAACAAGTTACATTGGTCCCGTGCGAGGTGTTCGTGCCCCCTACGAGGTCGTTTGGGGGTAATTTGGGTTTTTACCCTTTAACGGCTTGTTTTTAAGTTTAAGTGTTGATTTTTGCAAATTATTGTCATTTTCTCAAACCGGGAGACCTGGGACTACGCGATAGGTTCCTACAAGTTACATTGATCCGGTGCGAGGCGTTCGGGCCTCCTACGGGGTCGTTTGGGGGGTGGTTTGGGTTTTCATCCTTTAATGGCTTGTTTTTAAGTTTAAGTGTTGATTTTCACAAATTGTCATCATATTCTCAAACCGGGAGACTCGGGACTACGCGGTCAGTTCCAACAAGTTACATTGGTCCCGTGCGAGGTGTTCGTGCCTCCTATGGGGGCTGGTTTTTATTTTCAACCTTTAACGGCATGTTTTTAAATCTAAGTGTTGATTTTTGCAAATTATTGTTATTTTCTCAAACCGGGAGACCCGGGACTACGCGGTCAGTTCCTACAAGTAACATTGGTCCCGTGCGAGGTGTTCGTGCCTCCTACGGGGTTGTTTGGGGGGGGGGGTGGTTTGGGTTTTCACCCTTTAATGGATTGTTTTTAAGTCTAAGTGTGATTTTTGCAAATTATCGTCATACTCTCAAACCGGGATACCCGGAACTACGCGGTCAGTTCCTATAAGTTATATTGGTCCCGTGCGAGGTGTTCGTGCTTCCTACGGGGTCGTTTGGGCGGTGGTTTGGGTTTTTACCCTTTTTAAGTATAAGTGTGATTTTTGCAAATTATCATCATACTCTCAAACCCGGAGACCCGAGATTACGCGGTCATATTCTACATTTACATTGGTCCCGTGCGAGGTGTTCGTGCCTCCTACGGGGTCGTTTGGGGGCTGGTTTGGGTTTTCACCCTTTAACGATATGTTTTTAACTCTAAGTGTGATTTTTGCAAATTATCGTCAAACTCTAAACCGGGAGACCCGGGACTACGCGGTCAGTTCCTACAAGTTACATTGGTCCCGTGCGAGGTGTTCGTGCCTCCTATGGTGTCGTTTGGGGGCTGGTTTGGGTTTTCACCCTTTTTAACAAGTGTGATTTTTTCAAATTATCATCATACTCTCAAACTGGGAGATTCGAGACTACGCGGTCAGTTCCAACAAGTTACATTGGTCCCGTGCGAGGTGTTCGTGCCCCCTACGGGCCCGTTTGGGGGTGGTTTGGGTTTTCACCCTTTAACGGCTTATTTTTAAGTTTAAGTTTTGATTTTTGGAAATTATTGTCATTTTCTCAAACCGGGAGACCCGGGACTACGCGGTAGGTTCCAACAAGTTACATTGATCCCGTGCGAGGTGTTCGTACCTCCTACGGGGTCGTTTGGGGGGTGGTTTGGGTTTTCACCCTTTAATGACTGGTTTTTAAGTTTAAGTGTGATTTTTGCAAATTATCTTCATACTCTCAAACCTGGAGACCTGGGACTACACGGTCAGTTCGAACAAGTTACATTGGTCCGTGCGAGGTGTTCATGCCCCCTACGGGGTCGTTTGGGGTGTGGTTTGGGTTACCCTTTTTAAGTCTAAGTGTGATTTTTGCAAATTATCGTCATACTCTCAAATCGGGAGACCCGAGATTACGCGGTTAGTTCCTACAAGTTACATTGGTCCCGTGCAAGGTGTTCGTGCCTCCTACGGTGTCGTTTGTGGGCTGGTTTTGGTTTTCACCCTTTAATGGCATGATTTTAACTCTAAGTGTGATTTTTTCAAATTATCGTCATACTCTCAAACCGGGAGACCCGGGACTACGCCGTTAGTTCCTACAAGTTACATTGGTCCCGTGCGAGGTGTTCGTGTGTCCTACAGGGTCGTTTGAGGGATGGTTTGGTTTTCACCCTTGGACGACATGTTTTTAACTCTAAGTGTTGATTTTTACAAATTACCATCATACTCACAAACCTGGAGACCCGGGACTACGCGATCAGTTCCTACAAGTTACATTGGTCCCGTGCGAGGTGTTCGTGCCTTCTACAGGGTCGTTTGGGGAATGGTTTGTGTTTTCACCCTTTAACGACATGTTTTTAACTCTAACTGTGATTTTTGGAAATTATCGTCATATTCTCAAACCGGGATACCCGGGACTACGCGGTCAGTTCCAACAAGTTACATTGGTCCCGTGCTAGGTGTTCGTGCCCCCTACAGGTCGTTTGGGGGTGGTTTGGGTTTTCGACCTTCAACGGCTTGTTTTTAAGTTTAAGTGTTGATTTTTGGAAATTATTGTCATTTTCTCAAACCGGGAGACCCGGGACTACGCGGTACGTTCCTACAAGTTACATTGATCCCGTGCGAGGTGTTCGTGCCTCCTACGGGGTCGTTTGGGGGGTGGTTTGGGTTTTCACCCTTTCATGGCTTGTTTTTAAGTTTAAGTCTGATTTTTGTAAATTATCTTCATACTCTCAAACCTGGAGACCAGGGACTACGCGGTTAGTTCCAACAAGTTACATTGGTCCGTGCGAGTTGTTCGTGTCCCTTACGGGGTCGTTTGGGGTGTGGTTTGGGTTTTTACCCTTTTTAAGTCAAAGTGTGATTTTTGCAAATTATCATCATACTCACAAACCGGGAGACTTGGGATTATGCGGTCAGTTCTTACAAGTTACATTGGTCCCGTACGAGGTGTTCGTGCCTCCTACGGGGTCGTTTGGGGGCTGGTTTGGGTTTCCACCCTTTGACGGCATGTTTTTAACTCTAAGTGTTGATTTCTGCAAATTACCGTCATACTCACAAACAGGGAGACCTGGGACTACGCGATCAGTTCCTATAAGTTACATTGGTCCCGTGCGAGGTGTTCGTGCCTCATACGGGGTCGTTTGGGGACTGGTTTGTGTTTTCACCCTTTAACGACATGTTTTTAACTCTAAGTGTGATTTTTGCAAATAATCGTCACATTCTCAAACCGGGAGACCCGGGACTACGCTTTCAGTTCCAACAAGTTACATTGGTCCCGTGCGAGGTGTTCGTGCCCCCTACAGGTCGTTTGGGGGGTGGTTTGGGTTTTCGCCCATTAACGGCTTATTTTTAAGTTTAAGTGTTGAGTTTTGCAAATTATCGTCATATTCTCAAATCGGGAGACCCGAGACTACGCGGTCAGTTCCTACAAGTTACATTCGACCTGTGCGAGGTGTTCGTGCCTCCTACGGGGTCGTTTGGGGGATGGTTTGGGTTTCCACCCTTTGACGACATGTTTTTTACTCTAAGTATTGATTTTTGCAAATTACAGTCATACTCACAAACCGGGAGACCCGAGACTACGCGGTCAGTTCCTACAAGTTACATTGGTCCCGTGCGAGGTGTTCGTGCCTCCTACGGGGACGTTTGGGGGCTGGTTTTTGTTTTCACCCTTTAACGGCATGTTTTTAACTCTAAGTGTGATTTTTGCAAATTATCGTCATACTCTCAAACCGGGAGACCCGGGACTACGCTGTCAGTTCCTACAAGTTACATTGGTCCCGTGCGAGGTGTTCGTGCCTCCTACGGGGTCGTTTGGGGGATGGTTTGGGTTTTCATCCTTTGACGACATGTTTTTAACTCTAAGTATTGACTTTTGCAAATTACCGTCATACTCACAAACCGGGCGACCCGGGTCTACGCGGTCAGTTCCTACAAGTTACATTGGTCCCGTGCCCTATGGGGTTGTTTGGGGGCTGGTTTGTATTTTCACCCTTTAACGGCATGTTTTTAAATCTAAGTGTTGATTTTTGCAAATTATTGTCATTTTCTCAAACCAGGAGACCCGGGACTACGCGGTCAGTTCCTACAAGTAACATTGGTCCCGTGCGAGGTGTTCGTGCTTCCTCGTGGGCCGTTTGGGGGGGGGGGGGGTGGTTTGGGTTTTCACCCTTTAATGGGTTGTTTTTAAGTCTAAGTGTGATTATTGTAAATTATCGTCATACTCTCAAACCGGGATACCCGAAACTACGTGGTCAGTTCCAATAAGTTACATTGGTCCCGTGCGAGGTGTTCGTTTTCCCAAACGGGGTCGTTTGGGGGGTGGTTTGGGTTTTTACCCTTTTTAAGTCTAAGTGTAATTTTTGCAAATTATCGTCATACTCTCAAACCGGGAGACCCGAGATTATGCGGTCAGTTCCTGCAAGTTACATTGGTCCCGTACGAGGTGTTCGTGCCTCCTACGGGGTCGTTTGGGGGTTTGTTTGGGTTTTCACCCTGTAACGATATGTTTTTAACTCTAAGTGTGATTTTTGCAAATTATCGTCATACTCTCAAACCGGGAGACCCGGGACTACGCGGTCAGTTCCTACAAGTTACATTGGTCCCATGCGAGGTGTTCGTGCCTCCTATGGTGTCGTTTGGGGTCTGGTTTAGGTTTTCACCCTTTTTAACAAGTGTGATTTTTTCAACTTATCGTCATACACTCAAACCGAGAGATCCTAGACTATGCGGTCAGTTCTATAAAGTAACATTGGTCCCGTGCGAGGTGTTCGTGCCCCCTACGGGGCTGTTTGGGGGTGGTTTGGGTTTTCACCCTTTAACGGCTTGTTTTTAAGTGTAAGTGTTGATTTTATGAAATTATTGTCATTTTCTCAAACCGGGAGACCCGGGACTACGCGGTAGGTTCCTACAAGTTTCATTAATTCCGTGCGAGGTGTTCGTGCCTCCTACGGGGTCGTTTGGGGGGTGGTTAGGGTTTTCACCCTTTAATGGCTTATTTTTAAGTTTAAGTGTGATTTTTGTAAATTATCTTCATACTCTCAAACCTGGAGACCCGAGAATATGCGGTCAGTTCCAACAAGTTACATTGGTCCGTGCGAGGTGTTCGTGCCCCCTACGGGGTCGTTTGGGGTGTGGTTTGGGTTTTTACCCTTTTTAAGTCTAAGTGTGATTTTTGCAAATTATCGTCATACTCTCAAACCGGGAGACTCGGGATTACGCGGTGGGTTCCTTCAAGTTACATTGGTCCCGTGCGAGGTGTTCGTGCCTCCTACAGGGTCGTTTGGGGGCTGGTTTGGGTTTTCACCCTTTAACGGCATGATTTTAACTCTAAGTTTGATTTTTGCAAATTATCGTCATACTCTCAAACCGGGAGACCCGGGACTACGCCGTTAGTTCCTACAAGTTACATTGGTCCCGTGGGAGGTGTTCGTGCGTCCTACGGGGTCGTTTGAGGGATGGTTTGGTTTTCACCCTTTGACGGCATGTTTTTAACTCTAAGTGTTGATTTTAGCAAATTACCGTCATACTCACAAACCGGGAGACCCGGGACTACGCGATCAGTTCCTACAAGTTACATTGGTCCCGTACGAGGTGTTCGTGCCTCCTACGGGGTCGTTCGGTGACTGGTTTGTGTTTTCACCCTTTATTGACATGTTTTTAACTCTAACTGTGATTTTTGCAAATTATCGTCATATTCTCAAACCGGGATACCCGGGACCTTGCGGTCAGTTCCTGCAAGTTACATTGGTCCCGTGCGAGGTGTTCGTGCCTCCTACGGGGTCGTTTGGGGGATGGTTTGGGTTTTCACCCTTTGACGACATGTTTCTAACTCTAAGTATTGATTTTTGCAAATTACCGTCATACTCACAAACCGAGAGACCCGGGACTACGCGATCAGTTCCTACAAGTTACATTGGTCCCATGCGAGGTGTTCGTGCGTCCTACGGGGTCGTTTGGGGGCTAGTTTGGGTTTTCACCCTTTAACAGCATGTTTTTAAGTTTAAGTGTGATTTTTCAAAATTATCATCATACTCTCAAACCGAGAGACCCGGCCCTACGCGGTCAGTTCCTACAAGTTACATTGGTCCCGTGCGAGGTGTTCGTGCCTCCTACGGGGTCGTTTGGGGGATGGTTTGGGTTTTCACCCTTTGACGACATGTTTTTAACTCTAAGTATTGATTTTTCAAATTACTGTCATACTCACAAACCGAGAGACCCGGGACTACGCGGTCAGTTCCTACAAGTTACATTGGTCCCGTGCGAGGTGTTCGTTCCTCCTACGGGGTTGTTTGGGGGCTGGTTTTGATTTTCACCCTTTAACGGCGTGTTTTTAACTATAAGTGTTATTTCTGCAAATTATCGTCATACTCTCAAACCGGGAGACCCGGGACTACGCGGTGAGTTCCTACAAGTTGCATTGGTCCCGTGCGAGGTGTTCGTGCCTCCTACGGGGTTGTTTGGGGGATGGTTTGGGTTTTCATCCTTTGACGACATGCTTTTAACTCTAAGTATTGATTTTTGCAAATTACCGTCATACTCACAAACCGGGATACCCGGGACTACGCGGTCAGTTCCTAAAAGTTACATAGGTCCCGTGCGAGGTGTTCGTGCCTCCTACGAGGTCGTTTGGCGGCTGGTTTCTATTTTCACCCTTTAACGACATGTTTTTAACTCTAAGTGTGATTTTTGAAAATTATCGTCATACTCTCAAATCGGGAGACCCGGGACTACGCGGTCAGTTCCTACAAGTTACATTGGTCCTGTGCGAGGTGTTAGTGCCTCCTACGGGGTCGATTGGGGGATGGTTTGGGTTTTCACCCTTTGACGACATGTTTTTAACTCTAAGTATTGATTTTTTAAAATTACCGTCATACTCACAAACCGAGAGACCCGGGACTACGCGGTCAGTTCCTTCAAGTTACATTGGTCCCGTGCGAGGTGTTCGTGCCTCCTATGGGGTCGTTTTGGGGCTCGTTTGGGTTTTCACCCTTTTTAACAAGTGTGATTTTTTCAAATTATCGTCATACTCTCAGACCGGGAGATCCGGGACTACGTGGTCAGTTCCAACAAGTTACATTGCTCCCGTGCGAGTTGTTCGTGCCCCCTACGGGGTCGTTTGGGGATCATTTGGGTTTTAACCCTTTAACGGCTTGTTTTTAAGTTTAAGTGTTGATTTTTGAAAATTATTGTCATTTTCTCCAACCAGGAGACCCGAGACTACGCGGTAGGTTCCTACAAGTTACATTGATCCGATTCGAGGCGTTCGTGCCTCCTACGGGGTCCTTTGGGGGCTGGTTTGGGTTTTCATCCTTTAATGGCTTGTCTTTAAGTTTAAGTGTTGATTTTTACAAATTATCGTCATATTCTCAAACCGGGAGACTCGGGACTACGCGATCAGTTCCAACAAGTTACATTGGTCCCGTGCGAGGTGTTCGTGCCTCCTACGGGGTCGTTTGGGGACTGGTTTGTATTTTCACCCTTTAACGGCATGTTTTTAAATCTAAGTGTTGATTTTTGCAAATTATTGTCATTTTCTCAAACTGGGAGAACCGGGACTACGCGGTCAGTTCCTACAAGTAACATTGGTCCCGTGCGAGGTGTTCCTGCCTCCTACAGGGTCGTTTGGGGGGTGGTTGGGTTTTCAACCTTTAATGGCTTGTTTTTAACTCTAAGTGTGATTTTTGAAATTATCGTCATACTCTCAAACCGGGAAACCCAGAACTATGCGATCAGTTCCAACAAGTTACATTAGTCCCGTGCGAGTTGTTCGTGCCCTCTACGGGGTCGTTTGGGGGGTGGTTTGGGTTTTTACCCTTTTTAAGTCTAAGTGTGATTTTTGCAAATTATCGTCATACTCTTAAACCGGGAGACCCGAGATTATGCGATCAGTTCCTGCAAGTTACATTGGTCCCGTGCGAGGTGTTCGTGCCACCTATGGTGTCGTTTGGTGGGTGGTTTGGGTTTTCACCCTTTAATGGCTTGTTTTTAAGTTTAAGTGTGATTTTTTTGCAAATTATCTTCATACTCTCAAGCCTGGAGACCCGGGACTACGCAATCAGTTCCAACCAGTTACATTGGTCCGTGCGAGGTGTTCGTGCCCCGTACGGGGTCGTTTGGGGTGTGGTTTGGGTTTTTACCCTTTTTAAGTCTACGTGTGATTTTTGCAAATTATCGTCATACTCTCAAACCGGGAGACCCGAGATTACGCGGTCAGTTCCTACCAGTTACATTGGTCCCGTGCAAGGTGTTCGTGCCTCTTACGGGGTCGTTTGGGGGCTGGTTTGGATTTTCACCCTTTAACGGCATGATTTTAACTCTAAGTGTGATTTTTGCAAATTATTGTCATACTCTCAAACCGGGAGTCCCGGGACTACGAGGTTAGTTCCTACAAGTTACATTGGTCCCGTGCGAGGTGTTCGTGCGTCCTACGGGGTCGTTTAGGGGATGGTTTGGTTTTCACCCTTTGACGGCATGTTTTTAACTCTAAGTGTTGATTTTTGCAAATTACCGTCATACTCACAAACCGGGAGACCCGAGACTACGCGATCAGTTCCTACAAGTTACATTGGTCCCGTGCGAGGTGTTCGTGCCTCCTACGGGGTCGTTTGGGGACTGGTTTGTGTTTTCACCCTTTAACGACATGTTTTTAACTCTAAGTGTGATTTTTGCAAATTATCATCATATTCTCAAACCGGGAGACCCGGGACTACGCGATCAGTTCCAACAAGTTACATTGGTTACGTGCGAGGTGTTCGTGCCTCCTACGGGGTCGTTTGGCGGCTGGTTTGGGTTTTCACCGTTTAACGGCATGTTTTTAACTCTCAGTGTGATTTTTGAAAATTATTATAATACTCTCAAACCGAGAGACCCGGGACTACGCGGTCAGTTCCTACAAGTTACATTGGTCCCGTGCGAGGTGTTCGTGCCTCCTACGGGATCGTTTGGGGGATGGTTTTGCTTTTCACACTTTGGCGACATGTTTTTAACTCTAAGTATTGATTTTTGCAAATTACCGTCATACTCACAAACTGGGAGACCCGGGACTACGCGGTCAGTTCCTATTATTTACATTGGTCCCACGCGAGGTGTTCGTGCCTCCTACGGGGTCGTTTGGGTGTTGGTTTGTATTTTTCCCCTTTAACGGCATGTTTTTAACTCTAAGTGTGATTTTTGCAAATTATCGTCATACTCTAAAACCGGGAGACCCGTGACTACGCGGTCAGTTCCTACAAGTTACATTGGTCCCGTGCGAGGTGTTCGTGCCTCCTATAGGGTCGTTATGGGGCTGGTTTGGGTTTTCACCCTTTTTAACATGTGTGATTTTTTCAAATTATCTTCATACTTTCAAATCGGGAGATCCGGGACT
This sequence comes from Sambucus nigra, assembly GCA_949130495.1. NCBI lineage: Eukaryota > Viridiplantae > Streptophyta > Magnoliopsida > Dipsacales > Adoxaceae > Sambucus > Sambucus nigra. The sequence goes on from OX422212.1 coordinate 413,018,908, forward strand.
ACGCGGTCAGTTCCAACAAGTTATATTGGTCCTGTGCGAGGTGTTCGTGCCCCCTACGGGGCGTTTGGGGGGTGGTTTGGGTTTTTACCCTTTTTAAGTCTAAGTGTGATTTTTGCAAATTATCGTCATACTCTAAAACCGGGAGACCCGGGACTACGCGGTCAGTTCCTATAAGTTACATTGGTCCCGTGCGAGGTGTTCGTGCCTCCTATAGGGTCGTTATTGGGCTGGTTTGGGTTTTCACCCTTTTTAACAAGTGTGATTTTTTCAAATTATCGTCATACTCTCAAACCGGGAGATTCGAGACTACACGGTCCGTTCCAACAGGTTACATTGGTCCCGTGCGAGGTGTTCGTGCCCCCTACGGGGCCGTTTGGGGGTGGTTTGGGTTTTCACCCTTTAACGGCTTGTTTTTAAGTTTAAGTGTTGATTTTATGAAATTATTGTCATTTTCTCAAACCGGGAGATCCGGGACTACGCGGTAGGTTCCTATAAGTTATATTGATCCCGTGCGAGGTGTTCGTGCCTCCTATGGGGTCGTTTGGGGGGTGTTTTGGGTTTTCACCCTTTAATGGCTTGTTTTTAAGTTTAAGTGTGATTTTTGCAAATTATCTTCATACTCTCAAACCTGGAGACCCGGGATTACGCGGTCAGTTCGAACAAGTTACATTGGTCCGTACGAGGTGTTCGTGCCCCCTACGGGGTCGTTTGGGGTGTGGTTTGGGTTTTTACCCTTTTTAAGTCTAAGTGTGATTTTTGCAAATTATCGTCATACTCTCAAACCGGGAGACCCGAGATTACGCGGTCAGTTCCTGCAAGTTACATTGGTCCCGTGCGAGGTGTTCGTGCCTCCTATGGGGTCGTTATGCGGCTGGTTTGGGTTTTCACCCATTTTAACATGAGTGATTTGTTCAAATTATCGTCATACTCTCAAATCGGGAGATCCGGGATTATGCGGTCAGTTCCAACAAGTTATATTGGTCCCGTGCGAGGTGTTCGTGCCCCCTACGGGGTCGTTTGGGGGGTGGTTTGGGTTTTTACCCTTTTTAAGTCTAAGTGTGATTTTTGCAAATTATCGTCATACTGTCAAACCGGGAGACCCGAGATTACGCGGTCAGTTCCTGCAAGTTACATTGGTCCCGTGCGAGGTGTTCGTGCCTCCTATGGGGTCGTTATGCGGCTGGTTTGGGTTTTCACCCATTTTAACATGAGTGATTTGTTCAAATTATCGTCATACTCTCAAATCGGGAGATCCGGGATTATGCGGTCAGTTCCAACAAGTTATATTGGTCCCGTGCGAGGTTTGCGTGCCCCCAACGGGGTCGTTTGGGGGGTGGTTTGGGTTTTTACCCTTTTTAAGTCTAAGTGTGATTTTTGCAAATTATCGTCATACTGTCAAACCGGGAGACCCGAGATTATGCGGTCAGTTCCTGCAAGTAACATTGGTCCCGTGCGAGGTGTTCGTGCCTCCTACGGGGTCGTTTGGGGACTGGTTTGTGTTTTCACCCTTTAACGACATGTTTTTAACTCTAAGTGTGATTTTTGCAAATTATCGTCTTCTTCTCAAACCGGGAGACCCGGGACTACGCGGTCAGTTCCAACAAGTTACATTGGTCCCGTGCGAGGTTTTCGTGCCCCCTACAGGTCGTTTGGGGTGGTTTGGGTTTTCGCCCTTTAACTGCTTATTTTTAAGTTTAAGTGTTGATTTTTGGAAATTATCGTCATATTCTCAAACTGGGAGACCCGGGACTACGCGATCAGTTCCAACAAGTTACATTGGTCCCGTGCGAGGTGTTCGTGCCTCCTACGGGGTCGTTTGGGGGCTGGTTTGTATTTTTCCACTTTAACGGCATGTTTTTAACTCTAAGTGTGATTTTTGCAAATTATCGTCATACTCTCAAACCGGGAGACCCGGGACTACGCGGTCAGTTCCTACAAGTTACATTGGCCCCGTGCGAGGTGTTCGTTCCTCCTATGGGGTCGTTATGCGGCTGGTTTGGGTTTTCACCCATTTTAACATGAGTGATTTGTTCAAATTATCGTCATAGTCTCAAATCGGGAGATCCGGGATTATGCGGTCAGTTCCAACAAGTTATATTGGTCCCGTGCGAGGTGTTCGTGCCCCCTACGGGGTCGTTTGGGGAGTGGTTTGGGTTTTTACCCTTTTTAAGTCTAAGTGTGATTTTTGCAAATTATCGTCATACTGTCAAACCGGGAGACCCGAGATTATGCGGTCAGTTCCTGCAAGTAACATTGGTCCCGTGCGAGGTGTTCGTGCCTCCTACGGGGTCTTTTGGGGGCTGGTTTGGGTTTTCACCCTTTAACGATATGTTTTTAACTCTAAGTGTGATTTTTGCAAATTATCGTCAAACTCTCAAACTGGGAGACCCGGGAATACGCGGTCCGTTCTTACAAGTTACATTGGTTCCGTGCGAGGTGTTCGTGCCTCCTATGGGGTCATTATAGGGCAGGTTTGGGTTTTCACCCTTTTTAACATGTGTGATTTTTTCAAATTATTGTCATACTCTCAAATCGGGAGATCCGTGACTACGCGGTCAGTTCCAACAAGTTATATTGGTCTCGTGCGAGGTGTTCGTGCCCCCTACGGGGTCGTTTGGGGGGTGGTTTGGGTTTTTACCCTTTTTAAGTGTAAGTGTGATTTTTGCAAATTATCGTCATACTCTCAAACCGGGAGACCCGAGATTATGCGGTCAGTTCCTGCAAGTTACATTGGTCCCGTGCGAGGTGTTCGTGCCTCCTACGGGGTCGTTTGGGGGCTGGATTGGGTTTTCACCCTTTAATGATATGTTTTTAACTCTAAGTGTGATTTTCGCAAATTATCGTCAAACTCTCAAACCGGGAGACCCGGGACTACGCGGTCAGTTCCTACAAGTTACATTGGTTCCGTGCGAGGTGTTCGTGCCTCCTATGGTGTCGTTTGGGGCCTGGTTTGGGTTTTCACCCTTTTTAACAAGTGTGATTTTTTCAAATTATCGTCATACTCTCAAACCGGGAGATCCGAGACTACGCGGTCCGTTCCAACAAGTTACATTGGTCCCGTGCGAGGTGTTCGTGCCCCCTACGGGGCCGTTTGGGGGCGGTTTGGGTTTTCACCCTTTAACGGCTTGTTTTTAAGTTTAAGTGTTGATTTTTGGAAATTATTGTCATTTTCTCAAACCGGGAGACCCGGGACTACGCGGTAGGTTCCTACAAGTTACATTGATCCCGTGCGAGGTGTTCGTGCCTCCTATGGGGTCGTTTGGGGGGTGGTTTGGGTTTTCACCCTTTAATGGCTTGTTTTTAAGTTTAAGTGTGATTTTTGCAAATTATCTTCATACTCTCAAACCTGGAGACCCGGGACTACGCGGTCAGTTCCAACAAGTTACATTGGTCCGTGCGAGGTGTTCGTGCCCCCTACGGGGTCGTTTGGGGTGTGGTTTGGGTTTTTACCCTTTTTAAGTCTAAGTGTGATTTTTGCAAATTATCGTCATACTCTCAAACCGGGAGACCCGAGATTACGCGGTCAGTTCCTACAAGTTACATTGGTCCCGTGCAAGCTGTTCGTGCCTCCTACGGGGTCGTTTGGGGGCTGGTTTGGATTTTCACCCTTTAACGGCATGATTTTAACTCTAAGTGTGATTTTTGTAAATTATCGTCATACTCTCAAACTGGGAGACCCGGGACTACGAGGTTAGTTCCTACAAGTTACATTGGTCCCGTGCGAGGTGTTCGTGCATCCTACGGGGTCGTTTGGGGGATGGTTTGGTTTTCACCCTTTGACGGCATGTTTTTAACTCTAAGTGTTGATTTTTGCAAATTACCGTCATACTCACAAATCGGGAGACCCGGGACTACGCGATCAGTTCCTACAAGTTACATTGGTCCCGTGCGAGGTGTTCGTGCCTCCTACGGGGTCGTTTGGGGACTGGTTTGTGTTTTCACACTTTAACGACATGTTTTTAACTCTAAGGGTGATGTTAGCAAATTATCGTCATATTCTCAAACTGGGAGACCCGGGACAACGCGGTCAGTTCCAACAAGTTACATTGGTCCCGTGCGAGGTGTTCGTGCCCCCTACAGGTCGTTTGGGGGGTGGTTTGGGTTTTCGCCCTTTAATGGCTTATTTTTAAGTTTAAGAGTTGATTTTTGCAAATTATCGTCATATTCTCCAACCGGGAGACCCGGGACTACGCGATCAGTTCCAACAGGTTACATTGGTCACGTGCGAGGTGTTCGTGCCCCCTACGGAGTCGTTTGGGGGGTGGTTTGGGTTTTCATCCTTTAACGACTTGTTTTTAAGTTTAAGTGTTGATTTTTGCAAATTATCGTCATACTCTCAAACCGGGAGACCCGGGATTACGCGGTCTGTTCCTACAAGTTACATTGGTCCCGTGCGAGGTGTTCGTGCCTCCTACGGGGTCGTTTGGGGGCTGGTTTGGGTTTTCACCGTTTAACGGCATGTTTTTAACTCTATGTGTGATTTTGAAAATTATCGTCACACTCTCAAACCGAGAGACCCGGGACTACGCGGTCAGTTCCTACAAGTTACATTGGTCCCGTGCGAGGTGTTCGTGCTTCCTACGGGGTCGTTTGGGGGATGGTTTGGGTTTTCACACTTTGACGACATGTTTTAACTCTAAGTATTGAATTTTACAAATTACCGTCATACTCACAAACTGGGAGACTCGGGACTACGCGGTCAGTTTCAGTAAGTTACATTGGTCCCGTGCGAGGTGTTCGTGCCTCCTACGGGGTCGTTTGGGGGCTGGTTTGTATTTTTCCACTTTAACGGCATGTTTTTAACTCTAAGTGTAATTTTTGCAAATTATCGTAATACTCGCAAACCGGGAGACCCGGGACTACGCGGTCAGTTCCTACAAGTTACATTGGCCCCGTGTGAGGTGTTCGTGCCTCCTATGGGGTCGTTATGCTGCTGGTTTGGGTTTTCACCCTTTTTAACATGAGTGATTTTTTCAAATTATCGTCATACTCTCAAATCGGGAGATCCGGGACTACGCGGTCAGTTCCAACAAGTTATATTGGTCCCGTGCGAGGTGTTCGTGCCCTTACGGGGTGGTTTGGGGGGGTGGTTTGGGTTTTTACCCTTTTTAAGTCGAAGTGTGATTTTTGCAAATTATCGTCATACTGTCAAACCGGGAGACCAGAGATTATGCGGTCAGTTCCTGCAAGTTACATTGGTCCCGTGCGAGGTGTTCGTGCCTCCTACGGGGTCGTTTGGGGGCTGGTTTGGGTTTTCACCCTTTAACGATATGTTTTTAACTCTAAGTGTGATTTTTGCAAATTATCGTCAAACTCTCAAATCGGGAGACCCGGGAATACGCGGTCAGTTCCTAAAAGTTACATTGGTCCCGTGCGAGGTGTTCGTGCCTCCTATGGGGTCATTATGGGGCTGGTTTGGGTTTTCACCCTTTTTAACATGTGTGATTTTTTCAAATTATCGTTATACTCTCAAATCGGGAGATCTGTGACTACGCGGTCAGTTCCAACAAGTTATATTGGTCCCGTGCGAGGTGTTCGTGGCCCCTACGGGGTCGTTTGGGGGGTGGTTTGGGTTTTTACCCTTTTTAAGTCTAAGTGTGATTTTTGCAAATTATCGTCATACTCTCAAACCGGGAGAACCGAGATTATGCGGTCAGTTCCTGCAAGTTACATTGGTCCCGTGCGAGGTGTTCGTGCCTCCTACGGGGTCGTTTGGGGGCTGGATTGGGTTTTCACCCTTTAACGATATGTTTTTAACTCTAAGTGTGATTTTCGCAAATTATCGTCAAACTCTCAAACCGGGAGACCCGGGACTACGCGGTCAGTTCCTACAAGTTACATTGGTTCCGTGCGAGGTGTCCGTGCCTCCTATGGTGTCGTTTGGGGGCTGGTTTGGGTTTTCACCCTTTTTAACAAGTGTGATTTTTTCAAATTATCGTCATACTCTCAAACCGAGAGATCCGAGACTACGCGGTCCGTTCCAACAAGTTACATTGGTCCCGTGCGAGGTGTTCGTGCCCCCTACGGGGCCGTTTGGGGGTGGTTTGGGTTTTCACCCTTTAACGGCTTGTTTTTAAGTTTAAGTGTTGATTTTTGGAAATTATTATCATTTTCTCAAACCGAGAGACCCGGGACTACGCGGTAGGTTCCTACAAGTTACATTTATCCCGTGCGAGGTGATCGTGCCTCCTATGGGGTCGTTTGGGGGGTGGTTTGGGTTTTCACCCTTTAATAGCTTGTTTTTAAGTTTAAGTGTGATTTTTTCAAATTATCTTCATACTCTCAAACTTGGAGACCCGGGACTACGCGATCAGTTCCAACAAGTTACATTGGTCCGTGTGAGGTGTTCGTGCCCCCTACGGGGTCGTTTGGGGGTGTGGTTTGAGTTTTTACCCTTTTTAAGTCTAAGTGTGATTTTTGCAAATTATCGTCATACTCTCAAATCGGGATACCCGAGATTACGCGGTCAGTTCCTACAAGTTACATTGGTCCCGTGCAAGGTGTTCGTGCCTCCTACGGGGTCGTTTGGGGGCTGGTTTGGATTTTCACCCTTTAACGGCATGATTTTAACTCTAAGTGTGATTTTTGAAAATTATCGTCATACTCTCAAACTGGGAGACCCGAGACTACGAGGTTAGTTCCTACAAGTTACATTGGTCCCGTGCGAGGTGTTCGTGCATCCTACGGGGTCGTTTGGGGGATGGTTTGGTTTTCACCCTTTGACGGCATGTTTTTAACTCTAAGTGTTGATTTTTGCAAATTACCATCATACTCACAAATCGGGAGACCCGGCACTACGCGATCAGTTCCTACAAGTTACATTGGTCCCGTGCGAGGTGTTCGTGCCTCCTACGGGGTCGTTTGGGGACTCGTTTGTGTTTTCACCCTTTAACGACATGTTTTTAACTCTAAGTGTGATTTTTGCAAATTATCGTCATATTCTCAAACCGGGAGACCCGGGACTACGCGGTCAGTTCCAACAAGTTATATTGGTCCCGTGCGAGGTGTTCGTGCCCCCTACAGGTCGTTTGGGGGGTGGTTTGGGTTTTCTCCCTTTAATGGCTTATTTTTAAGTTTAAGTGTTGATTTTTGCAAATTATCGTCATATTCTCAAACCGGGAGACCCGGGACTACGCGATCAGTTCCAACAGGTTACATTGGTCACGTGCGAGGTGTTCGTGCTCCCTACGGGGTCGTTTGGGGGGTGGTTTGGGTTTTCATCCTTTAACGACTTTTTTTTAAGTTTAAGTGTTGATTTTTGCAAATTATCGTCATACTATCAAACCGGGAGACCCGGGATTACGCGGTCTATTCCTACAAGTTACATTGGTCCCGTGCGAGGTGTTCGTGCATCCTACGGGGTCGTTTGGGGGCTGTTTTCGGTTTTCACCGTTTAACGGCATGTTTTTAACTCTAAGTGTTGATTTTTGTAAATTACCGTCATACTCACAAATCGAGAGACCCGGGACTACGCGCTCAGTTCCTACAAGTTACATTGGTCCCGTGCGAGGTGTTCGTGCCTCCTACGGGGTCGTTTGGGGACTGGTTTGTGTTTTCACCCTTTAACGACATGTTTTTAACTCTAACTGTGATTTTTGTAAATTATCGTCATATTCTCAAACCGGGAGACCCGGGACTATGCGGTCAGTTCCAACAAGTTACATTGGTCTCGTGCGAGGTGGTCGTGCCCCCTACAGGTTGTTTGGGGGGTGGTTTGGGTTTTCGCCCTTTAATGACTTATTTTTAAGTTTAAGTGTTGATTTTTGCAAATTATCGTCATATTCTCAAATTGGGAGACCCGGGACTATGCGATCAGTTCCAACAGGTTACATTGGTCACGTGCGAGGTGTACGTGGCCCCTACGTGGTCGTTTGGGGGGTGGTTTGGGTTTTCATCCTTTAACGACTTGTTTTTAAGTTTAAGTGTTGATTTTTGCAAATTATCATCATACTCTCAAACCGGGAGACCCGGGATTACGCGGTCTGTTCCTACAAGTTACATTGGTCTCGTGCGAGGTGTTCGTGCCTCCTACGGGGTCGTTTGGGGGCTGGTTTGGGTTTTCACCGTTTAACGGCATGTTTTTAACTCTAAGTGTGATTTTTGAAAATTATCGTCATACTCTCAAACCGAGAGACCCGGGACTACGCGGTCAGTTCCTATAAGTTACATTGGTCCCGTGCGAGGTGTTCGTGCCTCCTACGGGGTCGTTTGGGGGATGTTTTGGGTTTTCACACTTTGACGACATGTTTTTAACACTAAGTATTGATTTTTACAATTTACCGTCATACTCACAAACTGGGAGACTCGGGACTACGCAGTCAGTTCCAATAAGTTACATTGGTCCCGTGCGAGGTGTTCGTGCCTCCTACGGGGTCGTTTGGGGGCTGGTTTGTATTTTTCCACTTTAATGGCATGTTCTTAACTCTAAGTGTGATTTTTGCAAATTATCGTCATACTCTCAAACCGAGAGACCCGGGACTACGCGGTCAGTTCCTACAAGTTACATTGGCCCCGTGCGAGGTGTTCGTGCCTCCTATGGGGTCGTTATGCGGCTGGTTTGGGTTTTCACCCTTTTTAACATGTGTGATTTTTTCAAATTATCGTCATACTCTCAAATCGGGAGATCCGGGACTACGCGGTCAGTTCCAACAAGTTATATTGGTCCCGTGCGAGGTGTTCGTGCCCCCTACAGGGTCGTTTGGGGGGTGGTTTGGGTTTTTACCCTTTTTAAGTCTAAGTGTGATTTTTGCAAATTATCGTCATACTATCAAACCGGAAGACCCGAGATTATGTTGTCAGTTCCTGCAAGTTACATTGGTCCCGTGCGAGGTGTTCGTGCCTCCTACAGGGTCGTTTGGGGGCTGGTTTGGGTTTTCACCCTTTAACGATATGTTTTTAACTCTAAGTGTGATTTTTGCAAATTATCGTCAAACTCTCAAACCGGGAGACCCGGGACTACGCGGTCAGTTCCTACAAGTTACATTGGTCCCGTGCGAGGTGTTCGTGCCTCCTATGGGGTCATTATGGGGCTGGTTTGGGTTTTCACCCATTTTAACATGTGTGATTTTTTCAAATTATCGTCATACTCTCAAATCGGGAGATCCGTGACTACGCGGTCAGTTCCAACAAGTTATATTGGTCCCGTGCGAGGTGTTCGTGCCCCCTACGGGGTCGTTTGGGGGGTGGTTTGGGTTTTTACCCTTTTTAAGTCTAAGTGTGATTTTTGCAAATTATCGTCATACTCTCAAACCGGGAGACCCGAGATTATGCGGTCAGTTCCTGCAAGTTACATTGGTCCCGTGCGAGGTGTTCGTGCCTCCTACGGAGTCGTTTGGGGGCTGGATTGGGTTTTCACCCTTTAACGATATGTTTTTAACTCTAAGTGTGATTTTCGCAAATTATCGTCAAACTCTCAAACCGGGAGACCCGGGACTACGCGGTCAGTTCCTAAGAGTTACATTGGTTCCGTGCGAGGTGTTCGTGCCTCCTATGGTGTCGTTTGGGGTCTGATTTGGGTTTTCACCCTTTTTAGCATGTGTGATTTTTTCAAATTATCTTCATACTCTCAAACCGGGAGATCCGAGACTACGCGGTCCGTTCCTACAAGTTATATTGGTCCCGTGCGAGGTGTTCGTGCCCCCTACGGGGTCATTTGGGGGGTGGTTTGGGTTTTTACCGTTTTTAAGTCTAAGTGCGATTTTTGCAACTTATCGTCATACTCTCAAACCGGGAGACCCGAGATAATGCGGTCAGTTCCTGACAGTTACATTGGTCCAGTGCGAGGTGTTCGTGCCTCCTACGGGGTCGTTTGGGGGCTGGATTGGGTTTTCACCCTTTAACGATATGTTTTTAACTCTAAGTGTGATTTTCGTAAATTATCGTCAAACTCTCAAACTGGGAAACCCGGGACTACGCGGTCAGTTCCTACAAGTTACATTGGTTCCGTGCGAGGTGTTCGTGCCTCCTATGGGGTCGTTTGGGGGGTGGTTTGGGTTTTCACCCTTTAATGGCTTGTTTTTAAGTTTAAGTGTGATTTTTGCAAATTATCTTCATACTCTTAAACCGGGAGATCCGAGACTACGCGGTCCGTTCCAACAAGTTACATTGGTCCCGTGCGAGGTGTTCGTGCCCCCTACGGGGCCGTTTGGGGGTGGTTTGGGTTTTCACCCTTTAACGGCTTGTTTTTAAGTTTAAGTGTTGATTTTTTGAAATTATTGTCATTTTCTCAAACCGGGAGTCCCAGGACTACGCGGTAGGTTCCTACAAGTTACATTGATCCCGTGCGAGCTGTTCGTGCCTCCTATGGGGTCGTTTGGGGGGTGGATTGGGTTTTCACCCTTTAATGGCTTGTTTTTAAGTTTAAGTGTGATTTTTGCAAATTATCTTCATACTCTCAAACCTGGAGACCCGGGACTATGCGATCAGTTCCAACAAGTTACATTGGTCCGTGCGAGGTGGTCGTGCCCCCTACGGGGTCGTTTGGGGTGTGGTTTGGGTTTTTACCCTTTTTAAGTCTAAGTGTGATTTTTGCAAATTATCGTCATACTCTCAAATCGGGAGACCCTAGATTACGCGGTCAGTTCCTACAAGTTACATTGGTCCCGTGCAAGGTGTTCGTGCCTCCTACGGGGTCGTTCGGGGGCTCGTTTGGATTTTCAGCCTTTAACGGCATGATTTTAACTCTAAGTGTGATTTTTGCAAATTATCATCATACTCTGAAATCGGGAGTCTCGGGACTACGAGGTTAGTTCCTACAAGTTACATTGGTCCCGTGCGAGGTGTTCGTGCGTCCTTCGAGGTCGTTTGGGGGATGGTTTGGTTTTCACCCTTTGACGGCATGTTTTTGACTCTAAGTGTTGATTTTTTCAAATTACCGTCATACTCACAAACCGGGAGACCCGGGACTACGCGATCAGTTCCTACAAGTTACATTGGTCCCGTGCGAGGTGTTCGAGCCTCCTACGGGGTCGTTTGGGAACTGGTTTGTGTTTTCACCCTTTAACGACATGTTTTTAAATCTAAGTGTGATTTTCGCAAATTATCGTCAAACTCTCAAACCGGGAGACCCGGGACTACGCGGTCAGTTCCTACAAGTTACATTGGTTCCGTGCGAGGTGATCGTGCCTCCTATGGTGTCGTTTGGGGGCTAGTTTGGGTTTTCACCCTTTTTTACAAGTGTGATTTTTTCAAATTATCGTCATACTCTCAAACCGGGAGATCCGAGACTACGCGGTCTGTTCCAACAAGTTACATTGGTCCCGTGCGAGGTGTTCGTGCCCCCTACGGGGCCGTTTGGGGGTGGTTTGGGTTTTCACCCTTTAACGGCTTGTTTTTAAGTTTAAGTGTTGATTTTTGGAAATTATTATCATTTTCTCAAACCGAGAGACCCGGGACTACGCGGTAGGTTCCTACAAGTTACATTTATCCCGTGCGAGGTGTTCGTGCCTCCTATGGGGTCGTTTGGGGGGTGGTTTGGGTTTTCACCCTTTAATAGCTTGTTTTTAAGTTTAAGTGTGATTTTTGCAAATTATCTTCATACTCTCAAACTTAGAGACCCGGGACTAGGCGATCAGTTCCAACAAGTTACATTGGTTCGTGTGAGGTGTTCGTGCCCCCTACGGGGTCGTTTGGGGTGTGGTTTGAGTTTTTACCCTTTTTAAGTCTAAGTGCGATTTTTGCAAATTATCGTCATACTCTCAAACCGGGAGACCCGAGATTACGCGGTCAGTTCCTACAAGTTACATTGGTCCCGTGCAAGGTGTTCGTGCCTCCTACGGGGTCGTTTGGGGGCTGGTTTGGATTTTCACCCTTTAACGGCATGATTTTAACTCTAAGTGTGATTTTTGAAAATTATCGTCATACTCTCAAACTGGGAGACCCGAGACTACGAGGTTAGTTCCTACAAGTTACATTGGTCCCGTGCGAGGTGTTCGTGCATCCTACGGGGTCGTTTGGGGGATGGTTTGGTTTTCACCCTTTGACGGCATGTTTTTAACTCTAAGTGTCGATTTTTGCAAATTACCATCATACTCACAAATCGGGAGACCCGGCACTACGCGATCAGTTCCTACAAGTTACATTGGTCCCGTGCGAGGTGTTCGTGCCTCCTACGGGGTCGTTTGGGGACTGGTTTGTGTTTTCACCCTTTAACGACATGTTTTTAACTCTAAGTGTGATTTTGGCAAATTATCGTCATATTCTCAAACCGGGAGACCCGGGACTACGCGGTCAGTTCCAACAAGTTATATTGGTCCCGTGCGAGGTGATCGTGCCCCCTACAGGTCGTTTGGGGGGTGGTTTGGGTTTTCGCCCTTTAATGGCTTATTATTAAGTTTAAGTGTTGATTTTTGCAAATTATCGTCATATTCTCAAACCGGGAGACCCGGGAATACGCGATCAGTTCCAACAGGTTACATTGGTCACGTACGAGGTGTTCGTGCTCCCTACGGGGTCGTTTGGGGGGTGGTTTGGGTTTTCATCCTTTAACGACTTGTTTTTAAGTTTAAGTGTTGATTTTTGCAAATTATCGTCATACTATCAAACCGGGAGACCCGGGATTACGCGGTCTATTCCTACAAGTTACATTGGTCCCGTGCGAGGTGTTCGTGCATCCTACGGGGTCGTTTGGGGGCTATTTTCGGTTTTCACCGTTTAACGGCATGTTTTTAACTCTAAGTGTTGATTTTTGTAAATTACCGTCATACTCACAAATCGAGAGACCCGGGACTACGCGCTCAGTTCCTACAAGTTACATTGGTCCCGTGCGAGGTGTTCGTGCCTCCTACGGGGTCGTTTGGGGACTGGTTTGTGTTTTCACCCTTTAACGACATGTTTTTAAATCTAACTGTGATTTTTGCAAATTATCGTCATATTCTCAAACCGGGAGACCCGGGACGATGCGGTCAGTTCCAACAAGTTACATTGGTCCCGTACGAGGTGGTCGTGCCCCCTACAGGTTGTTTGGGGGGTGGTTTGGGTTTTCGCCCTTTAATGACTTATTTTTAAGTTTAAGTGTTGATTTTTGCAAATTATCGTCATATTCTTAAACCGGGAGATCCGGGACTATGCGATCAGTTCCAACAGGTTACATTGGTCACGTGCGAGGTGTTCGTGCCCCCTACGTGGTCGTTTGGGGGGTGGTTTGGGTTTTCATCCTTTAACGACTTGTTTTTAAGTTTAAGTGTTGATTTTTGCAAATTATCATCATACTCTCAAACCGGAAGACCCGGGATTACGCGGTCTGTTCCTACAAGTTACATTGGTCTCGTGCGAGGTGTTCGTGCCTCCTACGGGGTCGTTTGGGGGCTGGTTTGGGTTTTCACCGTTTAACGGCATGTTTTTAACTCTAAGTGTGATTTTTGAAAATTATCGTCATACTCTCAAACCGAGAGACCCGGGACTACGCGGTCAGTTCCTATAAGTTACATTGGTCCCGTGCGAGGTGTTCGTGCCTCCTACGGGGTCGTTTGGGGGATGCTTTGGGTTTTCACACTTTGACGACATGTTTTTAACACTAAGTATTGATTTTTACAATTTACCGTCATACTCACAAACTGGGAGACTCGGGACTACGCAGTCAGTTCCAATAAGTTACATTGGTCCCGTGCGAGGTGTTCGTGCCTCCTACGGGGTCGTTTGGGTGCTGGTTTGTATTTTTCCACTTTAATGGCATGTTTTTAACTCTAAGTGTGATTTTTGCAAATTATCGTCATACTCTCAAATCGAGAGACCCGGGACTACGCGGTCAGTTCCTACAAGTTACATTGGCCCCGTGCGAGGTGTTCGTGCCTCTTATGGGGTCGTTATGCGGCTGGTTTGGGTTTTCACCCTTTTTAACATGTGTGATTTTTTCAAATTATCGTCATACTCTCAAATCGGGAGATCCGGGACTACGCGGTCAGTTCCAACAAGTTATATTGGTCCCGTGCGAGGTGTTCGTGCCCCCTACGGGGTCGTTTGGGGGGTGGTTTGGGTTTTTACCCTTTTTAAGTCTAAGTGTGATTTTTGCAAATTATCATCATACTATCAAACCGGGAGACCCGAGATTATGTTGTCAGTTCCTGCAAGTTACATTGGTCCCGTGCGAGGTGTTCGTGCCTCCTACTGGGTCATTTGGGGGCTGGTTTGGGTTTTCACCCTTTAACGATATGTTTTTAACTCTAAGTGTGATTTTTGCAAATTATCGTCAAACTCTCAAACCGGGAGACCCGGGACTACGCGGTCAGTTCCTACAAGTTACATTGGTCCCGTGCGAGGTGTTCGTGCCTCCTATGGGGTCATTATGGGGCTGGTTTGGGTTTTCACCCTTTTTAACATGTGTGATTTTTTCAAATTATCGTCATACTCTCAAATCGAGAGATCCGTGACTACGCGGGCAGTTCCAACAAGTTATATTGGTCCCGTGCGAGGTGTTCGTGCCCCCTACGGGGTCGTTTGGGGGGTGGTTTGGGTTTTTACCCTTTTTAAGTCTAAGTGTGATTTTTGCAAATTATCGTCATACTCTCAAACCGGGAGACCCGAGATTATGCGGTCAGTTCCTGCAAGTTACATTGGTCCCGTGCGAGGTGTTCGTGCCTCCTACGGGGTCGTTTGGGGGCTGGATTGGGTTTTCACCCTTTAACGATATGTTTTTAACTCTAAGTGTGATTTTCGCAAATTATCGTCAAACTCTCAAACCGGGAGACCCGGGACTACGCGGTCAGTTCCTACAAGTTACATTGGTTTCGTGCGAGGTGTTCGTGCCTCCTATGGTGTCGTTTGGGGTCTGATTTGGGTTTTCACCCTTTTTAGCAAGTGTGATTTTTTCAAATTATCGTCATACTCTCAAACCGGGAGATCCGAGACTACGCGGTCCGTTCCTACAAGTTATATTGGTCCCGTGCGAGGTGTTCGTGCCCCCTACGGGGTCGTTTGGGGGGTGGTTTGGGTTTTTACCCTTTTTAAGTCTAAGTGCGATTTTTGCAACTTATCGTCATACTCTCAAACCGGGAGACCCGAGATAATGCGGTCAGTTCCTGCAAGTTACATTGGTCCCGTGCGAGGTGTTCGTGCCTCCTACGGGGTCGTTTGGGGGCTGGATTGGGTTTTCACCCTTTAACGATATGTTTTTAACTCTAAGTGTGATTTTCGCAAATTATCGTCAAACTCTCAAACTGGGAGACCCGGGACTACGCGGTCAGTTCCTACAAGTTACATTGGTTCCGTGCGAGGTGTTCGTGCCTCCTATGGGGTCGTTTGGGGGGTGGTTTGGGTTTTCACCCTTTAATGGCTTGTTTTTAAGTTTAAGTGTGATTTTTGCAAATTATCTTCATACTCTTAAACCGAGAGATCCGAGACTACGCGGTCCGTTCCAACAAGTTACATTGGTCTCGTGCGAGGTGTTCGTGCCCCCTACGGGGCCATTTGGGGGTGGTTTGGGTTTTCACCCTTTAACGTCTTGTTTTTAAGTTTAAGTGTTGATTTTTTGAAATTATTGTCATTTTCTCAAACCGGGAGTCCCAGGACTACGCGGTAGGTTCCTACAAGTTACATTGATCCCGTGCGAGGTGTTCGTGCCTCCTATGGGGTCGTTTGGGGGGTGGATTGGGTTTTCACCCTTTAATGGCTTGTTTTTAAGTTTAAGTGTGATTTTTGCAAATTATCTTCATACTCTCAAACCTGGAGACCCGGGACTACGCGATCAGTTCCAACAAGTTACATTGGTCCGTGCGAGGTGGTCGTGCCCCCTACGGGGTCGTTTGGGGTGTGGTTTGGGTTTTTACCCTTTTTAAGTCTAAGTGTGATTTTTGCAAATTATCGTCATACTCTCAAATCGGGAGACCCTAGATTACGCGGTCAGTTCCTACAAGTTACATTGGTCCCGTGCAAGGTGTTCGTGCCTCCTACGGGGTCGTTTGGGGGCTCGTTTGGATTTTCAGCCTTTAACGGCATGATTTTAACTCTAAGTGTGATTTTTGCAAATTATCATCATACTCTGAAATCGGGAGTCTCGGGACTACGAGGTTAGTTCCTACAAGTTACATTGGTCCCGTGCGAGGTGTTCGTGCGTCCTTCGAGGTCGTTTGGGGGATGGTTTGGTTTTCACCCTTTGACGGCATGTTTTTAACTCTAAGTGTTGATTTTTTCAAATTACCCTCATACTCACAAACCGGGAGACCCGGGACTACGCGATCAGTTCCTACAAGTTACATTGGTCCCGTGCGAGGTGTTCGAGCCTCCTACGGGGTCGTTTGGGGACTGGTTTGTGTTTTCACCCTTTAACGACATGTTTTTAACTCTAAGTGTGATTTTTGCAAATTATCGTCATATTCTCAAACCGGGAGACCCGGGACTACGCGATCAGTTCCAACAAGTTACATTGGTCCCGTGCGAGGTGTTCGTGCCCCCTACAGGTCGTTTGGGGGGTGGTTTGGGTTTTTGCCATTTAACGTCTTATTTTTAAGTTCAAGTGTTGATTTTTGCAAATTATCGTCATATTCACAAATCGGGAGATCCGGGACTACGCGATCAGTTCGAACCAGTTACATTGGTCACGTGCGAGGTGGTCATGCCCCCTACGGGGTCGATTGGTGGGTGGTTTGGGTTTTCATCCTTTAACGACTTATTTTTAAGTTTAAATGTTGATTTTTGCAAATTGTCATCATACTGTCAAACTGGGAGACCCGGAATTACGCGGTCAGTTCCTACAAGTTACATTGGTCCCGTGCGAGGTGTTCGTGCCTCCTACGGGGTCGTTTGGGGGCTGGTTTGGGTTTTCACCGTTTAACGGCATGTTTTTAACTCTAAGTGTGATTTTTGAAAATTATCGTCATACTCTCAAACCGAGAGACCCGGGACTACGCGGTCAATTCCTACAAGTTACATTGGTCCCGTGCGAGGTGTTCGTGCCTCCTACGGGGTCGTTTGGGGGATGGTTTGGGTTTTCACACTTTGACGACATGTTTTTAACTCTAAGTATTGTTTTTTGGAAATTATCGTCATACTCACAAGTTGGGAGACCCGGGACTACGCGGTCAGTTCCTATAAGTTACATTGGTCCCGTGCGAGGTGTTCGTGCCTCCTACGGGGTCGTTTGGGGGCTGGTTTGTATTTTTCCCCTTTAACGGCATGTTTTTAACCCTAAGTGTGATTTTTGCAAATTATCGTCATACTCTCAAACCGGGAGACCCGGGACTACGCGGTCAGTTCCTACAAGTTACATTGGTCCCGTGCGAGGTGTTCGTGCCTCCTACGGGGTCGATTGGGGGCCGGTTTGGGTTTTCAGCCTTTAACGGCCCATTTTTAATTCTAAGTGTGATTTTTGCAAATTATCATCATATACTCAAACCGGGAGACCCGGGACTACGCGGTCAGTTCCAACAAGTTACATTGGTCCCGTGCGAGGTGTTCGTGCCTCCTATGGGGTCGTTTGGGGGCTGGTTTGGGTTTTCACCCTTTTTTAACATGTGTGATTTTTTTGAAATTATCGTCATACTCTCAAATCGGGAGATCTGGGACTATGCGATCAGTTCCAACAAGTTACATTGGTCCCGTGCGAGGTGTTCGTGCCCCTTACGGGGTCGTTTGGGGGGTGGTTTGGGTTTTCACCCTTTAACGACTTGTTTTTAAGTTTAAGTTTTGATTTTTGTAAATTATCGTCATACTTTCAAACCGGGAGACCCAGGACTACGCGGTCAGTTCCTACAAGTTACATTGGTCCCGTGCGAGGTGTTCGTGCCTCCTATGGGGTCGTTTGGGGGCTGGTTTGGGTTTTCACTCTTTAATGGCTTGTTTTTAAGTTTAAGTGTTGATTTTTACAAATTATCGTCATATTCTCAAACCGGGAGACTCGGGACTACGCGGTCAGTTCCAACAAGTTACATTGGTCCCGTGCAATGTGTTCGTGCCTCCTATGGGGTCGTTTGGGGACTGGTTTGTGTTTTCACCCTTTAACGACATGTTTTTAACTCTAAGTGTGATTTTTGGAAATTATTGTCATTTTCTCAAACCGGGAGACCCGGGACTACGCTATCAGTTCCAACAAGTTACATTGGTCCCGTGTGAGGTGTTCATGCCCCTTACGGGTCGTTTGGGGAGTGGTTTGGGTTTTCACCTGTAACGGCTTATTTTTAAGTTTAAGTGTTCATTTTTGCAAATTTTCGTCATATTCTCAAACCGGGAGACCCGGGACTACGTGGTCAGTTCCAACAAGTTATATTGGTCCCGTGCGAGGTGTTCGTGCCCCCTACGGGGCCGTTTGGGGGTCGTTTGGGTTTTCACCCTTTAACGACTTGTTTTTAAGTTTAAGTGCTAATTTTTGCAAATTATCGTCATATTCTCAAACCGGGAGACCCGGGAATACGCTGTCAGTTCCTACAAGTTACATTGGTCCCGTGCGAGGTGTCCGTGCCTTTTACGGGGTCGTTTGGGGGGTGGTTTGTGTTTTCACCCTTTAATGGCTTGTTTTTAAGTTTAAGTGTTAATTTTTTCAAATTATCATCCTATTCTCAAACCGGGAGACCCGGGACTACACGGTCAGTTCCAAAAATTTACGTTGGTCCCGTGCGAGTTGTGCGTGCCTCCTATATCGTCTTATTCTCTAACGGTACATTTTTAATTGATTTAGAACGTTTATGGTTTTTAGAAAATTTTGACATAGTTTCATTTTTTTATTCGTTAAATCCAACATGTTTTAACATTTAAAATAAACTCAACAGCAACAGCAAATTCCAAAACCAAACCACCAGCAAGTCCCTTCCACCAATTTAACTAAATAATCTCATAAAGTAAGCCATGAAGTGATTTTCAAACTTTAAAAGGAATGATCAGATATAGAATTCAAAAGACAAACTATAAATGTTGAGTAGAAATAATTCATTGCATTTTAAAAGGTTAATAAATGGGTTCTAAATAATAGTTACCTGTAGAAACTTGATTAAGATTGGATGGAACTGGCCTGAGTTGAACATTTGTAAAAAAAAACCAAACAAATCACTGGCAGCCTATGCTGGCCTTTTGATTTCCAAACCTCCCCAATACCTGCATTCAATTCCCACCCAGCACTGGATCAAACTCTTTAATATTACAGTACCCATATATGATTATACACACATGTGTGTGAAATTGATAACATGTCCCTTTTATGAGTATAATTGGGTATCATTATGTGCCATTAATACACGCGTTATATTGTACTTTATTATATGGATATGTATGGATATTAATTAACACATTTGTGCATATAGTGAATAATCTACCTTTGATTGTGCTTAAGATGTATTGAATTGATCTAGAGATCAAAGATTGTGATGGAAGATGATCATGGTTAATCTTTTTAAGCTTAATCTAGATGTTTTAAAATTATCGTCATATTCTCAAAGAGGTAGAAAACTACACGAAACACCGAGTATAATAACATTGATATGGCGAAAGAAAAAGGGCATAGAATAATAGTGATTGTAGTAGTAGTAGTAGTAGTAGTAGTAGTAGTAGTAGTAGTAGTAGTAGTAGTAGTAGTAGTAGTAGTAGTAGTAGTAGTAGTAGTAGTGCTCACCTAGATTCAACTAGACAATCACAAAAATCAAAACCCATTTACAACACTAAAGTGCTCACCTAGATTCATCAGTTTAAATGTGATCTAATATTTCCAATCATCAATCCCTGTAATCGTCAATGCCTTATCAATAATACCCATCCGGTGCTCTTGTTAAGCCAAATTTCCTAAACACCCACAAAATCATAGATACATACAAATTCAATAGCATTTCAGAAGTTAATTTTTAAGATTATCCCAAATTGACGAATCCAAACCATATCCGAGTCTAAAATTTGATTGTGCCCAACGTACCAATTAGAGAAGCCTTCGCATACTCCATGTTTAGCCAAAACTCCAAGTGTAGCAAGCATCTTCCTCTTATGATTTCTCTAATAGTCCCTGTTTAGCCAAACCCAATCAAATTCAAAAGTTAATCATCAATTCAGGTGTGAAATAAAACAGTATTTTGCAATTGATGTATCAAAAGTTAATCATCAATTCAAGTATTTGCAATTGATGGACATTTTGTTATTCAATATACAAAATTTTGATACATCATTTTCCAATAACTAAACGGAGTTGAATGATAGCATCTTACATAGAGATACAAATGACTATAAGAACAGTATTGAATCATAGATACATGTAACTGTTTCTACGATAGAGCCAACTTCATTACGAAGAATAAATAATTCTTTTGAAATGGATGACTAATTCAGCACAAGTGATTTGCCTAATCCGATTCGAACATCAAAAGACTCTTCACATGGTCACCCCTTATTTCCATCACCTTTGAGCATCTTTAAAGTTAAGAAAATATTATAAAACCAAATAAATACATACACAGATGATACATAAATTTAGACTTTCATACTTTTTTAGGTTAAAACATATAAGATGTGCAAAACATACCTTTTTTTCACAAAAAATAATTGAACTATTTAAATTCTTAGAATAATGCTCTCAAAACTTCAAAATTTTAGAAGCAATTTCACTAGATTCAATTAAACACCCCTAATTCATAAAACTCTAGCTTATCAGTATACACACACACACACGTATAATCCAACATATTAAATAAAAAAACACAACAATTCATAAAACTCTAGCTTATCAATGCTTATTTTATACACGAATTTGAAAAGAAAAAAGAGGCATTGAAATGGAAGGGCATATTTTTACCTTAACCTCATTCTTGGACAAAATTGGCCCAGCCTTATCTCACCTTCTTCCATGTCCGTTTCTTTCCTCGTCATTTCCTCTTCCACTTCATTTCCAATTTTTCTTCCCTCGTCACCATCATCATCATAACTACTATGACATTCAAACAATTTATTATTTCACATTATACGCAAGGAGTGACTTGGGATTTTTCGACGTAAATTGTAATTTTTTTTATAGTTTAAATAGCCATTTGTATTTCATTCACATTGGAATTTCTTATCCCATAAATTTTCCAGCATCAGAAAAGGTAGAATTTAATTCCCAATTATCATTAGCACGAGTCTTCAACTTTTCCATTAAAGTTTTCGTATGTTAAATTTAAGTTAATAGAGGTTCAACATAAATTCCAAACAAATCCATAAAAATTTACCTTAGTACCTCCGTCGATAATGATGGGATGATCGCAGAGGTAAAGATACAACTCTTTCTTTGACCCAAACACTAGCGGGCAATCATCTTGATCCGAACGACCAATCATCTCCTGATAATCAGACGACAAAAATCTCTCCCCAACAGCGTCAGATTCCTCCCCCGACCGAAAAGTAGACGCTACAAGAGACAGGCGACACGCATCCCTAGGACTCGTAAGAGGCACTGCAGAGGCGTACCACTTCGAGGTCGGGGTCGAATATCCATTGATGGCGGACAGAGGCGGGGATGTAGAGAGGTTATACGATGTAAGCTTTGTGGTTGTGGGTGGGTTGGTCCCAGGAAGAATCGGGCTGAGAAAAACTAGGGGATTTCTTGAACGTGAGAGAGAGAGAGAGAGAGAGAGAGGGAGAGGATAGAGAGCGAGAGACCAAAAATAATCGAGGGAGGTAATTTTTTTTTAGGATATTTATATTTTAGCAAAGTGTTCTAAATTTTGGCACACTTTTAAACGGTGCCAAAATTTGGCACTGCTTAAAAGTGTGCCAGATTATCATTAAACCGTGCCAAAATTTGGCACAGTTTTAAACTGTGCCAGATTTTTAACATCAAGGTGTGCCAAATTGGTGTTTTCGGTGTAGTGGACTACGCGGTCAGTTCCAACAAGTTACATTGGTCCCGTGCGATGTGTTCGTTCCCCCTACGGGGTCGTTTGATGGGTGGTTTTCACCCTTTAACGACATGTTTTTAAGTTTAAGTGTTGATTTTTGCAAATTATCGTCCTATTCACAAACCGGGAGACCCGAGACTACGCTGTCAGTTCCTACAAGTTACATTGGTTCCGTGCTAGGTGTTCATGTCTCCTACGGGGTCGATTGGGGTCCGGTATGGGTTTTCAGCCTTTAACGAACTAAATTTAACTCTAAGTGTGATTTTTGCAAATTATCATCATACTCTCAAACCGGGAGACCCGCGACTACGCGGTCAGTTCCAATAAGTTACATTGGTCCCGTGCGAGGTGTTCGTGCCCCCTACCGGGTCGTTTGGTGGGTGGTTTGGGTTTTCACCCTATAACGACATGTTTTTAAGTTTAAGTGTTGATTTTTGCAAATTATCGTCCTATTCACAAACCGGGAGACCCGGGACTACGCTGTCAGTTCCTACAAGTTGCATTGGTCCCGTGCGAGGTGTTCGTGCCTCCTACGGGGTCGATTGGGGGCCGGTTTGGGTTTTAACCCTTTAACGGCCTGTTTTTAACTCTAAGTGTGATTTTTGCAAATTATCATCATACTCTCAAACCGGGAGACCTGGGACTACGCGGTCAGTTCCTACAAGTTACATTGGTCCCGTGCGAGGTGTTCGTGCCTCCTACGGGGTCGTTTGGTGGGTGGTTTGGATTTTCACCCTTTAACGACATGTTTTTAAGTTTAAGTGCTGATTTTTTCAAATAATCATCCTATTCACAAACCGGGAGACTCGGGACTACACTGTCAGTTCCTACAAGTTACATTGATCCCGTGGGAGGTGTTCGTGCCTCCTACGGGGTCGATTGGATGCCGATTTGGGTTTTCACCCTTTACCGGCCTATTTTTAACTCTAAGTGTGATTTTTGCAAATTATCGTCATACTCTCAAACCGGGAGACGCAGGACTACGCGGTCAGTTCCAACAAGTTACATTGGTCCCGTGCGAGGTGTTCGGGCCCCCTACGGGGTCGTTTGGTGGGTGGTTTCGATTTTCACCCTTTAATGACATGTTTTTAAGTTTAAGTTCTGATTTTTGCAAATTATCGTCCTATTCACAAACCGGGAGACTCAGGACTACGCTGTCAGTTCTTACAAGTTACATTGGTCCCGTGCGAGGTGTTCGTGCCTCCTACATTGGGGGCCGGTTTGGGTTCTCAGCCGTTAACGGCTTTTTTTTAACACTAAGTGTGATTTTCACAAATTATCGTCATACTCTCAATCTGGGAGACCCGGGACTATGCGGTCAGTTCCAACAAGTTACATTGGTCTCGTGCGACGTGTTCGTGCCTCCTTTAGGGTCGTTTGTGGGCTGGTTTGGGTTTTCACCCTTTAACGTCATATTTTTAAGTTTAAGCGTTGATTTTGGCAAATTATTGTCTTATTCACAAATCGGGACACTCGGGACTACGCTGTCAGTTCCGACAAGTTACATTGGTCCCGTGCGAGATGTTCGTTCCTCCTGAGGGGGTTGATTGGGGGCCGGTTTGGGTTTTCACCGTTTAACGGCATGTTTTTAACTCTAAGTGTGATTTTTACAAATTATCGTCATACTCTCAAATCGGGAGACCCGGGTGTACGCGGTGAGTTCCTGCAAGTTACATTGGTCCCGTGCGAGGTGTTCGTGCCTCCTACGGGGTCGTTTGGGGGCCGGTTTCGGTTTTCACCCTTTAACGGCATGTTTTTAACTAAGTGTAATTTTTACAAATTATAGTCATACAATCAAACCGGGAGACCCGGGACTATGCGGTCAGTTCCTACAAGTTACATTGGTCCCGTGCGAGGTGTTCTGCCTCCTACGGGGTCGTTTGGGGGATGGTTTGGGTTTTCATCCTTTAACGGCATGTTTTTTAGTTTAAGTGTTGATTTTTTCAATTTATGGTCCTATTCACTAATCGGGAGACCCTAGCTATCAGTTCCTCCAAGTTACATTAGTCCCGTGGGAGGTGTTCGTGCCTCCTACGGGGTCGATTGGGGGCCGGTTTGGATTTTCACCCTTTCACGGCCTGTTTTTAACTCCAAATGTGATTTTTGCACATTATTGCCATACTCTTAAACCGGGAGACCCGAGACTCCGTGGTCAGTTCCAACAAGTTAGATTGGTCCCGTGCGAGCTATTCATGCCCCCTACGGGATCGTTTGGTGGGTGGTTTGGGTTTTCACCCTTTAACGGTATGTTTTTAAGTTTAAGTGTTGATTTTTACAAATTATCGTCCTATTCACAAACCGGGAGACCCGGGACTACGCTGTCAGTTCCTACAAGTTACATTGGTCCCGTGGGAGGTGTTCATGCGTCCTACGGGGTCGTTTGGGGGTTGGTTTGGGTTTTCACCCTTTGACGGCTTGTTTTTAAGTCTTAGTGTGATTTTTGCAAATTATCATCATATTCTCAAACCGGGAGACCTGAGACTACGCGGTCAGTTCCAACAAGTTACATTGGTCCCGTGCGAGGTGTTCGTGCCCCCTACGGGGTCGTTTGATTGGTGGTTTGGGTTTTAACCCTTTAACGGCATGTTTTTAAGTTTAAGTGTTGATTTTTGCAAATTATCTTCCTATTCACTAACCGGGAGACTCGGGACTACACTGTCAGTTCCTAAAAGTTTCATTAGTCCCGTGCGAGGAGTTCGTGCCTCCTACGGGGTCGATTGGGGGCCAGTTTGGGTTGTCTCCCTTTAACGACCTGTTTTTAACTCTAAGTTTGATTTTTATAAATTATCGTAATACTCTCAAACCGGGAGACCCGGGACTACGCGGTCAGTTCCAACAAGTTAAATTAGTCCCGTGCGAGGTGTTTGTGCTCCCTACGGGGTCGTTTGGTGGGTGGTCTGGGTTTTCACCCTTTAACGGCATGTTTTTAAGTTTAAGTGTTGATTTTTGCAAATTATCATCCTATTCACAAACCGGGAGACCCGGGACTACGCTGTCAGTTCCTACAAGTTACTTTGGTCCCGTGCGAAGTGTTCGTGGCTCCTACGGGGTCGATTGGGGGACGGTTTGGGTTTTCACCCTTTAACGGCATGTTTTTAACTCTAAGTGTGATTTTTGCAAATTATCGTCATAATCTCAAACCAGGAGACTCGGGAGTACGCGGTCAGTTCCTGCAAGTTACATTGGTCCCGTGCGAGGTGTTCGTGCCTCCTACGGGGTCGTTTGGGGGCCGGTTTGAGTTTTCACCCTTTAACGGCATGGTTTTAACTAAGTGTTATTTTTACAAATTATCATCATACCCTCAAACCGGGAGACCCGGGACTATGCGATCAGTTCCTACAAGTTACATTGGTCCCGTGCGAGGTGTTCGTGCCTCCTATGGGGTTGTTTGGGGGTGGTTTGGGTTTTCACCCTTTAACGACATGTTTTTAAGTTTAAGTTTTGATTTTTTCAAATTATAGTCCTATTCACAAACCGGGAGACCCTTCTGGACTACGCTATCAGTTCCTCTAAGTTACATTGGTCCCGTGGGAGGTGTTCGTGCCTCCTACGGGGTCGATTGGGGGCCGGTTTGGGTTTTCACCCTTTCACGACCTGTTTTTAACTCGAAGTGTGATTTTTGTAAATTATCGCCATACTCTCAAACAGGGAGATCTGGGACTATGCGGTCAGTTCCAACAAGTTAGATTGGTCCCGTGCGAGGTTTTCGTGCCCCCTACGGGGTCATTTGGTGGGTGGTTTGGGTTTTCACCCTTTAACGACATGTTTTTAAGTTTAAGTGTTGATTTTTGCAAATTATCGTCCCATTCACAAATCGGGAGACCCGGGACTACGTCGTCAGTTCCTACAAGTTACATTGGTCCCGTGCGAGGTGTTCGTACCTCGTACAGGGTCGATTGGGTGCCGATTTGGGTGTTCAGCCTTTAACGGCCCGTTTTTAATTCTAAGTGTGATTTTTGCAAATTATCGTCATACTCTCAAATCGGGAGATCCGGGACTACGCGGTCAGTTCCTACAAGTTACATTGGTCCCGTGCGAGGTGTTCGTGCCTCCTACGGGGTCGTGTGCGTGCCGGTTTGGGTTTTCACCCTATAACGGCATGTTTTTAACTAAGTGTGATTTTTACAAATTATCGTCATACTCTCAAACCGGGAGACCCGGGCTATGTGGTTAGTTCCTACAAGATACATTGGTCCGGTGCACGGTGTTCGTGCCTCCTACGGGGTCGTTTGGGGGCTGGTTTGGGTTTTCAGCCTTTAACGGCTTGTTTCTAACTCTAAGTGTGATTTTCACAAATTATCGTCATACTCTCAAATCGAGAGACCCGGGACTACGCGGTCAGTTCCAATAAGTTACATTGGTCCTGTGCGAGGTGTTCGTTCCCTCTACGGGGTCGTTTGTTGGGTGGTTTGGGTTTTCACCCTTTAACGACATATTTTTAAGTTTAAGCGTTGATTTTGGTAAATTATCGTCCTATTCACAAACTCAGAGACCCGGGACTACGCTGTTAGTTCCTACAAGTTACATTGGTCCCGTGCGAGGTGTTCGTGCCTCCTACGGGGCCGATTGGGGGCCGGTTTGGGTTTTCACCCTTTAACGGCCTATTTTTAACTCTAAGTGTGATTTTTGCAAATTATCGTCATACTCTCAAACCAGGAGACCCGGGACTACGGGGTCAGTTCCAACAAAATACATTGATCCCGTGCGAGGTGTTCGTGCCTCCTACGGGGTCGTTTGGGTTCTCTCCCATTAACGGTATGTTTTTAACTAAGTGTGATTTTTACAAATTATCATCATACTCTCAAATAGGGAGACCCGGGACTACGCGGTCAGTTCCTACAAGTTACATTGGTCTCGTGCGAGGTGTTCCTGCCTCCTTCGGAGTCGTTTGGGGGCTGGTTTGGGTTTTCACCCTTTAACAACATGTTTTTAAGTTGAAGTGTTGATTTTTGCAAATTATCATCCTATTAACAAATCAGGAGTCCCGGGACTACGCTATCAGTTCCTCCAAGTTACATTGGTACCGTGGGACGTGTTCGTGCCTCCTACAGGGTCGTTTGTGGGCCGGTTTGGGTTTTCACCCTTTAACGGCATGTTTTTAACTAAGTGTGATTTTTACAAATTATCGTCATACTCTCAAACTGGGAGACCCGAGACTATGCGGTTAGTTCCTACAAGTTACATTGGTCCCGTGCGAGGTGTTCGTGCCTCCTACGCGTTTGGGGGCTGATTTGGGTTTTCATCCTTTAACGTCATGTTTTTAAGTTTGAGTGTTGATTTTTGCAAATTATCATCCTATTCACAAATCGGGAGACCCGGGACTACGCTGTCAGTTTCTATAAGTTATATTGGTACTGTTCAAGGTGTTCGTGCCTCCTACGGGGTCTATTGGAGGCCGATTTGGGTTTTCACCCTTTAACGGCCTGTTTTTAACTCTAAGTGTGATTTTTGAAATTATAGTCATACTCTCAAATCGGGAGAATCGGGACTACGCGGTCAGTTCCTAGAAGTTACATTGGTCTCGTGCGAGGTATTCGTTCCTCCTTCGGGGTCGTTTGGAGGCTAGTTTGGGTTTTCACCCTTTAACGACATGTTTTTAAGTTGAAGTGTTGATTATTGAAAATTATCATCCTATTCACAAACCGGGAGACCCGGGACTACACTATCCGTTCCTCCAAGTTACATTGGTCCCGTGGGAGGTGTTCATGCCTCCTACAGGGTCGATTGTGGGCCGGTATGGGTTTTCACCCTTTAACGGCCTATTTTTAACTCTAAGTGTAATTTTTGCAAATTATCGCCATACTCTCAAACCAGGAGACCCGGGACTACGCTGTCAGTTCCAACAAGTTAGATAGGTCCCGTGCGAGGTGTTCGTGCCCCCTACGGGGTCGTTTGGAGGGTGGTTTGGGTTTTCACCCTTTAATGGCATGTTTTAAAGTTTAAGTGTTGATTTGAAAATTATTGTCCTATTCACATACCGGGAGACCCGGAACTACGCTGTCAGTTCCTACAAGTTACATTGGTCCCGTGCGAAGTGTTTGTGCCTCCTACGGGGTCGATTGGGGGCCGGTTTGGTTTTCAGCCTTTAACAACCTGTTTTTAACTCTAAGTGTGATTTTTGTAAATTATCATCATACTCTCAAACCGGGAGAATCGGGACTACGTGGTCAGTTCCAACAAGTTAGATTGGTCCCGTGCGAGGTGTTCGTTCCCCCTACGGGGTCGTTTGGAGGGTGGTTTGGGTTTCCACTCTTTAACGGCATGTTTTTAAGTTTAAGTGTTGATTTTTGCAAATTATCGTCCTATTCACAAACCGGGAGACCCGGGACTACGCCGTTAGTTCCTAAAAGTTACATTGGTCCCGTGCGAGGTGTTCGTGCCTCGTACAGGGTCGATTGGGGGTCGGTTTAGGTTTTCACCCTTTAACGTCCCGTTTTTTATTCTAAGTGTGATTTTTGCAAATTATCATCATACTCTCAAACCGGGAGACCCGGGACTATGCGGTCAGTTCCAACAAGTTACATTGGTCCCGTGCAAGGTTTTCGTGCCCCCTATGGGGTCGTTTGGTTGGTGGTTTTGGTTTTCACCCTTTAACGGCATGTTTTTAAGTTTAAGTGTTGATTTTTGCAAATTATCGTCCTATTCACAAATTGGCAGACCCGGGACTACGCTGTCAGTTCCTACAAGTTACATTGGTCCCGTGCGAGGTGTTCGTGCCTCCTACGGGGTCGATTGGGGTCCGGGTTGGGTTTTCACCCTTTAACGACCTGTTTTTAACTCTAAGTGTGATTTTTCCAAATTATCGTCATACTCTCAAACCGGGAGCCCCGGGTTACGCGGTTAGTTCCTACAAGTTACATTGGCCCCGTGCGCGGTGTTCGTGCCTCCTACGGGGTCGTTTGGGTGCTGGTTTGGGTTTTCACCCTTAAACGGCATGTTTTTATGTTTAAGTGTTGATTTTTTCAATTTATCATCCTATTCACAAATCGGGAGACCCGGGACTACGCTGTCAGTTCCTATAAGTTACATTGGTACCGTGCGAGGTGTTCGTGCCTCCTACGGGGTCGATTGGGGGCCGGTTTAGGTTTTCACCCTTTAACGGCCTGTTTTTAACTCTAAGTGTGATTTTTGCAAATTATTGTCATACTTTCAAACCGAGAGACCCGGGACTACGCGGTCAGTTCCAACAAGTTACATTGGTCCCGTGCGAGGTGTTCGTGCCTCCTACGGGGTCGTTTGGTGGCCGGTTTGGGTTCTCTGAAAGAGTTGGCGCTTGCGTTCAATTAAGAAATAATATAATAAATACCATTTTTAACCCAAATTAACC
Source organism: Sambucus nigra (assembly GCA_949130495.1). Classification (NCBI taxonomy): domain Eukaryota; kingdom Viridiplantae; phylum Streptophyta; class Magnoliopsida; order Dipsacales; family Adoxaceae; genus Sambucus; species Sambucus nigra. The sequence goes on from OX422212.1 coordinate 413,048,011, forward strand.
CTAAGCATGCAACTAGGTGTGATTGAAACAATATGAAATCATGCAATAAATATTCAACACACAAAGTTTAAGGAAAAATCCCCCACAGGGGCAAAACCATTTGTATATCACTATAATTTGTAAAAGACGGTTTACAATCGGATTACAATGAAATACAGGTTGACTAAGAATTACCCTCAGGTATCGGATTCTGTAGTCGCGGCTGGAATATCCCTTTCCAGTAGGGTTGGCGGCTGGAACTATCCCTGTCCAGTAGGACAGCAATGAAGAGGAAGAAGCGGTCCACTTCACAAGGTTTGAACAACAGCAATGGTGTTCTTGGGTTACCAAAAGTGACTCACAAATGTATGGAATTTGTGTGAATCAAAGGTATGAATCAATGGACTCAAATACCATGAAGACTTAAGAGTTATGGAACTCAGAAAATCGTGTGTAAGTCTTAAGAAAACCAACTCTCCGATCGTGGTATAAATAAGAATTCACTTGCCCTAAAAATCTGCTACACGATCTGGCAGAGTCTATTCTCGTCGGATCGGTCCGGTCTATTAGGCGGATCGGTCCGGTAAGCTCGGATCGGTTCTTTTTCTGAAATCGGATCCATCTGGTTGGCATCGGATCGGTTCGGCATTATAGCTTCATCGGTTCGCTATGGATCCGGGGTATACTGGCTTCACCTCAGCAAGCGGATCGGTCCGGTACCTTTAGGCGGATCGGTCCGGATGAACCGGATCGGTTCTTTTATCTGGACCGGATCGGTCCGGTCTGTTCCCTTGATTTCTTTTCTCCTTTTGATATTCGGATCCGTTGATGAGCATATGGACATGAATTTCTTCAACGGTGTTACGGCTAATGACATATACAAGTATGTTGGACAAAATGTCCTTACAAATCTCCCCCTATGTCTATGCCGAAACAAACATAAAAAATCCGAATTATCAAGTATGAACAATGCCTATACAAATCTACCCTTCCATGAACCCAAAACTGAAAGAGGTACAAATGATTAAGACTGCATCGTTTGTTCAGCAAATCTTCAGATCAGAAATCTCAACGCTTTTCTCATCAGGGTGTGCATCATGGGATTATCAAGGATGTACCTACACACATGAGACAAAGCAAATACCAAGTGACGTATCGAGTTTGAAATGAGATAAACATAAGCAATATATACCAGATTTATGATGAACCTCAAATTTCAAAACTCCCCCATAATTCATTCTCCCACTTTTTATGATGTCCCCAAATAGACAAATGAGAGAAATAAATTAAGCAATCAAGAACCGAGGTGACACAAGGCATAAAATCACACCATGAATGAACATAAAACAACCAAGTCGGTGATGGCGTAAATGAATGGGTGTAATCAAAATTCGATAGGAAAATCAATGCATACAAACATGACATATGTGCACGATGAATATTGGATATTCCTAACGAATGAACTCAAATGCTTCCTTTGGTGTAAAAGATTGGAAATATAAGATATTGACTATATCAAATCTACAAATCAAAGCTCAAAGTGATTTCTACACCAATAACGTCCAAAATGATTTTCATGCTTTTTCAGGACTTTCAAGGAAGTGCAAACCCGTTATCAATCTCCAACCAAACTCCCTCAGATTTATATTTTGAATAGAGGTATACTAAATTCTCAAACTTTGGAGAATTGATGGTGAAACCTACAATGGCCCATATTTGGCATGAATTGCTTTTTATTGCCTTTAAATTTTTTCGGGCTCTTTTAACCTCTTAGGACCTCGGATATTAAAATTCCTCCATTTTTTAGGTCCTTTTAATGGTGGCTTTTGCGCAAAGGATAAGAATCAACTTTCGCAGCCCCTCCCCGTTATGAAAATAATCACACAGTCTCACCAAAACGGTTTTTACATGCAATCCAATCTTGTCAAGTTTTATCGCATATTGTACATTGTATAGACAGAATTGAGATAGAAACACTCAAGCCAATATGTGATAGACAAGTGCAATAAGCAAATATAGCCGTGCATGTGTGCATTAAAGGATATAGGAGTCAAACATGTAGGAAGATATCACTAATTACATCTCAAGGACTCCAATCAATGTTAAGCACATGGATGAAATGATGTAGCGTCTCAAATCTCTACCAAACAGTCACATGGATATATGAAATGAAGGTGTGACTTGGCTATTTTAAATGCTCATCCATAAACGACAAATCTCTTTTTGAATTTTTCAAAAATTTTATCAAAACAAAAAACTTTTTGTGCTTTTTCTCAAAATTTTTCTAAAAAGAAAATCTTTTTGTTATTTTTCAAAAGAAATATAAAAAGAAACAAGAATAAAACAAAACTATACAACTAAGCAATGGTACATATAAACAGACTAGCAATAGGAAGCATATGATATGAACATGAAGAAGCATCCTATTCTAGACATAGACCAACCCCTCAGTCAACTGTGCAAATCCCTAAAGATTTCCTAAGACTCTCAAATCTAAGGGCATCTAAAGGTTTCGTGAAAATATCGGCTAACTGACGGTCGGTAGGAACAAAACTCAGGGTTACGACCTTCTCCTCAACTAACTGACGAATAAAGTGCTCGCGTAACCTGATGTGCTTTGTGCGCGAATGTTGGACAGGATTGCGGGATATGTGTATCGCGCTCGTGTTATCACAGGAAATGGTCATGGTGTCCTGTGAAATCCCATAATCCTCCAACATTTGCTTCATCCACATGAGTTGCGTGCAATAACTCCCGGCGGCGATGTACTCAGCCTCCGCAGTGGACAAAGAGATGGAGTTTTACTTCTTGCTCAACCAAGAGACAAGAGCAGAACCAAAGTAGAAACACCCACCCGAAGTGGTCTTACATCCATCTATGTCCCCGGCCCAATCGGCATCAGAATAGGCGGACAAACGGTCATCGGTATCAAAGGAATACCAAATACCGTATGAGAGAGTCCCACTCACGTATTTGATAATACGTTTTAGATCAAGTAAGTGTGACTCTTTAGGAGACGCCTGATAATGCGCACAGACTCCAACACTAAAGGCAATGTCGGGAAGACTAGCAGTCAAGTAGAGAAGACTGCCTATCATACTCCGATACAAGGTTTGCTCTACGTCCTTGCCTGAAGTGTCCTTACTAAGCTTGGTAGAAGTACTCATAGGTGTACGTGCATGCTTAGCGGAGTCTAAACCAAATTTCTTCACTAGGTCTCTAGCATACTTGGATTGGGAGATGAACATCCCATCCTCTAGCTGACGAACCTGGAGACCAAGGAAGAATGTAAGCTCACCAACCATGCTCATCTCAAACTCACTTTTCATCTCCTCCTCAAAGTGGTGAGCATGCTGGGAGCATGTGGATCCAAAGACTATGTCGTCCACATAGACCTGGGAAACCAAGATAACACCGTCATCTCTCCTGACGAACAACGTCATATCAACTCCCCCTCTCTTGAAGCCACGGGCTAAGAGATAGGAAGTAAGCCTCTCGTACCAAGCACGAGGTGCTTGCTTCAAACCATACAAGGCTTTTCTCAGATAGTAGACGTGATCAGGGTGCTTAGGGTCTTCAAACCCTTTTGGTTGTTCCACATAAACCTCCTCCTGTAGAATGCCATTCAGAAAGGCACTCTTGACATCCATCTGATATACCTTGAAGCGCAGATGACATGCGATGGCGAGCAGAAGACGGACGGACTCAAGCCTCGCAACAGGAGCAAATGTCTCCCCAAAGTCTACACCCTCTATCTGTGTGTAGCCTTGAGCGACCAACCTAGCCTTATTTCTGATTATGGTACCATTTTCATCCATTTTATTCTTGAAAATCCACCGGGTACCAATAACATTAGTATTACTAGGTCGGGGGACAAGTTCCCAGACATTGTTCTTCTTAAACTGAAGCAACTCATCCTGCATAGCAGATATCCAGTGTTCATCTTTGAGTGCTTCTTTGTGGTTCTTGGACTCGACTTTGGACGTGTAGCAATGATGACTAACAACGTTCTCTAGTTGAGCACGAGTCTTGACCCCTAGAGTGGGATCGCCAACAATGGCTGACGGATCATGACTCTTGCGAACCCAAGCAGGTGTGTCCCCTAACACAGGAATAGGGTCCACAGAGTGTGGGAGAGGAACAGGAAAATCACTGTCAGAACAATCCTCATCCTCACACTGAAGGTTGGGATCAATAACCGTCGGAGGTTCGTCATCTTGCACAGTGACGTTTATTGATTCCATAACCTTAGAGCTCTTCAGGTTAAAAACCCGGTACGCTCTACTGTTCGATGAATATCCTAGCAATATTCCCTCGTCGCTCCGGGAGTCAAACTTTCCCAATTGCTCTCTATCCCGTAGAATGTAGCATTTACTCCCAAAAACACGGAAATATGCCAAGTTGGGTTTCTTGCCAGTCCACAATTCATAAGGCGTCTTAAGTGTGTGTGGACAAAGATAAACCCTATTCACCGTGTGGCATGCAGTAGACACTGCCTCTGCCCAAAATCTCCTAGAAACTTTACGACCTAGAAGCATAGATCTAGCCATCTCTTGGATCGTTCTATTCTTCCTCTCAACAATCCCATTTTGCTGAGGAGTTCTCACAGAAGAAAACTCATGTTTGATCCCAAGGCTATCACAGTACAAATCCACCTTTGCTTCCTTAAATTCAGTGCCGTTGTCACTACGTATTCTGTTAATAGTAACCCCGTGTTGATTTTACAGGACACGGCAATTGGTCGTTAAAAATTCTACAGCATCAGATTTCTCTCTTAGAAAACCTACAATAGAGTATCTAGAGAAATCGTCTACCATCAAGAGAATGTATCTCGTACCACCTAGACTCTCCGTGCGAGTAGGACCCATAAGATCCATGTGAATCAACTCAAGAGCACGGGAGGTGGTAATGGAATTCAACTTCCTATGAGGACTACGTAATTGTTTTCCCAACTGACAGGGTCCACAAACGGTCGAAGTTGACTTTCCAAGAGATGGTAAGCCACGTACTAGGTCCTTTTTGACTAAACGAGATAAGTCTCTAACGTTCACATGACCTAGACGTTGGTGCCACAGATCCATAGGAGCGAGCGTGGCGCTGTTGCAGACAAGTGAGGATGTGGGCTCAGTCCCATAGCAGTTATCTTCTGTCCTCACCCCTTGCACTAAAAGTTTACCGGCTTGATTATAGACCTTACAAGATTTCCGGTCAAACTTCACTGCAAAGTCATCGTCGCACAGCTGGCTGATGCTAAGAAGGTTTGCTTTCAAACCTTTGACGTACAGCACGTTCTCTAGCTTTGGAAATCCTGGTAACTCTACTGTACCTCGTCCAACTATGCTAGATTTGCTACCATCTCCAAAGGTGACTCTCCCATCATTATAATCCTCAAGATGGGTAAAATATGAGACATCACCTGTCATGTGTCTGGAGCATCCACTATCAAAATACCACTGTGAGGTATTATGGGCTTTGAGAGCGACATGGACAACAAGGGCCTTTTTCTCTTTCTTAGGAACCCAAGTGTAGGTACCTTTTTGTATTCCCTTGTTGTTGTTGGTTTTAGCCGGAATGCGGGGCGCATTCATTGATGGTAAGGTCATCCGTCGGAGTTCCTCCATCAAACTCTGTGATGTGGCGGCTAGAAACTCAACACGCTCTCTCAGACTGGCAAACTCATCAGTCTGATGTGGTGGAGCAAACGTACGTCGTGTCCGACCCAACTTATAGCAATTATCCCTAAGGTGTCCGTTTCTTTTGCAATGGGAGCAAAAGGGCACATTATTAGGAGGACCTTAGTTTGCTTTTCTTGGTCGAACTCTCCTTCTTGGTTTTTTATGACAGCCATAAGGAGTCGTAGTAAACTCAGGAATTGGTCCGGGTGCAATTTGGGACGTGGAGGCACCATCAAAACCTATTCCTTGCCTGTCACCAAAACCTAAAGCGGGACCGAGGAGCATCTTTCCCATCTTCCCAGATCTGTCCTCGATTTGTACCTTGACTTTCCTAGCTCTCTCAAGGTCATGAGTAAGCTGAGCAACAAGGGCTTCAAGTTTCTTCCGAGTCTCCAGGGAGGAATGGAGCTCACTCGTAAGACTAGCCACTTGTTTAGTCAAGTCCTCTTTTTCTTTCTCAAAACTGCTCTCTCTCTCTCTAAGCAAATTCTCTTTACTAACCCAGGCAGACTCTCTCTCTCTCATGGCGGTGCAGTTGGAGGACTCTCTCTCTCTCGTCTCTTCTAACTCTTCTTCTAACGCGGTGATTCTAAGAACTAACGCCTTGTTACGTTTTTTAGTTTTGAAAGACTCATTATATAACTCGGCATAGGCGCGTTGAAGGTTACTCTCGTCCTCACTACCTTCCTCCTCTCCCTCACTCTCTTCGCTCTCGCTGTCGAGGTGTCCCTGTGAAGTAGCATCCTCATCGTCGTGAGATGCACTAGGAGTACTCACATGACTAGCCATGAACGCGGTGAAGTTATGCTCATGCGGTGACTCATCTCCCGAGTCCACCGACTCGACCTCACTGTCGTCACTAAGGGTAGCATTGAGGACAGCTTTACCCTTTTCCTTATTCAGACGAGTGGCACACTCAAACGCTCCGTGTCCCTTACCGTCGCACTCAAAACACCTCTCACTGTCTTTAGGGGGTTCTTTGAAATCTTTCTTTTCAAACTTATTTTTCTGAAAATTCTTTTTATCTTTGAAGTTTCCACCCTTTTTAAATTTCAGAATTTTCTTGAAGTTTTTAGCAAATAATGCCAAATCATCTAAGTCAAACTCACATTCAGAATCATAATTTTCTATCTTTCTAGACGACTTGACTTTCTTTCTTGCTGAACCCTCACTTTTTCTCTCTTGAGCTTTAAGGGCAATTCCCTTATCTTTTGGCTTGGAAGATTTAGGAAACATGTCTATTTCATAAGTTTGTAAATCTCCTACCAGTTCTTCCAATTTTAGAGTATTTAAATTACCCAAGGAATTTAGCACAGTGACTTTAGGTATAAAACGCTTAGGAATTTAGCACAGTGACTTTAGGTATAAAACAAACAAGCCGGGAGAACCGGGACTACGCGATCAGTTCCTATAAGTTACATTGGTCCCGTGCGAGGTGTTCGTGCCTCCTACGAGGTCGTTTGGGGGCCGGTTTGTGTTCTCTCCCTTTAATGGTATGCTTTTAACTAAGTGTGATTTTTCCAAATTATCGTCATACTCTCAATCCGGGAGACCCAGGACTACGCGGTCAGTTCCTACAAGTTACATTGGTCTCGTGTGAGGTGGTCTTGCCTCCTTCGGGGTCGTTTGGGGGCTGGTTTTTGTTTTCACCCTTTAACGGCATGTTTTTAAGTTGAAGTATTGATTTTTGCAAATTATCATCCTATTAACAAACCGGGAGACCCGGGACTACGCTATCTGTTTCTCCAAGTTACATTGGTACCGTGGGAGGTGTTCGTGCCTCCTACGGGGTCGATTAGGGGCCGGTTTGGGTTTTCACCCTTTAACGGCATATTTTTAACTCTAGGTGTGATTTTTGCAAATTATCATCATACTCTCAAACCGAGAGACCCAGAACTACGCGGTCAGTTCCAACAAGTTACATTGGTCCCGTGCGAGGTGTTCGTGCCCCCTACGGGGTCGTTTGGTGGGTGGTTTGGGCTTTCACCCTTTAACGGAAAGTTTTTGAGTTGAAGTGTTGATTTTTGCAAATTATCATCCTATTCACAAACCGGGAGACCCCGGGACTACGCTGTCAGTTCCTACAAGTTACATTGGTCCCGTGCGAGGTGTTCGTGCCTCCTAAATTGGGGGCCGATTTGGGTTTTCGATCTTTAACGGCCTATTTTTAACTCTAAGTGTGATTTTTGCAAATTATCATCATACACTCAAACCGGGAGACCCGGGACTACGCGGTCAGTTCCAATAAGTTACATTGGTCCCGTGCGAGGTGTTCGTGCCCCCTACTGGGTTGTTTGGTGGGTGGTTTGGGTTTTCACCCTTTAACGACATGTTTTTAAGTTTAAGAGTTGATTTTGGCAAATTATCATCCTATTCATAAACCGAGAGACTCGAGACTACGCTGTCAGTTCCTACAAGTGAGATTGGTCCCGTGCGAGGTGTCCGTGCCTCCAACGTGGTCGATTAGGGGCCGGTTTGGGTTTTCACCCATTAACGACATGTTTTTAACTCTAAGTGTGATTTTTGCAAATTATCGTCATACTCTCAAACCGGGAGACCCGGGCTACGCGGCTAGTTGCTACAAGTTACATTGGTCCCGTGCGCGGTATTCGTGCCTCCTACGGGGTCGTTTGGGGGATAATTTGGGTTTTCACCCTGAAATGACATGTTTTTATGTTTAAGTGTTGATTATTTCAAATTGTCATCCTATTCACAAACCGGGAGACCCGGGACTACGCTGTCAGTTCCTACAAGTTACATTGGTACCGTGCAAGGTGTTCGTGCCTCCTACGGGGTCTTTTGGGGGCCGATTTGGGGTTTCACCCTTTAACGGCAAGTTTTTAACTAAGTGTAATTTTTACAAATTATCATCATACTCTCAAACCGGGAGACCCGGGACTACGCGGTCAGTTCCTATAAGTTACATTCATCCCGTGCGAGGTGTTCGTGCCTCCTACGGGGTCGTTTGGGGGTTGGTTTGGGTTTTCACCCCTTAACGACATGTTTTTAAGTTTAAGTGTTGATTTTTGCAAATTATAGTCCTACTCACAAACCGGGATACCATGGACTACGCTGTCAGTTCCTACAAGTTACATTGGTCCAGTGGGAGGTGTTCGTGCCACCTACGGGGTCGATTGGGGTCCAGTTTGGGTTTTCAACCTTTAACGGCCTGTTTTTAACTCTAAGTGTGATTTTTGTAAATTATCATCATACTCTCAAACTTGGAGACCCGGGACTACGCGGTCAGTTCCAACAAGTTAGATTGGTCGCGTGCAAGGTGTTCGTGCCCCCTACGGGGTCGTTTGGTGGGTGATTTGGGTTTTCACCCTTTAACGACATATTTTTATGTTTAAGTGTTCATTTTTGCAAATTATTGTCCTATTCCCAAATCGGGAGACCCGAGAATACGCTGTCAGTTCCTACAAGTTACATTGGTCCTGTGCGAGGTGTTCCTGCCTCCTACGGGGTCTATTGGGGGACGGTTTGTGTTTTCACCCTTTAACGACCTGTTTTTAACTCTAAGTGTGATTTTTACAAATTATAATCATACTCTAAAATCGAAAGACCCGAGACTACGCGGTTAGTTCCTATAAGTTACATTGGTCCCGTGCGAGGTGTTCGTGCCTCCTACGGGGTCGATTGGGGGTCGATTTGGGTTTTCACCCTTTAACGACCTATTTTTAACTCTAAGTGTGATTTTTGAAATTATCGTCATACTCTCAAATCGGGAGACTCGGGACTACGCGGTCAGTTCCTAAAAGTTACATTGGTCTCGTGCGAGGTGTTCGTTCCTCCTACGGGGTCGTTTGGGGGCCAGTTTAGGTTTTCACCCTTTAACGGTATGTTTTTAACTAGGTGTGATTTTTACAAATTATCGTCATACTCTCAAACCGGGAGACCCGGGACTACGCGGTCAGTTCCTACAAGTTACATTGGTCCTGTACGAGGTGTTCGTGCCTCCTTCGGGGTCGTTTGGAGGCTAGTTTGGGTTTTCACCCTTTAACAACATGTTTTTAAGTTGAAGTGTTGATTATTTAAAATTATCATCCTATTCACAAACCGGGAGACTCGGGACTACACTATCCGTTCCTCCAAGTTACATTGGTCTAGTGGGAGGTGTTCGTGCCTCCTACAGGGTTGATTGGGGTCCGGTTTGGGTTTTCACCCTTTAACGGCCTATTTTTAACTCTAAGTGTGATTTTTGCAAATTATCGCCATACTCTCAAACCGGGAGACCCGGGACTACGCGGTCAGTTCCAACAAGTTAGATTGGTCTCGTGCGAGGTGTTCGCGCCCCCTACGGGGTCGTTTGGTGGGTGGTTTGTGTTTTCACCCTTTAATGGCATCTTTTTTTGTTAAAGTGTTGATTTGCAAATTATCTTCCTATTCACATACCGGGAGACCTGGGACTACACTATCCGTTCCTCCAAGTTACATTGGTCCCGTGGGAGGTGTTCGTGCCTCCTACAGGGTCGATGGGGGGCCGGTTTGGGTTTTCACCCTTTAACGGCCTATTTTTAACTCTAAGTGTGATTTTTGCAAATTATCGCCATACTCTCAAACCGGGAGATCCGGGACTACGCGGTCAGTTCTAATAAGTTAGATTGGTCCCGTGCGAGGTGTTCGTGCCCCCTACGGGGTCGTTTGGTGAGTGGTTTGGGTTTTCACCATTTAACGGCATGTTTTTAAGTTTTAGTGTTGATTTTTGTAAATTATCATCCTATTCACAAACCGAGAGACCCGGGACTACGCTGTCAGTTCCTACTAGTTACATTGGTCCCATACGAGGTGTTCGTGCCTCCTACGGGGTCGATTGGGGGCCAGTTTGGGTTTTAAGCCTTTAACGACCTGTTTTTAACTCTAAGTGTGATTTTTGCAAATTATCGTCATACTCTCAAACCGGGAGACCCGCGACTACGCGGTCAGTTCTAATAAGTTACATTGGTCCCGTGCGAGGTGTTTGTACCCCCTACCGGGTCGTTTGGTGGGTGGTTCAGGTTTTCACCCTTTAACGGAATGTTTTTAAGTTTAAGTGTTGATTTTTGCCAATTATCGTCCTATTCACAAACCGGGAGACCCGGGACTACGCCGTTAGTTCCTAAAAGTTACATTGGTCCCGTGCGAGGTGTTCGTACCTCGTACAGGGTCGATTGGGGGTCGGTTTAGGTTTTCAGCCTTTAACGGCCCGTTTTTAATTCTAAGTGTGATTTAATCAAATTATCGTCATACTCTCAAACCTGGAGACCCGGGACTACGCGGTCAGTTCCTACTAGTTACATTGGTCCCGTTCGAGGTGTTCGTTCCTCCTACGGGGTCGTTTGGGGGCCGGTTTGGGTTTTCACCCTTTAACGGCATGTTTTTAACTAAGTGTGATTTTTACAAATTATCGTCATACTCTCAAACTTGGAGACCCGGGACTACGCGGTCAGTTCCTATAAGTTACATTGGTACCGTTGGAGGTTTTCGTGCCTCCTACGGGGTCGTTTGGGGGTTGGTTTGGGTTTTCACCCTTTAACGACATGTTTTTAAGTTTAAGTGTTGATTTTTTCAAATTGTAGTCCTATTCACAAACCGGGAGACCCTGAACTACGCTGTCAGTTCCTACAAGTTACATTGGTCCAGTGGGAGTTATTCGTGCCTCCTACGGGGTCGATTGGGGGTCGGTTTGGGTTTGAGGCTTTAACGGCCTGTTTCTAACTCTAACTGTGATTTTTGCAAATTATCGTCATACTCTCAAACCGAGAGACCCGGGACTACGCGGTCAGTTCCTACAAGTTACATTGGTCCCGTGTGAGGTGTTCGTGCCTCTTACGGGGTCGTTTGGGGGATAGTTTGGGTTTTCACCCTTTAACGGCATGTTTTTAAGTTTAAGTGTTGACTTTTGCAAATTATAGTCCTATTCACAAACTGGGAGACCCTGGACTATGCTGTCAGTTCCTACAAGTTACATTGGTCCAGTGGGAGGTGTTTGTGCCTCCTACGGGGTCGTTTGGGGGTTGGTTTGGCTTTTCACCCTTTGACGGCTTGTTTTTAAGTCTAAGTGTGATTTTTCCAAATTATCATCATATTCTCAACCCGAGAGACCCGGGACTACGCGGTCAGTTCCAACAAGTTACATTGGTCCCGTGCGAGGTTTTCGTTCCCTCTACGGGGTCGTTTGGTTCGTTGTTTGGGTTTTCACCCTTTAACGGCATGTTTTTAAGTTTAAGTGTTGATTTTTGAAAATTATTGCCGTATTCACAAATCGGGAGACCCGGGAGTACGCTGTCAGTTCCTACAAGTTACATTGGTCTCGTGCGAGGTGTTCGTGCCTCCGACGGGGTCGATTGGGGGCCGGTTTGGGTTTTCAGCCTTTAACGGCATGTTTTTAACTTTAAGTGTGATTTTTACAAATTATCGTCATACCCTCAAACCGGGAGACCCGGGAGTACGCGGTCAGTTCCTACAAGTTACATTGGTCCCGTGCGAGGTGTTCGTGCCTCCGACGGGGTCATTTGGGGGCCGGTTTGGGTTTTCACCCTTTAACGGCATGTTTTTAACAAAGTGTAATTTTTACAAATTATCGTCATACTCTCAAACCGGGAGACCCGAGACTATGCGGTTAGTTACTACAAGTTACATTGGTCCCGTGCGAGGTGTTCGTGCCTCCTACGGGGTCGTTTGGGGTCTGGTTTTAGTTTTCACCCTTTAAAAGCATGTTTTTAAGTTTAAGTGTTGATTTTTACAAATTGTAGTCCTATTCACAAATCGGGAGACCCTGGACTACGCTGTCAGTTTCTACAACTTACATTGGTCCAGTGGGAGGTGTTCGTGCCTCCTACGAGGTCGTTTGGGGGTTGGTTTGGGTTTTCACCCTTTGACAGCTTATTTTTAAGTCTAAGTGTGATTTTTCCAAATTATCATCATATTCTCAACCCGGGAGACCCGGGACTACGCGGTCAGTTCCAACAAGTTGCGTTGGTCCCGTGCGAGGTCTTTGTGCCCCCTACGGGGTCGTTTGGTGGGTGGTTTGGATTTTCACCCATTAACGACATGTTTTTAAGTTTAAGTGTTGATTTTTGCAAATTATCATCCTATTCACAAACTGGGAGACCCGGGACTACGCTATCAGTTCCTACAAGTTACATTGGTCCCGTGCGAGGTGTTCGTGCCTCCTACGGGGTCGATTGGGGGCCGGTTTGAGTTTTCATCCTTTAACGTTCTGTTTTTAACTCTAAGTGTGATTTTTGCAAATTATCGTGATACTGTCAAACCGGGAGACTAGGGACTACGCAGTGAGTTCCGACAAGTTACATTGGTCCCATGCGAGTTGTTCGTTCCCCCTACGGGGTCGTTTGGTGGGTGGTTTGCGTTTTCACCCTTTAACGGCATATTTTTATGTTCAAGTGTTGATTTTTGCAAATTATAGTCCTATTCACAAACCGGGAGACCCTGGACTATGCTGTCACTTCCTACAAGTTACATTGGTCCCGTGCGAGGTGTTCGTGCCTCCTACGGTGTCGATTGGGGGCCGGTTTGGGTTTTCACCCTTTAACGGCCTGTTTTTAACTCTAAGTGTGATTTTTGCAAATTCTCGTCATACTCTCAAACCGGGAGACCCGAGACTACGCGGTCAGTTCCTACAAGTTACATTAGTCCCGTGCGAAGTGTTCGTGCCTCCTACGGGGTCGTTTGGGGGCCAATTTGTGTTTTCACCCTTTAATGGCATGTTTTTAACTAAGTTTGATTTTTAGAAATTATCATCATACTCTCAAACCGGGAGACCCAGGACTACGCGGTCAGTTCCTACAAGTTACATTGGTCCCGTGCGTGGTGTTCGTGCCTCCTACGGGGTTGTTTGGGGGCTGGTTTCGATTTTCACGCTTTAACGGCATGTTTTTTGAGTTTAAGTTTTGATTTTAGCCAATCATAGTCCTATTCACAAATCGAGAGACCCTGGACTACGTTGTCAGTTCCTACAAGTTACATTGGTCCAGTGGGAAGTGTTTGTGCCTCCTACGGGGTCGTTTGGGGGATGGTTTGGGTTTTCACCCTTTGACGGCTTGTTTTTAAGTCTAAGTGTGATTTTTCCTAATTATCATCATATTCTCAAACCGGAAGACTCGGGACTAGGCGGTCAGCACCAACAAGTTACATTGGTCCCGTGCGAGGTGTTCGTGCTCCCTAGGGGGTCGTTTGGTGTGTGGTTTTGGTTTTCACCCTTTAAGGGCATATTTTTAAGTTTAAGTGTTGATTTTTTCAAATTATCGTCCTATTCCCAAATCGGGAGACCCGAGACTATGTAGTCAGTTCCTACAAGTTACATTGGTCTCGTGCGAGGTGTTCGTGCCTCCTACGGGGTCTATTGGGGGCCGGTTTGTATTTTCACCCTTTAACGACCTGTTTTTAACTCTAAGTGTGATTTTTGCAAATTATCATCATACTCTCAAACCGGGAGACTCGGGACTACGCGGTCAGTTCCTACAAGTTACATTGGTCCCGTGCGAGGTGTTCCTGCCTCCTTCGGGGTCGTTTGGAGGCTAGTTTAGGTTTTCACCCTTTAACGACATGTTTTTAAGTTGAAGTGTTGATTATTGAAAATTATCATCCTATTCACAAACCGGGAGACCCGGGACTACACTATTCGTTCCTCCAAGTTACATTGGTCCCGTGGGAGGTGTTCGTGCCTCCTACAGAGTCGATTGGGGGCCGGTTTGCGTTTTCACCCTTTAACGGCCTATTTTTAACTCTAAGTGTGATTTTTGTTAATTGTCGCCATACTCTCAAACCGGGAGACCCGAGACTATGCGGTCAGTTCCAACAAGTTAGATTGGTCTCGTGCGAGGTGTTCGTGCCCTCTACGGGTCGTTTGGTGGCTGGTATGGGTTTTCACCCTTTAACGGTATTTTTTTAAGTTTATGTGTTGATTTTTGCAAATTATCGTCCCATTCACAAACCGGGAGACCCAGGACTACGCCGTCAGTTCCTACAAGTTACATTGGTCCCATACGAGGTGTTCGAATCTCGTACAGGGTCGATTGGGGGTCGGTTTGGGTTTTCAGCCTTTAACGGCCCGTTTTTAATTCTAAGTGTGATTTTTAAAAATTATCGTCATACTCTCAAACCGGGAGACCCGGGACTATGCGGTCAGTTCCAACAAGTTACATTGGTCCCGTGCGAGGTTTTCGTTCCCTCTACGGAGTCGTTTGGTTCGTTGTTTGGGTTTTCACCCTTTAACGGCATGTTTTTAAGTTTAAGTGTTGATTTTTGAAAATTATTGCCGTATTCACAAATCGGGAGACCCGGGACTACGCTGTCAGTTCCTACAAGTTACATTGGTCCCGTGCGAGGTGTTCGTGCCTCCGACGGGGTCGATTGGGGGACGGTTTGGGTTTTCACCCTTTAACGGCCTGTTTTTAACTCTAAGTGTGATTTTTGCAAATTATCATCATACTCTCAAACCGGGAGATCCGGGACTACGCGGACAGTTCCTACAAGTTACATTGGTCCCGTGCGAGGTGTCCGTGCCTCCTACGGGGTCGTGTGGGGGTCGGTTTGGGTTTTCACCCTTTAACGGCATGTTTTTAACTAAGTGTGATTTTTACAAATTCTCGGCATACTCTCAAACCGGGAGATCCGGGCTACGCAGTTAGTTCCCACAAGTTACATTGGTCCCGTGCGCGGTGTTCGTCCCTCCTACGGGGTCGTTTGTGGGCTGGTTTGGGTTTTCACCCTTTAACGACATGTTTTTATGTTTAAGTGTTGATTCTATTAAATTATCGTCATACTCTCAAACCGGGAGACCCGGGACTAAACGGTCAGTTCCTACAAGTTACATTGGTCCCGTGCAAGGTGTTCGTGCCTCCTACGGGGTCGTTTGGGTTCTCTCCCTTTAATGGTATGATTTTAACTAAATGTGATTTTTCCAAATTATCGTCCTATTCACAAACCGGGAGACCCGGGACTATGCGGTCAGTACCTACAAGTTACATTGGTCTCGTGCGAGGTGTTCGTGCCTCCTTCGGGGTCGTTTGGGGGCTGGTTTTGGTTTTCACCCTTTAACGGCCTGATTTGAACTCTAAGTGTGATTTTTGCAAATTATCGTCATACTCTCAAACCGGGAGACCCGGGACTACTCGGTCAGTTCCAACAAGTTACATTGGTCCCGTGCGTGGTGTTCGTGCCCCCCACGGGGTCGTTTTGTGGGTGGTTTGGGTTTTCACCCTTTATCGTCCTATTCACAAACCGGGAGACCCGAGACTACGCTGTCAGTTCCTCCGAGTTACATTGGACCCGTGCGAGGTGTTCGTGCCTCCTACATTGGGGGCCAGTTTGGGTTTTTGGCCTTTAACGGCATGTTTTTAACTCTAAGTATGATTTTTGCAAATTATCATCATACACTCAAACCGAGAAAACCGGGACTACGCGGTGAGTTCCAGTAAGTTACATTGGTCCCGTGCGAGGTGTTCGTCCCCCTACTGGGTTGTTTGGTGGGTGGTTTGGGTTTTAACCCTTTAACGGGATGTTTTTAAGTTTAAGCGTTGACTTTGGCAAATTATCGTCTTATTCACAAATCGAGAGACTCGGGACTGCGCTGTCAGTTCCTACAAGTTACATTGGTCCCGTGCGAGGTGTTCGTGCCTCCAACGGGGTCGATTGGAGGCCGGTTTGGGTTTTCACCCTTTAACGGAATGCTTTTAACTCTAAGTGTGATTTTTGCAAATTATCATCATACTCTCAAACCGGGAGACCCGGGACTACGCGGTCAGTTCCAACATGTTACATTGGTCCCGTGCGAGTTTTCGTGCCCCCAACGGGGTCGTTTGGTTGGTGGTTTGGGTTTTCACCCTTTAATGGCATGTTTTTAACTAAGTGTGATTTTTACAAATTATCGTCATACTCTCAAACCGGGTGACTCGGGCAACGCGGTTAGTTGCTACAAGTTACATTGGTCCCGTACGCGGTATTCGTGCCTCCTACGGGGTCGTTAGGGGGCTGGTTTGGGTTTTCACCCTTTAACGACATGTTTTTATGTTTAAGTGTTGATTTTTGCAAATTATCGTCCTATTCATAAACCGGGAGACCCGGGACTACGCTGTCAGTTCCTACAAGTTACATTGGTATCGTGCGAGCTGTTCGTGCCTCCTACAGGGTCGATTGGGGGCCGGTTTGGGTTTTCACCCTTTAACGGCCTGTTTTTAACTCTAAGTGTGATTTTTTAAATTATCATCATACTCTCAAATCGGGAGACCCGGGACTATGCGGTCAGTTCCTACAAGTCACATTGGTCCCGTGCGAGGTGTTCGTGCCTCCTACGGGGCTGTTTGGGGGCCGGTTTGCGTTTTCACCCTTTAACGGCATGTTTTTAACTAAGTGTGATTTTTACAAATTATCATCATACTCTCAAACCGGGAGACCCGGGTCTATGCGGTCAGTTCCTACAAGTTACATTGGTCCCGTGCGAGGTGTCCGTGCCTCATACGGGGTCGTTTGGGGGTTCGTTTGAGTTTTCAACCTTTAACGACATGTTTTGAAGTTTAAGTGTTAATTTTTTCAAATTATACTCCTATTCACAAACCGGGAGACCTTGGACTATGCTGTCAGTTCCTACAAGTTACATTGGTCTAGTGGGAGGTGTTCGTTCCTCCTACGGGGTCGATTGGGGGCTAGTTTGGGTTTTCAGCCTTTAACGGCGTGTTTTTAACTATAACTGTGATTTTTGCAAATTATCATCATACTCTCAAACTTGGAGACCCGGGACTACGCAGTCAGTTCCAACAAGTTAGATTGGTCCCGTGCGAGGTGTTCGTGCCCCCTTCGGGGTCGTTTGGTGGGTGGTTTGGGTTTTCACTTTTTAACGGCATGTTTTTAAGTTTAAGTGTTGATTTTTGCAAATTATCGTCCTATTCCCAAATCGGGAGACCCGAGACTACGCTGTCAGTTCCTAGAAGTTACATTGGTCCCGTGCGAGGTGTTCGTGCCTCCTACGGGGTCTATTGGGGGCCGATTTGGGTTTTCAGCCTTTAACGGCCTGTTTTTAACTCTAAGTGTGATTTTTGCAAATTATCGCCATACTCTCAAATCAGGAGACCCGAGACTATGCGGTCAGTTGCAACAAGTTAGATTGGTCCCGTGCGAGGTGTTCGTGCCCCCTACGGGGTCGTTTGGTGGGTGGTTTGGGTTTTCACCCTTTAATGGCATGTTTTTAAGTTTAAGTGTTGATTTAAAAATTATCATCCTATTCACATACCGGGAGACCCGGGATAACGCCATCAGTTCCTATAAGTTACATTGGTCCCGTGCGAGGTGTTCGTACCTCCTACGGGGTCGATTGGGGGACGGTTTGGTTTTCAGCCTTTAACGGCCTGTATTTAAGTGTGATTTTTGTAAATTATCATCATACTCTCAAACCGGGAGACCCGGCACTACGCGGTCAGTTCTAACAAGTTAGATTGGTCCCGTGCGAGGTGTTCGTGCCCCCTACGGGGTCGTTTGGTGGGTGGTTTGAGTTTTCACCCTTTAACGGCATGTTTTTAAGTTAAAGTGTTGACTTTTGCAAATTATAGTCCTATTCACAAACTGGGAGACCCTGGACTATGCTGTGAGTTCCTACAAGTTACATTGGTCGAGTGGGAGGTGTTCGTGCCTCCTACGGGGTCGTTTGGGGGTTGGTTTGGCTTTTCACCCTTTGACGGCTTATTTTTAAGTCTAATTGTGATTTTTCCAAATTATCATCATATTCTCAACCCGGGAGACCCGGGACTACGCGGTCAGTTCCAACAAGTTACATTGGTCCCGTGTGAGGTGTTCGTGCCCCCTACGGGGTCGTTTGGTGGGTGGTTTGGGTTTTCACCCTTTAACGGCATGTTTTTAAGTTTAAGTGTTGATTTTGGCAAATTATCATCCTATTAACAAACCGGGAGACCCGGGACTACACTGTCAGTTCCTACAAGTTACATTGGTCCCGTGCGAGGTGTTCGTGCCTCCTGCGGGGTCGATTGGGGGCCGGTTTGGGTTTTCACCCTTTAACAGTCTGTTTTTAACTCTAAGTGTGATTCTATTAAATTATCGTCATACTCTCAAACCGGGAGACCCGGGACGACGCGGTCAATTCCTAAAAGTTACATTTGTCCCGTGCGAGGTGTTCGTACCTCCTACGGGGTCGTTTGGGGGCCGGTTTGGATTTTCACCCTTTACCGGCCTGTTTTTAACTTTAAGTGTGATTTTTGCAAATTATCATCATACTCTCAAACCGGGAGACCCGAGACTACGCTGTCAGTTCCAACAAGTTACATTGGTACCGTGCGAGGTGTTCGAACCCCCTACGGGGTCGTTTGGTGGGTGGTTTGGGTTTCCACCCATTAACGACATGTTTTTAAGTTTAAGTGTTGATTTTTTCAAATTATAGTCCTATTCAAAAACCGGGAGACCCGGGACTACGCTGTCAGATCCTAAAAGTTACATTGGTCCCGTACGAGGTGTTCGTGCCTCCTTCGGGGTCGATTGGGGGCCGGTTTGGATTTTCACCCTTTAACGGCCAGTTTTTAACTCTAAGTATGATTTTTGCAAATTATCGTCATACTCTCAAACCGAGAGACTCGGGACTACGCGGTCACTTTCAACAAGTTACATTGGTTCCATGCGAGGTGTTCGTGCCCCCTACGGGGTCGTTTGGTGGGTGGTTGGGGTTTTCATCCTTTAACGGCCTATTTTTAAGTTTAAGTGTTGATTTTTTCAAATTATCATCCTATTCATAAACCGGGAGACCCGGGACTACGCTGTCAGTTCCTACAAGTTACATTGGTACCGTGCGAGGTGTTCGTGCCTCCTACGGGGTCGATTGGGGGCCGGTTTGGGTTTTCACCCTTTAACGACCTGTTTTTAACTCTAAGTGTGATTTTTTAAATTATTGTCATACTCTCAAACCGGGAGACCCGGGACTATGCGGTCAGTTCCTACAAGTTACATTGGTCCCGTGCGAGGTGTTCGTGCCTCCTACGGGGCTGTTTGGGGCCGGTTTGCGTTTTCACCCTTTAACGGCATGTTTTTAACTAAGTGTGATTTTTACAAATTATCATCATACTCTCAAACCGGGAGACCCGGGACTACGCGGTCAGTTCCTACAAGTTACATTGGTCCCGTGCGAGGTGTTCGTGCCTCCTACGGGGTCGTTTCGGGCTTGGTTTGGGTTTTCACCCTTTAATGACACGTTTTGAAGTTTAAGTGTTGATTTTTGCAAATTATACTCCTATTCACAAACCGGGAGACCCTGGACTACGCTATCAGTTCCTACAAGTTACATTGGTCCAGTGGGAGGTGTTCGTTCCTCCTACGGGGTCGATTGGGGGCTAGTTTGGGTTTTCAGCCTTTAACGGCCTGTTTTTAACTCTAAGTGTGATTTTTGCAAATTATCATCATACTCTCAAACCGGGAGACCCGGGACTACGCGGTCAGTTCCAACAAGTTAGATTGGTCCCGTGCGAGGTGTTCGTGCCCCCTACGGGGTCGTTTGGTGGGTGGTTTGGGTTTTCACCCTTTAACGGCATGTTTTTAAGTTTAAGTGTTGATTTTTGCAAATTATCGTCCTATTCCCAAATCGGGAGACCCGAGACTACGCTGTCAGTTCCTACAAGTTACATTGGTCCCGTGCGAGGTGTTCGTGCCTCCTACGGGGTCTATTGGGGGCCGGTTTGGGTTTTCAGCCTTTAACGGCCTGTTTTTAACTCTAAGTGTGATTTTTGCAAATTATCGCCATACTCTCAAACCGGGAGACCCGGGACTACGCGGTCAGTTCCAACAAGTTAGATTGGTCCCGTGCGAGGTGTTTGTTCCCCCTACGGGGTCGTTTGGTGGGTGGTTTCGGTTTTCACCCTTTAATGGCATGTTTTTAAGTTTAAGTGTTGATTTGCAAATTATCATCCTATTCACATACCGGAAGACCAGGGACTACGCCGTCAGTTCCTATAAGTTACATTGGTCCCGTGCGAGGTGTTCGTGCCTCGTACGGGGTCGATTGGGGGCTGGTTTGGTTTTCAGCCTTTAACGGCCTATTTTTAACTCTAAGTGTGATTTTTATAAATTATCGCCATACTCTCAAACCGGGAGATCCGGGACTACGCGGTCAGTTCTAATAAGTTAGATTGGTCCCGTGCGAGGTGTTCGTGCCCCCTACGGGGTCGTTTGGTGAGTGGTTTGGGTTTTCACCATTTAACGGCATGTTTTTAAGTTTAAGTGTTGATTTTTGCAAATTATCGTCCTATTCACAAACCGAGAGACCCGGGACTACGCTGTCAGTTCCTATAAGTTACATTGGTCCCGTGCGAGGTGTCCGTGCCTCAACGGGGTCGATTGGGGGCCGGTTTGGGTTTTCAGCCTTTAACGACCTGTTTTTAACTCTAAGTGTGATTTTTGCAAATTATCACCATACTCTCAAATCGGGAGACCCGCGACTACGCGGTCAGTTCCAATAAGTTACATTGGTCACGTGCGAGGTGTTCGTGCCCCCTACCGGGTCGTTTGGTGGGTGGTTTAGGTTTTCACCCTTTAACGGAACGTTTTTAAGTTTAAGTGTTGATTTTTGCAAATTATCGTCCTATTCACAAACCGAGAGACCCAGGACTATGCTGTTAGTTCCTACAAGTTACATTGGTCCCGTGCGAGGTGTTCATGCCTCCTACCGGGTCGATTGGGGGCCAGTTTAGGTTTTCACCCTTTTAAGGCATGGTTTTAACTCTAAGTGTGATTTTTGCAAATTATTGTCATACTCTCAAACCGGGAGACCCGGGACTACGCGGTCAGTTCCTACAAGTTACATTGGTCCCGTTGGAGGTTTTCGTGCCACCTACGGGCTCGTTTGGGGGGTGTGGTTTGGGTTTTCACCCTTTAACGACATGTTTTTAATTTTATGTGTTGATTTTTCAAAATTATAGCCCTATTCACAAACCGGGAGACCCTGGACTACGCTGTCAGTTCCTACAAGTTACATTGGTCCAGTGGGAGTTGTTCGTGCCTCCTACGGGGTCGATTGGGGGTCGGTTTGGGTTTGAGGCTTTAACGGCCTGTTTCTAACTCTAACTGTGATTTTTACAAATTATCGTCATACTCTCAAACCGGGAGACCCGGGAGTACGCGGTCAGTTCCTACAAGTTACATTAGTCCCGTGCGAGGTGTTCGTGCATCCTAATGGGTCGTTTGGGGGCTGGTTTAGGTTTTCACCCTTTAACGACATGTTTTTAACAAAGTGTAATTTTTAGAAATTATCGTCATACTCTCAAACCGGGAGACTCGAGACTACGTGGTTAGTTACTACAAGTTATATTGGTCCCGTGCGAGGTGTTCGTGCCTCCTACGGGGTCGTTTGGGGTCTGGTTTGGGTTTTCACCCTTTAACAGCAAGTTTTTAAGTTTAAGCGTTGATTTTTACAAATTATAGTCCTATTCACA
The DNA here is from genome assembly GCA_949130495.1 of Sambucus nigra. Taxonomy (NCBI): domain Eukaryota; kingdom Viridiplantae; phylum Streptophyta; class Magnoliopsida; order Dipsacales; family Adoxaceae; genus Sambucus; species Sambucus nigra. The sequence continues at coordinate 413,070,086 of OX422212.1, forward strand.
AATTGGGAGACCCTCGACTACGCACTCAGTTTCTACAACTTACATTGGTCCAGTGGGAGGTGTTCGTGCCTCCTACGGGGTCGTTTGGGGGTTGGTTTGGGTTTTCACCCTTTGACGGCTTGTTTTTAAGTCTAAGTGTGATTTTTCCAAATTATCATCATATTCTCAATCCGGGAGACCCGGGACTACGCGGTTAGTTCCAACAACTTGCATTGGTCCCCTGCGAGGTCTTCGTGATCCCTACGGGGTCGTTTGGTGGGTGGTTTGGGTTTTCACCCATTAACGGCATGTTTTTAAGTTTAAGTGTTGATTTTTGCAAATTATCGTCCTATTCACAAATCGGGAGACCCGGGACTACGCTGTCAGTTCCTACAAGTTACATTGGTCCAGTGCGAGGTGTTCGTGCCTCCTACGGGGTCGATTGCGGGCCGGTTTGAGTTTTCATCCTTTAACGGCCTCTTTTTAACTCTAAGTGTGATTTTTGCAAATTATCATCATACTCTCAAACCGGGAGACTGAGGACTATGCGGTCAGTTCCAACAAGTTACATTGGTCCCATGCGAGGTGTTCGTTCCCCCTACGGGGTCGTTTGGTGGGTGGTTTGTGTTTTCACCCTTTAACGGCATGTTTTTAAGTTTAAGTGTTGATTTTTGTAAATTATAGTCCTATTCATAAACTGGGAGACCCTGGACTACGCTGTCAGTTCCTACAAGTTACATTGGTCCCGTGCGAGGTGTTCGTGCCTCCTATGGTGTCGATTGGGGGCCGGTTTGGGTTTTCACCCTTTAACGGCTTGTTTTTAACTCTAAGTGTGATTTTTACAAATTATCGTCATACTCTCAAACCAGGAGACCCGAGACTACGCGTTCAGTTCCTACAAATTACATTAGTCCCATGCGAGGTGTTCGTGCCTCCTACGGGGTCGTTTGGGGGGCGGTTTGGGTTTTCACCCTTTAACGGCATGTTTTTAACTAAGTGTGATTGTTACAAATTATCGTCACACTCTCAAACCGGGAGACCCGCGAGTACGCGGTCAGTTCCTACAAGTTACATTGGTCCCGTCCGTGGTGTTCGTGCCTCCTACGGGGTTATTTCGGGGCTGGTTTGGGTTTTCACGCTTTAACGACATGTTTTTTAAGTTTAACTTCTGATTTTTGCAAATTATAGTCCTATTCATAAATCGGGAGACCCTGGACTACGCTGTCAGTTCCTACAAGTAACATTGGTCCCGTGGGAGGTGTTTGTGCCTCCTACGGGGTCGTGTGGGGGATGGTTTGCATTTTCACGCTTTGACGACTTGTTTTTAAGTCTAAGAGTGATTTTTCCAAATTATCGTCATATTCTCAAATCGGAAGACCCGGGACTACGCGATCAGCTCCAACAAGTTACATTGGTCCCGTGCGAGGTGTTCGTACCCCCTAGGGGGTCGTTTGGTGTGTGGTTTGGGTTTTCACCCTTTAACGGCATATTTTTAAGTTTAAGTGTTGATTTTTGCAAATTATCGTCCTATTAACAAACTGGGAGACCCGGGACTACGCTGCAGTTCCTACAAGTTACATTGGTCCCATGCGAGGTGTTCGTGCCTCCTACGGGGTCGTTTGGGGGCTGGTTTTTGTTTGCACCCTTTAACGGCATGTTTTTAACCCTAAGTGTGATTTTTGCAAATTATCGTCATACTCTCAAACCGAGAGACCCGGGACTACGCGGTCAGTTACAATAAGTTACATTGGTCCCGTGCGCGGTGTTCGTTCCCTCTACGGGGTCGTTTGATGGATGGTTTGGGTTTTCACCTTTTAACGGCATGTTTTTAAGTTTAAGTATTGATTTTTGCAAATTATCGTCCTATTCACAAAGTGGGTGACCCGGGACTACGCTGTCAGTTCCTACAAGTTACATTGGTCTCGTGCGAGGTGTTCGTGCCTCCTATGGGGTCGATTGGGGTCCGGTATGGGGTTTCAGCCTTTAACGGCATATTTTTAACTCTAAGTGTGATTTTTGCAAATTATCATCATACTCTCAAATCGGGAGACCCGCGACTACGTGGTCAGTTCCAATAAGTTACATTGGTCCCGTGCGTGGTGTTCGTGCCCCCTACCGGGTCGTTTGGGTTTTCACCCTTTAACGGCATGTTTTTAAGTTTAAGTGTGGATTTTTGCTAATTATCGTCCTATTCATAAATCGGGAGACCCGGGACTACGCTGTCAGTTGCTACAAGTTACATTGTTCCCGTGCGAGGTGTTCGTGCCTCCTACGGGGTCGATTGGGGGACGATTTGGGTTTTCACCCTTTAACAGCCAGTTGTTAACTCTAAGTGTGATTTTTCCAAATTATCGTCATACTCTCAAATCGGGAGACCCGGGACTACGCGGTCAGTTCCTACAAGTTACATTGGTCCCGTGCGAGGTGTTCGTGCCTCCTACGGTGTCGTTTGGGTGCTGGTTTGGGTTTTCACCCTTTAACGACATGTTTTTAAGTTTAAGTGTTGACTGTAATACCCCGTATTTTCTGCGTTATTTATTTTTGGGGATTAATTGAATTAAATGTTTATTAATTGAAAATCCTATGACACCCCGACCATTTAAATACCGGGTAGCTACTCCTTTATTAAATTAAATCAAAACGCCAAGTTGGCTCAGTTAATAGCATCACTGTCGAAAACATTTTATTATTACTAACCACCTAGTATTTAAAAAGTAAGTTGCCAAATTTTAATTAAAGTCTGATTAGCATGCAATAAGTATAATGAAGAAATAATAACACCATTCACCATAATGAAGTAATAGAATAACCGTCACATGATATAAATAAACTGGAGGAAAAACTCCTCATAACATAATCCCACAACTGAAGTAAATACTGAAATACTAAATACTGAAATGAATACATGCCAAAGTCTGAAAAACTGAAATGGAAATGTATCTAATAGAATCTGGGCAACATGCCCTACAACTGAGGAAAAATGAACAAGGAATCCAAATGATATAAGCGTCTAAAAGCAAGTCCCTGTAGCTTCCACAAGCAACTACAGCTCGTCATCTGAGTAAGAATCCTATGCATGGTGTCCTTGTGGCTGGGCACCTAAAATGGTTTTACAAAAAGCAGATTTGAAAGCAAACGGGTCAGAGCCCGAATGTGTATATTTTAAAAACCTGCAAGTGCTTTAAAAACATTTAAAACAGTATATGCAAAGTACATGTTAGGACGTGCTCTCACATGATATACTCACCTCTCATCTTACTGTGCACTCCTAACGTTCCTGTACCCATTCGTATGTTATCTCATAACTATCTAAAGAGTTTCTAACACTGCTACTCGGTTCACGTTATAAGTTCCGTCATTAACAATTAAATAGAGAGTTCTACTTTAATTCCCGAGTTCCCAATTATTAACCAAACCATTTATTTGATAAAAGATCTCTTTTTATCTTTCAAAACATTACCATAATTATACTCACAATTTATTATAGTAAATTCCTTCTCGATTAACCGTATATTTTTCACATCATAAATATACAATACAAGCACCCAAAGGCTAAGCTGCGGTGCACACATACTCTGCTATCCATCCCGGTACATCACGTACATAAGGATTACAAATTCCGAATCTCTCAGGAATTGTTGGAATCAACACCACACACATAAATGGAGGCGAACATAATTTAATCATATCCATGGTCACGTACATACCTACGCTCCATAGTCAGCTGGCTTATTAACTCACAAATAAGTCATTCTCTTGAACTATGTCCTCTAGGCACCAATCTAAATCCGGGCAACACAAGGATAAGAAGGTCCTAAGCGAACGTAACCTCCGTGATAGCAAGTATGGTAGGTATGTCATAAACATAAGATTATATACTAAGCATTCACATATCTTAGATATTTCAATATTAATAAGGGTATTCTCTACATCATTATACCATTATTCCCAATTCATATATTTCAAGTATCCCGACAATATATAAATTAAATAGTCGACACGTCTCACGTCGTAATATCTTAAACTTAAAACCTGACTCGAATAGACTATTAAGTTCCCATAATTCCCTCATATAACATCGCTATACCTAAGGTCCTTACTTCTGCCCCAAACCTTATTTCATCAAATTATTCACATTTGTACTATTAACCCAAATATTATCTCACATAACGAATTTCATTAATTTAGAATAATTCCTCAAATTAAATTCCAATTAATGTCCAATCTCAAAATCATGCCTACTGGTCTTCCTTAAAATTTAGGGTAATCACAATGTCTCCAATAATATTAATCAAGGGTTATCATCATTAAAATTCAATTAAGGAAAACTTTATTCATTCTCGGAAGGTCGATCGATCGACCTTGAACTTCGATCGATCGATTGTGGTCGATCGATCGACTGATGAATGTCGATCGATCGATTACACAGGTCTGTTACGGACTGCTTTGTTTTGCAGTTACAGTTTCGTCCCAACTCACCATTTTTAAGCATGAAACTTCAAGATAAGGTTACTATAACGTTATACTAACATCCTACATCAGTAATAACATTCTAAATTCCATAATTCATCATTTAAAGGCTTACTTTGGATTAAAACTACATCAAACTAATTCCCAGATTTCTTCCATTCAAGAACATCATTAAGTTTCTTCTAATTCTACCTTTTGATCATCAAGGTTCTGTTTATCACATATAAATTCGTCCAGAATATACTACATGCAATTCCTACATAGATCATGGCTTTTAACTTTCAATTCATGGGTCTAATTTATCTCCAAAAATCAATTTCGAAAATTCCTAAACATGGAAACATATCTTGAATTAAAGGAGTTTAAATCACTTGCCTTAATTATCTCAGAATTTGGTGTTGAATCTTGATAGCCCAGTTGTTTTCCCTCTCACTTTTATGCAGAATTCTCTTCCTTCTCTCTCTTTCAAGCTCTTCTCAAGGTTTCCTTCTCTCTCTCTCTCTCTCAAGCTTTTCCCAAGGTTGAAGATAATGGAATATGGAGGTGAGTAATGGTTTGTGGAAGTTGAAATGCTATATCAACTTCTCCCGTAGCCCATAATGACATATAGTGGGGTTAGTGGTTTAAGTGGGTTGAGAAATAGTCAGATTTTTAATTCCCATTTTCGTCACTTTTTAATTCCCCAAAAATGCAATTTACCAAAATGTCCTTTATGATGCCGGTATGGCCCACAAATATCCCGGGACCCAAACTAAACTTCCGGCTAGTGTTTTCTGACTATCTCGACCCTTCCGGACGCGTTGGCGCACTCAAAATGATCATACGGTTAATGGAACTAAAATTCACTTTTTAAATTAATAAGATACCATGACGTGGCGGTCACACGCGTCAAATAAAATTCCCAAATTGCCATATATCAAACACATGACAATTTCAATATTACCAATATTCATATAATGCCAAGTATGCACATTATAATAAAATACTAACTCACATCACGTTAATATTATTATCCGGATTAATTTTCAATTAATAAACATTTAATTCAATTAATCCCCAAAAATAAATAACGCAGAAAATACGGGGTATTACATACTTCCCCCCTAATAACTGAATTTCGTCCCGAAATTCGGAACTAGAAAGTACCTGGTAAGAATAACTCTGGATAACGTTCGCGCATCTCATCCTCGCGCTCCCATGTGGAATCCTCGACATTATGATGTCGCCACTGAACACGCACTAACGGAACTATCTTTGATCGCAGTTTCCGCTCACTTCGGTCCAAAATAGCTATCGGCCCCTCCTCGTAGGAGCTATCCGGCTGGAGATCAATGTCTTCTACAGCAATGAGAGAATGAGCCAAATCATCTCTAAGGTATTTCCTAAGCGAGGAAATATGAAGCACATCGTGAATCCGATGTAAATGCTCCGGTAACCCAAGTCTATACGCAACTGGTCCGATCCGCTCAATAATAGGAAATGGTCCCACATATCTCGGTGCCAACTTCCCTTTCTTCCCGAAACGCATAATCCCCTTCATAGGAGATACTCTGAGCAAAACCTGATCCCCCACTTGGAACTCTCTGAAGAATCTCTTCGCATCAGCATAACTCTTCTGTCTGTCCTGAGCCACCCGAATGCGACTGCGAATCAATTCTATCCTTGCCGAAGTATCCTGAATCACTTCCGGCCCAAGTAGTTTGTTGTCCCCCACCTCCAACCAACATGCTGGGGAACGACAAGGTCTACCGTACAATGCCTCAAATGGAGCGATGCCAATGGTGAACTGATAGGAGTTGTTGTAATCAAACTCCACCAGAGGAAGATACTGCTCCCATCCACCCTCAAAGTCAATGGTGCACATACGTAGCATGTCCTCCAACATCTGATTTGTGCGCTCGGTCTGCCCATCGGTCTGCGGGTGATACGCCGTACTCAACCGCAATTCCGTGCCCATGGCCTGCTGAAAACTTTCCCAAAATCGTGAAACAAATACCTTGTCTCGGTCAGACACGATATTTAAGGGCACCCCGTGAAGTCTCACTATCTCTGAAATAAAGAGCTGGGCATACTGTCCCGCAGTGTAATCTGTCCTGACGGGTAGAAAATGAGCGACCTTCGACAACCTGTCCACAATCACCCAAATGGAGTCGTGCCCTCTCTGCGACGTAGGCAACCCCGTGATAAAGTCCATAGAGATGCTCTCCCACATCCACATCGGGACCTCTAATGGCTGTAGCAGTCCTGCTGGTCTCTGATGATCCACTTTTACGAGCTGACAAGTGGCGCATTTTGAGACAAACTCGGCGATATCTCTCTTCATCCCGCTCCACCAATACTGACGTCTCATGTCTTGGTACATTTTGTCCCCTCCGGGATGTACCGCGAACCGTGAGCCGTGCGACTCTGCCATCACCTCATGCCGCAATTCCTCCCCCTCCGGAACTACTAATCTCCCATTGAAGCGTAATCCCCCGTCTGAGCTAACGGTATAGGATTCGGCTCCCTCTGCTAATAATCGAACTATCTGCTCCTGACAGAACGAATCATTTGCCTGTGCCTTCACCACCTTCGTGACAATCTGCGGTGTAACAGTCATCACAGACATGAATGATCGGGCCACTGCATCCTGGTGTCCCAATTCTTTCCACTTGGTCTTCCACACATCTGCCACCTCATCTACCGGTCTATGGCTCAACGCGTCTGCCACCACGTTAGCCTTCCCCGGGTGATACTGGATATCGAACTGATAATCCTTCACGAATTCAAGCCACCTCCGTTGCCTCATATTCAACTCCTTCTGCGTGAATAGGTACTGAAGGGACTTGTGGTCCGTGAACAATCGAAATTTCTCCCCCAACAGGTAATGTCTCCAAATACAAAGGGCAAATACCACTGCCGCTAACTCCAAGTCATGGGTAGGGTAATTCTTCTCGTGAGGCTTAAGCTTACGGGAAGCATAAGCTATAGCCTGACTCTCCTGCTGCAGTACACCTCCAAGTCCTTGTAAGGACGCATCGGTGTAAACAAGGTACTCAACTCCCGGTCTCGGCAATGCTAACACAGGTGCTGAGGTTAACTTGTCCTTCAACTCATCAAATGCCAACTGACAGGCATCACTCCAAAGGAATGGCACACCCTTACGGGTTAGGTGTGTCATGGGACCCGCTATCGTGGAGAAACCCCGAATAAACCTCCTGTAGTAACCTGCTAGGCCCAAGAAACTACGAATCTCTGTCGGTGTCGTGGGCTGTCCCCACTCCCTCACCACGGATACCTTCCCCGGATCAACCGATATTCCCCGGTCGGAAATAATATGCCCCAAAAACTGAACTTCCTTCAGCCAAAACCCGCACTTCTCATATTTTGCATATAACTCATTCTGGCGCAGTGTCTGCAAAACTAGCCTCAAGTGCTCGGCATGCTCCTCCTCTGTCTGGGAATAAACCAAAATATCATCGATGAAGACAATGACAAACTGGTCTAGGTAATCCCTGAACACCCTATTCATCAAGTCCATAAATGCTGCTGGAGCGTTGGTCAAACCAAATGGCATAACCCGAAACTCGTAGGAACCATATCTCGATAAGAACGCAGTCTTCGAGACGTCCTCCTCCCTGATACGCAACTGATGGTATCCAGATCGCAAATCAATCTTTGAGAAGTAAGAAGCTCCTCTCAATTGGTCAAATAGGTCATCGATTCGAGGCAACGGATACTTGTTCCGTATCGTGACCTTGTTTAACTCCCGGTAGTCCACACACAACCTCAGTGAACCATCCCTCTTCTTCACGAACAACACAGGGGCACCCCACGGTGAAGTACTCCTCCGAATAAACCCCTGACCCAACAATTGTTCAATCTGATCCCGTAACTCCCTCATCTCAGCTGGAGCCATACGGTACGGTGCACGTGCTATAGGTCTCGTATCTGGTAACAAGTCTATAACGAAATCTATCTCCCGACTGGGGGGTAGGCCTGGTATCTCCTGAAACACATCAGAATACTCCCTGACGACTGGGATCGACTCTAAAGGAATCACAACCTCCTTAGAGGTATCCTCCTCAATGTAATATAAATGCGCGGTCGAGCCTCCCTCTGGGCGAGGCATCGCCACAACAAACATCTCTTGCCCCGGAATGGAAAAAACAATGCTCCCACCAAAGCAATCAATCATGGCTCTATGATCAGCGAGCCAGTCCATACCGATAATAACATCGTGAACATGCATATCTAGTACCAACATGTCCGCAGGTAATACCAAACCACCAATCTCTACCCCCACTCCCCGACATATAAAGAATATAAGTGACCCATTCCCCAAAGGTGAGTCGACACACGTAACTGTGCTCTCCGCTGTGGCTAACAATCCTAACGCCTTTGCGAAGTGTGTAGCTATAAAACAATGTGTAGCACCCGTATCAAATAATACCCGACCCATAGTGCCATGGATAGGAAACGTACCCTCAATCGCGGGTGGTGCCTGCGGAACTGCAGCCTGGTGGACGTTGTAGACACGTCCATACTGTAGCTGCCCCTGCTGCACAGGAACTGCTGGAATAATCTGAGCTGGAGCTGGAAGGGATGGTGGAAAGAGTGGCCTCTGTGGCTCCTGTCGAGCACCCTGCTGCTGCTGCTGTGGGGCCCGGCCCTTATCAGGACACTCCTGACGTTTGTGGCCAATCTTACCACAAATGAAACATTTCCCTGGGAAGTTCCCTCCCCTCTGCCCTTGCTGTCCCCGGCCCTGGTGGCCGTTACCATTCCTCCCTTGGCCCTGCTGGCCCTGCTGAAACTGCTGATGTTGGCCATTTTGACCCTGCTGGCCCTGATGACCGTTATGACCCTGCTGGCCATTTTGGAATCCTCCCTGACCGTTCCTGAAACCTCCTGTACGGAACCTCTTTTGATCTCCCTACTGAGAACCCTGCTCTAACTGTCTCTGTCCCTGAACAGATTGTGCCCCACTGGCACCATGTCCTCCAGTCCTGCCCTGATGGCTAGACTCTCCCGACCTCTTGCCCTCGGCCATATGAAAACGGTGGTCCTGGCAATGTAACAATGCAGCGTTAACCACATCAGAATACGTGGCCAACGAAAGGTTCCCTAACAGATGCTGACGGATCCTCCATGTCAACCCGTCGGTAAATTTCTCAATCTTCTTCTTCTCTGACGGTATCTCATCAGGAACGATATTCAAAAGATTAGTGAACTCGGCCTCATACTCGGCCACTGTCTTGCCCTCCTGCCTCAAACTCATCAATCTCCTCCTCATTTCCGTGTGAACTGCTGACGGAAAGTACTTGCGGTCAAACCGCACCCAGAACTCATGTATAGTGAGAGTATCCCTCTCCTCTATGGTGGTAATAGACTCCCACCACTGCAATGCAGATCCAACTAGCTTAAAAGTAGCTAGCACCTGCTTCTGAACATCTGAGCACTCATACATCCTTAAGTGCCGCTGTATATCTTTCCTCCATTGGCTCGAGACTACCACATCTGAGCTACCTGCAAACTCTGGCGGATGCGCTTTCTGAAAAGCGTCACGTACACGCTCCCAAGCAGACGGGAATGAAGTTGCCTGAACTGGTGCGGCAACCGGCGCCTGAGGCGGTGCCTGCTGAACAACGGCAATGGCGGCATTTACCGCTTGGGCTACAATAGCTGCAACCTCAGCGGCGTTCATCATGCCTTGAACCGGTGCGGGCTGTGGTTCTAGCGCCGCATTCCTGGGAACTCGTGGTGCACGTCGTGGAGGCATTCTGAAATAAGAATAAAGTCTATAAGTTCGCAGTTATAAACTTTAAAATAGCTGAAGAACGTAGCATAAACAAAAGAATACAACAGTCCTAAAGTATAGGGCTCTATATCAAAGAAAGCTCAGCGGAAACATAATAAGCCGTACAGATCCTAAAGGACACTAGAACCTGATGCTCTGATACCACCTGTGACACCCCGACCATTTAAATACCGGGTAGCTACTCCTTTATTAAATTAAATCAAAACGCCAAGTTGGCTCAGTTAATAGCATCACTGTCGAAAACATTTTATTATTACTAACCACCTAGTATTTAAAAAGTAAGTAATCAGACTTTAATTAAAATTTGGCAACTTACTTTTTAAATACTAGGTGGTTAGTAATAATAAAATGTTTTCGACAGTGGGAGGTGTTCGTGCCTCCTACGGGGTTGTTTGGGGGTTGGTTTATGTTTTCACCCTTTGACGGCTTGTTTTTAAGTCTAAGTGTGATTTTTCAAAATTATCGTCATATTCTTAACCCGAGAGACCCGGGACTACGCGGTCAGTTCCAAAAAGTTACATTGGTCCCGTGCGAGGTGTTCGTGCCCCCTACGGGGTCGTTTGGTGGGTGGTTTGGGTTTTCACCCTTTAACGGCATGTGTTTAAGTTTAAGTGTTGATTTTTGCAAATTATCATCCTATTCACAAATTGAGAGACCCGAAACTACGCTGTCAGTTCCTATAAGCTACATTGGTCCCGTGCAAGGTGTTCGTACCTCCTACGGGGTCAATTAGGGGCCGGTTTGGGTTTTCACCCTTTAACGGCCTGTTTTTAACTCTAAGTGTGATTTTTACAAATTATCGTCATACTCTCCAACCGAGAGACCCGGGACTACGCGATCTGTTTCAACAAGTTACATTGGTCTCGTGCGAGGTGTTCGTGCGTCCTACGGGGTCGTTTGGGGGCCGGTTTGGCTTTTCACCCTTTAACGGCATGTTTTTTACTAAGTCTAAATTTTACAAATTATCATCATACTCTCAAACCGAGAGATCCGTGACTACGCGGTCAGTTCCTACAAGTTACATTGGTCCCGTGCGAGGTGTTTGTGCCTCCTACGGGGTCGTTTGGGTGTTGGTTTGGGTTTTCACCCTTTAACGGCATGTTTTTAAGTTTAAGTGTTGACTTTTGCAAATTAAAGTTCTATTCACAAACCGGGAGACCCTGGACTACGCTGTCAGTTCCTACAAGTTACATTGGTCCAGTGGGAGGTGTTCGTGCCTCCTACGGGGTCGTTTGGCGGTTGGTTTGGGTTTTCACCCTTTGACGACTTGTTTTTAAGTCTAAGTGTGATTTTTCCAAATTATCGTCAGATTCTCAACTCGGGAGACCCGGGACTACGCGGTCAGTTCCAACAAGTTACATTGGTCCCGTGCGAGGTGTTCGTGCCCCCTACGGGGTCATTTGGTGGGTGGTTTGGGTTTTCACCATTTAACGGCATGTTTTTAAGTTTAAGTGTTGATTTTTGCAAATTATCATCCTATTCACAAACCGGAGACCCGGGACTACGCTGTCAGTTCCTACAAGTTACATTGGTCCCGTGCGAGGTGTTCGTGCCTCCTACGGGGTCGATTGGGGGCCAGTTTGGGTTTTCACCTTTTAATAGCCTGTTTTTAACTCTAAGTGTGATTTTTGCAAATTATCGTCATACTCTCAAACCGGGAGACCCGGGACTACTCGGTCAGTTGCTACTAGTTACATTGGTCCCGTTCGAGGTGTTCGTGCCTCCTACGGGGTCGTTTGGGGGCCGGTTTGGGTTTTCACCCTTTAATGGCATGTTTTTAACTAAGTGTGATTTTTACAAATTATCGTCATACTCTCAAACTGGGAGACCCAGGACTACGCGGTCAGTTCCTACAAGTTACATTGGTCCCGTGCGAGGTGTTCGTGCCTCCTACGGGGTCGTTTGGGGGCTGGTTTGGGTTTTCACCCTTTAACGGCAGGTTTTTAAGTTTAAGTGTTGAGTTTTACAAATTAGAGTCCTATTCACAAACCGGGAGACCCTGGACTATGCTGTCAGTTCCTACAAGTTACATTGGTCCAGTGGGAGGTGTCTGTGCCTCCTACGGGGTCGTTTGGGGGTTGGTTTGGGTTTTCACCCTTTAACGACATGTTTTTATGTTTAAGGGTTGATTTTCGCAAATTATAAACCTATTCACAAACCGGGAGACCCTGGACTACGCTGTCAGTTCCTAAAAGTTACATTGGTCCAGTGGGAGGTGTTCGTGCCTCCTACGGGGTCGATTGGGTGCCGATTTGGGTTTTCACATTTTAACGGCCTGTTTTTAACTCTAAGTGTGATTTTTGCAAATTATCGTCATACTCTCAAACCGGGAGACCCAGAACTACGCGGTCAGTTCCAGCAAGTGAGATTGGTCCCGTGCGAGGTGTTCATGCCCCCTACGGGGTCGTTTGGTGGGTGGTTTGGGTTTTCACCCTTTAACGGCATGTTTTTAAGTTTAAGTGTTGATTTTTTGCAAATTATCGTCCTATTCTCAAATCGGGAGACCCGAGACTACGCCATCAGTTCCTATAAGTTACATTGGTCCCGTGCGAGGTGTTCGTGCCTCCTACGGGGTCGATTGGGGGACGGTCTGGTTTTCAGCCTTTAACGGCCTGTTTTTAAGTGTGATTTTTGCAAATTATCATCATACTCTCAAATCGGGAGACCCTGGACTACGCGGTCAGTTCCTACAAGTTACATTGGTCCCGTGCGAGGCCTTTGTGCCTCCTACGGGGTCGTTTGGGGGCCGGTTTGGGTTTTCACCCTTTAACGGCATGTTTTTAACTAAGTGTGATTTTTACAAATTATCGTCTTACTCTTAAACGGGGAGACCCGGGACTACGCGGTCAGTTCGTAGATGTTATATTTGTCCCGTGCGAGGTGGTCATGTCTCCTTCGGGGTCGTTTGGGGGTTGGTTTGGGTTTTCACCCTTTAACGGCATGTTTTTAAGTTGAAGTGTTGATTTTTACGAATTATCATCCTATTCACAAATCGGGAGACCCGGGACTATGCTATCAGTTCCTACAAGTTACATTTGTCTCGTGCGAGGTGTTCGTGCCTCCCACGGGGTCGATTGTGGGTCGGTTTGGGTTTTCAGCCTTTAACGTCCTGTTTTTAACTCTAAGTGTGATTTTTGCAAATTATCATCATACTCTCAAATCGGGAGACCCGGTACTACGCGGTCAGTTCCAACGAGTTTCATTGGTCGCATGCGAGGTGTTCGTGCCCCCTACGGGGTCGTTTGGTGGGTGGTTTGGGTTTTCACCCTTTAACAGCATGTTTTTAAGTTTAAGTGTTGATTTTTGCAAATTATCTTCCTATTCACAAATCGGGAGACCCGGGACTACACTGTGAGTTGCTACAAGTTAAATTGGTCTCGTGCGAGGTGTTCGTGCCTCCTACGGAGTCGATTAGGGGTTGGTTCGTGTTTTCTCCCTTTAACGGCCTGTTTTTAACTCTAAGTGTGATTTTTGCAAATTATCATCGTAGTCTCAACCCGGGAGACCCGGGACTACGGGTCAGTTCTTACAAGTTACATTGGTCCTGTGCGAGGTGTTCGTGCCTCCTACGGGGTCGTTTGGGGGTCGGTTTGGGTTTTCAACCTTTAAGGGAATGTTTTTAACTATGTGTGATTTTTGCAAATTATCGTCCTATTCACAAATTGGGAGACCCGGGACTACGCGGTCAGTTCCTACAAGTTACATTGGTCCCGTGCGAGGTGTTCGTGCCTCCTACGGGGTTGTTTGGGGGCTAGTTTGGGTTTTCACCCTTTAACGGCATGTTTTTAAGTTTAAGTGTTGACTTTTGCAAATTATAGTCCTATTCACAAATTGGGAGACCCTGGACTACGCTGTCAGTTCCTACAAGTTACATTGGTCCAGTGGGAGGTGTTCGTGCCTCCTACGGGGTCGTTTGGGTGTTGGTTTGGCTTTTCACCCTTTAACGGCTTGTTTTTAAGTCTAAGTGTGATTTTTCCAAATTATCGTCATATTCTCAACCCGGGAGACCCGGGACTACGCGGTCAGTTCCAACAAGTTACATTGGTACCGTGTGAGGTGTTTGTGCCCCCTACGGGGTCGTTTGGTGGGTGGTTTGGGTTTTCACCCTTTAACGGCATGTTTTTAAGTTTAAGTGTTGACTTTTGCAAATTATCATCCTATTCACAAACCGGGATACCCGGGACTACGCTGTCAGTTCCTACAAGTCACATTGGTCCCGTGCGAGGTGTTCGTGCCTCCTACGGGGTCGATTGGGGGCCGGTTTGGGTTTTCACCCTTTAACGGCCAGTTTTTAACTCTAAGTGTGATTTTTGCAAATTATCGTCATACTCTCAAACCGAGAGACCCGGGACTACGCGGTCAGTTCCTACAAGTTACATTGGTCCCGTGTGAGGTGTTCGTGCCTCTTACGGGGTCGTTTGGGGGATAGTTTGGGTTTTCACCCTTTAACGGCATGTTTTTAAGTTTAAGTGTTGACTTTTGCAAATTATAGTCCTATTCACAAACTGGGAGACCCTGGACTATGCTGTCAGTTCCTACAAGTTACATTGGTCCAGTGGGAGGTGTTTGTGCCTCCTACGGGGTCGTTTGGGGGTTGGTTTCGCTTTTCACCCTTTGCCGGCTTGTTTTTAAGTCTAAGTGTGATTTTTCCAAATTATCATCATATTCTCAACCCGAGAGACCCGGGACTACGCGGTCAGTTCCAACAAGTTACATTGGTCTCGTGCGAGTTGTTTGTGCCCCCTACGGGGTCGTTTGGTGGGTGGTTTGGGTTTCCACCCTTTAACGGCATGTTTTTAAGTTTAAGTGTTGATTTTTGCAAATTATAGTCCTATTCACAAACCGGGAGACCCGGGACTACGCTGTCAGATCCTACAAGTTACATTGGTACCGTGCGAGGTGTTCGTGCCTCCTTCGGGGTCGATTGGGGGCCGGTTTGGATTTTCACCCTTTAACGGCCTGTTTTTAACTCTAAGTATGATTTTTGCAAATTATCTTCATACTCTCAAATCGAGAGAACCGGGACTACGCGGTCAGTTTCAACAAGTTACATTGGTTCCATGCGAGGTGTTCGTGCCCCCTACGGGGTCGTTTGGTGGATGGTTTGGGTTTTCATCCTTTAACGGCCTATTTTTAAGTTTAAGTGTTGATTTTTTCAAATTATCATCCTATTCACAAACCGGGAGACCCAGGACTACGCTTTCAGTTCCTACAAGTTACATTGGTCCCGTGCGAGGTGGTCGTGCCTCTTCGGGGTCGATTGGGAGCCAGTTTAGGTTTTCTTCCTTTAACTGCCTATTTTTAACTCTAAGTGTGATTTTTATAATTTATCGTCATACTCTCAAGCCGGGAGACACGGGACAACTCGGTCAGTTCCAACAAGTTACATTGGTCCCATGCGAGGTGTTCGTGCCCCCTACGGGGTCGTTTGGTGGGTGGTTTGGGTTTTCACCCTTTAACGGCATGTTTTTAAGTTTAAGTGTTGATTTTTGAAAATTATCGTCCTATTCACAAATTGGGAGACCCGGGACTACGCTGGCAGTTCCTCCAAGTGACATTGGTCCCATGCGAGGTGTTCGTGCCTCTTCGGGGTCGATTGGGAGCCAGTTTGGGTTTTCTTCCTTTAACGGCCTATTTTTAACTCTAAGTGTGATTTTTGTAAATTATCGTCATAATCTCAAACCGGGAGACACGGGACAACTCGGTCAGTTCCAACAAGTTACATTGGTCCCATGTGAGGTGTTCGTGCCCCCTACGGGGTCGTTTGGTGGGTGGTTTGGGTTTTCACCCTTTAACGACATGTTTTTAAGTTTAAGTGTTGATTTTTGCAAATTATCGTCCTATTCACAAATTGGGAGACCCGGGACTACGCTGTCAGTTCCTCCAAGTTACATTGGTCCGTGGGAGGTGTTCGTGCCTCCTACGGGGTCGATTGGGGACCTATTTCGGTTTTCACCCTTTAACGGCCTGATTTTAACTCTAAGTGTGATTTTTACAAATTATCGCCATACTCTCAAATCGGGAGACCCGGGACTACTCGGTCAGTTCCAACAAGTTACATTGGTCCCGTGCGAGGTGTTCATGCCCCCTACGGGGTCGTTTTGTGGGTGGTTTCGGTTTTCACCCTTTAACTGCAAGTTTTTAAGTTTAAGTGTGGATTTTTGCAAATTATCATCCTATTCACAAATTGGGAGACCCGGGACTACGCGGTCAGTTCCTACAAGTTACATTGGTCCCGTGCGAGGTGTTCGTGCCTCCTACGGGGTCGTTTGGGGGCTAGTTTGGGTTTTCACCCTTTAACGGCATGTTTTTAAGTTTAAGTGTTGACTTTTGCAAATTATAGTCCTATTCACAAACTGGGAGACCCTGGACTACGCTGTCAGTTCCTACAAGTTACATTGGTCCAGTGGGAGGTGTTCGTGCCTCCTACGGGGTCGTTTGGGGGTTGGTTTGGCTTTTCACCCTTTGACGGCTTGTTTTTAAGTCTAAGTGTGATTTTTCCAAATTATCGTCATATTCTCAACCCGGGAGACCCGGGACTACGCGGTCAGTTCCAACAAGTTACATTGGTACCGTGTGAGGTGTTTGTGCCCCCTACGGGGTCGTTTGGTGGGTGGTTTGGGTTTTCACCCTTTAACGGCATGTTTTTAAGTTTAAGTGTTGACTTTTGCAAATTATCATCCTATTCACAAACCGGGATACCCGGGACTACGCTGTCAGTTCCTACAAGTTACATTGGTCCCGTGCGAGGTGTTCGTGCCTCCTACGGGGTCGTTTGGGGGCCGGTTTGTGTTTTCACCCTTTAACGACATGTTTTTAACAAATTGTGATTTTTTTAAATTATCGTCATACTCTCAAATCGGGAGACCCGAGACTACGCGGTCAATTCCTACAAGTTACATTGGTCCCGTGCGAGGTGTTCGGGCCTCCTACGGGGTCGTTTGGGGGCTGGTTTGGGTTTTCACCCATTAACGGCATGTTTTTAAGTTTAAGTGGTTATTTTTGCAAATTATCATCCTATTCACAAATCGGGAGACCCGAGACTACGCTGTCAGTTCCTACAAGTTACATTGGTCCCGTGTGAGGTGTTCGTGCCTCCTACGGGGTCGATTGGGGGCCGGTTTGGGTTTTCACCCTTTTAACGGCCTATTTTTAACTCTGTAATTTTTGCAAATTATCGTCATACTCTCAAATCGGGAGACCCGGGACTACGCGGTCAGTTCCTACAAGTTACATTGGTCCCGTGCGAGCTGTTCATCCCTCTTACGGGTCTGTTTGGGGCTGGTTTGGGTTTTCACCCTTTAACGGCTTGTTTTCAAGCCAAATGAACATATTTTGAAATTGTCGTCAAGCACATAAGGTCCTTAATGGAGTAGGTATAAGTCCATACATTAGGGTAAAATTGGTCACGTATCTATTTAAAAGAAAATTGGATTTTCAGTGGCGATCTTTTCTTCGTTAGTGAGATATTAATGACTTAACATAGGATCAGAGCTGTTATATATAACCCCTATAACTAATTTTTAGAATCAACACCTATAACCTGTTATATATAATCCCTATAACTAATTTTCAGAGCTGTTATATATAATAGCTGTTATATATAACAGAGGTGTTATATATAACGTGTGTTATATATAATAGCTCTGTTATATATAACAGTGTTTTATATATAACAGCTGTTATATATAACACTGTTATATATAACAACTCTGTTGTATATAACAGCTCTGTTTTATATAACAACTCTGTTATATATAACAGGTGTTATATATAACAGGTGTTATATATAACAGAGCTATTATATATAACAACTGTTATATATAATAGCTTTCCCGCGCTTCCCGCTCAATAATGATAAATAAATAACTGGTTTTCCTAGTTGATTGCATAACGATAACTCAATTCAATAGTTGATTGCATAACGACAACTCAATAATTTCTTGATGCTATAAACAAAAACAACATAACTCAATTCAGTAGGTGGTGGAGCAGGATTATAGAATCATGAATTTGGAATATAAGTATAGATTTTGCAGATTTCTACCTTAGAGGGAAGTACTTCGAAGCAAGGTGGCGTAGGTCGCCGGTGTCACCAATGGGAAGACAAAGGTCATTCGTCGGTGTCACCAATGGGAGGACAAAGATCGTCGAGCCAATACATAATTCCATTTTTACCAGCATCTTCCAAGTTCTCGCAATGAGCTTGTTTTCCACCCCAAACTGGATACTCGGGCACTTTGATGTCATCGAGTAAAACTCCCACTTTATTCTTTCTCAACGTATGGAAGTGAACGGTCGAGACGACTCCTGGTTGCGTTTTCCTCCCATAACCAATAAGTTCACGTGTGTGGGATAGTATTTTTCATTCAATTAGAGAGGTGAAATTTGGAACCTTGAATGCAGGGGAGGAACGAGAACAAGAAGGAGTTCCAGTGCCTATAGTAGGTAACTCCTGAATGTTGTGTCCAACACATGAAAATTTTCCGGTTTTGAAGTCGATAATGAATTCATCTAATGAGGAT
This sequence comes from Sambucus nigra, assembly GCA_949130495.1. Taxonomy (NCBI): domain Eukaryota; kingdom Viridiplantae; phylum Streptophyta; class Magnoliopsida; order Dipsacales; family Adoxaceae; genus Sambucus; species Sambucus nigra. Next base: position 413,088,860 of record OX422212.1, read on the forward strand.
TTTATCCCCTCTATATCACTCCTAAGGTGATCAACATGATCCTTCTAATTTTCGGTGTCCTCTTTCACCTCCTCAAGCATTTCTCTAGCAAATGCCGACCCTAATATAGCGGTTCTCAAAATTGTGGACCCAACACAACGAACACGTCCTCGCGTATCTTTTCCGAAAACCTCAAAAATAGGCCCGGCATCCAAGGTTTCCTCCTGACCACTGGCTTTGTATACATCCAGAAGCATTTGAATTTGGTCTTGTATAAAAATATATTAACATTAGGTTTGATGATACGATACTTTTTTTAAACAAAACGAACATTAGAAAATTTAAATTACCGCAAATATTTTATCATGAGGGGCATAACCACCTCCTTTGATTATATGAGTTGCCAACCACAATTCAACACGAGTGGGTGCACGCCCATGCTCCTTTCTCCAATTCTCTGAAGCTCGGGCATAACCATGACGACCTGTATTATGAGTTGTCTTTCTCACACAATTTTGTTTAGTCTCTTTGTTCTTCCTTCGCAAAGTCTTTTGAACCTCTAAAAATTCATTATTGCAAAACACCTCCCAGTCCTCAGATTTGACATTTTGTGGCACTTTCTCCTTCCACTTTCCAACATCACCATCCTTCAAATTAACCCTTAGCTTTGACTTGAACTTTTTCCAAGCATCATTCGCTTTTTTCATAAAAATTTGCTTCTGACTTTTGCGCACATCTGGGAACTCTTTCTACAATATATGAAGAAATAAAATTAAAACATCAAATAATTAAATTTACATTCTTTGGAATAGAAATGAATAGTATACCATTAATGATGACCAAACTGAGTTCTTATATCGCACATCCACTTATTTTCAACTCGTATAAGAAATGGGAACATGTGTCCTTGCTAAGTCTCCTAACCTGGTTGAGAGTGTATATGAGTCTTCACCAACTGGAAGGCCATGCTCATTAAATTTGAACTTCTTAGTGGAAGAGTCATCACCTACTCTTGAAGAACCTGAAGCAACCTTAGAACGGGAGGTTGATATAGGTGTCTCCCCATTTATTGACGGTTGCGAAGTATCACCCATATGAGACATTTATCTGGAAAAAAGTGACTATTTGACACCAAAATAATCAGAATAAACATTTACAAGAATATTACATGTTCAAATAGCAATATAAAGAAGATTACATGTTCACATAGAATTATAATTTCAAACAACCATACCTGTATTAAATGTTCAAAAAGCAATAAACTATTAAATGTTTACAACAACAACAACAACAACAAACGGAATAAATAGAATATCGCATATTCAAAAACAAGTTCAGAACTAAATCATTGCACTAGAAATTTGTGTCCAAAAGCTCCAGCAATTTATCATTTTCCTCAAGAATGGAGTCGTACATCGTACGGTTAATATCAATCGCATCTATTTCTTTCGTCAGTCTCTTGGGAGATTGTAAAATAACTGACCACCCATTCAGCTTTACATCTTGACAATAAAATACTTGACTGGCTTGAGATGCAAGGATGAACGGATCATCGTGAATGGTATTTTTACTCACGAGCTTACTAAGATTCACCATCACCAATTTTGAGGTGGGTTCAACTTTGCAAGCATTCTTATCATCAACATCCACCCAATCATAATAAAAGACAGTATGTGCGAACTTAATGTAATTGAGATCGAGTATTTGTCTAATAACTCCATAAAAGGTTGTCATAATCCCCTTCTTATTAAAGGCCTTAGTGGATACACCACTACTCTGAAAGTTATGATTCTCTTCATGTCCAGAAGTACAAAAGGTGTACCCAGTGCATTGAAATTTCTCATAACTGGTAACCCTATGGAGCGGACCATCAGCATATGGCAAAATTCCCGTATCATTAAATCTTGAGGCCTGTAAGGAATTGATAATTTTTTAAAGTTTCATTAAAAATAATTACGGTTGATAAAAAAGTACATGTATAAATAAAGACTTGCCTCGTTCCTTAGCCAAGGGATGAAATCATCAATTCTATGCCTCGATTGAGTCTCAGTTACCACAAATTTTCTACAAGAAATTAGTTTGAAAATTAAGAAATATCACATTACAATCAATTAATATGAATTAACATAGAACTAAGTGTGTACCTTCTCCATTCATCAACACCGTCGCATTGAGATAAAACCCATCTTCGCACTTGCTCATATTGTACATTATTTAAGATCAATTCTTTACTTTTACCCAATGGTCGTTGGCATTTCGAGTCATCAAGCTCATCATCAAGAAAATCCTCAAGATTCCTCTTATGAGCTCCTTCACCTCATTCGATATGTACTCCATGGCATACAAAGAAGCTTCATGTAACAAATATGCATTAGCAATGCTCCCTTCAATGTACCTCTTTTTTCGTGACCACTTTTTATATCTTCCCATTTCTCTCTCAAACAACCACATCGCCCGATATCTTGGTGGCCCAGCTGTCAAAGCTCCATCGGCTAAATGGTGCATGAGGTGGATCATCACCACAAAAAAGGCAGGTGGAAAATAAATTTCAAAGACACAAAGTGCCTCTACCAATGCGTCTTTAGCCTTCAAAAGATGTTCTCTAAATATCACTTTGGTACACAACACATTAAAGAATATGCTTATCCGTTGTATAGCTTTAAACAAAGGCTTATCATCCGAAAATGAATGCATAAGCAATGCAGGAAGCAACCGTTGCATAATGATGTGATAATCGTGGGACTTGAGATTGGTAAATCCAGGTGGATCGAGGTTAACATTATTGCTGAAATTTGATGAAAATCTAATCGGTACCTTTAATGTTTTTAGTGTACGAAAAAAGGCTTCTTTCTCTTCCTTTCCTAATGCGAAAGGTGCCTTTGGCATAAGCCTTTTGTTACTGCCTTCAACATCTTTCATCCATAATTTCCTTTTAATTTTCAAATGAACTTTCAAGTCTTTACGGGCTTTGATCGTATCTTTATTTGATGAACCTTTAACCGAGAGTATTGTACCTAAAAGAGTCTCTGTGACATTCTTTTCAACATGCATAACATCTAAATTATGTCTAATATCATGATCCTTCCAATACTCTAAGTCAAAGAAAATTGACCTCCTTGAAAAACCCTCGGTACCTGCTAGATTCTCATCGTCACCCTCACTTGGATAATCATTGTCTTCCATTACGACATCCTCCTTCTCCTTCCCCTTCCCCTTCCCCTTCCCCTTACCCTTTCCCTTTCCCTTTCCCTTTCCCTTTTTGTCTCCCTCTCCCTCTCCCTCTCTTTGAACACGTTCTCGAGCGATAAGTGACACTATCTGCTCAACTTCTACACTTGTTAACTTTCTTGGAGCCATAGAATCCTCTATTTTACCATTAAATGTTTGCTTTGATGTGTAAAACCTGTAAGGATGGTCTTTAGGAAGGAACGTACGAGATCGTTGGTAACAACATTTCGTTGACTTAGGAAGATATTCAGAAGGTGTATTTGTAGAACAAACAGGGCACCCATTGTAACCTTGAATTGAACAACCTGCTAACATCCCATAAGCTGGAAAATCATGTATACCCCACATCAACATGGCTTTTAACTGAAATTTCTCATTTTTGTACGCATCCCAAGCCTCAACTCCAGACCATAAGATCTTTAACTCATCGACCAACGGTTGGAGGAAGACATCAATATTACTTGATGGTGACTTTGGTCCGGGAATCGATACAGACAACATTGAAAACTCACTTTTCATACACATTGATGGGGGAGGGTTGAGAGGTTGAATTATCACTGGCCAAGAACTATACTTACGGCCAAACATGTTATTTGGGCTGAAACCATCAGTTGCTATTGCAAGTCGAATATTCCGCGGATCTTTTGCAATATCTCTCCACATAATGTTTAAATTTACCCATTCTGCTGAATCTCGGGGATGACGTAAGAATTCCATACAAGAGCTTGCACGAGCGTGCCAAGTCATTTTCTCTGCTATCTATTTTATGGTATACAACCGTTTTAGCCTAGGGATTAGAGGGAAATGTCGTATTACCTTCTTAGGAACCCTAGAGTACTTTTTTTTCCATTAGTATTCTGAATTTCTACCCCGTCCTCATCTAGACAAGTAAACTTGTAGCGTAGATAACCACATTTTATACATCTAGTATATTTTTCATGCTCTTTCCAAAATATCATACAGTTGTTAATGCATACGTCATACTTAACATAATTCATACCGAGATCTCTAACGGTGTTTTTCATTTCTGTATACCTAGTTGTCAAGTTGTTCTCTTCAGGAAGCAGTTCATTTAACAATCTAAGAATTCCACCTGTAGCACCATCCGATAAATTGAATTGTGTTTTCAAATCATTCAACTTTATAAGAGCATAGATTGTGGTATGACGCGAAGAACCGGTAGCTGGGTGCAATGGCTCCTGTGCGAGTTGATGTAAACGATCATACTTCTTGCCTTTGTATTTATGTGTGTGTGTGAATCATTGGGAACCTCAGAAGTTGGGAGGGCTTCATCACTGCCTACACAATTAGGTTCACTAGGTTCCGCTTCACCCATAAACATCTCACAAGCATCATTCACAAGATCGTGTCACTGATTGCGGTGGTGGTTGGACTTGATCAACAATTAATGTCTCACCGTGAAAATGCCATAAGGTATAGTTCATGTCCATACCATATGTCATTAAATGAACGAATATGTCATCTATAACAACATGTCCTTTCCCATTTCGACAACGTCTACAGGGACATGAATGTTTAGCATTCGAACTATTACTACGCACATAATGTAGAAACTGTAACACCCCATCTCTATATGTATCGGTCTCGATATTTTTCACATTTATCCATTCTTTGTTGATTCCCGATGACATCCTGATAAGTTTAAAGAACACACATTATAATATAAACGCTTACTGTAAATATATTTAAGTTTATTCAAGTGTACATATGTATATATTTGAGCTCCTATATTTCCTCTATATCCTCTACAGGGTAAGGGTCCTATCCCATTCGAAAATGCATATTTTGTATTGTTCATAATGTCTCATGCCATGTCCTAATCTAGAAAATTTTGCCAGCATCTCCCTACAGTTCTTCAAGTACACAACTTAAATTGGGAGTGTTCATGTGTTACTTAAGTTTTTCAACCAAGACAACACAAAACACTACATCAATCTAGTATGCACCCAAAGAACATAAAGAGATGCCACCGAATTTTTCAAAATATGACATGCATAAACATTATGTACAATACAAACTTTTGCATTTCCAAACTGTCCAAAAATGGGACAATTCAAGAGTTCTCACTACAGTCATAGTGAGACCTCTTGACCGGGTCTAAGTTTTTTCTACATGTGTAACATCATTATTGAATGTTTAGTATTAATGTCTACTTACTATTTAAATAGTTTTTTTGCTTTTCTTAAATTTTCAACACATAATCTCATTTATCCATTTAATTAGTAGGGTGTCTACTTTTTAATTTGTTATTTTTACATTATTATTGTATATTTGGCACTTAAATTTTCTTAAAACTCCGTAACTTGTACGAATCAGATCAAATATGCATTTTAATTAAAAGGGTAAGAACATAAAAACATAATTTACCACTAAAAGATTCCAAGGCCCATCTAAAAACCAATGATTTTTTTTTTCATTATCAACATTCAATTTGCACCAAAAACTCACACATTAAAAAAATAATAAATATTTAAAAATGTATATATAAAACCCTAAAAAGCAAATACGAATCAAATCACGCATATCATAAACTCTAGGATCAAGTCTTATACCTAACTTAGGTTAAAAAAAATACAGATGCTTTAAACAATTACCTGATTGGGATGAGTGGAGTGAGAGAACAATTATTGCAAGTATTTCCTCTTCTAAAGCTTTGTTTTTTGTAGTAAGGAAATGTTTTAGATTGTATCCATATCTATAGGTCAACTGCAAAAATATTTGCTAATATACATTTACTGTTTTTTTAATACTTTGATGTGTGGAATAGTTCGATGTGCAACTTAAAGTATCATATATTTTTTTTAATTTTATTTTAACATACTATTGTTGTAAATAGAGTGGTTGTTTAGTATATCAACTATAGAATTCATTTATTTGGGTTCATGTGATGATTTGGGGATTGTGATAAATGGAAAAAAGAGAGAAATTAATAAACTCCAAAGTCTTGGATATTGATTCTCATTAATGCCTATTTATAGACAACAATACAAGATATTAACTACAAGATATCAACTGTTCAAAATATATGCCGAAAAAAAGGGGAAGGTCCAATTGATGCATTCAAATTTACAGCTGTTAAAGGATCAAACATAAAGGATAAATTAATGAATCCAAATTGCTTTATATAATCCTGTACAGAGTAGTACATCTTCAAATTGAGAAAAAGAAAATGAACAGAAGAATAGACCTACGGACCTTGAGAAAGGCAATGTGACCAGAGAAAGAGAGAGTGAGCCGGAGAGAGAGAGCGTCGGCCGTAGAGAGGATGCCAACCGCCTGCAACCCTAGCGAAGAGGGAGAGAGCTCCGACCAAGAGGCGAGAAAGAGAGACCGAGCCCTAGCGAAGAGGGAGTGAGCGGGAACCGTGAGAGAGGAGTGTAATGTTTTTTTTTGAGTATTATATATTTTAGTAAGTGTACTCAATTTTGGCACACTTTAAAACAGTGCCAAATTTTAGCACTGTTTTAAAGTGTGCCAAATTCCTATTAAACCGTGCCAAAATCTGGCACAGTTTTAAACTGTGCCAGATTTTTAATATCAGGGTGTGCCAAATTGATGTTTTTAGTGTAGTGGTAGTTCGTCGGGTGTTCAATCTGGATTGGGCTGAACCTTCCTTCAAATCGCTTGGTCATAGAGTATTTCTCGATGTCACCCGAGGGGCATTTCCCTTGGGTCCTAAACGATCGAAAGGATAGGCCTTACTTAGCCTTTCTAAGGCACTCAATCTTTCTGGGATGAGGGACTGCCCATCAGAGGAATTAGTAATCCTGATAGAAGAAGTTGCTCCCAAAAGATACGAAGGATCCCTTGAAGTTCTGGACTGGCTATGCCCAACGCTCCTTATTGGCGACGGTGGCATACTCCTTTGATTGAATTGTGCAGGAACTCCCGGTTGAAGAGTTTGGGCCAATTTCCTTATCATATCCTGCATAGCCTCTTTTCTTTTGGCCAGACTAGCCAAAATTCTAGTTAAATCGTTATTATTTGGAGGGGCAGAGGGATTAGGCAAAATTCCCTCATTTTTTGTGTTTGATTCAGGAATTTCAGCCATGTGTGATGAATTAGTGAAAACGTTTAGCAATATGTTCCCATAAAAGGCACCAATCTATTGATGCGAAAAACTAGACTAGGCCTAATTGATTGATCACGGATAAAAAAAATGAAAACAAATAAGACAAAGATATTTTTAAAGTGGTTCGGCTCAATGGAATAGCCTACGTCCACTGTTATGTATTACTTGACTGCCTTGTTTTTTTTTTATCCCCTATAATAAGGGTGATACAATGTATTTATAGCCCAAGAGGGATGTTTATAGTAGTCGTGTGAAAAGATGGGATGCCTTTATTTGTTAGGCAATTACATCAATACGTAATGAGAATTAAATATAAATCTTTTATCGATTCATTAGCTGCACTGATTGGAGTTTTGGCCGTTGGTCGGTCTTCCTAGTTGGTTGGTATCCCATGTTCATTGGGCTGCTTTGTTGGTCTGTCTTCTTTGTTGGTCGGGCTTCCCAGTTGGTCGGGCTGCCTTATTGATCGGGAATTTGTGCCATGATGACTTGGATTTATGCCACATTGTATGACAAGTGTTGACTTGTAATTGGTCCACATAAGGTGGTGAATTTTGGTGTCAACAATAAGAATTTAAAGGAACGTCATTATTATGAATTTTCTAAGAAAAAATTGAAACTTTCATAGTGCAGTGCTTGTACGACATGCCTTTCCAGGTTACAGAAAAAAGATTATAATTCATACAAACATCCACAAAAGACTTGAAAGATAAATACCCATTGAGTGAAAACATCTAACACAATTCATAAACTACAATGATCAAATGTTTTTGAGCCAAGTTTTTTACCCCTTTAATTCTCTTAATCTCATTAGCCTCCAATTTCCTAGTAAGAAGACTCTTCTTATATTTTGATTCGTTAATAAAAACCATAGTCTATTCTTGGTAATAAGATTCCATAAGAATTTAAGACTTGAAGAAACAATAACATCCTGAATGGATCTAGAATTAAGCCCCCTTCATCAGTAGGGAACATACTTTTTCCCATTTGATGCATTGGAACTTCCTCTTTTCCAATTTAGATCTTCCCCAAATTTAAAAAAAAAATATTTCTAGGTTCCAAACAACTTGATTTGGAGGTTGGAGAGCTACAAGAGTGAATATAGGAATGGAAGAAAGCACACGCTTAATTAAAATGAGTCTCCCTCCTTGAGACAGTTTTGAGTTTTAACTGCTAAGTCTATCTTTGACTTTTGAAATCATCTTAGAGAAAATCTAATTTTTCTTATCCCTTTGAGTAGGGTAATCTAAGATATTTAATAGTCATACTTTTAAATGATAAATCATTATAGTTGGCTATCACTGCTCTTCTAGCATTAGAAGTTTTAGCATCCACTATGAAGGATCTTTTGATTCTATTAATCAATTCACTAGAATAATATTCTTAGGGTTTAAAAAAGACATAAAATTCTTATAACTTATCTTAGAGCCATTGGATAAAATCACCACATCATCAACAAAACTCAAGTGGCATATGATTTGACCACCACTCGGAGTAGAGAAATGAATCAATTTCAATTAACCATAAGATTATCAAGACCTCTGCTTAAAATTTTAGTTTCAAAAATGACTAAACTAGGAGATAAGGGGTCTCCTTGATTAATCCATCTGCTATGTTTAAAGCATCCAATCGTAGTGCCATTAATTAAGATAAAAAACCAGTCATTAGACAACAGTCTCCAAATCATATCAATTAAGCCCTCAGAGAATCCAAAATTTCTAAGCACTTTAATAAGAAAGAGCCATGGGACTATATCATAAGCTTTATCAATATCTAATTTAATAAGCACATTATAACCATGCACTTTTTGACCTAAATCATTAGTTAATTCTTAGGCAAAAGAATGTTATCAAGAACTCTTCTGCTTTAGTTAATCCTGATTAGTTTGGAGAGATGATTTTGGGAATAATGGGGGTAAGTCTGAAAGATATAATTTTAGAAAGAATTTTGAATAAGAAATTGCAAAGACTTATTGGTCTATAATGAGAACAATTACTACGTTTGGGGATTAACATTGTAGTAGTGCTAGTCCAACTTGTGGAGATGGAAGCACCCACAACAAATATCGAATTGCCTTACATAGATCATTTTTGTTAATCTACCAAAATTTAGAGTAGAAAAAGCCTGTAAATCCATCAAGGTTTGCAACACTATCAACATTCATCTCAACAATGGCTCTATAAATTTCTTCATCATCAGGAATAGCAGTTAAAGACTCATTAGCTTCATTAGAAATTAATATAGGGATCTCCTCCAACAAATTAGAGAAGTTAGTAGTTGGTTCAGAAGATAGTTGAGATTGAAAGTGATTGATGAAGGTATTATGAATATCAGTAGGATCATCAATAAGGTTTCCCTTTGAATCCATGATATGATGAATAACCAAAATTTTCCTCTTACTATTGACATAAGGGTGAAAGAATTTATTATTAGAGTGACCTTCAGTAAGCCACTTGATGTTGGATTTCTTGTACCAATAAAGTTCCTCATTTCTTAGAGCAATATTTAGTTTAGACTTTGTAAAAGACATCTCTTCTCAATTAGATTGATTGGGGTTTAGCTCATAAATGAATTCATTTTGTAGAAATTCATCCTCTAGATTCCTCATATTTGGGAATACATCTTTAAAATATGATTTATTTGTTGAAAAAATTTAGAATACAAAATTCTAATATTCCCGATTGAAAGAAAAAATGCACTCTTTATATTGAAATCTCACAACTTAAATACTTTTACATCACTCAAAACACCACACTCAAATTACAAATATAAAGGATACTTATTTCCTTATGTTATTTTTTCTACTACTTGGATGATTTTAACCAAATGAGAAGTTTGACAATTTATAAGCTAAGTAAGCAAATTATAGCCACAAATTTCTTATTTTCCCTTCCACCACTTGTTCAATTTGTGGTGGCCTAACTTCTCCATTAATGGTAGTGGGCTTAATTAGTGGTGGCCTAATTTCTCCACTAATGGTAGTGGGCTTAATTAGTGGTGACCTAATTTCTCCACTAATTGGTGTTGATATCTTAACACTCCCTCTCAACCTCAACTCCCATTCCTTTCACCATATCGAACTGATGATGAATTTTTTCAAAATTGCATGTACTCAACCCTTTCGTGAACAAGTCCGCAATTCGATCATCTGTCTTGATTCATCTCATCTCAATATCTTCTTACAGAACCTTCTCTCTGATAAAATGATAGTGTACTTACACATGTTTAGTTCTTTCATGGAAAACTGTATTTTTTGCCAAACGAACTGCCGACTGGTTATCACAGTACAACGAAACTGTATAATCTACTGGTTGATGTAGATCATTCATCAACTATATTAACCACATGCTTTATTGCGTTGCCATTGCTGATGCTCGATACTCTGCTTCCGTAGTTGACAAAGATATCGTCGGTTGTCTCTTACTACACCAAGAAATTGCTCCAGATCCAAGCTTGAACACGTATCCGGTAGTTGATCGACGAGTGTCGTGATCTCCTGTATAGTTAGCGTCATAATAGCCAACTAACTTACAATCTTCACCTTTCATATACGAAATACCATAGTTAGTTGTACTTTTCACATATCTCAATATTCGTCGAACTTCTTTCAAATGAGACTTCTTTGGATTTTGCATGTACCGACTCATCACACCAACTGCATAAGAACTGTCAGGTCGAGTCAAGGTTAGGTAGATCAGACTACCTATTAATTATCGATACATCATGGAATCTTCCAAATCTTTTCCTTCATACGCACACAACTTGCCATTTGGCTCCACAAGTGTCGAGATTGGCTTGCATTTGAGCATCCCGAACTTCTTCAACAAATCTTTGGAATAATTTTCCTGACAAAGAAATATTCCTTCTTGTGTACGATCAACCTCTATACCAAGAAAGTGCTTGAGTTGTCCAAGTTCCTTCATCTGGAAATGAACTGATAAATTCTCCTTTGTTCGAAGAATTTCTGCCTCATCATCACCGGTTATGATCAAATCATCCTCGTATACTGGTACGATAGCTAACTTTCCTCCATTAGCTTTGACAAACAAGCTAGAATTTACAGGTGTTACTAAATAACCACTTTGATTTAGAAATTTAGCAATCTTACCATACCACGCCCTTGGTGCCTGTTTCAATCCATAGAGCACCTTTCATAACTTACAAACATGCTCGGGATGTTCTTGGTTATGAAAACCCATTGGTTGAATCATGTAGATATCTCGTTCTAACTCCTCATGAAGAAATGCATTCTTCACATCCATTTTCCACAAGTTTCTCTCTTTGTTGGCTGCAAGTTCAAGTAGGACTTGTACAGTTGTAAGCTTTGCCACTGGACTAAATGTTTCATCATATTCTAATCCATATTGTTTAGAGAATCCTCGAGCCACCAGTCGAGCTTTGTATCTCTCAATTAATCCATATGGATGACGCTTTATCTTATAAACCCATTTACATGATATAGCTTCCATATCTCTTAGCTTAGGCACGATATCTCAATTCTACTTTTGCTCTAGTGCGGTGATTTCTTTTTCCATAGATTTAATCCACTTAGAATTCTGGGATGCTTTTTCAAATGTATTAGGTTCTTTTACACTTGCTTCTTCTTCTATGGCTGCATTGGCATATTTAGGATTTGGCATTCTGATTCTTGTTGACCTCCTGAGTTGTGATTGTGGAGTTGATACTTCCACTTCACTAGGTCCACCTTCTTCATCTGGTTGGTAATATGCACCAGTTTGCCAAGGATTCTGAGTTACTTCTTTCTCGACATTATCATCATCTTATGAATCTTCAGCTTCGTGTGAACTTGATAGAATTTGAGGAGCCTGCTCTCCCATTTTCAATTGCAGCTTATCTTCAAATTCCTTCGAGTTTGATAACACCTCCTTTTCTGAGGACCACCAAGAAGATGCATCATCAAACACCAAATCTTGTGACGTGTAACACCTTTCAATCATAGGATCGTAACATTTTCACCCTTTTCTCTGGTTGTCGTATCCCACAAAGATACATCTGACGAATTTCTTGCCAAACTTGCTATGTAGATGGTTATGAACAAATACATAGCATACACAGTCGAATACTCGAAAGTAACTAGCCATAGGTTTCATATCGTATAATTTCTCAAAGCGTGAAACAAACTCTAACCTTGGTTGAGGAAGTTTATTAATCACATGGGATGCAGTTCTCATAGCTTCAGCCCAAAATCTTCTTGGTACATTCTTAGCATGTAGCATACTCCGACAAACTTCTGCAAGATGTCGATTATTTCTCTCTGCTACTCCATTCTTTTGGGGGGTGTTGGCACAAGTAAATTGATGACGTATTCTACAATCTCGTAGATACTGAAAAAACCCATTTGAAGTATATTCGCCTTCATTATCTGTGCATAAACAAATAATTTTCTTCCCCACTTCTCCTTCAATCGTATCTCTGAACTCTTTAAACGTTGAGAACGTGTCAGATTTTTCTTTCATAAAGAAAACCCACGCATACCTGGAGAAGTTATCAATAAACATTACCATATACTTCATCCCACTAACTGATGGTTTCTTGGCTGGTCCGAGCACATCAGAGTGAACTAACTCTAATGGTTCCTTTGCTTTAAACTTTGATTCCTCGTATGGTAATTGATGTGCTTTACCATACTGGCATCCCGCACAAACCGTGTCTGTCCTCACATCAAATTGAGGAAGTCCCTTGAGCATCGACTTCTTCATCATCACGCTTAGCTTAGAATAACTAACATGGCCCAATCACATGTGCCATAAATCTGCTCTCTCATTTTTTCTTGTCTTGTCTACAAAATGTAGACTCTGCTGACATCATGTAGACTGACTCCAATCGCCGTCCCTCCATTGTTGGTATTCCTGAGATCTTGAGGTCTTCATATACCTTCACATCTCGTGGACCAAACAAGACAAAGTGGCCCGATGATGTTAATTGGGCTACTGAAAGCAAATTTTTTCCCATACCCGGAATATGGTAGACATTTTGAAGTGGCACCTGGTTAGAACTGTATTGAGGTGCTACTACCGTCTTACCGATATGAGCTATTGGTAGCCTTGAGTTGTTGGTTATTACCACAACTCTATTTCCCTTGTATTTTGACAGGCTCTATAACTTCTGTTTATCACCCGTCATGTGATTTGAGCAGGCTGAGTCGACGTTCCAATCATTCTCGTAGTTGATCCGCTCATCTATCGAGACTGTGAGAGTTAACTCCTCCTCTTCCACAGTAAAAAATGCTTCAGCATCCCAATCATCTTCTCTTTTCTCCTTTGAATTGGAAGTATTAGCATTGCTCTCATCGGGCCTTTTGTCGGACCAACAATCTTTTGCCATATGTCCCTTCTTACTGCAGTTGTAACATTTGCCCTCAAATATTTTACCGTAGCCATGATTCTTGAAAGCTCCCCCTGGACGAGAACCTCCCTCTCCTTGATGACTTTTTGCCTTGCCATCATCCTTTTTATATCCGCCACTGACGTGCTACTTGAAGTAGCCTTTGCTTTTGTTGGTGTAGAGCGCTTCCTCCTCACCCTTCAGCGAGACTCCTCCCATTTGCTTAGCCATAGCTTCTTGACTAGAAAACAAATTTTCAAACTCAACAAGTGATGGTTGAGTCATCCATCCTTGTACAACAACAACAAAACTTTTGTATTCGAACCTCAAACCGTGGATAATTATGCTTTTTATCCTAGTTTCACCAATAGCATTTATTGGATCTAAATTTGAAATTCCGTGTCATATTTTCTTCACCTTGTGAAAGTACTTGGTGATAGTCATGTCGTGTTGCACCATCGATAGCAGCTCGTTCTCGAGAAGTTGTAGTCTTGTGTCGTTCTTCTTTGAAAAAAGTGTAGTGAAAGTGTCCCATGCTTCTTTCGGTGTTTTGGCATCCCAGATGTTCTTCAATTGTGGTCTTTAAGGCAAACATCGCTTTGCTCGCTTTAATCTTCCATTTTCACAAAGTGTAATTAGCGTCATCAACCTCCGGTTGTATAACTTCACTACCGCCAACGACCTCCCAAAGGTATTGTCCTTGCATATAAGACGTCATACATGTCGCCCACGTGTTGTAATTTTGGTTGTTGAGCTTCTTGATTCCTCCAACTACTTGAAGATCACCCATCGTGTCGGTAAATTTTTTATAATACCAAACAAGCCTGATTTCAAGATACGAATTTCTCACGACTCAAGAAAACTCATTCCAAAAATACTGGTACACGACCGTCCCGCTCTGATACCAATTATTGAATAAAGTTAGAATACAAAATTCTAATATTATCAATTGAAAGAAAAATGCACTCTTGATATTGAAATCTCACAACTTAAATACTTTTACATCACTCAAACTACAACTATAAAGGAGACTTATTGCCTTATGTTATTTTTGCTACTACTCGGATGATTTTAACCAAATGAGAAGCTTGCCTATTTATAGGCTAAGTAAGAAAATTATAGCCACATATTTCTTATTTTCCCTTCCACCACTTGTTCAATTTGTGGTGGCCTAACTTCTCCATTAATGGTAGTGTGCTTAATTAGTGGTGACCTAATTTCTCCACTAATGATAGTGGGCTTAATTAGTGGTGGCCTAATTTCTCCACTAATTGGTGTTGATATCTTAACATTATTCCCGTCTCTTAGATAGGATTTGAGTCTTTTATCATAAAATAAAACCTTAGGAGAAATATCTGTTGGAGATTGAAGATCCCAATTATTTTTAATTACCCCTTCTAAGTCTGGATGAGAACCACACGTTTTTTTAAACCTAAAAGGCTTGGTAGAGTCATCAAAATTAGTTTTTATAGAAATGGGTAAAGGAGAATGGTCAAAGAAATTCCTATTTAGACGACAAATAGAGGTGTTAGGAAATTCGTCCCACCAAATACCACTCGCTACCCCTATCCAATGGAGAGAAAATTAAATCTCCAACCTTTATATTGTTGCACAACCACCGTAGCCAACTTCAGAGAGCCCACAAGAAATCATAGCTTTATTAAAATTATTTACAACATTATAGTCAATCTCATTCCCACCGATCTTTTCATCAGGAGAGGCAACTACATTAAAGTCACTAATAATAAGAATTAAAAGCTCACAATTAATAGCAGCTAAAATCTCTAACTCCTACCAAATTGACAGTCTCTCTGCTCTAGGACATTTAACATAAACAATAGAGAATATCACTTATTTTCCCAACAGATGTGAATGATTTTCAAACATAAAAATTGCTGAGCATCTAAAAGAACTGTAGTTTTCAAGCCAAATCTGAAAAAAAAACAAATTTTACAGAAGCTATTGTGAATGACTTCCCCAAAATTCCATTTTAACTTCATCAAAATTCCAGGCTGTATTTTAGGCTCAAGTAATGCAAAAGCTGGGAGATTGTGTTGTTTAATGAGCTATTTCATTTTTATTTTTGAAGGCTTATTAGCCATTCTTGATATTCCAACAAACGAAGTTTATCATTAAAACTTAAGATTTGAGGATTTAGTGAAAGAGTTAGAACCTCCTATTGTGATTCTCTTAAAAGTGGGGGTTTTAGTTGAATGTCTTTGTGACAACATCTAGTTGATTGTATTGATTCACAATTGTAGAGTCTGGCTTCATATTTGCTATGTTCTTGGACTTATTTTATTTGCTAACATTCTTATCAAGATCAATAATAAATATTTCAAGTTCCTCATGCATAGGGACCACAATATTCCAAATTGGTTCCGAGTCTAAAGCATACATTCTTTCGCATACATGATGCTTGTCATATTCTTATAACTCTGTAGCTCTTGGGGATAAATTATAGTAATCAGTAATCATTACCCATTCTTCTATAATGTCAAAATTGTTTAATATTTTTTATATGCTGACTGATGATTTCATGGGGCACTGCATTAACAATGGGGGTATTTCTCTTTAAAATTTTGTAATTCTCTACCGCAGTCTGAGATAAGTTTTTGTTCTAGACTTAATCTTTGATCCGATTATGCCCAACAATGGTGTCTTCTGAATCACTTGGGTGGGGGGGGGGGGGGGGGGGGGGGGGGAGATGGTGTCTTCTGATAATTTTTTGATCCATAACAATGAGATAAGGAGAGGATATAGCAACATGCTTGACTGTCTTTCCAATTATTCTCATGAGATTGAGCCGGCTTCCTGATCTCTGTGGATGTTTTATCAACTTGAGTCTCTTTATCTTTGTGTGGGAATTCAAAAAAACCTGAGTTAAAGGAATGACCTTTCTTCACACAGTAGGAACAAAATTGAGGCACATCCCCTTACATGACATCTTTCCAAAAAACACCATTTCCACAACCTATCCAAACTCTCTTTGGTTGGTTTCTAAGAAGATGAAGTTCTACACATACCCTAGTGAAACTAGGTCTAAGGATAGACACTGTGGATGCATCCATTCAGGGCCAGCCCTGGCCATGTGCCAGGTGGGCAATGACACATGGCCCATTTTACAATAAGTATCGGTATATGTATATTTTAGAGGTCCAAAAATATTTTATATATATTAAAAAATATTTTTTTTAAATGAATTTAATTTTTTAGGAGCCTATTTTTTCAACTATTCAAAAAAAAGAATGATGCAACTTCCCAAAAAAATCTCACCCAACTCATTTAATATTACCATTTTTTCAGGAGTCATTTTTTCAACTACCCACAAAATCTTTTTGGTTCCCTCTCTCTCTTTCTTTTGCACGCCGGCCCACTCTCTCCCTCTCTCCTCTCTCCTTACGTCTCTCTCTCTCTCTCTCTCTCTCTCTCTCTCTGTGCAGTGCAAACTTTCTTTTTTCATTTTTGCAGAAGTTGGAGGCTGTCTTCATTTTACTACTGCTCTACGCAGAAGTTGGAGGTAGTCTTATTTTTTCATTTGCAAGTTGTTGTCTTCTTTTGCAGCAAAAGGCAAATTGTTTTCTTTTTTCATTATTTTTTTATACATATGCTAATATTTTTTATTACTATTTTTATTAATAATCTATTTTTTTTTAAATTCATCAATGTTTTACTAATCTGTTTTTTATGCAATTAATTTTTTTTATCAGATTGTCTCTTTCTACATTAATCAAGTCGATGAAATTGGAGAGGGAATAAAAGGCTCAAATCAGGTGATATTTTTCCATATTTTTTATATTCAATCAATTGAGATATTTCTAGACTAAAATTGCTAGATAAACTTGATTGTAAAACTTTAATTAGTGATTTCGCAAGTCGAAATGCTAGAAGAACAATTTTTCAATGAGTTTTTAGGTATTTAATACTTTTGTACAATATTTTTTTGGAAGGGCCCTAAATTGAGTATCGCACAAGATACTACAAATCTCAGGACCGGCCCTGCATCCATTTCGAGGAGGGAACGTTGATCCAGACTGGGGCTAGTGGGCTGTCGTTATCAATATTGAAATCAGGAGTCCATTTGAATACTCTCAGGGGATACATTCCAATGAACCATTGCTCATGTAACCATAACCTAGTGAAGTCCTCGTCACAGTTTAAACGAATAAGCACATCTTTTTTTATCAAGAAAACCAACTGTATATGCTGTTTTAAGAGAGAATATTAGTCGGGTTTTTCTGATGATCTCCATTGAAGGACGCCCATGAGAGAATTTTGAACCGATTGCATGCTTGAATGGATTAGCCAAGACACGAATATTCTCACAAGAAAAATGAATAGTAGTTTCACCTTTGTAAGTGGATGGAGGTTTTAAAGGGATATTTTTTAAGGGAGAAGATGAAACATCACTTAAAAAAGACTTAAGACCATGGATTGTTTCTGTTTGAAGGACAAGGACGTTTCAAATTCGATGGAAGGGATGAGTCAAGATGATGATTAGCAGCCATGCAAACCCTAGGGTGCAGATCCCCAAGAGAGAGAAAGAAAGCAGACGCTTATTTTCTCCCATTTGATACTTGTGATTATTTGTAATGTTATGTGGAATATATTGTGATTAACACTTATAAATGAAAAATTTTGTGGATGAAAATGAGTTGATTTTTGTGAATTAGAGTTTGGATTATCTAGTTTTTCTCTCTATAAATTACATGCAAATTAAGTGAGAAGTTTTGTGTATGTGAAATCATAAGATTTCCTACTGTAAAGCCCAGATTTATGTCCCCAAAACTATATCCAACCTAATCCAACAAGGAGATGTGTATGTCACCCATTCAGGGGCTCGACCATACCACAGTTCAAAATATCCACTCTTGCAGGCCAACTTAATTTCATCCTTATTTTAAACAACTTTCCTGAATTGGAAACTCATAGTTAAAACCTTAACACCTAAAACTACATTCGACGGGATCCCCAAATGAATATTACTAAATGACAATGAAATATTGGGGTGCGAATGGAAATATCATTGGTAGTGTAAAGAAGAAAGCTACTATGGGTTATCAAATTTACTTCTCATTTATAATAAGGAGTGTCAACCAGCCAATCCATAATTTGGCTCAACATGCCAAACATCTGATCATTTTTTGGATTTGAGGTGATCCATGTTTTTTGGAAGGCTCTTTATTTGATAATGTAATTGGTTCATGTTAGTAATGAATTTTTAAATTTTCAAAAGAATAGAGGAGATTTTTATTTGAGGACTTTAGGTGGTGTAGAGAGAAAGAGAAGTTGCCTGCAAAATGAAGATCCGAGAGAGTCCTCGACGGTGCAGTCTTGCGAGAGAGAATTTAGATGATTTCGTGCGAAAGAGAGGTTAGGAAATTTTTAGCTCTTTGGTTAGGAGGGAAACTTCGTGCACCTATTTTTTCATGGACGCGTTATAAAATTGCTCCCTCTTTATTTATTTTTTTTAAAATAAACTAAGATTAGTAACCAACATGTTAAATTCCTAATGGGAAAGTATTGTAAGGAATTAGTACCGGTATAATACTATTAGTAATTAAAAAATTAGTTTGTTACTAAAAACGAATTTCGGTGTAGTGTTGGTCTCAAGGTAATTATTATATATATAATACTCTCTTAGTATGTGTGTTATGTGTTGTATTGACTTGGATAAGACACCCTCACAACACTACCCCACCCCACCCGTTCCTGAACCACTTGGCCGACACCAACCCTCTCCTCCCCTAACCAAACTATGACAACACCACCTTTCAACAACCAACATCATCAAATCACATCACTACAGAACAACTACCAGCAGACCCCAACTCCAACAACCACCATCACCCTTGTTGCCTAAACAACCAATGACCCACCTTTATAGATCCAAAAATACGGTGGATATGGGGAGGGACAAACCTGGGCTACAACCCAAGTGAAAAAAAAAACTGTTAATACCAATATTCAGCCTGTAAAAAAAATTATGTATCTTATCCTAACTCACAAAACCTACAAAGCACTCAGTTGTACAAAAAACAAAATACATCGAGTTGTTAAAAAACCCACTCATTAGAATCCCTCTCTTTCAAAAAGTCATACCACTTCAAAACATTAAGTAAATACCCAAATTTTTGTGGACTATATTTGTTAATTATTAAGTGAAAAATAAATTAATAAATAGGCTTAATTATTACTTGTGTGGCTTAGTAATTAAAATTTGGCATAATTTGATGATAATTAAATATTGCATGCAGTAAAAATTTTGTAACGTGTGTTTATAATAATTAATTAGTGATATTAATTATATGATTATGGAATATGTGTATGCATAGAATAATCAAGTGAATAATTTATTAACGTCGTGAGGTATTACCGTGTGTTGTGGGTGGCATCATTTAGGTTGGGTTGTGGGGTGAAAATGATGTTGGTTTATGTACTTTAATCACCTTAAATTGGTCTCGAGGATAGGTATACTGAAAATGTTGGGTTTAAAGTGAATATGCAATAAAGTTAAGAAGCCAAATTCCAAACCAAATACGCAGAAGAAGAATTTGAGAGAAAACTCCTATCGGGCAAAACCTTTAATTTCAGCACTATTAAAGAATTTGACACACACGTAATGATTTATAAACTACGAGATCCACTAAGTATAACGCACAAGAGTCTTCAAATCTTCAATAGAAAATGATGCAGTCCAACACCTCCCACAGCAAATAGGTCTTGCCTTGGTATCCACCGATCAGCCTCAGGAATCTTCAATTCATTTTTTTTCTTCAGCAGTAGAGCCTCGTGTCCACAATTCAACAGTAGTAAAATCTCTACAATGGTTTTTAAACTTTGAATTTGTTATTTTTTTATTTAGAAAAGTGAACTTCAAAGATCCAAGGGGTTTGGATGAAAAAATAATAGAGTTTGATCACAAAAAGAACTCTGAAATGGCTTGGAGGAAAGTCTATTCACGCATATCTATTTATAGGGAAAGTTGTTTCAGAGAGATAGGGATTAAAGATTTGGAAAGATATGATTTAAAAAATAAAAAAATGCATAATCCTTCCAATGAACTGCCACATCGTTCGAACGATGTACCCTTTCTCGTTCGATCGTGATTCGAACGAAATTTCGAATGACATTCCTGTGCGTATCCAAAAGAAGGCGTTCCAGATCTCGTTCCAAGGAAGGAAACTCGTTCTAACGACCCTATGCAACTCGTTCGAACCACATACAAATCTCATTCTAACGAGTTAGCGAGTTTTTTACAAAAAAAATCTTCTAAAAATCATTTTAAAATATTTTTAAAAGTTTTAAATGCAAACTCTTTTAAAATACCCATTGGATAATTAAAATCTTTACCAAACCACCTCATAACTCTTCTGAATGATGTTATGACGAATACTCTTCAATATTTCGAATGTCATCAACTTCTTCTCTTTGAATATGTGAATGTAGTCATGAAGGTGCTGTGGGGTGTAACGTAATAAGCCAAATAAAAATAAATGAGCAATTATAAAACTTTCTCTTACAAATGTCCCCATTTGGCTATTCCGGTACAACAACTAATGCCCTCCCAAATCAAGAACCAAAAATGCATAAATCTATAAGTCTTCAACTGAAAAGTCTTCATCTTATGTGGTCCATGAAGTCATCATCAAAGCGCAATGACCTACACACATGAGGTAAAAGAAACACCGTGACACGAACGAGTTTAAAAAAATAAATAAACTTTCCCTCAATTTGTTCTCTCCCTTTTTGTCCATAATAGACAAAGGGTTAGAAACTAATCTTGAGATATTAAAATCACACAAATCTAAAATACATAATCATCACAAAGATCATCAACAAAGCACATGCGATTAAATTTTAAAGAAGAAATCCAACTATTTTTGAAAATTTTCAATTTTTTCAAGTATAAAAAAAAAGTATATGTATAAAAAGTACATATAGGTACGAAATGCATAACATCATGGAATGACACTAAAATATCCAAATTATGTAAGTAGAATGTGATTGTGTGAACTTTTTTCATAGGCAAATTAACATAAGCATTCATAACATAGGTGAACGATATTAATGAGATACTTCTAAAGAAATAACTCAATTTAAACTTTATGTGTAAGAATGTTGAACAAGATGAAATTGACTTGACTTATGCAATATGCCATGAATTTTAATGCTTCTCAAATCAATAACGTCAAACTATTTAATGCTTTTCAAGAGAATCCGTTGTGCAAATCCATTGATCTTCTACTTTATAACACCCTCAAAATCTCGCATATTTAAGAATTTTCTCTCAAAATTTTGAAGATATCATAATGCTTATATGTAGCGAAACATCAACGAAATATAAAATTGGCCTTGGCAATTTTGTTTTTATGTGCCGTTAATCTTTTCAGCTCTTTTTTACAAATGGTGGATTTTAACGCAAAGAGGATTTTACTCATCCGTAGCCCCTTTCCATTGCTTAATTAACATATAACAAATTTCTCAGGAAACAAAATCCGAGTAATGCTTCTTATAAGAACAATTTATCTTTAGTACATTTGGTTTGTTATTAAACATTATTTAGACGAGAGCACTGTATTTGAGACATGATAAGCAAGTAAAGTCCATGCATGTGTGAAATAAAGGTGATAAAGAGCCTAGCATGAAGAAGG
This sequence comes from Sambucus nigra, assembly GCA_949130495.1. Classification (NCBI taxonomy): domain Eukaryota; kingdom Viridiplantae; phylum Streptophyta; class Magnoliopsida; order Dipsacales; family Adoxaceae; genus Sambucus; species Sambucus nigra. The sequence goes on from OX422212.1 coordinate 413,111,159, forward strand.
TAATTATCAATGAACAATGACATGCTATCCACACATTATTAATCACACTAACGAAGCGAAGCCATGTCTTAAAATACTATGAAAAAGTGACATGAATGGATGGAATGTAGGGATGATCCAAATATCTTAAATGCACATCCATATATGGTGAAAATGCAAAAATCTTATTATCTTTTTCAAAAAATTTATCAAAAATAAAATCCTTTCAAAAAATTTCAAACTTTTTCTTAAAAATTGAAAATCTTTTCGAAGTTTTCAAAATATATCAAAACGCATATATAAACATAAGAACGCAATAGAGCTACATAAATAGCAATAGGGATATAAGATATGAACATGAAAATCACCCAATATTAGACAAAGTGCCCAAACTCAATCATTGGTCTGAGAGGTGTTCTCAACTGGAATAGACCTTTGAAATTACTCCATCAAACTTTGCAAAGGTTTGACCAAAAACTCTACTTGTAGTCGAAAACTTTCAAAATAACTACAATCATGTGTGGGAGCATGAGTTGGAACATGTGTGGGAGTGCATGTGGGAAAATGTGTGTGAACTCGTATGGGAGCATAATGGGGAACATGCATATGAGAAACTCTCCATAGATTAAAACAAAACTCCCTAAGGTGACCTCTTTGTTTGCATTGAAAAAAAAAACATAAACAGGTATGGGTCTAACTTGATCAAAACGCCTAGGATGCGTACTCCTTGGTGGGTTAGGATGAGGTCCATAAGAATCCATCACAAACACGGGAACCAGCTCGGGTGCATCATTGGAAGTGGATGCACTGCCATAACCTATTCCTTACCTCTCATTAAAACCTAACTCGGGATCAAGGAACATCTTTCTAATCTTCTTAGACGTATCCTCTAAAGTGAACCTGACCTCCCAAGAAAGTATGATATCTTTCTCGAGTTAGGATAAACGAGCTTCATGTTTTCTAAGATTCTCCAATGAATCTTGAAGATCTCTCATAACACTAGCCACTGGTTTGGTCAAATCAGTCTTCTTCTTACCAAACACAATCAATTTCTCACACAATAAACTTTCAACTTCTCAAGTTGACTCACCGAAGCCTCACACCCTCTCAAAGCTATCACCACCTTCTCTAAATTAAACACCTTAAGAGTCAAATTTCTATTCTGCTTTTTAATTCTTAAAGACTCTTTGTAAAGTTCGTTGTAAGTTTTTTGAAGACCACTTTCTCCCTCACACAAAATCTCTTCATCATCCTCACTTTCTCCCGAATGGTTCGAAAAATTATCGAGGCTATCATGTTTAAAAATGTCATCAATGGTGTGGGATGAAATAGAAGTACTAACGTGACTGGCCATGAATGTACATAAATTAGGTTTATGCGATGATTCATCCCTAGAATCCACCGACTCGACGTCACTATTGCTAAGAGTGGATTCGTATGCAGCTTTTCCTTTACCCTGTCTCTTTAACCTACTAGCACATTCGTGGACTTTATGACCCTTTTCCTCTCACTCATAACATCTCACTTTATCATTCTCACAAACATTCTTATCCTCATCGACATTGTTATTTTTCTCAAAACTTTTGTTTTCTTTGGAAGAATTTTCATTGTTAAATTTGAAATTTTTTTAAAAAATTTTCCTAAACAAAGCAAGATCGTCAAGCTCAAAATCAAACTCAGACTCACAATCAAAAACCTTTTCCTTTTTCTTATTAGACCGAGCTTTCAAAGCAATCCTTATTTCCATTTTCTTTTGAGTTTTAGGGAATATGTAGATTTCATAAGTTTAAAGGTCTCCTACGAGTTCTTCTAATCTAAGAGTATATAAAATTCCCAACGAATTAAGCATGGCGAGTTTAGGGATAAAATGGGACGACATGGATCTCAAACTCTTTATCACGACTCTCGTCTCAGGAATTCTCTCATCTAAATTAAAATTAAAGTTTACTCAAAGGTCTCAATCTTTAGCATTATAATGATCTCAAACTGAGTGGTGAGATTCTAAAGCATAGAGGCTTTCATAGCATTAGTACACTCGTGACTAAGTTAGAGGATATCCAATGCTTCCTTAGACATGGTACATGTCATAATATAATGAAACTCATCGGGAGTGACTGCACCACAAATAACACTTAGACCACGTGCATTGATATTGCTCCATTTAAATTCATCATACATCTAAGAGGTGACGGGTTTAGTACTTATGACATCTCTATTAGTCACAGTGGATGATGTCAACCCTCTTTCACAAATAAGCTATACACGCTCGTTATTTTCTTTTAAATTCAATCTCATTCGAGCTTTTTAATATGCATAATTTGACCCATCAAAAATAAGAACCCTGTTATACAAATTATCTATATACACCCAATTTAAAAATCACACAATAAATTAGTGTAACATGCTTTGATACCAATTTGAAAATGGTGGGTCGTATGGATAGTCCGTATATTTGGCCAAATGCACAAATTTATTTTTTACCAAATTTTATCTTGATTAAATTAAAGTGAACATGCAATAAAGTTATGAAGACAAATTCCAAACCAAATACTCAAAACGAAAATTCTATGGAAAATCCCTTTCGGAGAAAACCTTTAATTTCAGCATTATTAAAGAATTAGACAGACATGTAATGACTTACAAACTACTTAGATATTCACTAGGTATAACATACAAGAGTCTTCAAATCTTGAATAAAAAACAATGCAGTCCAGCATTGCCCACAATAAGTAGCACTTGCCTCGGTATCCATCAATCAACCTCAGAAATCTTCAATTCCTTTCTTCTTCAGCAATAGAACCTCGTCTCCACAATTCAACACTAGTGAAAATCTCTATAAGGGTTTTAAAGTTTGAATGTGTTCTTCTTGATTTGGAAAAATGATCTTAGAATATCTAAGGGGTTTGGATGAATAAATAATAGAGTTTGATCACAAAATAACTCTAAAATGGCTTGGATAAAAGTGTATTCTCACATCTCTATCTATAGGAAAAGTTATTGCAAAGAGGTATGGATTGAAGATTTAAAAAGATATGTTTTAAAAAAATAAAAATATGCTTACTCGTTCAAACGAACTGCCACCGCGTTCAAACGATCTACCATTTCTCTTTCGATCGTGCTTCAAATGAATCTTCAAACAATGTTTTAGAGCATACCCAAAGATTACATTCCAAATATCGTTTGAATAAAGGAACCTCGTTCTAACGACCCTATGAAACTCGTTCGAACGACCTACCAATCTCCTTCGAACGAGTTAGCAAGTTTTTCAAAAGATCTTTTAAAAATAATTTAAAAACATTTTGAAAACTTTTAAACGAAAACTCTTTAAAAATAATCCTTGGATAATTAAAGTCTTACCAAACCACCTCATAATTCTTCTGAATGATGTTGTGACAAGTGGTCTTCAATCTCCCAAAAGTCATCAACTTCTTCTCTTCGAATATATGAAATTACTCATGAAGGTGCAGTGGGTTATAGCGGTATAAGTTAAGTAAAAATAGAATGAGCATTTATAAAACTTGCTCTTACATGTACCCTTAGCAGGAGTTTTGGGTCAATCCGTGTAGTATTCCGGGTTCATTTAATGTTTCAAACATAGGCATTTATTATAGGTGCGAAAATTTAAGGCTTGAAACAAGGTTAAGAGTTATTACTATCATTATTCATAAGGGAGAAGCAAACCCTATCAGCCACAAGTATATGGGAGAAGAAAAGAAACTCCAAGGAGGACAAACCATACGGATTAAATCTTACACAACACGCTCTTTGATTTTCAGGCAAGAATCTATTGCAATCCTCTTTATAAATCTATAACTGGTTTAGAATACGTGTTTTCCATTTTCCAAATCTGAATATTAAAGAATGTTTAGGGATTAGATTGATTAAGTTTGATTATACAAATAATTTGGGTTAATTGGGAATGATATGAATTTGTCCTGCGTCAGATAATTGTACCTTGATGATTAAAACATGAAGTTGATGGATTAAATGATGTAGATCTGAAATATAATTTATGTATTAGAAACAAAATTCATTATTACGAACTATTCCCATGTTAATTTAAGGTTTAAGGTTGGAAATGATGATGAGCAAACCCTTAAATGATTTAATAATGAGTTAAGTTGAAAAGTTTGAATCTTTAACTTTTAGTCTTGGATTTATGTTCTTGAACCCATAGGATGGTGTAAAAAGTTTAAAAACATGTTCCCATAATTATATTTGGTTTTGGTATTAATATAGTACTATTTCGGAGCTTGATTTAGGCATTAATGGAGGTTTTTGAGACTTTATCTTCATCTTTAGGTCATTTTATATTCTTCCCAGAACTAAATTGATTCGGCCTAGGGGAGAATCAATTTAAAACATAAAATTTTAGATATTTTTATTAAGAATGTGTGGGCACTGGTTTTATATTTGTATGGTTTTTCTTGAATTAGTTATGAATTTTCTACTAAACGGTTCACGAGTTCGAAATTTTAGGTTGGTGATTTTGGGTTGGACTTCATTTTAGGATTGCTCCACTTAGTTTATTAAGATATTAGATTTGGTTAATATCGTGGATAGTTATGTAGGTTAGAGATATGACATTTGTACTATTGTATTCACATTCGGTGTTGGGATTGGGTTAGAATGGATAAATGCAAATCTGGGCCTTCTCCTAGATACAAATCGATTCGCCGAATCGATTCGGCCCCTGGGTTGAACTGGGGTCGAGTTGGGGAATGGATTGTATAACTATCCCGAGTTGATTCGAATATATGAGAGGTTATCCATGTGAGAGATGGTTGAAAAAATTTAGACGTTATATTTAATAGTTTATAAACCAAAAGACAAATTGTATAACTATAATTTAGGTAGAAAAGTGGTTAATACTTTAACTAATTGTACCACCCAACGCTCAGGATTAGATCAAATTATGTGGATGCATGAGATAAGGGTATCCTATAGTCATGTGTATTCATTAAGCTTAAAGAGTAACAAGTTAAAGTGTTTGGAGATTAATTAGGCTTTGACAGATTATAAGTCTTGAAATTAATTTAGTAATTAAATGAGGATACGTATATGTATGTTACGAAAGAGTGTGTATATATAGAAAGATAAATGTACTCATGGTTTGGAGATGTAATAAATTAAGAGTCGAATTTAATAAGGTGAAGAGTTTATTAACCTAAGAATGTAACGAATAATTCGGTGTTTAATGATTTAGATGATTTGGGGTACGCTTGAGTGTACGTGGTATCCTACTTAGTTATATATGTTTGACTTGGTTTTAAGAGATAATGAGACAAGGATCCAATGATTTAGGGATTTAGATATTTGGGTATGCCTGAGTGCATGCGAACCTAAAAAATGAATATTAACAAAAAACAACTAACAACCCATTAATTTTAATTCTTATCTTGTAATTGGTCCGCGCTAGCGGCAATGGACACGTGTGTGACACACGTGTTTTTAATATAACCACCCCCCCCCCCCCCCCCCCCCCCGCATTTGAATTGTCAAATACAATAGATAATTGTCTCCTAAAAACCCAGACCACTCCAAATATCCACTGTCCATATTCGGCCACTGACAAAAAATCGGCCAGCTTCCAAAAATGCATTCTCTCATACCTAGATCGATTCCACTTGCTTCACCAACCCATTAACCCGAAACCCTATACTCCCAAATCAACCCAACCCAAAAAAAATATACCCGGAATCATATGTATGCTTCGCACCGAAATATCACAAAATGTACATTATTTTCGATTTAAACAGTTGCTGTCATGGCCAGATTAGGAAGTTGGCAGGTGGTCGGTGATGTTGGTGCAGGTAGTTAGGATGGTGGTCAAGTTATGGGTCTTCGATACCGAGTTTTGTCTTAGGATCTATACCATCGCAGGTAGTGAGTATGGATATAGTTGTCGGCTTGAATGTGTCAGACTATCCTGAGGTTAGCAGGAGATCGGGTTGGTATAAGTTTGGCCTGAGTTTGGTATCATCGGTGAGGGGGTAATGGATTTGACAGGTGGGTGAGAAAGAGGGGAGAGAAAGAGAAGTGAGAGACGTGTCTTAAGATTGCGTGTCTGAATGGCATGGGGTTGGGGTGGAGTGTGGTGTATTAAAAAATATTTGGGTCCGTTGTCGCTGGCACGAACCAATTACCACGTAGGAATTATAATTAATTTTTTGTTAGGTGTATTTTGTTAATGTTCATTTTTAAACCTCTCCCACACACACACACACACACACACATACACACACACACACACACACACACACATATATATATATATATATATATATATATACTCGTGGTAAATCTATCGGTTTGGGGTTACCGTTCAATATTGGGACCCTGTACCAGCTGGCCAAGATATTCAGGACGTAGTGGAGGTCATTGTTTTGGATCATGCATTTAGAGATGTCCCCTTCGTGTGAATAGGGCCATCAGTCGGGTCGGGTATGTGCCCATTAGTGGCGCAACTGCGTATTGATCGCCCCATCATTTTATATATTTTTCTTAAGACTGTTAGGTACTAGAATCATACAGACTTCTTGATAGAGGCACTAGATAAACACTGAAGGTAGTGTCCTTCACACACACACACACACACACACACACACACGTATATATATATATATATATATATAATGAGAAAGAACAAATGCAGTCTAAAGATAGACAATTGAGAATTAACCCTATGTCATTTTAAATAATTTAGGTGGCTTACTTATATCTTCCCTATGTCATTTTAAGAACTTTATGTGGTTTACTTGTACTTTGCTGGTGAGTGACATTATGGGGGTTGGCACCTGGGTTGTATTCTAACATATGTAGTTAGTTACATCCCATTTTGCAGGGTACATTAATATACATAAGTGTGATCTCGTCTATGTGGTACCTTCCACTAATTTGGTCCAGCGCGGTCTCAGCCTATGAGATCACTCTGGATGACCATTTAGGATTGTTGCCTCAGCAGGCAAGGAGAGTCAGAGTTGGCCTCAGGCGATACCAGATTGTCTCCTCAGCAATCTCCATTGGACTAGGAAGTCGGTCTCAGATAACTACCCAGTCTCGTCTCAGCCCATCCATATAGAACAATACTTCGGTAGTCGCGGCCAGTCAAGAACCCATTCGCTCAGACATCTTATGCACACATGGAAATCATGACAAGGGTATTTTAGGCAAATCCTATAAAATCGTTATAGAATATCAAACCACCACGTGCGAAGAATATCAAATTCACTTATCTCTATAGCTGTCAAATGCTTCTCATTGGTTTTGCTTTAGTCAGACATAAAGTGCATGCTTGGGGGTGGCATTACGCACCCCTAAGCCTATAATAGATACCTTATGTATTTTTCTTCACCATATGATAATTAAAAATCCTATTGTTACTCTATATAATTGTAGAGCAAGAGAAAGAAGCTTGTATATCATTCATAGCAGTTTATACCCCATTACAGTGAAAACACTATCCATTTTGCATAATGGCCGTAGGCCAACGGCCGAAACACTTATATTTTATGTTATCTCTTCTTTATATCTTGTCTCTTCTACTACTTTACTTCTGTTTATTATTCCTACCATTGTTGTGTAAGTTTAAAATCAGGTTGAATCCGTAGGATGATATCTAGCATCATCATTTTGGCGCCATTTGTGGGATTTGATTGTGTTTTATTTTTTATCTCAGCTTAAACTCTATGTTTCTCATATCTAGTGGTGACCCAGGTTCACCACTGGTAGAGATGAATCACCCTTGAAGGAATTTGAGTTAGGAGGTTCATCAGCTTCTTCGATTAATCCTATTTCTGGGTTTTTTATCCCACTTCTATATTTTTCTATTATTGATTATTATTGGCTAGAGATGGCTTCTGATCTACCATCAAATTCCAGGGTAAGTTCTAGCCAAAAGCCCCAGCACTCTGAAATGGCGATGTGGCGGCGGCAATCAAATCACTTATGGCCAGCTAATAGTATATGCAACATTAATTCTTGGATTTTATCCATGACATTATGAGTTATATTTCAGACGATCCAACTATCAATCTCATCACTCCTATCACCAGAGGCCGTGAAACCAGTAGTCGAGGGACCACCCCCATCTCCCACTAAATGATTCCAACACAATCTCAGGCCTAAATAGATAATTGGCCCACACTATCTCTATCACAGCAAGGAGTCCTAAGGGTACCCAAATTACTTAGTATGTGAAGAGGAGGACTATTGGGAAAGGTAAGAGGTGTTAGATACCTCATTTCAAAAAGTGGCCACCCCCGCTTCAACTTACCAAGGGAAGAGTTTTCAGCAAAACCCTTAAAGTTATGAGAAAGGTAGAGCATTTGACATATTATTAAGGGATCGACTCTTAACCATCTCGACACCAAAGGAAGTGGAAACGGAGAAAATTGAAGCACATTATATTCTTGACTCACTTGAGTCTACATTGTATAAGTGTTCATCTAGTTTGGAAATTGTGACAAAATTATGTCTAACCTAGAATCCAAAGAACCTCAGAGCTTGCACTACTATTTCATCTTTGATTTAAGTGATCTAGACCTCATTACCAACACTCACACACAGAGTAGAATGGATCATATACATCTCATATTTCATATTAGTGTGTGTACATATGTTGAGTGTGTTTAAATCCCTAATATTGATTTTTAAATATTTTTTGGGATTTTATAAACTTTTTAAAATAAGGTTTTATTAATTAAAACTTGGTTTTAAAAGTTTGTGGGGTAAATCTGCTATTTCACATTGTTGGTTTAATTGACTAAAAGTTGCCTTGGGTAGAATCCGAAAGCGGCAGAGACTTCAGGGTGTTCATTGTAATTATTTTCAGACGCGCGTTTTATCCCGTCTTATTGTCCAACACCTGTTTCCCTCTGATTGGTTGTAATTGTGTTTCTTCACAGAGTGTAAACCAGCGCCTATTTTTAACCCTTGGATCATTTTTATCAACGATCTGCATGCGCCTTTCATAATCCCTGTGAACCCTGTTTGGGCCAATCAGGAGAATTTTAACCACCGCATATCGTGAGCCCTTGGATTAAAGTCAATCCATCTTAACTCAATTTGGTCCCTTGATTTCAATCCTCATTCTTGAACCTTCCCAGCCTCTTATAAAAAGGCTCCTACTTTCAGCATTAGAAGACTTTTGCCATTTCGTCCTTTAAGAGAAAAAAAGAGAGTAGAGAGAGAAGAGAGAAGAGAGAAAAGAGAGAGGAAGAGATAAATTAGAAGAGAGAGAAAGAGTTAGAAACCCTAACCCTAACCCTAAATCGTCTAAACAAGTTCAAATCATAAGTAAACCTTCAAACCCCTGTATTTCCCCAAACACAACCTTGAGTGTTTGAGTGTTTGAGAGGTGATTTGAGAGTTGGTTTGTTGATGTAACCTCTTCGATCTTTTGATCTTGTTTCCAACTTAATCATTTTCTCAGATCTATTTTTCTGGTATATAGAAATTTCAGATCTGAGTTTTTCATGGTATATTACACTTAGTTTGCATTTTTGTTTCTCAGCTTGAGAAATATAGTGTTGATTATTTTTCTGTAAATATTTTTAACTTTGAAATCAACAATAATGCTTTATGTTTCTAGTTCTCTTGAAACAAGACCTTAGACCTAGTTTGGAATCGCACTTGGTGATTTTCAGTCTCAAAAATCTTTTCAAAACCCGAGACTGATTAAGATCTTGATACGTCTTCAGAGCAAGATAGCCGTGGATTCTGGGATTGATTTAAAGGTCAAAAAGGTTAAGTTTTATGAGAAGAGAGAAAAAGAAAAGTCACTGCATATAGTCTTATATGTAATTTGTTAGGACTGTTTGTACATGATAAGTGTGTGTGTGTGTGGATGCATGTGTTAGAGAGCACCTCCACAAACACGTTCACTCTACCACACGAAAAGTGTTGGTAATAAGATCTTGATAAAAAGAGTCGACGTAAAGAGCTTGAGCAAATTGGAGTTAACAAACTGAGAGGACAACATCAACAATCAGAACTGCAGAGAAGTTATAAGGACACCAGAGGGTACATTCCTAAACTTATATAGGTCTGAGTTGTATGCATGTTTGTTATAGAGTTTGTAACTGTTGAATTTGTTTATAGTTGATTTTTGTTTTACTCCGTAGAGGGAGTCGTGGATGTTTCCTCAGTTGGGTGAGGTTTTACCACGTAAAAATCTTGTTCTTAATCTTCCTACATCTTCTCATCTCATTCTTGGTTGTGCTGAGTTTAAAAGTTTGTTTAGAACTGTTTAATAAACCTGTTGATCAAATCTTGAATAGATCTCGTACATACTTTTATAAAACACATCTTGTGTTCAAATAGTTTTGGTTTTTAAGAAAAGAGTTTCTTCAAAAAACTGTTCAGAGTTACTTAAATAGTTTAATTTTATTAAACGGCTTTAGTAACAGAATTTTAAAAATATCCCCCACAGCCTTGGTGGCACACCCTATACTGATCATCCTAATGAGGCTAGGCTAAGATGACACCAAGAATGAAGGGCGCATAAAGAAGTTAATAGTGGGAAAAGGAATCTGAATAGGGGGCCGACCAACGAAGTCGCTGCTGAAAGGGAAGGATCAGGTGATAAAGCGAACCTGGACGAGAAGCCTTGGAATAGCTCAATCTAAAAGTTATAACATAAGATTGGTTGCCTCATTAAAGGTCGAGATCCCCGCCAACGGGGGTACATGGAGGGATCTCCTTTTATGCTGATTATAGTTATCTATCCAACTCCCGATAAGTTCAAGCCTCCGACTATGACTCATAGGTATGATGGGAATATGGATCCTATTCACCACATAGAGATATATAAATTGGCTGCTGAAATTTATTCCACCCTAGATGAGATGATGTGTTAGGATTTTTTTAGTACTCTCACTTTTGTTGCCTATGTGTGGTACACCAGCCTCCCCATAGGATCTATAGAAAACTTCAAATAATTATTTAAAAAATTCATTCACAATTTTTGTTTTGGTAAGAAGACATCCAAGCATGTGACTCACTTGTTAAATGTTAGGTAAGGGAAAAATGAGCCTATATGGCACTTTATCTCTCTGTTCAACAAAGAAAAGTTAGGGGATGAAGATTATGAAGAGAACATTACCCTGACAGCTCTCATTAGTGGGCTTTAGCCAGGAAATTTTTTCTATAACCTCTTTAAGGATCCTCCTAAGTCCATGATAGAACTTCTGGATAAGACTGCGAGAATCATAAATGTGGAGGGAGTTATGCCAGCCAAGAGAGAATACTAAAAATAGGTCATCGATAACAAGCCTGGCCAAATGCGAGATAAAGAAAAAGGAAAAAAGGAAAGAAAATGTCTAATGATAATAAATTTGCTAAGTACACTCCATTGACAGTTAGTACATATATAATCCTAAATGAGATAAAGGACGACAAAGAACTTAATTGGCCAAAAAAGTTAAGATATCACACTCACAAGAGAGACAAGAGTAAATGGTGTGAGTTTCATCAGGATCACAACCATACGACTGACCAATGCTTTTCTTTGAAAGGAGAGATCGAGAAGATGTTAAAGTAGGGGAATCTATGAAAATACGTGGATAAAATGGGGATCTGAGATGTCAATAGAAAGAAATAGTCGTCACTGAAGAGAATAGGCCCCAAAAGAAGGAGCTGCAAGTAAATGGAATGATCCGGAGTTAGATGATTGTGATGAAGATAACCCAGGCCTTCCCGTCAAACCTCCAGCAATTAAAGTTAACCTTCATATGATTTATTTTGATGTTAAGATGATATATGGAGGAATGGAAGGTGGAGGAATAAATTCGGATGATAGGAAGGATCATGTGATTGAGGACAAGGCAGGACCTAACAGAGTAAAAGTTAATCTGGTTGAGGCTGATATTAAACCAAGCAAGTTGAAGAAATTCGATATGGAGAGACTCCTGGTAGGATTTTCTAGATAGGATTTCAAGGGGATTTTATCCCCACAAAATGATCCTCTAGTCATCAGCACGCGAGTACACGACTACAACGTGTCTTGCATTCTGGTGGATGGGTGAAGTTTGGCCGACCTTATGTTCTGGGATTATTTCAAAGGGCTAAAGCTAAATAAAAAGAGACTTATCCCGTATCAACATCGATTAATTGGGTTCAGGGAAGAGAAAGTCCACCCTCTGGGAGTCTTTGAGATGTACGTTTATATAGGAACCTGGACGAGGTGCTTAATCATGAAAATTAATATTTTGTGATGGGTTGTCTTCTCAACCTACAACATCATTCGGGGGAGAGTAGCACTGAATGAGTTTGAAGCCGCGCCTTTCGTTGTACATCAAATGATGAAATTCCTGACTCTTGATAGAATCGGGGAAGTAAATGGTGATCAAGTGGAAGAACGCGAGTGTTACTTCATCTTAATAGAAAATAATGGAAGCTTATAAGAGAAAGATGACCTTGTATAATATTGACACTCTTAATCCAAGAGACGAGCGGAAACTTAAGAATGGAGATCCCGCGATAGAGGTAAAATCCATCGTCCTCAAGACAGAAATAAAAAAGTAGTTGATTGATTTGTTAAAAGAAGGAAAAGTACGTTCGCATGGAGCCACAACGATATGTCGGGGATTGACCCCGAGGTTATCAATCATCAGCTTAACTTGGATGAGACAGTGAAATCGGTGAAACAAAGAAGATGAGCCTGTAACAACCCGCGTAATTTTTGGGGTATTTTCGAAATTAAGAGGAAAAATAAAATTTGAGATAAAATTATTTGTATTGCTCAAATATGTTGGTTATTATTTTTATAGGCAATAATTTCAAACGGTTTCAAAATCAGAATTAAAATGGAGTTTTAATTGAATTTTTATTATATAGAAGAGTCCTCAAAACATAAAACTCTCTTAGAGTCATCAAAACATAAAACTCTATAACAAAAAAAAATATTTAAAAATATTGAACGGTCCGATAGAGTTGAAATTTTTTTGACAGCTTTCTCTCGTCTTAAGGTAATTCTCTGTAAAATTCCAACGGTCCGATCATCCGAAATAAAAATTTTAATGTTTGTATCTCATTATAACTCTTTTCTTAATCAAACTCTTAATCCTTTATATATCAACTAAATCGTGGCTTGGCTTTTGAAATAACTTTTTCATAAACTTTTCAACCAGAAGACCTCTCCAAAATTACTCCCTTTCATATACAAACTATAGCCCCAAACTTATTCAAGATTTCAACCTTAGATTAGAAGGCTTATTTGGTGTTTTCTCGAGTTTGGGCTAGAACGAGATTTGATTGTTTTTGCGAGAAGAACGTGATGGTGTGATTAGATTTTGAGGCTAAAATTATGTTATGATTCATGTTGGTTCTTTTTGATGGTTTAAGGTATGGGGTTTTACACAATATGCTCCTAAATCTCATGAGTGTTTATTCCGTCGAATTCTTGTTAATTGAACTCGTATTTTGAATTGTTAAATTCATTGAAATCAGGAAAAATATTTGTTGGAATTATTTTGATTCATGTGGTATTATTCATGTTGTCGTTGTGCACGTTGTCATGAGATTTTAATATGGCACGGACGTTGGGCACCCGCCTAAATTCCTGCTTCCAAGGGCTATGAATTGATAAAGCATATGCAGATGGGGTGAGGCCTGGTGACCCGATTAATGTGTTGTTGAGAAATTTATTGATAAAATGCTATTGAGATTTGCATTATTTTATTTGAATATTCGTATTCGTATTGTGACGTTTTATTCATCGCTAACATATTTGTTGAGCATCTTTCCTGTCGTATTGTGTACTTTCCCATATTTTGTTTTAGTGGTAGGTTAGCGCGAATTTTTGGGCGCTTTGGATTTGATTGGGATGATTTATTGCGAGGATTATTTTGGGAAATATTTTAATACAAGAGAGAAGACTTGTATTTTGATAACAACAGTTTGTGTATAGAAATAATACTTATTACTGGAAATGGTGCCTTAGCTGAAGGAAATTTTTCACCAGGATCACCAGTCTAGATTTTTTTGTTGACGATTCGTCTTACACAAATGGAAGTGGGGCAGGATTGATATTATCGGTGCTAGATGTGACCGATATTGATTATGCCATTAGATTTAATATTGAAGCATCAAATAATGAGTCGGGGTATAAAGACCTGTTGGTAGGAATTGAGTTGGCCAAAGCATTGAATGTGAGCCAGATGCTTGCCCATAATGATTCCCAATTAGTTATTAACTAAATTTTAGGGAATTATGAAACTAAGGATGAGAAAATGGCTAAGTAATTGGACAAGGTCAAGAGGATTTTCATAAGCTTTCGGGAAGTCATAATCAAGAGGATCCCCATAAATGAAAATGGGAGGGCGAATGCACTAGGGAGGACCACATCAGACACCAAAACAGAGATCTGTCGATCAGTTCTAGTAGAGATCCTCCTGAAGCCAAGTATAAAGAGTGAAAAGGCCAACATTGAAGTATGTATGAATTTAAATCGGGGATGGACCTAGTCATAGAATATTTAAGTGATGGAAAGTCGCTGAAAGCTAAAGCCAAGCATAAAAAAGTACGATACTGGGCATCTAAGTTTACTAGTATTGGAGATATATTATATAAAAGGGGTTTTATTCTTCCCCTCTTAATATTTGTGCTCTATCTTGAGGTAAATTACGTGCTTAAAGACATACATGAGGGTTCTTGTGCAAGCCACATTGGTGGACAATCCTTGGCCAAAAGAATTATCACTCAAGGTTATTATTGGTCGAACCTTATCAAGGACTCGATCGAGTCTGTTCTCAAGTGTGACAAGTGCCAACGTTTTCCTAACATACCCCATCAACCCCTTTCTCAAATATCGTCCCTTGGCCTTTTGCAATGTGAGGTATTGACTTGCTCGGCCCCCTATCTAGAGAAAGTGGAACTTTCATTTTTTTATTATTGTGATAGATTATTTTTCCAAGTGGGTAGAGGCCAATGGCATGATTACCATCCCCGAGGAGAAGTGTTTCAAATTTATTTGGAGGAATATTATTTATCGGTATGGACTGCCCAACACCTTAATATTCGACAATGGAAAACAGTTAAGAATAAGTCTTTAGAGGCCTACTGTGGAAGGGTCGACATCAAACAGTTCTTTTCTACACCGGGCCGACCAGAGGCTAATGGGAAAACCGAGGTAAAAAATAGGACGATATTGGATGGAATCAAGAAAAAAAAATTAGAAGATGCTAAAATCATGATTCCATGAGTTTCATAGTGTTCGATAGGCATATAGTACGATAAAAAGAACCTTGATCGGAGATACCCCATTCATGTTGGCTATGGGTCTAAAGTCGTCATTCTAATAGACATTGGTTTGCCAAGACACAAGGTTCAAACATACGACCCCAAAGTAAATCTAGAGGAAAGGGGACAATACTTGGATCTTATTAAAGAAACAAGAGAAGACACAACCATTAGACAGTCAGCCTGTCTGTAGAGAGCCGCTAAGTTATACAACAAGAGAGTGAAGTCTCTGCCTATTACAGTAGGAGATCTCATCCTGAAAAAGGTCATCCAAAAAACTAAAAAACTTTATCCTAACCATCATGGGCCCTACAGAGTTATAGAAGAAGTCATCCCAGGAACATATCGACTAGAAAACCTTGAGGGAAACCATTCTCAAACCCCTAGAACTTAAACCATTTGAAGAAATACTACCAATAGGAGTAGTTTAAGAAGTTTTGTTTAATTTTTTCAACCTGCCATGTATTAAGCATTATACCAAATGTTTAAGAGTATTATAAAAAAATGTTGCAAGAAATGTTGAAAAGTGTGGTCTCTTATTATGTTCTTTGCACAAGTAATAAAATAAATTTCTCTCTCAATGGTAGGAGAATGCTTTTGGAGTCTCGGCTCCAAGGAATCTCTCCTTGAAAAACTTAAGACGTGGGAAGTATTTGTACAACATGTTTGTATGGTGACTATAGCTAAAACATCATTTTTATGGTGAAAGTTAAATCTCTCTTTCAGCGGTAGGAAAATCATTTTGAAGTCTCAGCTCCATGGCATCGCTCCTTAAAAACCCTGATAGGTGGGAAATATTTGAACATTATGATTGTAAGGTGAATATAGTTAAACATCATTTTTATGATGAAAGATAAATCTCTCTCTCGGTGGGGCGAAAATGCTTTTGGAGTCTCGGCTCCAAGGCGTTGCTCCTTGAAAACCTTGAGAGGTGGGAAGTATTTGAACATCATGATTTTATGGTGCATATAGTTGAAACATCATTTTTATAGTGAAAGATAAATCTCTTTCTGAACATTACGATAATGCTTTTTGAGTCTCAGCTCCAAGGCATCGCTCCTTAAAAACCTTGAGAGGTGGGAAGTTTTGAACATCATGATTATATGGTTAATATAGTTAAAACATTATTTTTACGGTGAATGTTAAATATCCCTCTCAATGGTACGAGAGTGTCCTGGGGAAAACCCCAACCCATTCCCGTTAAAAACCCTGAATGATAGTTAATTTGTATGTCACCAGCTTAGATGAACATAACTTTGTGATAAATAGACAAACATCAAGAGATGATGATACAAAACATTGTGATAAAGATAAAGCAGAAAGATCTGTATTAAGCAAAAAATCTGTAGTAATTGGAATATAAAGTTCCAATAAAAGTAAAATTTAATGTTCTAGCAGCAAACTGGATGGTCAAAAAGTAAAGTTGGCATCCAAATGAATGCAAAATTAAGACAATTACAAATTATGGGGACTTAAACCACAGGCGGTCACCCAAAAATAAGAAATAAAGCTTAATTCCTCTCTATAAAGGTCGGCTCAAGAATGATCAGGTTCAATTTTGGTTCAATATAAGCTATAGTCTCCTCTTGGTTTCTCACCACCATAGTGTCGTCCTTAATAGCCATTTACATGGTCTCGTCGCCACCCGACTCTTGTTCAACCACAGGAGCAACATCATCAGCTTCAGCTTGGACTTCTTGAAGAGCAGCGAGACTCTCAGGGTTAGCAAAATTGAAGGCCTTAATGATCTCAGCCAGCCATTGGTTGGTGGAAATGATATTACCAAATTGATTAGAGAGCCGATAACAAGAAACCTTGGCACCCTTTTCCAGGTACTAAATGGCGTACCCGGTAAATTCATCCAACCCCTTAAAATCGACTATGGCTTTCTCAATCTAAATCGAGATCAATTGGTCCCTGTAACACCCCGTATTTTTGTGCATTAATTATTTAATTAATTCGGGAATTCAAAATTACTTGTGTGTCGTAATTTTAATTGAATTAATTATGGTAATTTATATTTAAATATTAATCGGGGAGTGAATGGTTAATATTTAGGAAAATTTATTTACTAAGTAAATAGTAATAATGTATTTACGTCATTTCGAGTATTTATGACAGGGTATGTACTTATTTTAGCCGGGAGTCAGTATAGACTAATTTGGGTGTGAAATAGGAATTTTTATAAATTAATTTGGATGCCAATTCTGAGTATACGGTTGAGTCCGGAAGGACTGAGATAGTCAGAAAAGTGTACCCGGGGGTAGTAAACGGGTCACGGGACGTTTTTAGACATAGTCGGGCCCATGCGGGGGTATTTGGGTCACTTGGGCTTGGCCCATTAGGCAAAAAACGGGATTAAGGTTAATTAAACAATTATAAGAAATAAGGGAACGGATGAATTGAGTTTAGAAAAGAATTGGTCGTTTAGGAAACCCTAGCTGCAGTCAAAGGCAAAGTTGGGGATCACAGGAGAGCCAAAAAGAGTCATCTTCAACCTTGAGCATTCACAACTCCAAAATCAGACTCTACGAACCCTAAGGCAAGTGGTTAACTTGCTATAGCATTTAAAGTGTATTTCAATTCATATTCATGTGATGTGGATAATCAAAGAAATTCGTTTTGGGATTTAAAGGGGATAAACATGGGGTTTTGTAAGCCATGAATCTGATTTCTAAATTGAGTAAAAATTCGTATATAATCTGAGAATTTGTATTTGTATCTGGTAAGATGTGTAAACCCAGATGAATTAGAAATGAATTGGTATTATGAAATTGTTGTTTAATTGGGTTAAATATTAAATTGAATTTTACCCCAAATTCGTGGAAACAGTAGAGAAAGCAAAATAATTGATGTTGTTGGACTTTAGGGAGGTTCCATATAAGGTATTTGATGTTTATTGTCGATGGGAAAGCTTAGTTTTCAGTGTCGAAGAAGCTAGGGTTTGGAGGTGTGCGTCCATGGCTGAAACAGCCAACTCGGGGAAGACGAGGACCTGATCGATCGATCGATCGAAGGTGGACCATCGGTCGATCGATGGTCCAGAAACTTTGACAGTTCGCCTAGTTTGTAATATATAGGGAAATTTAATAAAAATTCTCCCATGCCTTAATTTTGAGTAATTAATACATGGGTTTAAATCTAATTAATTGTGAATAAAATTAATTAGGATTTGAGGGCGGCTTGGTGTGACATCATAATTAAAATTAATTGGGATGTGGAGGAAATTAGGTGTGACACACTAAGGTTAAATTTTGGAAGGTTTATTTCAATACGGATGTAGTAGACAAGTCCGGGACTAATGGTTGAGCGATACCGAAATGTAAATTTTATTTAGGTGAAGGCTAAATAATTTAGAGTCGGAGATTTAAACTCGGGTGATGTTATTTAGGGCCACGAGAGTAAGTCCGAATATATTGGTTGGGTCGATACCAAAAGAAATTAATGTGCAAATTAATTAATAATTAGAGTTGGGCCATAAACTCAAAATAAAATGGAATAGGCTTGTGTCATAGACCTAGTGCACGGTGTGGCCGAGATATTTTATATTTATATATATACGGTGTGTGATAGTATATATATATATATATATATATATATATATATATATATATATATATATATATATATATATATATATATAATGTGTGTATTAATATCGGTGGATAGATATTATTATTATATATATATACTCTAGTGCTATAGGGGGAGGTTGCGCGTAGTGGATGAATCCCCTAGCTTGAGGAGTAGGGCGAGTATAATCCCAGGTCATAGCGTCCGTTATATGGGTGAGGGACATCTCACTTTCAGGGAAAGAATATAACCACCTCCAGCATTTATGTATTAACCAAGTTAGTGAGCGAATCTGACTTGGGGGTAATTAGGTTATGTGAACATACCTAGTGGGATAGCACCTTAGAGGATTTATACCCGGTGAGACTTTACACGGGTGAAATACTATTATTAAATGCTATTTCACTATGTTTGGGAATACTGTAATATAATTGAGTATATAATTAGGTAAATAATTATATACGGACTAATTAATACAAGGCATGAGTTGTATTATATGCATAACGAATGTGGAAGTTATATGAAATTAAAAAGGGAAATGATTGAATTAAGTTGATGACAATAATAACTTAAAGATCCTAATTAAGGCATACTCGATTAGAGTAGGGTGTTTGCAAGGGGTTATATAATTTACCTAGTCATAAGGTGAAGAGCTAGGTGAATTTATTTAAGGCGTTAGTAGTGCACATTAGAGGAGACGTGAGGATGTCCTTAAGGGAGTGAGGCACTAACTAAAATATGGAGAGCATGCATATTTACTTATTACTGCAAGTTAATCATTTGCTAAATGTTTTCAAATGTTTTTGGGTACTAACCCTTGCTAATTTTTTTTTTTTAAACCTTTTAGGTGTCCAGCCACAGGGACGCCAGGCTTTACTCAATTTCAGGGATCTGTTGCTGCAGCTTATGTGGATGTTGCGGGAGATTGATAGACGCCTCACTCTTTCATTCTAGTATAGAGACTTCTATCAGTTATTTCGAGCATGTCGCTCACATTCCATTTAGTTTTTGTCAGACTTGTTGATTAATTACTTGTCTTTATTTTATATTTATTGGAATTTGGGCCGATGGTTTATTCGGTCAGTCATTTAATTATGAATAGTTGCTTCAGTTAATTAAGATTATTATGTTGTTTTATCTTCCGCATGAGTTTCATTTAAATTTTATGAAAGATAAAACTTGGCACCAGTCTAATTTTCTCACTTAGGTGGTTAGTAATTAAAAAGGCGGCAGTGATGCTAAGAATGATCCAACTGAGAGACATGTTCTAACTTAATTTATGACTGATCACCCGGGGTTAATTAGGCGGGGTGTCACAGTCCCCCGCCTCTCTTATGCTTGGTATTCAGAGAGTTGACTTTTGTCTTGCAGTTCTACCTAACAGTTTCAAGGAGCTCCTTGTGCCGAGTAAAATCTCCTGGACCATATCATCATGACTCTCTTATGGTCCTCTAATTATTGTTTTATGTCTCTAAGCTTAGTCTTGGAATCATCGACTTATTTGACCTTTGACTTGGCCTCCACCACCCATTACAGAATATTTTGAAGGGATATGACAGACGATAAGCAATGGATATTAAGAAATGATTAGTTAAGATAAACTGATATTACACTTGGAAAAAATCTTTTCAAAATTTTAAACTGCACGTACCCGAGTTGCCCTACAAAGATAAAAATTAAAAAACTTGGAAAGATCACAGGAGTCAAATTAAAAATTGTCATAAGATGGAATAATCGATATGTCAGCCTCCCGGGCTTTCAGCTGACTCCCGAGAAGAGACTCGGCACTTACTCCAAGCTAGAACATGCGAGCCTCTGAAGTTGTACCGTCTGTGATGGGAAGCGCAGACTCAAAGGGGCGCTTTAGAGGATCATCTTGCCTCCTCCTCTACTGGGACTGAGTTGGAGCAGCTGAGGTTCCCACAGATACTTCCTTTCTTATCCTCTGCCCTTCTATAGTAGTAGGGCCGATAGCGGTGGACTTCTGCCTTGTCTGAGTAGCCTGGGTTTTTTTCCCTAGAGCTAGCCCACGAGGGTTTTTTTTCCCCTGGAGTTGGCCTAAGAGTGTGGAAGAACATTATCGTTAACTTCGTTATCATAGTCTTCATCTAAGATGTCGTAGACTTGGGGCTCAGGGTCCCCTTACTAATGAGACGAAGTGTTAGGGCGATGAGAAGAAGTGACAAGGTAACCCATACTTCTTGATTCAACACTATCTCTAGCGTCAGTCCCAACTAACTGGTCCACTGTCACCCTCATAGACTCATCAAAAGAATTTTTCACTGAGTTAGCTAGGCTATCTTAAAGACCCATCCATTTAGAAGGGTTGTAGCCCCTATAAGAGGACACACCCCTTGATAAGGACATGGTATCACTACTAATGTAAATTTTATTTGGATTGGCTCTAACTATAGCCTCAGAAGGAGAAGGATAAGTCAGAACTAAGGTTGGATACTTAACTGCGATGAGATTAGGGGTCAAAGGGATTGAAGACCTAGGTCGATGAAGTTCAACTTCAGCCTGTTCTACCTCTCGTGTCACTCGGTTACACAGATTGTGAATCTCTTGGGCAAGCTTGTAGATTTTATGGTACATGAACAAACAATTTGTCTATGAAATAAAAGGATTTTGAAGAATCAGAAACTAAACTATTTTCTATAAATAAGTTTTCCAATCGAGAGCTCATGAAGAACAATATGCAAACCCCACCGGAGTTGACTCTGAAAAATAATTGGTTACCTAGGAATCCAATGGGAAATTAAAATCTCCTTCAATATCTCACCCATTACCTCCTAAGGACTAAAAATATATGCGATAAAACCACCAGAAGAGGTGAAAGACACCACAAATTGACCGCCAGAGCAGTCAAAAAGTCATCGAAAAATAAAGAAAAATGTAAGAAACCAGAAGATGAACCTAAAAGACCAAGAGGAAGAGAATACCTGACAAAGAAAAGGGAGAACGGAAAATCAAAAAATATGCTAAAAGCAGGGAACGAAGATGGCTAAAAATTGTAGGCATTTGAGAGAGAGAGAGAGAGAATAAGAAGTTTTTGCACGAAAAGGTTTTTGAAAAATGAAAGGATGGGAGTAATAGTTGCCGCCTTAAACCTCTTGACACAAAACCCAAAGAGTTTATAACCATTATGGCATGCTTTCAAAGGCTAAAAATATGACATTTGGTTGCGTGTGTGGCCCTAGACTTCTTAATTAAGTGGCACTTCTGCTTAGCCCGATGTGATCGTTCAGTCTCTCTAAACTATGGGGCACCCTCAGACGCAGATAATAAACCATGATGCCAAGACGAGACAAGACAATCAAAAACATATTTAAACCCAAACCTCCTATTAATATTGAAGGCAAAGGTCTAGTGGTGATTGATATATATAAGTGTGGTATCATCTGTTATGGTCCTTTCCACCATTCTCATCCAAAGTAGTCTTGGCCCAAGAGATCACTCTAGACGACTCGTCAGGATATTTGCCTCAAGGAAAGGAGCAACCAGTCTTAGCCACTGTCAAAGTCGGCCTCAGATAATATCAAAATATCTTCTCAGTAATTCCCTTTGGATTGGGATGCTGGTCTCAGACATCTACCTAGTCTCATCTCGGCTCATCTACCTAAAACAACACTTTGGCAGTCTCAGTCAATCGAGAACCCATTATAGCTCAGATATCTCGTGCACACATGGAAGACACAATAGGGGTATTTTAGGAAAATACTATAAAACCATTATAGAAGATTAAACCACCACGTGGGGAGAATATTCCTCATTATAGCTTCTACATTCATCTCTGCAGGTGTCAAATGCTCATTGGTCCAGCTTTAGTCAGGCATAGAAAGCATGCTTGGGGTGGCATTGTGCACCCCCAAGCCTATAAAAGAGACCTCATGTCTTCTTCTTCACTAATTAATAGTTGGAAACCCTATTGTTATTCTATCAAATTGTAGAGAGAGAGAGAGAGAGAAGCTTGTATATCATCCAGTGCAATTTATACCCCATTATAGTTAAAACACTCTCCATTTTGCATAGTGGACGTAGGCCAGTGGCCAAACCACTTATATTTTGTGTTATATCTAATATGTCTCTCATCTCTTCTACTACTTTACTTCTGTATATTATTCCTACCATTGTTGTCTAAGCTCAAAATTGGGTTGAATCCCTCGGATGACATCTACCTTCATCATACATAGTTATTGTTTATCCTTTATGGTTGTTTGGATAATAAATCGTTTAATGAAAAAGATATTCAAATAGATAGAGAATTACCCTTATGATACTAATAATATTTTAATGAAAATATATATGTGGGCCTTGGTGTGAAATCCTATTTGGATAATTAGTAGTGTTCCATGTTAGTTGTTCGTTATGTGATAGTACTTAATTGTCCAGAGATAGAGACTTCTAGTACTATTTAAGTCTTGGGTTTAGACATACGTGTAGTACTTTCACTTAGATGAAAGGTGATGTATTCTTTACATGTGAGTGTCGAAGGGTTTAATATTTATAGCAAATTAGTTGCATTATTTATATTGTTGCATTGGAGATATTCTTACAACTTTAGGGAGCTGAGCCAAATTTATAAAATGTACCCCCCCCCCCCCCCGGCATCATTATTATTGTATAAACTGGTTAATATGGTTGAGTGGTCAGGCTTGCTCTTGTCGCGATCCAACATAGTACCCGTAGAGTTGGAGCACTGGTTCATTATAATTGTTCATATATGTTGTAACGTCCCGACCCGAATTTATGGGTTACCCGTGGTCAACTCAGACCGAACCAAACGTTAGGTGTGAAGTGTGATGGGACAACCTAGATAATATTGCTAATCCAGTTTTATTAAATTAACATTTCACTTGTTAGGCATGAAATTTCAATTTAAATCAAACTATGACACAAATGGGTTTTTTCAACCGGAATAAAGACAATATTAAAAAAAATCAATATAGGTTATATACATGACACAATACGATATTTTCCCTTACATAACGTTTTTTAGAAAACATAAAAAAAAAACTGTGAGTTTGGGAGCTTTTGGGGGGTTGAAAGGCTCTACATGATTTTTTAAAAGAAAAGGAGAACTTGTAGAAACCAATTCAACGAATATCTTTTTATTAAAAAAAGTCCAAATTTTTTAAAGCACTTTTACCAAACAAAATCATTTTAAGAAGTTTGTCAATGATCAAACCAATCACAAAAATATAACAAAAGCAAAAGTTTAATTAAAAAATGGGAATTATAAGACACACAAATCAAACAAATAAGCTATATAAAATAGGATCTTTTACTGTCAAGTCTTTGAACTAACAATTTCGGACTCTAAACTCAGGCCCAACAAATTTAAACGATTAGATACAACATATAAATATCCCCGAATTGAAAAATACACACGCTTCACAGAAATTCAAGCGCCAAAAAGTGTGTACCATATCTTCTATCAAAACCCTAAGCATATTGTCTCTTTGATCAAAACTCCAAAACGATTCTCGTTCTCAATCAAATTTTGGTCTAACAATAACCTATAAATACCCTTGAATTACATAGCAAACACGCTTCATAGAAATTCAAGCGATCAAAACCCTAATCGTGAAAATTCTAACAAATGATTCACATTCTCAATCAAATTCTTCCAAACAAAACTAAAAGGTATAAATACATGCTTATATATATATATATATATATATATATATATATATATATATATATATATATATATATATATGTGTGTGTGTGTGTGTGTGTGTATTTGATGTAATTTATTGTGAATTAAATGTAATATTATGTTCTTAAGTTTTTTTCTTAAGATAAAAGCATACACTCTGTATATGTTGTTTCTTAGCATTATATTTGTGATATCATTTGTCTATCCTTATATTTTGAGTGTTATGATGTGTATTCCATATAGTATTTTTGTGTCCTTAGGTTTTATATAATTTTGTCCTTATTTTATTATGTATTTTGTGTTCTCATATGTATAAATTTGTAGACATTATACATGGCCTGATGAAACACTTTGTGTTTATTGATGATATGAAAAAATACAATATGAATCTAACTTGTACGCTTGTTGCCCTAAATGTAAATGCAAAACACACTTTTTGCATGTTGATTTCTATATATTTATGTATTTCATAACTGTGCATTTCCTCCTGTATACATCATTTATTGAGGACTAAGAACATATACATTATTGGAATATGTACATACTCTTTGAATTTGTATACTTCCTATATTAATTTTGGTTCTCGCCAGTGGAATTTATTAAGGACTAGGGAGTATATAAAAACTTTGTGTATTTTTATAAGTCGTATTAATTGTGGTCGAAGCCAGCGGCATTTAATAGTTCATATATTATTGTGGTAGTATTGGATTGAACAAAATATGCATGTACTTTATGAATTATGGGTGTACATTCATAAAGTACACACATAATACATAAAGTACACACAAAAGTGAACATGATTTGCTCCAATTGAATGTGCATGTACTTTATGTATTATGCGTGTATTTTCATAAAGTACATGCACATTGAGATTGATTTTGTACATTCCAAAGTCTTAAGTACTTTATAGAAAATATATGTCGTCTCCATATTTAGTAGATCATATGTTATTGTGGTCCGTGCCAGCGGCATTGGAATGATATTCCACTCTTTGTAAGATGCATTTGGATTTTGTTATTGTTTAGGAATTAACCCATCAACCATGTTCAGCTACAAAATTTCTACATACACCTTTGAAGATGTTAAAAAAAAAAACCTTTCACATTGATAGTCAATACTACTGACGTTGACATAATTGATTTTCTTCTTCGCATCAATGATAGAGCGAAAAAGTTACTTGATTTTCAATACTACTTTGAAGACATTAAGTGCATTTTTGATGTATAAAAGCTTCAAGTAACTAAATCGAAGGCGAAGGGTTTGGCAAAACAAATTGAGTAGTATTGCTTAAGCTGTTTTATAAATGTTGGAGCATTTAGCATGAATCTATTGTATCATTTCTTTTCTGAATATGTTACGAACAGGGAATCTTAGTTTTTAACTTGTCAAACAACAAGTCTTAGGTATTACCATGTAACAGATGATATGGAATTTCTCCTTTGAAATATTGTATTACGTATTTGTTGTAGTTTTTGAGATTTGTATGAAGTTTTAAGAGAATATTGCATGTACTTCTATTTAACATTCTAGTACTCTATTCCAATATATTTGTTTCTCAATATAAAATCCATGTATTTTGTGTTTTTTGTGTGTAGTTTATTTCTTTATGTGTGTAATTTAATATATGCTTTTACTTTAAATTTTATGCATTTACTTTATACAAATGGCTTTGACAACAAGGGTGCATAAGGGAAAGAATCTTAAAAAGGAAATTGATGATAAGAGTGGTTCGAAAAGGCCAATAAAAGGAAATAAAAGAGTCCAAAGAAGTCAACAAGGGGAGTTCATAAAAATAGCAAATACATGTCGAATATCTTGAGAATCTATTATGATTTACGTGATATTCATAACAAAATCAACGAGAAGCCTATTGATCTGCTTAAGAAGACACCTTTCTGGAACTTATTCAATGCCTACTACAGGGTGAAATAGAAGAGAGAGATCATAAAAAGAGTGATAAAAACATTCTAACTATTGTCAAGCTCTACAATGTAAACATAAATTATTTTAAGATGATTAGTGATGGCCAAATAATCCCCAACGATATAAGTCAATTTTTTGGGATTCCAATAATGAAGGGGTAGAAGGAAATTATACTTAACAAGAGAAAGAGAATGGATAAATATGCCCCCAGACCTCAATTTTGCAGTCGCTATTTCAATGCTTGCGTAAAGATTGGAAAATTAGATATTACAAAGGGATTGAAGAAGTCGATTGAGCTTGATACCGATGAGGTTAGGTAAGATTTTGTAAAACTTGTTTCGCTCCATTTCATAACAATGTTGTTTTCCTCCAACTCAAACTTCACGTTACGTGAATTTTTTACAAAACACATCGATGATATTGATGATATGATTATATATGATCGGGCCTCTACCATTCATAAATTTATGATCAACTCTCTCGATAAAATGGTCGAATCTAAGCCCAGCACAACCAGTGGATGCACCATATCATTACTAGTGAGGAAAAGTCATTCTACACATTTTAATGATAACGTGCACACATATTTCATAAAGTACGCATATTGCAGTAATACAAATCATCTTCAATGTGCGTGTAGTTTATAAATATCCATGTACTTTGTTTAAGTACACGCATATTTCATAATGTACACGCACATTGCAGTAATACAAATCATCTTCAATGTGCGTGTACTTTATAAATATGCATGTACTATGTTAAATTACACGCATATTTCATATAGTACCCACACATTGTAATAATACAAATCAACTTCAATGTGCGTGTACTTTATAAATCATGCATATACTTTGTTAAAGTACACGCATGTTTTACAAAGTACACGCGCATTTCATTGAGCCAAATCATTTGGAATGTGCGTGTTCTTTCTGACATATGCATGTACTTTATTAGAGTACACGCATGATTTTGAAAGTACACGCACATTACAACGAAATTTCATTTTCAATTTTTGTGTACTTTATGTATTATGCATGTAGTTTAACAATATTTACACTGTTACTCATATTTATTGGTTTAAATGGTATAACTTTTAATTTTTATTTCAAATTTCACAGTATTGGGTATGAGAGAAGTTTAATTTTATCAATTCGATCGATGGGAAGGAGGACAAAGAATCGAGATTTCTTCAGTGGAGTTTAGGAACATTGAAGGAATGGATAACTGATAATAAGATCAATAAAGTTGCTCTGAAGACTGAAGTTTCAAAGTGTAAGGAAAAAAGAGTGAAAGATGATGACATGCCCAATTGGGATTTGGGGATATCACAACCAGATCCAGAAATAGAACCAGAATGAGCTACAAATTCTTCAAATTAGCTGAAAGCTGAGTTAGTCTAAGGAGAAAGTTGAGTTAGTCAAATTGGGAAATTCCATTAAATGAATCAGTGGTAAACTCTAAAGAGAAAGATGAGTTAGTCAAATTGGTTGAAAAGATAAGAAAATTGGCTGAAGGGAATGCTGGGATGAAATTAATGTTAGAGGAGAGAGATACCCAACTCAAAAAAAGTAATGAAGCAAAGGTTCAAGATGAATATTAAGAAGTTAGGGCAGGATAAGGATCTATTCGATACACTATTGAAACTTCAACTTCAGGAGTTGAAATCTAGTTTCAATAAACAAATAAAAAAGTTGGAGGAGAAAAAGGCCTAATAAATTTGTTTTATTAATGAGTCGAAAAATAAACTTGAAGAGTCGACGAAGAACGACTGTGACCAAATAATAAAGTTGGAGGAAGATAATGACCAACTCAAAATTAAAAATTAAAATTTAAAAATTAGTCTGAATACTGCTAGAGAATCATCGGAAACTCAGAGGATCACAGCTCATCAGCTTCAAAAAAGCAATAAGTACTTATCTGTAGCCAACCAAAGGTTCTTATCAGAGAAAGAAGGAGCTTTTATGAAACTCAATGTGCAGGTAATTTGGTGATATTAGAAATATATTTGTAATCATTTGTCCATATTTAGTTTAAATTGCACGCATTGTCGCATTGTAATTAAAAAGTATTATATAAATTTGTGTGTACTTTGTAACTTTATGCGTGTACTTTGTGATTTCTTATTTATTCTTTGGACAGAATATAAAGTACACGCATGACATTCTAAAGTGAACGTTATTGTTGCGTGTACTTTATGTTTTATGCATGTACTTTATGATTTTCTTGATTTTACATAGTACATAATATAAAGTACACGCATATCAACCCAAAGTACACGTGAAATTCTTTTTAATTTTACATGTACTTTGGAACTTTTCACGTGTACTTAGGTATACTTTGGCAAATAATAGAGAGTACACACATATTCCATAAAGTACACGCATTTTCTTATGTTGATCATCCATTGTGTGATAAAGGACACGCATAGTTTAATTAAAGTATACACATTATCAATATAGTAAATCCATAAATTCTTTTGATGTTTGACATGTGTTTATTTTTATTGAGGTTTATGGCATGTTAATTAGTTAAACACAATGTTTTGTTTTCTCCAGGAAGTAAAAAATATAATTCTCAATAAAAAGATAAAAGATTTGCCGTGCTCCCTTTCTAAAAAGGATGAAGAAATAAATTCAATTCAGAACTCAGTGATTAGAAGAATCCAAAGAAAGGGATGACAGGAAATAAAATATTGATGAAGATTATGTATATGCACACCCTATTCATGATTTGACAAAAGGACATAGGAATAAAAATCCTTTGAATGATGCTCTTGCTGAATTGCAGCCAAAATGAAGAAAGAGACAAACCAATAGGGCTACCACCGTGCCATAAAAAAAAGGGCGAAACAATAAAGGCAAGACTTCTCCAATAGCAATACATGAAGTAGACCTGCAAATCTACAAGTATTGAAAACACCTTACAAAACAAGCCCAAAATAAATTGAAAGAAAATTTAACACAGGAGAAGAATCCAAGGTAAATCATCTTATTGTTTATTTTGATACCAACTTATTTTTATTTTGAAATGCACTTATTTTTATTCTGTAATACACTTATGTATATATACAAATATTACAATGCATGTTAATTTTCTAAATTATATCTCCATATTATATAATCTAATATTTTTATAATGTACACACATTTTTAAATGAAGAACATTCATAATATAATAAAGTACACGCGTTATCAATAAAGTACACGCATTTATTACTCAAGTAAATGATTAGTTTTATAAAGTACACACATTTTTATTGAACTTTATGCATGTACTTTATTAAGTACATGCATATTATTTAATGATCATAGATTATATACATGTTTCAGTTATTATTCAAACATTAATTCATCTATTGAAATTCAACAATTCTCTCTATATAACAGAAGACTCATCATTCGTTTGCACCGACGATATTAAAGAATTGCTGAAAGGCGAATAAATACCAAACCATGTATGTAATCGAAACATAGTACATTCATTAAATTTGTATCTTTATATCCTTACCTTTTTAAATCTGTGAAACAGATAATTCAATGCTACTTCCATTTAATGGAGACGAAAATGAAGAAAAATGGGCATCGACCTATGAACGTTTTTAACTTATATGCTTGGGTAAGGAAAATAAAACCTAAAGTTTTGTCCATCGCCTTCAAATATATATTATCATGTTGTTTCTTACTAACAAACCTATTACTTTTAACAGGAAGCCGTTCGAAATAATGATAACAAAATGTTGAAAGAACAAGTAGAAACACACATTTTGGAATATCTGATATTCTATTCATTCCCATGAGACATTCAGTAGGAGATAATACAAGACATTTTACATTGTTAGTTATCAACAAACAAGAAAATAAAGTTGTCCATATGGACTCTCTTCACTCGTTTAAAAATCAATGAATCCTCATTATACTACAACGAGACCAATAGGATGGTTACGCCCTCAACTTATTTACATTACATGCACGTTTGTATTTTATATATACTCATTATTTTTTCTCTTATCAGTTTTCTGCTTTCAAAAAAAAGTTATACGAATTGAAGGACCAAGCACCACAAATAATTAAAAGAGGTACAATAAAAAAATACTTTGAAGGGATGAAAATTGAAGATGCACTATCCAATGAGGAAAAAACAATAATTAAATGGTTCTTGAGTCATGATGTCAATTTTGAAATACTCAAAGATAATGAATGCGCGAGATAAAATAATGGGTAAGATCAAACACTCTTGAATAAATACACGCATAATTTATCACGACACATTTCAACAAATTGTATTCACATTATGCTAACTGTTATATTTGTTTTATTTTAATTTCAGTGTTGACAGTGGGGTGTACTGTATATACTTCATGGAACAAATTGCCAAAAGAAATTCACTCAAAACATCATTTGAAGACGACAAAATTATCCAACAAAGAACATCTATAACTAATGAATTTTTATTTGTTGGTTGTTAATAGGAGGAAAAATAATTGTTGAGATTTTTTGAAATTTTTTGTTAACACAAATGATTGTAATTTTTTTGTATATTTTTTTATTCAATCTAGTTCCATATAATTTGTAGTAAAAAAATGGTGCCGCTGGCGCGGATCATTCAACATGTAGGAATAAATATATTCTAACATGTAAAGTACAAGCATATGATACGTGTATTTTGTAGTATTATGCGTGTACTTTACTTTTTTTGCCCATAATAAAGAAAGAATCCCAAAGTACACATGAAACATTACAAAGTACATGTAAAAGTAAAAATAATTTGGTTTGGGGTGATTTACGTGTACTTTTCATTGTTGAACCAAAACAAACAAGGAATCCTAAAGTACACGCATGACATTACAAAGTACAGGTACTACCTTATAGAATTTCACGTGTACTTCGCAATTTTATGCGTGTGCTTTGTTTTATTTACTTGTTATTAACCAATATTCTTAAAGTACATGCACAATATTAAAAAGTACACATATTAATAAAAAAGAATTAAACCTCTACACGTAATAATAAAAAAGAATTAAACCTATACGGCATTCTTTTAAAAGAATTACACGTGTACACCATATACTACATTATTTATTAAGTCAACATCGGCCAAATGCATTCAAACCTTGGATGTTTAAACATTATTTACTTCATTTATCAATACAACTACCACCAACCATATTTATTAGGATCAAAATTCTATATGAAATGTAACTTTGTTGTAATCTTTGCCACTCAAAATTTCATTCACAAAAACGTCAAAATGGTTGTTCCAACAGAGTCTTTGAGAGATGCTCTTGAAAATGCAAACAACTATAGAGAAAAATTATGAATGATTTAGGAAGAAATTTCCCCAATCATTCGAGCAATCGACTACGTTAAAGAAGTCTCCCCCGGACTCCCACCCATCCCGTACGACTTATTTAAAGAGGACGTGCTGCCATCGAAATTCCATGAAGCCCTCGTCAATTTCTATACATACGAGGCAAAAATACTTCTGGAAAAATGTATGAAGGACAGAAATTTTACCACTGAGGACCTTTTGCGGCTGGAGAATAGAATTCGGGTGATCTCGAATTTTATCGGCGCTCTTTCGGACCCCATCGATAATTTTCTTCATTTTCCAGATGATATTTTTTGTAGTTCATGGGTCTTATTTTTATGAGTTGTAATTTATTTCTTTATTTTTTTCAATTCAGTTGTAATTTTTTTTAATAGTGAATAAATTTTTTCTTTTAATGCATGTCTTTTTTATTTTGATGATAATGGCCTTGACAATTATATAAATATGGCAAAAAACATAATTGAAAAATCAATTAGGATTAAACATTTAGTTTTTTTGGCTTTAATCCCATCTTCTAAAATTTGTTAGGCTCACATTCCATGTATTTTTATATTTGTAATAAGTCCCATAATCCCCAGAACTACCTATAATTACTTCGTTGCTCATATTTCTTTTTGCAGAGAATGACACTTGTCTCATAGTGGTTATAATAAGACTAATACTAAAAAAAATAAAGAAATGGGAGTGGATACAATAAATCGTAAAAAATGAAACTAATCACTTAAGATTCTTCAAAAAAAATTAAATAT
The DNA here is from genome assembly GCA_949130495.1 of Sambucus nigra. Classification (NCBI taxonomy): domain Eukaryota; kingdom Viridiplantae; phylum Streptophyta; class Magnoliopsida; order Dipsacales; family Adoxaceae; genus Sambucus; species Sambucus nigra. The sequence continues at coordinate 413,143,613 of OX422212.1, forward strand.
CTGTGTACTTTATGTTTTATGCGTATACTTTGTAAGGACATAAATTTCTAATTGAGTCCCTGTATTATTTTGACTTAATTCTGTGAACAAAACTGTGTTTGTAATATGTCATATAGAGATTTTATTTTGTCACGATCCCACTTGGTCTATGACGTATTGAAGAAAATTGAAGGCGTGTCAGCAAAGCTTCAAAGATTTAATCATGCCGAAGTTTAATTGGTGCAAGTTTATTCGTCTTCAAAGGTAATTGCATTTCGAGCTCACACATGTATGAATGCGTATAATTAATGGTGCTCGGAATTGTTTTTATAAAAGATAAGGATGTAATTTTTATAAAGAAAAATGTTTTAAAATGTTTTAAAGTGTTTTAAATGGTTTACACTACGTTTTATTCTGATAAGATCGAAAAGGAGTTTGACTAATTTGGATCTCTTTTGGAAGAGACGTTTTAATCAAAAAGTCAAACTGGCACGCGAGCTCGTTCAAACGACAACCAGTCTCGTTCAAACGATACATTTTTCGAACGACACGTTTTTTGAGGTGGCGCTTAATTCTTATTTAAAGCGTGTTTTCGTCAGAGTTTAACAAGTGTGCATCTGGAAAAATATTTACCATCCAGTACGTTGTTTGCACATGTTTTCTAAGGTTTAAAAAGATTAAACACATCTTTAGAGTTTGCAAATATCCGAGATATCATTCTTATATGTTTACGTGATCTTGCTGCACCAAGAAGGTTTCTTCTACCATTGAACATCAGGGTTTTGCGGTGAAGAAAATAGAAGGACTTCTTGTTCGACATCGTAGACGAATCAAAGTCATTCGGTGGACATCGAGACATTCGTGGAGTCGAGTGTTGTGGACAGGTATCGTGGAAGACGGTATTTCTGTGTGGGCACTATTGAAGAATGGTAGAAGATCAGAAGGACCATTAAGACCCGTGGGAATCGAGTCATTGAGTAAGGTTAATCTATCTTTGTAAAACCTTTGTTCATAGTGATTGTCTGGCTTGGGCCGTCCAAGGTTGTTTTCCCGTTTTGGGTTTTTTCCTCGCAGATCCGGCATTATGAGTATTCTTTACTTTTATTTACTTGGTTTAATCACTAAATGTATGTTTAGGACTAATCAAGATAAAATTGGTTTAAAGTAAGAATTGGGTTTTCACAACTTGGTTTGGTAAGAATTAAAAGTTGGTTAATTTTTTTATAATAAATTGGTTTGATTTGAAACACACGCATAAGGGACCACCCCTAGGTTTTTCATACTTTAACTAAGTACACACATTATTTACTAAAGTACACGCACATTAACAATGATTTAAATAAACTTTTTATAAAATACATGCATAAAGTACATTTTTGTACCGAAATACATTAAACATAGAGAGAATATTTTAGAACATTTTATAATGTACATTAAATATATTTTTTTACTCAAATACATGTATTAAATATGCAGAGCACATATAGTTTCTAAATCAAGAATATTGTTGTTGGTGCGGACCCTATTCTGACAATACTCCCATAATAATATCGTTGGTGCGGACCATAATACACGTAAGAATCTGAGAATATGAGTTACTTGTTCATAAAATATTGTAACACAATATAATAGAAGCAAAACCTTTAAAAAATTAATAATAGAAATTATAATGTCAAAAATGAATAAAATAAATCTAAAGTAAATGCAATAATACATAAAATAAAAGTGAAAATAGTAATTATTAGTTATAGTATAACTAATATACAATATCCAAAGTACATGCATATTTTTATAAACTACATGCACATTGTACTGACCAAAATAATTTTCTAAGCGTGTGCACTTCATGTATAAGACATAAAGTACATTCACTTGGAGAATGATTTTGGTTAGTACAATGTGCGTGTACTTTATTAGAAGGACATAAATTTCCAATTGAGTCCCTATATTGCTTTGAATCAATTCTGTCAACAAAACTGTGTTTGTAATATGTCATGGGGAGATTTTATTTTGTCACAATCCCACTTGGTCTATGGCGTATTGAAGAAATTGAAGACGTTGTGGCAAAGCTTCAAAGAAATCAATCATGCCGAAGTTTAATTGGTGCAAGTTTATTCGTCTTCAAGTTAATTGCATTTCGAGATCACACAAGTATGAATACGTATAATTAATGGTGCTCGGAATTATTTTTATAAAAGATAAGGATGTAATTTTATAAGGAAAAATGTTTTAAATTGTTTTAAAAGTATTTTAAACATTTTACACTACGTTTTATTCTGATAAGATCGAAATAGAGTTTGACTTCATTGGATCTCTTTTGAAGAGACGTTTTAAAGACAAAGTCAAAATGACACGCGCGTCGTTCGAACGACAATTGTACTTCGTTCGAGCGAGATGGCTATGTCACGCGAACAACAGGGCAATCTCGTTCGAGTGACACTATTTTCGAGGCGGTGATGTTTTCCTATTTAAAGCGTGGTTTCATCAGAATTAATAAGTGTGCATTCTGGAAAAAACAGTTTACGATCCAGAAACCTGTTTGCACATGTTTTTCTAAGGTTTCAAAGCTTAAACAAATCCTTGGAGGTTGCAAAGATCCGAGTTATCATTATTATATGTTTAGGTGATATTGCTGCACCAAGGAGGTTTGTTCTATACTTGAACATCAGGGATTTGTGGTGAAGAAAAGAGAAGGACTTCTTGTTCGACATTGTAGACGTATCAAAGCCATTCGGTGGACACCGAGATATATGTGGACACGTGTGTTGTGGATAGGTATCGTGAAAGAAGGACTTTCTGCCTGGACACTATGAGAGGAGTGGTTGAAGATCAGAAGAGCGTCAAGACCCATGGGGATCGATTCCTTGAGTGAGTCTTTTGTCTGTTCATTGTAATTCCACATTCATAGTGATTGTCTGGCTTGGGCCGTCCGAGGTTATTTTCCCGTCTTGGGTTTTTTCCTCGTACATCCGGCGTTGTGAGTATTCTTTACTTTGCTTTACTTGCTTTAATCACTAGATGCATGTTTAGGATTAATCAAGATAAAATTGGTTTAAAGTAAGAATTAGTTTTTCACAATTTGGTTTGGTGCTAATTAAAAGTTGGGTAATTTTTTATGAAAATTGGTTTAATTTGAAACACAAACATAAGGACCACCCCTTTTCAAATTGGTATTAGAGCTAGAAAACATAATTTATTTATTTTGTGATCCCGTGTGTTTTCAAAGATGAATTTTGGAAATAACGAACTTTTTCGAACTCCTATTTTTTATGGCACTAATTACACCTATTGGAAGATGAGAATAAAAAGTGCATTAAAATCTATTGATGAGTGTGTGTGGCTGGCAGTTGACAAAGGTTGGACACCCCCTATCACTATTTTAGGTGAGGTCACTAAATTAAAGCCTGTCGAGTCATGGACCGAAACTGAACATAGGCTTTCACAATATAATTCTAAGGGTTTGTACATTATTTCTTCACATGTCACTCTGGAAGAATATAATATAATTATGACTTGTGAAACATCAAAAGAGGCTTGGGATATTTTGGCACTCACTCACGAGGGCACTAGCACAGTTAGGGCATCGAAGCTTCAAAATCTCACTACACAGTGTGAGACCATTAGGATGTTAGACAGTGAAACTTTTGATGAGTTTTATGCTAGGTTGTCCAATATTGCCAACTCGTCGTTTAACATAGGTGAGAAAATTCCTGACAACCGTGTCATTAAGAAAATCCATAGGTCGTTGCCTAGTAGGTTTGATGCAAAAGTGACTATTTTAAACTCCTTAGGTAAATTAGAGTCAACGAAACTAGAAGAGACTGTAGGTGACTTACAAACCTATGAAATCGACATAATTACCTCCAAGAAAGTGCCTAAGAAAGAAAAGGGTATTGCTTTGAAAACCCAAAAGGAAGAAATTAAATTTTCGAATTTCGATTCCGATTTCGATTTTGAGGATGTTGCTTTGTTGGTAAAGAAATTTAAAAAATTTATTAAGTTTTACAATCAATCGAAAGATGCCAAGAAATTTGAAAAATTCAAGAATAAAAAAGATGATCCCACCTCTAAGGATAAGTTCGAGAAGCCTAAGAGAGATGAGTTAGATATGTGTTTTGTGTGTGAGGGTTACGGTCACAAAGTTAAGTAGTGTCCCACTAGACTTAAGAAAGAGGGTAAGCAACCCATTGTATATAGTGCCACCTTAAGTGATAGTGATCCGAAAGAGGGAGAGAGTTCCCCCATTGATCGTAACTTAGTTGAGTTTATGGCATGTCATGTGAACGACGATGATTCTCATGTGAATGACACTTCCGAGGAGGTTTTGAGTGAATCCCATGTTAGTGAGGGTGAAGAGAGTGAAGAGGAGGAAGTAGATGTGAAAGAGTTGCAAGTTGCATTTAATGAGTTGTATGGCGAGACGGTTAAGGTGAAAAGGGAAAATGAAAAATTGCAAGCTAAGTTGAATGAGCATGCCATAGAAAATAATGATGCGTTGATAGAGGATCTTAGGGCACGAGAGAAGATGTTTAGGGATAAACTAGAGTTTGTGGAGAAAGAGAGATATAATCTCTGTGGTTTAATGGAGTCTTTAAAAAAGGAGATTTTAGAGTTTGAGGAGTCTTAGCGTTTACTCGAGTCTAGGATTCATGAGTTGGAGGAGAAATTGAGAGACTCGTCTAGAGTTAAGTTTGATTTGGAGGCTAGGTTGGAGAAGTTAGATAAGATCTTAGGCACCGTCCAAATTAATGGAGATAGGGGAGGTATAGGTTTTGATGAGAGAGTTTTTTCCATTCCCCCCACACGTGTGAGAAACACTAGGATGATTAGAAAAGGTCCACATATAGGTAATCATTCCCACCGTTACTACACTTGCACATTTTGTGGTAGGAAAGGTCACCTTAGACGTTATTATTACGACCTTAGACAAGCTCCTAGGAAGTTTAGGAAAAAGTTGCCCCAGTTCCCCAAACCCCCATGCATCGTTTTACACCTACTTGGGTTAGTAAATCGGATTTAGTGGCTTTAGGAATAAAACTTCATGATTCTCGTTTAGGTGCACTTGATTCTTCCCATGTTAAATCTAAAGGATGATACTGTTTCCTCACTTGTCATATGCTAGTTTGCTTCATGATATATTCATTGCTAGTGTTATGACATGTTTATCTCTTTGCATTTTACAAAAAGATTTTGTTTTTGAGAAAAATTTAAAAAAAAACAAAAAGATTTTGCCTTTAATTGAGTGAAAATATGTTTGAAAAAAAAAATATTTTAGATTTTTGTTCTTGAGTTTACATGTTTGATGTGGCATATTGGTGTGCTTGGACCCCCCCCCCCCCCCCCCCCCCATCACTTCATTATCTATGTGGCTAGGACATTTGGTCATTATTATCGATGCTTAGAATGATCTTAACCATTTTTTATATGGGGTTGTTTCGAAGTTGATATGCATTTTGATTCGACTTTGTATATATGCCATCAATGCACACATGCATGAGTTTATATGGATGTTTGACTTCTCTTGCATATTTGAATTTGGTGAGGCGTTCTTATCTCAATCTTGTCATCTATGCGTAAGTAGACTTAAAGAGAAGTGTGCATGTAAGAATCGTTTACCGTGAGAATTTGAATTGGTACCTAATTGAAAAAATGATGAGTGATTCACGGGAAAGGGCTGCGAGAGTTCAAAATTAACTCGTTGTGAAAGCCACCATTTAAAAGAGCCCAAAAATAAAAGAATATGCCAAGAAAAAGGGCCCATAAGATTTTTTCTAAGTTGAGAATGCTAGAAACCTCAAAAGAACTTGAAAAGGTATGTTTACGATGGAGTTTGGTTGGAGAAAATTTAAACGGGTTTGCACAACTAATCCTAATGTTGAAATATTGCAATTTGACGTTATTGTTTGTAGAATCATCAAAATTCTGGATTCGTGTGCATGTAGTATGTTTAGTTCATTAAGATCACACTTTAATTGTCATATGGCTATAATAAAGTTTGATGATTTATCGCTATCAATTAGAGCTTCTTGATCTTTTCGATGTGTTGGAATTGTGACTCATTTGTTGTAGTTTCACGCCCATACATTCCATGTCCATGTTTGAGCACATCGATACTATGTTTGCATGTTACTCGCATTGTTAGTTTTTATGCGTTTTTGCATTTTGGGTAAAAAGCTTACTATTTTATCAATGTTTTGCTGCTATCAGTCCCTTCCACTGTGTTTTTTCTGGAAATTTTTTCACTGGGCAAAAATATATGATATTTCTGGGAAATTGAGAAAATTTGGCCTATCGCGAGAAAAAACACATTACCATGTCGAACGACATTACCATGTCGCGAGAAGTCTCGTTCGAGCGACGTCCTCATCTCTTTTGAGCGACGTCCCTGCCTGGTTTGAACGATGGTCTGGGAATTTGCTTCTAATTTGTTTGCAGCACCCTGATTATTGTGGTATATTTTTTTGTACTACTAGAAGCTTTCTGGTCTAACTGATTTATATGCAGGTTTAATTGTCTCATATTGGAATTTTGCATATGATTCCGTTTATCGCACCTGATTAGTTTGCTATATTCTTTGTGTGATTCCTGATTTACTAGCTACAGATTTGTCATCTATTGATCATATTTAGCTGGTTGTTTAATGATTATCTGGCAATTTTTATTTAGTATATTCTCATGCTAGATACTTGATTGATTCGTTTATCTTTTCATCGGATTGTCTATTCGAGACAAAAAGGGGGAGATTTGTTGAGCATGTTTTTTATTACATACTTTACAAATTGGTATATCATTTTGTCGCTCAATTGTTTAACAAATGATTTTTCAGAGTTTATTCACACTTGTATCTATTGTAAAATTGGTATCATTTGGATATATATATACATATATATATATATATTGGTTTCATTTGTTCCTCCATAATTCACTGGGTATTTGTTTGTCTGTTTCATGTGTGTAGATATGCTTCAGAGATTCGAGATTTCAAGTCTATATCACATTCAGACAGTTCATGCTTGCCAGTGCTACATATACTAGTCCGTGTCCTGTAATTTTTTACTTTGGATTTATGTGATGGGATTTAGGCGTCATACAACTTGACGGCCCAGCTTACGCATTTCACTGGTTTAGTTTTGTCCCAGAATAGTCAAAGGGGGAGATTTGTAAGGACATAAATTTCCAATTGAGTCCCTGTATTGTTTTGACTTAATTCCGTGAACAAAACTGTGTTTGTAATATGTTATAGGGAGATTTTATTTTGTCACGACCCCACTTGGTCTATGACGTATTGAAGACATTGAAGACGTCGCGGCAAAGCTTCAAAGAAATTAATCATGCCAAAGTTTAATTGGTGCAAGTTTATTCGTCTTCAAGTTAATTGCATTCCGAGATCACACATGTATGAATGTGTATAATTAATGGTGCTCGAAATTATTTTTATAAAAGATAAGGATATAATTTTATAAGGAAAAATGTTTTAAAATGTTTTTAAAAGTGTTTTAAACGTTTTACACGACGTTTTATTATGATAAGCTCAAAATAGAGTTTGACTTCATTGGATCTCTTTTGAAGAGACGTTTTAAAGAGAAAGTCAAAATAACACGCGCGTCATTCGAACGACAGTTGTACTTCGTTCGAGCGAGATGGCTATGTCGCGCGAACGACGGGCCAATCTCGTTCGAGCGACACTATTTTCGAGGCGACGATGTGTAACAACCCGCCCTTTTTGGAGACGATTAAATTCCATAATTAAATATAAATTGGAGATTTGGAGAATTGGAGAATTTCTCGAAATAGTGATTTTGGGGATTCTCGAGTATTTAATGAGTTTCGATGGATGTTTTAATTACTTTTGGGACTATATAGGTCGAAATATTTTAATTATATGTCGTCGTTGAGTAAAGCGACACGAGGTAAGATTTTTTAATTGGAAAACCCGCATTTATTTATTTTGGGTTGGAATAGTGATTTGCGGTCAAGTACCTAGAATGGAAATTTTGACTGCGCCATGATTCTCGGAATGGCCGAGATAGTTGGAAAGAGTGTCCGATTGTCGAAAATGAGTTTCGAGTAATTTTAGAGGTAAAAGTAACTCGTAATTGGGTAAACGAGTCGTTTTTGGGTTTTAAGGGGTATAACCCTTTTTCTTTCTTTATAAAGAGAGGGAGAGGGAGAAAAAGAAGAAAGAAAGAAAGAAACAAAGAAAGAAAGAAAAGAGAGAGAAGAGAGAGAGGAAGGAGGAAGAGGAGGAGAAAATGGAGATTCGGGCCAAACTCCGTCGGATTCGACTCGAGGTCGTCGGATTTTATCCACGAGGCAACTGTTTACTTGATTTATTTAATTTTTGCATAAATATCTCATACCTTAGTTTGGTATAAACAAACCCTAAAGATTTTGGGTTGGGTTTTCGTCGATAATACGGATTTTTGGGAGTTAAAACAAATAAACCCCTAAAAATTTCATATTTGGAGATACTTAGAAATTTATTGAAATAAATTGGTGGTTTAGGGTTCTAGGATGTTTAGAACCCTTAAAATATGTATATTTGTAGTTGGTCGAGGTTGTAGGACGTTGGGTGAGGCGACAAAATCTTGGGAGAAGCTTTAATGGTCGAAACCATCTCGGAGAAGACGATGAATAGTAACCCATGACTTTAGGGGGGCATTTTGGCCAGGAAAAGAATTGATTTAGCTCTCGGCAAAAACACGAAAGTTGTAGATCTTTTCGATACGGTCACGTGGGTGCTAACCACGTATTTTTTTTATTTGTCCTCGATTTGATATGATTTTTACAAGATGGAAGCTCCGGGTTGAAATTATCAACTCGAAAATCAAATCGGGAATTGGAAAAATAAAGGCTAGGATTAGTCGTGTAGATGTTTTGGATGATTTTTGGGGTAGTTTAGAAACCCCGATAATGAATTCGGGTTGTTGGATAAAGGATTTGAGGAATTTAGTTTTGGGGATCTGGTGTGACCGGTCGACCGCGCCCCTATGGCCGATCGACCACGTCAAGGAAAAAGGGTCTACTGCTTTGTTTCGTAGACTTATTTGCAACCCGCGGTCGACCGGGGGTCCAGGGCCGGTCGATCGGTGCCCTATATGTATATTCACTTAGAGTGAATTAGTATAATTGGAGATATTCAATACAATCCTTAGATGGGATTTAAGTATGTATTACTTATTAAAGTAAGGAAATACTTTGGGTTTAGTATCACGCATATATGAATGCTTGATTATGATTCTTCGAGAGAATCTTTGGGATTATTGGTCATCGTTAGATGGTTTGGCAAATATGGCCATTTATATATTCGAGGAGGAATATATGGTATATATATATATATATATATATATATATATATTATGTGATTAAAGTATATATATGATATGATGTAAATGATTTTGAAAATATAAAGATGAATGTTTTCAAAAGGGAAAAAAAATATTTTTATAATTGATCAATTATGGTTACACACCTCCCTAAATCGCTATCATAAGGGAAGTTGCACGCGTGAGGTGAAGCCCCCTGGCTAATGAATGCAGGGTGGATATAGTCCTACAGGCCATATGGGCGATTATATATGTTTACTGCACTGGTTAGGTGATCCTGGGTGTGGTCATGACTATCCCGCAGGCATATGGACGCTTCCCGATGTTGGTAGGTTCCCAGGTTGTCTTGTTTGATAGGCCCTGGAACATGATAGCCATTTAGGGTCTCGTCCAGTGGGGAAACTCGGAGGGGCGGTCTTAGATTTATTAAAGAAATTTATGATAATAAATTAGCTTTAATTTACATTTCCTGGATATGAGAAGGGAAATGGGATAAAGGTTTTGGCTTCGATAACACTCCGGGATAGAAGAAGGGACATGGAAGCATATGTTATGATCAAAGCATTTTTATGATAATGAAAATGGCTTTGAATACATTTCCTAAGTATAAAAAGGGAAATGGGAAGATATAAAACGAAAAGCAATTTTATGATAATAAAACTGGATTTTAAAAGTATATAATTTGTTAAAGCAATTCATGATAATGAATTGGCTTTTATATTTACATTTCCTAGATATAAGAAAGGAAATGGGTTTTGAGAAAAATGAAAGTATTGATAAATACTTTATATATGAACCCTCAGTCCGGGAGATAGATCCGAATGTTTATGGTAATATGTATATATATGGATAAATCGAGTACCGAGGGTCTAATGGATCCCGAAGATCGACTTTGCCGCGTAGTAGTGTATCGGGGGGGTTCCTTGTTTGAATTTCGCATTGCGAGACACCCCTCGCACGAATATGGCAATGTGTTGAGACTGGGGAGAAGTTTAATCCTTAGTTCTCTAATATTATAAATTCTTATGGTATATATATTTATATATATCTTTCTGTACTGAGGGACTGGCGGATCTCGACGATCGACCGTGCCGCGTAGTAGTGTATCGGAGGGGTTCCTTGTTTGGATTTCGCTTTGCGAGACACCCCACGCACGAACATGGCATAACGTTGAGACTGGGGTGAAGTTTAGCCCTAGTACATTGCTTGGACTATCTAGGGTTGATAGTGGTTGGGTGATAGACTAGTTTAGCAGGGTAGCTTGACTAGGATGTTTAGAGGGATGCGCTAGGAGTGCACTGTTAGAAGAGAGGTGAGGGGTACCTCATGGGAGTGCGATACCAAACTTAAATATGAGATAAAACATTTTTCTAAAATAATAAGGCATTTATGTACTTGCAAAATATTTTCAAACTCGGGCTCTGACCCGTTTATCTACTTTTCCTTTCTTTCTATATTATATATTATATAGGTGTCCAGACACAGGGACGCCTGGATGGCACTTCTTTCGAGTCAGACGTCAGCTGCAGCAGCAGTGGATGCGTGCAGGTTTTTTATAGCTTCTCCCATTCTTGTATTCTAGATAGGAGGTATTGTATAATCATTCGGTCCAATGGTCCAATTGCATTTATTTATTCTTTGAGTACAGCATTCGATATGGTTGTATATTTTGTACGAGTGTTCAGTTATTTTATTAAATTTCAGTTTCATTTCCGCAAAATTGTGTGTATGTTTTAATTACAGTTGTTAAAAAGAGTAGTAAAGTTAAAATTTTGACACCGGCATAATAGGCTATTAGTAATTAAATGGATTTTTGACAGTGATGCTAAGAATGATCCATATGAGACTCCTGTTTTAATTTGATATAGGAGTGATCGCCAGGTATTTTATTAGGCGGGGTGTCACAAGATGTTTTCCTATTTAAAGCGTGGTTTCATCAGAATTAATAAGTGTGCATTCTGGAAAAACAGTTTACGATCCAGAAACATGTTTGCACATGTTTTTATAAGGTTTCAAAGCTTAAACACATCCTTGGAGGTTGCAAAGATCCGAGTTATCATTATTATATGTTTAGGTGATATTGCTGCACCAAGGAGGTTTCTTCTATACTTGAACATCAGGGTTTTGTGGTGAAGAAAAGAGAAGGACTTCTTGTTCGACATTGTAGACGTATCAAAGCCATTCAGTGGACACCGAGATATATGTGGACGCGTGTGTTGTGGATAGGTATCGTGAAAGAAGGACTTTCTGCCTGGGCACTATGAGAGGAGTGGTTGAATATCAGAAGAGCGTCAAGACCCATGGGGATCGAGTCCTTGAGTGAGTTTTTTGTCTGTTCATTGTAATTCCACATTCATAGTGATTGTCTGGCTTGGGCCGTCCGAGGTTATTTTCCCGTCTTGGGTTTTTTCCTCGTACATACGGCGTTGTGAGTATTCTTTACTTTACTTGATTTAATCACTAGATGCATGTTTAGGATTAATCAAGATAAAATTGGTTTAAAGTAAGAATTGGTTTTTCACAACTTGGTTTGGTGCTAATTAAAAGTTGGATAATTTTTTGTGAAAATTGGTTTGATTTGAAACACACACATAAGGACCACCCCTTTTCATTTATAAAAATATGTGTGTACTTTGGGTTGATCACATTACCAAACAAATAATATAGAAATGAACACTCGACAATAAAATTATATTAATTTATTCAATTGTGAAAGTTCATTGATTTTATTTAAAATTATTGTTAAAATGAATGAATTGAAGAATATTAAGAGAAATCAAATTGGTTCTTTGTACGTGGACCTATAATGACCCATTTTACAACACCTAGAGCAAGTAACTTCTCTTATTATGGTGTCACCAACATATTTTATTCTCTTATTTCTTGGCTTCCCTATCGATCTGTTTGTTAATGGAGGAAGGATTGTTGGATTTTCAAGTAACGGAGTGTTTAGGGATGAGAAAACGAGAACACTCTCAAAGGGTGATTTCAACAAAAAATTGCAACACCAATTTTAATTATGCAGAAGAGACTTTATAAACTGATTTTATCTTGTTTATCCTAATCATGCAACTATGTGATAAAACATATAACTCAAATACGCAAATATGAGAAGGCCAAGATTTAGGAAAAAACCCTTTTTCGGGTAAAACCTTTTATTTCACTATGAACAAAAAATCGCAACTTATAATTTACACATTGAAATATGCAATGGATTAACAACAGAAAACTCAAAAAAACACGCAGTCCCAATTCAGCCTAGCCTTAGCCTATGTCAGAAATGAATCCCCGTGGGTAACACTAGTCAGCCATGGAGTGCCTCTCCAGAAGGTGTATGCAAATAGATACCAACCAATATGGGGTTCTAAACTAATTCACAAGAGTCGTATTCAAGGATGCTTTATTTGTGAATCAAAAAGTGTTTTGACACACAAAACTTGAATAACTTTTACTCTGAATATCCAATAACGTTTTCGTTGAAAGTCTTAAACAAATGGTTCACTAAAATGGTATTTATAAGAATAATAAATTGTTAAGGGGGAGGATCGTTCGAATGACATTGCATCTCGTTCGAACGAAATAGCAATGTTGTTTGAATGACTTGCTCATGTCGCTTGAACGATTTGCTCCTGTCGCTCAAACGACTTGAATGGAAAAAAATATTATTTTTAAAACTCCGCCTTAAAAAAAATATTTTCCAAAAAGTAAAAGTCTTGTTCGTCTTTTTGATAAAAATTAAGCATCCTAACTATAATTCTATGAATTAATTCAAACTCTAAATCGTTTTATACCTTTGGGAATGTCGGGAAGTCTTCAATTATGGAAATGCATTAGTTCGGTTCCTCTTCTCAATTGCGTGACGATTCGTAACGGGATAAGCCAAACTAGCCTAACGTTATGCTATGAACAATGTCAGAAAAATTATTCTTACAAGGGATATCAAATCAGAAACAGGAACTATAGGTGATGAGTATGATTTTTTGTAGAAAAAAACCTTACAATAATCCTCAATATGATTATAAATACTTCCACCTATCTTCCATATGGCAGCAACTGCATTAGAACCTGGAAAGCAGCGTAGTTGTTAACTCTTACATGAGAAAATTCCTTATTCTAAGTCAACTGTGGCCCGCACATCTGAATGAACTTCGAATATATGTTTACTTGAGCGGCTAATATTCCAATGTCTATTTTATTTCATTTTTCAGTCAGTAATTTATCAAAATGAGCACACAACTCCTTTGACCATGTTTCAGATTCAAAAAGATTGTTTGCCTTGAAATTTATAATCTTAATCCTCATTTTGTCCATCATACTCATTATCGGTAAATGCCTTTCCTCTGAGATCCAAGAGTTGAATGATTTCGTAACACTTGATGCCTTGTCACCATAATATTTTCCGGTGAAATATGCACAAAACCAATTCTCGAGAGGCAAATTACCCTGAAAATCAGCAACACCAACTCCACCTTCCTTCTTCAGGGCATCAATGTTCTTTTGAAATTCATTAACTTTTACAACATATGCACAACACATGAAATCTTTAACAAGCTTCTTTCGGAAGTTACCACTCCCCCGTATTTTCTTCTTTATATTTCCCTATAAATGATGTATACATTAGGAATGTGCAGAGATTGAAAAGGCCTTAGAAATACCTTCAATAAGACCATTGTTCCGATTGGATATGAATGTGATGTTTTGATATTGATGAGCTAGTGTATCATGCAAATTAATGAGAAGCCACATCCAATTATCCTCTGTCTTTGAATTAACAACTCCATATGCAAGAGCATAAAGAGCTGAAATTATAATGAAATATATCAGTACATACAGATTCTATGATGAAATCAAAAAATGGTGTCGCTGGTGCGGACCAATAAACACATAGGCTATAAAAGAGAATAAATATATTTGTAGCGATAGGCTGCACCAATATAAAGTATAAACATATGATGCTTGTACTTAAATATATATGGGTGTAATTTCTTATTTCATTTTACCATTACAAAGAAAGAATCCTAAAGTACACGCAAATCATTACAATGTACACGTAACGTGTAAACAGAATTTCACGTGTACTTTTTAATAATATGCGTGTACTTTGGACTGTTTTCCCAAAACAGACAAGGAATCCTAAAGTACACGCATGACATTACAAAGTACACGTGACATAGAATAGAAATTCACGTGTACTTTTTAATATAATGCATGTACTTTGAGATTCTATGCAGATAACAAAAACTGACCTCAAAGTACATGCATAATACATAAGTACAGGCATGTATTCATGTGTACTTTGGAATGTCATGCGTATACTTTATATTATGTCGAAAGAACATACAAAGGATGCCAAAATAAAGGCATAATATTGTAAAGTAAACTTCAATTCTTCATATTTACCATTGTTATCATTCCTTGCAGTTGCTGACAAAATCGTTCCACGGCACTGGCTTTTTAAAAAGGCACCATCAAAAAACAAAACAGACCTGCGGTAATTAAATCCATCAATGCATCCTACAAACATTACAAAAATTCTTTTAAATAATTTTCTCTCTGATTCAACGTCAAGAATGTAATGCGATCCTGGATTATACTACAACTGAAGTTATCTATAATCATTGATTAATGCATATAACACTTTCTCATCACCATGCAACTCAGCAGCAACCATCTCTTTGCCACGCCATGCATGATGATAACCTATATCAAGATCGTAGTTCTTCTTCATATCTCTAACTAAATTAATTGCTCTCAGCAATGGTTTATCCCTTAGCTCATCATCAAGCAATGTCGAAACCAATTTAGAGTCCATCATTTTTCTTTATGGACTCCGATATACACCCCGAAAAGTATGCTCATTGTTCAGACTTCTTATATAAAAGTAACCATTTACTGTCGATATTGAAGTATGAACTCGCCACATGCAATTCTCAGTACTCCTTTAGAACACTATGTTGTCACCTAAGTTTTATCATTCTTCAAATATATATACTTGAAACCAACCTGAACAGCATACCTTCGCAACTTATCTCAAAACTCAATCACACCTTCTTTGAAACACTGCTCTTCATGACTAATATATGTATTCCAATCATTGGAGATATAAACTTTTGACGTACTTGGCTCCACACTTTCAGTATAAACATCATTTTTAACTCCACTACTAATATCAATCGTAATGGATGATGATATATAGTTTACCCTTTCTCTACTTGTACCACTGCATTCAACCATCTCGCAGATTGTATAACTCTGGTAAACCATTTCACGAATTCTATACGTGCATTCAACCCGTTCTTGAATTGTACTAGTCGCCAAAGCTGTTGAATCAAAGACATATATCTAAATAAAATCATCTTTGAGAATCACTTGAGACCTCAACATATAGCGAACATCTTTGCCACAACCAACATGAATCGACTTTCATCAAAAAATCCGTACTTCAATGAAAAAGATCCAGCTTTCAAATCGATAAACCCGCTACATAACTCATTACATATGAAACCTAATGGGTTGTCTTTAAAATTTTCAATGCAAGCCATATTATTCAAATAACAATACCGGGCAATCCGACAACTTTCCATTATGACCTGCATTAAATTAAAACAGAAAAATGGTTTTGTTAAAACTCAAGTTTAATTAATACTGCTAGCGCGGACCTGCAAACACATGGACAACAAATACATGACTACTTTATTAAGCATCAGTCAGCAGTAACAAAGTAAATGCACATTAACGTTATGAAGAATTAATGTAAAAAACAAATGAGAATTAATCATTAGAAATGAGTCAGCAGTAACAAAGTAAATGCACATTAACGTTATGAAGAATTAATATAAAAAACAAATGAGAATTAATCATTAGAAAATCACGTGTACTTTAGATCAAATTGCGTGTACTTTACTACAATTTTCTACTCATGTATATACACAGTACTTTACTATCGTAAAACATCAAAATTGGTCAATGTCGCTCGTGCGTACCTACAAACACATGTCCATCTAACACATGACAATTCTACTAATTAATGAGTCAAAAGTAACAAAGAAAATGCACATTAACATGATGTAAAATTAATGTCAAAAGAAAAAATCAGAATTAATCAAGTCCAAAATTCACGTGTACTTTATATCAAATTGCGTGTAATTTACTGCAATGATCATTTGAGGTATATATAGGGAAAACTTGTGTACACATAAAGTACACACACACATGAACACATAATGCACAACCTGTTAGGAAATCAAAACAAAAAGTCAAAATATATTCATATAAAATTACAATAAAGTTATAAAAACATCCAATCAAATCATTCATTCAATATTCGAGTTAATTCAGCACATGATTTGTGCAATTACAATGATTTGATTAATCGAAAACAAATACATCAACCTATTTTAATTGATCGACATGCAAAATATTTTTTCATAACCGGTATAAACTTACAAACGATCGAATTAATGCAAAGGAAAATCTAGGTTAAACAAAGTAGAAATAATTGATTTCTTCGAACAAATTGATAACTTATTTTTTGAGAGAACAAAGCTGGTTGAACAAAAGTGCAAAAAAATCTTAAGATCCTAAGTTATTGGAGAGAACGAACCTGTTTGATAGAAGCGGAAGGAAGAAAGAGATGATCTTAGCTTATTGGAAAATCTGACAATCGCTGATCAGGGCAATGATAACAAAATCAATGAAATGTTCGAAAATGTATTTATATGGACCTAATCATTTAAAATTTGCTTGATCCGGTAAAAAGTCCAAAATGTCCACTAAAGGGACTAGACCGTAAAAAGCTATATAAAATATACACAGTGAATATAAAACTAATCAAACACCTTCATTGAAAAAATTGGCAAAGGAAGTAAAAAACCCAAAGACTTGCCCACTAACACACATATAAGAGAAGCCAGAAATAATGTGCATGAAATAAAAGAACAAAAAACAAAAGAAATAAGAGGTAGTTGAAACACCACGTGCCAAATAAGTAAAAGAAAAACATAAAACAAACAATAGAAAAAAATAAAGAACCAAATGACTTGACCATAAAAGACATGCGCTGACTAGTTGATGAGAAAAACAAGGAATCAATCTAAAGACAAACAAGGCCAACCTCTCTCTCTAGCAAAGCCACTTCTATAGAAAAAGAAAATAAATAATAAAATAAAATAAAAACACAAAATCAATTCATAGATAAGAATAAAACTAGGGAGATCCACAAAAAAAAACTATTTTGTGCACCCAATGCATTACAAACTTGTACCCTTCTTGTTGTGGGTCCCGCCAGGGTATAGAAAGGGGTCCCTCTAATGCATTAAAAATGTATACCCATTTTTGTCCTATTAGGCGGGTACACAAAATGGTTTTTTTTATGGGTATGTGTAGTTTTACTCGATAGATAAACAAACCAAATGTAAAACAATGAAAGGACACTGGCACAACTTATGATGAAACATAAAGCTGCCTGAAATTTAGATTCTCAAACCAAAGATGCATCACTCAAAAACAAAGAAAAAGTAGTGGTAAAACAACAAAAGAAAAATCCCAGAAAAAAGTAACCATCCGCTAAGGACAACTAGAACAATAAAACATAAGCAGCGGGCACGACGCTGTGGTGTGCGATCGCATGATCAATTTTTTTGCATCAAACCATCGTAAAGACACTAGGTACACTAAGATAAAAAGAATTTTTATTTTGGAAAATTTCAAAGACCACTTTAGGTTCAATTCTTTTTGGGGGGGAAATAAAAGTTCCAATAAATATATTTCACTTAAGATATTATGACACACAAAAAACGTAGGAAAAGGCCCTTAAAAAAACATTTACAATATTTTAAAATTTACCAAAGAAAAAATTATTTTTATATTTAAAAAAAAAATCACATATGATATACTTGTTGTGTTGCTTTGAACTTTGGTTTGACGGATCGTTTGTGTCGTGTTGATGCCGTTGTGTCGGTAATATAGATCTGGTTGTTTAAATGATCTTCAACAAAATTGACACGACCCTAAATTCAGTGTTGGGTCCGGAATTTTGACAACACATAAAAGTATGTTCTTACAAATATCCTTGTTCGTCTATTCCGGGACAAAATTAAAAACAACAGGACACAAAAATAAAATTTCATCCTATATATTAATTGTTGCCTAGACCACACTCCTCGAGACTTGATATGCGTGATAGATTCGATCCATTTGCAAATTGTACTCACGGAACCTGTCACCTTCACACATGTAACATATACCGCTTGAAGTATAAAAGATACAAAAAAATAATCAAGACGAGTAATTAAATTATAATGCATAAAGTTACTTTCCCTTAATTTAAAAAATATCTCCCCCTTGAAACTATCTCACCCTCCCCCTCTAAACTGGACAAAAAAACTCCCCCTTAGTCTAAACACCTTCGCCCCCTTTTGTCACGAATAGACAAAGGGAAAAACAAAAGATAACGAGATGAGTACCGCAAAATAATTGTACTAAGGCGCAAAAGGCAAAAAATAGATACTAAGGGATAAATAAACGCATATATTCTCAACTTCACCAAACCTAGCAACATTAATGATATGATCATGCAAGTATAACAATTCTAGAGTAGAAATATGAGAAAAATATACAATTAAATATGAATCATATAAAATATATATAATAGTTATGACATAGCATCGAATATAACTGTAAATTCATTAAAGTACAAACAATTGAAATTTTATATTTTTAAATACAACAAAAAATAAAATGATAGAACACTAATGGTGCACTAATGTGATAATAATATCCGAAATCGATAACCCCACACAAGTTATCTAACGGGAAAGGGAATGATATCAAAATTCAGAAAAGTAGATTACTGCACCCGTGTTTTACAAGAACTCAAGATTCAACTCATAGTTGAATATGCATAAAAGTCAACCATATTGTAAAAGGTTAAGTTAATAAAGGGTTCACGACAAGTAAGCGCTAAAGTCAACATGCGAAAGATTAATCAAGTCAATAACACCAATAAAAAAATATGTTATGCGAATTATGTTCACACTCATTGATCTTCAACTTATATCTCGCTCAAAAGTGTTCTTTTTAAATATTTTTCTTCTCATTTTTATGAGTGTATAGTTTTGCATAGATATTTCTCTTATGAGCACATATGTAAGTGTTTTTCCAAATGAAGCTTTCACCACACAAAGGGCAACAATTCCCGTTGCCCACTCATCATTTTTCCAATAATACACACAAGTTGAAAAATCTTGTTGAGCATAATATCTAATGGTTCTTACATGCATAATTTCATTAATAAAGTGATAAAAATATGTGACCCGATTGAGTGCAAAAAACTTACAATGTAAAATGTTTCGGATCAAAATCGAGGATACAATGTAGTTAAACTCGTATATATGTGTGCGATATGACAGTTACTACTAAATATGCAACATGAGTTCTTTTTTATGAACTCCTAAAGAGGTTCAACAAAAATATAAAAAAGAGATCTACCCTCATAAACTTCTAATCAAGAATAGGTTATAAGATAACATGACTTGTTTTTCATATATTTCAATCATCTCAAAACATTAGCTATCCACAAAAAGAACAAACGTGAAAATATTTTTTGTATTTGTATAATTTTTTAAGAGAAAAAATATTTTTAGTTTTTCTTTAAATGATTCAAAAGACAACACAATCTTTTTATAATTTTCACTTATAAAACCAAAATAAATTAAATTAAATAAAAACGTAAAAAAATGATACACATTTAATCAATGATATATAAAATATCATGCTATACAAAATAATTCAATACTAGAAAGGATTATACCACAACTAATAAAAGAATAATTTAAAAGCACACTTAGTCTATTGAGAAAAACAAACCTAATCACCCGTGAGAGAAAACCCCTCTACATGAAGGAGGTTTAACACTATATGCATGCAAAGGAATGGTGTGAAAAAAATTATATCTACCAACAGATATAGCAACCAAGTAAAATTTCCTAACTCAAATTGATCTAATGGTGGGAACACAAATTTTTGGAATTTGGTTAGTTCTAGCCCTAGGAAGTACCTTCACTTTAGGATTTGTACTTACAACCTTTCTAGGAAGGTTCCTATTCGTTTCACTTAAAAATATTTTCTTAAACCCTCTGCTATAAATCGGTTGGTCGTGGGCATCCTAGACACTTTTATAAGATCAAAATAAAAACTCTTTAAGGTGATCCTTTATACCTAAAAACAAACACGTATAAAGCGAGAGCGGTTACCTTTGGATTGATCTCTAAGGATCTCCCTAGGTGCAGTGGCGGATCCAGGATTTTTGGTTAGGGGGAAAAATTTCGAGTGGCTTTTGGGGTTCGGGGGCGAGAGCCCTCGAGGCGATTTGTTTTTTAATTAATTGGAGTTTTATACAAATTTTTGGTTAAGAGACAATGTAGGGTTTTATAATTTTCAAACTTATTACTTTTTTTTACAAAAACATTAGCAATAACTAACATTTAAATTAAATTAATATAACAACTAAGAACAAATAACATTTAACATTTAACATAACTAACAACAAATTAAATTAAATTAAAACTATAAATAACATTTTAACATAACTAACAAATAAACACGTAAAAAAACGCAAATTAACTAACAAATAAATAAAAAACATAAACACACCTCACTGGAGATTGCCTTGTGTTTCCAATCGTGACGTCTCCAAAGATAGAGTGGGGGTGGACTCACGTTTCGGTGCTTTATTTGTTTGTCATTTATGTCAATCGACCTAGGTAAATAAAATGACTGCAAAGGGAAGAAGACATCATTTTAAGCCCACCAGAACAAACATCCATTCTCATTGAGATAATTAATATTCAAAAGACAAAAAAGAAAAAAAGAAAAGAAAAAACAAGACACTCATTTTACCTTTCCAGCAAACAACTCATCATCCTCCCAAACCAGATATAATGGAGGATTCCTTTTATCTAAGGTGGTGAAGAGGAAACCAATATCTGAGTGAGTGAATGAGAGATATAGAGTTGTGAGGGCGAGAGAAATGTGAGATGAAAAAATGAGGGAAAATAAGAAAGTGGCATGAGTTATAAAAGGTGTTAGGGTTTTTTAACAGTTTTTTTAAAATATTTACGTTTTATTATCCTGAACTTGCAAAAAAACCGTTAACTTAACCTCTTAGTTTCATTTTTTTACACATTGCACCCCTAGAAGAAAAAAATTGAAAATCTCATGAGGGACCTTCTCCCCTCCTCGCACCCCCCACATTCTCCCCTGCCTAGGTGGTTGTTTGGGCTTGGTCGTAGTGGTTGACACTCTCAATAAATTAGTCTTCGCCTTGGGTGAAAGTGGACTATCCTTTTTAAAATCTAGAACTTGTTTATCAAATTTAAAATGGAGGACCCTAACATCTTTTATATTTTTTTAGATTTCATCTCCAACTCACCATTTCCTTTCTTTGAGTGTTCTAACTCATTTTTTAAAGCATGGACAATGGCTTCAACCTATTTCTTGGACTCTTCTAATTTAAGAAAGCCACGTCACATTTCTTTGAGATTTTCATAAAGAATATCCCTTTGAGTTTGAATATTTTGCAAAAATATTCACCTTTTAAAAATATTTTTTTCCTTTTCTAGTGATTTTACTCTTTTTGCAAATTTCATGTTCAACTTATTTAGATTTTCAGCATGACTATGAGGCTCATTAAAGCCTTCTCATATATCAAAATCATCATCGTCATCATCATCACTAAAACATACATAGAACTATCAATTTGAGGATCCATTGAGAGAAACGAATAAAAGACCTAAAAATAGAAAATGCAATAAAGGAACTCAATAACTTATAGTAACCTCCTATGATACCACTTATAATACCCTAGTTTCCTATGAAGTCAATATATAAAATTAATTATTTTCAATTTTAATCACGATGAATTATTTATCTTAGTTTGATATATTAATCAAAAGTCAAATTAATTAAAATAGTGTAAATATAGTGCAAATTAAAGAAATGGTTTTAATTTTTTTTCAAACCAAATTAAGCAAGTCAATTATACAATTTATCAATTAATTAATTTGGTCCAAACTTGAATGAGGTGATAGCAAATAATTAAGATGAAAAATAAATGCAATCATAAAAATAGGGATACAGTCATTTAATATAGAAGCCCTTTAGGGAAAAAAGTACACGCACTCACCCCACATACAATTCCACTAGTACAAAGACTTTAGAAATTAAAAAAAGTATCGTCCCGACTTACAACACTTAATTTGATCACAACCACCAATTAGAGAAATAAAACAAAACCAAACAATCAATAAAAAGGAAAAAATAAACTATAAGACACGAGAAAATCATCGAATAAGCTATAAAAAAATAAACAAACGGAAACTAAAACAAAACAAACACTTGAGCAGAACAAAATAGCAAAGGAAGTTCAAAAACCAAAGACTTACCTATAGACACATGCATGAGAGAAACCAGGAGCAACGCCCATGAAATAAAAGAAAGCAAAAGATATAAGTGGCATTTGAAACACCACGCGACAAATAAGTGAAAGAGAAACATACAAAAGGATAAAAAAATAATATAATGTTATAAAATGTGTATTAAGTGGATGTCCACTTGTATTCCAGTCCATTGGTATTCCACAATTATTAAGGGGTCTATGGGATTACCTTATTTTGTACTACAAATATGAGTCATATAGCTTTAGTATTGACATATCAATGAAATGAGAGGCTCACTCCCTCTAAATTCTCTGTGTGTCCCCTTTATTTTACAATACGTTATCACTACGAGTGCTCTAATGTTTTTCACATAATTCATTGTATTCATGAATTGCGCAAGAGTATCTTTCTCCAAATCCTTTAAGCACGAAATCCCCTTCCCATTGAATGACATCACCCATGCCAATTCCTAATATATATGATTCTTCTTTGGTTGGTTGTTGCTCATAAAAATCGAGCATATGGTTGGTAAGTCTTCATCTCTTTTTCGATATCTAAGGAACGGCTCATCATTATCCAATATTTATATATTCTTTAACTATCTACTGATATATTCTACCACTCAATTGTTATTTTTTGGGACTTGAAGTTTTCAATGACTATTTATATTTTGGAGCCTGACGTTCTCAAATAGTCCTTTTAAATTTGACACCTGAAGTTTTCATATTGTAATTGTAATCTGGGATGAGAAGTTCCCAGATCATTTAAAATTGGGATCTGAAATTCTCAATTATTGTTCAAAATTTTGAACATGACAATGAAATATGCTCTCAAATCAAACCTGAAGTTTTAATTATTTTTATAATTGGGCAAGGGATACTTAAAGTCCCATAACAATTATTTATAATTTGAACCACGATTCTCTAATAATTTTGTAATCAAACATGATGTTTTGATTATTTATATAATAAAGGTAAGGATATTAAATGTTTCATAATGATTATTTATATTTTGAACCTAAAGTTCCAAACAATTTTACCCCTAATCAAACTTGAAGTTTCGATATAATTGGGTGCGACGTTTAAAGTTCCTAAATATTTATCGTTATGATATGAAGTTGCCCTCACTATTTATATTTGGGACCTGAAGTTTCCCAGTAATTAATCAAATATGAAAATTAAATTTTCTCCATTCAAATTTTGGGACGTGGAGTACATAAATTATATCGACCTAAAGTGTCAAAAGAAAACATATCACAATCAAACCTAAAGTTTTGATTGTCAAATTAAAAGGCTATAGACCAAGAGTCCCTTAATTATCATTTATTTTTATATGAAGATCCATATTTATTATTATGACTAGCAGTTCATAAAATATTATTTGTCATTGGAATATAAAATATGTGGAGCTGAAACTCCAACCAAATATACCATAAATCAAAACTTTAAGTTTTTATTGTTCATGGGATATGAATTTTAAAAGTTCTCAAAATAATTATTTATAAGTTGGACCTCAAGCTCCAAAAAATATTTCTTAAGGGATTAGTTTCAAAATAAATTGAGTATTTAAATATATCTTTTTAACTTATTAGCTTTTCACTTTCTTTATTAATTCAAAAATCTTTTTTAAATGTTCTATTAATGGTTAAGTGTCCCTTTAGCTATCATATTAATGGTTTCACCATTAAATCTTGGTCTCTTGGTGTTTCGCTTCATTTGAATATTAAATTAATTATAATGGTATTTAATTTTAACTCCTTTTCACATTCTAATTATTTAATATACATTAGAGCCTTGGGAATGTGTAGAGAATGTGAAAAATTATTCCCCTCATTTTTTTAATAAAAGGGTTGGATTATTATTGGTCGGAGTTGATAAATATATTTGGCACTTATTTGTAATATTCTCTAATATTTTTACCCCCTAATCAAACCTGGAGTTTTTTTTTTGTAATATCCTTCGACATTAGTAATATTGAACTTAAAGTTCAACTGTTTGTGTAGAATAGAAGTTCTCACATATGAATGATTAAAAACATGAAGTTTTATACATAATTCACACCGGGCACTTTGCAAATTATTTTAATATAGGACTTGAAGTCCTAGGTTTTAATTGTATAATTTATACGAACTCGAAGATTCATATACATGTGACATTAGATAGAGAACCTAACGTTCTCATTACTTTTCATAAATAATATTAGTCATTATCACTTTCGTGATCCATAACATATCCTTAACTGTTTTTTTTTCATTTATTACCTACTTTTGAAAAAATAGATCAATATTAGTCCTGGCCTTAATTTTTTGGAGAAGCTAAGGTTTATTACCTTATTACATATTTGAAACCTAAAGTTTCTTATTTCCGAGACTGAAGTCTCTTACATATGATAAGAATATGAAATTTTGATTCATCAAAACTTCTCCACTTTAATTGTTCCAAATTTCCTCCTTGAAACATACATCCTCATTTTATATTCATATAATTAAGATTTTTTGTGATTAAAGCATAATCATTAAATTATGACTTTCGATGATACAAAGTCATCAAAATGCATGATTTTTAGACATATATATATATATATATATATATATATATATATATATATATATATATATATATATATATCTTTCACTTATTTTTCATAAACGATCTATATCCTGAAATATGTAATTCTTTTGAGATCGTTAAGCATGCAAAGATTCATTGTTACCAAACTTAAAGTTTTGTATCCATCTCATTCATTAAATATATGATAATTATTTGACACGAGATTTTTTTTAAATACTTTCATTTGTTTAAGTTTGGTCCCCAGACTCTTGACCGAAACATAAATTATTTTTTTATACATATTTGAACCGACACACACTTCACAATCTATATTGAATCTTGTAATTAAAAATTTTGGACTATTATTATATAATGACATTTGTTTAGCAAACAATGAACAACTCATATTATTCTAAAAATCAAAAAAATTTCAGACTTGGTATGTAATATCTTAAAAGGTTCAATCATTGTTGAGCATAACTCTCCAGAAGATCCTATGTGATGTTTTTATATTGTACCCGCCCATTCATATGCGATGAGTTATATCAAAGTAAATCCTGAAGAAATTCTCTTCGTTTTATGGGCATAAAAATTCATGGGAACCATATTAATAAATAATGAAAAGTAATTTTGCATTACTTCTAGTGTTGACAGACAGAAGCTTATATTAGCAAAACCCTCATTTCATTATTAATGAGGTTATACTATATAACATTTATTGTTGTAGAATAGCACTTTATCAGGGGACTACAGCTCCATGGTTCAATTAGGTGATATCATATAGTAACCATTTTGATTACCTTATTTTTTCATATGCCTTTAAAATTGTAAGGTATATATATGGTGTTTATAATTCACTCTCTATTGAATCATTGTCAAATATATTATTTTTTTTATATGTGCAATTTTATTTTGATGAGACATTCTTCCCGCCGTTAGGGGGGATAAAACGTAACTGAAGTACAAATTGTTCCTGAAGAATGGTTTGTTCTTGAAGAACAACGAGAATTATCGTGAAATACTTTCACTTTATCTCATATGATCCCTCGCGTAGCTCAATGCGAAAATAAAGTGAAAAATGATATTGCATTATCAAATGTCACATATACTAGTTGCAAATTTGCTTGCCAAAATTATTTTCCCAGAAGGACAATAAATTCGGCAGTAGATAAATTTATTGCACGCCAGAAGCATGACAAACATATAGGTCCTAACTACTTGACTCCCCAAAAATGGAGGTTAAATAAAATCTTGCCCAAATAACGCTCCAGAAGAGGTTATACATAATGCTCCATTATGGATTATGAACAAAAGATCCACTTTCTCTAAAATCCCAAAAGAGCTTATTGTCTATGAAAAGACACAAGTCCATGAAGTGACTATGATGCCCCTGAAGTTGTCAAAGGTACCTAATATTAAATGAGATCTCTATGTTTTATGTATATACAAGAGAAAATTGGGATCAACAAAGATGATCATTGATGATATAATTATATATGTTGCAGCTACACAAAAATCAAAGGGTAATCATACCACAAATTCACGTACTATGAATGAATGTCGATAAAGAATATATTGGCCAAAATGAAAAAATACCATGATGGCATAATTTGAGTTTCTTAATATACGTGGTGTATTTGCACCTATAGTTGAAACCTCAAAAGATGTTAACTCTGAAGGTTACGAATGTGTGTTTTTAAGAATGTGAAGTGTTAAAACTCAGTAAAAAGTTCATGATATATGGCACATGATTTGCCTAAGAAAAAAAAATTGATAATATAGGAACATACCTTAACGTTAAGGTTATAAATACTTTTCAGATAACTGACTAGCTTGGCAATTTTTCAAAATATATTATATAAGACTCGTGAATATAATAACTTCTTATAGATACGGGACTTAGATAAAGAATACATATAAAAATCCTAGAAGAATTTTCTTTTCCTGAAGCAAAGATATGGAATACGTACTCAAATGCACTAAGACATTCATTGTACAGCAAGCAATCCAAATGGAAAAGGTATAACCATCTTAGTAAATATTTTTCTAAGGAAGGTTATGAAAATAATCATATATACAAATGTGCCATTATAAAATATCATTAAATGGATGTGCTCCTGAAGATCTCAATTGAAATGCAAAATATCCAAATAAGGAATTCAAAAATCAATGACCTTGCGATAACTAGTTATTATCTCAGGCTGCAGATCGAGCACAGTTTATGTTAAACACTAAACCATTAGTTAAATGAATTAAAAAGTCCTACAATTCCTTAGCATATATTAAGCACCCCATTTTAGTATACACATGATGTCCGGTTTTTTGATATTAAAATATACATATCATCCTAAAGGATGAAAAATATATACTTGATCCAGAAGTACCATGTTAGCATGTTGTTATTACATTATTTTAATGTTATTAGTATATTTTTATACATAACACAATACCGAACATAATAATTGCAGTTAATCTCTTTTCAAGTCACAATTACCATTTAACCTACAAAGTACGAGACTATCATATCATGTGATATTTGTATATCTAATCATATGTGTCTAATCACTTATATTAATGCATGTTATCTATGAGATCATCACAAGGAACAATCAAAGAACTTACGACTTGCCTCAAATAACATATGTTCCTATCACTACTTATGAAGGCAATAGTTCTTGTATATCCCACACTCAAAAAGGATACATTAATGGAGATATGACTAACACATTTCAGTTCTTCTATATCCATGAACTCAAGAAGAGTTATGAAGCACATAAACTCCATAAAGTTTATGTTATTGAAGTCAAATAGATCTGATAAAGTGACATGTTCATCCCTCTTCACCTAAGTCTTATAGAAGTCGAGCTTATGAAGAAAAATGAATTTGAAGTAACAGCCGATGTTGATGTAAAAAACTAGACTAGTCTAATTAATTGATCACAGATAAATAGAAGTAAAAGAGACAAGAGATTTTAAACTGGTTCGACTTAAGGGAAGAGCCTACGTCCACTGTAATGTATTGCCTTGGGACTATTCAATTACCTCCCTTTTCGTGTCCCTTTGATGTAGGGTTTACAATGTATTTATTTCCCTTAAAGGGTGTACCAGTGCTGGAATATCAAAGGATGGAATGTCTTTATATCGTAGACATTTGCATCTGTACAATCATTTATGTATACAATTGTTGGTGTTTTCCCATCATTGTTAGTCAGTCTTCCTGGTGTTGATTGACATCCCTGGAGTTGGTCGGCATCCCTCAGTAGGTCGGCATTCCTCAGTAGGTTGGCATTCCATTATTGCTGACTACGATTAATCTTCCACTGTACAACACGTGTTAGTATTCGAATGGTCCACATAGATAAATAATTTTTGGTATCAACAGAAGCCCCCAATATTTCATGCTTGAAGTTTTTACAAGAGTACGGAGCATTTAGTTCTTAAAGTTGCTCGGGCAAAAACTTTAGGTTTGGGCGGTTGCCAACTTCCCATACTTGTAAAAATTATGGTTTAATTATGGAAATATAATGCGCGTGGCATTTTTTAAATTATCCACAACTTTAACGAATCATTTTTGGACAAATTTGTCTTTTCTGCCTTTAGCAGCCACCAGTTCAATCGACACTTCCTTTTAATCATTTTTTTTCTAGTTTTCGAAGCAACCTATAAAGAGAGGGAAAAGCCATCATCTTTTCTTACCTCAAATTTTCCGAGTGTTTTTGGCTACAGCGTCTTCAAGCTTTTTTTTTATCTTTTGCGATCATTTTCTATTCTTCAGTTCTTGTTGAATCCTTAATATCTGTAAGAACCCTTTCTCTTATCTTTTATTCTTCATCATAGTTTACTCTATTGATTCTCTTGATGAATTCAGAAATGAATTTAAGATTCCCTCTTCGGTTGTTTTGGAATATGCTACTTTGCCTGCTGATTTTTTCTAACTTGCTGAGGGTCACTAGTTTCCCTCTATATTTATAGCTGAGTGTGGGTTTACCTTTCCTCCCAACCCCTTGTGCCTTGAGTTTTATCAATATTTTGATGTTTTCCCAGCTAGGGTAGACCCTAATACTTGGAGGATCATAAATGGAGTGTATGGGTTGAATCAAATCCATAGAACCCATCTAGGGATTCCAGAAATAATGTTTTGTTATAAGTGGGTGACTAGTGACACCACTTTTTATTTAAAGACTAGGGTTGTAAACAAAGTGTTAATAGTTAATCTTTCAGACTCCAATAGGAATTATTTTGAGCATGGAGTTGTTATAAAAAATTGGCAATACGCCCCTTTAACTGGAAATGTCAAGTACCAAGGGCCTAGATACCCTCCTTTTGGCAATGGGATAGGTTATTCCTCATTTAACTATTTTGCCCTGTAAATACTTGTTTAAATGTAATATTAATTATTTCTTTGTAAATTTTGATTACAGTTGATCAGAAGAGAAGGTGCCTAATGGAAAGTGAAGTGAATCTTAGGGAGTTGAAATTTATGTGGGGACATCATCAGAGGATTGGCGAGGAGCACATCAGGTCTGCATCTTATTTGCTGTAGTATAAGAATACAGTTTTATCCTTTATTACTCATCTTACTCCTTCCCCTATAATTGATCTTGATCAAGAACCTCTTTCTACTTCCTCAGCTGTTACATCTGGAAGTGGTGATCTTGCTGCCCACTCCCTTTCTTCCTTAGATTTCAACTTACCTCTTACCATTGCTATGGGAAAAAGGAAGATTCTCGACATTTTGGGAGACATAGCTGCTAATTACCCTTCCAAACAAGATGATAAAGGGGTGAAAAATAAATATGAGACTCGGAGGAAACCTCCCAGCTAAGAAAGTTGAAGAGACCCCCTTAAAAAGAATAAAGAAAGGGCATCCTTCTAAGTTAGTAGAAGGTTTTTCTACCCTTCCTGATGAACATGAGTTGGTCGATGTATCTTCTTCTACCTCTCCAGTGGTCCTTGGCCCTCAATTGGCAAGATAACTAATAAAGTCTGGGACTTTACAAGACCACAAGGGTGCTGCAGTTGCACTACCTCATTCCAAAAATTCTGACAGTTGCTCAAAGCCTTGTTCTAATATATTCTTTTACCTTCTTTATTTTTCTGTCTCTTTGTTTGTTCTTCATAATACTGACTTTCCTTATTGTTCTTGTGCGATTCCTCGTTGACTTTAATAACATGTTGGAGAAAGATGAGGCTTTGAGAGCTTCTTCTGGTGAAGTTGAAGAAGCTTTCAATGAGCTAAAAAATTCAGTGCTTGATTCCCAATATGTATTGGCCAATGAATAGAAGAAATAGTAGGACAAGGGGAAAGCTATTGAAGGAGTTGCTAAAACTTCTCTGGGTCTGTCTAATAAGTTACAGAAAGATTTAGATGATGAGAAAGTCAAGATCGCCCAGCTACAAAAGGATTTGGGTGTTGAGAAGGCAAAAAGGACTAAGGCTAGGGAGGTTGGCTTCAACAGAGGCTGAGATAAGGCCATTGGAGCGTCTTCTTTACAAATTGAGTTTGTGAAGAAGAAATATTAAGGACGGCTGCTCTGTTGCCCTGGTGGAGGTCGACACTCCAAAAGATTCTGAAGTGTTCTTGCGACATGGTCCTGGGGCCCATCCAAACCTGGATAAGGAAGTTGATAATGGTAGGGGTTCCAGTGAATCCTTTATTGCGGTGGAGCCTATTGATCAACACTAAGATCTTGATTCTTCTTCCCCCTCCACAGTTAATCCTACTCCTCATTCTGCTCCTGCTTCTACTTCAGCCGATCCTGAGGCGGATAAGAAGAAGGTGTAGAACCGAGCAGCATTTAGTTTTTCTTTTTCAGTTACTGTATTTTTTCTTTTTCTTCTTGAAGATGTATTTGTAATTTCCTTTTTTATTAATAAAAAGAGAAATGTTTTTGTTCCCCTATACTTGTGTATTTCTATGCTTTGCACCTTGTTGATTGATGACTTTCTCCTTCTTAATAGTTTATGGATAAATTAGAATACTTCTCATCTATAGAATCTGAGTTACTCCAGAGGTGTAATGAGATTTTCAAAGCTGGTCACTTATCTCTAACTGATGTCGATCTATTAAAGTTGCTCGAGGAAAGGGTATCTGAGCAAGCCAAATAAGCCTATATTCATCTTAAGTGTCTTTTTGATCGGGCAGTGGCCACTAATGTTAACTACTACGAAATAATTAAAGAGCTATTGGAGGACCATAATAAAGTTAATTCACGTTTGCATGAGAATTATGAGAAGAACTTATAGGCCCTTAGTGAAGGTTGGGGTTTTGAGAAAAAGTTTAATAAATTTTCTTCTCATTTTCGAAGGTAAGAATTCCTGCTAAACGTAAAGTGGATAAAGCAAGGGATATTGTCAAGATTCTGGAGGAGGAGTACAACAATTTGATAGATGAACTTGATGCCTCGAAGTCATTCACTATTGTTGTTACTGCTAGAGGTGAGGGTCATTCATTCTTGGAGGCTGAGATGCAAGGTTGAGTGAGGAGTTGGAGGCTCTAAAGAAATTAAAACCTACTTCTTCCTCTTCCCGAGCTAGAGTTAAACCTAGCGGAGGTACTACAGAGGAAATCAGTACCCAATAGACCCTTACCAATTAAGATGCATAATTAAAAGCCAAAAATCGATCCATTGTTGAGATGTCCCAGAAACTACAGGCCTTGTTCGAGTAACTATCCACTCAATCTTCTCAGTTACATGCTAAGGATGGAGTGTTGAAGAAACTGCATTACCAAGTTGACAGATTGACCTTTCAATTCCATAAACAGCTAAGGGAAGTTTGGATGGACTGGTACAATGAAGCTCTGGGGCATTTTGATGATAGGCTTCAACAAGCTAAGAATGAGAGCTATAAATGGGGTTGGATGAATGATTTGACAGTGATGAAGGTGGATCAAAACAGCCAATTGTGGGACTAGTATGATCCAGGATTTCTTGACCTTGACAATTCCACATTTAAATTAGATTTCAATTGGATTCTAGTCCAACATATTCCTCAATGCTTGATTTTAAAATGATTGGGAGATTATGAGCTTCATGATGAATTAGAAATCATCTGGCCTCCTCACCTGCTTGATCGTCCTAGTAGCAGCAATACCAGAATGCTTCAGGATTTTAGCTTCATTAATTCTCCTTACACTTTAGATGATCCTCCTACTGGAATGGATCATGTTTCCAAAGTTGAAGGGAAACGTCCTGCAGAATGAAGCTTTGTACTTTATTTTGTTAACACTGTCATGTAATTAATTTGATTGAATGAAATGAAAATTTAATCAACTTATCTTATGCTGAATGTTAATCCTTTCTTTTGTGGCACCCCGACTAATTAAATACCGGGTAGCTACTCCTTTATTAAATTAATTCAAAATGCCAAGTTGGTCCAGTTAATAGCATCACTGTCGAAAACATTTTTAAAGATTACTAACCACCTAGTATTTAAAAAGTAAGTGCCAAATTTTATTTAAAGTCTTATTAACATGCAACAAGTGTAATAAAGAATAATAACACCATTCACCATACTGAAGTAAATAGAATAACCATCACATAAAGTAAATAAAGTCTGGAGGAAAACTCCTCACTACAATCCCACAACTGAAATAAGTAAACCGAAAACTAAAACAGTACATGCCAAAGTCTGAAAACTGTAATGGAAATGTAACTCTAATAGAAATGGGCAACATGCCCTACAACTGATAGATAATGAGTCTGGAATCCAAGTGATAGAAGCGTCTACAAGCAAATCCCTGTAGCTTCCACAAACAGCTACAGCTCGTCACCTGAATGAGTATCCTACGCATGGTGTCCTTGTGGCTGGGCACCTAAAATGGTTTTATAAGAAAAAGTAGATTTGAAAGCAAACGGGTCAGAGCCCGAATGTGGAGTTATATTTTAAAAACCTGCAAGTGCTTTAAAAACATTTAAAACATTAAATGCAAAGTACATGTTAGGACGTGCACTCACATGATATTCTCACCTCTCGTCTAACTGTGCACTCCTAACGTAAGTACCCATCTACAACGACACAAACCACTAGCTAAGTGACATTATATCTAGCTAGACTATCATAGGTCCTACCCATATTACTCGGTTATATTAACATTATAACGCTCGTAATTAAGTAGGGGTTTAACGTAAATTCAGATGCTCAATATACAATATATATCACTATCAGTTAACTCATTATATTTCTCGAAGCAATACCGTAATTATATTCACAACATTAACATGAAGGTTCCCATTAATTAAGTGTATATTATTCACATTATAAATATACAATACAAGCACCCCGAGAACTAAGCTGTGGCGCACACATACTCTGCTATCCATCCCGGTACATCACGTACATAAGGATTACGTATTCCGAATCTCTCAGGAATAGTTCACAGATAACAACATCACAAATAATGGAGGCGAACACAGTCACATCACATAGGTCACGCACATACCTACGCTCCTACGATCAGCGGACTTATTAATATCCCAATAAGTCTTTCTATGACCTATGTTCATCAAGGTAACCAGTCTAAATCCGGGCAACACAAGGATTAGAGGGCCCTAACCGAACGCAAACCTCCCGTGATAGCAAGTATGGTAGGTATGTCATACACACAATTCATATACCAATACTAAGTAAACACACGTCTTAGTAATCCCGTAGTTTAATCGTAGTACTATTCTCATTCTCGTACCAACTTATAATTATCATAATTTATACATACGCGCCATAATTTATTCTCACGTCGTAGTAGACACTCACGTCTCAACCCAATCCGTCCATTTAATATAACTCTCGTATATAATTTCCTTCTCATGAATACCCAAAAGTCCCAATTCTATTATTACATCATCATCGGAATGTTATCTATATCCTCGAACAAGTTTACGGGACTCCAAAAATCAAAACAGTCCAAAAAGGTCCAGACTGTCAACTCGTTAGAAGTCTCGTTCGAACGAGACTGTTCGAACGAGATTCCTCTGTCAACTCGTTAGAAGTCTCATTCGAACGAGGCTGTTCGAACGAGATCCAGTTCGTTCGAACGAACTGTACCTTCTAACGAGATCTCGTTCGAACGAAGTTATCGAACGAGGCTCCCTTTCGTTAGAACGACTGGTCAATTCGTTAGAAGCTCATTCGAACGAGTTCGTTCGAACGACCTGGGCAGGGGCTTCTAACGACCTGCCAGTTTCGTCCCAGATTTCTCTAAGTTTCGTTTTTCACCATTTATACTCCTCAAATCTCTTCTAAACTAAGTCCCAACAATCGTTTTAAGGTCTCTAAACAACCCTAAACATATTATAATCACATCCTAACACGTTTTGGAGGATTAATCCATCCTAACATCAACCAAATTTACAAATCTCTAAACTTTTTCCCCAATTATCAAGAACATGAACCCTAACTTTTTGAGTCATGAATTAATCCAATATAAATCCGTTTTAATTTCTTCCAATCACAAATATCATGAGAATAATCATCTACCTATCATTCTACATGCAATTCTCCTCAAGATTTCAAGTTCTAAGCTTCAAAATACATGGGTTTTCATTATCTTTCAAGAACAATTGATATTCTTCAATTTTCTAACATGGAAGGAACATTCTACGAATTTAAATATAATTAAAACACTTGCCTTGATTGTCTCTGAGTTTGGATGATGGTTTGATGAAGATTTCTGCAGAATTTCTTCTCTTCTCCAAGCTTCTTCTCCAATGGTGGCTTAAGGTGGCTAGGGTTTTCTTTGGGAAAGTTGTAAACCTAATGATAGCCTCCGTAGCTTAATGGGTTAATATGGGTTGGTTAGTGGGTTTAGTGGGTTAAATCCACATCAGATTAAAACTCCCAATTTTCGTCACTTTTAATTCCTCAAAATGTAAAATTACCAAAATACCCTTTATGATACCGGTATGGCCTAAAAATACCCCGGAATCCAAACTACACCCCCGGCTAGTGTTTTCTGACTATCTCGACCCTTCCGGACGCGTTGGCGCACTCAAAACGACCATACGGATAATATAATTAAAAATCACTTTTATAATTAAAATAATATACCATGACGCGGCGGTCACACGCGTCTCAACAAAATTCCCAAATTGCCGTATTTAAATCTCACGACAAATTTCATAATTCCAAATTCATATATAATCATATATGCACATAATCAAATACCAACTCGCATCTCGTTAGTATTTTTAACCCGGATTAATTTCCAATTAATACGCATTTAATTAATAAATCCCAAAGATAAATATAGCCAAAAGTACGGGGTATTACATCTTTATCATTATTTCTATTAATACACTTCGATTAAGTTGAGTATCAATTACCAATGAGTGTTGATGTTCTACTAGCATACTTAAATTAAAATATAAATTTAGAGCTAGTTAGATGAATACATAGGTTCTACTAGCATACTTAGATTAAAATCTAAATTTAGAACTAGTTAGATGAATTCATAGGTTCTACTAGAATACTTAGACTAAAATATAAATTTAGGTCTAGCTACCCATGTGTCTCCAAAGGTTTTATTAATGCACCCAAGTGTTAGATTTTTGCATTAGATATCAGTGGTGTGACCAGGCATATGTGGAATATGTTCTCACATTCCTCTTAAGGAATCTTTGCAATGTTCTTCCTGTACTTTGCCTAGTAGGATAAAGATCTTATTTTATCCTTATATTTATGGACCAATTTTCTTGAGGACTTATTAACCTGTTGACTTGGACTTTACGTATCACCAAGCAACTTTGTGGCTTTTTCGAGCAACTTATTTCTTATGCCAAGCAACTCGCTTGTATTCTTGTGTTCTGTCGAGCATCTGTCAAGGTAATATATTTGCTGAGCCGAGCAATAATTTGAAGAACTTCTAACTTTTGTCAATTTAACTATAGTATTGCATAGCACTAGTACTTTAAAAAAATCAAAAATAGAAATAGAAATAGAAATAACTGATGATTTTATTAATACTGAAAGTTGATTTCAAACTGATTACAACATTATTGGTAATATTTTCTGAGATACTCTACAGACCATGGGTTTATGAATTCTTCGCCTTCTAAGGTTTCAATTCGATAAGTTCCAGGTCGGATCACTGCTGAAATATGGTATGGCCCATGCCAATTAGCTTCAAGCTTGTTATTTTTCTGCAGCACTTTCTTCAGCATAAAATCACCTTCCTTCAAGTGGGATGGTTTCATCCTTTTATTATATAAACGGGATGTTCTCTGTTGGTAGGTTGTATTTCTCAGGACAGCATCTTCTCTTACTTCTTCCAGCATATCTAGATCTAACCTTCTCACTAAATCACTTACAGGAGAGTTAAAATTTAAAACTCTATGGGATGGTAAGCCCAGTTCGACAAGAATGACAGCTTCAGTCTCAAATGTTAACATATATGGGGATTTTCCAGTCGATGTTCTCGGTAATGTTTGGTATGCCCACAAGACAGAGTGTAGCTCATTTATCCAATATCCCTTGGCATCATCGAGCCTTTTCTTTAACCCGTTAAGCAAAGTTTTGTTCGTAACTCAGTTTGTCCATTACTCTGAGGATGCCTTGAAGCTGAATGAAATTTTTGAATATTGGACTGAGCACAATAAGTTGTGAATTCATCATTGTCAAACTGTGTTCCATGATCGGTAATGAAAGCATAGGGCAACCCATACCTACATATGATGCTTTTCCATATGAACTGATAAACCTTTTCATAAGGCATGTTTATCAAAGGCTCTGCCTCAATCCATTTTATAAAATAATCCACGACGATAACCAAGTATTTAAATCTTCCTCGGGTGGTCGGTAGTGGTCCGACCAAGTCTATACCCCATATGGAAAATAGACATGGTGAAGTGACTTGGGTAAGATTAGCCTATGGAGGTTTTCGAATGGTGGAGTATCTTTGATATTTATCACATTTCTTAGAAAAAGTTGCACAGTCTGCTCGCATTATTGGCCAATAATACCCTTGTGTACTAATTCTCTGTAGAAGTGTTCTCCCTACTATGTGAGCTCCACATGATCCTTCATGCACCTCTTGAATTAGATCTTGGACCTTTGATGGATGCACACATCGGTTCAAATTGACTGTTAGTCCTCTCCTGTATAAAATAACTTTATCTAATACATACCCAGTTGCTTTGTACTTCAGCTTCTTTTCTTCCACCATATATGTTGGTAGAGTTCCTTCTTCAATATATGCTCTGATGGGGTGCATCCATGATGGCCCCATATCTATGGAAATAAAATTGATCATAAAATCTTTATTTATGCTCCTATTGGCCAAAATCTCAAAGGGGATAATTCATCGTAGTTCAATTCTGGTAACTAAGGCTAGCCGAGCAAGGGCATCAGCTCAGGCATTTTTTAACCTTGGGATTCTGTTCATATGAATAGTTGGTAATTTTTCAATGACTTCCATCACCTTGGATAAATACTTGGTTGTTAATTCTTCTTTAGCTTCATATAAACCCAGTATTTGGTTCATCGCCAGTTGAAAGTCACTGCCCACAACTTGCTCGACACTCAATGATTAGGCTAAACTTAGGCCCACAATAAGGGCTTCGTACTCGACTTCATTTTTTGAAGCCTGGAATTGAAAACGTAGGGCATACTCAATATCAATACCTTCAGGAGTGTTAAGTATTATACCTATTCCACTGTCGGTTGAACAAGATGATTCACCAACATATAAGTTCCATATTGGGCCATTGTTGTCAAACGCTTGGTTTGTCAAACTTCCATAGTGGAATATTTTTCCCTTTGATTCTTCATTCTTCCTGGTAATCTCCTGTGTTTGGGAAGAGGAATATGTTAGGTCATAAATCGCTTCTTTTGAAGAAGGTTCTTTGGGAGTTTTCTTGTTAAAATCGCTTCCTCCTGATTCTTGTTATACCTGTTCACTTTGTTTCTCGGGGACCTCAGAGTAAGTAAACTCCTCTATAAAATCTGCCACTGCTTGTCCTTTCAAAGAAGACCTTGGTTAATATATGATATCATACCCCCTAATTCCACAACCCAGTATATTAATCTACCAGATTTCACCGATTTATGCAAAGCCTTCCTTAGAGGCATATCAATGTAAACTACGATTGTATAGGCTTGGAAATAAGGTTTCATAAGTCTGGATGCTTCAATTATTGATAAAGCTAATTTCTCCAAACGAGGGTACCTGATTTCTGCTCCTCGAAATGCCTTACTGGTATAGTAAACTGATTTTTGAATTCCACTCTCTTCTCGAATCAATGCAGAACTTACGACCGATTCAGAAACAGCTAAGTACAGGTATAATTTTCACCTGTGATTGGTCGGGAGAGTAATGGAGGTGACCCTAAATACTTTTTTAATTCCACAAAATCTTTTTCATATTCTACGTTCCATTCAAAACTCCTTTTGAGCACCTTGAAGAATGGCAGGCACATATCTGTAGCTTAGGACACGAATTTGTTCAATGTTGCTACTCATTCAGTCTGTCTTTGCACGTCCTTCTTGTAAGTTGGGGATTGAATTTTAATTAATGCCTTGATATTATCTGGATTTTCTTCAATTCCCCTTTGATTTACTATGTACTCGAGGAACATTCCTTCTTGCACTCCAAAAATGCACTTGGTCGGATTCAGCCTCATCTGGTGTTTCTCAAGTTTATTAAAAGTTTGGCTAATATCGGTAATGTGATCGGATGCCTTTTTGCTTTTTGTAAGCATATTATCCACGTAGACTTCCATATTCTTGCCTATTTGCTCCTCGAACACCTTATTAACTAGCCTTTGATATGTAGCACCTGCATTTTTCAAACCAAAAGGCATAACATTATAACAATAAATTCCTCGGGGAGTGATGAAAGAAGTACTTTCCTTATTTTCAGGCTTCATTTTTATCTGGTTATAACCAGAATAAGCATTTATAAAACTGAGTAATTCATGTCCTGACGTTGTATCCACGAGTTGATCTATTCGGGGCAAAGGAAAATAATCCTTTGGGCATGCTTGATTTAAATTTTTAAAATCTACACACATTCTCCACTTGTTGTTTTTCTTTTTTACCATAACTACATTGTCCAAATAGTCTGGATATTTCACTTCATTAATAAAAGTTACATTGAAGCTTTTTGACTTCTTCCTGTATGGCTTGGTTCTTCTCGGGGTTGAGCACTCTTCGTCTTTACTTTACTGGTTTGACTTCTTTGTTTACATTGAGCTCGTGGTAAAGGAAATTGGGATCTATCCCAGGCATATCTTTATAACTCCAAGCAAACACATGCTTTCTCTGTCTAAGGAAGCTCATCAATTCATGTTTTAGAACAGGATCCAGTGTTGTCCCTATTAGAGTGATGCGCTCCAGTTTGTAATCGTCTAACACAATGCCTTAAGTTACTTCCACAATTTATCCATTTACTAGCTCTGTTTCCTCCCTTGGGTCTAAGGTTTAAACCTCAGATTCTTCATCAAGCTCAGGAGTATCCACTTGGTAAGTAGTGGTTTTCTTCTTTATTTCTTCCAAGTCTTCTTGCTCGACAAAAGAGTAGTAATACTTTCGAGCTACTTTCTGATCACCTTTCATAATTTCCACACCAAAGTTAGCAGAGAATTTTAAACACTGATGAACAATGGATGGTACTAGCTCGAACTTCTTTAGCCTTATTTTTCCCATGATTATATTATAAGTTGAATGGACGTTTTTATCCATTATAAAGAAACGGATCTTCTCTGTGCGGCTAGATGGACAGGTGCATATCATCACCTCTATCTTAATGCTTCCCAAAGGAAAGACTTTCTCACATGCAAAGCCTATTAGTGGTCGATGATAGGGATCTGATTGGCTAAGTTTAAAATCTAAATTGCTGAAATAAAGATAGAACATAATATCTGTTGAGCTGCCATTATCTACTAGTACTCTAGAGACAATGATTTCTCCCTTTTTGACTTTGATTACTAATGGGTCATCGTGAGGATACAGTACTTCTGAATGGTCAATTTTAGGGAAACTAATTACTAGTTTGTCTTTGTTAACCTTCCTTGGTCGATTTTCCTCAGCAAGGTTGATCCTCTATATGTACGAGCAATCTTGTGCCTCATTGAGGTAAGCTTTTTGCTCTGTTGTATGATTTCCTCCTCCTGCATCTCCACCTGTAATCATTTGGCAATGAAAAGAACCAAAATTGATACAGAATACCTCACGCTCTAGTTACCGAGGTTTTTTAGGGAGATTAGGATCATCATCCTAGTCATCTTCATGAGTTCTTTTCTTCTTCTCTCTGGGCTTGTAAGGAGATTTTGATCTTTGTCAAATCCCCTCGTTATTCTGCCAGTCAACATAGTGATTCAGCTTTCCTCATCGAATGAGAGTTTCAATGTCATTTTGAAGAGCTACACAACGTTCCGTCATGTGACCATGATTCCTATGGAATTTGTAGTACTTAGTTTTATCTCTATTAGTCGGGGAAATTCTCAACTTATCAGGCTAATGCACATCTTTATTATGCTTGATTTCTTCCAAAACATGGTGAATTCCCATGGTTAATGGAGTATAGTTATTGTGCTTCTTGATTCGCTCCAAAACTCCTTTATGTTTCGATTCCCTGTGTTCTTTGGGGTCTTTATGTTCTTTCTTATTATTTTTACCAGTAACTTTTGTGATTGAGTGACGCTTGGCTGCCATTGCTTCCTCGGTATTTATGATATTTGCTGCTTTAGCCATTAATTCTTCCATTTTCTTCGAAGGGTTTTTGGCAAGAGTGTAATACAGGTTTTTCGGGGATCCATCCACTCATGAGGGAAATTATTGCAGTCTTCTCCTCATAATATACAACTTCTAGTTTCTCGTTATTAAAATGAGTGATATAATCTCTGGTGCTCTCTCCTTCTTTTTGTCTCACACTAAGTAAGTGTGCCCCCCTTTTCACAGGCTTTGCTCCAATGTAAAAGTTGTTAATGAATAGCTCGGCCAGTTGGTTAAAGCTAGAAATTTGTCCCTGGGGAAAACCATTATACCAGATTTGGGCAGATCCAGTAATGGTTCCAGAAAATGCTCTACACCTCATTTCGTTTGGAATGGCATAAATATCAGCAATTGCCTGATATTTTTCTATGTGGAGAACTGGATCCGTTTTTCCATTATATTTGGGTGTTACTACTAGATCCGTAAACTTTGCTGGAGTAGGAAAATCCATAATTGCCTGCACAAACGGAGACCCTTTCACAACACTTTTT
The DNA here is from genome assembly GCA_949130495.1 of Sambucus nigra. NCBI lineage: Eukaryota > Viridiplantae > Streptophyta > Magnoliopsida > Dipsacales > Adoxaceae > Sambucus > Sambucus nigra. Next base: position 413,185,102 of record OX422212.1, read on the forward strand.
TGTAGTGGGTTTCTTGTCTTCACCATTTTTCCTAATCTATTTTCCAATCTCTGTATGGAGCCTTTCTATACATCATTGGCAGCACCGGAGTTATGCGTTGCAACTTTGTTAGTGGCTGAGCTTTCTTCCTGAAGACGTTGCTTGGTCCGAGTAGCAGTTGGTCGGGCATTTGATCTAGATTGAGCTGTGCTTTCCCTTTCATCAGATATTTGTCAGGTGTTACATGACATTTCCCTAGGAACATATATGTTCTCCCTGGGTACCAAACGATCGAAGGAATAAGTGTGACTTAATCTTTCTAAGGCACTTGGCCTCTCTGGAGAATAAGATTGTGTGTGGAAAGATTCTGATGTCCTGAGTAATGAATTTGACCTTGGATGGTAGGAGACATCTCTTGTCATTATCGACTGGCTGCGTCGACCACCTCTTAGTGTGGGTGGTGGCATATTTTCTTGAGCAGATAGAGCAGGTGCCCCAGCTTGAAGAGTTTGTGCAAGTTGCCTGATAGTATCTTGCACAGCCTCTTGACCTCTTATAAGACTGGAGAGAATCCCAATTAAATTATTTACAGATGGAAAAGCAGAAGGGGAAGGTGGAATACCTTTGTTCCTAAAACTTGATTCTGGAATATCAGCCATTTAGACGTTTGATTGAAAGAGATCGATTAAAAATATCGTTCTCAGAGATGGCGTCAATATGTTGATGTAAAAAACTAGACTAGGCTAATTAATTGAACCCAGATAAATAGAAGTAAAAGAGACAAGAGATTTTTAAAGTGGTTCGGCTTAAGGGAAGTGCCAATATCCACTGTTGTGTATTGCTTTTGGATTGTTCAATTGTCTCTCTTTTCGTGTCCCTTGGATGTAGGGTTTACAATGTATTTATAGCCCCCAGGGGGTGTACTAGTGCTGGAATATCAAAGGATGGAATGTTTTTATATTGTAGACATTTATTTTTGTACAATCATTTATGTATACAACTGTTGGTGTTTTCCTATCATTATTGGTTGGTCTTCCTGGTGTTGGTCGGCATCCCTCAGTACAACACGTGTCAGTATCCGAATGGTCCACGTAGATGGATAATTTTTTGTATCAATAGCCGAACAAATCTATTCACCATATCAAAGCAACAATTGAGAAGGTTTTGTATGAGACTGATATGCATCGACTCAATCCTCGAAGAAATAACATAATGAGGGGGAGTATCCAATCTGTGGGAGAATCTAATAACATAATATTTTGGGCATATGCGCATTGTATTCTTTTTTATTTAACTAAGTTTTTCCCATTAAGTTTTCAAGTTAAAGGTTTTAACGAGGCAACACTAAGAGCGTCCAACAAGAATTAAATTATCACAAAAGTTGTACTCTTTTTCCTTCACTTTGGTTTTTTCCATTGGATTTTTTCTTAGTAAGGTTTTAATGAGACAACAATCATTAAAAGGTAGGTATAGTGTACATCCAAATATGAGTGTTATAAAATATGTATTAAGTGGATATTCACTTGTATTCCAGTCCACTGGTATTCCATAATTATTAAAGGGTCTATTGGAGTACTTTATTTTGTACTATAAATATGGGTCATACCCATTTAGTATTGATATATCAATAAAATGAAAGACTCACTCCCTCTAATTTATCTATCTGTCCCTTTTATTTTACAACAAAGAAAAACAAATAAAGAGCCAAATAACTTCACCACAGAAGACATGTGATGACTAGATGATAAAGAAAAATAATGAATAAATCAAAAGACAAACAAGGCTAGCCCCTATCTCTAGTAAGTCCACTGCATAGACAAAGAAAAAAATATAAAATCAGTTCAAAGATAAACAAACCACGTAAAACATTGAAAGGGCATTGACACAGGTATGATGAACACACAACCGCCCGAAATCTAGACCACCAAACTAAAGATGTGTCAAACTGAAGAATAAAGAAAAAATAGTTGTGACCCAATGAAAGAAAAAGTGCATAAAAAAGTAACCAGCCACTAAGTTCCTACCAAGGACCGTTCTAGCAGTAAAACACAAGTTGCGCTCACAGCACTAAGGTGCATAGTTGCAGGATTGGTTTTTTAGCGGTAAACTACGGTAGAGACACGAGGTACACTATAATATAAGAAGGTTTTCATTCTGGAAACCTATAGGCTCGATCCCTTTTTTGGGGATAAATAAAAGTCACTAAATATACATCACTATATTTACTCTAGCACACAAAAAATGTAGAAAAGACCATTGAAAATTATATATATATATATAAAAACTTTAAAAATCTTTGCATATTACCAAAGTACAAATTATTTTTTTTATTTCAAAAAATTATTCTTCCCAGACGAAATACCAATTTGTGTGGCTTTGAACTTTGTTTTGATGAATTGTTTGTGTCATGTTAATACCATTGTGTTGGTAACATAATCCAATTGTGTAAATGATCTTCAATAAACTTGACCCGGCCCTAAATTACTTTTTGAATTCAGAATTTTGACAACACAAAAAACTATTTTCTTACGGGGTTCAAAATTTAATGATCATAAATATTCAATTTGTTTAGTATTCCCCTCAATTGCATAGTGGATAACATAATAACCACAAAACTTGCAAGATCTGATGCCAGACAATAAGTTAGATGTCAAAAGTCTTTCTCAAAAGTAAAGGTGGTCATTATTTGCTTTGTTCATTCACTCTCATGTAATAAATGTATCCCTCCATGGTTCTTTCGAGATTTTCATTGATCATATTTGTCTCTAAACTGAATGGCATCACCGTGTGTAATGACCCATGCATTTAATATTAAATTTTCAAAACTATTTAGTATAAAATGAAGTTTAGAGAAGTTTAGGAGATTTTATAAAGTGTCTAAATTGTTGGGTCATGTGATGGAGTGTATAAAGTGATATATTGTATTCGATATCGATAAACCCTACATCGTGGATTGAACTTCGCGATAAGTTCAACTGGGGGTTGTAGGAGGCGATAGCCCCCTTCCCGAAAGTGGGGGTTCGGGCCTTACCACCAATGCAAAAAATTTCAGAGGTATTATGGGCATTTCATACATGTAGTAGGTATCCCTAATATTCCTAATACATAAAAGGATATTAGGTCTTACCAATTTGCTTTAGAACTTGTGAGATCTTATTGTAACTTTTTTTTCCATATAGTGAAATATTTATGAGCAACGGTCATAAACGTAGCTTCTTACATTAAGAAGTGAACAACGTAAAATCGTATGTCTCTTGTGTGTGTATTTTTACTTTACTTTTTATTGTTATCCATTTCATCATAATTACAAATTATTAATTCCCATATTTCGTGACCGTATGGAAAATCACTTTCCAACTTCAAGAAACCATTAAAATCCTTCAAATGGCTTGGATATAGTTTTAAATGACATGTTGGTTAGTCCAAATAGTGCAAAGCTAGATTGAATATCATCTAGACTAGCTTTTATTTTACTCTGATAAGTTTTTTTAGGGTGTTTTTTTTTCAAACCCACGGATTCTTTTTACAGCCCCCCTAAATCTATAAAAATTAGAAACTCCCGATAGAATTTGTGGAGATTTGCTTGAAGGGACGGCACTGTTTTTAGCTCACAAAGTGCAGAAGACATCAAAACCCTACATAATGCCCGAAAATTGCAGAAGACATTAAAAAATCAAAGTGCAAAAGACATTAAAAAAATCAAGTCTTCACCATCAACAACATAGAAAATCCACAACCAAACACAAATATTTATTCTCACTACAGTATGAAGCGTATTTAGACTTATCACCATATACCCCATTTTACAATATACCCCATCTAATATATAATATAAAAAACGGCCTCTATGAAATATTTCGCCACGTTTCTGCACTAATTTCTTCAATCTAATAAGAGAGAGTCTCATGTTTGGCCCGTCCCTTAAACTTCGTTCCTTCTCTATTCAACGATTGAACTTCAAAGCTCCTCTTGTTTGGCCCATCCCTTCAACTTCTTTCCATCTTTGTTCAACGATTGAGATTCAAATCTCCAAATAAAACCTTTTATGAACACTAATTTATTCAATCTAATAAGAGAGAGTCTCATGTTTGGCCGATCCATTAAACTTCGTCCCGTCTCTATTCAACGATTGAACTTCAAAGCTCCTCCTGTTTGGCCCATCTCTTCAACTTCGTTCAGTCTCTATTCAACGATTGAGCTTCAAAGCTCCAAATAAAACCTTTTATCTACCAACTCTTTAAAGAAAATGCTACATAAATATTACTCTATGTCCCCTCTCCTACCTCTAGTTCCCATTCCCGAAATCTCCATATCTTCACTCGTATTCCCTTCTTGCAGTATAAATATGTGCTGAGTGAATGACATCAACACACCGTACTTTTTTGGGATCATCTGCTCATTCATAATAAGGTATTTGGTCTGCTATGTGTTTGTGTGTTGGTCTTATATATTTTTAAAAACCATTTCCTCATTCGTATCTTCGTAGCTGTGTAATCATATATTTGGTTGTCTTCCACCGAAATCATAGCAAATTTTTTATTTGTAATTGGTCAGTGATCAGTCCTTTACATTTCTTAAATTATGTATGAGTTTTTTTCTAGAGGAACGCAACGTTTATACAATGTCCCAGTTATAAATAAATAAAAAATCCCCAATTTGAAATTCATTTATTTGTTTATGTATGATTTGTCCATAATACATGCATTTGTCGCATTCAGTCTTAACGTTCTTCAATCGTCATTGTACATTATTTCTCACAAGTTTTATTTCTTGCACAACTATTCCATTTCCTCTTTAACCAGTTTGACCTTTTTTATGGAGTAAATTTTTTTCTTATGGAACTTATTTCAGTTCACCTCTGTTATCTATTTTGCTTTTTTTAGGTGGACCCATTATATCTGATTTTCATCTGCTGAATATTGCAAGACCTTGATGATGTAGTAAGTTTTTTGACAAAAAAATGGACCTTACATGAAAGCAAGGTAATTAGTCATTCTTTTGTTTGTGTTTATAAAACTAAAAGATAGGAAACCTTTGAAAGTATATGTCTAGATTAAATTTGTAGTAACTATGTGGTTTTAGTAACAAACTCCAACGTTCATATTGTAACTTCTAGCATGCTCTCAATTTCTTCACCAATTGTATCACCTAAACCAACTGAACTAAAGGCCCAATGGTCCTGTTAACCAATAGTTAAAATAGGTAAGGTAAGCAAGAAATTGGGTTGGTTATTACTTTTTTAAAAGGCATGTTTGTCAAGATGACAACCTTAAATATCTACTTGCTGGAAGAAATTTTAATTCAGTTTTTAAAAACTTTTCTTACTTATGTTGTAGTTTTGTTATTTTTACTATGAGTATAATCTTATTGTTGAAAAAAAAAGTTATTTATTGTGGGTTTGTTGTCTTACACTTTGCTGATGATATCTCCCCTCTCACCATGGTAGTCAGTATTCAAAGAACTGACTTCAAATCTCAGATTATTAAAACAGAAGATGGAAGTGGATGCCTATTCTTATAGGTTGGATTTGATAGATAAAAAACAGAGGGATGTATATTTCAAATGTAAAGCAGTTGCTGATTGGCTTATTATTAAGATTAAATACTTATAAAAATACATTATTAAATTTTTTAATGAAATTACTTTTGGATACTTATATATAATATTCATAATTTATCTTTGTACTATAGCATAGATATATATTTCCATTAGACTTATCTTTATCAGTTGTTAAAAGCCCGGGCATCGCGAGGGGCTTAAACCTAGTTTCTAATAGATTTCTAACTAAGCATCTTGATTCATGTCCCCATAAACCCAAAAACATCTCTAGATCCATATGAAATCAAAATATATTTCTTGTTAAAATGAGAAAAATCAACTTAAATTCTAATAATCCATATAATACATACATCCTTCACCCTTTTGGTTCCACCACCGATAATATTAAAATCGTCGCTCCCATCCAAGATTGTTAATGGGCGTTACAAATGGAACACTGAGAGTGAGAAAATTCCCAGATCGTAAGTGGTGGAGTTCAACAACTCTCCAAATCATTATCGGCGACCAACACACGCCAACTTGAAGCCATAGTCAACAATCGTTGTTGAAATTTTATTGCAATGGTTGGTGAAGGCTATTACAAAAATTAGGTAACCTTGGAGATGGTTTGTTAAAGCTATAATAATGGAAACATTACCATGATATAGACAGGGAAGAAGATGGACGATATTGGAGGAAGAAATAGGGGATAGTTGTCTGAAGATGGTTTTTTAGAAATGTTATCTTTGTATTTTTGTATAAATAGGTTTAAACCCATTTTTTTGAGCTTATAAAAAAAAGGGGTCTATAAACCGAAACTGAGGGTCTAAACAAAAACAACCTTTTTTTTAAGTCGAATAAAATATTTTTGAGTGATTTTAGGTACTTGGTTTTCTATCAATGGCGGGGGCAACATATAGAAGGTAAAAAAAATGTCCAACATATCAGAACTTCCTTTTCACGTAAAATTGGTTTAAACCAAGTTTTTAGCTCCTTTTTTTCATTCATTGAAATATCTTTTCATTTATCTCTAATATGTTAATGGTTACAAAGTTGTTTTGGGACTTTGATGACTTCTCTCTATTAAACTCGTGTTCTCTCTCTTCGTATTATCACCCTCTATTTAAACTTCATGTCAAGGTAACTAAGGGTCCCTGTTTGATTTGCAACTATAATTCTATTTTTTGTATTTAAATATGATTCTGATAAAAAATTATGTTTGACAACCTGTTTTTAAACACCGAGGGCATGTTTGGTTTGCAAGTATAATTTTGTTTTCTGTGTTTAAATACAATTCTGATAAAAATTTGTTTTTGGCAACATGTTTTTAAATACTCATTATAATATTTCTGTGTTATAATCAAGTTTTTCTAAAAACAGGTTGAGGGTGTTTTATAATTTCTGTTTTTTATTTTTCAACTCAAAATTATTCATTCTTAATATTTTAATGTATTTATACCTTAATATATAATATATATATATATATACATAATACATTAATATGTGTGTAATTCTTATAAATAAAAAACATATATGTATATCTACACAAAATTACAAATGGAATAATATAAAATTAAATAATATTAATAATAGATACATGATACTTATATATAGTTTTATACATGTATTTTTAATATATGGAATAATATGAAATTTACATATAGTACATATGTATTAAAAAATATTATCGATTCATGTATGTATATAATTTTATAGTGAATTATACATGCAATATCATTATATATATATATATATATATATATATATATATATATATATATATATAATGCTCTTGTACGGACTACTCCGCATTTTAAAAATGCGGATCGGACATGTGTCACCTAACGGTGCGCCTAAAAATTATCGCCTAAATTATAGGTACACTCTCTCTCTTTTCTGGGTTCACCGCAAGGTGACACATGTCCGGTCTGCACTCTTAAAATGCGGACTGGTCCGCACTAGTCCACATTTTAAGAATGCGGACTGGACATGTGTCAGCTAATGGTGTGCCTAGAAATTACCTCCTAAATTATAGGCACACTCTTTCTATTTTCTGGACTCACCGTCAGCTGACACATGTCCGGTCCGCATTCTTAAAACACGAACTGGTCCACACAAGAGCAGGACTGTATATATATATTTAATGAGGTATGTTGGGGAGTTTAACTATATATATAGAGAGAGAGAGAGAGAGTTAAACTCCCCAACATACCTCATTAAATATACACAAAAATACATGATATTAAATGTACATGTATAAGATTTATGATGTATGTAATGTATACATGCATACATTCATGTATCACGTATGTACATAAAACTTTCATACATACATGATACATGAATGTATGCATATATACATACATCATAAATCTTATACATGTACATTTAATATCATGTATTTTATGTATATTTATTGAGGTATGTTTGTCTATTTTGTCAAATTTTCAAAAACCTGTATTTAAAAATAAGTTAAACAAATGCATACTAATAATTATAAACACAAAAAACTAAATTTTAAAACTGTATTTAAAAACAGCGTTTAAATCGAGTTTTCTGAATACAAAACCAAACGGGCCCTGAATTATAATATTTCTGTGTTATAATCAAGTTTTTTTAGAAAACAAGAAAAAGGTGTTTTATAACTTCTATTTTTAATTTTTCAAATCCAAATTATTTATTCTTGATATTTTAATGCATTTATACCTTAATATATAATATACATACATAATACATTAATGTGTGTGTAATTTTTAGAAATAAAAAATATATATGTACATGTACACAAAATTACGTATATTTATATTATTAAATTGTATAATATACTAAGATCCATATGTCAAATAATATTATCAATAGATACATGATGCTTATATATAGTTTTATACATATATTATTAGTGTATAGAATAACATTAAATATACATATAGTACATATGTACTCAAATATATTATCAATTCATGTATGTATATAATTTTATTGTGAATAATACATGCAATATCATTATATATATATATATATATATATATATATATATATATATATATATATATATATATATATATATATATATATATATATAATACAAACGTAAACGTACGTACATACATACATACATACATACATACATACATACATACATCATAAATTATATACATGTACATTTAATATAAACGCACATACATACATACAGAGATACATACATACAGAGATACATCATAAATTATATACATGTACATTTAATATTATGTATATTTAATGAGGTATGTTGGAGAGTTTAACTATATATATATATATATATATATACACATTCATGTATCGTGTATGTATGAAAGTTTTATGCATATGTTTATACACACACACACATATGTATAATATAAATATACATATTTGTCAATTTTGTAAAATTTTCAAAAAACTGTATTTACAAACAAGTTTACCAAACGCACACCAGTAATTATACACACAAAAAACTAAATTTTAAAACTATCTTTAAAAACAGCATTTAAATCGATTTTTCTTAATACAGAACCAAACGGACCGTAACCTTCTTTATAAAACACGGTTCATGTTTATTTTAGTTGCTTTTTCGTTATTAGATTCATTGTTCCATATTTTACTAGATTTTTTTTTGTTCAAAAGTTTCAGATTATTAGTTCAAATTTCAAGTTTTACATCATGGATTTCACTTGAATGTAGCTTTCTTCGATGAAGTAGTTCTTTTACTTTGAGATATTAACTAATATGAGAATTTTGACTAGATTTCAAAACTTTATGTATATATTGATTCTTGGTTTAATTAATGAAATTTGTTGGAGATATTGCAATATTCATTTAAGATTTGCACACACCCATAAGGTGTGCTTTTGTCTAAATTGATGAGAAAATGATTTTGTGAAAATAAATTTAAATGGTTTTAAGAATATGTTGGAGATTTTGGAAAACTGTTCAGTGAGTCATTGGAATGACCAAGGCCTGTTTCGAAAATCCGGCCTCTATTGAACGACTTCCAGTCATTTGGTTAACTTTTTTTTATGAATCTTTCATGTGTAATGACATTATTGGTGTATATTTAAAACGATATGATGCATTAATAGTGCAATAATTATTTATTTGTTGTTATTAATGCCCGATTATGGTCCGACATAGTGATTAATGATACGATCTTCTTAGGAAGGTTCAGATTTCACTTATGGTTTTGTTATTTTTCAAGATGTTTGGTTACCATGTTGGAACCATATTGCGGTAACATATATTTGGGCAGTGAGTCCTGGTATTTTGGTATTTTTGTGAGAGTTGAGCATCAGTGTAGTATTGTCAAAAATAAGCATGGTGAGTTACCCCCATCACCGGTGGTGCAAAGGTTATAAAGGTTTAGTGTTACACCATTTAATATTAACGGATCAATATTCTAATCATTATTCTTGGTGGATTTGGATTACGATATTGTGTATCAATTTGAATTCCATAAAATCGTATATTGATATTGTGTATAGAGATTTCATTATTTTATCATATTTTCTTTCTTTATCTTATCTTCTCCCTGTTGAGCATTTGAATCGCTTTGATTTTTGCGTTTTAGTGTAGCTCTAGGGAAGGCATGTTGTTCCATATAGATATATAATAATCAGTATTTAGTCATATTTATAAAGATTTACTTGTCCCCACTTTCATGTTTTTATTTTTTTAGTTATTAGTCCTATTATAATAAATATGGGACAAGTCTCATTCTCTGTAAAAAGAAGGATGGGTGGTTACAGAGAAGTTATTGGCGATTTTGGGTGGTTACATGACTTTTTAAAATTTTAAAAACACATAGGAGTGGAGCCTAAATATATCTTTGTAGATGGGACTAAAGCCAAAAAAACTATATACTAAATAAATGTTAAAACAGTAAATGCAGAAAAATATATTATAACAGTATGGTATGCAAGAACAGAAAAGAAAGACTAATATACAGTTCATGATTTTTGGAATCACATAGCAGTTTTAAGATCGAGTCGAACATTGTACAGTCTCTCCTTAAGACAGAATTCACACCCGCTTATGGTGCTTAAGGCAGGAACAATGGGTGTCTATCTCTCGAGATAAAATGGTCTTCAACCACCATAGGAAGCATTGCAATATGGTGGTTACACAAACTAACAATGGTGATAAACTCTCTAACTTTAAAGGAGGACGAAGTTTGGGAAGAAGTGATGAATTTTTATTCTGCAAGAAAACTGAGTAGGGGGCTGATATTTATAGCCTTGAATGGGTGGATTTTCCCGGGAAAGTTATGAGTGTTCACAACAGTCACAGCCCTTCAACGTTCTTGATTAAATCATTAATATAGTCACAACCCTTCAATGGTTCTAATTGAATCACGTTTTTATTAATTAAAATAATTAAAATGACGACGTTTTAATTAACGTATTTTATTAATTAATTAAAACTGATTTGGGTTTGGAAAACCAAAATAGGCCCAAAATTTATGCCCAAATGCCCTACTAAATTTTATCCGAAAAGTTAATATGTATCCACGACCCACGAACTCGGACACAAGCCATGCATGTGTGGGGATTTTGGCCCAAAGCCAAACCATGCATAGTGTAGGCCTTTTCCCCTTCAAAGAGTTGGGATACCCCAAGTCATCCAATTCCTAGTCTCAACTTTGGGGTATATTAACTGCAACACTTTCTCATATTTTTTCAATGCATGACAAAACTTCTGCATTAACTATATCACGATATTCTCCTCTCTATGAGGATTATGTAAGTACTTTCACCCGTCACATTTGATATGTGGGTCTTACCTAAAATTAGTCTCAAAGTTACCTCAATTAAGCTAAAATTGTATTTTTATACAATTTTTCCAACAATCCCCTACATGATAATGAAATTTGGGTGAAAATAATCAAACGGGTATAGAGACTAATATAGAGAGAGTATTGGGGAAATACACTGCATCGAAAAGATTGTTTGTGGCGTTGAATCTTTTCTGTTGAAAGACTATCGAGTTTACTAGTCAACTAATGAACGTGATGTCTTGAATTGATAAAATGTTTTGTGTAAACTAAAATAATAAAATCACACAATGCCTTTTCAACCTTATTAGTTTTCGTTACTGTTCCCATTTTGGCCTTAGAAACCTCTTGATTTCATGAGTGTATTAGAGATTAACCTTCGTCATTCTCATAGAAGCGGTTCCTTCTCACTCACATAGGTAATTCCTATCAAAAGTATCCTACTAATACCCCACTTAACCGTTATATTCAAGATATATAAATCACTAAAAACATAGTTTAGCCTAATACACACGGTAGTTTGTGCACTGTCTCATCTTAGGAATGGGAGGAAGTGATTAACTTTTCAGTGTTAGCTGAGTCACACATAATTAGGTTTCCCCTTTGAACCTATTTCTTGGGATCTCCAATCATTTAGGGTGGGTTTCCATTAAGGCGACACTTTTTAGGTTCTAACAGGCTTTAGGTCCATTCCCTATGATGAACTTACTATTTCCTCTCCAAGTATACCTTTTCTTTGTGGATTCATAATATTTTCCTTTGATTTTACATAGTCAATGGAAATAATTCCATTTGAGAGCAGTTATCTAATGGTTTCATGTCGACAACGTATATGTCATGACTTACCATTATAATTACTATTTTGTGCCCTTCCAATCACAGATTGGCTATCACAATGTATTATGATAGGTGGCATGAATTTTGCTAAATTGAAATGTCCTCAAGGAAGTTTTAAAGCCACTGTGCCTCTTACCCAGCTTTGTCTAAAGCAATGAATTCATATTCCATAGTGGATCGTGCAATGTATGTTTTCTTTGAGGATTTCCAGGATAAGGTTGTACCTCTGAGAGTAAATACATATCCACTTGTGGATTTTGAATCATTAGAGTTAGATATCCAATTTGTGTCACTATATCCTTCGAGTACAGATGGATACCTCTTGTAGTGCAGTCCATTCATGGAAAAGTATCTATGATATCTAAGAACTCCTACTAAAGCCTTCTAATGGTCTTTTCCAGTATTACTCATATATCAACTCATCTTATTTATAGAGTATGCTATATCCGATCAAGTGAAATTTGATAGATGCATCAAACTTCCGATTATCGAGAATATTCTAATTGAGATATAATTTCAACTTTGTTTGTTATAAGGTGAAGAGTTGGGTCTACAAGTTTTCTTACCGGAGTCTGTTTATATTTATTATACGTTTGAAGGATTTTCTCAACATAATGAGATTGCGACAAACTCAGTCCTTGTAGTAATATTAATTCCTAGTATAACATCTGCTAGGCCCGTGTTTTTCATTTTAAATCTACTAGTCAATATTTATTTCGTAACATTAATGATATCATTATTACTACCAATTATTAATATATCTTCCACATATAGACATAGAATGCCATGTCCACTTTGAGTTCTTTTGATATAACCACATTTATTACATTCATTTATCTTGAATACATTTTACTTCCTTCCTCTATTAAATTTTCCATGCCATTATTTAGGTGCTTATTTCAAACCATAAAGCGATTTGATAGGTTTGCACACTTTTTTTTTATTTTCAAGAGCCTTAAAACCGTTTGATTGTTTCATATATATTTCTTCATCTAATTCATCATTTAAGAAAGCAGTTTTGACATCCATTTAATGTATTTCAAATTATGTATTGTTGGTATTGCAATTAATATTCGAATGGATGCGATTCTCATAACTGGTGAATAAATGTCAAAATAGTCTATTCCTTCCATTTTTTTGTATGCTTTTGCAACAAGTCTAGCCTTATATTTATCAATATATCCATACACTACACCAAATCCTGCAAATGGTAATGCCCAGTTGGTCATGGCCCAAGTCTTTGACCAGCTAGTCACGGACTTGGGACGTGACCATATTCATTACCACACTGAGTCATGGATGCTCTGGAAGTGGTCACGACCCAAATTCCTGACCACTGTGTGTCACAAACTTGGACGGTGACCAGGTCGTGACCATCTTGATGCCAAATTCGTGCCAAAATTCCCTCCAATCTTGGTCACGAATGGGTCACGGACTTGGACCGTGACCATAGGCATGAAGAAATACCACGCACACACATATGGTATCGCGGTTTAGGGCCGAAAACATTTCCTGGCATGGGTCACCGCTATGGGCTATGACCAGGCCTCATTCGATTAGTGGTTGTGATGGTTTTGTTGGTCGTGCATGGTGGGTCACGGCCCTAGGTCGTGACCAAGTTCAATCGAGCAACACCTTACCTTCATTTATTGGTCGCGCATGGTGGGTCACGGCTCTAGGCCGTGAACAGGTTCAGAATTTAAAAAAAAGACCTCCTGCATCCTCATTTATGTCGAATGATTTTACTGTCTAAAGCCATTTCGATTTGTGCAATTTCTGAAAATTTCATTTCGATTTGTCTATAGGTATTGTGCCCTCATTTCGATTTCTCAGTTTACATATCCTCATTTCCTCATTTATGTCTAAAGCCCTAATTTCAATTCTCATTGTGTATGTGTGTGTGTGCATTTCGATTCTCATTGTGTGTGAGTATGTGTGTATATGTGTGTGTATGTATAAACTTCTATTTATACGGGTGTATATGTGTGTGTATGTATAGATTTATGTTTATATGTGTGTGTATAGATTTCTGTTTATATGTGTGTGTATGTGTGTAACTATGAACAAATTGTATTTTATGTCAATAAACCCTAGAAACTGTATTAGGGTTATTTTTTTGACAAAATATTATTCAAAACCCTAGACATTATATTTTTTTTTTACAAAATATCCTTAAATGGATTTTTAATAAGTAACAAAAATAGACCCACCTTGTTGTGGGTTATATGCATGCCATCATATTATATTGCGGGTTATATGCGTGCCGTGATTTTTTTTTGACAAAATATAATTAAATGGATTTTTTGACATTGTATTGGGGGTTATATGCGTGTCGTTATTTTTTAACAGCAACTCCTATCATGTTGTGATGTTTTAGCAACTCTTTACTACACCAAATCCTGCGAATGGTCACGCCCAGTTGATTTTTAGAGTTCTCAGTTCGGATTTTGATTTTTAAAGATCTCAGCTTTGATTTCTTATTATTGGGTAGTAGTTGTATATTTTTTAAGTATATATTCTAAATGATTACAAGGATTTCCTGATCTTTATTTTTTAACGAGAAATACTAGGTTGACACAATTTTATGACACGAAAGTGTGACATAATTGATGTGTCGCACCCTCATTCGCTCGTGTCTGGGTTCCGCTGAGGGTGTAGTCTAGTGGAACCCGGACACAAGCGAATGAGGATGAGACACATCAATTGTGTCAAAAAATTGTGTCAGTCTAGAAGAACTCTTTTTAAACTAGACCTAATATTCATAAGTTTTGAATATTAAGTCGTTGTTAGCAGTAATTATGTAACAAAAAATCAATAGCAAATGGGGATATTGTTGGGCAAAGAATCAGTAATGGATATTAAAAAAAATTGTTCAGATTCTAACAAAATCGTCTTCAAAACTCCCCGTATCTTCTCCATGTTTGTCTCTCTCTAATGACAAACGATTGAAGGTTCATGCGTCATCTTCTTTTTCCTTATTTTTGTTTGATCATTTTCAAATTAGGGATTTTCGAAAAAAAATTCTGATTAGGCCGTTGAGGCATCATCTTTGACAAACGATACATCGTTATCTCTGAAGGTTTTGAAGGTGGGTTTGAAGGAGAAATGTGTCGATGTTGTCTTTAGGTTTGATATGTTTTTTTGTTTGTTTGGATAAAAATGCTTTGACTTTGTTTGGTTTTAGTTCTTTTGACATTTTTGTAGTTTCTTTCCCGACAAAGCAGAATAATTGGCTTCAGAATTTCTTAATGAGCTTGTTAAGGTTAGCTCTATAACACTTCACTAGATGCATTGGGGCGGATCCCCTTTTAACAGTCTTCCATTTGAAATCCTGAAAAGTAACAAAGAAATAGATATTTGAAAATGATTTCAAGTTCGTTGTTTAGGCTTTCATCACGGTTTCCCTACCAGATCCGCTTTGGTATAATTTTTTTGGTAGTAGGTAAACGGTAATGCAATATCTGAAATCATTTTGACACTCTTATTTCAATTTTTATTTATTGAAAGTAAAGTAGATTGTGGGTGAAGGTTGAATAATTTTTAAGGTCCCGAATTACTCTTCTTTCATTTGTATACAAATGAACTCAAGTTTAGACCATGCCCATTTGTCTTTGCATCTTTCTCTAGTAGCCCAAAAGCGTGTATGTACAAGGTTCTTCAGGTAATTATCTTGGATAACTTGTATGAGAATGTGTTTAATGGTGAATTTAACTTTCCTTTCTCTTCCATTATGAGTTCAGATAGATCAGTTTTAATAATTTTTTCTCTTTTGGTTGGAGCAGCTGTGACCCCCTTTCCTCTTACTCGAGAGAGACAGGCTCTCCAACATACCTCATTAAACATACCTATTTTTTTAAAATAGTAAAAAAAATTATTTTTTATTGATATTTTTTATATGGGTTCGTGATATTTCAATGTGCAACTGTAAAAATATTCAGATCAAAATAATGTGTTTTGATATTTTTAAAAAATAGGTAAAAAATCTGACAGTTATATAGTGTAAAAATTGGCAGTTTTTTGACCTATTTTTTAAAAATAAAAAACCATTATTTTCAATTGATTTTTTTTACAGGGGCACATTGAAATATCATGAACCCATATAAAAAATATCATCTCGAAATTATTTTTTTTACTATTTTAAAAAATGGGTATGTTGTTAGGAGGTATGTTAGAGAGCCTAGTTTTATATATGTATATGTGTGTGTGTGTGTGTGTCTCTCTCTCTCTCTCTACATATCTACATATATAACAAGTAACGAGCGTGAAAAGGTAATAAGTAATAAGTAATCATATACAAGTTGATTTGGATTACACTAAATTTACTTATTACCTTTTCACCCTCGTTACTTGTTATATAACACTTACTTTGGGTTGTTGTTTGGGATTCTTGAATTGTTGTTGACTGGTGGATTTGAGCATTTAGATGGCCATTGAGTTGGTTGGCCGTGGGAATTTCTAATATATTGCATTATTATTTCAATTATTATTTGGGATTCTTGAATTGTTATTGACGGTGGATTTGAACATTTAGATGGCCATTGAGTTGGTTGGCCTTATGCATTTCTAAATTTAGGTTCGTGATTAAACCGAATATAAATAATAGATAAATAAAACGTAGTATAAATTTTAAAAGCTTGTTGTTAAACAATTAATAATGCAAAATGAAACATAACTATGTATAAATTATCACTATAAACATTACTATCGGATAAATAAAACATGCTTACTATGGTCACGTAAGAGGAACCAACACCTCGTACAAGACCAATGTAACTTATGGAACTGACTGCGTGGTCACGGGACTCCCGGTTTGAGAATACGACGATAATTTTAAAATATCTAGACTTAGGCTAAAAAACATGGTGTCAGGTGGGAAACCCCTAAATAGCCCCTTAACGGCCCCGTGGGACGAATTAACACCTCGCACGGGACCAATGTAACTCGTAAGAACTGACTACATATTCACGGGACTCTCGGTTTGATAATACGAAGATAATTTGAAAGTATCTAGACTTAGGCTTAAAAACATGGCGTTAGAGGGGGAAACCCCGAAACAACTCCCAAACGGCCCCGTGAGAGGCATCGACACCTCGCACGGGACTAATGTAACTCATAGGAACTCACCGCGTGGTCACGAGACTCCTAGTTTGAGAATACGATGATAATTTGAAAATATCTAGACTTTAGCTTAAAAACATGGCGTTAGAGGTGGAAATCCTGAAATAGCCCCCCAAATGACCCCGTGAAAGGCACCGACACCTCGCACAGGACCAATATAACTCGTAGGAACTGATCGCATGGTTACAGAACACCCGACTTGAGTATACAATGAAAATAAGAAATATCTAAACTTTGGCTTTAAAATATGGTGTTAGTGGGGGAAACCCCGAAACAGCCTCCAAACTGCGCCGTGAGAGGCACTGACACCTCTAACAGGACCAATGTAACTCGCAAAAACTGGCTGCATGGTCATGGGACTCCCAGTTTGAGAAACAATAATTTGAAAATATCTATACTTTAGCTTAAAAATATGGCGTTAGAGGTGGAAATCCCGAAACAGCCCCCAAACGACCCCATGAGAGGCATCGACACCTCGTACGGGACCAATGTAACTCGTAGGAAGTGACCGGGTGGTAACGAATCTCCCAGTTCGAGAATATGATGATAATTTGAAAATATTTAGACTTAGACTTAAAAACATGGCGTTAGAGGGGGAAACCCAAAAAAAAAAACGGCCCCGTAAGAGGCAACGACACCTTGTACGGGACCAATGTAGCTTGTAGGGAGTGACCAGACGGTCACGGGACTCCTAGTTTGATAATGCAGAGATAATTTAAAAATATTTATACACGGGCTTAAAAATATGGCGTTAGAGGGGAAACCCCAAAATAGCTCCCAAATGGCCCCGTGAGAGACACCGACACCTTGTACGGGACCAATGTAACTCGTAGGAATGGACCGTACGATCACGTGACTCTCGGTTTGAGAATACGATGATAATTTGAAAATATCTTGACTTAGGCTTAAAAACATGTCGTTCGAGGGGGAAACCCCAAAACAGCCCTCAAACGGCCCCGTGAGAGGCACCAACACCTCATACGGGACCAATATAAACTGTAGGAAATGATCACATAGTGACGGGACTCCTGGTTTGAGAATACGATGATAATTTAAAAATATTTAGACTTAGGATTAAAAATATGGTGTTAGATGGTGAAACCCCAAAACAGCCACCAAACGACCCAGTAAGAAGTACCAACACCTCGCACGAGACCAATATAATTCATAGGAATAAATCACGTTGTACTATGACTCTCGGTTTGAGAATACAATAATAATTTAAAAATATCTAGACTTAGGCTTAAAAATATGGCGTTAGAGGGCGAAACCCCGAAACAACCCCCGAATCACCCCGTGAGAGGCACCCACACCTCGGACTGACCAATGTAACTCGTAGGAACTGATCACGTGGTCACGGGACTCTTGATTTAAGAATATAACAATAATTTGAAAATATTTATACATAGGCTTAAAATGTGGTGTTAGAGGGGAAACCCCGAAATAATCCCCAAACGGCCCCGTGAGAGACATCGGCACCTCGCACGGAACCAATGTAACTTATAGAAACTAATCGCGTGGTCATGGGTCTCCCGCTTTGAGAATATGACCATAATTTGAAAATACCTAGACTTAGGCTTAAAAACATGGTGTTCGAGGGAGAAACCCCAAAACAGTCCTCAAACGGCCCCATGATAGACACCAACACTTCACAAGGGACCAATGTAACTCATAGGAACTGACTGCATGGTCACGGGACTCCCGATTAGAGAATACGATGATAATTTGAAAATATCTTGACTTAGGACTAAAAACATGACGTTAGAGGGACAAAAGTTAAAACCACCCCCAAATGACCCTGTGAGAGGCATGAACACCTCGCACGCGACAAATGTAACTCATAGGAACTAGCCGCGTGGTAACGGAACTTTTAATTTAATAATATAACAATAATTTGAAAATATCTAGACTTAGACTTAAAAACATGGTGTTAGAGGGCGAAACCCCGAAACAACCCCCAAATCGCCCCGTAAGAGGCACGAACGCCTCGCATAGGACCAATATAACTCGTAGGAGCTAACCACGCGGTCACAAGACTCCCGATTTGAGAATACAACGATAATTTTAAAATATCTAGACTTAGGCTTAAAAACATGACGTGAGAGGGAGAAACCCCAAAACAGCCCACAAATCGCCACGTGAGAGGCATCAATACCTCGTACGGGACTAATGTAACTCGTAGGGACTGATCACACCGTCACGAGACTCCCGATTTGAGAATATGATAATAATTTGAAAATATCTAAACTTAGGCTTAAAAATATGGCGTTATAGGTCGAATACCCGAAATAGCCCCCAAATGGCCCTGTGAGAGGGACCAACACTTTGAATAGGACCAATGTAACTCGTAGGAACTGACTACGTGATCACGTGACTCTCGATTTGAGAATACAATCATAATTTGAAAATATCTAGACTTAGGCTTAAAAACATGACATTAGAGGGCGAAAACCCACAACAACCCCCAAATCACCTTGTGAGAGGCACCAACACCTCACACGGGACCAATAACTCATAGGAACTAACCGCATGGTCACGTGACTCCCGATTTAAGAATACGATGATAATTTGAAAATATTTAGAGTTTGGCTTAAAACATGATGTTAGATGTGGAAACCCCGAAGCAATCATCAAACGGCCCCCTGAGAGGCACCGACACCTCGCACGGGACCAATATAACTCATAGGAATTGATCGCATGGTCCCATGACTGCCGATTTGAGAATACGATGATACTTTGAAAATATCTAGACTAAGGCTTAAAAATATGGCATTAGATGGCAAAACCCCAAAACTGCCCTCAAATGGCCCCGTGAGAGGCATCAATACCTCGCACGGGACCTATGTAACTCGTAGGAACTGATCGTGTGGTCACGGGACTCCCGGTTTGAGAATACAATGATAATTTGAAAATATCTAGAATTAGGCTTAAAAACATGGCGTTAGAGGGCGAAACCCCGAAAAATCTCCAAACAGTCTCGTAGGAGGCACCAACACCTCGCACGGGACCAATGTAACTCATAGGAATTGACCGCGTGGTCACGAAATTCTCTGTTTGATAATACGATGATAATTTGAAAATATCTATACTTAGACTTGAAAATATGGCATTAGAGGGCAAAACCCCGAAACAACTCCCAAACGGCCCCGTGAGAGGCACCAACATTATTGTTAATGCAAGTAATTGGATTTCTCTCATTTTTTGGACACATTGCCTATGAAATTTATGAATTATATTTTCGATTTGATTAACTAAATGTTTTTTATGTTTCCTTCGTTAGTTATTTACTTCTAATTATTACGAAGAGATCTGTATGGCATCACTTTAAAGCTTAATCTTGACATGTTTACATCTTTCCATTTGATGATTAAAATTACTGTTTATTCTGCTTATTACATGATTGGAGTTATGTATATTTTTTTCTTTAAGAACTTGGTAAAATTTTACTCAAACGATGGCTTGTCACCCAACATTTTATTATTTTTGCATCTCTAATTGTTCTTTTTAATGTTCCTTCCTTTATTATGGTGTTCTTCTCCCTTTTCCGAAATGCACCATCTTTCTATCGAGAAAAGGTGTCTCTAAAGCACGTCTACAAACATTGAGAGATATTTTTTTAATTTTTCATAGTATTTATTTTCATGTTATCCATTCTTCAATTACACCTACGATTGGTGTTTTTACTGCATATCTAATTTAGTATTAGTGAGACTTCACATATTAGCTTAAGTTTCTATTGTTGGCCTTGATATCCATTCTCTAAGATTAAAGATCGAAAAACAAGCTCCATTTTTAGGCTCCCACTCATGCAATACCAATGATGGAGCATAGTAAAGGTGACTTTTTAGTTATATAAGCAGATTGCAACTATAATATCAGTTGTTGAATATAAAAATATAGGCACACTGTTATTTGGCACTGTATTTGACACCTTGGTATTCTATTAACTTTGTCAAATGGATATTCTATGGCCAAATTTTCTACTTGCTTCACACTGTTGAATCAATAGATGGTCAGATTTGAAATTTCTATAACTTCATTATAGGTGTTTGGAGAAATGCTTGTGATTGGCACTAACATGTGTATTTATTTTAGCCTAAAAGTAGAGCTTCACCTAGGAAGATTTTGTGAATATTGTTAGGTTCTCTATATCTTTGCATAAGTTTCAGTAATTTGACTAGGAGTTTTAATTTGGCATAGTTTCAATTTGTTCCTGTGATCGGCACCAACATGCGTATTTATGTGTTTGCTTAAGTTTCATCGACTTTGAGACTCCTTTTGTATAGTTTTATGTGGCTAATTTATGTCCTGATACATGTATACTCACTCTATGGGCGGGGATTTCTATTATTGAGCCTCGAGGTGAAAGTTCAACGAGTCCTACTAATTTTTTTTTTCTTAACCAAATGACCATGGTCAATATACCTAACTGCTTTTATACAAATACATGTTTATAGGTTTAATTACTAACATTTTAACTAACATTATATATCCAACAGTAATTTTTTTTCAAAGAATTAACATTGTTTTCTTTATTATTTGTTATAGGATAACTCAAATCCTCTACACTTGCATCTACTTTTCAATTATTTTATTACATATGTTCTCTTTTTATTCAATATCAGACACAATTCCAGGAATGCATGGATGAAAAGCGTCCGCATTTCGGATCTCTGGCGACAACGCATATTTCTCTGGCTGTGGATTTTATGGATCACACGACACTCTTTGCAACAATGTTGGCCGCCATTATTTCAAGTACTGCTACATTGAGGGCTCTATTAACAATTTCCATGTACAAAGTAAGCACCCTTCCCTTTGTATTGTTAGGAGATTAAAC
The DNA here is from genome assembly GCA_949130495.1 of Sambucus nigra. Taxonomy (NCBI): domain Eukaryota; kingdom Viridiplantae; phylum Streptophyta; class Magnoliopsida; order Dipsacales; family Adoxaceae; genus Sambucus; species Sambucus nigra. Next base: position 413,207,199 of record OX422212.1, read on the forward strand.
AAGATTTATATTTTTACTTTCTTTTATTTATACAACATGTTACAATAATAATAATAATTTATCTATGGGGCCAAACTTTCTTAATGAATTGATGGGTTATTGGGCCAAAGGTTATAAATGCCTCATCTACATGTCTGGGGTGTAAAGGAAAAAGGGGAACATCTATACTTGGTGAACTTGGCCTCAAAATGGATTATTGTACAAGTCCATAGTTATCAGTTAACTGCTCATATGAGATTGTGTTTGGAGTTGATTTGTTGAAAACCATATGTTATGCTTATTATAAGGTATTCCCTGATTAACATACTCATTGAGTACTGAAACTCCATTACATAACCTAACTAACATGCTCATTGCATCCTGAAGCTATATTTTTTTTTCAAATCAGCGTAATAAGCTCAAGTGTGCTGCTATTTTTTTTTAGTAAGATGTGAATTAATAAGTGTGACCAACCCTTAAAGATTTAAGCTAAAGTTGGGAAGATGGTGTATTTATTGGCTTTTACTTTAATTTATGGTTTTTTCACTTTCTTTCATTCCCGGGTAATTGTGCTACATGTTATGTCCAAGAAGGATTAGCCATTGCGATAAGTTCTACCACCTTCAATTGAATTTAACAAACTCTATTTTTCAATGTTAGGTGGATTTTTATCGTATAATTAATATTTTATCTCGAAGTGATGCGATATAAATTGTAAATGAAATACTAATAAAATGAAAGTACGATGACATTAGTTTAGCATCTCTTCTGCTTTTAGGATAAAAAAATTACAGCATGTCTACTTGAATTTTGTATAGAAAATTAGTTGTAATTAAATAATAATTATCTATAAACTTGGTGCTTGGGTTTTCTTCTTTTTATATATGGATCCATATGTGTTCTCAAAGAATGTAAATGTGCTCTCAACGTAAGTAAATTCCTCCTCCAAACCAAGTAAATGTCCTTCTTATATATATATATATATATATATATATATATATATATATATATTAGCTGTAATGCCATCCATGCAATTTTTTGGGAGCACGTGAAAGTTGCAGGATAAACTTTTAACTATTTTAAGTCGTACATTATCGTTTTCTTTTCAATATCGAATACTTTTCTTCTCAAACGGGACTCCCGGTTTAAGAATAAAACGATAATTTGAAAATATATAGACTTATTCTTAAAAACATGGTGTTACAGTTCGAAAACCCAAAACAGTCCCCAAAGATCCCCGTGAGAGGCACGAACACCTTGCACGAGACCAATGTAACTCGTTGGAATTGACCGCGTGGTCACGGGACTCCCGGTTTGAGAATACGACGTTAATTTATAAATATATAGACTTAGGCTTAAAAACTTATCGTTAGATGGAACAGACCCGCGAGAGGCACGAACTCCTCATAGGGAACCAATTTAACTTCTAGTAACTAACCGCGTGGTCACGGGACTCCCGATTTTAAATGGTCATGGGACTCACTTAAAACCATATTTTCAGAAGTTATTTTATGAAATATTAATTGAAGCTCTTGCACTTGGCTTATGATAGTCTTTGAATCCGAAATTTTAAAATCTAGGAATCTACCGACAACGACTTCATGCCGGCATCCTCTGTTTTATACATTTTATCCAAAGAATCCCATAGCAACTTGGTGATTTTGATTAGGCTATACACATTATATAATGTATTTTCTAAAATATTAACGATATAGTTTTTTCAAATGTAATCAGAATGCTTCCATGCTTCTACGGCAGCCAAAGTTATCTTATCCGTTTCGTTATCATTTATCACAATAGCATCCTCTTTAATGAATTTTGCAATATTCAATGTCGTTAAGTAAAAAGCATTTTTGTTGCCACCTTTTTAAAATCAGAACCATTAAATTTTTTCTGTTTTTCTCCATGTGATATATGAGTAATAGAAATGGTAGTATGAACATTAATAGACAGCTCATTCAGCGGAACATTAGCAGGCACATTTTCGGATGATGATGTAGTTAATGTTTTTGTTAAAGATTTAACAGAACCCTTTTATTCAATATGAAGAATACAAATACTATAGAATATGATTATCTAAGAAAAATTGTACTATAATGGACAATTTATAAAGTTATATCGAAAACAGATTGTATTATATTTGATAAAATTGTTTATTATAACAATTACTCTTTTAATTACAATAACATTCCAAATATGTGGACAATTTATTTAGTACGAAACTAATAGGCACATTTGAATAAAAAGAATTATGTCTTAAGATTATTGTTCCCTATAGATATATAATAATCAGTAATGTACTAAATAAAATTCAAAACAACAAATGCAGAATGAATATATTAAAACAGTATAGTATGCAAGAACATAAAAGAAAGACGAACTTACAGTTCGTGATTTTTGGAATCCCACAGCAAATTTAAGACTGAGTCGAATGTTTCACAATCTCTCCTTAAGATATAATGCACCCCCGCTTATGGTGGTTACGGCGGGGACAATGGGCATCTGTCTCCTAGGATAAAACGGTCTTCAACCACCACATGAAGTACTACAATATGGTTGTTTCACGAACTAACAATAGTGATAAACTCTTTGAATTTTAAGGAAGATAAAGTTTGGGAAAAAGTGAGGAATTTTTATTCTGCCAGTAAACTCAACAAGGGATTGATATTTATAGCCTTGAATTGGTGGCATTTTTTGGGAAAGTTTCTACTATTCAGAACAGTCGCAACCCTTTAACGTTCCTGATTAAATCATGAACCCTCACAACCCTTTAATGGTTCTGATTGAATCACATTTTTAATTAATTAAAATAACAACATTTTAATTAGCAAATTTTATTAACTAAGGGAAAAGGGCCTACGATGTCCATTCCCCACTAGGCGAAAGGCCGTGGGCTAGTAAGTGACTTTAGATCATTGGCTGGCTGGTGAACCATAGGAGTGTGAAGTTGGCATTTTTTGCACTTTCGAGCATATATTCCTGTGTCGTTTTGCATGTATAGCCACCAGTAGCCTTCTTTCATTGCTCGAAAAGCTAGCGATCTGCTCCCAATGTGACTTCCACAGATTCCCTCATGGAGTTCATACAGGACTTACTCAACGTCTTTTGGATGAACGCATTGAAGGTACGGGCCAGTGAAAGATCTCTTGTACAGCTTGTCTTTAGAAGATAAGTAAAAGTGAGCAACTTTGACTCTTATCTAATGAGAGGTCTTCTTATCTGCGGGCAGCACACCATCCTTCAAATACTCCTTTATGGGGTCCATCTAACTAGGGGCTATCTCGATCTGGATAACATGTCCCATGCTTGGAAGCTCGTCGATCTGTTTAATACTTGGTTGGGCAAGGAAATCAATCTGAATTGTCCTCTTCAAGTCGGAGGTGATCGCTGAGCTTAAGGCTGCCAGGGAATCAGCATGGTTGTTCTGTCCTCTGGGAAACTGCTGGACGCTAACTTGTTCAAAGTTGGCCATCAATTCTTTCACAGTGGAGAGATAGGCTTCCATCCACTCCTCCCTAGCGTTGAAACCACCACTTATCTGATTGGAGACTAACTGTGAGTCGCCGAATACTTGGAGTCTCTTTGCCCCGAGCATTCGCACCTTTTGAAGTCATGCGATCAGGGCTTCATATTCTGCCTCGTTGTTGGAGGCTTCAAATCCAAGCCCAATTCCTTGCTCAACTATTGCATCCTCAGGGGTAATCAGCACTATGTCTACTCCTGCCCCTTGGAATTGGAGGCTCCGTCAATGAATAATCTCCAGACGTCAAATGCTGGAGGAACTTCACTCTGATGAATGGCTTGGGGTTAGTCACGAGGATGTTCTCCGATAAATTTTGCGATAAAATCAGCGAGGACTTGACCTTTGATGGCATTTCTCGGTTAAAACTGAATGTCAAATCGGCCAAACTCAATTGACCACTTTGATAGTCTCCCTGATAGGTCCTCTTTTCTAAGGACTTCTTTAAGAGGGTGGGATGTGAGTATGATGATGGAGTGGGTTTCGAAGTAATGTTTTAATTTCCTCGAGGCTACCAATAGCGCAAAGGCGAGCTTTTCTAGTGGTAGGTATCGCTATTCGGCGTCCAAGAGAGTCTTGCTCGCGTAATAGATTGAAAACTATGAGGTACAGGTATAGAGAGTCATTCTCTTGAGGAATTATGAGCAAGGGTGGTTTGTTGAGGTAAGCTTTGAGCCTCTCTAACGCCTTCGAGCAATCCTCGTTCCACTCCACATCTTTGCTTTTCTTCAATAATTGGAAGAACGGCTGGCACCTTTCGGGTGACTTTGAGATGAACCAATTTAGGGCAACGAGCATCCTCGTGAGCTTCTGCACGTCTCTCATCGTATGGGGGGGCTGCACCCTATTGATGTCATCAATTTGGTCTGGGTTGGCTTCAATACCTCTTTTGCTGACCAAGTACCTAAGAAATTTTCCTGACTGGACACCGAAGGAACACTTACTTGCGTTGAGCTTCATTCGGTATTTCCTGAGGATTTTGAAGGTCCTTGATAGGTCAGAGAGGTGGTCTTCTTTAAGCTTTCTCTTGACGAGCATATCATCGATGTAGACCTCTATAGTGCTTCCTATTTGGTCTTTGAACATTTTGGTGACCAGCTGCTGGTAAGTTGCTCCTGTATTTTTAAGCCCAAAGGGCATGTCCTTGTAGCAATATAACCCAACTGTGGTGATGAATGCTATTTTGTCTTGGTCTGGCTCGTACAGAGGTATCTGGTGATACCCGGAATATGCGTCCAGGAAACTCATCCTTTCATGAGCCCCTGTGGCATCCACCAACTGGTCAATCTTCAGGAGAGGGAAACTGTCTTTAGGGCAAGCTCTGTTAAGGTCGGTAAAGTCAATGCAGACTCTCCACTTTTCATTGATTTTCGGTACTACTACTGGGTTGGACAGCCACTTAGGAAATTGAACTTCCCATATGCATCCTGCATCCAGTAGCTTTTCCACGGCCTTGGCCTTCTCAGGGGCAGTTTGTCGTGCCTTTTGTGCGATCGTCTTAAAAATCGAATCAACGTGCAGCCGATGATAGACCACACTGGGATCAATCCTAAATAACTCGTAGGGTTCCCATGCAAAAACGTCTAAGTTACTCCACAAAAGTACTGTCAGTTCCTTCTTCTCTCGATCTGTCAGAGAGGCTCCGATAAAAACATCCTATCTTTTTTATCGCCACTAGTTGCGACTTCCTTCAGGTTCTTAACAACCCTCTCAAAGGGGAGGAGCCTGATCTCCTCCACTCCAGGTCTTCCATAGCTTAGCTGCTATTTGGAAGGTATCAAGCCTTCCTGTTCTTCAACCTTCTCCTTGGCTTTCTCAACTTTCTTCTCTGGTTTGGGGCGGATGGATGATATAAGGCACCTTCTCGCCATTGCTTGATCCCCATAGATCTCCACTACTCCCCAATCAGTCACATATTAAAGCTTCTGATGGTAGGTAGACGGGACGACCTTCATTGCGTACAGCCATCCTCTACCGAGGATGGCTTGGTATGGTTAATCAATATCAACCACGAGAAACTCGATCATTTTGGAGATATTTTCTGCCCTTATTGGTAGGACAATCTTCCCCAAAGGGATGGTTACTTTCTCAGTGAAACCAACTAGAGGAACAGTGGCTTCCTTTAGGTCGGTGATGCTTAACTTCAATTTCCTGAATAGGTCGAGGTACATTACTTCAGATGAGCTACTTGGTCGATGAGAAACCTGTTGACATCATAGTTAGCTATCCTGAGTGTAATGATCAACGCATTATGATGTGGCATTCTTACTCCCACCAGGTCCTCATCTGTGAAAATAATATGCTTGCTGTAGTCGACATCTTCTGCTCACCGACGCTTCCCAGCTTGTGTTTTGGCTGGATCGATCTGGAAAGCTTGCATTACTACCGTAAGCTTTTTCACTTCTATCTGAACTGCATTTTCTTGAATCTGCTTTAGGTCGGACGCCCCATGAATTCTAGCGAACTCATGGCCGATGTCCTCCTCGAGCACGTTATCGGGTCTTCGATCTCCATTGGTAGCTACTTTCTCTGCCTTTTTCTCTACGAATTCGTTCAAGTGCCCAGCCTGGGCTAGCTACTCAAGGTGAGACTTGAGGGCCTTGTAATGCTTGGTTTTGTGCCCGCCTTTCTTATGGAATGCACATCTCAGTGCGTTATTCCTCTTGGAGGGGTCCCCACCCATCTTCTTAGGCCACTTGTTGAACGGTACTTCCTTGATTTTTGCCAAAATCTTGTTTATCGGTTCTTTGAAAACTGTATTTACTGCCTGGAATGCTTTCGAAGCATCACCCTTGTTCCCATTCTTAAGGCCGCTCTTGCCCCCATTATTACTTCCTTTCTTTTGATTCTCAGTTTTGTTGTTGCTTTTGCCGATGAACTTGGCGCGACCATTTTCTCCTGCACTGAGATGGGTCACGTCTTCAACTTTGGCTTAGTGAGGGGCTGGTGCAAGAGGCATGGGCTGGGAAAACTAATCTTAAAGGACGCCATGATGACCTGCTCTGAGCATTCCTTGACCTCGTTGAATAGCTCCCAATATCTCTTCACGTAGTCTCTAAGGCTCTCCTGGGACGTTTTCTTCATTGTCAACAAAGTATCCATCCTCTTTGGATGGGAGCTGCTGGTAATGAAGAGAGCTGTGAAGAGATCTTCGAGGGACTCAAAGTTTTTAATGGATCTGTGAGGGAGTTTTTCGAACCACTTTTGGTCCTCGTCGTGCAAGCTCGATGGAAAAATTCTGCACATCAATGCATCATTGTGGTTCTAGAGGGTCATGGCCTGCCTATGCTGTCCGACATGGTCGATTGGATCACTCTTTCCATCATAGATTTTGAACCTGGGCATGGCGAAGTTCTTGGGGGCTTCTTTCTCCTCTATTTCCCTTGAAAAATGGGATTTCATCTGGGTCATGAGAGCTCGCCTAGCTAGCTCTCTGGTCGACCTGGCACCCCGATGTGCTGGGTGTTGGTCCATTTCTCTTCGGACTAAATTTCGTATGTCATCGTTTCTTCAGCCAGGGCTCCTGTTACGACGAGTCAATTATTATTTCTCGGACTAGTTGTTATTTTACTCGTGTCCCTCAATTCTTTGGGACCCACGTCTTGGGCTCCATCCTCGGTTGCGATCTGCTCGCCTGAGGGCTAGGAGTGTGATAATGATGTTGCATTGTGATGCGATGGAGTTCTCTCTCCATATTCTCCAATCTTCTTTTGAGGCGAGCGTTTTTGGCTTCCTGCTTGCGAGTGGCTTCCTCCTGCTCTTGGAGCCGGGCCTCATAGGCGTCGATCAGCCTGGAAACTTGCGTGAACCTGGATGGTCCCTGACTTTCTTCTGAAGCTTATCGTTCTGGGCGAGGCTTAGGATTTGAGCGTCAAACTTCAGATCCAACCCTGCGAGGGGCAAGTTGCTCTTGAATATCCCCTGCTTAAGGGGCATTGCTGCTGTGACCAGACATTATAGGTTCTTGGTGGTGAAGGCTTTCTTAAAGGAAAATAATCGTTTCCCACAAACGACGCCAATTGTGGTGACAATTAATTTCAACACAAATTATAAGGAAATGCGATCACCAGAAAACATAAAGAACATAAAATATACGCAATCACACACAACGCAAAATATACATGGTTCGGAAAAGCGGCCTGCGTCCACGATGGTGCTCTCTTATTTGTATTTCTATTTACTCCAAGGGATTGTTTACAATTGCCTCCCTTTTGCCCCGGGTTAAGGGTTTAATATATACATGTAATCCTTCGGAGAGTGGGGGTGTTGGACTCCTCCACGTTATCCCATAATCCCTAGAGTATCTCTTGAGAGATTTTAGGGGTTAAATGGATCATAACTGAATCAGTTACGCACGAGACCTTTAGACTTTGGGTCGGACTTCCCTTTATCTTGGATCGGGCTTAATCGGGATACTCATCTAGGCCAGAATAGTTAAACGAGGTACCCACACAAATCTTCTCCCTTATCGACCCCAAACCAATGTGTTTTAGAAGCCACTAATAAAATCCTCGAGACTATAATTAGCAAAATGACTGAGAGTTGCAAAGATTGGGCTGACCAAATCCCTTATGACCTATGGGGCTACTGCACTTCAATCAGAACACACACTGCGGCTACACCTTATTCTCCAGTATATGGCATGGTAGCATTACTATTCATTAAGCTTGAAATACTTTCCCTTCGCGTTCTGCTCGAGAGCAAAGTGGACGAAGCAAAATGGCACCAGATCTGCTTAGAAGAATTGTCACTCTTGGATGAAAAATAACTGAAGGTGCTCTATCACATAAAGGAATACCATCGCTAGATAGCGCGATCATTAAACAGGAAATTCAAAGATCGTGGTGTCTAGGAAGGAGACCTTTCCCTCAAAGAGATCATAGAACCCGCCTGGGACCCCAGAGGGAAATTCAAGACAAATTGGAGAGGCCCCTACATCGTGAAGAAGACTCTCTCAGGAGGTGTCGCTATGCTCATAGAACTCGATAGAGAAGAGACGGCACGTCCAGTCAACCTGGACCACCTTAAGAAGTTTTAATTTTATTCCTAAATCTCGGCGTACTACAACTCTTCTCACCCCCTTCTATTCTAAAAAAATCTTCATTTCCCCCTACACAGAATTACATGGGACCTGATCCTCTCAAAAAATATTTTATTTTCAAAATGGAACCCGTGAGAATTTTAAAACCCCCCAGAGGTACGTAGGCAGCCCATACGTCATAAATGGGTCCGATCCCCTTTTTTTCACAAAATGTTATTATTTTCTAACCTCCAAGAACGGCTGTGTATCTTATCATTTACAGGAATAAAATGATTATGTACGCCTTAGAGAGTAGTATAGAAAATTAAAATGTAAATCTCATCAAGAGGCACAACAAATTATGTTCAAAATTAACTTTTATTTCTGATTAGGATAATACAGTGTTGTTACACGAAGTATCAGTGAAGGGAGTCAAACCATCCTCCCTCATTCGCTGACCAAACTATTCTTAAAAAAACCTAACCCTAACCCAAACTACAAAAAATTACACCCAAAATCCCAAATACAAAAACATCCCAATCACTATAGCTTCACAAAAGTCACCAAAGTTTCACAAGATTCACTAAATCAACTATCGAATGACCCGGCTTCTTCATCATTACCAGCCCCAGGAGGTCCCTAAGTTTTCCACTCCTAATTAGTACTCCGTATGCGTCCCATGGAGCGGTATGCCCTTAGAAACATGGAAAGAACCACAACATCGTGGTGTCGAAAGCCACGAACTACCTTTGACCAATCTCTTCCACCATGACTTTCTTTACTACCTGCTTCCATATCCATTTCAGGTATTCCCTTGAAACATGCCAGACCACTCCTATAGATTGTGACGGATGGATAGACGGCCAACGGTGTTGCCACAAAGAGCCCAATATCATCCTCGGTGATTTAGTCAAATCCTCCACCGGGAAAAAATTATTATACGAGGGGGAACAATTTGTTCCCACTCGACTTGGCGCAAGAGACGTCGGGGGAAATATAAAGAAGTCTATCGAAGTCCCACTAGCCGTACATACCGAGAATCTCAAAGTTGTAAGACACGCAGTAAATCCTCCCATCATGTCACTGACCAGTGAAGACACCGGGCTCCATGCTCTACAAACTAGTTCACCCAATTCTCTATAAATAGGTCAAAGTTGAAGAAAGGCTGATAAAAAAAATAGGCACAACCATCAAAAGGTACTCAGGAGGGTCCACCAGGCGAAACTTTTTTACAATCCACATGAACAACATTACGGGGCTCCCCCTCAGAAAGTCAGAATGACCCTCCTTTCAAGAATCTAAGTCGTTCAGGGTCTCAACTAGCACCACAGCCACATGATTATGGTCATAAGACATCCAGGACGTTATTACAGTAACTTGGGGATCCGCAGTCAAGTCTCCCTTCACCAACAGTAGCCTCGCAGTAAGGCCTAAGGCGACAACCCCAGAAAAGTCGGCATCCTCAAAACCCCTGAGATGCATGGAATACATAATCGCCTGGAGAGAAATGGCCCCACCAAAAACCAGTGGTCTAGCCGCCGAGGGAGAAATGTGAAGATATACCGACAAGCAAACTCGAGAGGAACGGGAGAAATCAGGCACAACCACCACCACACTGGGGCTAAACCCCCAATATTGTCTATAATTGCTCGTAGGTAGGACATATATCGTCTAGGCTAAAATGAAATTCATGGTCCTTAGGGTACCAAAACTGTACCGCCTTTACTAGAAGATTCCAGTCAACATGTCTAGCAAAGTCATTACTAGTACTGTCTATCCAACACACCAGAATCAACACAACCTAACAAAGGCAATAAGAACCACTTTGCATCAAGTTTTCTATCTCCTCATCCATATACTAACCAAGACACTAAGGCCTTCCTCTATTCAAAAATTCCCCAAAATACATTTTTTTTCAAAATAAGTCCTTTTAAAGGAAAGCTTTTTTGCAGCCAAGCCTCCAAGGCCTTTCTATACTCGAAATTTTCTTATTTTTTCTCAAAACAAAACCTCGACAGCAAATTAAAATGCATGTAGATTAAGTCACTAAATCAAGATAATAAAACAAAAAAATATGCATCATTTTTGCTTCTCAACTCTTTCTTTTCAAGTATAAAGCCATTATATTAAGCATGCAACATGGTCAACGCCAAGATCCTCCAGTTACAATGACAAATATGTAAGAAAATCTCGAACATAAAGAAATAGAAATGGATGTCACCTCATCCGGAAGCCCCATCAACCCAGACACCACCTCACGCTCCAGCAACCTCCATATCTACACCTACAAGCATGTAGCCCATGTGAACCCCGAAGGAAGGCTCCAAGGGTAGAAGGTCACCTACATCCCCAACAAAGATTCAACAATCCACCCAGAAGCAAAGTTCTCAAACCCCCTGACCATATCGATCGGAAGTCGTCTTTTCCCCTTCCCAAGGAAGCCCAGGAGTTCGTGCCCTTGCCGATTGGCACCCTTCTAAATTTCGTATAGAAAATGCTAGAAAAATCTTAAAAAATTCTCAAAAAATTCCTAAAAGTCCCTATAAAATATGGAACCTCATAATTCTCAAAAAAATATTTTTTGAAGCACCAAACCCCTTATAAACTCTCAAAACACCCAGTCGGATTAATCTTACACCCTTATCTCCAGCATAATACCCATCTGGATTCAACTTACACACCTATCCTTAACACGAACCAAGAATGCACCCGCATCCAAGTCTACTATTCCTAGGGCTGTGTTTTTTTTTTACTTCCAATTTTTTCGATTTTTGATCCATTTTTTTTCGAATTTGGAATGAAATTTTAGTTTGTCGATTTTTGATTTTTTCGAAAAAAATCGAATCGAAAATCGAAAATAATTCTGGATTTTTGATTTTTCGACTTTTTCGATCCGATTTTTCCGAAATTATGCCGATCCGATTTTTTCTGAATTATTTTCGAATTTTATTTTTCGATTATTTGAAATTTTTCCATATCTCACATCGGTTGGGAGAGGGGTCCAAAGTGTGATCTATAAAAGGAGAGTATCCTCCTAACTTCTACACAAAAGAAAATATGGGTCAAATCCTCATGTACTTACATGTTGGTTTAAATCCCTTTCTTTGTTTATTTAAAATGAGAATTTTGAGTAATCGAAAATCGAAAATTTATTTTTTTTAAATTTTGGAATTTCCAAATTTTCTGAATTTTTAATATATTTTGTGAATTTTCGATTTGTTTTCGATTTTTGTCGATTTTTCCGAATTCATATTTTTTTTTTATTTTTGGAAAAAATCTGATTGGAAATCAAAATTATTGTTTTATTTCCGAAAAATGGATTTTTTTCCAAAAAGGTATTTTTCGATCCGATCTGGCCGAAATATAGGCCTAACTATTCCCCCGGTTAAACATCCCTAGTGGAATCTCAAAGCAACATAATCCCTATCTGGATATCTCAAAGATAAAATCCTTCCCTAGCGAAGTCTCAAAGCAACGCAATCCCCAGCGAAATCACAGGTGCACCCGTACCCTCAAGTTAATTTAAAAGCTCCCTAGGAGAGAAACTCCTCACATCACAACTTTAGGTTATAGGTCCTGAGAATTGACCTCGGCCGTCAGAATTGGTTGCTATAACTTTAAGTCCTCAGAATTGACCTTGACCCTCAGAATTGGTCGCTACAACTTTTGGACCTTCGAATTGACCTCGACCCTCAGAATTGGTCGCTACAACTTTAGGTCCTCCAAATTGACCTCAACCCTCAGAATTGGTCGCTATAAGCTTTAGGTACTTAAAATCGATCTCGACCCTCATAAATGGTAATTCCCAACACAAATTTAGAATTAACCTCGACCCGATGAATGGATCAACCTCATCCGCTAGGTTCTAAGAATCGACGTACAAAACCTCTTTCCCAACGTCGATGTAGTGTCTATCATTCGAAGGACTTCAATTGTTCCAAGCTCACCTGTCGAGGGGTTATCTGTAGACACCCTATCCTATGACCCTCCTAAAAACCTCCTTAGGACTCTAGCACTCACCTATCCACTAAAACCCTAGTTCATACTCCGAGTATCTAATCTAGAGGCCACCGGGCGCTCTTGGGCCCCATTTAACTCCGGTCAACTTGTTCATAAAAAAAAAGCTCAATTAATCTTCGAAGGGATCTGAATTCCCTTTCCAACGGTCCATCCCATGTGAGAATCGGATTTACAATTCGGACTAACGATTCGTTTTACCCCAAAAATAATTTCGAGACCACCGGGCGCTTCTGGGCTATATTTGACTCCTGTCAGCTCTTTGGTTCGAATGAGACTAAATTAATCTTTGAAGGGATCTGAATACCCTTTCCAAAGGTCCGCCCTATGCACGAATCAACCTTTCAATATGGACAAACGACCCATTTTACTCCGAAGGGTCACCAGGCACTTTCAGAACACATTTGACCAAGATCGACTCTCCTAACTGAATGAGAAAGAATGAATCTTCGAAGGGCTATGAATACCCTTTCCAACGGTCCATCTCGTGCGTGATTCTGACTTATGATTCAAACGAACGATTAATTTTCCTCGGGGAATTTCCTGTCGAGTGACCAACGAGCACTTTCGGGCCCCCCGTTAAACCTCGATCAACTCCTGAAGTCGGGAGTGGCTCAATGAATTCTTAAAGGTATCTGAATACCCTTTCTAATGGTCCATCCCGTGCGTGATAACAATTTGCATTTTACGATCGTTTTTCGAAAAAACTAGCCTCAGACTGCCAAATGGCAACCCCAGGACCCTACCTATCGATCGTGTGTCTAGGGTTCTATACCGATAGGAAGGTCCAGGAATATGTCGATCGGCATCCCATTGGCCCTATAAATAGAGTCCATTACGTCACTTTGAAAGACACACCTCAGAACCCCTGAACATCCCTCTTAGTAATTCAGAGAGAATTCACTCGAATTCAGAGTTGTTCTTTTCTAAAAATCCAATATCCCACATTCCTTCCATCATTTTCGTACTCTTTTGAGTAAATTTCCACCCACCTTCTCAAACCACCATGACTTCACATTGAGGTCAGTGCTTCTACAAGGAAGATATACTTCAAGTCATCATAAGGAGGCCTATTTCTTCCTCTTTGTCTTTAAATTCTCTTAATTTTGCATTAGTTACTTCATTTTCGGTTTGGTATCTTATTTCATGACACCACACATCCTAATTCTAAGTTTTATTATTAGTATTCACACATACTTTATTTTAATAGAAAAACCCAAAAAAAGAAAAGAGGGTTCACTTGTAAATTCCAAAAAGGGATTTTTCATCACACTTTCTCACACTAAAAGACATTTTTCTACACACACACATAATAAAGTCCCCGGTTAGATTTATGGGTTAAACCCCACCTCATAATTATTTTGAACTACGTGAACTTTGATGTCCCCGGGCTACATAGGCATCTTGGGTGAATCCTTCGAAACGAGTCCTCCGCCTACATTTGTTATTTTATTCTCAATTATTCATGATATATACATATTATATGCTTGTTTGTTTGTGTCTTGTTCGATATACTCAATCATTCCTTCATAACGATTTGTGAATCGACAAACACTTACATCATAGGTTTTTTATTACTATTTTGGGAATACTCCTAAGGATGACCTTGCTCTACCTTTATCCAAGACGCGAGCCAAATGATTCCATCATCCAGTTATATTATGCACATAAGCACACACATCACGGAGTTCTACAGGAGAATATTAACACATGCCCATGAGAGACCAAAAGGGCGGGATGTCTGCTTAACACCTTCCCATTATGTAACTTAGTCCCCCGACCATTGAACTACTTGGTTTCGCAAGAATCGGTATTGTCCTTGATGTCGTCCCCTCGAGGCGGCAACATTTCTTTTTCCTGTTTTGTGCAAAATAGGTTGGCGACTCTATCTCTACATATGACCCCACATCGATGACGGCTAAGCTCCCCTATAAAGGGCGCAATCCCACACATCCACTAAAAAAATAAGAGGGGGATGTCACGCCCCGCAAAATCCAACAGACAGGGTGGCCAGCCACCGCCGCCGAACCGTGTCGGGCGTGAGTAAATAAATACCATTCTTAGCATGAGACAGATATGAGACATAAATAAATCAATCAACGAGATAAATAATTGAATTAATCCCAAATGATAATGACAACTGAGCGATAAAAGATCCATCACATGCTAAAACTCCAAGTAAAACCAATCTCCAATAAGGATTAAATAAAATCTGAATAATAAACCAACTGTAAATAATCCAGCTGAAATCCTCTAACAACTTTGGAACCGAATGACCCAAGAAAACCCAAATGAAGTCTAAGTCTAACTAAATAAAGCAATAAAAATAATGAACTCCAGTTGCACCTCCAAACGACAAACTCCGATAATCCTATGTAGCTTCTCCAATACTTATCCTGAAAAGTTAATCAACGTACGAGGTCAGAGCCCCGAGCGTGAATACACACTACTCCCCTAAAATAGGATCCTTGAATCAAGACAATAGCATTATACGCAATAAATATCACAATAGAATATTTTAATTAATGAAATAATTGAACGCGATAAATATAAATCACTAACTACCCTCAAAAATTTCCATTTCAAAAAGCACACCAATATGATTTTAAATTCCCAAGTCCCACGATGTTAATTAAATTAAATTAACCCAAATTTATCATTGTTCTCACTTTTTATTATGGCGGTCCTCCCGTCCCGGGTGGTAATCCATTGAAGTGTCACACTTCCACTTGTCAAATGGCCTCTGATCCATTTAAACTGTCAACCCCACCCCATGACAAGGTTCCACACATGACACGACATAAATTGTTAACTTACCCATTTAAACTGTCGATCCCTGACACATTATGTCGCCATAAATTTTAATACCCGTTTTTATCTTAGGCATTAATTCTCTTTTTCTCAATTTCACAATTAACAAATTACCCCACCCTTTTAATCGATATGAGATCCTCAAAATACCCCTCTGTCCCATACCTAAGGGTCCCCAAGTACACATGCATTCTATCCTACATAGAGGATGAATCACCAATATAAAACACGTCCTAGTCACATGCCTAGGCTAACGAAAAGGCGGTATAACATAAAAATTTCTCCACCCCGAAATATAAAATCCCCACGAATTTATACTGACTAGTCCCATACCTAGCAAGCATAAATTATAACCAAGGCCTACCCACTAGTCCCATACCTAGTAAGTATCCTATAATCAATGTGAGCAATATACTGCATAAACACCCCTCGTCCCCGCGATAGCAAAAGTGAATAAAATAATTCATACAATATCACAAATCATAATAATAAAATAGGAATTAATCATAAAGATCCCAATTCAATTTAATTCAATGAGTAACACCGTCGTCGCTTTCAACATAATTATTTCGGTTCAATACTGTTAATTTATTTAACATGCGATATTATTCAATATGACATAATCGTTCTTTTTTATAAATCCTATAATTTTTTTATAAGAGTGAGTGCGTTCCAATAACCACATAAATAATCCCATAAAATTCTACATGAGAACCTACACCCAAAACCATAAAAACTCAATAATCTAACTTACGCACCCAAGGGTTTTCAAGGATTAAATCATATTAAAAGGTTTTATCAAAGCAACCTTAAAATTCAGTGTCCACTTTCTCTAATTAAATTACTAATTGATTTTAATCAAAAACGCGTGATTAAGGGTTTAGGCGACACTTAAAACGCATAATACTAAAGGAAAGGAATAGAGTATTCATGCCTGATATTAAGTTGAAGAAAAACTAGTAGCACGGTTGGATTCCTCTCGAAAAATTAACAAATAAGTGTTCTTGAACAAACTTAATTAAACCCCAATTAAGCCTTCAAGACTTGTGACAAAAACTTGATTATATTGGAGGTTGATGATTATGTTTGAGAGGAAAAATATTTAGAAGTGTTCCCTGGAGAAAAACTTGTGAAAAACTGATTATGAGAAGTCCCCCTATGGGGTATTAGTCTTATATACTAATTAGAAATCCTAATCCAATTCCAACTCTAAAATATAACTCACCGACTCAAAATCTGGGCATAGTCGATCGATCGACTCCCAGGGTCCATCGATCGACCCTACAGGTCTGGCGACAGTTCCCCCACAAAATGCCTATAAGACAAACATAAATAAAAATCCATTTTAAATCCGATTTAAATTCCGCTTGAAGTTTTATTCTTCTAAAATCAAAATCAACATATTTTACTAATAAAAATCATTATATCCAAAATTTTATTTTTCTCGAATATTCTAATTAATTAATTAATTAAATTAATTAATAAAAACACGGGGTGCTACAGGGGAAGGAAGGAAGGACCCACCTTTGGAGACCCCGACCCCCTGACATCGGGATGGCCACATCAGGCATTTAATATGAGCTTAGAAAATGAGGAAGTCTGCCACTTCCCTCCTCCATTTCAGACAAAAGGTTGGGGAATCTTTCGGGGATTATGCCAAGAGGTTCAACCAAGAGGCTTTTCAGGTTGACGACTTGAATAACACCATATGTGTTGCCATTTCATCTCAAGCCTCACCTCATAGGATTTTTTAGTCCTTCAATAAGAATCCCCCTAAGACCATGGCTGAGCTGCTTGAAATACCTCATAAGTACGTGAACGTTGAGGATGTTATCTCAAGAAGGCAGGCTATAGCTTCTCCCCAGCAGGGAAAGAGAAAATACTTCTTCCGCCGCCTTGGGGAGACCCAAGGAGAAACTGAGACCAAAAGGAAGAAGGACGGGGACAAGGAAAGTGGGACTCCAAAGGCCAAATACTTCACACCCTTCACAACCACTGTGGAAGAGGTATTTGTAACCGTATAAAGGTAGGATATTTTACTTCAGTCAAAGCCTATGAGAACTGGAGATGACAAGAGAGAAAAGTACAAGTATTATTGATTTCAGAGAGATCATGGACATAACACCAACGACTGCTTCAAATAAAAAAGGGGCTACCTCAAAGAATTTATAGTCAAAGATATTGGAAGAGGTCAGTGCAATAACAACAACAACAATAACAATGGGAACAAAGATGATACTTGATGTCCATTGTATATTCGAAGGCTTTTCCAGATGTGGTCTCTCTACCACATCTAGAAAGACCCACCTCAGGAGTTTCCAACACGACGAGGTAAAAATCAACTATGTTTCTCTCCCACATAAAGAACCTAAGGAGGTTTCGATGATGGCCTTTTAAAAATAGAACTTGGGAGGGTTTGACAACCTCACGACGATCCTTTCATGATCACAGCAATCATGGGGAACACCAATATGAGAAGGATCTTAATTCATACAAGAAACTCCGCGGATATCCTGTTCTTAGATGCCTTTGAGGCTATGGGCCTTGGTGCCAAAAACATGCAGTCGGACACTACCCCTCTCATTGGATTCAATGGGGAGAGGACTTACTCCTTGGGGTATGTCACTCTCCTCCTCACCCTTGGTTTCAAGGATTACTGCACCATCATTTGGAATAAATTCATAGTGGTGAACTTCCCCTCAACCTACAATGTCATCTTGGACAGACCCATTCTCAGTGAATTGGACATTGTAATAACAACCCGTGAGCAGATAATGAGGTTACTATACTCCAAGGGAGTGGGAGAGGTCTTTAAAGAACAAAAAAAGGCTCGAGAGAGCTACATCATGTCCTTAAAGGACAAAAAGAAGTCTCTCTACGCACCACAAAGCTTGATAGAGACTCTAAAAAATATCCAAAAGATCCCTGGAATCTCACCAGAGGTCTTACCTCCACCACCACTAATGTATGAGGTTCCTCTATAGAGACTGTGTTGATTCAGCATGAATATTTCATACTTATCCTTCTAATTGTGGCATTTTTACTGTCCTATACATCTCAATTATCCCAAACATAGCTCATGTTTATTGTAACTAACCCTTTTGGTAAGTTCTTCTTTATTTTGTAGATCAACCATGAAAGTCATAGAGCTCGAGTGCATGAGAACATAGGAAGAAATGACACCTCATTCGAGTTATGGTGAAGAAGTTACAACACTTTGAAGATATAGAAAAGTTCATGGGTAAAAACTACAAATAGTGAAAGATACATGCAATTCCAAGAGCAGAAAATAGTTCCAAAAACTAAAACAGTTCGATTTTGGAGCGAATCGATTCACTTATCTAATGGGTTCGGTCCAAACCGATTCGGTTTAGTCAAGAGGTTTGATTTTCTGCAGGATTTTTTATCTCCTCCTATTTTGTAGCCAAAGTTATCAGGGCTTATACTTAGTCTCTTAGCCGTTTTCGGGTGCTTATATAGTGCATTTAGGAGTTTAAAACATATACTTCATACATTGTAAAGCTTGGAAATCATCTACAATCACTAGAGTTACATTTATTTGGAGAATTCATCAATTGCAAAGAAATAAAGAAGAGTTTGTTCTTGTTCTATAATTTCTATTTGGTGTGAAGTTCTTATTTTCTTCCCGTTAGATTCTCATCAATTTGGTATTCGATTTCAACTCTTTTCTTTTATATATTTCAATATGAATGTTTGCATGCTTAATATCATTTGTGTAGAAATAGTTGTCATGTATAGCTAAATCTTTCATAGCTTGGGGAACATGAACCCAACCTAGAGTTTTCAACTTTAAATGTAAAATTCGTCATAATTAAATAATTAATTTTTTGAGGTTGATACATTGATCAGGAGTAATAGTGTAGATCTCTTAACTCAATTTGTTGAAAGAAACCCGAGTGTCTGAGGATGCATTATATGTGTCGGTGAATATATCAATCCTGTATATTAATTTGTTGCCCAATTATCACGCGGTATAATGCCCAAACATATCTGGTGCTTTGAATTGATTTGTCACTTTTCTTTTAATTAACTAATTAATTCATAGAATTTCATATTTATCCTAGAAACCCTTGGGTTTGGGGGATTGGATCCCAACCTTCTTTTACAACTTATTTCAAAATCGAAAATTTTCTTCACTTTAATTAGTTTAAATTTTCAATTTTTGAGCTTAATTTGTCCAGGTAATTAGAAATCCCTTCACGTAAGAATCATCGCCTTCTTTCTTCTCACGATTCAAATCCTAGATTTAAGAAACTAACCCTACTCCCTTCGTTAGCATTCTAATCCCTGAGGATTCGACTTGGTGTTACCGGATTTATTACTTGAGAGACTGGCTTACATTTGAGCCGTAAGTTCACACGTAGCTCACACTTTTAGTTACTCACTAAGTTATTGGCACCATTATCGAGGAGTAGATAAATAATAGGCCAGGTTGAATTAATTCTAATTTGACTCTAATTCCTAAAATGAAAAAAAATCGTAAATCCCAAAAATACAAAAAAATCAAAATATTCAAATATTCAAAAAAAATAATTTTTTTCTCAAGTCCTTAGATGAAAAACGCGAATCCCAATCCAGCTCTCGAGCCAATAGAGAATCCCCCATCGTCTAGTAGTAACACTCCAAATTTCTAGGCACCACCTCCAACACCTTCTACACCAAGTAGCCATACCCAAGTAAAACGTCGAGAGACTCCGAAGAGAATAGTGATTCATTGAGTGTGAGAGAGATGTTGGATAATGTGAGTTTTAGAATGGGAGAGGGTGATATTTCATCCCACCCTATAAGAAACTTATTATATCTAGAGAAAACTGTTGCTCCGGGATGCATCATATTCTTGTATAATGTAGGGCAATTTCTCTTTAGGAATGGAATGATCCAAATCCTTCCTACATTTCATGGTATGGAGTCAGAGAAGACATATCTCCACATCCATGAGTTCAAGGAGGAGTGCAAAAAGTTCAATGATCAAGATTACACACAAGACATCATACATCTTAAGCTTTCCCCCTTCTTGCTTAAGTACAACGCCAAGACTTGGCTTTGGTCTTTAGTGTCGAACTCTATCGGTACGTGGAGAGATATGGAAGCGAGATTTCTCCAAAAGTTCTTTGCTGCCTATGGGACCAACTCTATCAAAGCTCAAATTCAAACCTTTAAAAAAAGCAAAAATGAGCCCTTTGATAAGTGTTGTCAGAGGTTCAACGAGTTGGTTAAAATGTGCCCACATCACGATTTTGAGCAGTGGAGACTTATCTCCTACTTCCATCATGGGATTACACTAAGCTCAAAGCAACTCGTAAAAATATTGTTCCCAGGAGAATTTTTTGGGTTAGATGCAGACGATGCGGAGGCCCACTATAATTATGTCACCGAGACTAATCAATCTCGGGACACATTGGATCCAAGTATCTAACCCAAGGCTAGAATCACATCAATAGCCCCTTTCCCATTCGGACTCTGCCAATTAGACAGGGAAGCCGATCTAAAGCTTTAAATAAATCAATTATCTAAGCAACTAGATGACATGGTGGAAACAAGGGGGAGAGATACATTCGGCCCATCTCAAGCTTTAAAGGAGGATATTTGTGCTATTTGTGAGGCGGGATATCTCACAAAAGAATGTCAAACTATTCCCGCCTACAAAATTATGCTTCAAGAGCAAGTTGAAGCGGTGGGAGCTTATAAAGGAAACTTTAACAGCCCTCATGGGAACTCATATAATCCTTCGTGGCGGAACTATCCTGATTTTAATTATGGGCAAGTGAGTGTGTCATTAAATCCTAATCAACACGTTTCCCAACAGTCACCACCACTCCTACAATTTCGACAAGAGCCACAAATGTAAGCACCTCCTCCCCTGCCTTATGTGATCCATCAACACAAGAGTCTCGAGGACACTCTCTCACAATTCATGCAAACTCAATCAATAATTAATTCCTAAAATGCTCAAAATTTTGCCGACCTAAAGTCATTGTTGTCTAAGTTGCAATCCTCTTTGAGTGTCCAATAGAAGTTGAAATTTTTCTCTCAAGCCCAACGATCTTCCCAAGGTCAAAACTGTGTAATCTCTAACCCCGATGAAAATCAAGATCAATGTAAAGATGTAAACACTCTATATAGTGGGGGAGTTGTTGACTAATCACCTTCCCCACAAAATGAACAAAAAGACAAGGAGGTTTTGCTCGATACGGAAGAGGCCGAAGATGCTCCCTTGAGCTAGAGTGAGAAAAAAGACACAGTTGGGCCTTAGATAGTGGTAAACCCCCCAATAACCACACCATACCCTCAACGGTTGGTCCCCATCCTAAAGGGGCCTCTCGTGAGGACCTTTTAAAGGTGCTAAGCAAGTGAAGTTAAACCAACCTTTTCTCAATGCTATAGAGAAAATTCCCCTGTACGCTAAGTTCTTACAGGACTTGCTCACAGTGAAACGAAAGTTAAAGGCGAAGAATAAGGTTTTTCTGGCACAAAATGTTATCTCGGTAATTTTGAGTGACCTCCCACCAAAGTACAAAGATCCGAGGCCCCCACCATTTTGTGTATCATTGGAGATAGTAAGATAGAGAGAGGCTTGTTAGATTTAGTGGCGAGTGTCAACATTCTACCATATTCAATCTATGAAAAGCTCGATTTGGGAGATCTTAAGCCCACAAAAATCACTCTCTAACTTATGGATCGTTCTGTGAAGGTTCCTTATGGGGTAGTTGAGGATGTGATTGTCCAAGTTGACACGTTCTACTTTCTAGTAGGTTTTATCATTTTGGACACGGAGACCTCCTCCCCGTCAAGACACTATGTCCCCGTCATTCTTGGTTGTCCTTTTTTGCTACGGCTAACAAGTTGATCAATACGCGTAATGGACCAATACAATTAACCTTTGGGAATATGATGGTGGAAACAAATATCTTTAACATCACCAAGAAAATGGGTGAGGAAAATGATCTACACGACACGAATCTTGTCGAGGAGGTAATGCAAGAGTATTTTGAGGGTAATAATTTTGAGGATTCACTTGAGGCATGTTTAGCGATGTCTGTTAAGGAAGAGAGAGTATTTAAAGTATGGTCGTGAGATGCATATGATGAGGGAAATGCTAGGTGAGGGCAAAGTCGAGGACGACATGAGACGTGTAAGTTAGGTCTCACAATTTGAATAATTACCCCTGAGGGAATCTTATGAGGTTCCTTCTGATATTAAATTTCCAAAACTCGAGTTGAAGAAGCTACATTCGAACATAAAATACGATTATTTAGGAGAGGATGAGACATATCCCGTTGTTATCTCCTCTAGCTTAGATATAGAGAAAGAAGGGAACCTTTTGGAGATATTGAGGAGGCACAATGGTGATTTTGGTTAGTCTATCGTGGATTTGAAATGTATAAGTCCCTTGATTTTTACTCATAAAATCCACGTAGAGGAGGACATGAATCCCTCTAGGGAAAGGCAAAAAATATTGAACCCGATAATGAAAGACGTGGTAAGAACGAAAATTATAAAGTTATTCGATGCGGGCATATTCTATCCTATCTCGGATAGTAAGTGAGTTAGTCCAATACAAGTCGTTCCTAAGAAGTTGGGAATGGCACGTGGTTGAGAACTCTAAGGGAGAACTTATTCCAAAAGGTACCGCCACCGGGTGGTGCATTTGCATTAATTACCACAAACATAATGTCGACATTAAGAAAGATCACTTCCCTTTGTCGTTTATGGATCAAATGCTCGAGAGAGAGTGTTGGGCCACCCATTTTACTGTTTTCCAGACGACTCCGGTTATTACCAAATATAGGTGGACGTGCTTGATCAAGAAAATACTACCTTCACATACCCTTTTGACATTTTTTCTTACAAAAGGATGCCATTTGGGTTATGAAATGCACCCGCGACCTTTCAAAGGTGCATGTTGAGTCTTTTTTAATGACATGGTTAAGAGATGCCTTGAGGTATTTATGGATGATTTTAGCATTTTCGGCCCCTCTTTTGACCAATGTCTTGTAATGTTGAGAAAGTACTTGCTCGATGTGTGGAAAAGAACCTACTGCTAAATTGGGAGAAATGTCATTTCATGGTAACCAAAGGAGCCGTTCTAGGCCAGATAGTTTCATCCAAGGGGATATAAGTGGATAGGGAAACAATTGACATAATTGTTGAACTTCCCCCACCCAAGTCACTTAAATACGTGCGCTAATTTTTGGGACACGCGAGATTTTATCGTAGGTTTAATAAGGACTTCAGCTCCATAGCTTAACCCTTAAGTAACTTACTTGCTAAGGATGCCCCATTCGAGTGGAACGAAGCGTGCCAAAAGGCATTTGAGAAGTTGAAGAGTTTGCTCGTCTTTGGTCCCATCATGAAAGCTCCGGATTGGATCCTTCCACTGGAGCTAATGTTTGACGTGAGTGACTTTGTGGTATGGGTTCACTACACCAAAACGTAATTTTAATAACACACAAATTTATTGATTAGTAACACTACTATACCATTATAGTGCCTAATTGAAATTTACCGTTACTAAATTAATATATGTGTTACTAATGAGTTTTGTTATTTCAAATAATAAAAAAAATCTATTTTAATAAGAGATAATTATATTTTAGTCCCATTTGTCGGGTCAACATTCATATAAGTCCTATTGACTTTTCAACAATCCTATAGGTCCAATTCCAACTTTTTAGGGAATTTTTTCACAATTTTACCCTTTTATAACTAATCATCCGTAACTTCCTTTAGGAAGTTACATAAGTGGTTGGACTTTTTTTTTAATCTTTAAATGATCATAACTTTTGATTCACAAATTCGTTTTTTGCAAAATTACTATTTTTTAAATCTGCTCCACGAGATCTATCAAACAAGATCCATGAAGGCTATAAAATTCCAAAGAAAAAAAATTTCACAAACCGTAAACTTTACTGTATGCACTAGAATATGAAATAGTTTTATATATGTGACATTTTCACAAACAGACAATAACATTTATTGTGGTAATATTACACAGTATATATATATATATATATATATATATATATATATATATATATATATATATATATATATATATATATATCCGGTGGATCCAAACCCTCTTTTTTCAAAATTACCTTATATTTAAAGGTTCGCGCTAGCGACATCCAATCCTTACCACCATTGTTGGAGCTTCAACGACCTTCGTCAGAGCTCCGATTTGAGGTGGGTAAGGGTGGCATGTGGTGCCGCTGGCGCGGACCTTTGAAAATAAGAGACTTTTGAATAAATGGGTTTTGAATCGACTTGAGTGTCATGGAGTGCCGCTGGCGCGGATCGTTAAAAATAAGATTGGATAAATGGAATCTGGATCCTTTTGAGCACCGGTTTGGGGTGAGTAGGGGTGGCATTAGGTGCCGGTGACGTAGAGCTTGAAAATTAGGAGCATATATATATATATATATATATATATATATATATATATAATGTGATAACACAGTAAATGCTATTGTTTGTAAAAATATCATAGATACTAAACTTTATTGTATACAACAGAAAATGAAATAGTTTTATATCTGTGACATTTTCCCAAACAATAACACTTACTGTGTTAATATATTTATGAAATAGTTTTATATATATAACATTTTCACAAACAGTAACATTTACTGAGTTAATATTACACAAAATATATATAGCATTTTCACAAACAGTAACATTTACTGAGTTAATATTACACAATATTTATATAGCATTTTCACAAACAGTAACATTTACTGAATTAATATTACACAATATATATAAACGGTAGATCCAAACTTCTTTTTTTCCAAAATTACCATATTCATTGGGTTAGGTTTATATCTATAACATTTTAACAAACATTAACATTTAATGTGTTCATATAACACAGTATATATATATATATATATATATATATATATATATATATATATATATATATATATATATATATATATATATATAAACCTCTTTTTTATGATATTATCTTATTTTTAACGATCCGCGCCAGCGGCATCCAATCCCCACCACCACCCACCCCCTTTGTCGGAGCTCCAACAACCTTCATCAGAGCTCTGATTTGAGGTGGCATGGGATGTCGATGTAACATTTTCACAAACAGTAACATTTATTATTTGTGAAATTATTACAGATATAAACCTAACCCAATGCTACCCCTACTCACCTCAAACTAGAGCTCCGATGGATCCAAACTCAATTTATCCAATATTCTCTTATTTCCTAAGGTATGTGCCAGCGGCACTCCATGTCACCCCAAATCAGAACTCTGATGAAGGTTGTTGGAGCTCCGACAATTGGGGTTGGTGGTGGTCGGGATTAGATACTGCTAGCGCAGGCCGTTAAAAATAAGACAATATTAGAAAAAAGAGATTTAGATCCACCGTATATATATTATAACACAGTAAATGTTACTGTTTGTAAAAATATTATAGATATAAACCTAACCCAATGTCACCCCTACTCACCCCAAATCGGAGCTCCGGTGGATCCAAATTTCATTTATTTAACATTCTCTTAATTTCAGAGGTCCGCGCCAGCGGCACCCTATGCCACTACTACGCACACAAATCATAGAGCTGATGAAAGTCATTGAAGCTCCGACAATGGGGGTGGGTAGTGGTGGGGATTGAATGTCGCTAGCGCAAACCTTTAAAAATATGATAATTTTGAAAAAAAAAAGGTTTGGATCTACTGTATATATATATATATATATATATATATATATATATATATATATATATATATATATATATATATTATGTAATATTAACTCAGTAAATGTTACTGTTTGTGAAAATGTTATATATATAAAACTATTTCATAAATATATTAACACAGTAAATGTTATTGTTTATGAAAATGTCACAGATATAAAACTATTTCATTTTCTGGTGTATGCAATAAAGTTTAATATCTATGACATTTTTACAAATTATAGCATTTACTGTGTTATCACATTATATATATATATATATGTACAATATGCTCCTATTTTTAATGTTTTGTGCCACCGGCACCTAATGTCACCCCTACTCACCCCAAATCGGCGCTTTAGAGGATCCCGATCCCATTTATCCAATTTTATTTTCAAAGGTCCGCACCAGCGGCACCCCATGATACTCCGGCGGATTCAAAACCCATTTATTCAAAAGTCTCTTATTTTCAAAGGTCCGCGCCAGCGGCACCACATGCCACCCTTACCCACCCCAAATCGGAGCTCTAACGAAGGTCGTTGAAGCTCCAACAATGGTGGTAAGGATTGGATACCGCTAGCGCGAACCTTTAAATATAAGGTAATTTTGAAAAAAGAGGGTTTGAATCCACCGGATATATATATATATATATATATATATATATATATATATATATATACTATTTAATATTACCACAGTAAATGTTACTGTCTGTTATGTCACATATATAAAACTATTTTATATTCTAGTGCATACAATAAAGTTTACTATTTGTGTAAATTTTTTTCTTTGGAATTTTATAGCCTTCATGGATCTTGTTTGATAGATCTCGTCGAGCAGATTTCAAAAATAGTAATTTTGCGAAAGACGGATTTGTGAATCAAAAGTTATGATCATTTAAAGATTAAAAAAAAAAGTTCAACCACTTATGTAACTTCCTCAAGGAAGTTACGGGTGGTTGGTTTTAAAAGGGTAAAATTGTGAAAAAAAGTTCCAAAAAATTAGGAATAGGACTTATATGTAAGGGGAAAACATGATGAGACTAGAATGTCTAAAACAAAATCTAATAGGATCTAAACGTGAATGCGTTTTTAATAACACACCTTGCAAAAAAGCGGGCCCTCCTAATGAAAATCCCAATAGGCTCATTCAATACCTATTCCATATCCTCCTCATTTTCTCCTCTTCTTCACAATGGTTAACAACTAAGGGTCCGTTTGATAGAAAACTGGAAAAATGCAAATGATTCCAGGGCAAACAATTCCAAGGCAAATGAATATTTTTCAACTTGTGTCTGTTTGATACAAGTTGGAAAATCATCAATTTTACCCATTTTCTATCAAACGCAAAAGTTGAAAAATAGATATAAATGTGGAAAATTTATTTACGGAATATATATATATATATATATATATATATATATATATATATATATATACTAAATATATATTATTAAATATATATTATATTATTTGCGACTAAATATATATTATTAAATATATATTATATTATTTGCGAAATATATATATATATATATATATATATATATATATATATATATATATATATATATATATATATATATATCCGCAAATAATATAATATATATTCATATATTTTGTATATTTAATATATGAATATATATTATATTATTTACGGAATATATATATTTCGAAAATGATATAATATATATTCATATATTTTGTATATATATTCATAATAATTTTCATATTATTAAATGTATATAATATATAATAATATATATTTAGTATATATAATAATAATAATTTTTATATTATTAAATGTACAAAATCTATTAAATGTACAAAATCATATATATATATATATAATATGTATAATAATAATAATTTTTATATTATTAAAGGTACAAAATCTATTAAATGTACAAAATCTATAAAAATATAATATATTATTTACGAAATATATGAATATATATTATATTATATACTGAATATACTAAATATATATTATTTACACAATATATACATATATATGGAATATATATTTACATATATACAAAATATTATATTATGTATATATGTAAATATATATTCCATATATATGTATATATTCTGTAAATAATATATATTCAGTATATATATAATATATGTGTGTGTGTGTGTGTGTGTGTGTAGATATATTATGTAAATAATACATATTCAGTATATATATATAATATATATTATATATACGAAATAAATGAATTATTTTTAAAAAATTATACGAAATATATGAAATATATTAATCATATATAATATATGAGTATACCGAATATATTAAATGTACGAAATATATAAATATAAGGAATATATTAAATATATGAAATATACAAAATTTACGAAATATAAATATATAAATATATGAAATATATATAAATATACAAAATATTCGCAATATACATATAAGTCCTAAAATATACGAAATATATATTTATATATTTATTAACAATATATATTTATATATTTATGAAATATATAAAGGTATAAAAAAATTTGGTTTTAAGTGATTTGCTATCCAAAGGTGTCAAACAAAACCTGCCCCCTAAAGAATTGAATTCTACCCTAGGGTGGTAAATTGTGCTTAAGGGGTGTTGTACATAGAAAACAAATTCTAAGGCAAATTAAAGCTATCAAACAGCCTAAAAGCTGAAAAAGATCAGAATTTTCCAATTTTTGAAAATTTACCTTGGAATTTTTGTGCTATCAAACGGACCCTAAATCAAACCTTCCTCAGACCCTATTCCCCCAACCCAAGCGTCGGCGCGAAGACGACGTCATAGAGACCGCCACCGCCGATTGTATCGACGGCGACGGCGACGCCCCTGCCCTAAAACGCAATGTTCTAGCTTTAGGAGTTGTGGGTTAAAGACACAGCTTATCATGGATCGATGGAAAAGTAACCCGAATAACTGGATAGGAGGTTTGTGTCCTTACCACAAATTGAAAAAAGGTGAGTAACCCTCTCTTCATGTCTCCCCATGTAGTCTCTCTGTCTCTCATATTTTACTTATGCGTGATTTCATTTTTGTGCACATATTATGTTTGCATAATAATATTTTATTTCCAAAACATATATCTTTGCTTATGCATTTGGATTTTAGGGTTTGATATTCTTATTCCATTTCATTGCCTCTAAAGGAACAATTGGTAACACACATAAACTCTCATTTGCTTCAATATGCATAAAATTTAAGAATCGTGTTAGTCGTGTCGTGTTTGTGTTCGTGTCAGGTAAAAAAACAAAATCGTGTTGTGTTCGTGTCAAAAAACCCTTGTCATGTCATGATGGATCAAAATCCGATCCAAAAACATGAATTGCCACCCGTACTAAAGGACCACCTCAAAACGAGGTAGTTTTGGTGTACAATACAAGAAAACCCCTCACTTTACCTCAAAACACCCCAAAACTACGTTGTGGTCCGTTAGTAAACCCGTTATTTACGTCTGCATTTGGATCATACTATTTTTACCCCTTCACCTTGACCTCATCGAAGAAAGATGATAGTGTGATTGTTGCTTTAAAGAATTAGAGCGCCTACATATTCGCAATGGCAGTAGATTTTGCCTGCCTGCATGTTTTTGTGATTTTGAACAAAAATTGGATATAAGTGTACATAGTATAGTTATGTGATTTTCGTCAGTTCCATAATACAATCCAAACACACTCTATATATTTTCTTACAATTTTTGAGTATCATTAACATTCATGTATGTGTGTGCATTAGTAGAATACAGTAATATGTTAGTGATTTTGAACCATGATACTAATCTGTTAGTTTAAAGTAGTACCTCATCTTGAATTCCTATGTTACTTGTTGTTTCTTTTGTTTTATTTTGCTGCATTTGTGTGTCAATTAGTATTTAGTATAGTATGTTAAACTTTTGATTTGTGTTTAAACAGGTTGTGTGGGTTTTTTTTAGTTATGAAACTTAGAAGATTATATTTTCTGACAAGGGGGTGGCTAATTAAACAAAAATTGCAGTGAGGTGAGGGGACAGGCTTTTGTTGTTTCTGAAAAACAGGACATGTTTAAAATTCCTTCATCAATGACGAGAATTGGAGAGATTAATATCCAAAGAAATAAGTGATTATAATTGTAACAGATAGTACATTTAAATCATACTGATGTTAAATGTGTTAAGGGTGATTAGTATAAGAGTCTTTAACGTTCGAAAACATTAAACGTTCTAGCCCCAAAGCTCTAGGACCCCCTTTAAAATCATCTCAACCTCCAAATAGTGCTTTTTTGACATCTAGACAATGTAGGACGTGTCCCCTAAATAAATAAAAAAATTTCAATTACGGAAACGTGTCTCAACAATCTATATTTCAGTTATGGGCATGTGTTCGAGAATTTTTATATGTATATATATAGGGATTCAATCTTCACTTCTAGATCTTGTGCTCAATTTGGTTTTCATAATATTATATGAAAATCAAAGATACTTTACTTGTAATAGGTCTGCATTGTTAGTGTACAAATAGAGAGGCTCGATTTTAGACCAATTATCCCACAAGGCATTGAAACTACCATCACCAATCCTCCACTTTATGCATTCTTTAGCATATCTTCTAGCATTGCACATTCTTTTCCACGTTTGAGAGCCTGTCTCAGAATTAATCTTACATGGGTGAGAGTCTTTTCTTAGCAAGCATAAAATTGGACCACAATGAAGAAGAACTTCTAAACCTCCATCAAAGCTTCATAGAAACAGCTTTACACATATCAACCACTTTCTAATCCCAAGGCAACCTTCTTGAACAGGATTACACATTTGATTCCATTCACACCAGTGATATCTTTTGTCTCCCATATTGAAATTCTAGAAAAAACAATTAGCTAAAAGTTTATCAATAGCATAAATAATCTTTTTAGTGGGCAGTATAGCTGACATTATGTACACTGGAATTGATCACAAAATATATTTTATGAGAGTTACTTTAGCTCCGGTGGACATAAATTTAGCTTTTCAATTATGGATTATCCCTCTAATTTTGACAAGTAAAGATTTAAGCATCACACTCTTCTTTATTCCAGAATATATAGAGCTGCCAAGATATGTTATATGAACCTGTTTCAAAGAAATTCCAACCAGCTCTGAGATTCTACTAGCTGCCATAGAATTAATCTTCTTAGAAACATTCAAAGAACTCTTCAATTTATTAACCTTTTTAAAATAAAATTAAACGTGAGATTGATGAGAAAATTGCATAAATTCTATACAAAAACAATGGTTGACATTACTTTCAATTTGTTTTGAACACGATAGACAAATAAAAATGAATTGTTTCACGTTTATTTGTTTGCAGATTTAGTTTCTCTGTCTCTCACATTGTAGATGAGTATGGATTCCACCTCAAAATCCTTCAATCCCAACGAGCATTTGAAAGATAACTCTGCAAATTGAGAAATTGAAAAGGCAGAGACTCTACAACTTTCAAATTATTTTACGAAATCCTTTCGTTTATTAATGTCTATATGTTTCTCCACAGATGTACATACTAAGGAGGGTTTCAATGGTAGCTATATGAGCTGCGTTGAACCTCCAACATGGTGGTGTGAGGGACTTCTATTTATGTTCTCTTTCCTCGAGGTTTGTTATTTAATTTTTTTGGTCAATTATGGAACACAATCGATTTGTTGCCTCCCTTGAATGAGAGGCTTGATGACTTAATGTGGTTTTTGCAGAACTGTTGTCTACAAAGGTCAATTGAAGCCCAACCATTAAAGGAATACTACTACTCATATCTAGGCAATGAAAGGTTTACAAGCTACATGGTCCCGGTAATTATTTTTATCCATTTACTTGTCTTTTTATTCCACTAACTGCATACTGTTGGAAAATTGGACTTGAATTGGGTTTTAGAAAGCTGTCCAGAATTTTCTGGACAGAATTTTGAGCAATTTTGAGATCAAATTTAGGTGGGACCCACACTACGAAAATCGTGGGATCATATACGAACGCGTTCACCTCTGCAAGGAGATTAACGTAGTATATTCATATGTCCAATTTCAATAAGTTATGAATGATAAATATGTCCCCAAAGTGACTCACAAAGCAATGAAAGTTAATGAATTGGGTGTGTTTTAACTCTTGTCCCACATTGGAAGAGTAGTGGAAATTTGATGAGTTAATAACACCCCAAATATGGACTAAGGCTTGGATGCCTTGGGGTATCCCAACTCTTTGAAGGGGAGATGACCTAAGCTATGCACGGGTTGACTTTCGGTCAAAAGTCCACACGCGCGCGTCCGGCCGGCTCGGTTCGGCTTGGGCTTGGGCTTATAAAAAACTCCTACATTTTTCCACTCCGAATTTATTTAACTTTCTGGGTTTTAATTATTAATTAATTAATAAACTGTTGGCAGTTATTGCCAACAGTTAATTCGTTTAACTGTTTTTGACAGTTATTTGCCAACCGTCACCTACTTTGCTATAAATACAGATGCCTCCCTCCGTTTTTAAAATAATGAAAAAATTTCCTCCTCCAGAATTGATGTCATATTTCTTCCAGAAAATTCCTGTCATATCTGTTTCAGAAAATTCTTTTTCTGCATAGTATCTGTTGCATTGTTGTTGAGTGTGAGACACAGAATTTGAGTTCATTGTAATTAATTATTGTCGTGTTACATAATTAATTGGAAAATCCGTTCTATCTTGGGAGACAATATTCATCAACCTCGGAGCACATTGGAGGGAATAAATTGTCTTAAGGAGACTGTTCTTAACAGGGCTCGGATTATTTATTTTATTCTTATATTATTTCTGCAAATTCAAGTAAGTGTTTCATTTCTGTAATTCTGTTTTAATTCTGTAATTATATTAATAATTCATAATTCTGTACAAGTGTTATTTATAAATAGTAGACATAACAATCTTAAGACAATTTATAAAGTTCTACTGTTTTTTAGTGTACAGAATTTTTTTTATTACAGAAATTTATTTGTTGAAAATAAATCTGTTTTGACAGAATAAAATGAATTAAATTATTGCTTTATTGTAGAAATTAGTAAAAACATTTTTGGTACAGAAATTAGTTTCTATACTGTTTTATATTCTGTTTTACTAAATAAAATTGTATTTGTGTATTCTTGTTAAAATCTGTTTATGTAAATTTTTTAATCTTTAAATTATAATTCTGTTTTGTACGGAATTCTTTTTATTATTATAAATTAGTGAGACACAGATTTTATAGTTTAATTCTGTTTTGTACGGAATTCTGTTTAAATTATAGTTTAATTCTGAATTATTATTTGGAATTCTTTTGGAATTCATTTATTGTAAATTATATTTGGAGGAAATTGGTGCACAAAAATTTGTATTCTGTTTTGGTTAATTCATTATATATGAATTTTATCATTGATAAAAATTCTGTTTTTGTAACAGAAATGGAATCACAAAGTACGAACACTACTCCTACGAAACTGATTGTCACCAACACAAATGTGACTGCACCCGTATCTATGCCACACGGGGAGAAACCGGAAAAGTTTATTGGGGCTGACTTCAAACGTTGGCAAGGACAAATGTACTTCTATCTCACTACCTGCCAACTAGGCAAGTTTGTATATGAAGATTGCCCCTCTATTCAAGAGGGAGATGACGCTGAAAAGGTTGTTGCTGTCGATGCTTGGAAGCATTCGGACTACCTATGCCGGTATTATATTCTGGCCTACTTGGATAAGACTTTGTACTATGTCTATTGCACGATCAAAACATCCAAGGAATTATGGAATTCTTTGGAAAAGAAGTACAAAACTGAAGATGCTGGGATGGAGAAATTTATCGTCGGGGGTTTTCTGGACTTCAAAATGGTTGATTATAAATCAGTGATCTCGCAAGTGCAAGAATTCCAAGTGATCCTCCACGACATTCATGCTGAAGGAATGTCAATTAGTGAAACTTTCCAAGTTGCTGCAATTGTTGAAAAGTTGCCACCATCTTGAACTTTGTTCAAAAACTATATCAAGCACAAGCATAAGGAGATGAATGTGGAGGAGTTGGTGGTCAGGCTAAGAATCGAAGAAGACAACCGTGAGTCTCAAAAGAAAAGTGGGAAGAATCCGATGGAAACAAATGTCCATGTCGTTGAAGGTCCTAAGAAGAACAAACGAAAGTATGATGGGGAAGGCACTTCCAAACATAACAAGAAAAAGTTCAAAGGCAAATGCTACAATTGTGGTAAACCTGGACACCGCTCAAGCGAGTGTCGTAAGCCGAAGAAGCAAAATCGAAACAACCCTCAATCAAATGTAACTGAGGGTGTGAATATCGTCAATGATTTGGCGGATATGAATCTTTCTGCCGTGGTCTCTGAATGTAACTTGGTTGGAAATACCAAGGAATGGTGGGTGGACACTGGAGCCACACGACACATTTGTGCAAACAAATGGATGTTCACCACCTATAAGCCTTTGGAAAATGAAGAAAATCTCTTTATGGGAAATTCTTCCACTTCGAAGGTGGTGGGACAAGGAAAGATAACTCTGAAGATGACTTCTGGAAAGGAACTTACTCTCAACAATGTTCTTCACGTGCCTGATATCCGAAAGAATCTGATTTCTGGATCTCTCCTTACTAAAAATGGTTTCAAGCTTGTGTTTGTGTCTTATCGCTTTGTGTTGTCTAAAAATGACATGTATGTAGGAAAGGGCTACCTAAATGAGGGGGGTTTTAAACTTAATGTTCTTACTGTAACCCCAAAAACATCTGTTTCAATGAATGAAATTGATACTTCTTCTTACTTGATTGAGTCATCTAATATTTGGCATGCGAGATTAGGACATGTTAATTTTGATACATTGCGTAGATTAATTAACTTGGAATTTTTGCCAAAATTTAATATTGATAAAAATCATAAATGTGAAATTTGTGTGGAAACTAAATTAGCAAGATTACCTTTCCATTCTATTGAAAGGATAACTGAACCTTTAGATTTAATTCACACCGATATTTGTGATTTAAAATTTGTTCAAACTAGAGGTGGAAAAAAGTATTTTATTACTTTTATTGACGATTGTACAAAATATTGCTATGTATATTTGTTACATAGTAAAGATGGGGCTATTAATGCATTTAAACAATATAAAAATGAAGTTGAGAATCAATTAAGCAAAACGATAAAGGCTATTAGGAGTGATAGAGGAGGTGAATATGAATATCCATTTGAGGAATTTTGTTCTGAAAATGGGATTATTCATCAAACAACCTCTCCTTAGTCTCCTCAATCGAATGGTATTGCTGAACGCAAAAACCGTACTTTGAAAGAAACGATGAACTCAATGTTATTAAGTTCAGGAGCTCCACAAAATTTGTGGGGGGAAGCCTTACTTTCTGCTAATTACATTCTCAATAAAGTACCTCACAAAAAGACTAATAAGACACCTTATGAATTATGGAAAGGTCGAAGACCTTCCTATAAATATTTACGAGTGGGGGGGGGTGCTTAGCCAAAGTGATGGTTCCTAAACCTAAAAAGGTAAGAATAGGGCCAAAAACCGTGGATTGTGTATTCATCGGTTATGCTGCTAATAGCAGTGCATATCGATTTCTAGTTTGTAAATCTGAGATTTCGGATATTCATGTAAATACAGTTATTGAATCGAGGGATGCTTCATTTTTTGAAAATGAATTCCCGTATAACGGGACCCGAGAATCTGGTCCTTCTAAAAGGACAAATCAAGCTACTACAAGTGGTACTCATCAACCTATTGAATCAATAGAGGATGAACCAAGACGTAGTAAAAGAACAAAAACCTCTACTTCTTTCGGTCCGTATTTTCTAACATATTTGTTAGAAAATGAACCTCAATCGTATAAAGAAGCTATATCCTTACCCGATGCTTCCAATTGGAAAGAAGCAATTAATAGTGAAATTGAATCCATATTACAAAATCATACATGGGAACTAGTGGATCTTCCACCAGGTACAAAACCGTTAGGTTATAAATGGATCTTCAAAAAGAAATTGAAGGCCGATGGATCAATTGATAAATTAAAGCTAGACTTGTAGCTAAAGGCTATAGGCAAAAGGAAGGGTTGGATTACTTCGACACATATTCACCAGTAACAAGAATAACGTCCATTCGGATGTTAATAGCAATAGCTGCTATTAATGGATAAAAATACATCAAATGGATGTAAAAACTGCATTCTTAAACAGTGAACTAGATGAGGAAATTTATATGGAGCAACCTGAAGGGTTCAAAGCTCCCGGACAAGAAGGAAAAGTATGTAAGCTTGTTAAATCACTATATGGATTAAAACAAGCACTTAAACAATGGCATGAAAAATTTGATAATGCAATGTAATCAAATGGTTTCAAAATTAATGAATGCGATAAATGTGTTTACTTTAAATACATTCAAAATGGATATGTCATTGTATGCCTCTATGTTGATGATATGCTTATCATGGGTAGTAACTTGAAAATTGTCAAAACTACAAAACAAATGTTGAGTAGTAGATTTGACATGAAAGATTTGGGAATCGCCGATGTTATATTAGGAATTAAAATTTCTAGAACATCGGATGGACTTATATTATCCCAATCTCATTACATAGAGAAAGTACTTGAAAAATTCAAGAAGTATGATATTAGTCCTACCAAGACACCTGTAGATGTAAATTTACATCTAGCAAGAAATAATGGTGAAAGCATATCTCAACTAGAATATTCTCGTATTATCGGCAGTTTAATGTATATCATGAACTGTACGCGACCGGACATAGCATACTCAATAAGTAAGCTAAGTCGATTTACGAGTAATCCAGGAAGAGATCACTGGAAAGAAATATTGAGAGCTTTGGGTTATTTAAAATATACTCAAAACTATGGATTGCACTACTCAAAATATCCAGCTGTTCTTGAAGGACATTGCGATGCAAATTGGATATCCGATACAAAAGACTCTAAGTCTACGAGTGGGTATGTGTTTACCCTCGGAGGTGCAGCCGTATCTTGGAAATCCTCAAAACAAACGTGCATTGCTAGATCGACAATGGAATCTGAATTCATTGCACTAGACAAAGCTGGAGAAGAAGCTGAATGGCTTCGAAATTTCTTAGAGGATGTTCCAAATTGGTCTAAACCTGTGCCCGCAATATGTATACATTGCGATAGCCAATCAACGATTGGAAGGGCACAAAATCACATGTATAACGGAAAGTCACGACATATTCGTTGTCGACACAATACCGTTAAGCAACTTCTCTCAAACGGAATTATCTCAATTGACTATGTAAAGTCAAAAGATAATATATCGGATCCACCAACGAAAGGTTTAAACCGAGATCAAGTTGAAAGGTCATCGAGAGGAATGGGTCTAAAGCCTATAAATAAATAAGAATCAATATAGTGGCAACCCAACCTAGCTGACTGGATATCCCAAGATCTAGGTTCAATGGGCAAACCGAACTACGTTGTATTTAGTAAGCACTGGAGGATGTTTAATCCTATCCATTCCAAAGATGAGACAGTGCATATCTGCCGCGAAATTAGGATAAGTTATATTTTTAATGACATCTATATCTTAGTACGTCTAAGTGGGGTATTGCAGGATACTCTTTATGGAAGTCACCTACGTGAGTAAGAAGGGGGCCACTTCTATGAGAATAATGAAATGCATATTCTCTAAAATACTCACGGAACCAAGTGGTGTTCATGGCCAAAATGAACATAAACGTGAGAACCAACTGTGTTGAAGAATTGTTGTGTGAATACTGTTGTCTAGATTTACAAAAACGTTTGACGGTTCAAGGACGTGAAGTCTACTGATTAACCAAGTAAATCCGATAGTATATCACTAAGGAAAGTTCAAGGCCACTAGGCTACTTCTCCCGATGCAATAAGTCTTCAGTTTTACTCAACTTGTGTTTGCATCTGCATTAGCTTCTGTTTTGTTTTATTTATAGCGATATATCATTCATGTGGGGGATTGTTGGAAAATTGGACTTGAATTGGGTTTTAGAAAGCTGTCCAGAATTTTCTGGACAGAATTTTGAGCAACTTTGAGCTCAAATTTAGGTGGGACCCACACTACTAAAATCGTGGGACCATATACGAACGCGTTCACCTCCGCAAGGAGATTAACATAGTATATTCATATGTCCAATTTCAATAAGTTATGAATGATAAATATGTCCCCAAAGTGACTCACAAAGCAATGAAAGTTAATGAATTGGGTGTGTTTTAACTCTTGTCCCACATTGGAAGAGTAGTGGAAATTTGATGAGTTAATAACACCCCAAGTATGGACTAAGGCTTGGATGCCTTGGGGTATCCCAACTCTTTGAAGGGGAGATGACCTAAGCTATGCACGGGTTGACTTTCGGTCAAAAGTCCACACGCGCGCGTCCGGCCGGCTCGGCTCGGCTCGGCTCGGTTCGGTTCAAGTCGGGCTTGGGCTTGGGCTTATAAAAATCTCCTACATTTTTATTTGCCAACCGTCACCTACTTTGCTACAAATACAGATGCCTCCCTCCGTTTTTAAAATAATGAAAAATTTCCCTCCTCGAGAATTGCTGTCATATTTCTTCCAGAAAATTCCTGTCATATCTGTTTCAGAAAATTCTTTTTCTGCATAGTATTTGTTGTTGAGTATGAGACACAGAATTTGAGTTCGTTGTAATTAATTATTGTCGTGCTACATAATTAATTGGAAAATCCGTTCTATTTTGGGAGACAATATTCATCAACCTCGGAGCACATTGGAGGGAATAAATTGTCTTAAGGAGACTGTTCTTAACAGGGCTCGGATTATTTATTTTATTCTTATATTATTTCTGCAAATTCAAGTAAGTGTTTCATTTCTGTAATTCTGTAATTATATTAATAATTCATAATTCTGTACAATTGTTATTTATAAATAGTAGACATAACACATACTTCAGCAACGAACAACATGGGATCACCGGTTTTATTGAAGGGATGTAAGGTTGAGGAATGACTTCTGAGGCATCAAAGTATGAATGATCTCTTAAGTTCTTCCATTCCCTTGATGCCTATTTGAATTTTGTTGCCAAATTGGATTCGTTGGGTGAGTTGGTAAGGAACCTCATTATGAAGTAAATCATGTTTGGAAATTTTGTAGGAATTTCAAAACTACATGTAGATGTAGGTTTTATTTTTTATCCTCTGAACTGAGATCTTTGTTCTACTCTATATCCTATAACTTCAGAAAAATCTCAAAAATATATACACAATCACGTGTATATATAATGACATTTAAATTAGATTGCTGAACTTTGGATAGCTGCTGAAATTTTGTACTAATTGTGACTAATTACTTTTGATGTTGCTTATTGTCTATTGTCTATTGTCTATCAATCTTCATATTATTGATGCCAGATTATTACACCTCATTCGGTATCGTGGGTGATAACACAGTTGGTTTTCAATTTCGGTTAAAAAATGTTTTATTACTGTTGTTGAGGGTTGTTAGAACCATAAATATATTATCAAGAACATATACGCTCCATCAATTTAGATTGCTAAAATTGTATAGCGTATCATTGATGATATTAAGAGAATTTATAAACCATTATTGTATGCTTTTTTTTCTAGGAAGTCTCTTCTTTCTCCATTTATGTCATTTATTAAATTAAAAGTTGCATCTATATTATACATGGTTCAAAAGTTGCAAAAGCCATTGGATGGAAATGCAACCCATCTCAAGTTTTTCCAGATAATCCTCATTTCCCCCTTATATTGTGTCCTTTTGTTTTCATTGTTGTAGAGTTTATTGCAAGAGACGAAGTGACTCGTAAGATACTAAAATTGTTGAGTGTGTTGAAGGCAGATGAAGTGGTTCGTAAAATACTGAAACTATCAACTGTGTGCTGCTAGACCATGATTTTCTGACTACACTGGGAACCCCAGTCCCAGCTTAATGATAGAGATGAGTTGTGGAAATGGAAGCCCTCAATGCAATGTCTTTTATGGTGTGAAAATTACTCCAGCAGCACCTAAAACTCTCGAGGCTGAGATCAATTCTGTAGTTTCTGCCCTTGAGTACGCGCGTGTTGTTGCTAGCTTCAATCTCTCATTTCTCTCACTTCTCAACAACTTCAGAAATCTCGTAACTGAATTAATCGGTATTGTTCTAATTCTAACTTCTGGTTCCTTCCAATTATAGTTTAATTTGAAAAGATCTTGATGTTCTAATATTTATTATCACCTGCTCAAATGCTTTCTTCCTCTGATAACTGCTCTTATTTTTTTTGTTCGAAGGAAGAATGCTATCTCATTTTATATCGTCAGAATTTCTGAGAACAAATTTAGAAAACAAGGTTACTTATTCTTTCCTAGTGCTGGGTTTGTAAGGGTGATTGAGATACATTCGTTTTGGTCTTGTTGGGAACTGGATTAAAATAATCCACTTGGGTGATTTTGTTGTAGTTGTTACGTTACGTTACATCCACAAAGCCATTGTTAAAACTTACGAAAGTGTCATAAAAGACCCTCAAGTTGTCGCATTGCACTTTAGAAATACTTTTGGGGCTCTATCTCAAATTTGCAAAAAAATGGGTGTGAATGCAAAGGCTAAAACAAAGTAGGGGTGAAGGTTAAAATGACCCGTGATTTTAAGTTAGGCCACCGTATGAGAGTGATTGTGTGAATAAACATTAGCTGATGCTGATAAACGTATGTAATAATCAGAAAGCTCATCCTAATAATATCCATTTAC
The DNA here is from genome assembly GCA_949130495.1 of Sambucus nigra. NCBI lineage: Eukaryota > Viridiplantae > Streptophyta > Magnoliopsida > Dipsacales > Adoxaceae > Sambucus > Sambucus nigra. The sequence goes on from OX422212.1 coordinate 413,247,974, forward strand.
CCATGATGTTTTACTAATTATCACTATATTGTTGCCTCCTTTGCAATTATATTGTAACATTTATAAGTTACCTCAGTACTGATCTTGTAAGCGCTGCAGCTGATTCTTTGATCCTCTGTGAACATGGTTACATGGTCTTTATTAGGTATTTTTGCAATACTTTTTCTCGCCAACTTAATGAATTTATTTCACTGCCGCATTTCTTATGCGAGTTACAAAGTTGATAAAATATGCATATATGTATTTGTGTGCCATTTTGTGTGGAATTATAAGACGTGCGACACATGATTTAAGCTTCAAAATTATAAGATTAATGGTTATGGAAGAGTATGCAAAATGTCATCTTCTAACATTGTTCGTACTGTTTCCAGGTTCCTAGTATGTGTCTTTGGCGCGCACATGATCAAAGACTCTTTGTGGCCTAAAACTTCAACGCCAGTGAGTATTTATTTTATATACTCCACTAAAGAAAATATGCAAGTAATTTATGTTATACCAGTTTAACCAATTAGTGTGTATATTTTATCTCTACAGTTGCTAATAGGAACACTGACTCCTTTATATAGTAGCTCTTTAGAATGCTGTTGTTATTCACGCAAAATTACCCAAATAATGAAAGCGTTTTTCTTTTAAAGAAAATCCATGTAATTTTGCATATTCTTTTTGTTACTGACAGTTACTGTTGTCAATGTCTCACTGGTGGAGCACCCTTTTTGTACATTGCTGCTGATCAAGGTAACCCTGAAATTATCAACGGCTTGTTAAAAGCTGGAGCTGATGCCAATGCCACAAATGAGGTTTATGATAAGTAAGTTATGTTTCTTTCATTAATTTAATCTTTTATCCCTAAATTGGATTTTAATCTCTAGGATAAGTACAAAGAAATCGGAAATCTCGAAATGAACATTTGAATGGATGGATGTATTTATTCATACATTACCTCTTAAGCATTTAGAATTTAAAATCCTTAAAAATTTCCGAATTTTTTTGTTTCAAATCTCAATTTGTAAATATTCCATGCACTAAGTCGAAACTGATCTAAAACAGAAATTAAATGAAAATTTACGACTTATACGAATAAATGTGGATATTTTAACCCGACGAGATTTTTGTGTTAATCCTCATTTTAGGTGATTTACATCAATCCGAGTTAAAACTAACTCAACTTTCTTTCAGTGGTAAATTCGTCATAGATCTCAAATTCATTGTTTTGATCGGTTACGGAAAACGAATGGGGATTTTGTTTTGAAAATGCGCCTCAAAATGTCTTAAAAATAAAAATTAATCTTGAGACGTATATGGTAATTAGATTAGTGATTCAGACACATAAAGTTAGGCCATCGTTTGTTAACCAAAATTATTAGCCATAAAAATTTTAAAAAATGTTTAACTTTTGAAAGCCAAATTAAGCCAAAAATTTATATCCCTTTTGTTTGCTAACCCAAAAATCCCAAAATTGTCCGGAGTTGTGAAAATAAAAAAATTTAGAATTTTAAGTCCATGTAGTACAGGAAAAGGGCAGAAAACATAAAAATGATCAAAAAATGATTAGGGGTCCGTTTGGTTCGTGGTAAAATATTCTTCACTGTGTTAAAAGTAAAAGGTGAATTATTAATTTGGTGATTTTGTTTTCATCTTCTCCATTTGGATTGTCGAGTTTTTACAAGTTGAAAATTTTAACTTTTTCACCATTTGTTGTTTGGATGGTCAAGAGCAATATGATGAAAAAATAAAATAACCGCATTGTCCTCATACTTCAAATGCATACAAAATAGTTGTATTTAACTATTTGATTTTCATCACACAAGCGTCACGATCATAAAAAATAAATTAATCTCTCTTTACATCATAAACTCAAATTTGACACATACCACCCACACTCGCACACATTTATCATGTTTGAACATTACATTTCTATAAATTTGTAACAAGATAAAATCAAATTGAACACATTTATTAGTCCCTAATCAAACATAATATTGTCCAAATATAATGAAAAATGAGTAAAGTAATATTTAACTTTTTCACATTATTTTTAACTATTATTTCCTCTACGTTTTTATAACAATTTTAAAAATATTTTTTATTACGTTTTTATAATTGTCTTAAAAATTATTTTTAAAACAATTATCAAAACGTTTCTGTATTAAAAATAATGTTATATAATCGTTTTAAAAATAATTTAAAAAATAGTTATAAAAACGCTCTCGTATTAAAAATAACGTTTTTATATCAATTTTAAAAATAATTTGTTTACAACTGTTTTAAAAAGTTTTTGCTAAATAATGTTTTTATAACTTTTTTATTTTTAAAAATAATTTTTAAAACAGTTATAAAAACGTTATTAAAAAAAGGTTTATAAAACAGTTATAAAAAATTGTTTTTAAAACAGTTATAGAAACGTTATTTTTAAAATAGTTATAAAAACGTTATTTTTAAAACAAAAATGTTTTTATAACTTTTTTAAAACTTGATTTAAAAAATAATTTTTTAATAACTATTTCAAAAATAAATTTTAGACAAATAGCATTTTTATAATTACTTTTAAAAAAATAACGGTTTTTTAGAAATAATTTCTTAACAGTTATTTTCAAAAAAAAAAACATTTTTAAAATAGTTATAAAAAAAATATTAAAACAGTTATAAAAACGTTATTTTTTATACAAAAACTTTTTTATAATTTTTATATATATTTTTTAAAAGTTAACATTTTAATAACTGTTTTAAAAATAATTGTTGAACAAATAAAATTTTTATAACTCTTTTTTAAAAAAATAATGGTTTTTTTGAAATAATTTTTCAACAGTTAGTTTCAATTTTAAAACAATTATAAAAACGCTATATTTTATTGAAAAATCTTTCTATAACTTTTTAATTTACAAAAAAAAAACGTTTAAATAACTATTTTAAGAATAATTTTTTAATGAATAACATTTTTCTAATTTTTTTTTTAAAGTTATGTTTTTATAGAAATAATTTTTTAACAGTTTTTTTCCAATAAAAAAAATTTAAAAACAATTATAAAAAATATTAAAACAATTATAAAAACATTATTTTTAATACAAAACAATTTTATAACTTTTTTAACGTGTTATTGAAAAAATAACATTTTAGTAACTGGTTTAAAAATAATCTTTAATCAAATAGCATTTTTATAAATGTTTTTTAAAAAAATAAATTTTTATAAATAACTTTTCAACATTTATTTTCAATAAAAAGCATTTTTAAAAATAGTTATAAAAAAATTATTTTTAAAACTGTTATAAAAGCGTTATTTTTAATGCAAAAATGCTCTTATAACTTTTTTTTCCAAAGAATAACGTTTTGATAGTTGTTTGAAAATAATTTTAAACAAATAACATTTTTATGACTGCTTTTTAAAAAAAAGTTTTTTAGAAATAATTTTTTAACAGTTATTTTCAATAAAAAACAAATTTTAAACAGTTATAATTTATTATTTTTAAAAGAGTTATGAAAACGTTATTTTTAACAGTGAAAATAATAAAGGTTTGCTTGATAATAAGATAAATTTTATTGTTTTCACCTGTTGAGTTATTCACTTTACCCATAGTTTAAAATGGTGAAAATTTCATCCCACTTTTCACCATACTCATTTTATTTCACTATGTTAAATGTCCAACCAAACACAAAATTTACCTAGGATTAGTTTTTAACACGGTGAAAAATATTTCATCACGAACCAAATAGATCTTAAAAGCTCAAAAAAGTACCAACGGACCTTCACAATAAATTTTTACAACTTCAAAATTTTCCATAATTTTTCAAAACAGCCTTTACTCGGAAAAAGTCCTATCCGAATCCGAATAACGAAATCGATCATCGCGTGTAGAGCTAAATTAAATAAAAAAAATATAATAATGAGACAAATTGATGCGAATAAAGAATGATATTATCCCATTTTCCAACGATCGTAATTCGTTTATGAGATATTTTCACCATAAAAAATTGCGTCGTTCAATTAGTGTGCGTGAACTCATGTCCAATACAAATACTCTTAATTTCACGCACACTGAGATAACATAAAGCCACTATCCGATGGATGCATTTGTGAGGGCATCTCGTGATAAACTAAAATCAAAGCAAATTTTCGAAAAGTAACGTGATGATCAATTGGTGGATGTTAATGGTTGATTTTTTGGCTTCACACACCATATGAATTGAGATTTATCAAGCATAAGTTTTTGATTATTTTTGTGGAATTTAAATTGTACAGTCTTTAATTACTTTGATTTTTGTCATGTTGTACAAATTGAATTTTGTGGGTAAATTCACTGCAATCCTTCACAAGACACCACTCGTCCTACTATAGAGTAACTTGGGAGTTTAATTAATAGCTTGTTGCATACGCTCAACGCAATTGCATGTTTGCGAAACAATTATCTATCCATTAGTTAATTAGTGTTGTTTTTTATTCTCTTACATTGCTCGGGACTAGCAACATTCTAAGTTAGGCAAGTTTGATATGGCTAAAATATTTTATATTTATCCCTCAATTTTTGGCGTTTTTATAGTCCCACACATCGTAATTATTCTGAACATAGCTCATATTTATTGAAACTAACCTTTTTTGGTAAGTGATTCGTATTTTGTGTATCTCTTATATGTTTTACAGGTAATTCGTGCAAGTGGATGGAAGAGAATAGCGCAGAACGATAAAAACAATGCAAGAAAGAATAGTCAAGGGCAATTCAATAATTTTCCGGCCAAAATTCGGAGAATGAGCCAATATGAAAGTCGTAGAGCTTGAGTTCACGAGAACATAGGAAGAAACGACACCTCATTCAGAGTTACGATGAAGAAACAACACTTTGAAGGTGGAGAAAAGTTCAGGGATAAAAACTACAAATAGTGAAATATACACGTAATTGCAAGCGCACAAAACAATACAAAAACCAAATCGGTTCGATTTTGGAGAGAATCGGTTCGCTTATTTATTGGGTTTGGTCCGAACTGGTTCGGTTTGGTCAAGAGGCTCGATTTTCTACGTTTTTTTTCAATCTTTCACTATTTTGTAGCCAAAGTTGTTATGGCTTATACGTAGCCTCTCGGTCATTTTTAGGTCCTTATATAGTGCATTTAGGAGTTTAAAAACATATACTTTATACTTTGTAAAGCTTGGAACTTATCTACATTTAATTGGATAATTGATCATTTGCAAAGTGATAAAGAAGCGTTTGTTCTTATTCTAGAATTTCTACTTGGTGTGAAGTTCTTATTTCCTGCACTTTAAATTCTCATCAATTTGGTATTTGATTTCAACTCTTTTCTTTTATATATTTTGACATGAATGCTTGCATGATTAATATCATTTGTGTAGAAATAGTTGTCATATCTAGCTAAATCTTTTCATTAGTTGGGGAACATGAACCCAACCTACGATTTTCAACTTTAAATGTAAAATTTGTCACAATTAAATAATTAATTTCTCGAGGTTGATATATTGATCGGGACTAATAGTGTAGATCTCTTAACTCAGTTTGTTGAAAGCAACCCGAGTATTTGAGAATGCATTATATGTGTCGGTGAATATATCAATCTTGAATATTAATTTGTTGAGTAATTATCTCGCAGGTTAATGCTTAAACATATTTGGTGCTTTGAATTGATTTGTCACTTTTATTTTAATTAATTAATTAATTATTTTATAGAATTTCATATTTATCGTAGAAACCCTTGGTGTTAGGGGATTGGATCCCAACCTCCTTTTACAACTTATTTCAGAACTGAAAATTTTCTTCAATTTAATTAGTTTAAATTTTCAATATCATAACTTAATTTGTCTAGATAATTAGAAATCACTTCATGTAAGAATCATCACATTTTCTTTCATTTTATGATCAAGGACTAGATTTAAGAAACCAACCATACTCTCGTCGTTAGCTATCTATTCCCTGAGGATTTGACCCGTCTTACCAGGTTTATTACTTGAGAGACCGACTTGCACTTGAGCCATGAGTTCACGCATGGCACACACTTTTCGTTGCTCACCATGTGCATAGGATCCTCAACCCCATGAAATAAGGATGGTTACCAGCACGATTGAGAGCCTAAATGAAGATTGAGCACCAAGAGTAACAAAGGCCTCAGAAGATGTATGTCTGTAGTCGCCCGGAGGGCCCCCTTTTTAATTTCTCTAAGAAATAACAATTTCCTTTTTATAAAAAAGATGCGGAAGCGTAAGATGGTTCACAAAACAAACAAACACCAAATTTTAATTTCTATTTCAAATTAAAATTAAACCGAGTGAAAATAATTAACACACACACTTATGTTAATTTCACTTAAACACAAATAATTAATCCAAGTCCTAGAATTTGCCTAAGTCATATTTATTAACATTTTCAAATTAGGCCAAACCAGTTTTAACAATAGACTTGAATTAAATAAACAATTACTCAAATTTAATTAGCACCCAATTAAATTAAGTGTGACAATTAAAACCATTTTTTATCTTGAATTATCCTAAGCATGAGTTATAAGTCATTATGCAAGATAAAAATAAATCAATCACACTACGCCGCGATGTACGATGAAAAACCCAAGAGGGGAAACAACCTCGGACGACCCTAGCCTCAAATCCACTAAGTACGGAATTACATTTACAAGACAAATGACTTACTTCCTCAACTCGAACCCTCTCAAGCCTTGATGCGTCTTCTTGTAACTACTTCTTCCTAGCGAATAACCACGGAGCTCCACCGCGATCTTGGACTCACCAATCGGACAATAGGTACACCGTCAACCACACGTGGTGTCTTTTACCATATGAGAATGCCGCAGCAAAATGAACTCTTCTTCTTTGAGGGATATAGAAGAAAACCCAAACTTCTCTATAAACAAATGTAGAGATAAACCAGTGCCAAAATGATCCAAGAAAAGTATATGTATATATGAACTTGGAAGAAACAAATATGGGTGTAACAAGAGTTGTAAATGATTTTCTCTTTGAAAATTAACACTCAAAACATGATCTTTTTTTTAAACAATTTTTCTCTCAAAACACTCTCTAGGAGTTAAAAGAATATGAAAAAGATAAGTTATAAACTTTGGTTCCCGCACTATAATAATCTGTCAAAAGTTAGTGGGGTAAGGAAGTGGGAAACATGGGTAAAAACTGCTAAAAACTTCCAAAAACTGTTCCTGCCTGACGTCTCATTCGAACGACATTTCGTTCGAACGAAATCTCGTTCGAACGAGACTTATAACGAAGTTCCAGATTGAACTCATTAGAAATCTCGTTGGATATCTCGTTCGAACGACATTTCAAAGGCCTATTCTGGGAACTCGTTGGCAAACTCGTTCGAACGACATGGTTCGAACGAAAAAACTCGTTCAAACGACATATCGAACGAACTTCCAGAAAGTTCATAAATTTTGATTTTAGCCCATAAACTTTATATACTTTTATTTTAAAGTTTGATAAAATCTTTTTGAAGTTAAAACAACAGTTTTAAGTAACCTAACACCCAAATAAAACTTGTTCCAAGCTCCTATATATATAAATGTATTCATACCTTGGGAGCATGGAACTACTATTGATAACGTACAAACGAGGCACATAAACCACGACTTTTGATAAAGCTTTTATACTCTTTGCCGCTACGTCTTCAACTATACACATCATAGGATCGAGAGATGATCAATATACTCTATCCTATGACTCAAACGTTTTTGTCCGGAATTAAGCCAAAACAATAAAGGATTCAATTGGAAATTTGCGTCCTTACAATGTCCTCCCCTAAGAACCATTGTAAATCATGTACTTTGTTGTATTAATGGGAAAAAAGACTTTTGTTGTTACTTATGATGTATCCCTGTGAAAAACATGTAATACCCCGTATTTTTGACTATATTTATTTTGGGATTAATTAATTTAAATTGCGTATTAATTGGAAATTAATCTGGGTTAATAATACTAATGTGATGCGAATTGGTATTTGATTATGTGCATATATGATTATATATGAACTTGGTATTATAAAATTTGTCGTGGGATTTATATACGGCATTTTAGAAATTTTGTTGAGATGCGTGGGACCACCGCGTCACGGTATATTATTTTGTTAATAAAAGTGAATTTAAAATCTATAATCCGTATGGTCGTTTTGAGTGCGCCAATGCGTCCGGAAGGGTCGAGATAGTCAGAAAACACTAGCCGGGGGTATAGTTTGGGTCCCGGGGTATTTTTAGGCCATACCGGCAACTTAAAGGGTATTTTAGTAATTTGGTATTTTTGGGTAATTAAAAGTGACGAAAATTTGGTTAATTAAATCTGATGAGGATAAGACCCACTAAGCCCATAACCAACCTTTATTAACCAATAAGCTACGTAGGTTACCATTGAGTCTTCCAACTCTCCCAAAGGAAACCCTAGCCACCATAGCCACCATTGGAGAAGGAGCTTGGAGAAGGAGAGAGAGAGGAAAATTCTGCAGAGATTCTTCACCAAATCAACACCAAATCCGAAATCAAACCAAGGCAAGTGACTTTATTCCATTTAATTTCAGAAAATGTTTCCTACATGTTAGAAATTCGGATTTATGGTGTGTTATTGATAAAAATATGAAAACCCATGTAGTTTAGATCATAGAACTTGAGAAGACTGAGAAGGATTGCATGTAGTATGATAGGTAGATGTTTTATTGATGATATACATGATGGAACAGAAATTAAAACGGATTTTGTTGGGTTAAATTCATGATTCAAACTGTTAGGGTTCATGTTCTTGAGAAAAAAAATCTGGAAACTAGGTTTTTGATGAACTTTGATCCATAGATGACCTTTAGTTGTTGAAATATTGATTTATGGATGTTAGTAACATTGTAGGATGGTTATATGACATTACCATAACGTTATATTTGAGAATCATACGTTAGAAATAATATTTGGGATGTTTTCAATTATGCAAAACGAAGCAGTCCGTAGCCATACCTGTTCGATCGATCGATCGACATTCATCAGTCGATCGATCGACTAGATCGATCGATCGATATTCATAGGTCGATCGATCGACCTTCCCAGAATGAGTGAAATTTTCCTTAATATGATTTTAACGATGGAAACCCTCGGAGAATATGTTTGGAGACTTTGTGAATACCCTTAGCTTTAAGGAAGACCAGTAGGCATGATTATGAAGTGGGACTTTAATCAGAATGTAATTTGAGGAATTATTCTAAATAAATGAAATTCGTTATGTGAGTTGATATTTGGGTTAATAGTACAAATTTGAATAAGTTGATGAAATAAGGTTTGGGGCAGAAGTAAAGACCTTAGGCATAAAGATATCATATGTGAGAATTATGGAAACTTAGTAGTCTATTCGAGATAGGTTTTAAGTTTAAGGAATTACGACGTGAGACGTGTCGACTATTTTAAATTATATATTATCGGATTACTTGAAATATATAAGTTTGGGAAAATGGTATAATGATTGTAGAAAATACCTTATTAAAATGGTGATATCTAAGATGTGTGAATGCTTAGTATATAGTTTATGTGTATGACATACCTACCATACTTGCTATCACGGGAGGTTACGTTCGCTTAGGACCCTCTAATCCTTGTGTGCCTACGGGGGGGATATAGACTGATACCTTGATGAACATAGGTCATTGAAAGACTTATTGTGATATTAATAAGTCCGCTGACCATGGGAGCGTAGGTATGTGCGTGACCCATGTGATGGTGACTGTGTTCGCCTCCACTATTTGTGATTTGTGTTATCTGAACTATTCCTGAGAGATTCGGAATATGTGATCCTTATGTATGTGATGTACCGGGATGGATAGCAGAGTATGTGTGCACCATAGCTTAGATTGCGGGGTGCTTGTATCGTATATTTATGATGTGAATAATATACATTAAATTAACGGAAATCCTCATGTTAATGTTGTGAAAATATTACGGTATTGTTTCGAGATATATAATGAGTTAACTGATAGTTATATCAATGGCATATTTAGTAACTGAGTTTAAGTTAAACCTCTATTTAATTACAAGCGTTGTTATGTTAAATGGAACCTAGTAATATGGGTAGAACCTTTGGCAGTCTAGCTAGTTATGTTGTCAGTTAGCTAGTAGGATGGGTCGATATAGATGGGTACTTACGTTAGGAGTGCACAGTTAGTCGAGAGGTGAGAATTTAATGTGAGTGCACGTCCTAACATGTACTTTGCATTTAATGTTTTAAATGTTTTTAAAGCACTTGCAGGTTTTTAAAATATAACACATTCGGGCTCTGACCCGTTTGCTTTTCAAATCTCTTTTTCTTGTAAAACCTTTTTAGGTGCCCAGCCACAAGGACACCAAGCATAGGATTCTCATTCAGGTGACGAGCTGTAGCTGTTTGTGGAAGCTACAGGGACTTGCTTTTAGACGCCTCTCTCATTTGGATTCCAGTCTCAGCATCTATCAGTTGTAGGGCATGTTGCCCAATTCTATTAGACATTTTTACATTTCAGTTTTCAGACTCTAGCATGTGTTGCTCAGTATTCAGTTTTAGTTATTTACTTCAGTTTACTTATCAGTTGTGGGATTTGTATTGAGGAGTTTTTCCTCCAGACTTTATTTACTCTATTGTGATGGTTATTCGTTTTACTTCAGTACGGTGAATGGTGAATGGTGTTATTTAGTTATTCATTACTCTTGTTGCATGTTAATCAGATTTAATAAAATTTGGCACTTACTTTTTAAATACTAGGTGGTTATAAATAATAAAACGTTTTCGACAGTGATGCTATTAATTGAGCCAACTTGGCATTTTGAATTAATTTTATAAAGGAGTAGCTACCCGGTGTTTAATTAGTCGGGGTGTCACAGGTGGTATCAGAGCATCAGGTTCTAGTGTCCTTTAGGATCTGTACGGTTATTATGTTTCCGCTACGTTTTCTTTGATATAGAGCCCTATATTTTAGGACTGTTGTACTCTTATTGTGTATGCTTCGTTCTTCAGCTATTTTAAGTTTATAAACCGTGAACTTATAAACTTTGTTCTTATTTCAGATGCCTCCACGACGTGCACGACGAGTTCCCAGGAATGCTACGCCCGAACCCCAGCCCGCTCCAGTTCAGGGCATGTTGAACGCCGCTGAGGTTGCTGCTATAGTAGCCCAAGCGGTAAATGCCGCGATTGCCGTGATTCAGCAGGCACCACCTCAGGCGCCGGTTGCCGCGCCAGTCCAGGTTAATGCATTCCCGTCTGCTTGGGAACGTGTACGCGACGCTTTTCAGAAAGCGCATCCGCCAGAGTTTGCAGGAAGCTCAGATGTGGTAGTCTCGAGCCAATGGAGGAAGGACATACAGAGGCATTTGAGGATGCATGAGTGCACAGATGTTCAGAAGCAGGTGCTAGCTACTTTCAAGCTAGTTGGATCTGCGCTGCAGTGGTGGGAGTCCATTACCACCGCGGAGGAGAGGAATACCCTCACCATTCAGGAGTTCTGGGTGCGGTTTGACCGCAAGTACTTTCCATCCGCAGTTCATACAGAGATGAGGAGGAAGCTGATGAGTTTGAAGCAGGAGGGCAAGACAGTGGCCGAGTATGAGGCCGAGTTCACTAACCTGTTGAATATCGTTCCAGACGAGATTCCAACAGAGAAGAAGAAGATAGAGAAGTTCACTGATGGGTTGAATTGGAGGATCCGTCAGCATCTGCTAGGGAACCTATCGTTGGCCACGTATTATGATGTGGTTAACGCTGCACTATTGCAGTGCCAGGACCACCGTTTTCATATGGCCGAGGGCAAGCGGTCGGGGGAGTCTAGCCATCAGGGCAGGACTGGAGGACATGGTGCCAGCGGGGCACAGACCGGTCAGGGGCAGAGACAGACTGAGCAGGGTACCCAACAGGGGGACAATAAGAGGTTCCGGTCAGGGAACTACAGGCAGGGACAGGGAGGTTTCCGTCAGGGCCATCAGGGTCCAAACGGTCAGCAGGGCCAACAGGGGCAAAATGGGCAGCAGTTTCACCAGGGCCAGCAGGGCCAAGGGAGGAACGGTAACGGCCACCAGGGCCGGGGACAGCAGGGGCAGAGGGGAGGGAACTTCCCAGGGAAGTGCTTTACTTGTGGCAAGACTGGCCATAAGAAGCAGGATTGTCCTGATAGGGGCAGGGCCCCACAGCAGCAGCAGCAGGGTGCTCGCCAGGAGCCGCAGAGGCCTATATTTCCTGCCGCTCTTCCCGCACCGCTACAGATCATTCCAGCACCTCAGCAGGGGCAACTACAGTATGGACGGGTCTACAACGTTCACCAGGCTGCAGTTCCACAGGCACCACCCGCGATCGAGGGTACGTTTCCTATCCATGGCACTATGGGTCGGGTGTTATTTGATACGGGTGCTACACATTGCTTTATTGCTACACACTTCGCGAAAGCTTTAGGATTGTTAGCTACGGCAGAGAGCACAGTGACGTGTGTTGACTCACCATTAGGGAGTGGGTCACTTATTTTCTTTATATGCCGGGGAGTGGGGGTAGAGGTTGGTGGTTTGGTATTACCTGCAGATATGTTTCTGTTAGACATGCATGTTCACGATGTGATCATCGGTATGGATTGGCTCGTAGCATATAGGGCCATGATTGATTGCTTCAGCGGGAGCATTGTTTTTGCCATTCCGGGGCAAGAGATGTTTATAGTGGCGATGCCTCGCCCAGAGGGAGGGTCGACCGCTCATCTGTATTACATAGAGGAGGATACCTCTAAGGAGGTTGTTATTCCTTTAGATTCGATCCCGGTTGTCAGGGAGTATTCGGATGTGTTTCAGGAGATACCAGGCTTACCACCCAGTCGAGAGATAGATTTCGTTATTGATTTGCTACCGGGTACGAGACCTATAGCACGTGCACCGTACCGTATGGCTCCGGCTGAGATGCGAGAGCTACGGGATCAGATTGAGCAGTTGTTGGGTCAGGGGTTTATTCGGAGGAGTACTTCACCGTGGGGTGCCCCTGTGTTGTTCGTGAAGAAGAGGGATGGTTCACTGAGGTTGTGTGTGGACTACCGAGAGTTGAATAAGGTCACGATACGGAATAAGTATCCGTTGCCTCGAATCGATGACTTATTCGACCAGTTGAGAGGAGCTTCTTTCTTCTCGAAGATTGATTTGAGATCGGGATACCATCAGTTGCGTATCAGGGAGGAGGATGTCTCGAAGACTGCGTTCTTGTCGAGATATGGTTCTTACGAGTTTCGGGTTATGCCTTTCGGCTTGACCAACGCTCCAGCAGTGTTTATGGACTTGATGAACAGGGTGTTCAGAGATTTTCTCGATCAGTTTGTCATTGTCTTCATTGATGACATTCTGGTCTACTCTCAGACAGAGGAGGAGCACGCCGGGCATTTGAGGCAGGTTTTGCAGACACTTCGTCAGAACGAGCTGTATGCAAAATATGAAAAGTGCGGGTTTTGGCTGAAGGAGGTCCAGTTCTTGGGTCACATTATTTCCGACCAGGGAATATCTGTCGATCCGGGGAAGGTGTCAGCGGTGAGGGAGTGGGGACAGCCCACGACACCAACAGAGATTCGTAGTTTCTTGGGCTTAGCAGGATACTACAGGAGATTTATTCGGGGTTTCTCGGAGATAGCAGGTCCTTTCACACATCTTACTCGTAAGGGTGTGCCATATATCTGGAGTGATGCCTGTCAGTTGGCATTCGACGAGTTGAAGGACAAATTGACCTCAGCACCTGTGTTAGCATTGCCGAGACCGGGAGTTGAGTATTTGGTTTACACCGATGCGTATTTGCAAGGGCTTGGAGGTGTTTTGCAGCAGGAGAGACAGGCCATAGCTTATGCTTCCCGTAAGCTTAAGCCTCATGAGAAGAATTACCCCACACATGATTTGGAGTTGGCGGCAGTGGTATTTGCCTTACGGATTTGGAGGCACTATCGTTTGGGGGAGAAGTTTCAGCTGTTCACGGACCACAAGTCCCTACAGTATCTGTTCACGCAGAAGGAGTTGAACATGCGGCAGCGTAGGTGGCTTGAGTTTGTGAAGGACTACCAGTTCGACATCCAGTACCACCCGGGTAAGGCTAACGTGGTAGCAGATGCGTTGAGCCGCAGGCCAGCAGATGAGGTGGCAGAGGTGTGGAAAGCTAAGTGGAAGGAATTGGGACACCAGGATGCAGTGGCCCGATCTTTCATGTCTGTGATGATCGTTACACCGCAGATTGTTACGAAGGTAGTACGGGCACAGGCCGATGACTCGTTCTGTCAGGAGCAGATAGTCCGATTACTTGCAGAGGGAGCCGAGTCCTATACCGTTAGCTCAGACGGGGGATTGCGCTTCAATGGGAGATTGGTAGTTCCGGAAGGGGTAGAATTGCGGCACGATGTTATGGTTGAGTCGCATGGCTCACGGTTCGCGGTACATCCCGGAGGGGACAAAATGTACCAAGACATGAGACGGCAATATTGGTGGAGCGGTATGAAGAAAGATATCGCTGAGTTTGTCTCAAAATGCGCCACTTGTCAGCTTGTAAAAGTGGATCATCAGAGACCAGCAGGATTGCTACAGCCGTTGGAGGTCTCGGTGTGGATGTGGGAGAGCATATCCATGGATTTTGTTACGGGGTTGCCTACGTCGCAGAGGGGTCACGACTCCGTTTGGGTAATTGTGGACAGGTTGTCCAAGGTCGCTCACTTCTTACCCGTAAGGACTGACTACACTACGGGACAGTATGCCCAGCTTTTCATTTCAGAGATTGTGAGACTTCACGGTGTGCCCCTAAATATCGTGTCTGACAGAGACAAGATATTTGTTTCGAGGTTTTGGGAAAGTTTCCAGGAGGCCATGGGCACGGAATTGCGGTTGAGTACGGCTTATCACCCGCAGACCGATGGGCAGACAGAGCGCACCAACCAGATGTTGGAGGACATGCTACGCATGTGCATTATTGACTTCGGGGGTGGATGGGAGCAGTACCTTCCACTGGTGGAGTTTGCTTACAACAACTCCTATCAGTTCACGATTGGCATGGCTCCGTTTGAGGCATTGTACGGTAGGCCTTGTCGTTCCCCAGCATGTTGGTTGGAGGTGGGGGACAACAAACTACTTGGGCCAGAAGTGATCCAGGATACTTCGGCAAGGATTGAGTTGATTCGGAGTCGCATTCGGGTAGCTCAAGACAGGCAGAAGAGTTATGCTGATGCGAAGAGATTTTTCAGGGAGTTCCAAGTGGGGGACCAGGTTTTACTCAGGGTATCTCCTATGAAGGGGATTATGCGTTTCGGGAAGAAGGGGAAGTTGGCACCGAGGTATGTGGGGCCGTTTCCTATTATTGAGCGGATCGGACCGGTTGCGTATAGACTCGGGTTACCGGAGCATTTGCATCGGATTCACGACGTGTTCCATATTTCCTCGCTGAGGAAATACCTTAGGGACAATTTGGCTCATTCTCACATTGCTGTGGAGGACATCAATCTCCAGCCGGATAGCTCTTACGAGGAGGGGTCAATTGCTATTTTGGACCGAAGCGAGAGGAAACTGCGGTCAAAGATAGTCCCGTTAGTACGTGTTCAGTGGCGACATCACAATGTCGAGGAGTCCACATGGGAGCGCGAGGATGAGATGCGCGAGCGTTATCCAGAACTGTTTTTAGCAGGTACTTTCTAATTTCGAATTTCGGGGCGAAATTCAGTTATTAGGGGGGAAGTATGTAATACCCCGTATTTTTGACTATATTTATTTTGGGATTAATTAATTTAAATTGCGTATTAATTGGAAATTAATCCGGGTTAATAATACTAATGTGATGCGAATTGGTATTTGATTATGTGCATATATGATTATATATGAACTTGGTATTATAAAATTTGTCGTGGGATTTATATACGGCATTTTAGAAATTTTGTTGAGACGCGTGGGACCACCGCGTCACGGTATATTATTTTGTTAATAAAAGTGAATTTAAAATCTATAATCCGTATGGTCGTTTTGAGTGCGCCAACGCGTCCGGAAGGGTCGAGATAGTCAGAAAACACTAGCCGGGGGTATAGTTTGGGTCTCGGGGTATTTTTAGGCCATACCGGCAACTTAAAGGGTATTTTAGTAATTTGGTATTTTTGGGTAATTAAAAGTGACGAAAATTTGGTTAATTAAATCTGATGAGGATAAGACCCACTAAGCCCATAACCAACCTTTATTAACCAATAAGCTACGTAGGTTACCATTGAGTCTTCCAACTCTCCCAAAGGAAACCCTAGCCACCATAGCCACCATTGGAGAAGGAGCTTGGAGAAGGAGAGAGAGAGGAAAATTCTGCAGAGATTCTTCACCAAATCAACACCAAATCCGAAATCAAACCAAGGCAAGTGACTTTATTCCATTTAATTTCAGAAAATGTTTCCTCCATGTTAGAAATTCGGATTTATGGTGTGTTATTGATAAAAATATGAAAACCCATGTAGTTTAGATCATAGAACTTGAGAAGACTGAGAAGGATTGCATGTAGTATGATAGGTAGATGTTTTATTGATGATATACATGATGGAACAGAAATTAAAACGGATTTTGTTGGGTTAAATTCATGATTCAAACTGTTAGGGTTCATGTTCTTGAGAAAAAAAATCTGGAAACTAGGTTTTTGATGAACTTTGATCCATAGATGACCTTTAGTTGTTGAAATATTGATTTATGGACGTTAGTAACATTGTAGGATGGTTATATGACATTACCATAACGTTATATTTGAGAATCATACGTTAGAAATAATTTTTGGGATGTTTTCAATTCTGCAAAACGAAGCAGTCCGTGGCCATACCTGTTCGATCGATCGATCGACATTCATCAGTCGATCGATCGACTAGATCGATCGATCGATATTCATAGGTCGATCGATCGACCTTCCCAGAATGAGTGAAATTTTCCTTAATATGATTTTAACGATGGAAACCCTCGGAGAATATGTTTGGAGACTTTGTGAATACCCTTAGCTTTAAGGAAGACCAGTAGGCATGATTATGAAGTGGGACTTTAATCAGAATGTAATTTGAGGAATTATTCTAAATAAATGAAATTCGTTATGTGAGTTGATATTTGGGTTAATAGTACAAATTTGAATAAGTTGATGAAATAAGGTTTGGGGCAGAAGTAAAGACCTTAGGCATAAAGATATCATATGTGAGAATTATGGAAACTTAGTAGTCTATTCGAGATAGGTTTTAAGTTTAAGGAATTACGACGTGAGACGTGTCGACTATTTTAAATTATATATTATCGGATTACTTGAAATATATAAGTTTGGGAAAATGGTATAATGATTGTAGAAAATACCTTATTAAAATGGTGATATCTAAGATGTGTGAATGCTTAGTATATAGTTTATGTGTATGACATACCTACCATACTTGCTATCACGGGAGGTTACGTTCGCTTAGGACCCTCTAATCCTTGTGTGCCTACGGGGGGGATATAGACTGGTACCTTGATGAACATAGGTCATTGAAAGACTTATTGTGATATTAATAAGTCCGCTGACCATGGGAGCGTAGGTATGTGCGTGACCCATGTGATGGTGACTGTGTTCGCCTCCACTATTTGTGATTTGTGTTATCTGAACTATTCCTGAGAGATTCGGAATATGTGATCCTTATGTATGTGATGTACCGGGATGGATAGCAGAGTATGTGTGCACCATAGCTTAGATTGCGGGGTGCTTGTATCGTATATTTATGATGTGAATAATATACATTAAATTAACGGAAATCCTCATGTTAATGTTGTGAAAATATTACGGTATTGTTTCGAGATATATAATGAGTTAACTGATAGTTATATCAATGGCATATTTAGTAACTGAGTTTACGTTAAACCTCTATTTAATTACAAGCGTTGTTATGTTAAATGGAACCTAGTAATATGGGTAGAACCTTTGGCAGTCTAGCTAGTTATGTTGTCAGTTAGCTAGTAGGATGGGTCGATATAGATGGGTACTTACGTTAGGAGTGCACAGTTAGTCGAGAGGTGAGAATTTAATGTGAGTGCACGTCCTAACATGTACTTTGCATTTAATGTTTTAAATGTTTTTAAAGCACTTGCAGGTTTTTAAAATATAACACATTCGGGCTCTGACCCGTTTTCTTTTCAAATCTCTTTTTCTTGTAAAACCTTTTTAGGTGCCCAGCCACAAGGACACCAAGCATAGGATTCTCATTCAGGTGACGAGCTGTAGCTGTTTGTGGAAGCTACAGGGACTTGCTTTTAGACGCCTCTCTCATTTGGATTCCAGTCTCAGCATCTATCAGTTGTAGGGCATGTTGCCCAATTCTATTAGACATTTTTACATTTCAGTTTTCAGACTCTAGCATGTGTTGCTCAGTATTCAGTTTTAGTTATTTACTTCAGTTTACTTATCAGTTGTGGGATTTGTATTGAGGAGTTTTTCCTCCAGACTTTATTTACTCTATTGTGATGGTTATTCGTTTTACTTCAGTACGGTGAATGGTGAATGGTGAATGGTGTTATTTAGTTATTCATTACTCTTGTTGCATGTTAATCAGATTTAATAAAATTTGGCACTTACTTTTTAAATACTAGGTGGTTATAAATAATAAAACGTTTTCGACAGTGATGCTATTAACTGAGCCAACTTGGCATTTTGAATTAATTTTATAAAGGAGTAGCTACCCGGTGTTTAATTAGTCGGGGTGTCACACTAAGGTCATAGGTTCCACCATTAAAGTTATAAGGATTTTGCCCTTGGTTTAATAATGACAGTCAAAAGTCCTAGGGCCTAAAAAAGACTACAGCCCTTAGGTTTAAACAACTCAAAAAGCATAGGCAAAAGGTCTCTAAACCCATAAAAGACTAAAAATATTATGGAGATTTTCATCCATAATTCTAAAATTTAAGGCCTAAGGACCCGTGAACGGCCCATTTCCTTACAACAAAACCGTTCTTTTACCTTAAGTTACACTAAGGACATACGAACTTCAATTTTTTTCTAAGTCCAGAGGTCCCAAACCCTTATAAGGACTTCATATTACAAAAAATTCATGTCCGTAGGTCTCAGACCCTTACAAGGACTTCAAATTTTCAAATTTTTCGAATTCCATACCCTTGTAAGGACTTCAGATTACAAAAAGATTCAGTCCAGAGATCTCAGACCCTAACAAGAACTTTAATATATCAAATTTTTCTAAGTCCGGAGGTCCTAGACCCTTATACGGTCCTTAAATTACAAAAAGATCCAGTCCAGAGATCTCAGACCCTTACAATGACTTCAAAATTTCATTTTTTTTCTAAGTCCGGAGGTCCCAGACCCTTTAAGGGCTTCAGATTACAAAAAAAAAAAAAATCAGTTCGGAGGTCTCAGACCCCTAAAAGGAGTTTAAAATTTCAAATTATTCTAAGTCCGGAGGTCCCAGACCCTTATAAGTACTTCATATTACAATTTTTTTCACTCCGGAGGTCTTAGGGACCTTATAAGGATTCCAAAATTACAAAAGCTCTTAATTTCAGAGGTCTTATGACTCTTTGTGGGACTTCACACTGCACTCTTTCTAAATTCGGAGGTCCTAGGACCCTTATAAGGATTTCAGAAGTCAAAATCTCCTAAGTTCATAGGTCTTATGACCCTTTCTGAGACTTTAGGTTTCAGTTTTACTCGGTCTGAAAGTCTCAGGACCCTCATGTATTTTCATGTGTTCAAGTTCAAATTCTGAAGCCTAAGGTGTTAGAACCCATTACAGGTTTGACTTTTGCACATTTACGCCCAAAAATTTTGGGGATCGAAGTAATTGAAAAAAAATTGTGGGATTCCAATCTCACAAAATCATAGTAAGTGTTAAGGTTCTAAGGATCAACGCCCCACTACAAAACCACCGTCTTGACTTCCGCCAACTGCGCAAGTGTGAAGCAGAGGTCTGAGGGCCCTCGAATCTACTTTAGGAAAATTTCTTCCCCAATTATCTTGATTTACTAAGGAATCTTAGGGGGCTAGAGGTGTACTACATACACATCAGATCTCAGACGTCTCAAGCAATGCATAAAATTCCTTAGCAATGAAAAAAAGGTAAAGAAAGCACGAAGTGAAGATAAAAAAATAGAACATTTCCACTTAAAAAGACCTCTTCATTAAAGGTAAAAGGGGATTAAACAAAGTGACTCATAGCCAATCAATAAATTATATAAAAAATAGATTATATAAAAAGCCATTCAAGGCTTGATTACTTGGGGTTCACATAGGCTTCACTTTTTAGAGGCGAAGAGGGTAGAGGTCTCCTTTAAGAACATTGAGATAAGAAGGACCTTCACCACCTCTGCCTTCATCATCAGAACTCTCTTCCTTGGATTGAGGGGATCGAAGAAATAGACTAGAGATGTCCACCCCAAGAAACAACGCATGGACCTTGGCCTTGCTAGCTTCAAATCCAACACTGAAGTTCTGAAAGCAGTATCTTTTAAAAACCTCGAACTCTTAAAAGGAGTCCAATTAGATCTGAATTGCGATGTGAACCTTCCCTTGAAGTACTTTGTATCTATCTAGGACCTCAGTATAGTTCCTTTGAAGATCCTGACCTTAAGAGGTTAACTTTGTCTTCTCAGTTGATAAGTCTTTGACCATTTTCTTTAAAAGATCCACCTCATCTTCCAACCTAAGGAGTCTACCTTTAAAGCTTTGGAGCTTAGTCTTCTGGACTTTAAGGGCCTTTGTTGTCATCACAATCTCAACATGGTCAAGACATTAACTCCTTAACCCTGGCTAAAGACTATAAAAAGGCCAGATAGCTTAGGCAGGGATGGTCTGAACAAAAAAAAGTCCTATTTTAAAATTTTCAAATTTAATGTCAACAACTTTAAACAGATTCACCCAATCAAAAAACTTGTGCCTAATTTTAAACCAAGTTATAGTGATAAACCGATTTACCCAATTTTATCTTTTTTAACTAAAACATTCATCTAGGTGTTAGCAGATAAAATAGATAAAGCAATCGCATAACACGTCGATGTACAAGGAAAATACACAATGGAAAAAACCACGGATGGACTACCAAAAAAATCACTGTGATAAGGTTTTACAAAGACAGACAGTAGATTTACATAACAACTCGTTGCCCTCATAAGTCTTGGAACTCTTCTATCTTTGACCTCTCCTCCACAGTGGAATACATGAGTCTACCCACACAATCTGTCACACTTCATGAGTTCACATAAGCTTTACTATCCATCGATGAGGCTCAGCAACCGTCTACGGAGTTGGAACATGAAATCATGGTTTCTTCACCGCAACACAACAAACCAAGTACGGAGTCCACCGCATAAAACCTTTTCTCTATCCAAATGATGAGAAATAAACTTTCATTCCCAATAATAAAGATCTCAAAGCATAAGAACATTAAAACTTGTATCTTTAAATGATTTGGGGTGAAACTAGGGGTTTGGAACTTTGGTAAACTAATAGGAATTTTTTTTTGCCAAAACTTTTTGAAAAATCTGAGTCCATCACACCTTAAATAGTAAAACACGAATTTCAAGGCAGCGGGTTCGTTCGAACGAACTTCTTGTTTCGTTCAAATGAAAACCACTCTCATTCAAATGAACATGCATATTTGTTCCAACGATCTTTTCACAAGCTTCTAACGTGTACACCAGTGTTTAATAGAGAGTCCCCGTTTGAAGTTCATTAGATGTTCGTTATAATGAAGACTCCAGTTATAAGAGCAAGTTTTATAATTTCTTATGTTTTATTTTTATTTTTGGCGTATCCCATTACATAAACACTATCCCTACATGATTTCTCGGGACTCAAAGACAAAGTTGAAGACACGTGAAAGTTAGAAGAATCATTTTTCAACATCCTTCGAAGAAGTTATGATTTTGATTGGTAATATGGTTTATTTATTATTTATAGGGTTTAAGAATTTTTAAGAGGTTATTTTTTTTTTTCTAAAAAGGAGTTTAAATTTTTTTTAAATTACGCCACCTCATTTGAACGAGATTGGCAGTCATTTGAACAAATTCCTTTACACTTCTAAGGACACAATTTTGGCCATCCTCTGGAATCTCATTCGGAGCTGTCTAGGTTTTTTAAGTTGATTTTCATTCAAAACATTTAATAGAGTTTAATATATGGTTTTGCCCTTTTTAGGGATTTTTTCCCCATCTTTACTAATTATTTGCATGCTTGGTTGTTAATTGAAAATAAACTACATCTTATATGCACACCAATTTTAATCGAAGATAAAATTTTGTAAAAATAGGATTTGTGTGTGGCAAATTATTATACAAATCAATCCATTAAATCACTACCATTGTCAAATTGGTATCAGAGCCTGTTGCACTAATTTACTATGTGATCATTATTTAAAAAAAAATTGATATTAATTTTCTAAAAAATTATTGATCTTTAAAAAAATTTGATTTAATGGATAATCTGCATAGTAGAATACCCATTTTTTATGGTTCAAACTATGCCTATTAGATGTGAAACCCCGCCTAATTAAATACTGGGTGATCAGTCCTTTATTAAATTAAATCAGAATATCCAGTTGGTTCATTCTTAGCATCACCGTCGAAAAATAATTTCTTATTAATTCACCTAATAATTAATTAAGCTAATTGTAAAAACTTTTCAAATTTTAATTTAATTAAATTCATACCACCATGCTGAATAAAGTAAGTAACACCCTAACACAACTGAATTAAAATTCAACAAATATAAATGTAACTGGAATAAACTCTCCAGTTGAAATATCTCAATATCACCATAAAAAAAATGATTATAACAGTATCAATACAAAACCAGTACAATATCCGAAATGGAAATGGAAATGGAACTACTAGAATCTTGGGCAGCATGCCCTACATGATTCAAATACTATAAAGATGGGAATCAAGGAAATGAAAGCTTATAATCCAAGGCTTCATTTCCAGAAAGTCGTCAAAATATCCATCATCTAAGTTGGGCGTCTGTGATGCTGGGCACCTAGTAAGATAGATATAATAGAGAAGAGATTATGCAAGTAAATGGGTCAGAGTCCGATTGTAAAATATTTTTAAAAAATAGTAAGTACTTAACAAGTGAAATTAAGCAGGTATTGTGTACATGTTAGTTCTCGACTCTCACTTGAGAATCTCACCTCTCATCTAGTGTGCACGAATAACGTACCTTATCATCTCCCTAAATAAGGTTCTTAATTATCATCCCATATCTTCTCATTATCCCGTATTTCCTATGTAATACTTTTAATTAAACATGTTCATTTCTCTTTAAGATGAACTAGGCCATTAAGTATTAAGTATTCACTTACTTAACTAAATTCAGATTTTACTATTCCATTTTTATCTACTAATTCACACAATAGATCACATCATAGTATATATATTCATCACACTATCATATATACTAACACGGCACCTTTCAGACACAGCTGCGGTGCATGCATACTTTGCTATCATATCCAGTTACATCACTCGCTGTAAAAAGGACTATTGGCTCGACATCTCTCCCGAACCACAAATACCATAACACAAATATTTGGAGGCGAGCATACTCAATAGCCGAATGGGGCACGCACATACCTATGCTCCTATTCAACCGTCGAAACTATCATTCACACCGATAGAATGTGTCCAAGGTCCTATGCTCAACGTACAAATCTAAAATCCCTACAAGTGGGTTCATCAGGATAAGATCAACCATAACGCGAAACCTTCACCCCGATAGCAAGTAGTATAGGTATGTCATACAAATAAAAATATAGGTATTCACCCCACCTATATAATATCAATAAGGCATTCACACAACCCATATGATAATTCCATACATAGTATATTATTCTCTCTAATATGTTACACATTTATAGATTATGAATTTACTCATTAACATATATTTCCCGAGTTTTCCCATCACTTGAAAGTTAACCATTATTTCTCAAATAAATTTAATAGGTAATTGTTTACACCCTACTCGTTCATGTCATCCCAAATCTCGAATTTTCACAAATTCATATTATCCCATCTTATAGATTTATTCTTCGATAAACTCTAATTACTTTTAATCCATTATTCTACTCTCAAGGATTAATTCTCACATAATTTTTGGGTCTCAATTACCACCCTACTGACCTTCCCTAAATCCCATTATGCTATAATTAATTCACACTAAGCATCCTTAGAAGTGGACAATTTAATCAAGCCCTAAACAAAATAAACATATGAATTTCGGGATAGTCGATTGATCGACAGTCTTCGATCGATTGATCGAATAGGTATGAGCCTACTGTTTCTGCATATTTGGCCTACGGGTTTAACCAATTTTCATCCTCAAATCCTCTATTTTTAGATCCCAAACTTCTTATGATTCATTCCACATGATATAACAATACATATAAATGATTTTCAATCATTAAACAACCTAAAACATCAATAGGTTTGGATTAAACAGGATATTTCTCATAATTTCCAGAAAACCCAAATTTTATCATTTCTCCAAAAATAACATATCAAACTCAAATTTTCTTTATCAAATGATTCCAAATTCGTGGATTAAAATTTATAATCAAAAGGAGGTTTGTTCTACATATTTCTCATATCAAGGATTCCATTAAAATCATTATGGTTTATCTCTAAATCATGCAACTTCTCAGAATTCTACAACTATCCTAACATGGGCATTATACATACTAATTTTGCAAAGATTAAGTCACTTGACTTTAAATTTTAGGTCTGAGACTTTGGGGATGATAGTTTACTAGTGGTCCTCTCCCTTTTCCGGCCAACTTTCGGTGGCGGTGATGGTGTAGGATGAAATTTGACTCTTAGCTTCCTAGGGCGTTTCTTCCTTTTTTAGAAAAGCCTCTCCTCTCCTCACAGACTTGTCTTTTAATTTTTTGATGAATGAACCTCACTTAGATAAACTCTAAATTTAAATAATATAACTCCAAAATTCGTAGTACTGCTCACCTCCCACGAAATGACTAAAATACCCCTCTGGGGTGTCTATTTAGTTCCAAAGTGCCCCGAGACCCAAATCAAACACCTAAGTAGACTTTGTCGACTATTTAAACTCTTTCAGACACTTTGCCTCAATCAAAACTACCACTTGGATGACATAAAAATATTTTACTTTTAAGTCCTTCAAATTTAGTCCCGACGCGACTTACATGCGCGTCCCGACTTAATTCCCGTAATTGTTATATTCATCAATAAAGATAATTTTTATTAAATCATAATCGTATGTAAAGTCATAATGATATATTACTTTTAATCACTAAGTAATATTCACATAAATCACATATTCTCGAGTAATATTTAAATCTGGATTAATTTTAATTTAACTCACAATTACGCCTAATTAATCCTATTTTAAAAATCATTAAAATTATGGGGTATTGCATACTTCCCCCCATATAATGGAATTTCATCCTGAAATTCAAAAAAGGCATACTTGGTAAAAACAACTCCGGGTATCGGTCGCACATATCATCCTCTCACTCCCAAGTAGACTCATCCACATTATGTTGTGCCTACTGAACACGCACAAGCGGTACTACTTTCGATCTCAAACGTTTCTCATTGCGATCTAAGATCTCCACTAGCCGCTCCTCGTAAGAACTATCTAGATGCAAAACAACTTCCTCCAATGAAATATGAGTGTGAGCCAACTCATCTCGTAGATATCGCCTCTGCGAAGAAACAACACATTATGTATACGATGCAAGTGCTCCGACAGCCCAAGTCTCTACGCTACTAGTCCAACCCTCTCAATAATAGGAAATGGACATACATATCTTGAAGATAATTTCCATTTCTTACCGAATCTCATGATTCCCTTCATAGGAGATACCTGTAACAACACATGGTCTCCCACATTAAACTCTCTGAAGAATTGCTTAGTCAAACGATCCACAATCACCCATATGGAATCGTGACCCCTATGAGTAATAGGCAACCTAGTGATAAAATTTATGGAAATGCACTCCCATTTTCACATTGGAATCTCTGGCGTTTGAACCTACTCGATTGGATTATGGTGATCCACCTTCACTAATTGACAGGTAGCACACTTAGAGATGAACTCAGAAATGTCTCTCTTCATCCCACTCAACCAATACTGTCGCCGCATATCTTGGTACCTTTTATCCCCACCGGGATGTACCGCAAATCAGGATCCATACGACTCTGACATCACTCCGTGCCGCAATTCATCCCCCTCTGGAACAATCAATTTATCGTTAAAACGCAAGCCTCCCTCTGAACTTACTGAGTAAGACTCTGATCCCCCGTCCAAATGTTATCGAATTTTCTCTTGACAGAACGGATCCGCTGCCTGAGCCTGTACTACCTGCATCATAATCTTAGGAGTAACGGTCATAACTGACATAAATGACCTAGCAACGGCATCCCGATGGCCCACTCCCTTCCATTTAGCCTTCCATAATTTGATTAGTTCACCCTCAGGCCTATGACTCAATGCGTATGCTACCACATTAGCCTTCCCTGGGTTATAATGTATCTCAAAATTATAATCCTTCACGAATTCAAGCCACCTGTGCTATCGCATATTCAACTCTCTCTGAGTGAACAAATACTGTAATGACTTGTGATATGTGAATAGGCAAAACTTTTCACCCAACAAATAATGTCTCCATATGCAAAGGGAAAATACGACTGCTGCTAGCTCCAAGTTATGGGTAGGGTAGTTCTTCTCATGAGTATTAAGATTCCTAGAGGGATAAGCTATAGCCTTCTCTTCCTATTGCAATACCCTCACCAAGTCTCTGTAACGATGCGTTAGTGTACACTAGGTACTCCACTCTTGGCCTCGACAATGCTAGTACTGGTGCTGAAGTTAATTTATCCTTAATTTCATCAAACGCCAACTAACACGCATTATCCCATACAAACGGTACACCGTTACGGGTTAGATTGGTCATCGGACCTGCAATCTTCAAAAATCCCCTCATAAATCGTCTATAGTAACCAGCCAGTCCCAAGATATTATGGACCTCTGTCGGTGTCATGGGTTGTCCCCAATACAGCCGACGCAGTGGTTAACCCAAATGGCATAACCAGAAACTCATAAGATCCATATCTTGTCAGAAAAGGAGTCTTCGACACATCCTGCTCCCTGATCCTCATCGGGTGACATCTGGGGGATCCGGACCTCAAGTGCATCTTTAAAAAGTACGCTACTCTTCTCAACTGATCAAATAAGTCATCGATGCGGGGTAATGGATACTTATTCCGAATCGTGACTTTATTAAGTTCCCTATAATCCACACATAATCATAGGGATCCATTCTTCTTCTTTACAAACAGAACTGAAGCACCCTAGGGTGAGTTACTCTGACGAATGAAACCCTATCCCAGAAACTGCTCAATATGATCTCTCAGTTCCCTCATCTCTGCAGCAGCCATACGACAGGGGGAACGGTCTGTCGATCTAGTGCTCGGTGCTAAATCAATCACAAACTCAATCCGCTTACTAGGCAGTAACCCTGGTATGTCCTAAAACATATCTGCGAATTCCCTAACAATAGGAATCAAATCAAGGGAAATCACAACTCCCGTAGAGGTCTCCTCCTCTATATAATACAAATGAGTGGAAGATCCTCCCTCAGGGGGAGGCATCGCCACTAAAAAAATCTCCTTCCCTGGGATAGAAAATATAATGCTTCTACCAATGCAATCAATTATGGATCTATAAGAAATAAGCCAATCCATCCCAATAAGAGCATCATATTCGAACATGTCTAACACAAGCATATCATCTGGTAAAATCAGACTCCCAATCTCTATACTCACACTCTGACATATAAAGAAAATAGGCATCCCACTACCCATCGGTGAGTCTACATAAGTAATAATACTGCTGGCCATTTTTAACAACCCTGTGGCCCATGAAAATCTAGTGGCTATGAAAGAATGTGAAGCCCCTGTATCAAACAAAATACATCCCATAGCCCTCCAAATAGAAAACATACCCTCAACTGCGGGTGGTGGCTGCTGAACTGCTGCCTATTGGACGTTGTACACATGCCCATACTATAACTGCCCCTGATGTGGTGGGGCTACGAGAGCAATGGCTGGTAAGGCTACCACCTAAGATGGTACTGGAAGGGCAGCTGGAAACATAGGCCTCTACGGATCCTGATACGCACCCTGCTACTAGGGTATCTTGCCCTTATCTGGGCAATCCTGCTTCCTAGGGCCAATTTTACCACACGTGAAGCATATACCTCGAAACTGTCCCCCATTTTGACCCTGCTAGACATGACATGACCATTTCCACCCTTCCATTGGCCCTGATGGCTATGCTGATTGTGCTGGTGGCCCTGTCTATTATCGCCCTGCCCAAAGCAAACTCCTCCCGACCTCAATCATTTAGCATAGTCCCCCTGCTGTGAGTTCTGATCATTTTGCCTCTGTTTCCCCTGGGCTGAAGATGATCCGCTACCACTGCTTCCTCCAGTACAGACTTATTGATTGGACTCAGACCCTCATTTTCTTCCCTTATGAAGACAGTGGTCCTGGTAATGAAGTAATGACATATTCAACACATCGATATAAGTCTGTAGAGAAGGATTACCCAATAAATGCTGGAAAATCCTCCATGTAAGGCTATCTCGAAACATCTGTATCTTCTTCTCTTCGGTGGGTACCTCGGCTGGCACCAAATTAGTCAGCATAGTAAATTCCTCTTCATACTCGACAACTGACTTCCCCTCTTGGGTGAGGTCCAAAAGTTTCCTCCTCATTTCGGTCTGAACAGTATAAGGGAAATATTTGTGATCAAATCGCACCCAGAAGTCCTGAATAACCATCATATCCCTCTCATCGTCTGTAGTAGTGGACTCCTACCACTGAAGAGTTACTCCAACCAGCTTAAATGTCGCTAAGATTTATTTCTGAACCTCCATGCATTCATACATACGCAGATGCCGCTGGATATCTTTCTTCCATTGGCTAGCAATCAAGACATCGGAACCCCCTTGGAATTTTGGTGGATGTGCCTTTTAGAAGGCATCCGTGATACACTCCCAAGCAGTGGGAAATGCCTGCATTGGTGCTGGTAGCACTACCTGTGCTGGTGGTGGTGCTTGCTAAACACCCGCTAAGGAAGCATTAACGGCTTGAGAAACAATGGCAATAACCTCTGTTGTGTTCCTAGTACCCTGGGCTGGATCCTGTTATGGGGTTGGATGTGCCGCTCCGGTGGCTCGTCGTTCACGTCAAGGAGGTATCTAAAACGAGGGAGAGATAATTTTATCAGCATTTAAAATATCGCACAATAGCTGAAGTTGTAAATGCCCAATTATGAATACAACAATCCTAATGATAGGGCTATATATCAAATGACGCTAAGCATAAAGCATAGTGAACCGTACAGATCCTAAGGACACTAGAACCTGAGGCTCTGATACCACCTGTGACACCTCGCCTAATTAAATACCGGGTGATCAGTCCTTTATTAAATTAAATCAGAATATCCAGTTGGTTCATTCTTAGCATCACTGTCGAAAAATAATTTCTTATTAATTCACCTAATAATTAACTAGGCTAAGAGTAAAACCTTTTCCAGTTTTAATTTAATTAAATTCATACCACCATACTGAATAAAATAAGTAACATCCCAACATAATTGAATTAAAATTCAACAAATATAAATGTAATTGGAATAAACTCTCCAGTTGAAATATCTCAATATCACCATCCAAACGAAATGATTATTATAGTATCAATATAAAACCAGTACACTATTCGAAATGGAACTACTAAAATCTTGGGCGACATGCCCTACATGAGTTAAATACTATAAAGATGAGAATTAAGGAAATAAAAGCGTCTAATCCAAAGCTGCATCTCCAAAAACTCGTCAAAATATCCATCCTTTAAGCCGAGCTTCCCTGATGCTGGGTACCTAGTAATATAGATATAATAGAGAAGAGAATATGCAAGTAAACGGGTCAGAGCCTGATTGTAAAATATTTTCAAAAAATAGCAAGTGCTCAACAAGGGCAATTAAGCAGGTATTGTGTACATGTTAGTTCTCGGCTCTCACTTGAGAATCTCACCCCATTACACCAAAATGGTCAAATTGGCACCCTTCAACTGGTCAGCCTTGTCACGGTCAATGATCGTGATAAAAAAATACACATTTTTTGTTACGATCATTGACCGTGACAAGTACAGTTATCACAGACTTGTCACTTTCATTGACCGTGACAATCATATAAATTTATTATGGTTAAGGACTGTGACATGTCCGTGACAATTCTGTCAGTAAAAAACCCTCCCTCTTCTTTTTTCCCACCGATTCTAATTCCCTCCATTTCTCTTTCTCTCTCTAGAGACTTCAAACACTCTCTCTCTACAACTTTGGTATGTTTTCTCTCTTTATTTCTCCTCCATTTATGTATATGTGTATGTATATGTGCGCATGTGTATATATGTGTGTGTAAATATGCATGTGCGTGTGTGTGTGGTGTATATATACGTCTGTGGGTGTGTGTGTGGGGGGGAGGGGTAGGGCTGGGGGGAGGGGAGGGGGTGTATATGCGTGTGTGTTTGTGTGTGTATATATGCGTGTGTGTGTGTGTATGTGCGTACATGTGTATTTGTGTGTGTGTGCGTGTGGTGGGCAGCGGTAGTGGGGGGAGGGGGCCAGGCTGGGGTGGGGGTGGGCCTAGCTGGGTGGGGGGCTGTGTGTGTATATGTGTGTGTGTGTGTGTGTGTGTGTGTGCATGTGGTGGGCAACGACATTGGGGGCAGGGCTGGGGGTGGGGGTTGGCCGAGGTGGGTTGGGGGCAAGGGGGCTGTGTGTGTATATGTGTGTGTGTGTTTTTTTTTAATTAAATTTTTATTGGTTTATTGGATATTGCCCCTCATATTGTAGTTCCTCTTGTAAAAGAATTGATTGATTTAATATTGATTGGTTGTTAATTTTTTTTGTAAATTAATAATTAATGCCCCTTTCATATGCAAGTAGGGTTGTCCCTTATTGTAAATTAGTAAATTAATAATTCTATACTTTAATTGTTAGTTTAATTGATGAAAAGAATTAATTGAGTAGATGAATTAGAAGGAGTACGGGATACACATTTGTTGTTGCCATTGCGGTTGTATTATAGTGGATCGATGTTAGGTTGGTTAATTTTAAAAGTGACATGACCACTGGATTATTGTCCATATGGGGATGGGATTTTTCAACTTTTTTGGAAAATTACTTTGTATAACGAACAATATATATATAGTATGATAATTATTTGACTCTTTTAAAAAAGAGGAGTTTACGCTGAAAGCTATGTTGATGTGGGCAATTCATGATTTTCCATCTTATGGGACATTATCCGGTTGTGTAGTACATGGTTATTTGGGGGGTCTTATTTGTGGAGAGGAGGCTGAATCTCTTCGTCTATCCGTTAGCTCAAAAAATATATACCATTGCCATAGGAGGTTTTTACCCTCGGCTCATAGTTTCAGATTTGAGAAAGGTTCCAATTGTTTATTGGGCGGCGTTGAACATAGGCTACTGCCGAGACAACTTTCAGGTTTAGAAATTGAAAGTAAATCTTCTGAATGTGGCCCTAATATGCCAGGTAAGAATCCCAAATTTAAGAATATCAAGCATAAGAAGACCCCAACTGGTAATGAAACTGAGACAAGAAAGACATGATCTAGGAGGTCAATTTTATTTGACTTGCCTTATTGGAAGAATAACCCGGTGCGCCATGTATTGGATGTGATGCATACATAGAAGAACTTCGCTGAATATATTGTGGGAACTTGCCTTGGGGGGAGTCATTCGAAGGATAGAGAAAATGCACAAAAGACCTTAAATCGTTGAAACTTAAGCCACAACTATTGTTGAAAGAAGATAGTAGGGGAAGGAAAGTAATTCCCCCTGGTGCGTTTACTTTGACGAGTGGGGAAAGGAAGGTACTTTTAGAAATAATATATAATTTGAAGGGCCCATCTAATTTTTCGTTCGACTTGAAAAGGATTGTGAATTATGCTACTCATGATTTACATAAGTGTAAGACCCACGATTGGCATGTGATCATGAAATTGGTTCCTCTATTGTTTAAGCACTGTTTCTCCAAGCATAAGGATTTACGGAGGGCTATTATGCAAATTAGTATTACCTTCTCACTCTTGTGTGAGAAGGTAGTCAATCGAGAACACATAGTGGCCACAAAATTGGCGATGATCGAAGCGATTTGTGTGTTGGAGAAGTACTTTCCCCCAACATTTTTTGGCATAAGTGTTCACTTGTTGGTACACCTATGCGACGAGGCACTTCTTTGTGGTCCAGTTAGATATCGGTGGATGTATCCATTTGAAAGATTGATGAAAGTTTTTAAAGATTACGTCAAAAATACGTGATACATTGCAGAATCAATTGCAGAGGAATAATCACCATGGAGTCATCAATATATACTCACGAATATATGCCCGACTCGACCAACGTTGATGACACTGATGAGTTCGTCGATGATGGTGGTCATGTGATGGGAAAATGAGTGAAATTAATGAGTTTGCAACATGAACAAGTAGCACGTTATATATTTGACACACATGAAGATGTCAAGTTTAAATTATTTTAATGTTTAACATTATTTTACAATGTACGGACGTAAATTTTCAATTGAGTCCACGTATTGTTTTGACTTAATTTCATGAACAAAATTGTGTTTGTAATATGTCATAGGGAGATTTTATTTTGTCACGATCTCACTTGGTCTATGACGTATTGAAGAAATTAAAGATGTTGCGGCAAAGCTTCAAAGAATTAATCATGCCGAAGTTTAATTGGTGCAAGTTTATTCGTCTTCAAGTTAATTGCATTCCGAGATCACACAGGTATGAATGCGTATAATTAATGGTGCTCGAAATTGTTTTTATAAAAGATAAGGATGTAATTTTTATAAGGAAAATGTTTTAAAAGTGTTTTAAACGTTTTACACTACGTTTTATTCTGATAAGCTCAAAAAGGAGTTTGACTTATTTGGATCTCTTTTGGAAGAGACGTTTTAAACAAAAAGTTAAAATGACACACGCGTCATTCGAACGACAACTGTACTTCATTCAATCGAGATGGTTATGTCGCGCGAACAACTTGCCAATCTTGTTCGAGCGACACTATTTTTGAGACAGTGATCTTTTCGTATTTAAAGCGTGTTTTTGTTAGAATTTAGAAATATACATTCTGAAAAAACTGTTTACAATCCAGAAACGTGTTTGCACATGTTTTTCTAAGGTTACAAAGCTTAAACACATCCTTAGAGTTTGCAAAGATCCGAGTAATCATTATTATATGTTTATGTGATCTTGCTTCACCAAGAAGGTTTGTTCTATACTTGAACATCTGGGTTTTGCGGTAAAGAAAAGAGAAGGACTTCTTGTTTGACATCGTAGACGTATAAAATCCGTTCGGTGGACACCGAGACATACGTGGATGCGTGTGTTGTGGACATGTATCGTGGAAGAAGGGATTTTTGCGTGGGCACCGTGAGAGGAGTGGTTGAAGATCAGAAGAGCATCAATACCCATGAGGATCGAGTCGTTGAGTGAGTCTTTTGTCTGTTTGTTGTAATTCCACATTCATAGTGATTGTCTGACTTAGGCTATCCGAGGTTGTTTTCCTATCTTGGGTTTTTTCCTCGTACATCCGGCGTTGTGAGTATTCGTTACTTTACTTTACTTACTTTAATCACTAGATGCATGTTTAGGATTAATCAAGATAAAATTGGTTTAAAGTAAGAATTGTTTTTTCACAACTTGGTTTGGTTCTAATTAAAAGTTGGATATTTTTGAAAATTGGGTTTCTTTGAAACACACGCATATGGACCACCCACTTGTTCAAATTGGTATAAAATCTAGAAAACATAATTTATTTGTTTTGTGATCCCGTGTGTTTTCAAAGATGAATTTTGGAAATAATGGACTTTTTCGAACTCCTATTTTTTATTGAACTAATTACACTTATTGGAAGATGAGAATGAAAAGTGCATTAAAATCAATTGATGAGCGTGTGTGGCTAGCAGTTGAGAAAGGTTGGACACCCCCTGTCACTATTTTAGGTGAGGTCACTAGTTTAAAGCCTTTCGAGTCCTGGACCGAAACTGAACATAGACTTTCACAATATAATTCTAAGGGTTTGCACATTATTTCTTCACATGTCACACCGGAAGACTATAATAGAATTATGACGTGTGAAACATCAAAAGAGGCTTGGGATATTTTGGCACTCACTCACGAGGGCACTAAAACGGTTAGGGCGTCAAAACTTCAAAATCTCATTACACAGTTTGAGACCATTAGGATATTAGAGAGTGAGAATTTTGATGAGTTTTATGCTAGGTTATCCAATATTGTCAAATCGTCGTTTAACCTAGGTGAGAAAATTCCTGACAACCGTGTCATTAAGAAAATCCTTAGGTCGTTACCTAGTAGGTTTGATGCGAAAGTGACTATCCTAAACTCCTTGGGTAAGTTAGAGTTGACGAAACTAGAAGAGATTGTAGGTGACTTACAAACCTATGAAATCAACATGATTACCTCCAAGCAAGTGCCTAAGAAAGAAAAGCGTATGGCTTTGAAAATCCGAAAGGAGGAAATTAAAGTTTCAGATTCCGATTCCAATTTTGAGTATGTAGCTTTGTTGGCAAGGAAATTTAAAAAATTTATTAAGTTTCAAAAGCAATCAAAAGATGCCAAGAAATTTGAAAAATTCAAGAACAACAAAGTTGATACTGCCTCTAAGGATAAGTTTGAGAAGCCAAAGAGAGATGAGTCGGATAAGTGTTTTGGGTGTGAGGGGTACGGTCACAAAGTTAAGGAGTGTGCCACTAGACTTAAGAAAGAGGGAAAGCAACCCATTGTTTAGAGTGCCACCTTAAGTGATAGTGATTCGAAAGCAGGAGAGAGTTCCACCATTGATCGTAACTTTGTTACATTTATGGCATGTCATGTGAGTGACGATGATTCTCATGTGCATGACACTTCCGAGGAGGTTTTGAGTGAATCCCATGTTAGTGAGGGAGAATAGAGTGACGAGGAGGAGGTAGATGTGAAAGAATTTCAAGTTGCATTTAATGAGTTGTATGGCGAGACGATTAAGGTGAAGAAGGAAAATGCAAAATGGCAAGCTAAGTGGAATGAGCATGCTATAGAAAATAATGATGCGTTGATAGAGGATCTTAGGGAACGAGAGAAGATGTTTAGGGATAAGCTGGAGTTTGTGGGGAAAGAGAGAGATAATCTCTGCGGTTTGATGGAGTCTTTGAAAAAGGAGGTTTTAGAGCTTGAGGAGTCTAGGCGTTTTCTAGAGTCTAGGATTCATGAGTTGGAGGAGAGATTAAGAGACTCGTCTAGGGTTCAGTTTGATTTGGAGGCTAGGTTGGAGAAGTTAGATAAGATCTTAGGCACTGTCCAAATTAAGGGAGATAGGGGAGGTATAGGTTTTGATGAGAGAGTAGTTCCCATTCCCCCCGCATGTGTGAGAAACACTAGGAAGGTTAGAAAAGGTCCACATATAGGTAATCATTCCCACCGTCACTACACTTGCACGTTTCGTGGTAGGAAAGGTCAACTTAGGCGTTATTGTACGGCCTTATACAAGCTCCTAGGAAGTTGAGGAGTAAAGTTGCCCCGGTTCCCCAAACCCCCATGCGTCGTTTTACACCTACTTGGGTTAGGAAATCGGATTTAGTGGATTTAGGAATAAAACTTCATGATTCTCTTTTGGGTGCACTTAATTCTTCCCATGCTAAATCTAAAGGATGAGAGTGTTGAGTTGTTTGTCATATGCTAGTTTGCTTCATGATATATTCATTGCTAGTATAATGACATGTGTATCATTTTGTATTATAGTTTTTATTTATTTGAGTCCTAATGGAAAAAATACAAAAAGATTTTGTTTTTGAGAAAACTTTTGAAAAACCAAAAACATTTTGCTTTTATTTGAGTCAAAATATGTTTGAAAAGCCAAAAAGATTTTTTGTTTTTTGTTTTTGAGTTTACATGTTTGATGTGGCATATTGGTGTGCTTGGACCCCCATCGTTTCATTATCCATGTGGCTAGGAAATTTGATCATTATTATCGATGCTTAGAATGATATTAACCATTGTTTATATGGAGTTGTTTCGAAGTTGATGTGCATTTTGATTCGACTTTGTATATATGCCAATAATGCACACATGCACGAGTTTATATGGATGTTTGACTACTCTTGCATATTTGAATTTGGTGAGGCGTTCTTATCTCAATCTTGTCATCTATGCATAAGTAGACTTAAGGATAAGTGTGCATGTAAGAATCGTTTACCGTTAGGATTTTAATTGGTTCCTAATTGAAAAAATGATGAGTGATTCACGGGAAAGGGCTGCGAGAGTTCAAAATTAACTAGTTCTGAAAGCCATCGTTTAAAAGAGCCCCCCCATAAAAGTAATATGCTAAGAAAAAGGGCTAATAAGTTTTTCTCTAAGTTGAGAATGCTAGAAACCTCAAAAGAACTTGAAAAAGTATGTTTATGTGGGAGTTTGGTTGGAGAAAATTTAAACGGGTTTGCACAACTAATCCTAATGTTGAAACATTGCAATTTGACGCTATTGTTTGTAGAATTGTCAAAATTCTGGATTTATGTGCATGTAGTATGTTTAGTTCATTAAGCTCACACTTTAATTGTCATATGGCTATGCTAAAGTTTCATGATTTATCGCTATCAATTAGAGCTTCTTGATCTTTTCGATGTGTTAGAATTGTGACTCATTTGTTATAGTTTTACGCCCATACATTCCATGTCCATGTTTGAGCACATCGGTACTATGTTTGCATGTAACTCGCATTGTTAGTTTTTATGCATTTTTTGTGTTTTATGTTAAAAGCTTACTGTTTTAGCACTGTTTTGCTGCTGTCAGGCCCTTCCTGGAAATTTTTTCACTTGGCAAAAATATAAGATATTTTTGGGAAACTGGGAAAAGTTGGCCTGTCACGAGATCTCATTTGAACGACATTACCATGTCGCGCGAAATCTCGTTCGAGCGACGTCCTCATCTCGTTTGAGCGACGTCCCTGGCTCATTCAAACGACAGTCTGGATTTTTGCTTCATTTAGTTTGCAGTCCACTGATTTATTTTGGTATATTTTTTGGTACTGCTGGAAGCTTTCTGGACTAACAGGTTTATGTGCAGGTTATATTATTTCAAAATTGATATTTTGCATATAATTTCGTTCATCACACCTGATTAGTTTTCTATATTCTTTGTGTGATTCCTGGTTTACTAGCCACTGATTTGTCATCTATTGATCATATTTAGCGGGTTATTTCATGATTATCTAGCGATTTTTTATTTGGTATATCTTCATGCTAGATACTTGTTGATTCGTTTACCTTTTCACCAGATTGTCTATTCGAGACAAAAAGGGGGAGAGATGTATGTGATGTAGGGGGAGATTTGAGATTTGTTGAGCATGTTTTTGATTACACATATTACAAACTGGTATTTCAAATTGGTCGTTTAAATTTGGTATCATTTTGTTGTTCAATTATTTAAGAAATGATTTTTCAGAGTTTATTCATATTGGTATCTATTGTAAAATTGGTATCATTTGGATATATATT
Organism: Sambucus nigra; assembly: GCA_949130495.1. Taxonomy (NCBI): domain Eukaryota; kingdom Viridiplantae; phylum Streptophyta; class Magnoliopsida; order Dipsacales; family Adoxaceae; genus Sambucus; species Sambucus nigra. The sequence goes on from OX422212.1 coordinate 413,285,566, forward strand.
GGTTTCATTTGTTCCTCCATACTTCACTGGGCATTTATTTGTCTGTTTCATGTGTGTAGATATGCTTCAACGATTTGAGATTTCAAGTCTACATCATATTCACACAGTATGCTTGCCGATGCTTCATATACTAGTCCGTGCCCTATAATTTTTGACTTTGGATTTATGGGATGGGATTTAGGCGTCATACGGCATGACGGCCCGGCATAGGCATTTCACTGGTTTAGTTTTGTCCCGGAATAGTCAAAGGGGGAGATTTATAAGGACATAAATTTCCAATTGAGTCCATGTATTGTTTTGACTTAATTTCGTGAACAAAACTGTGTTTGTAATATATCATAGGGAGATTTTATTTTGTCACGATCCTACTTGGTCTATGACGTATTGAAGAAATTGAAGACGTTGCGGCAAAGCTTCAAATAATTAATCATGCCGAAGTTTAATGGGTGAAAGTTTATTCATCTTCAAGTTAATTGCATTCTGAGATCACACAGGTATGAATGCGTATAATTAATGGTGCTCGGAATTGTTTTTATAAAAGATAAGGATGTAATTTTTATAAGGAAAATGTTTTAAAATGTTTTAAAAGTGTTTTAAACGTTTTACACTACGTTTTGTTATAATAAGCTCGAAAAGGAGTTTGACTTATTTGGATCTTTTGGAAGAGACGTTTTAAACAAAAATTCAAAATAACACGCGCGTTGTTCGAACGACAACTATCCTTCGTTCAAGAGAGATGGCTATGACGCGAGAACGACTTGCCAATCTCGTTCGAGCGACACTATTTTCGAGGCGGCGATCTTTTCGTATTTAAAGCATGGTTTCGTCACAATTTAGAAGTGTGCATTCTGGAAAAACTGTTTACAATCCAGAAACGTGTTTGCACATGTTTTTCTATGGTTACAAAGCTTAAACCCATCCTTAGAGTTTGCAAAGATCCGAGTTATCATTATTATATGTTTATGTGATCTTGCTGCACCAAGAAGGTTTGTTTTATACTTGAACATCTGGGTTTTGCGATGAATAAAAGAGAAGGACTTCTTATTCGACATCGTATGAAGCCCTTATACCTTTGACTCATTTGAGTCTATATTGTATAAGTACTCATCTAGTTTGGAAATTGTGACAAAATTATGTCCATCCTAGAAACCAAAGAGCCACAGAAGTTAGATTGCCTATTCATCTCTCTTACTTGTAGTGATCAAGAGACTATTGCCAACTCTCACACACTGTAGAATTCAATTCATACATGTCATACTGCATAATAATGTGTGTACATATGTTGAGTGTGTTTAAATCCCTAAGTTTGATTTTTAATAATTTTTTGGGATTTTTTAAATAATTTTAAAACCATGTTTTATTAATTAAAACTTGATTTATAAGTTTTTGGGGTCAAACTCTAAATATATTTTGTTGTATTTTATGGCCTAATGTTACCTTGGGTAGAAACCGAAAGCGGCATAAACATGAGGGTATGGTTTTAATTATTTTAGACGCGCATTTCAGATCCTGTATTTTCCCTACATCTGTCTACCTCTGATTGGTTGGAAGTGTGTTTCTTTACTGAGATAACAACGCGTGAGTTATCAACCCTTGGATCATTTGTTATCAATGGTCTGCATGTCGTCTTGATGAATCCCTATGTAACGTTCTAAACCAATCAGCTTTCGTTTAACCAACGCCTTGTTTGAGCCCTTAGATTAAAGTCAATTTAAATTGACTTAATCCTGACCCTTGATTTTGAACCAGCATCTCGAACCTTCTCCTCTCACTATAAAAGGGACTCTATTCTCAAACTTCGAATACTTTTGCCATTTCATTGTTTCTGAGAGAAGAGAGAGTAGAGAGAGAAGAGAGAAGAGAGAAGAGAGAAACCAGAGAGAGAAAGAAAGTTAGAAACCCTAAATTCATTGTCTAAATCCTCTTCAAACCTAACCCAAACACCTCTTTAAAACACCATATCCAAAAACACTACCCTGAGTGTTCTTGAGTGTTTGAGAGTTTGAGTTGAGTTATTTTTGTTGTTGTAACCTTGTGTTCGTGAGATCTTGTTTCCAACTTAGACTTTTACTTAGATCTAGTTTCTGATTTCATAGAAATCTCAGATCTGAGTTATTCATGTTACATTACACTTAGTTTCATTCTTTATTTCTCATCTTGAGAAATATATTGTTGATTATTTTCTCTAAAACGTTTTCTTACTTTGAAATCAACAATAAATGCTCTCTGTTTCTTGTTCTTGTAAAACTAAACCTTTTACCTAGTTTGGAATCTCACTTGGAGGTTTTCAATCTCGAAAATATTTTCAAAACTGAGATTGATTAAGATCTTGGCTGATTTCTAAGCAAGATATCCGTGGATTCTGGGATTAATTGAAAGGACAAATAAGGTTCAAAGTTTTGTAAGAAGAAAGAAAAGAAAATATCACAGCATATAGTGTAACTGTAATTTGTTAGGACTGTTTGTACTTAATAAGTGTGTGTGTGTGTGTGCAGGCATGTGTTAGAAAGAACCTCCACAAACACTTACACCCTACAATACGAAAAGTGTTGGTAATTAGATCTTGTGAACATAAGTCGACGTAAAGTGCTGGAACAAATCAGAAGTTGACAAACTGAGAGAACTACATCTACAATCAGAACTGCAGAGAAGTTATAAGGACACCAAAGGGTACATTCCTAAACTTATATAGGTCTGAGTTTTTTGCATGTTAGTTATATAGTTTGTAACTCATAAATTTGTTTTAGTGGATTTTTCATTTTACTCCGTAGAGGGAGTCGTGGATGTTTCCTCAATTGGTGAGGTTTTACCACGTAAAAAATTGTGAACAGAATCTTTCTACATTTTCTCATCTCATTCTTGGTTGTGTTGTGTTTAAAACTTGTTTAAACTATCTTTTAAACTTGTTGCCCAAATCTTGAATAAGATCTCGTACATACTGTTTTATTAAACACTTCTTGTGATTAATCCTTTTTGATTTAAGAAAAGAGTTTCTTCAAAAAACAACTAGGAGTTACTTAAATAGTTTATTTTCAATAAACGGCTTTAGTAACGATTTTTTTCAATTGGTATCAGAGCTTGGTAAAACTGCTTTTAAAGAGATCCTGTGTTTCTGAAATTGTTTTCTGAAAATCAAATATGGACGAGAAAAATGAAAGATTTGGTAACTTGACCAGACCTCCAATCTTTGATGGAACCAATTTTGCTTACTGGAAAGTAAGGATGATTGCTTTCATTCAAGAAACTTTGTTAGATGATGTCTGGGACATTTTTGAAAATGGTTATACTTTTCCTACTAAACCAGCCAACAAAGGAAATAATGAGAGAGTTAAGAAAGCTTTAAGTGAGTTCACTCAAGAAGAGAAGCAAGTTTCTCGAAATAATAACAAAGGGAAGAATGCCATATTTATGTCCATAAATGAACATGAGTTCAAAAGAATCTCATCCTGTACCACTTCTAAGGAAGCTTGGGACATCTTGGTTACTGTTCATGAAGGAGACACTAGAGTTAAGGCTGCTAAAACCCAAATGCTTATCCAGCAGTATAACTCCTTAATTATGTCTGAGACTGAATCATTTGATGACTTCTATATGAACCTGACTGATATTGTGACCAAACTGCATGCTAATAGGATAACCTATGATAGACAAGAAATTGTATCTAAAATTCTGAGATCATTACCACAGAAGTTTGATAACAAAAGCTATGCTATTGAGGAAATGTGTGATATAAATCTCACTCCTGAATTACTCAGTTGTAAATTAAGAACTGTGGAAATGGTACTGGAATTTAAGAAACAATTAACCCAATCCCGTAGGAAACAGACTAGTTCCAATCTAAGCTTCTCTTCTAAATTGATTAAGCCTGAGTTTAATACTTCCAATGATGAATCTGATGAGGACTGCGATATAGAGAGTTTGGACAATCAGATTGCCTTAATGACAAAACAGTTCAAGAAAATCATTAAGTTTAGAAACAAAGTCGCAAATAAACAAGGCAAGTCAAATTATCCAACTCCCTCTAGTCACAGACCTCTTGAGAAAAATAATGACAAAAATCACAAGGACTCTCATATCAGACCTAATAGAGACCTTAAGAAGACTGAATGCTATAGATGTGGTAAACTGGGGCACATTGCACAAGACTGTAGAGTTAATTTGAACACTCAAAATAAACACACTAGAGCTAACATCTGCAAAATATGGGATGATTCAAGTGACTCTGAAAATGAGGAACCTGAGTCATCAGATGCTTTTGATCCTTGCATGTCTTTCTTTGCCAAGATTATTTATAATGATGACATGCCTATGTTTGTTAATGAGGATGAACCAAATAATTCTATGACTGATACTTCGAATGTGGTTATTACTGGTTTAGATTCTTTGATTACTGAGAATGTTGCATGTTCTACCTCGGGGTGTGTGAGTCAAAGGGAATGCAATAATGACGATGTTAATGGGTGTGTGAGTTCTAAGAATGAAGCCTTATGGGTCACTTCACACACCACACTTAGTGACTCGGACAATGAAGACCTCCCAGACATTCACACACTCTACACTAAGACTCTCAAGAAAAGCGCTAGACTAGAATAGACTGTTAAAGATCTTACCAAGAAATTGGAAGATCTAAGCCTGATGGTTAAACTGAATGCTGAAGAGTACACTACCCAATGTTTAACTCATGAAAGTGAAATTAAAGTTTTTGATGAAAAACTGAAAAATTTGACTGAAACAAATGAAATTCTGGAGAAAAAGTACAAAGGGACATTGTTAGAATTGGATCAAACCAAAGAAAAGATAGCAACTGTTTTCAAAAAATTTACAAAATTTGAAAATAATTCTAACTGTTTTAATGAATTTGTTGTTGAATCTAAAACCACTTCTGATGATCGAACTGGTATAGGATTTTGTCCCAATTTGAAAAAACAAACAAAACCTTTTGAACCTATCAAGTTTGTGTCAGGAGGCAAAAGACCTATTGGAACATGCCCAGATTTTCATTCCCTAAAAACTGAGTTTGATTTAAAACATCAAAACTTCAACATTGGGGAATCAAGTTGATCTAAGCATGAAAGTTCACCTAAGGCTAAATACCTCTGCCCTTTTATCAGAAAGAGTGAACCTACTTTCAAACCTGTACTACCCAGGAATAAAGTTCAGACTGAAAACTTTTCAAAACCTTTGTTTAGAGACTTTCCTAAGGAGACCCCCATCTTGAGCAATCTTTATTGCTCTTACTGTGACATATATGGTCACTCTTTCGATGGTTGCTATGCTAGGAGACTTGTTAAACCTATCTATAATCCTCGTACTTACCAGAACTTTAATTATTCTAGGAGGAGTAGAAACAATAATATACTTCCTAGACAGCCAGATAAAAACTCTAACTATAGAAAGAGAAAGACTAAACCTAAAAGAACATTTCCTAGAAGGAATCCTAAGCACTTTCCTAAACCAAATGCTCAAGTCTTTCACAAAATTCAAAATCATGCGCAAAACATTTTTCAACACAAATCTAATGCTCGCAAATTTTATCAGTTGAGAGCTAATAAGCGCAAGATGAAAACTAGAGCAATTTGGATTAGAAAAGATGATCTATTACCTCAGATGAAGTGTAATATTGCTGTTACTGCTTTAAAAGCCGAACACACATCATCTGGTTGGTATTTAGACTCTGGATGTTCTAAGGACATGACTGGAGATGAATCTAAACTTTTAAACAAAACCAGATTTGCTGGTGGTAAGGTCATTTTTGGTGATGGAGTTTCATCTCAAATCATAGGCAAAGGAACTCTCCAAGAAGATGGGCTTCCTATTCTTAAAGATGTTCTTCTAGTTAAAGGTCTAAAGGCCAACTTACTTAGTATTTCGCAATTTTGTGACTCAGACCATACTGTTACCTTTTCAAAGAACAATTGCAAGATTTTAAATGAAAAAGGTGAATGCATAATTACTGGATTCAGAACTCCTGACAACTGCTACACTGTCAAGAACAATTCTAAAATTTGTAATGTTGCCAGAATGGATGACAACGAGATATGGCATAACAGAATGGGTCACATAAATTACGATAATCTTAGTAAATTGTCTACTCACAACATAGTAAGAGGAATTCCAAAAATTAAACCCATTCATAATATTGTTTGTGGTTCCTGTCAAGAAGGTAAAATTGTTAAGGCCCCTCATAAGAAAGTCAAAGATATTCTCACCTCTAATCCCTTAGAACTCATCCATATGGACCTAATGGGTCCTTCCCAAACTGTTAGCCTTTGTGGACACAGTTATATCTTAGTTATGGTTGATGACTTCACCAGATTTACTTGGGTAGCCTTTTTAAAACAAAAGTCTGACACTTTTCAAACCTTCCTAAAAATTCTTCTTAGGATTGAAAATGAAAAGGACACTCAAGTAAATAGAATCCGTAGTGATAGAGGTGGTGAATTCAAAGACACTGGTATTATAGAATACTATGACTATAATGGTTACAAACACAAGTTCAGTGCTCCTAAGACTCCTCAACAAAATGGAATCGCCGAGAGAAAGAATCGTACCTTGCAAGAGATGTCACGTGTCATGTTACATGCCAAGAATTTACCTAAATATTTTTGGGTAGAATCTATTCGTATTGCGTGTCAGATCATTAATAGGGTCTATCTTAGAAAGAATTCCAAACAAACCCCTTATGAACTTTGGTACAATAAAAAGCCTAATCTCAAATATCTTAGAACCTTTGGCAGTACTTGTTATGTATGCAAAGATAGGGAACACTTATCTAAATTTGAGAGCCGGGGAGATAAAGCCATATTTGTAGGATACTCGCCTAACAGTAGAGCTTATTGAGTGTATAATCTTCACACTAAAACCATGATGGAATCCATAAATGTAATTTTTAGTGACACTACTGTAGAAAGCAAGACCGGTGAATTACCTATTGAAGAAGAGTCTTCAAATATTTTAGAAAATGACCCTTCTGAAATAGATAATTCATTACCTATTGAGACACCTGAAGTACCTAACTGGGTTTCTAAAGATCATCCCGTAAACAACATAGTTGGCAACCCTAGTGAGCCAGTGTGTACAAGATCCCAACTCAGAAATTATGCACATTATGCATGTTTTGTTTCCCTTGTGGAACCAAAGAATGTAAATGAGGCATTGAATGAATCTCACTGGATTTATGCTATGCAGGATGAACTTTTACAATTTGTCATTCATGATGTATGGTATCTTGTTCCACATCCTGATCACAAAAAGGTTGTTGGTACTCGTTGGATTTTCAAAAATAAAACTGATGAAAATGGGATAATAATTAGAAATAAAGCTAGATTAGTTGCTCAAGGATACTCCCAAATAGAAGGAATTGATTTTAACGAGACCTTTTCCCCTGTTTCTCGTTTAGAATCAGTTCGTCTGCTTTTCGCTATAGCTTGTCACATGCGTTTTACATTATATCAAATGGATGTCAAATCTGCATTCCTTATTGGAATACTGGCTGAGGAAACCTATGTAGAACAACCTAAAGGGTTCATTGACCCTAAATATCCAAATCATGTATTTCGTCTGAAAAAGGCTTTATATGGCCTTAAATAAGATCCTAGAGCTTGGTGTGAGCGTCTTTCCAGTTTTCTTTTGGATAAAGGTTTCAAAAGAGGTGGAAATGACCAAACTCTATTTGTCAAACATTTTGACAAACACATTACTATTGCACAAGTATATGTAGACGATATTATGTTTGGATCAACTTCTTCCTCAGAAGTAAAATCCTTTTTTGAAATTATGAGTATGGAATTTTAGATGTCCCTTATGGGGGAGTTGCAGTTCTTCCTAGGTCTCCAAGTCAAATAAAATCCAGAAGGACTATTTGTTTCGCAATCTAAGTACTCTTTAGAGATCGTTAAGAAATTCGGCCTCGAGAGTGCTAAAGATGCTAAAACACCTATGAGTACTACGGTAAAATTGTCAAAAGATGAAAATGGAAAATCTGTAGATCCTACTCTATATCGTAGTATGATTGGCACACTACTCTATCTTACTGCCTCGCGTCCTGATATCATGTATGCTGTGTGTGTATGTGCTCGTTATCAAAACAACCCTAAAGAGAGCCATTTGAATTCTGTTAAACGTATAATTAAATATGTTAAAGGCACTCTGAATCTAGGACTTTGGTACACTAATTACACACTAAGCACTATTATTGGGTACACTGATGCTGACTGGGCTGGATGTACTGATGATAGTAAAAGCACTTCAGGAGAATGTTATTATATTGGTAATAACTTGGTAGGATGGAGTAGTAAAAAGCAAAACTGCACATCACTCTCGACAGTTGAATCTGAATACATAGCCGCTGGTAGCTGTTGTGCTCAATTATTATGGCTTAAACAAATGCTAAGTGATTATGGTATTCAGGAAAACCAATTGCATCTCTATTGTGATAATCAAAGTGCGATTAATATTTCTAAAAACCCTGTTCAACACTCGCGAACAAAGCATATAAAAATAAGACATCATTTTATACGCGAATTAGTTGAATCTAAGGAATTAGAAATCAATTATCTTCCTACTGATCTACAACTCGCAGATATGTTTACCAAACCTTTAGATTATAATAGATTCATTTCATTACGTAAATCTATTGGTATGGTTTATGCTGAATAATACCTTTACTGCTTGTCCAAGTTTTTCCCTGTGTCCATTTGAGACAAAGTGGGGGAGAAATTTGAGTCTACTAATCTCTTACATATACTAAATAGCTTGATGTTAGTGATTCATTGCAGGTATTCCTTTTTGTACAGTCATTATCAACTGATGTATTGGGGTATTAAATTGTAAATAGTTGAGTTATGTACTTTTTGATTTCTAGGATTTGGGTAGATAGAATTTTGATAGGACTATGTTTTTCTTATTTTTGTTGCCCTACGAGTCCTAGTTGACTCAAAGGAGATTTTGTCTCATATTTCCAAAGGGGGAGATTGAAGCCCTTATACCTTTGACTCATTTGAGTCTATATTGTATAAGTGCTCATCTAGTTTGGAAATTGTGACAAAATTATGTCCATCCTAGAAACCAAAGAGCCACATAAGTTGGATTGCCTATTAATCTCTCTTACTTGTAGTGATCAAGAGACTATTGCCAACTCTCACACACAGTAGAATTCAATTCATACATGTCATACAGCATAATAATGTGTGTACATATGTTGAGTGTGTTTAAATCCCTAAGTTTGATTTTTAATAATTTTTTGGGATTTTTTAAACAATTTTAAAACCATGTTTTATTAATTAAAACTTGATTTATAAGTTTTTGGGGTCAAACTCTAAATATACTTTGTTGTATTTTATGGCCTAATGTTACCTTGGGTAGAAACCGAAAGCGGCATAAACATGAGGGTATGGTTTTAATTATTTTAGACGCGCGTTTCAGATCCTGTATTTGCCCTACATCTGTCTACCTCTGATTGGTTGGAAGTGTGTTTCTTTACTGAGATAACAACGCGTGTGTTATCAACCCTCGGATCATTTGTTATCAATGGTATGCATGTCGTCTTGATGAATCCCTGTGTAACCTTCTAAACCAATCAGCTTTCGTTTAACCACCGCCTTGTTTGTGCCCTTAGATTCAAGTCAATTTAAATTGACTTAATCCTAAACCTTGATTTTGAACCAGCATCTCGAACCTTCTCCTCTCACTATAAAAGGGACTCTATTCTCAGACATCGAAGACTTTTGCCATTTCATTGTTTCTGAGAGAAGAGAGAGTAGGGAGAGAAGAGAGAAGAGAGAAACCAGAGAGAGAAAGAAAGTTAGAAACCCTAACTTCATTCGTCTAAATCCTCTTCAAACCTAACCCCAACACCTCTTTAAAACACCATATCCAAAAACACTACCCTGAGTGTTCTTGAGTGTTTGAGAGTTTGAGTTGAGTTATTTTTGTTGCTGTAACCTTGTGTTCGTGAGATCTTGTTTCCAACTTAGACTTTTACTTAGATCTAGTTTCTGATTTCATAGAAATCTCAGATATGAGTTATTCATGTTACATTACACTTAGTTTCATTCTTTATTTCTCATCTTGAGAAATATATTGTTGATTATTTTCTCTAAAAATTTTTCTTACTTTGAAATCAACAATAAATGTTTTCTGTTTCTTATTCTTGTAAAACTAAACCTTTGACCTAGTTTGTAATCTCACTTGGAGGTTTTCAATCTCGAAAATCTTTTCAAAACTGAGATTCATTAAGATCTTGGCTTATTTCTAAGCAAGATATCCGTGGATTCTGGGATTAATTGAAAGGACAAATAAGGTTCAAAATTTTGTAAGAAGAAAGAAAAGAAAAGATCACAACATATAGTGTAACTGTAATTTGTTAGGACTGTTTGTACTTAATAAGTGTGTGTGTGTGTGTGTGCATGTATGTGTTAGAAAGCACCTCCACAAACACTTACACCCTACAATACGAAAAGTGTTGGTAATAAGATCTTGTGAACATAAGTCGACGTAAAGTGTTGGAACAAATCAGAAGTTGACAAACTGAGAGAACTACATCTACAATCAGAACTGCAGAGAAGTTATAAGGACACCAGAGGGTACATTCCTAAACTTATATAGGTCTGAGTTGTTTGCATGTTAGTTATATAGTTTGTAACTCATAAATTTGTTTTAGTGGATTTTTCATTTTACTCCGTAGAGGGAGTCGTGGATGTTTCCTCAATTGGTGAGGTTTTACCACGTAAAAAATTGTGATAAGAATCTTTCTACATTTTCTCATCTCATTCTTGGTTGTGCTGTGTTTAAAACTTGTTTAAACTATCTTTTAAACTTGTTGCCCAAATCTTGAATAAGATCTCGTACATACTGTTTTATTAAACACTTCTTGTGATTAATCCTTTTTGATTTAAGAAAAGATTTTCTTCAAAAAACAACTCGGAGTTACTTAAATAGTTTATTTTCAATAAATGGCTTTAGTAACAATTTTTTTCATCGTAGACATATCAAAGCCATTCGGTGGACACCGAGACATACGTGGACGCATGTGTTGTGGACATATATCGTGGAAGAAGGAATTTATGCGTGGGCACAGTGAGAGGAGTGGTTGAAGATCAGAAGAGAATCAAGACCCATAGGGATCGAGTCGTTGAGTGAGTCTTTTGTCTGTTCGTTGTAATTCCACATTCATAGTGATTGTCTGGCTTGGGCCGTCCGAGGTTGTTTTTCAGTCTTATTTTTTTTTCTCGTACATCCGGCATTGTGAGTATTCTTTTCTTTTCTTTACTTTCTTTAATCACTCGATGGATGTTTAGGATTAATCAAGATAAAATTAATTTAAAGTAAGAATTATTTTTTCACAACTTGGTTTGGTGCTAATTAAAAGTTGGACAATTTTTTGGTGAAAATCGGTTTGCTTCGAAACACACGCATAGGGACCACCCACTTCTTCATAGAATATTTTAGATTATTTTATACATGATTAATTTTGTAATATGCACAAATTATGAAGCCTATGAGAACAATAAAAAATGAAAAATAATAGTACAACCAGATAGCGAATTTAGGTTGTGGTTGTCACAAGATGTAATTATAATGAAAATGGTCGTTATATAACATTACATTACACTCAAACTTTACAACTAATGTAATTAATTTATCTATATTCTCAGCTCTTAAAGATAGGTGATGCGACATCAAGGCTTGCTCGTCTAGCCACTAGACCCTTGTTCGTGGCACAAGTGTTCAAAAAGGATCGATTGAATGGTTACGTATTCGGCGCAAAAGTGTACGAGGAAAGTACAAATATACAGAACTTGGGCTTTTCATACAAGGCTCTTACTTTCTTTCGAGCGAGGGCAAAAGATAAAAACCTCGTTGAAGCTGAAATGACTTACTATGGTGTAATTCGAAATATATTTGAATTGGATTATATAAGCTTCAAAGAGGTTGTATTTTACTGTGACTGGGTAAGAGTTGAGGATACAAATGCTTGTAAAGTTGATCCTGTCACCAATTTTATCATGGTTGACTTGTCCATGTTGAAGATCAACGATCACGTGAGCGATGAACCATTTGTTTGTGCATTTCAAAAGGTTAACCAAGTGTTTTACTCGGAGTATATCAACAACGAGCCGTGGTCAATTGTCTTACACGCGCCAAAGCGTCTAAATAGTAGTGTGGATGACTTGGATGCTCCTACCGAATATCAATACATTTTTTATGATAACCCGAATTTGAAACAATTTTTCAATATGTAATAAATATTCCAATTTATACTTTATCAATCCATTTTTAATGCTTTTAATTGATTTGCAATTTATCATTTTCACTCTTGTGTAGTGTGCGTGTGTGTGGGCAGTAGGGGTGGGGGTGGGGATGTTTCGGATTTTTAGTAATTTTACATATTATGAGTTAGATGCTGTTGTTTTGAAATTCAGAATTGAGGTGTTAAACAGTAACAATTCATTTGGATTTGTAGTAATTGTACATATTTGCATGTCTTCTTCTAATTCATTTTGATTTGTATTAATAACAATATTTTTTTACAGAAAATGTCTCCTTCAGGTATTAAGGAGAGGATGATGATGTCGTCTGGGCTCGGTGGTAGCGGAGGCGACGAGAGTTCCTCGGCCCATAGGTTCTCCAAATATGGCAAATTGGAGATGGCCATCGAGAACAAGACGAGACGATTAGCGAGATCCCTCGAGCTGGTAAAGAAGATCATCGGCCCGAGGTACAGTAGTTGGAGGGAGGTGCCAAATGAGCTCAAGTTAGCTATTTGGGTGGCACTACAGGTAATGTATTTATATTTATATTTATCTGACTATTTCAATTTCAATTTTGATTTCGATTTAGATTTCAGTTTCATTTTATATTTATATTTATATTTATATTTATTCGCAACTAACATTGTATTTGTTGAACATGAACAATTCAGCCAGGAGCCAAACCTACGCGATTCCGTCTTGGAGCAATTGAGGGAGCAACACCAGACGTGGAAAAAAATATGCGGACCCGATACTTTGAGAAGACCCGAGAGTTCGTTACTCGAATGCGTGAATCTGTCCCGCCGAAGGAGCCGATCTCATTGGCACAATGGCAAAAAATCATGTCCAAGCTCCTATGCTCATGGTACAAATATAAAATCTCCCCAAGTGGGTTCATTAGGATAAGATCGACCAAAATGCGAAACTGCTATCCCGATAGCAAGCAACATAGGTATGTCATACTAATAAAAATATAGGTATTAACGCCACTTGTATAATATCAATAAGGTATTCACACAACCCATATGATAATTCCATACGTATTATATTTTTCTCTCTAACATCGTACATATTTATAGATAATGAGTTTACTTATTAGCATATATTTCCCGAGTTTTCCCATCACTCAAAAATTAACCATTATTTCTCAAATAAATTTAGTAGGTAAATATCTACTCCCTACTGGTCCATGTCATCCTAAATCCCGAATTTTCACAAATTCATATTATCCCATCTTATAGATTTATTCTTCGATAAACTCTAATTACTTTTAACCCATTATTCTACTCTCAAGGATTAATTCTCATATAATTTTAGGGTATCAATTACCACCCTACCGACCTTCCCTAAATCCCATTATGCTATAATTAATTCACACTAAGCAACCATGGAAGTGGGGAATTTAATCAAGATTTAAACAAAATCAACATATGAATTCTGGGATAGTCGATCGATCAACAGTCTTGGATCGATCAATCGATCTGTTCGATCGATCGACATTGAAGGTCGATCGATCGATCAAACAGGTATGAGCCTACTGTTTATGCATATGTGGCCTACGGGTTTAACCAATTTTCATCCTCAAATCCTCTATTTTAAGATCCCAAACTTCTTATGATTCATTCCACCTGATATAATAATACATATAAATGATTTCCAATCATCAAACAACCTAAAACATAAATAGGTTTGGATTAAACATGATATTTCTCATAATTTCAAGAAAACCTATATTTTATCATTTATCCAAGAATAACATATCAAACTCAGATTTTCTTTATCAAATGATTCCAAATTCGTTGATTAAAATATATAATCAAAAGGAGGTATGTTCTACATATTTATCATATCAAGTATTCCATTAAAATCATCATGGTTTATCTCTAAATCATTCAATTTCTCAGAATTCTACAACTATCCTAACATGGGCATTATAAATGCTAATTTTGCAAAGATTAAGTCACTTGCCTTTAAATTATAGGTCTGAACCTTTGGGAATGATAGTCTACTAGTGGTCCTCTTCCTTTTTTGACCAACTTTCGATGGCAGTGATGGTGTAGGATGACCTTTAACTTTTGGCTTCCTAGGGTGTCTCTTCCTTTCTTAGAAAAAGCTCCCCTCTCCTCACAGACTTGTCTTTTGATTTTTTGATGAATGAACCTCACTTAAATAAACTCTACATTTAAATAAGATAACTCCAAAATTCTTAGGTACTGTTCCCTCCCATGTAAAATGACTAAAATACCCCTCGGAGTGTCAATTTGGTTCTAAAGTGTCCCGAGACCTAAATCAAACACCCAAGTGGACTTTTTTTGACTATTTAAACTCTTTCGGACACTTTGGCACAATCAAAACGACCATTTGGATGACATAAAAATAATTTACTTTTAAGTTCTTTAAATTTAGTCCCGGCACGACTCACATGCGCATCCCGACTTAATTTTCGTAATTGTCGTATTCATCATTACCGATAATTTTTATTAAATCATAATCATATGTAAAGTCATAATCATGTATTACTTTTAATCACTAATAAATATTCACATAAATCACATATTACTTTACTCTCGAGTAATATTTAAATCCGGATTAATTTTAATTTAACTCACAATTACGCCTAAATAATCGCAATTTAAAAATCATTAAAATTATGGCGTATTACATTGGAAAGAAAGAATGAGGTCTAGTTTAACATCCATTGATGAACGTGTCTTGTTAGTTTATGAAAGAGGGTGGACACCACCCACTGTGACTATTGATAATGTCGTTGGCCTAAAACATGTCTCTGCATGGACATATGACGACTTTATGTGGATAAATTTTAACTCGTGCAGTCTGAGTGACATCTCGGGAGCCATCATCCATAATGAGTTTCGTCACATTATGACATTCACCACGTCTAAAAAAGCCTGGGATTCCCTTCATCCCACTCACGAGGGAACCAATGTTGTTAAAGCTTCTAAGCTACAAAATCCCACCACACAATTTGAAACTATCACTATTCTCGAGTCTCAATCTTTTGATGAGTTTTATGCACATCTGTTTGATATAGTAAAGTCGAGTTTCAATTTAGGTGAAAAAATCCCATAAAATGCGTATAGTTAAGAAAATTTTAAGATCACTTCTGACCCACTTTATTCCTAAGGTTACCATACTAAATTCGTTCGGGATACTAGATACTCTTACGTTAGAAGAACTCTTAGGAGACCTTCAAACGTATGAGATAGATATATTTCTCAAAACTGTTAAACCTAAGGAAAAAGGAATTGCACTAAAAGTTCAATCTAAAAAGAAAGAGGAAGTGTCGTCTGACTCCGAGTACAATTTTGACTTGGATGATTTATCCCTTTTTACAAAAAGTTTCCTAAACTTAAAAAGAAAAATACTTTTAAAGAAAAGAAAAGTATATAGAAAGATAAAAAAATATAAATCGGGTAAGAAAAATTTTGAAAAAGAAAAGAAAGATTTCCCAAAGAAAGAGGAGGAGAGATATTATGAGCGTGAGGGAAAGGGTCACAAATCTTACGAGTGTCCGACTAGGTTAAGGAGATAAGGCAAAGGTAAAGCTGCCTTAAATACCACGCTTAGCGGTATCGATGTTGAGTTGGTGAGCTCCGGGGATGAATCACCGCATGGACTTAACTTCATCATGTCCATGGATAGTCATGTTAGTACATCGAGTGCACCTCACACCAATAAGGAAGTTAAACAAGAACACTTCGATAGTGAGTCTAGTCATTCCGACGAGAGTGAGGGAGATGATGTTTTAAGTGAGAGTGAGAGTGACCTTCAACGCGCCTACGCCAACCTTTATGCCGAGCCCTTTAAAATAAAAAAAACAAAATAAAGATTTAGTGATGGGAGTTTTAGCCTTATAGAAAGAGTTGATAGAGATTGGAGAGAGTGAGTCCTCGATGAGAGAATCTCTGGGAAAGAGGATCATTTCAGTTGAGAGGGAAAATGGTGACTTGACCAACAAGGTGTCTAGTCTTATGAGAGAACTTCAAGTATCCGTGGAGACGAGTGAGAAACTTGAAGCCCTTGGATCCCAACTCGAGAAAGATCCCAAACGTGCCCGGGAGGTCAAGGTTACTGTAGAGTATACATCGAAGAAAGTAGAAAATACGCTCCTTGGTCCCGCTTTAGGTTTTAGTGAGAGCCGAAGGATAGGTTATGACGGTGCATCCACTTCCCATGCCGCACCAGAACTGCTTCTTAATCTTGTGGTTAATCCTTATGGCCCTCAACCTTAGCCACAAAGGAGAGTTCAACCTAAGAAAGCGAACTAAGGTAGACCCAAACAAGTCTATGTTTGCACTTTTTATAAAAGGAAAGGTCACCTTAGAGAGTTTTACTACAAGTTAGGTAGAACTTGGCCTACACATAATCTTGCGCACTGCTCTAGCGACTTTGCTAGTCTTAGAGAGAAAGTTGAGTTCTTGTTCTCGACTTCATAAAGATTAATTGAAGAATTTGAACGGATGTCTATGCCGTTTGGGAACGTTCTAATGCTCCGACTAGAGCCAATAAAGATAAGGGAAAATAAAAGGTTACCACCAGTTGGGTACCTAGGCAAGACGTCAAATCTCTTGTTGTGAACATTGCTTTCAAGGTTCAAAATACTCCCTAATGGTATTTTGATAGCGGGTGTTATAGACACATGGATGGTGACATTTCATTTTTTACCCACCTTGAGGATCGCAAGGAAGGTAAAGTTACTTTTGGATATGGGAGTACGTCTAGTATTTTAGGGTGTGGATTGATGAGATACCCGATTTGCCTAAACTAGACAATGTGTTGTACGTGAAAGGGTTAAAAGATAACTTAATTAGCATAAGCCAACTGTGCGACACAAACTTTGCGGTAAATTTTGGCCGGTCCGAATGTTTTTATGATCAATCAGGTGAAATTTTACCACAAGGTGTGAGGACCAAAGATAATTGCTATGGGATTGTGCCCAAGTCCTCATTTGTGTGAAACAGTGCCATGGTTTCCCCTATGGACCTTTGGCATAAACGAATAGATCATGTGAACTTTAGAGATTATGAGAGATTAGTGAAAAAGGACCTAGTTCGTGGCTTACCATCACATTGGAAACCAACTTCCTCAGTTTGTTGACCTTACCAACAAGGAAAACAAATTCAAAGTCCCCATCAAAAGTTGAATACCATTACCACCTCCTGTGTTTTGGGATTGATTCACATGGATCTAATGGGTCCTACTTACATGAAGAGCTTAAGTGGTAAGATATATATTATCGAAATGGTCGATGACTTTTCTAGATATTATTTCGTATGATTCCTTAGATAAAAGTCCGATATTATAGAGTTCCTAACAACCAAGTATCATATCCTACAAAACCAACATGGTATCACTATTAATGGATGCGTAGTGACAACGATACTGAATTTAAAGAAGCTAAAGTGGATAGCTATTGTGATGGAGTGGGAATCAAATATGAGTTTTTGGTCATTCGTACTCCTCAACAAAATGGTATTGTTGATAGGAAAAACCGAATGATACAAGAGGTGGCTGAATCCATACTTCTTGGGAGAAGCAGGCCAAACGTTTTGGGGCAGAGGCAGTGAGTACTGTATGCCATACGGTGAATATGGTATATCTTTGTTCACACATGCTACACATGCCTTATGAGTTATGGACGGGAAAGAATCCCAAACTATCATATTTCCATGTATTTGGGAGTACTTGCTACCTCTTTAGAGATAGAGAGCTCTTAGGAAAGTTTGACTCTCGAAGTGATGAGAGGATATTTTTAGGTTATTCATCGACTAAAAGGGATTATAGAGTTTTTAACCTTGCAAGCTCTAAGGTTATGGAGTCTATAAATGTCACAATTAGAGATAATGAGCCACCGATGTTTATTGATCCTAGCCCCCAGTATGAGGATGATGCACCCATGGTGGCAATCCATCCTTCCTTATACTACCTCGGTGGACCCCACTCCTAATTTAGAGGATCCAATAACTTGGGTTTGAAAGTGTCATGAGACTTCCTCTATACTTAGTGATCCTACACTAAGTGTTAATACTTGTGCTTAACTCGAGAATGTGGTTAGCTATCTGTGCTACACCTCCTTAGTCAATCCTAAAAATTTGAAAGAAGCACTCAAGGACAAGCAATGGATAATCTCTAAACAAGATGAACTGCTTCAATTTTGCAAGCATGATGTCTGGGAGTTAGTCCCCCGACCTAAAGAGATTAATGTGATAGGTACCAAGTGGATTTACAAGAATAAGATGGATGAGAATGGTACCATAGTTCGCTATAAGGCTAGGTTAGTCACTCAAGGCTACACACAAATTGAGGGTGTAAACTTTAACAAGGCATTCTCTCCTGTTGCTAGGCTAGAGTCCGTCCGCTTACTACTCATTATAGCATATCATTTGCACTTCAAGTTATATCAAATGGATGTCAAAAGTGCTTTTCAGAATGTAATTCTATAGTATGAGGTTTACGTGGAACAATCAAAAGGGTTCGAAGATCCAAATCATCCGGGGCACATCTTTTATCTTAAGAATGCCTTGTATGGTTTGAAGCAAACACCCCATGCTTGGTACTAGAGGCTCAATTCCTATCTCTTAGCTTATGGCTTCAAGAGAGGGGGAGTGGCTAAGGCTTTGTTTATGATGAGAGAGAGTGGTGTTATTTTGGTTGCCCAAGTCTATGTGGATGACATAGTATTTGGATCCACGTGCTCTCATCGTGCTCATAACTTTGAGGAGGAAATGAAGAGTGAGTTTGAGATGAGTATGGTAGGTCAACTTATGTTCTTCCTAGGTGTCTAGGTTCGTCAGCTTAAGGATGGGATATTAATATTTCAATCCAAATATACAAGATACCTAGTGAAAAAATTTGGTCTAGACTCACTAAGAACTCATGCACCCCTATGCGTACATTGACAAAGCTTAGAAAGGACACTTTAGGAATGGACATAGAGCGAAACCTTTATCAGAGTATGATAGGTAGTCACCTTTACTTGATGGCTAGTTATCTTGATGTTGCCTTTAATGTTGGAGTCTGTACGCAATACCAGGCATCCCCAAAAGAAGAACACTGACTCGCACTTAAATGTATCATCAAATACGTGAGTGGAACTCTTTCCTATGGTATATGGTATTCCTTTGATATCTATGACCGCTTGTTCGCAGATTCGGATTCCAATTGGCCAGGGGATGTTAATGGTTGTAGGAGCACCTCGGTTGGGTGTTTTTACTTTAGGAGTGCTCTTATCTTTTGGTCAAGCAAGAAGTAAAATTCCATATATTTATCCATGACAGAGGCTGAGTATATTACCGCCGTGAGTTGTTGCAACAAACACTTAGGATAAAGCAAATGTTGGAAGATTATAGGATTTCAAAGGGCACGATGACTATTTCTTATGATAATACGAGTGCAATCCATATATCTCGTAATTTGGTCCAATATTCGTGCATAAAGCGCATGAGGATACACGAGCATTTTATTCGTGACCTAATTGTGGAGAAGGTCGTGTCCTTGAGATTTGTGAGCACCAAATGTTAATTGGTTGATATGTTCACAAAACCTTTAGATGCACTTCGATTTGAGGATCTTGAAAAATCTCTAGGTATTTGTACTATTGATTAAGTTCGGGTACTTTATCTAGTGTAGGATGTTTATCATGCTCACAGATTATATTCCTATTAGTAAAGTGTATTATCATTACATATCTATATTTTTCATTTTGATATTTTTAGAAAATTCGAAAAAGATTTTTTCCTGTAGAAATTTTTAAAAAAATACAAATAGATTTTCAATTTTTAAGGAAAAGATGAATAAGTGAAGAAGATATTATTTTGATAAAATTTTTGAAATAGACAAAAAGAGTTTTGTATTTTCAATTTTCATCGTATATGGATGAACATTCAAAATTTTCGGATCAACCCATCATTCCATCCATTCACGTGACTTTTTCGTAATGTTTTGAGACATGACTTTATTTCTTTAGTATGCTTAATAATGTGTGGATTCATTACGTTGATCTCTGATTACTACTATCTACATGTTAGAGTCCTTGTCTCCTTTATTTCACATGTGCACGAGATTTATGAACATTGTACTTACATGTCATTTATCGAACATGATATTCTCTTCTCAATTCTGCTTAATAACGAACCAAATGTAAAAAGAGATAAGTTGTGAATGTAATAACCATTGCTCGAATTTCATTTATATTCCAAAAAAATACTGTTATATGTTAAGCAATAGAAAGGGGCTACAAAAGATAAAAATATTCTTTACGTTAAAAGCCACCTTTTGCAAAAAAAAAAAAGAGAGTAAAAATAATAGAGGCACATAAAAACAGAAGTGTGAGGCCAATTTTGTTTAGATTCATTCATGCTTCACTACATATGAGCACTATAATTTCTTCAAAATAATTGAGAGTTTATTCATAATATACGAAAGATTTTGAGGGAGTTAAAGTCGAAGATAAATGGGTTTGTGCAATGGACTTTCTTGAAAAACACTAAATAGTTTGGCATTATTGGTGTGAGAATCATTTAAGTTCATGACATATTGATTAAGCAGAGTCAATTTCATATGATTTCACAATCTTTACACCTAAGGTAGACTTTGAGTTCTTTCATTAGGAGTGTCTCATGACTTCGTGAATACTTGTTATGAATGTTTATGTTGATTTACCTATGAAAAATGTTCACACAATTTCGTTCCGCATTCCGGATTAGAATATTTTAGTATTTTTCCATAGTGTGTTGTATTTGTATATTTTATACTTTATACTTGAAAAAAATGAAAATTTTCAAAAATAGTTGGTTGAAAAAATTGCCCTTTGAGATTATCATTACTTGTGCGTTACTGATTATTCTTGTGATGATATCTTGCTTCTTCATGTGATGTGTTTTTCATGACAAGTTTCTACTACTTTGTCTGTTACGGACCAAAAAGGCGAAGAAAAAATTGACGGGGAGTTTTATTTTTCTGTTAAAGTTCTTATGTGTCACAGTATTTTATTTATCTCATGAGTGTAGGACGTTCCGCCTAGATGACGATCACTTGGATCCACACAAGATGAAGAAAAACTAGCCAAAAGTAAGATCCATTACATTCGAAAACTTGCACACATATTACTTCCTGTTTCTTGATGTGTGTGTGTGTGTGGGGGGGGGGGGGGGTAGTTATTGTTTTAAGTTGTTAGGATACAATTTGGCTTTGATTTGTGTTTTGTACCAGAATAGCCAAAGGGGTAGATTTATAAGGGCAAGTTTTATAATTTCTCATGTTTTATTTTTATTTTTGGCGTATCCCATTACACAAACACTTCCCCTAAATGAATTCTCAGGACTCGAAGACAAAGTTGAAGACATTTGAAAGTTGAAAGAATCGTTTATCTCAACATCCTTGGAAAAAGTTATGGTTTTGATTGGTAAAATGGTTTATATATTATCTTTAGGGTTTAAAATTTCTAAAGATGTTATATTTTCTAAAAAGGCGTTTAAATTTTTTTATAGAATTTTTTAAAAAAATTACACCTCCTCATTTGAACGAGATTGGCAGTCATTTGAACAAGTTCCTTTAAACTTCGAACGATGCAATTTTGTCCATGCTCTGGAATCTCGTTTAAAGTTATCATTCAATATCCGTTCGAACGAGATCATAGGTGTCGTTTAAACGAGGTATAGGCTCGTTTGAATGATCGAAGAGAATTATTTTTTTAATTAATTGTAATCCAAATCTTTATACTTATCCTTTTTAACTAACCTTCTTATAAATAAGTTGAATGCGATTAGACTTCTTAAGAACTCTTTTCATAATTAAAAACACCTTTTTTGAGTTCTCTTTTAGATCACTTTACCAAGTCACGAAGAAGGTTTTTATCTTATAAACCTTTGTGGAGAGAGATGTCTATTATTGAACTGTTAAACTAGGTTTTCACTGTTGAAGAAGGAAAGGTTGATCGGTGGATACCGAGGGTAAACCACTACCTGTTGACGGCTCTGGTTAGAGTATTTTTTATTAAAGATTTTGAAGGCTCTGTGCATCTCACTTAGATTGTCTAAGTTTTTATAAGTTGATTGTCGTTCAAAACATTTAATAGTGGTGAATACATGGTTTTACCTTTTTAGAGATTTTTTCTCATCTTTGCCTAATTATTTTCATGCTTGTCTGATAATTGAAATTGGGCTATATCTCATATGCACACCTAATTTTATCGAAGATAAAATTTGATAAAAATATGATTTCTGTGTGAGAATTTATCATACAAATAATTCCATTGAATTACTAGCATTCTCATTAGTTAATTTTAATGAAATCTCAACCTCATTTGAATGAAACATTCATTTCATTCTAACGAGATTATAGTTCAGAAAAATATTTTTCTCTAATAAAATATTTTAAAAATAGTTCCAAATATTTTGATTAAGAACACATCACCTAAAAATAATCTTCCAAAGATTATAATCATATGCATTCATACATACGAGATCCTCGAAAACATGAAAAAAAATGTGAAATTAAATAGGGCACTAGCCGCTATGTCTTCTTTAAACATGTCATAGGCTTACGAGATCAACAATACAAAGCCTTACTTATAAATCAAATGTTTTGTCCAGAATTAAGACAATTACAAATAAATTGACTAAATTGGAAATTTATCCTTACAAATCTCCCCCTTTGGCTATTTCTGGAAAAAACTAAAATAAAAAACCTATGGGTCATCAAGCTATCTAAAAATATTCAATCCCTAAAACCAAAAGGGAAACATTACAAACACTGGATAGACACATACGTTAAGTAGTTTTGCATGCTTGCAAACTTTTTTGCATGTGGTAAACATGAACACTTAAACATACCTTCAAATTCAAAGAGAATATAACAAGAATAAAATGTGCATAAGAATAAAATTATCCTTATGTTTAACAATCTCAACAAAGGTAAAACGTCTCCCCCTAAGATAAAGATATCCTAATCATGAAAGGAAATACATCATTTTAACCCTTTTTGTTCAGGAATAGACAAAGTTAGAATGCATAAAAAGATACCTAATAAAATAATTCTCCTCCTAAATATGTAAACATATGATACCAAGACAAATTACAGAAGAAGTAATAATATCATGCAATGGTGTAATGTGCAAAAAAGCACAACATGGCTACACAAGCACAAATAATCTAAACAAAGCACAAATAATCTAAACAATGATCAAATAATATCAATATTGATTCAAATAAGATACTAACTTGAATACACAATATCAATGCAAACAATCAATAAGAGATACCAAAAGGATCATATATCAAGCCAAATAAATCCAAAGATAAAGCATATGGCAAACATGGACTAATTGAAAATCGCAAAGACTCAAAATAAAACGATATCATATATATAAACATGAAAAATATACCAATGATACACCGACACACACACACACACATATATGTATATATATATATATATATATATATATATATATATATATATATATATATAAACAACCACAAAACTCGACACAAACACATAAGCTTTACACACTAGCATAGTATCAATATTTCTAAACATGTGGGAATGAATGAATGGGTGTGAAATGGATACAAAATAATTATGATCCAATCACTCAAATATATCCAAGGAGTTATATTTGATCGCAAAACTTTATGAAACTAAGATTTAGCCTCAAGTGACAAGATAAAGTGAACTCTATAAAAATAATAAGCACAATGAACACAAGCCTAGAATATTGATGATTCTACAAAGTAATAGTGTCATGACATAATAAGCATAACTAGGTTTCATTTTGCAAACCCGTTGATCTTCAACGATAACACCCTTAAAAGCTTAATATATATCATATTTTCTTTTCACTCAATTATTTTGAAGAGATCACTTTTGAAAATCAAACAAACAAAATTATTGGCCTTGGAAATTTTTTTATTTTTATTGCCTCTAATCCTTTTTATATACAGGCACTTGCCAACGATGGCTTTACCATAAAGGAAATTGCTCATTTCGTCGCCCTTTCCTATGCACCCTCATATTTTTAATAAAAACATACTCACGGGAAACGGTTCTTACATGCACAAATCTATCATAGTCACAAAGTATATAGATGACAAGATTGATGGGAGAACACCTCATATAAATAAAATATAATATGTGAAGTTAAAATTCAAAAGAACCCCCCGTGCATGTGTGTGTGGAGGCATATACAAAGTTGAATCCATTAGGAAAATAAAAACCGAACAACGTCATGAAAGTATGATTAAGAATAATCTAAGCATTGACAATCATAAGCAAATGTCCTAGTTAGATAGAAAACATGGAATGAAGTGGATTCAAACATACCAATATGGTACAAAAAATATGTAAAACCAAACTACAATAAAAAAAACTTTTTGAGTTTTAAAAAAAAATTCAAAGCATACCAATTTAGAGAAAACGAACTAAATCTTTTGGTATTTTTCAAAAAGATCCAATAAATGAAAAATCAAAATAAAAAAGATAAAAATCATACAACTAGCAAACATATATGACATAAATTATAAAAACTAGTGTATGAAAATATGCCAACATAATTAACCATAAGATATAGCATGCAAAGAGTCATGTGCACGAAGACAATAATTAACCTGTCTAACATTTAGTGCCTCCAAAATTAATTTCCTAAGCCAAATAGATGAATACGCAGTGGACCGAGTTTTGAAAACCAAGGTACACTAGACATCAACTTCCTTGGGTCTTTTCTAAGATCTTAGTAAAAATGCCAAAGGTGACCTTTCCTACTGCAACGTGTGAAGGTGTAGACACGATCAGGAACGACACCTTTTGGTTGACCTTTTCTAACACCCTAAGATATGGTTGACCCTTTAAAAGAACAATGGTCTTCTCTTTATCAATGGAAGAATTATAATTATAGAATTCAATACCGTCACTACCAATGCTACTTGAGTCCCTTATATCATCTTTTAACTTTAAAACTCTATACTCAAGCAAAAATTTAGACTCCTCAAATGTTAGGTACTCCTTCTTCAAATTTTCAATCATTCCTAGAAGGTTATCCCGCTCCTCATTAATTCAAGAGAACTTATCCCTAAGTGTATTCTCACATTCCCTTAAATCATTAATCAACTTATCATTAACCTCAATGGCATGTTCATTAACCCTAGAAATTTTAGAGTCATCTAATTCTTTCTCAAAAAATTGAACTATATCCTCACTCTCTTTCTTGGACACTTATAAAGTTTTAAAATCACGGTTCATATCCGAAGCTTCTTACGAATAAAATCTCATTGAATTTTAATCTTTTGCGAAAAAAATAATTTCAACTTTAAAACAGATTTTTTTTTTCAAGAATTTTAAATCTTTTTTAAAACTGCAAATTTACAAGAGCTATTGTTTCAGCACGGTTATAAAGCTTATTATACTCATCTCGAATAATAAAGTCATCGTTATCGCTAAATGCATCGCACAACCTATCATAGTGATGACTCATTAAGAGAGCAAACAAAACGAGCACGAGAGAGAGAGAGAGAGAGAGAGAGAACATCTTAGACAACATGTAACAAGGATCTACACAATAACTTAGTGTGCCTTCTCTGATACCAATTTGAAAAAATTGGTATCCTAAACGAATCCACACTAAAACTAAGATCACATAAAAATGTAGTGTAACCCGACCTGATACCAATTTGAAAAGGGGCGACGACTTAGGCAGAGATGGTCCGAACAAAAAAATGTCTATTTCATTTTTTATTTAATGAATAAAACTTTAAACAGATTAACCCAATAAAAACTTGTGGACGAATTTAAAACCTTTATTGTGAAAAACTAATTTACCCAATTTTATCTTTTTAACCTAAAACATGTGTCTAGGTGATTAGCAGATAAACTAAGTAAAAAAATCGCACAACACACTGATGTACGAGAAATGCCCACAACGAGAAAAACCTCGGATGCCCCAGCCCAACATATCACTATGTTAAGGTTTTACAAAATACAAAAAGTAGACTAACACAATGACTCGTTGCCCTCGTAAGCCTCGATGCTCTTCTATCATCGACCTCTCTTTCTATCATCACTCAGTTGGGATTCAAACTCAATGGCCTCAAAAGTTCCATATTTAAAAATATCATCATGGGAAGATTTCTAATCAAGGTTCATATGAGTAGCCATGAATGCGGTGTAGTTGCGTTCAATGGGGGAATCGAGTTCCCCTTCCATATCACTATCACTACAGGTGGAATTATAAGCTTTTGGTTTCTTTTCCTCCTTCCTTTGTTTATTGGGGGCACTCAGCTACCCTATGTTTATAACCCTCACAACCACAACATCTTTTTGGCTTATGCATCTTAAAGTTATCATTGCAATTTTTAGGGAAATGACTGGCCTTGTTATATATTTTTTTTCTTAAACCTTTTTACATCTTTCAATTGCTTATGAAATTTGAGAAATTTCTTGAATTTCTTTGCTAACATGTCCATATCGTCGAATTCAATGTCAGACTCACCATCTGAAGCAGTTGTTTCCTTCTTTCGGTCTTTCAAAGCAATGCCCTTCTCCTTCTTTATCATTTTGAAGGAAAACATGTCAAGCTCATAAGTTTGTAGGTCACTGTTGTCAAATTATAAATTACCACAAGTGCATGGACTATTGTAATATAACTAGTGTAAGTACGGGTTGAACCCGCAGAGATTTGGTCAATTCATATAAATTATCGACTTTCCAACTAGATAATATTAGTGTAGAAATATGATGCAGGAATAAAATAAAATAAAACAATAATGGAGGAGTGAACACAAAGTATGTAATAAATATCAGAGATATTACTTGGATTTTGGATCCATTTACTTTTTTTACTAGTTTTTAATTAATTAGTCAAATTCGCTATTTCCTTTTATAACTCAAATTTATACCGACTTTCCTCGCGTAAATTTCAGATGATGAAAATATTAAATTTCAAATCAAATATTTTATATCTCTTTTTATATGCCAAAAATCCCTATTCCCTTAAAAGTATCATTCCTAAGCATTTAATGTTAAACGTAAGCATCGACTATCAAATAATTCAACATAAGCATAAATCAAAGAATGTGAATCAAACAATTAATTTCAAAGGTTTAAAATATCACTCTTGTAATTATTTTAATGAATAGCGAATTTTTAAAACATTTTTAGAATGGGTAAGGAATTTAAACGAATTCAACTATTAAAACATACACTAACTAATCATGGTAAATTTCATCTAATCCTAGCAATTAAATTAAGCCAGCTTTATAATTAAATAAAAAAAATTGCACGATGAAATAATAATTTTCATTAATAATCAGTTACAGAAATTGAAGTTCCAACACTTGAATGCCAATAGAACAAGTCTTCCCAAATCTTGAATCCAAAAAAATGTCTCACAAACACTCAAAAATAAAAATTTAAGTATAATTTACTATTTTTGGTGCTTCTAATATACACTCACATATTTTCTCTCTCTAAAATTGTATATGAACTCTTCCTCCTCCAAATTGTGTAGAATGATCTCTTTTTATAAGTGAAAGTGTGAGAAATGAGAATTTTATTCTGTAAGATTTTTGAATAATAAAAATAAAAGTTCCCTTAAATTGTGGATTATGCATTGAATCTTTGGGGTACATGTGGGAGGAAATTAAGGGAATGGGTAGCTTTGAGGTGCATGTGGGAGTAATTAAGGGATGACTTGTTGGTGCGTCTATTTTATTTATTCATTTTTTTAACTTTGCATTTTTGTCACTATTCATAGTAGATTTTTAAACCATTTTTACCCCTTCAAAACTTCTTATTTTCAAATTCGTCCATAAAAAAATTTGTGATCTTCTGAAGACCTTTTCGAAAAGATATGACATGACTTCAATGGACCCTCGAGCGAATTTAAAAGTAGTTTCTAGTACAGCTGCGTCAATTGTGTCGTGTCGCCTCATATCCAGACAAATTTTTCATATCAACTCCTTTGTTGTTCGAACTCCCGAGGCACTTGTAAAAAATGCAACATAAAAGTAATTAATTTAAATTTATTGTATAAAATTTTAAAAAGTTACAAAATTACCTATATTTGCATTTTAGCCTTCCAAAATTCATATATCACTCATTTTAACTCGGAATTTAACCAAATTTCATATATAATTTCATATTGCCCAGATAAAAATGTAAAAATTACTGTTAAGCTCATAAATATTTTAAAATTATGGTTTTACCCCATGAAATTGCTGAAATTGCTAAAATTGCATTATTGATTTAAATTTATTTCAAACTTGTATTTTTCTTCTAAATAGAAAAAATGACTCTAAAATCTCTTTATTTATGATACCATGAGTTTAACATGGCCTATATTTGGGTAAAAATTATACAAAATTAAGCACTCATCAGTCACCTACAAGCTTTTCAAGTTTCGTAGAATCTAAAGTACTAAAGGAATTCGAAATTATCTATTTTGAATTAAATCTTTTAGGCAATGACCTTAATATTTTCTTGATTACTTGGTTCTTGAGTATTTTCTCTGCCAAGTTAAAAGATGTAAAACGTGGAGTTGGATCCCCGGAGTTTGATGATCACAATTAAAATAATAATAATTTCCTTTTCAAATAAATACGGAAGCGTTGAATACAAGTGATGGTTCAACAAAACAAGGCCGGGTTTTAATATCTTAAGAAACAGATAAGAACAACATAATTCAAGTCCTAGAATTTGCCTAAGTCATGATTATTCATTTAAACAAAGTTAGGCGACACCAATATTAGCAAATGACTTGAATAAACCAAATTAACCCAATATTTAATTTAAGTCCCAAATTAAATGCGTGTGATTGTAAAACCAAATTTTATCTTGAAATTAATCTAGCATGCGTTCTAAGTGATATAGAGCAAGATAAAATAAACAGTCACACTACACCGCGATATACGAGGAAAAACCCACTAACGGGAAAAAACCTCGGGACGGCCCTAGCCTCAAATCCACTAAAAACGGTATTACAAAATACAAGACAAAAGACTTACTTCCTAAACTCGAACCCTCTCAAGCCGTGATGCTCCTTCTTGTATCAAACTCCAATTAGCGGATAACCAACGGAGCTCCACCGTGGTCTCGGAATACATCGATAGGACTTTCAACGGTCACCGTCACCCGGACATGAAGCCTTTCTCCAAACGGGTAGAATCTCAACAAAGGTCTTCTTTGTGATGGGGTGTAGAAGCAAACCCGAAACGTCTCTTGAATTCGGTAGAGAAAACCGGTGCCAAAATAATCTCCAAGCAATTGATATTTATATAGAAACTTGGATAGACAATTGGGTGTAAACTAGAGTGTGTATGAATTTTTCATTAAAAATTAACACTCAAAACTTGAACATTTTCCCTAAATAAATTTGCTCTCAAACTCTCTCTAAGAGATGGATATGGAATGGAAAAGTTGTCTTGGAAAATGTGTTTCCCGCACATAATATTGCATGAAAAATGTTGGTTGAAATCCAAGTGGAGGAGTGGGAAAAAACTGCAAAAAAAACTGCCAAATAACTGTTCCCGCTGGAAGTTCGTTCGAACGAACGTGATTCCCGTTCGAACGAGACTTCTAACGAGTGACCAGCCTGGGATCGTTAGAGGTTCGTTAGATACCTCGTTAGAACGAACCTTCGTTCGAACGACATATCGAACGACTGTCCAGTTAGGGTCGTTGGCAAAACTCGTTCGAACGAACATGGTTCGAACGACAAAACTCGTTCGAACGAAATCTGGTTCGAACGAAAAAACTCGTTCGAACGACATTTCAAACGAACAACAGAAAGATTGAAAAATTCGATTTTGGCCCAGAAACTTTTATAAACTTTTATATACTTATTTTCAAGTTTCTAATTGATTCTTTCTGAAAAATAAAATGCAGTTTTAATTCACCTAACACCCAATGCAAATTGTTCCAAGCTCCTATATACATATAAATACATTCATACCTTGGGAGCATGGAACCTAAGTTGATGACGTACAAACGAGGCACATAAACTACGGCATGTTGATGATGCTTTATACTCTTTGCCGCTACGTCTTCAACAAACACTTCATAGGACTTGAATATTACAATTAAATAAAATCCTATGAGTAAATGTTTTTGTCCGGAATTGAGCCAAAACTATAAGAGGACTCAATTGGAAATTTGTGTCCTTACAAAAGACAAGTTACTATGTCGGAAAATCTAGCATAGAACTCATCAAAGGTCTCATTCTCCAACATTTTAGTGGTTTCAAACTAAATGGTGAGGTTTTTGGAGTTTTGAAGCCTTAACAACACTAGTTCC
Source organism: Sambucus nigra (assembly GCA_949130495.1). Taxonomy (NCBI): domain Eukaryota; kingdom Viridiplantae; phylum Streptophyta; class Magnoliopsida; order Dipsacales; family Adoxaceae; genus Sambucus; species Sambucus nigra. The sequence goes on from OX422212.1 coordinate 413,316,120, forward strand.
TTCATGAAAGAGTAGGAGTATGTCCCAATCCTCTTTAGACGTCTCAAAAGTCATAAGATGATGGAACACTTCCAAGGTGGCAAAAATAAAATAGAGCCTTTAAACCTCGAGAATTATAATTTGCTAACCTATGCTCAGCCTCACTCCATGATTCTACATGTTTATGTATCTTATTTTCTCCAACTAAGGTAGTAGGTGAAGTCAACCAGTTAAAACTTCTTGCCCTACCTGCTCATCTATGGCCTTAAGTGTTGATTTCATACGCATTTCCTAGTATGTGTAGTTTGACCCATCAAGAATCGGGTCCCTAAGACCAACAAAACCACCAAAATTCATGCATGAAGACACCGGATCTAAATATGACAACATAGTGTTCTAGCTCTTATACCAATTTGAAAAGTCCTGGTAGCTTAGGCAGGGATGGTCCGAGGAATGAAAAGTCATATTTACAAAATTTTTAACTTTAATGTCAAAAACTTCAAACAGATTAACCAAATCAAAAAACTTGTGCACCAATTTTAAAATGAGTTATAGCGATAAACTGATGTAAGGTGCGATTTCCTTAACTTATAAGCTCTGATAGCACTTGATGGAATGTAGGTCCTAAAAAATACAATTTTTTAATTTTGAAAGGGATGGGTCACCGAATATTTTGATTTTTATAAATTCTTTCAAAATTAAATTATACTTCTTAAATAAGACTTAAATTCAAGTTCTAAATTATGCATATTAAACCAAACGTGAATTATGTCAAATTAATGATTACGATTTCAATTAAAGTAAACTAAAATTACCCAAATTTAGTTAAACACCAATTACACCATTTTGTTGATTAAACCGATTTTATCTTATTAAACCTAAGCATGCATCTACGTGAGAATTTGCAAGATAAAATAAGCACAACCATAACGCCGCGATGTGCGAGGAAAGCCCACAACGGGAAAAACATCGAACGGCCCAGGCAGAAGTCCACTAAGTATGGAATTACAAAAGGACACGACATAATACTTACATAATGACTCGGCACCCTCACAAGCCTTGACGCTCTTTGTTCCTTCGATCATTGCCTAGTGACAACGCAGGAGTCCACCGATGGGGCAATGCTACCGTCGCGCACACGGAGTCCACCGTAAGAAAATTCACGAGCATGAAATCCTCCGTAAGAAACAATATCTATGGTGTAGAGAATAAAACCCGATGCCAAAAATGATCTCAAATAAATATCATGTTGAAAATTGGATTATACAAACAATATGGGTGTAAACTAGTTTTTATTTTCGGAATTTAAATCATTTCTGATTAACAAATACTCAAGGAGCTTTTCTTAAAGGTTTTCTCTTTAGGAGTTGGAAAAATTCTGCTAAAAAAGTGAACTCCTGCACTACATAAAAGGTGGGAAAAAGTAGTGGGGAGTTACTAGAAGAAACCACCGAAAACTACCCATTTTCGTAAAAACTGATGCAATCATTCGAACGACATATCAGAGTCGTTCAAATGACAAATCGAACGGGAAGACAACAGCTTAAAAAATGAAGGCTCGTTCAAATGACAAAACAAATGAGATCTCAGCAAACACAAAGGGAAGCCTTGTTAGATACCTCGTTCAAATGATCTGGTAATATCGTTCGAATGAGGTTGTTCGAATGACTTTAGATAAAACTTGTTTTTCTTAAAAAAATAAAAATTCATTTTAAAATATGTTTACAAAATATGACAACTAATAAATATATCCAAGTCTCAACAATGATATAAACATTCATACCTCTGAGAGATCCTTAGAATGTTGATAATGAAAATAAGGCACGAAACACGGCATAGATGTGATCTTTTTGGAGTTCCACTACGTCTTTAACTATAATGTCATAGGCTTGAAAGGCCACAAATAACTTCTATCCTATGACTCAAAGATTTTTGTCTGAAATTGAGCCAACACATACAAATTGACTCAATTGGAAATTTTTCCTTACAAATATCCCCCTTTGGCTATTCTGGGACAAAACCAAAATTAAAAACCTATGGGCTGTCAAGCTCATCTAAAAGACACAATCCCAACCCAAAATAAAATAAAAATACATACGCTTGACCGACACATGTGTTAAGAAGCTTTGCATTAAAAACTTTGTCACATGAATGAAACCCTGTACACTTGAACACACCATTAAATGCATAGGGAATATAACAATATTAAATCCTCCCCTCTCTCTAACATTGTCTACCTAAGAAAGAATTCTCCCTCTATGCTATGTTAGATCTCCCCAAATTAAAAGGGTTCGATACCATTTCTCCCCCCTTTTGTTCAGGAATAGTCAAAGATTAAGATGTATAGATTTAATTAATTTCTCCCTGGTTAAACCGATTCTCCACCTAAAAGAAACAAGGGATAAGCATAAAAATAAATTATATCATGCAATGGTGTATAGTGATACAAAAATAGCAAACCAACTAAAATGCGATAGCAAGATGATACCAACTAGAATGTACTAATATAAGCATGGGATATCAATGAAAAGTCGCAACAAGATAAATACCAATATCAACAAAAAGCATACATGGACTAGATGTGAAAGCAAAGACTCAAAAACAAATGATACCATATATATAAATATGAAAAAATATCAATGAAGCACTAGCACACACACATAAACACACACACATATATACACACACACACGCACACACACACACACACACACACACATATATATATATATATATATATATATATATATATATATATATATATATATAGAGAGAGAGAGAGAGAGAGACCACATAAAAAACTAAACACAATCAACTTTCCACACTTATATGGTATAAATGTGTCTAAATAAACATGTGACAAACAGAATGAATGGATGTGGACTGGAGATAAAAGAATTATGATCCAATCACTTAAATATGTTCAAGGAGTTTTATTTGATTTCAAAACTTTATCAAACTTAGATTTATCCTCAAGTAACAAGATAAAGAAAACTCAAAGAGATAACAAGCATAATGCACACAAGCCTAAAATTTTGATGATTCTACAAATCAATAGCGCCATGACAAAATAAGCATAACTAGGATTCATTGTGCAAACTCGTTGATCTTCAACTAAAACCCTCAAAAGATAAATATATTACATATTTTCTTTTCTTAATTCTTTTGAAGTTCTTTATTTGAAAGATCAACCAAACTAAATTGTGTTGGCCTTGGCTTTTTCGGGAACCTACGTTCCATCAAGTGGTATCAGAGCTTATAAATTAAGGAAATCGCACCTTATAATTGATTTACCCAATTTTATCTTTTAACCTAAAATATTCATCTAGATGACAATAGATAAAATAAATAAATAAATCAAACAACACATCAATGTACGGGGAAAATCCACAGCGAAAAAAACCTCAAATAGCCCTGCTAAACAAATCACTATGGTAAGATTTTATAAAGACAAACAGTATACTTACACAATAACTCGTCTCCCTCACAAGCCTTGACTCACTTTTATCTTTGACCTCTCCTCCACAGTGAAACACAGGAGTCCACCCACACAAGTTGCCACAATGCATGAGTCCACACACATCTCGGTATCCACATATGAGGCTCAACAATCGTCTACGGAGTTAAAAGATGGAATCACCTCTTCTTAAATGTAACTCAGCAAACCAAGTATGAAGTCCACCACACGAAACCTTTTCTCCATCCAGATGAAGTGAAATAAACTTTGGTGCCCAACACGAAAGGTCTCAAAGCATAAGAATATTAAAATTTGAATCTTTAAACGATTTACGTGAAACTAGGGTTTTGGAACCTTACTAAACAGATAGGAAAATATTTTTCACCAAAAGTTCTTGAAAAATTCGAGTCTAGCATGCCTTAAAAAGTAAAACACAAATTTTGAGGTGGCGAATTCGTTCGAACGAAGTGATAGGATTCATTCGAATGAAATGATTATTTCTTTCAAAGGAAAACCACTCTCATTTGAACGAACATGCATATTCATTCCAATTAGCTTCCCATGATCTCCCAATATGTACCCCGATGTTTGATAGAGAGTCCCCATTTGAAGTTCATTATATGTCCATTCTAATGAAGTCTCTAGTTTTTTTGAAAGAAATATTAACCTCATTCGAACTAAACATTCATTTCGTTCTAACGAAAATACATTCTCGTTCAAACGAACTCAAAAAATATTTTTCTCTAAAAAACATTTTAAAAATAGTTTCAAACATCTTGTTTAAAAACACATCACCCAAAAATAAATTTCCAAAGATCATAATCATATACATCCATACCTGAGATATCCTAAAAAATATGAAGATAAATGTGGCACTAAACAAGTCACGATGTGCATCAATCTTTGAAACTTGTCCATTACGTCTTTATCAAACATGTCAGAGGCTTACGAGATCGACATTACAAAGCCTAACCTATGACTCAAATATTTTGTCCAAAATTTAGCCAATTACGAATAAATTAACTTAATTGGAAATTCGTCCCTATAGGCTTCTGAGAAGCAACTGGTAAAGAGGTGTTATCTCTGAGTGTCTTCTCATTATAGATCATCTCATGCTCCAAAAGGGCAACCCGAGTCTTCAAAGTGTCACTCTCTCTCTCCACATCTTCTGACCATCGATCATCCGATCCAAGTGCTGCCAAGTGAGGTTCCAACTGTTGTCCATATCATTTGCCATTTTTCCATGATTTCTTGCCATCAAGAGCATTGGCCAAGAGAGCATTCGTTAATGTCCGAGCATGTAAGAGGAAAATACGTATAAATTATCGATTTTCCAACTAGAAAATATTGGTGTAGAGATATAATATATGGATAAAATAAAATAAAACAATAATAGAAGAGTGAACACAAAGTATGTAACAATTCCTAATTATAACTAAAAATTATACCGCTCTCATCGCGTAAATTTCGGATGATGAAAATGTTAAAGTTCAAATCAAATATTTGATATCTCTTTTTAGATGTCAAAAATCCATATTCCCTTAAAAGTATCATTCCTAAGCATTTATTGCCAAACATAAAAGCATAGATTATCAAGCAATTCAACATAAACATAATTTATCAAATGTAAGTAAAAAAATCAAACAATGTGAATCAAACATTTAATTTCGAAGGTTTAAAATATCACTCTCGTGACTATTTTAATGAATACCAAATTTTTAAAACATTTTTAGAACAAGAAGGGAATTTAAATGGATTAAACCAATTAAAATATATATTAACTAATGATGGTAAATTTCACCTAATCCTAGCAATTAAATTAAGCTATCATCATAATTAAAAAACAAAAAGTGTAAGATAAATTAATAATTTAAATTAATAATCACTTACAAAAATTGAAGTTCCAACACTTGAATGCTAATGCAATAAATATTCCCAAATCTTGAATCCAAAAAAATGTCTCATAAACACTCAAAAATAAAAATACAAGTATTTACTATTTTTGGTGCTCCTAAAATACATTGACTTATTTTCCCTCTCTAAAAGTGTGTATGAACTCTTCCTCCTCCAAATTATATACCATGATCTATTTTTATAGGTCAAAGTGTGCGAAATGAGAATTTTAATTTCTAAGTTTTTTTTAATAATTAAAATAAAAGTTCCTTTAAATTGTGGATAAAGTGGTTCAATCCTTGGGGTACATGTGGGAGGAAATTAATGGAAGGTGTAGCTTTGGAGTGTATGTGGGAGTAATTAACGGAAAACTTGTTGGTGTGTTTATTCTATTTATTCATTTTTTTAAATTTTAACTTTTTATTTTCGTCACTATTCATAGCAGATTTTTCAAACCACTTTTTCCTCTTAAAAAATTCTTATAGAAAATTATTAATCTTTTCTAGACCTTATCGAAAATCTATGGCACGACTTCATTAGACACTCCTGCGAATTTAAAAGTAATTTCTAGGACAGCTGTGTCGGTTATGTCGTGCCACCCCATATTCTCACAAATTTTGCATATCAATGTGACACTCCGTCTAATAAAATACCAGGCGATCACTCATGTACCAAATTAAAACAAGAGTCGCATATGGTTCTTTCTTAGCATCACCGTCGAAAACAAAATTAATTATTAATAACCTTTTAGGATGGCATCAAAATTTTATTTAACTAATCTTTTAAACAAATAAATCAACTAAAATATTCACACAATTTATATGAATGAAACTAAAAAGAAACAAAAATAACCGAACACTCAGTTTAATATAATACAATCAAATCCAAGGCCGCACAAAAAGGCGGTAAAATAATGAATAAATACAATTGGGCTATCAGCCCGAATGTTTCTATAGTACCTTCTATATAGATCTCAAAGATGGAAGCGTCTACAAGAAACCTGTATGCATCCACAGCTGCTACAGCAAACGTCTGACTCAAAGGAATCGTCATCCAGGCATCCCCGTGTCTGGACACCTATATATATATATATAGCAAAAGAGGGGAAAAGTAGATAAACAGGTCAGAGCCCGAGTAGTGAAAATATTTTGCAAGTGCATAAATCCTGTATTTTTAAAATATGTTTTTACCTCATATTTAAATTTGGTATCACACTCCCATGAGATACCCCTCACCCCTCTTCTAATAGTGCACACCTATCGCATACCTAACAAATAACATTGTTAAGCTACCCTGCCTAACTAATCCGTTGCACCCAATCTCTAAAAATCCCAGTTAACCCGAGTACTAAGGGCTAAACTTCTCCCCATTCCCAACACTGCACTATGTTCGTACACGGGGTGTCTCGCGAAGCGAAATCCAAACAAAGAACCCCCTCGATACACTACTTCCTGGCAAAGTTGATCGTCGAGATCCATTAGGCCCTCAGCATCTGGCGCGTATATAAGACTCATATATACATATAGTTCTTACTAGAACTTCTGATTCATATGCATATAAATCCAGATATAAATCTACCGAAAAGGGAAAAATACACCTTATTAGGCTTTTTACTTTATATACATAAGTTTACTATCTGATGTCTCATTTTCATATACAAACAATATACTATACGCAACTAGTATATGATTATACCTATCACAAACATAAGTATAATAACCATCCCACCGAGATATAACTCGAGGATGCAGTCTCATAGTGCCTATCCAAAATCCGGGTTTACTCACACTAACACGGTACCAAGCCATACTCTCTCATGGTCATGGTAAACCAATACACAATGGTGGAGGTGATCATGTTCCCCCTGCGAGTGGAGGACACACATCGCACTCGAACGCGGGACGAGGTGACCTGGGGATATACTCACCCTTCTCCTCAAGCCAGGGGATTCACCCACATCGCGCAAACTCCCTTGATCACACTAAAGAAAAATATATATCTGGATGTTCCAAACATACGCCAAAGGAAAGCCCGTGGAATCATCCTCTAAATACACATATACCAAGCACACACACACATATATATATATATATATATATATATATATATATATATATATATATATATATATATATATATATATATATATATATATATATACACACATTTATCACTTCTCAACTGTATACATGGCTATAATTGCCAATCCGATAATGATACTTAAGTATTCCCTTACATAAAAATACCTCACACCTCGATCGCTGTTAGGGATTTATATAATCTCCAAATATCTCAATTCATAACCCTTATATAAGTATACCCTCAACTTATCTTTAGCCTATAACCCAAATTCCATCCTAGTCGTCGTATAGGATTTACTCAATGTAGTCGGCATATACTTACATTATCTATGCGCACAATTATCTATATATAATCGCCCACTGAAATATTCATTCGAGTGTTACTCATCTTAAACACCCTCGATTAAATAAGTCATGGATCCCATTTTCCATGAACCTAAAGTTTACATATCGTTCCGAAATTTATTTAGAGGTCGTCACTCTATTTTAGGAGCCCTAAACATTTAATTTCTCAATCTATTTATTTTCCTCGAAATTGTACTTTTACGTGACACCCCGCCTAATTAAATACCGGGCGATCACTCCTTTATTAAATTAAAACCAAGGTGAACAGTTGGTTCATTCTTAGCATCACTGTCGTAAAAATACTTTTCCAATATAAACACCCTAAATAATTAAGCTAAGTGTCAAAACCATTTAAAACCTTATTCTCATTTTATTAAATCCGGTTATAAAACCTTAAACCATTAACATCTACAGAGTCACACATTAAGAATAAAAATAGAATTGAACATACACGAATTTAATCATCAATAATAAATCCCAACATTTACAACACTAAAGGAAAACATCCGGACCGTAATAAATCCCGAAATAAAGGTACTGAAAGTAAAAACTTCAATCTCTGACAATACCAACTAAATAATAGAAAGAGGGTGACACATGCCCCTGCTGGATAAAACTGAACTAGGAGTAGAATCAAATGGACAAGTCGTCTAAACAACAGGCCTGCAACTCCCACCTAAGCTGCAGCACGTTCCTTCCAAAGGATCCTAAGTAAGACTCACCTGTGGCTGGGCACCTGTAATACATACATATATATACAAGAGAGAAAAGGAAATAGAAACGGTTCAGAGCCCGATAGTGTATATGATTTAAAAATTCGTTTAGCAAGTATTTAAATTGATACATGCCAATGCAACAACATATTAGTGCGACACTCTCTTGAGAAATTCTCACCTCTCTTCTAATGTGCACTCCTATCGCACTAACCTTCCTAATGGTTTATCTCATCATATATCACACTATCTTTCCCCCAATGATTTACCTTATCTTAGGTTATTCACAGGATTTACAACTGAATAACACAAGTATTTAAAACGTAAGATTTCAATTTGTAACCAAGGTTCTCTTTTTAACTTTATTAATCAATAAAGTTTTTCAGTGTCATACTATACTTTCTCAAAACAATTATTTATAATTTGAGTCATCAACCATGTCCTACATATCAAATCACAGTAGGCAGTTCCAGATTTCAGAATTTCATATATATATTAACTACTCGTATAATATATATATCATAACACCACCCCACATAAAAACTATGTTGCGGGCATACTCTGCTATCCAATCCCCGTATCAATATTACTAAAGGGAATACAAGTTTGGAATCACTCTCGAACTGTATAAATACAAACACAAACAATAGTGAGGCGAAGCATAGTTTCCAAGTTCAAGAGGTCAGTACATACCCTCACGTCTCTTAGGACCGTGACTACCGATTCGATAGCCTGTACCTAGGATTCCTATCTTCTAGGGTACGAGTCAATATCCCCCATAAGGCACACGAGATAAGATCATCCCAGCGCGGTAACCTCATGGATATCAAGTAGCGCGAGCATGATTTTCACAAGCATATAATATATGCATACACAATCATATAAATATACCACTTTTATTATATCAATTTAGGTTTATCCAATAACCAACATTCACAACATTTATCCTTATTTTCCCATTATTATTTATCAAGTATAATGGTTCGTTTCTAACTTTAATTCGAAGTATAATGGTTCGTTTCTAACTTTAATTCGAAGGGTTTTTCCAACTTACTATGTAACCCTCATGGACTCTATTCTTCCAAATGTACAATTCAGTAGATATGCATTTATGTTCCAACGTAACTCTCTCTTACGTGTCTCTCCCCTTTAATATATACTTACATTATCCCTTACGAAAAATATCCCAAAAATATAGATTTCGCCTTACATTAAAGGATTTTAAATTTTATTTTCAAAGATGAGAATTTCAAACGGTTTCGAAATCGGAATTAAAATGGAGTTTTAATTGAATTTTTTTTTACTTAGAAGAGTCCTCAAAATATAAAACTCTCTAAGAGTCCTCAAAACATAAAACTTTCTAGTAAAAATAATAGTTATAGAAATCCGACCGACTGATCAAGCTGAATTTTTGTCAGCAGTCATGTCTCGCCGTTCGCTACAACATACTAAAATTTCAAGCGATTCCAATGGTCCGATCATCCGAAATAATTTTTTTAGTGTTTGTATCTGATTATAACTCTTTTCTTAATCAAACTCTTAATCCTTTACATGACAAAGGGTTTCCAGAATATCATATAAATCATCACTACATGAAAATTTCCTATCTCAAATTGGGTTTTTCTTCCATACAATTCATCCTAATCATTCCTAAACCAATATGAAAGATGCATCAATGAAATAAGCAAGATAAACACTTGCCTGGGATTTTCAAAAATCTGGTTTGTTGTTGAATTTGGTGTGGTTGCGTTCCCCGTCTCGCGATCTACGCGTTGGCGGTGGCGGCGGTGTAAACGGATGAGTTTTGAGCCTTGGAATGCCTTGAGAGCTCTCTCCTCTCCTCTCCAATGGCCGTTCTAGTGTTTTGAGTTATCTAACCCTAGGAGATAACCTAAACATCTGATATAACCCCTTCTATTTTCGTGGGTTTAATTACCCAAAAATACAAAATGACTAAAATGCCCTCCCGGGGTACTAATTAGGCCTAAAAACGCCCTGAGACTCAAATCAAACCCCCGGGTATACTTTTCTGACTATCTCGACCCTTCCGGACGCATTGGCACACTCAAAACGATCATACGAACAACCTATAAAATATTCACTTTTATTAATCCACATTTAGTCCCGACACGATACAGGCGCGTCCCGACTTAAATTTCCACAATTGTCATTTTATTCACACGTGACAATATTATAAAAATAAATCTCATATATTACTATACTCATCCAGTAATATTCAACAAATAACAAATTTCCAATAATTACTAACTCTCGTCACGCTAGTAAATATTTAAAACAACATTCCGGATTAAAATTAAATTAATTTATCTCAATTAAATTTAATAAATCCCATAATTTAAAAGCTATAAAAATACGGGGTATTACATACTTCCCCCCTAATAACGGAATTTCGTTCCGAAATTCGGAAAATAAGGCCTATCAGGTAGCACAATTCTGAATATCCTTTTGCGTACACAAACTAACTACACATTACGGCGCTCAATCACTATAGCCCTTTCTTCATAGCAACATTGTTTTACATTCTCATTGGAGACATTTCACATTGCACTCCCAACTGACAATATTTGAATAGGTTACGTCTATACGTTATAAATTCCATTATCTCACTATCATTAGGAGGCCGCACCTCACTACATGACAACTACTCGGATTTATTCTTACACAAAATTCCCATTCTGAGAAGATCATACGAACATTTGACCACTCTTGACTGCCTAAAATAGTCATGGAATTCCACCATATTTATCGGATATTTTCTCGACCGATCCAAAAATTCTGATTATCTACTCTCCTCTAAACATACGGAAGGAGAATAGTCGAGGTTCTTCCATAACAAAACCTTAATAAGTACCTCGTATGCGACAAACAGGTACGAGTGCTTCTACAGAGCATTCTTGAAATCATCGTACCAAGATTCCAAAATCTCCTTCACGTGGCTCCACTAATCTTTAATCACCATGCGCTTATTCCCTGGCTAAGGGTGATACATCCTACTCGAAATGAAATCTTATCTCCGTTGGTTCCTGAAATCCCATATCAAAGGTGGGATTCACCAATCTCATCCTGATTCAGAAATTTATACTGCGCCGGACCATGCACTGGCGCGATCATTCCTTTCAAAGGAAGTCTGGGGCATACTAGTTAATATTGTAAGCCAGCCCAAAGGAATATCAATCACTTCCTTCCTGGCGACTTAATTCACATGTTCGGGATAAACCCTTGATCTTGTTTTGAGGATGGCAACCCATCCAAGAACTTTACGACTTTACCAACCTCTTCCAATTTCAGGAATTTTCGATAAACACAAAATTCTTTGGTTGATTCTCCTCTTTCAACCAAACCTTACCTATGGGCAGTGCATGTAGAGACTACTCACTACGTCTCGCTAAACATCGATTCTTCCCTTGAAATGTCTCACATTAAGTGACATGTAATACTCCCCTTCCTTCCTTGGAGTATGCCGAAAGTTTCGACCCGTGCTCTTCTCTCCACGAAGCGCACTTCTGGATCTCTTATACTATACTAACATCATTACTCTTTGTATGCGCAAGTCGCTCTCACACTTGACTAATAACAACTCCGCTCCGGGTGTGCTTCATAACAATTAAATTCTACTCTATTCAAGGAATACCAATTCTTGAATGGCTTTCCACAGCCTTCCAATCAAGTTAGGGCGTGTTATTCTAATTGCACACTTATGTATGGATTATCGCCCATCATGTTACGTTTAATCCACTCTATCACTCCCACTTCATTATACTAGTCCCACAAACATATATTTCACACGTCTATTACCACGTCCCTTCGACTCAGACTATTTTAACTGTAGTTAACCAAGATGCCCACATTTTTGTGACACTCCGACCGCCCTGGGAGAGCGAACGGCGTGCTACTCATGTGTACGACTAACTAAATTCAACGGAATAGAAGGAATAGGGCATTCAAATTCCATGACAACAAAAGAGGAATAATAATTCTCAACCTTCCTCAGATAAGTACAACAATCTTCCCAAATAGGTACAACAACCAAAATAAATCACTAACTCTCTATTCATCAAAATAATTACAGGTCATCTCTTTTGTATAATATAAAGTTCTTTCCAGATAATCCATGCTAAAAATCATTCCAACTCTTTATTCACCTTGTGTTCTGTACGCGGTTATGACATTTGGGTACTCTCAATCACCCTAGAAATCAAAATTCTTAGATTCTCCTTATCATCGTTCCACCCCTCAACTCGTGGGGATAACTTTCAATGCTTTCCTACCACAAAAATCCGGCTCCAATGACCTTAAAACAAAATTCAACTTCCAACTTACATACATAATTACTTGATCCCATTTCGACCAGGGTACCGAACTATTGGAATAGTGACCAAACGTCTCCCTATTTCCAACCTTACGCTAAGTTTCATGCGTGGGATGTCTCGCGAAGTGAAATCCAAACAAGGAACCCCCCCGATACACTACTACCAAGCATTGTCGATTATCGAAATCCGTTAGGTCCTTCGTCCATAGTATATACCCCTTTATTCCGTCCCTTGACAGAAAAGTTACAATTTCTCTCGTAATTATGCTTAACAAAGAACGTTTCACCAATTTCACTATCGTCTCGTATTGGTTGATGGTAATTACATTCTATAAACCTCGGATACATACGATCGAAATTCTCTAAATTTCCTTTTTCTAACATTAGGGGTATAAATCTTAACTCCCACATCTCTTAAGGATAAATATAACACTGCACTCTTCCTATCACTAAGTCCGAAGTGCTAATCATAATACCGAGTCAAGTCTTTTCGCTCAACGGTAAATCCCGTTACATACTGAATCATACTGAAAAAGTCTATACATACATTGGTATCGAATATCTCGAGCCCACTATCTCCTCTGAAGTCTCTATGATAGATAATATAAGTGCGAGTCCAACCTTCTTACAGGTAAAGCCTCGCCAAAACAAAACGTGTTGCACTAATGTAACTACTCCGATAGCCTTGCAATAAATGCCCACTATCATACTACCCATTTTTATAACATTTTAACAAAGATAATATCATACTCGTGTATCGCATCACTACAACGAGTAGCCTCAATAAAGTATAAAACACTGTTAATATACTCATTCATCCCCCTCGAATAGCACCAAAGAAAAATTCCGCTATACTAAGGAAAAATATTCACATAATGGTAACATTTATAATGATATGCATTAAACTCGTCTCACATGCTAATCTAGCAATGAACAAAATATGGTGACTCGCTCGTGTCACATAAACACGTCGCATCCTCTAAGGATACAACTTATACTTCCATCCTGGCAATCGTCTTGACTGCACAAATGGTTTTCGAACATAACACGTCTGCCCAAACCAAACCAAAATTATTTTAATCGTTGCCTTTTACTAGGCACCGTATTATTGTCCTTTTTCTCATTTTGGAACATATTATCGTGAGCGATCTCACTCCGCACAAAATACCTCAACACATAATTCACGTACCACCTGTCCTACTAACCAGGTTAGGATTGTCCTTCTCTCGAACTTTAGTAGACTCGATTCATGTTAGCCATCCCGATTGTTTCCTTAGCTTTTTAGGCCATAAATATCATGTTACTATCTATAATAGTACTTACTGAATTTACCATCACTTGGTAAGAATTTAACTATCTGAAGCATTTAAATGGTTTTCCTGATGTGTATCCACATCCTTTTGTGGTGCTATACCACCACCGTTGTATTCAGTCTTATTCTCGACTAAATTCTTCGATTCCTTTAACTTCCCCCCACAAAGAAGCGTTATCATCTATATTGAAAAAATATGACATTGTCAACCTCTGAATCGGTCGTTCATCAGAATTTCCTCCTCGAGTATTATCAACTACTATTACAAGTTGGTCTCCCACTTGGAGTCGTTTACTCCACTAGTATCTACCTCTTTCGATACAAAATTTGCTAATGATTAGGATTCATATCCACAATTGGACTTCTGTCATGCCCTCCTGCGATGAGTTCAGAACCACGTTTGCTTCTCATCCTGAACAGTTGAGGAAGGAACATACGGTCAACACTGTACATAAGGTTCTCCTATAGGCATAGCATTCCACTTCTAAAATTGGTGGTTGACTGCAACCATTATAATTTCGTCCCCAAAGCCAAGAAAATTTTCTCTAAATTTTCACTTTCAGTTTTCCACACTCCGTCCTATATTTAAGCCTTTGGATACTTTACCTCCTTTGGTAAACACATACAATTTTCGCGTTTCTAAAATTTCCCACTGACAGTCTCTACACGTTTTTGTAATATGTTGGGTAAGTTTACCCTCACACCTCATTTGACTATAACAGCATTTGATAATCATTGCTGCACGTTAGTCGCCTTTCTAGTCGTGGCTTCTCGTGCCATAATAGAGGTGACCTCGACTACGATCACATCCTCAGATATATTTCATAATCTCAACCGAACCATGCCTCCTAATGTACGCTTAACGGTCCTCTTCTGACATCTGCCATCGCTCGGCACACGCACACATCCGAACGAAATTAGAATTCACTAGTGTATACACATTATAGCAGGAGAACGAAATCTCGTCAAAGTAATCGGCAATCCTAAACATAGGGCTCTATAACAAACAAAGCAACGCTGAAAGCATAATAAGCCGTACAGATCCTAAGGACACTAGAACCTGATGCTCTGATACCACCGGTGACACCCCGCCTAATTAAATACCGGGCGATCACTCCTTTATTAAATTAAAATCAAGGTGAACAGTTGGTTCATTCTTAGCATCACTGTCGTAAAAATACTTTTCCAATTTAAACACCCTAAATAATTAAGCTAAGTGTCAAAACCATTTAAAACCTTATTCTCATTTTATTAAATCCGATTATAAAACCTTAAACCATTAACATCTACGGAGTCACACATTAAGAATAAAAATAGAATTGAACATACACGAATTTAATCATCAATAATAAATCCCAGCATTTACAACACTAAAGGAAAACATCTGAACCGTAATAAATCCCGAAATAAAGGTACTGAAAGTAAAAATTTCAATCTCTGACAATACCAACTAAATAATAGAAAGAGGGCGACACATGCCCCTGCTGGATAAAACTGAACTAGGAGTAGAATCAAATGGATAAGTCGTCTAAACAACAGGCCTGCAACTCCCACCTAAGCTGCAGCACGTTCTTCCAAAGGATCCTAAGTAAGACGCCCCTGTGGCTGGGCACCTATAATACATACATATATATACAAGAGAGAAAAGGAAATAGAAACGGGTCAGAGCCCGATAGTGTATATGATTTAAAAATTCATTTAGCAAGTATTTAAATTGATACAGGCCAATGCAACAACATATTAGTGCGACACTCTCTTGAGAAAATCTCACCTCTCTTCTAATGTGCACTCCTATCCCACTAACCTTCCCAATGGTTTATCTCATCATATATCACACTATCTTTCCCCCAATGATTTAACTTATCTTAGGTTATTCGCAGGATTTACAACTGAACAACATAAGTATTTAAAACGTAAGATTTCAATTTGTAACCAAGGTTCTCTTTTTAACTTTATTAATCAATAAAGTTTTTCACTGTCATACTATACTTTCTAAAAACAATTATTATTAATTTGAGTCATCAACCATGTCCTACATATCAAATCACAGTAGGCAGTTCCAGATTTCAGAATTTCATATATATATATTAACTACTCGTATAATATATATATCATAACAGCACCCCACATAAAAACTAGGGTGCGGGCATACTCTGCTATCCAATCCCCGTATCAATCTTACTAAAGGGAATACAAGTTCGGAATCACTCTCGAACTGTATAAATATATACACAAACAATAGTGAGGCGAAGCATAGTTTCCAAGTCCAAGAGGTCAGTACATACCCTCACGTCTCTTAGGACCGTGACTACCGATTCGATAGCCTGTACCTAGGATTCCTATCTTCTAGGGTACGTGTTAATATCCCCCATAAGGCACACGAGATAAGATCGTCCCAGCGCGGTAACCTCAGGGATAGCAAGTAGCGCGGGCATGATTTTCACAAGAATATAATATATGCATACACAATCATATAAATATATCACTTTTATTATATCAATTTAGGTTTATCCAATAACCCACATTCACAACATTATCCTTATTTTCCCATTATTATTTATCAAGTATAATGGTTCGTTTCTAACTTTAATTCGAAGTATAATGGTTCATTTCTAACTTTAATTCGAAGGGTTTTTTCAACTTACTATGTAACCCTCATGGACTCTATTCTTCCAAATGTACAATTCAGTAGATATCCATTTATGTTCCAACGTAACTCTCTCTTACGTGTCTCTCCCCTATAATATATACTTACATTATCCCTTATGAAAAATATCCCAAAAATATAGATTTCGCCTTACATTAAAGGATTTTGAATTTTATTTTCAAAGATGAGAATTTCAAACGGTTTCTAAATCGGAATTAAAATGGAGTTTTAATTGGATTTTTTTTTATTATTTAGAAGAGTCCTCAAAATATAAAACTCTCTAAGAGTCCTCAAAACATAAAACTTTCTAGTAAAAATAATATTTTTAGAAATCTGACCGTCTGATCAAGCTGAATTTTTGTCAACAATCCTGTCTCGCCGTTCGCTACAACATACTAAAATTTCAAGCGATTCCAATGGT
This sequence comes from Sambucus nigra, assembly GCA_949130495.1. Lineage (NCBI taxonomy): Eukaryota > Viridiplantae > Streptophyta > Magnoliopsida > Dipsacales > Adoxaceae > Sambucus > Sambucus nigra. The sequence goes on from OX422212.1 coordinate 413,333,298, forward strand.
CTGATCATCCGAAATAATTTTTTTAGTGTGTGTATCTGATTAGAACTCTTTTCTTAATCAAACTCTTAATCCTTTACATGACAAAGGGTTTCCAGAATATCATATAAATCATCACTACATGAAAATTTCCTATCTCAAATTGGGTTTTTCTTCCATACAATTCATCCTAATCATTCCTAAACCAATATGAAAGATGCATCAACGAAATAAGCAAGATAAACACTTGCCTGGGATTTTCAGAAATCTGGTTTGTTGTTGAATTTGGTGTGGTTGCGTTCCCCGTCTCGCGATCTACGCGTTGGCGGTGGCGGCGGTGTAAACGGATGAGTTTTGAGCCTTTGAATGCCTTGAGAGCTCTCTCCTCTCCTCTCCAATGGCCGTTCTAGTGTTTTGAGTTATCTAACCCTAGGAGATAACCTAAACATCTGATATAACCCCTTCTATTTTCGTGGGTTTAATTACCCAAAAATACAAAATGACTAAAATGCCCTCCCGGGGTACTAATTAGGCCTAAAAACGTCCTGAGACTCAAATCAAACCCCCGGGTATACTTTTCTGACTATCTCGACCCTTCCGGACGCATTGGCACACTCAAAACGATCATACGAACAACCTATAAAATATTTACTTTTATTAATCCACATTTAGTCCCGACACGACACAGGCGCGTCCCGACTTAAATTTTCACAATTGTCATTTTATTCACACGTGACAATATTATAAAAATAAATCTCATATATTACTATACTCATCCAGTAATATTCAACAAATAACAAATTTCCAATAATTACTAACTCTCGTCACGCTAGTAAATATTTAAAACAACATTCCGGATTAAAATTAATTTATCTCAATTAAATTTTATAAATCCCATAATTTAAAATCTATAAAAATATGGGGTATTACATTTTAGTGCCGCACATCTTAGCACCTCCAAGCCCCTATAAATTTCCTCAAATGGCTAGATATCAATTCCCTCAATGAATTTTTATTTCCTTAATTAAATAAACTAGAATCAATTAAAATTGGAATTTATTCCATATAACTAAACCTAGGCAAAATTGCCAAAAACCCTGAAGGATCGATCGATCGACCCTGGGCCATCGATCGATCGATCGCTCCGGAAAGCTTTTTCTCCGAGAAGATGTTTCGGCCATTAAAGCTTCTCTCAAGCTTTTATCTCCTCACCTAATGTCCTCCAACCTCAATCAACTACATATACCCAAATGAAAGGGTTCTACACATCCTAGAACACATAACCAACAATAAATTTTAATTAAATCCTAGGTTTCTCTAATTGGTTATTATTCGGGGTTTACTCGTTTAACTTTTGAAAACTCGTTTTAATTCACGAAAACCCAACCCCCAAATCATCTAATTTGTCATTACCAAATTATAATATGAGATTTATGCTCGAAAGGAAATAAAGAAACTAAACACTTTCCTCGTGGATAAAATCCGATGACCTCGAGTCGAATTCCGCGGAGTTTAGCCGGAACCTCCCTTTTCTTCCTCTTTTCTCTCTTCATTTCCTCTCCTATTTCTTTTCTCTCCTTTTCTTTATTTCTTTACCTATCATGTGCCTTATATAGGGAGAAATAAGGGTTTATCCCGTTAAAACAAAAAATGACTCGTTTACTCAATTACGAGTCCTTATTAGCCCAAAAATTCCCGGAACCTAAACAATACCCCCGAATACTCTACTCTGACTATCTCGGCCATTCTGAAACCAACTACGTACTCGAAATATCCATCTGAGTCGCTTAACTGAAAGTTCACTTATTAAACTCAACACATCTCGATACGGGTTTTCCAAATAAAATAATATCCTTTGTCGCTTTACCCAGTTGCGACATGTAATTAAAATAGCCCGACTTATTTACTTAATCCCAAAAGTAAATGAAACACACCTCTGAATTCATCTAACCCTCATAAATTCCAAAACTTATTCTTCGGAGAAATTCCTCAAATTTCCAAATTGCACCCATTTATGAAATTTAATTATCTCTAAAAATGCGGGGTGTTACATACTTCCCCCCTTACAACGGAATTTTATCCACGAAATTCAGATATAACCTACACCATCAACCTAGGATCACCAATTTCACTACATCCTAGTATACTAAAGTCGAAAGGTACTAACATAATGGTCCCCTACCATATTCCACCTATCTCAAGGCGTATGCTCTGACGTACTAGCTTGACCACAAGGTTATCTAAATCTACAGATGCTACAACACTACCTCAGTCATAAAGTTGACTCTAACGTCACATCGTGCCTAGTGATCCTATAACCACATCCAAAGGAAACCGGCCTATTCTTGTTGCTCAACTCTAAGAGTTCGTTCGCTCACCACGTGATTTCGAATTTCCCCCAAAGGAAAAACTATACTAGCACTTGACTATTCCCGTCAGTCTTCTCACTTATCTCAAGTGTGCTAACTCTCATTGCACCTATACCATTGGATTATCGCGTACTTCTTACGATATTTCATCCAACACACTCCAGATCCATTCATGACTGCCTCATGGCATAATCTTCAAATTTATATTCTATGCCCCTTCTCTTTCAGGAGGTATATAAAACCAACTTACCAGGGTGCACATACAACTTTTTAACTCGTGATTATATCCATAACCATTGTAAACGTCCGACATGTACAATCTCTCTAAACAATGGGACTTATTTCCCCGGCATAATACTCACACATGGGTTTTCCTAACCCATAAAATTCAACTCTTCCTATACATGGAAATCCAATCCTTCTCAAGGTTAACCAACCAATCTTCTCGAGGTTAACTCCCAACAATCTTCCTAATAATGGCTCCACTATCCCTTCTGGCCTTACTCCCGAATAATCCTACGATCTAAGTATTTTCCTACATACGTAAAATGAGTACTAAACTAAATTGTGTTCCTAGTGCCCAAGACCTTTCTCAACTCCAGACATTTGCTCGGTTTCATGCGTGGGATGTCTCGCAAAGCGAAATCTAAACAAGGAACCCTCCAGTTACACTACTCCCTTGTGTCATCGGTCATTGAGATATAACGGCCTAAGGCACACCGACGGGACGTCCTAAGTGCTACCTCGCTAACCTACTAATGCTCTTCTACTATTCTATCCTTTCGCCTAGGAGAAAAGGAAAGTCTAACTAATTGAGGTGCCTACTCTCTGCAAAGGTGTTACAAACATTATAATCTAAAAATGCTACCTCCAAAATTTGCCTTATTTTTCAAGGTCTGGCTATAAGCCTCAAATCAATTCCTTAACCTCACCTCACCTGCTTACTTGTGGTGAAAGAACCATTTCAACGCTCTTCCATAGCACTTCTATCTCCATAAACATGCAATCATCACATGGCTCTCAGTCCATAGTGTTTTCTTTACACTAGGTAACTTACCATCAAAACCAACTTCCTTGCATCTCATAACATCTCTCCACTCCTAACGTCGTTAAGGTTCATGCATGGAGCGTCTCACAAGCAAAATCCAATACACTACTACTTAAGTTTTTCGGTCGTGGAGGTCCATTAGTTTCCAATATGCCACCATGAAAATCCTATCCCACCTATCTATAAAATGTGATCAGAACTCCTATTTCCTTCCAAGAGCCACACCACCAAGCGCTTGTACTAACACTAAGTCCTTAGCGCCAACAACCATGAGCTTAAACTCACATCTCAGTACTAAATCATGTGTACCTTAAATCATACCTATAAGGTCGCCACTCTAAAATCGAGAAAATGTAACATCTACTCATCGAGGTTCCATTTAAACATATATTAAAGTCGAGCTCAACCTGTATCCAGGTGAGATATCGTAACGACAACTTGTTCCACCCTGGAACTGCAGATACGATAGTCTTGCACTTAATAGCCTGGTATCGCTCTGATAATTCACAAATATATTCACCTTATGATAGTTCCATACTCGTATAACACATTCGAAATGAGAAATATAAACCTGATATAAACTCAAAATACTAACACCCTCTTTTCACAGCGAATAAAAGAAAATAGATCCCCGGTATCACAGAAAAACACATAAACATACACTATATAATGTTATCGATACTACTAGTAAACTCTAATCACTCACGAATCTAGGACTAATAAAATATTATGACTCAATCTTGTCACATAGAATATAGCTCCTTCATCTGAGGTGAAACTCATAATAACATTCTTGCCAATTACTCTAGCTACTCCAAACTGAATCCTAGACTTGGTGCGATCTTAACTCAATGCCTCATATATGTACCCCACTCTTGTCCATTTACTCTTATCGGGAAAAGACGAACCGTGTGGCTCAACACTCCACATCACCCTATTTCCATATCTATCCTTCCTGACCATGTTAAAGTTATCAGTATATCGGGATCTATAGCCTCGATCCTGAAAATCACCTTCCTAGTCCCCTTGACTTCTTTGTTAGAAGGAAACTCCACTACTGTCTTCAACAGCCCTAGTTCAATGAATTCCCCTGGTGGATGTCCACCAATGGGGTTCCAAGGATACAAACTCTCCATAAGTGTTAGAAACACTTACCCAACGAGCCTATCATTTCACTGAAGGACTCTATCTTCATTGTACCTACCTTACTTCAGTATTAAGTTCACTTCTCTATTCCTCTTTATTCACTGTCAGTCTCTGGACGATCCTTATGTGAATAATCCAAAACCGTATTCTTTTCCTTCCTAATCAACCAAAGGAATTTGTGATTAAAACCGTCCGTGAGATTCCTCTACGAGCAACACATCCTGCTCCCCCGAATATGAAGACCACTGTTCCCACCATTTCAATATTTCTCCTACGAGTGAAAAATTTTCCTCAAATTTTCACATATGGGTATTTCGATACCCTTCTCCAAGTCAAAGATTCGGAGCCTTCTAATTCCACTAAGTAATGCTACACTAACTTCGTATAACTTAACTTTAGGGTATGGTCCTTATCGAAGACCTTTCGAACCTTTTTCCAACTCAACTTCACCCGGTAGTTCAACTTTAGCACCACATCCTACTACAGTGGTACTAGGATAATTATAACTACTATACCTTGGAAGTCGTTGCAATAATACTTAGTAATTTCCACAAGGAAACTGACCTCCACTGCGTTCCTAGTCTCCGCCTTCAACTAACTTCTCCAACTAAGCCCCGCCTCCTGCTTCCCTAATCACGGACTTCCTTGGCCTCCCTTTCCTCAATTACCACACTAATCTCAAACGATTGTGCAAAATATTTACTATAATCTTATGTAATAGCAGGAGAACGAAATCTCACAAGAGTAATCAACGATCCTAATCCTAAGGCTCTATATCAAACCAAGAGAAACGCTGGACGCGTAGTACGTCCGCACAGATTCCTAAGGACACTAGAGACTGATGCTCTGATACCATCTATGACACCCTACCTAATAAAATACCGGGCAATCACTCCTGTACCAAATTAAAACAGGAGTCACATATGGTTCATTCTTAGCATCACTCTCGAAAACCAAATTAATTACTAATAACCTATTAGGTTGACGTCAAAATTTTATTTAACTAATCTTTTAAACAAAAAAATCAACTAAAACATTCACACAGTTTATATGAATGAAACTGAAAAGAAATAAAAATAATTGAACACTCGGTTTAATATAATACAATCAAATCCAAGGTCACACAAAAAGGCAGTCAAAGAATAAATAAATATAATTGGACTATCAACTCGAATATTTCTATAGTACCTCCTATCTAGATCTCGAGGATGGAAGCGTCTACAAGAAACCTGCATGCATCTGCAGCTGCTGCAGCAAACGTCTGACTCGAAGGAATCGTCATCCAGGCGCCCCTGTGTCTGGACCCCTAAAGATATATATATATATATATATATATATATATATATATATATATATATATATATATATATAGATAGATAGATAGATAGATAGATAGATACATAGATAGATAGATAGAGAGGGAGAGAGAGAGAGGGAGAGAGAGAGAGCAAAAGAAGGGAAAAGTAGATAAACGAGTCAGAGCCCGAGTAGTGAAAATATTTTGCAAGTGCATAAATACTATATTTTTAAAATATGTTTTACCTCATATTTAAATTTGGTATCGCACTCCCATGAGATACCCCTCACCCCTCTTCTAATAGTGCACACCTATCTTATACCTAACAAACAACCTAGTTAAGCTACCCTACCTAACTAATCCATTGCACCCAATCTCTAAAATTCCAAGGTAACCTGAGTACTAAGGGAAAAACTTATCCCCATTCCTAACACTGCTCTATGTTCGTGTGTGGGGTGTCTCGCGAAGCGAAATCCAAACAAGGAACACCCCCGATCCACTACTGCCTAACAATGTTGATCATCGAGATCCATTCGGCCCTCAGCACCTGACGCGTATATAAGACTCATATATACATATAGTTCTTACTAGAACTTTTGATTCATATTCTTATAAATCCTGATATAAATCTACCGGAAAGGGAAAAATACACCTTATTAGGCTTTTCACTTTATATACATAAGTTTACTATATGATGTCTCATTTTCATATACAAAAAATATACTATACGCAACCAGTATATGATTATACCTATCACAAACATAAGTATAATAACCATCCCACCGAGCTATAACTCAAGGATGTAGTCTCATAGTGCCTATCCAAAATCCGGGTTTACTCACTATACCACGGTACCAAGACAGACTCTCTCATGTTCATGGTAAACCAATACACAACGGTGGAGGCGGTCATGTTCCCCCTGCGAGTGGAGTACACACATCGCACTCGAACGCGGGACGAGATGACCTAGGGATATACTCACCCTGATCCTCAAGCCAGGGGATTCACCCACATCGCGCAACCTCCCTGGATCGCACTAAAGAAAAATATATATCTGGATGTTCCAACCTTACGCAAAAGGAAAACCCGTGGAATTAACCTCTAAATACACATATACCAAGCACCCACATATATATGTAATCGTATCATATAATATAGACCATATTCACATCGTGTGTATATATATATATATATATATATCGTAAGAGAGTAGTCTAATTTTGGGGAAATACTCGATTTTAGCACGTGTTTGACTTGAGCAACTTCGGTTGCGCCTACGTATCTGTTATGCTCGGAATCAAAGTCAGCGTAGTTCGTGGGTTCGTACTATTCGCCGGAAAACTCATTGTGGTGGTTTTTCGGAGAGATGGGAGGTGTTGCCACTCTTCTCAAATAACTCATCTCAAAACTCTCTCTAAAACCTCATAAGATAAGAAAATCACCCTCCTCTTCCAAGAAATATCCCCTTTCAAATGTATGGGGGTAGGTCTTATTTATAGCAAAACCAACCCAAGTGGGTCGCCACATGTCAATTAACTCGTGGTGACACATGTCCTATTTTAAGTGGCATGTGTCCCATAACATATGTCAAAACTCTCAATACTAGAATATTGTCTAGTTAATATGTAAATAACACACAAATACGCGTGATATGTCTGACGCGCATAATAATACCTCAGTCGTATAAACACATGGACTTTTGTCAATATTTAATCATCTCTAATCTCATTTAATAATTTAATGAGAGGCTTTTCATTAAGCCCCTCCTACATTTTCCCCCTTGTACATATAGTTGATATATTCATGCACGTCTGAAATATATCGACTGTATGTACGAAATAATTTTTAGACAGTTTTCATATATTCGATCGACCTGTGGATCGTGGGTAATAATCTCATATCTCATTTCATCTTGATGATGTACTTTTACCTCATATATCACATTTTATGATATCATACAATCTCATATTTCATATCTCAGTTTATATGATATACATCAATTTTATATCTCATATCTTAAATCCCATTTTGCAGCTTTGATCTCATAGGTTATTCCGAAGGACCTCGTTTATCATTATTTTCATACGAATGATATACACCGAGTGTTGCCCCCATTCCTGTTTAAATGAACATGCATCCACATTTTTATTGCGATTGTTTGTAACTCTGCTTTGGTAAAGAGTATTATCATGAACACATAATAACTACCTCAACATTCTCTTTCGTCATTCTCAATCAAGCTTGGTGAAAGTATTATTACGGTTTACATAATAACTACTTCATTGTTCTCGATTAATCTTTTAGTGCATGCACATGTTTTTGATTTATTTCATTCTCGATGAGGTTTGTTGTGCGTGTACATAATATTTGACTAGCTCAAATTATCGCTTTTTAATGTATTTCGCAAACTCACACCTACGAGGTGACTTAATGGTGAGAACACATTTGTCAAGGTTTTTCGTAAACTCCACCGTTAGAGGTGACTTAACAATGAAAACATACTTGTTAAGGTTTTTTCGCAAACTCCACCGTTTAGAGGTGACTTAACAATGAAAACATACTTGTTAAGTTTTTTTCACAAACTCCACCGTTAGAGGTGACTTAACAATGAAAACACACTTGTTAAGTTTGTTCGTAAACTCCACCGTTAGAGGTGACTTAACAATGAAAACATACTTGTTAAGTTTTTTTCGCAAACTCCACCGTTAGAGGTGACTTTTAACAATGAAAATACACTTGTTAAGATTTTTCGTAAACTCCACCTATAACGGTGACTTAACAACGAAAACGCTTGTTTAAGATTTTCCATAAACTCCACCTTATAACGGTGACTTAACAACGAAAACGCTTATTAAGATTTTTATATAATCTCCACCTTATAACGGTGACTTAACAACGAAAATGTTTGTTAAGATTTTTTATATAATCTCCACCTTATAATGGTGGCTTAACAACGAAAACGCTTGTCAAGATTTTTATATATAGTCCCCACCTTATAACGGTGACTTAACAACGAAAACGCTTGTTAAGATTTTTATATAATCTCCACCTTATAACAGTGACTTAACAACGAAAACGCTTGTCAAGATTTTTATATATAGTCTCCACCTTATAACCGTGACATAACAACGAAAACGCTTGTTAAGATTTGTATATAATCTCCACTTTATAACGGTGACTTAACGACGAAAACGCTTGTCAAGATTTTTATATATCTTCACCAATAACGGTGACACCCATAACGGTGACTTAACAATGAAAACACTTGTTAAGATTTTTATATAATATCCATCTTATAACGGTGACTTAACAACAAAAACGCTTGTCAAGATTTTTATATATCTTCACCAATAACGGTGACTTAACAATGAAAACACTTGTTAAGATTTTCATAAACTCCACCTATAACGGTGACTTAACAACGAAAATGCTTGTCAAGATTTTTATAAAACTTCACCAATAACGGTGAAACCCATAACGGTGACTTAACAATGAAAACACTTGTTAAGATTTTCATAAACTCCACCTATAACGGTGACTTAACAACGAAAACGCTTGTCAAGATTTTTATAAAACTTCACCAATAACGGTGACACCCATAACGGTGACTTAACAATGAAAACACTTGTTAAGATTTTCATAAACTCCACCTATAACGGTGACTTAACAATGAAAACGTTTGTTAAGATTTTTTTGTAAACTCATTCTTCTGTATCTCTTTTCAGGACAGGATCCCGTACCTGACAAACTGAGCGTGGTCCTTCGTCTGTTTGCTTCCATGACCAACTTCTTCGGACGAGTTAAGTCATAACGATCGTGGTTCAACCAATTACCAATTTCATTGGGTTTTTCAGAATATAATACACTTCTAAAGAAGACTTACCACAATACTCGCAAAATTCTTGTAATATGATGTCATATCCGAAGGATGATTATGACTTTGTCGATTTCTGAGTGACAACTAATTAACCCGTTTGAACTCTTTGCGAAAGAAATTGAAGAAGCTTTTGTAATGGCCTGCTTGGATGTTACTATACTCTGAAGGTTCATCAATCTAACCTTGGGGTGGATGATGTCGAAGAAGCTTTAGACTACAAGCTTCGTTACATCATAATATCCATTTGCCCCCTTTATTTTATTTTATCTTAAGATAAAATAAAATAAAATAAATTACATATATCCTTTACAATTCCCACCCGAAAAAAATGAAAGCAACCTAATTATTACATTTCATGGGGTGTATCTCAAACTGTCGAGTCTTTGAACAATGATTTGATATTTGTGTCGCTCAATATCTACTCGTTCAGAAGCCTCTGCAAAATAATATATTTCTGACACAATAATATAATATTGCAAAGGGTTAGTAAAACTCAGGAAATATCCAAGTACAATTCTCATCATGCCCCCTTTATTTTATTTTATTTGATATAATAAAACTTAAATAAAATCCAGGGAAATTTGTGTAATGAATCATAACCACCCATATTCGTAGGTGTATCATGCACAATTTAATATCGTTTAAGCACACGTCCTATCGAACTCAAGAGTCTGTAAAATGTCAAGGTGAATTCTATATTTTGAAACATACTCAAATTGTTTCGTAATATATTAATCATGTTCAACATGGTCTCAAGCTATAAAATAACATTAACAAAATGTTTTATGAAAAACTCAATATTTAAATGAAGGTTCATTACGCTCCCTCTAACTCATTTTAGCGTTATGTTATAACATAGCGTATAGATATATCATGCGATAAATCGTACACAAAAACCACAAAGTCGTATCCCATAGGAAACCCCAATAGTCGTATCTCATACCAAATAACAATAGTCGTATCTCATGGCAAACAATAATAATTGTATCTCAAGTGACGTGGTTCATCGTGTACACATGCTCTAAGTGTATCGTAAATAAATTCAAGAACGATGCGCCATGTTCAATATATTCTAAACTTTTAGAATATTTATATGAGATGCCAAAAAATATTCGAATATACCCCTTGGTTGTATTTTATCATTTATTAAATAAAATAAATTCAAAATAATAAAATTTATTGTCTCCAATCTTAAAAAGTAAATATGTAGCTAATGAGTATTGAACTATTCATTTTAATGGTCAGTTCTAAAGCTACATAACTCATTTGATATCTCTAACTAATAGAAAATCACTTGAGATTCACCCAATAGAAAATCACGTAAGGTGCATATACTCTTTCATGTACAGTCAAATCGCATATCAAAGTATCAAAATATATCTTAGCATTTGAGATACAATTAGATACTATTTGCTTTTGGCATTTGACAGTAAAAATATAAAAAGATAGTTTGTATGTATCATTTTGTCTTTCCAACCTTGCAAGCATTAATGATAATATATCATCACCCATCACTCAATCAGCGAAACATCTCCATTTCAAGAGCCACGCGACTCTCTATAGGTTAGCTATACTGTTGCTTTTTCCCAAGTTGTCTATAGCTATCCAAGTTGTCTACAACTATCCTATTCACAACGTCAAAATATATCACTATATCTATTTTTTTAGCTCATCAGACACTACCCAACACGCATAAGTGTAATGTCAAATTCCCTCGAAAATTGTGTTCGCCGGAGTTGTACCGCGAGGGGGAGAGATTTTATATTCGTGGTCGAGCTCCATCTTTCACAAACTAGGTTTATATATCAGAAATGGTGAATCGCCCACCACCGGCATGATGGAGGCCAATGGGGAACATGGTGCGGGATTACCAGAAAAGCAAAACAATGAAAAAAAACAAAAAGTCTCCAACAATCTGGTTTGAAAAACCAGAGTAGCCACCTAGCCAAACCAATCCAAATACACACCATTACATCCCACCACGCACATCAAAACAAACCACAACACACCTAAAACCTAATGCCGAAGACGATTAGCTCCATAGATCTGTCACGAGGAACCCAGAAAGAGATGGCCGACTTAGAGGGTTTGGTGAAGTGCCCATTTGAGGTGATTCCACTTTTAATTATGGCTTATCGAATTGGACACATATAATCTCAATCGATTTCATACCTCAATGGTGGGTCAATTTGTAAAATGTATGGTGAGTTGATTGATGATGACTCAATTTGTTCCCAATTAAATCTGAGGTGTGTATCTCATATGGTGAATTGGGTTTTGATTTTCTTGGAGAGATTTTCTTCCTACAGGTGCTACGGTTCAATCCGAGTTTCATCGGAGCAAATCTCGGTCGATTCCTGCCAACGCAAGGTTCCTCATAACGATGGTATAAAAAAACGTGCTAGTTGATCATACTTTCTGACCCTAATACGTATAAAGCAACAGGGAAAACAATAAAACATTTATCTAATCATCTTGGGGGCATGATGGAATTTTGACAATAGAGAGGTGACCGTGGTTGTCTGCCGGAATAAGGTCGGAAGAATAAATCCAGGTGGCCCTGTCTCTAAAATTACTTTGTAGGCAGGCATATCTGCTTTTGAGCCTATTGTTTGCTTTGGGTAATGTAAAACAGTCTGCGTATTGTCCTTACCTGAAAGCCTAAAGTCATAATATATTTTTATTTGTACAACTACTACCATGTGGACACATGAGCTGTCCTTGCAAAATGTGTAAACGCTTATTTACTCCTATAAATTCATGGGTGCGTCTCTATAGGTCTAACTCAGACCTAATTTGTAAGCTTTTGTCTTTTTACTAATATTTAAATAGCAAGTGACATGGTAGGTATACGTTTGTGCGAGGTTATATATTTTTTTTGAGCAGTACAGTCGAACTACTGCCTAGTGATATGTTAGATGTACCTTATTCACTTATACCTTTGTCTATGAAGTGCCCTCATAAATGCTAACGTACACAAAAAATCGTAAGATAATATTTTGCAGAAAAAATCACATCTTTATATTATTGTCTTCTTCCAAACGTTTCAGTCCAATCAGCACTTGTTATTAAGTTATATCTTTTCACAGTAACAAATATAACTTCAACTCAGCATATCAAACTCTTCCTTTATTTTATTTTTTAAATAATAATAGTCATTTAAATAAGCACAATCAAATATTTTTGCTTAACAATTGGTGTAATGATTTTTTTATAATCAAAGTAATCAATGCTCATATTTTGATATACTAGTGTGTATGAAAATGTCAGCTAACATATGAATATAAATATACCACACACGATTCCTCTATATAAAGCATATAAGATCATAAAACACAAATTAGATTTCTTATCTGAAATGGGGTTTAGCTTCTCTCATAAATGTTGAAGAAGAAAGTTGCTCTTGTTAACCTCTTTTCTCCGACTCCCTCCTACTTTTCCAATTACGAATGAGGCGTTACATGATAAAAATCGTGAATACCTCCCCAGCAGAGTCGCCAAATGTAAGAGAGTAGTCTAATTTTGGGGAAATACTCGATTTTAGCACGTGTTTGACTTGAGCAACTTCGGTTGCGCCTACGTATCCATTATGCTCGGAATCAAAGTCAGCGTAGTTCGTGGGTTCGTACTATTCGCCGAAAAACTCATTGTGGTGGTTTTTCGGAGAGATGGGAGGTGTTGCCACTCTTCTCAAAGAACTCATCTCAAAACTCTCTCTAAAACCTCATAAGATAAGAAAATCACCCTCCTCTTCCAAGAAAGATCCCCTTTCAAATGTATGGGGGTAGGTCTTATTTATAGCAAAACCAACCCAAGTGGGTCGCCACATGTCAATTAACTCGTGGTGACACATGTCCTATTTTAAGTGGCATGTGTCCCATAACATATGTCAAAACTCTCAATACTAGAATATTGTCTAGTTAATATGTAAATAACACACAAATACGCGTGATATGTCCGACGCGCATAATAATACCTCAGTCGTATAAACACATGGACTTTTGTCAATATTTAATCATCTCTAATCTCATTTAATAATTTAATGAGAGGCTTATCATTAAGCCCCTCCTACATATATATATATATATATATATATATATATATATATATATATATATATATATATATATATATGTGTGTGTGTGTGTGTGTGTGTGTGTGTGTGTGTGTGTGTGTGTGTGTACATTTATCACTTCTCAACTGTATACATGGCTATAATTGCCTATCCGATAATGATATTTAAGTATTCTCTTACATAAAAATACCTCGCACCTCGATCGCTGTTAGGGATTTATATACTCTCCAAATATCCCAATTCATAACCTTTATATAAGTATACCCTCAACTTATCTTTAGCCTATAACCCAAATTCCATCCTAGTCGCCTCATAGGATTTACTCAATATAGTTGGCATATACTTACATTATTTATGCGCACAATTATCTATATATAATCGCCCACCGAAATATTCCTTCGAGTGTTAATCAACTAAAACACCCTCGATTAAATAAGTCATGGATCCCATTTTCCATGAACCTAAAGTTTACATAGCGTTCCGAAATTTATTTAGAGGTCCCCACTCTATTTTAGGAGCCCTAAACATTCAATTTCTTAATCTATTTATTTTCCTCGAAATTGCACTATTAGTGCTTCACATCTTAGCACCTCCTAGCCCCTATAAATTTCCTCAAATGGCTAGATATTAATTCCCTCAAAGAATCTTCATTTCCTTAATTAAATAAAATAGAATCAATTAAAATTGGAATTTATTCCATATAATTAACCCTAGGCAAAATTGCTAAAAATCCTGAAGGATCGATCGATCGACCCTGGGCCATCGATTGATCGATCGCTACGGACAGCTTCTTCTCCGAGAAGCTATTTCGGCCATTAAAGCTTTTACCAAGCTTTTATATCCTCACCTAATGTCCTCCAACCTCAATCAACTACATATACCAACAATAAATTTTAATCAAATCCTAGGTTTCGCCAATTGGTTATTATTCGGGGTTTACTCGTTTAACTTCCGAAAACCCGTTTTGATTCACAAAAACCCAAGTTAAAAAATGAGTCACTATGTCGGGTATTTTCATTAAATCCTAGGTTTCCCCAATCTTTTCGAAAACGACCTTAATATTTCCAAGATTAATCCGTTCTCAGGTATTTTCTCTCCCAAGTTAAAAAAACGAGTCACTATGTCGGATAGTCTAGCGTAGAACTCATCGAAGGTCTCACTTTTTAACATCTTAATGGTTTCAAACTAGTGGTGAAATTTTGTAGTTTGAAATCCTTAACAACACTAATTCCTTCATGGGTGAGTTCGGGTATATCCCAAGCCTCTTTAGACGTCTCGAAGGTCATAATACGGTGGAAAACCATCGGGATGACAAAACAAAATAGACATTTAAACCTCGGAAATTTTAATTTTCTAACCTATGCTCAACCTCACCCCATGATTCTACGAGTTTGGGTATCCTATTTTCTCCAACTAAGGCAGTAAGTAGACTCCAACCAGTTAAAAATTCTTGCCACACCCGCTCATCTATAGTGTTAAGTGTTGATTTCATATGCATTTTCCAGTATGCGTTGTTTTTACCCATCAAACATCCGGTCCCTAATACCATCAAAATTCATTCCTAAAGACATCGAATTTAAATACAACAACTTAGTGTTCTATCTCTTATACCATTTTGAATAGTCGTGATAGCTTAGGCAGGAATTGTCCGAGCAACGAAAATCCTATTTTTAAAATTTAATGTTAACAACTTTAAACATATTAACCCAATCAAAAAACTTGTGCACAAATTTTAAACTGAGTTATAGAGATAAACTGATTTACCCAATTTTATCTTTTTAACCTAAAATATTCATCTAGGTGATAGTAGATAAATTAAATAAACCAATCGCACAACACACCAACGAAAAAACCCTTAGACGACCCAGCTAAACAGATCACTATGATAAGGTTTTAAAAAGATAAATAGTATACTTACACAATGACTCGTCGCCCTCGCAATCTTTGATGCTTTTCTATCTTCAACCTCTCCTCCATAGTGAAATGCAGGAGTCCACCCACGCTATTGCCAAAACGCGTGAGTCCACATGCTCTTCGGTATCCACCTATAAGGCTCAGTAACTGTCTACGGAGTTGGAACACGAACTCACCTTTTCTTCACCGTAACATAGAAAACTAAGTACGGAGTTCACCACACGAAACCTTTCCTCGATCCAAAAGATGAGAACTAAACTTTGGTCCCCAACACGAAAGATCTCAAAGCATAAAAATATTAAAATTTAGATCTTGAAATGATTTACATGAAACTAGGGTTTTGAAACTTGGGTAAACAGATAGGAAAATATTTTTTGCCACAAGTTCGTGAAAAATCTCAGTCCAACATGCCTTAAATAGTAAAACACAAATTTCGAGGTGGCTGGTTCATTCGAACGAAATCATAGGATCGTTTGAATGAGCTACTTATTTCGTTCAAAGGGAAACCACTCTCATTCGAACGAACGTGCATATTCATTCCAATGAGCTTCCCACAAGTTTCAAACGTGTACGCCGCTATACGACAGAGAATCCCCATTTGAATTTCATGAGACGTTCATTATAACGAAGTCTCTATTTGGTTCTAAAGAAAGCTCAACCTCGTCAAAACGATACATTCATTTCATTCTAACGAGATTACACTCTCATTCAAATGAACTCAAAAAAAAGATTTTTCTCTAAAAAACATTTTAAAAATAGTTCTAAACATTTTGTTTAAAAACCCATCCCCTAAAAATAAATTTTCAAGGATCATAATCATATGCATCGATACCTGCGAGATATTAAAAAATATATAGACAAACAAGGCACTAAACGTGGCACGATGTTCATCCATCTTTGAAACTTGGGCATTACACCTTCTTCAAACATGTCATAGGCTTATGAGATCAACAATAAAAAGCCTAACCTATGACTCAACAAATTAACTCAATTAGAAATTTTTTCTTACAGAATCCTCAGAAGCAAGCAGTAAAGAGGCACTGTCTCTGAGGGTCTTCTCATTAGAGAGCCTCTCATGTTCCAAAAAAGTAGCCTGGGTCTTCAAAGTGTCACTCTCTCTCCGCATCTTATGACCATCGATCATTCGATTTAAGTGCCGCCAAGTGCCGCCAAGTGTTTTCAAAAACTCGTAAGTTTTGAAACCTTGTTTCTCAAAAGTGTTTTCGAATTTTAGAAACTGATATTTAAAAATTCTCTTCAACCATGATACCTCAATCCTTCAAAACAAAGCCAAAACTCTTCCTTAGGATAGCAGAAACCTAAAAATAAGTTGAAAATCCATTGTCATATTCTGTATATTCACGAATGTTTGGTCAAATTTTCTTAAAAACACAGTAGTTAGAACTCGATGAATACTGGACCTCAATCCATGAAACATATATATTTGGATACCTATGAAAATTAGGCTAGATTGGATCAGGAATCATCTAAAATGGTTTAGAAAATTAGATGTTATTCAAGGTCAAATTTTTATCAAATCCTCGGTCAACTGTCGAGAGGCTGAAAATGAATTTTTCAACCAGAAATATTGATCGGGCGCATGGCTAATCAATTTTTTTTTTCCAATTTTTTATTAATTTTTCCAGTCAAAATGGTATAAAGTAAGTCAGTGTTTGGTCAAACCTAGCCCAAATTACAAAAAAGACCATGGTTTCAGGTTAAAAGTATTTTCCAAAATTATAAATTAACCTCTTCTAATTTTTTAAGTTATGAATTATGACCATCACTTTTTTCTACATACTCTTTGATAAATATTAAGTAAATAAGTCTTCTACACCACTTTCGAATATGACCTTAAGCATTATATTTTAAACTCTAATAAATAATTACAAATTAGCCCCTAAACTTTGAAAGATATAGTTTCATCATTTCATTTTACAATTTAGTCCTATTACCAAGAAGATACACTTACAACTATGTTGATTGACATATAATCAAGCACCCGACCCTCCTGATCCCGACTTCAATCAATTCTAATCACATTTTTCGTAGCTAATAAGTAGGTTTTGCCTTTTCACTAGTAATTTCAACATATTTGATATAACTGCAATTGATATCATATTGTGATAGACATAAATTAATCTTAGAATATGAATGCTATGATACTGTCATGCTATATATATTGTTCGATATCATTTATATTTGAATATGGATCATTTGGATCAATTTGAACCCTTATCATTTAATAACTAATTTCATGAGGCATCCATGCACTTATATGTCAATTATCTTTGTTACAAGCATCTGTATTAACTTAGGAGTGGACTGTCATGTTATCCCATAGAATTTTTCTACTTGATCTAAGGTCTTAGATGTTTGCGAGCCTAAAATTATTGCTATATATGTATGAGTGCCACTCTAGTTAGTGTGTTTAGCTATTTATTTACCCCCAAAAGTTTTGGGTTGATATTATTTTTAGTTATACTTATTATGCTTAATTATTTCTATACCAATTTGTAAACTAGTAAGTATTGGGTTATCAGTTAAAAATACTTGATCTTCTTTATGAGAAATATTCCTTATACTTCATTTGGCAAATAGTTAACTCCATACACACTCAAACCTTTATATACATATAATTCTTATAGAAATGGTTAAAAATCTACTTAGCATACTTATGCTAATTTCTTTTTCCTCAAGATGTTCCAGGATAAGAAAGCCATACCCCCTCCCTATTTACGATATGCACGGATCATATGTAATCTTGTGTAAATTTATGGAAGAAGATTAAGGAAGATATAAGCAAAGAAAGCATTTCTTGATGACCTACATCATTTTTCAAATTTGGGATATAAAATAACATGTATAATTCACCCTTGTTGTGGTAGTACGGTGTATATAATACGATATTAATATCATTATAATGAATAAAGTTCTATTTTTTGCTTTAACTTTATTACATTACTTTGTTACTATCTTTTACATTCATACCAAAAATAGGGTGTGAGAGCTCAGGTCCCAGCCCATAGTTAAAAAGCTTCATATCAATAACTAAGGCCTTGAAGGGAGGGCCTTAGGAATTTATTTTGTACTTCAACATAGTAAGCTCAAAAAACACTGCGAATGGGAAGCAAAATGTTCAAATCTTGAATAAGAGGTCAGTTCAAACAATGAAATAAAATGAAGCATTAACTTATCGAAGAACAGAAAAGTGAACCAAAGACTGGGATAACACATGTGTGACACCCCGACTAATTAAATACCGGGTAGCTACTCCTTTATTAAATTAATTCAAACTGCCAAGTTGGTCCAGTTAATAGCATCACTGTCGAAAACATTTTTATGATCACTAACCACCTAGTATTTAAAAAGTAAGTTGCCAAATTTTAATTTAAGTCTGATTAACATGCAACGAGTGTAATGAAGAATAATAACACCATTCACCATAACGAAGTAAATAGAATAACCATCACATAATGTAAATAAAGTCCGGAGGAAAACTCCTCACTACAAAACCACAACTAAAATAACTAAACTGAATACTGAAACAATACATGCCAAAGTCTGAAAAAAAACTGAAATGGAAAGATGTCTCTAATAGAAATGGGCAACATGCCCTACAACTGATAGATGCTGAATCTGGAATCCAAATGATAGAAGCGTCTAAAAGCAAATTCCTGTAGCTTCCACAAACAGCTACAGCTCGTCACCTGAATGAGTATCCTATGCATGGTGTCCTTGTGGCTGGGCACCTAAAATGGTTTTACAAAAAAAATAGATTTGAAAGAAAACGGGTCAGAGCCCGAATGTGGAGATATTTTAAAAACCTGCAAGTGCTTTAAAAACATTTAAAACATTAAATGCAAAGTACATGTTAGGACGTGCACTCACATGAAATTCTCACCTCTCATCTAACTGTGCACTCCTAACGTAAGTACCCATCTAAAACGACACAAACCACTAGCTAAGTGACATCATATCTAGCTAGACTGACATAGGTTCTACCCATATCACACGGTTCCCCTTAACATTATAACGATCTCAGTTAAATAGGTGCTTAACGTAAATTCAGATGCTCAATATACAATATATATCACTGCTAGTTAACCCGTTATTTTTTTCTCAAAATAATACCGTAATTATTCACAACATTAACATGAAGGTTCCCATTAATTAAGTGTATACTAATCACATCATAAATATACAATACAAGCACCCCGAGAACTAAGCTGCGGTGAACACATACTCTGCTATCCATCCCGGTACATCACGTACATAAGGATCACATATTCTGAATCTCTCAGGAATAGTTCACAGATAATAACATCACAAATAATGGAGGCGAACACAGTCACATCACATGGGTCACGCACATACCTACGCTCCCACGATCAGCGGACTTATTAACATCCCAATAAGTCTTTCTCTGACCTATGTTCATCGAGGTAACCAGTCTAAATCTGGGCAACACAAGGATTAGAGGGCCCTAAGCGAACGCAAACCTCCCGTGATAGCAAGTATGGTGGGTATGTCATACACACAAATCATATACCAATACTAAGTAAACACGCATCTTAGTAATCACCGTAATTTAATTGTAGTATATATCGCATTCTCGTACCAACTTAATATATATACAACTTATATAATCTCGGTCCATATTTATACGCGCCATAAATTATTCTTACGTCATAGTAGGCACTCACGTCTCAACTCAAATGTCCATTTGATTTGATCCACGCTTATATAATTTACTCCTCATAATATCCCAAATGTCCCAAGTATACTAATACACCATCAAAGGAATGTTAACTCTATCCTCGAACAAGTTTACGGGACTCCCAAAATCAAAACAGGCCAAAAAGGCCTAAACTGCCAGCTCGTTAGAAGTCTCGTTCGAACGAGGCTGTTCGAACGAGATTTCAGTTCGTTCGAACGAGCTGCACCTTCTAACGACATCTCGTTCGAACGAAGGTATCGAACGAAATTTCCTCTCGTTAGAAGCGACTGGTCAACTCATTAGACGCTCGTTCGAACGACCTGGGGAGGTCTTCTAACGAACGACCAGTTTCGAGCCCAGATTTCCTTACTTTCATTTTTCACCATTTTTATCTCTTCAAAACTCATCTACACATCAAACCAACGATTTTTTAAGGTCTCTAATCATCCCTAAATGTACCTAGGTCACATACTAACATATTTTGAGGAGTTAATTCATCCCAATCATCATTAAATTAAATCACATCACTTTCCCCCAATTTTTACAAGAACATAAATCCTAAAACTTTAAATCATGAATTAACCCAATTAAATTCGTTTTAATTTCATCCAATAACTAATATCATCAGTATAATCATCTACCTACCATTTTACATGCAATTCTCCTCAAGAATTCAAGTTCTAAACTCCAAAATACATGGGTTTTCATGTTTCACCAAGAACAAATCAATTTTATTAAATTCCTACACATGGAAAGAGCATTCTCTGAAATTAAACGATAATAAACCACTTGCCTTGAGTGTCTCTGAATTTGATGTTGATTTCCTCTCTCTTTCTGCAGAATTCCCTCTCTCTCTCTTTCTCCAAGCTTCTTCTCCAATGGCTATGGTGGCTAGGGTTTTCTTATGGAAAGTAATAGAAACCTAATTCTAATAATCTACGTAACCTATTGGGTTAACATGGGTTGGTTAGTGGCTTAGTGGGTCAAACCCACATCAGATTTACTTCTCTAATTTTCGTCATTTTTAATTCCTCAAAATACAAAATTACCAAAATACCCTTTATATTGCCGGTATGGCCTAAAAATACCCCGGGACCCAAACTACACCCCCGGCCAGTGTTTTCTGACTATCTCGACCCTTCCGGACGCGTTGGCGCACTCAAAATGACCATACGGTTAATAGAATTTAAATTCGCTTTTATAAATAAAATAATTATATCCTGACGCGACAGTCACACGCGTTCCAATAAAATGACCAAATTGTCGTATATCAATCTCACGACAAATTTCATAATTCAATATTCATATAGCATCATATATACTCAATATAGTCAAATACCAACTCACATCTCGCTAGTATTTTACCCGGATTAATTTCCAATTAATTCTCATTTAAATAATTAAATCCCAAAAATAAATATAGCCAAAAATACGGGGTATTACATACTTTCCCCCTGATAACTGAATTTCGTCCCGAAATTCGAAACTAGAAAGTACCTGCTAAAAACAACTCTGGATAACGTTCGCGCATCTCATCCTCGCGCTCTCATGTGGACTCCTCGACATTGTGATGTCGCCACTGAACACGCACTAACGGAACTATCTTTGACCGCAACTTCCTCTCACTTCGGTCCAAAATAGCAATCGGCCCCTCCTCGTAGGAGCTATCCCACTGGAGATCGATGTCCTCCACAACAATGTGAGAATGAGCCAAATTATCTCTAAGGTATTTACTTAGCAAGGAAATATGAAACACATCGTGAATCCGATGCAAATGCTCCGGTAACCCAAGTCTATACGCAACCGGTCCGATCCACTCAATAATAGGAAACGGCCCCACATACCTCGGTGCCAACTTCCCCTTCTTCCCGAAACGCATAATCCCCTTCATAGGAGATACTCTGAGCAAAACCTGGTCCCCCACTTGGAACTCCCTGAAAAATCTCTTTGCATCAGCATAACTCTTCTGCCTGTCTTGAGCTACCCGAATGCGACTCCGAATCAACTCAATCCTTGCCGAAGTATCCTGAATCACTTCCGGCCCAAGTAGTTTGTTGTCCCCCACCTATAACCAACATGCTGGGGAACGACAAGGCCTACCGTACAACACCTCAAACGGAGCCATGCCAATAGTGAACTGATAGGAGTTGTTGTAAGCAAACTCCACCAGTGGAAGGTACTGCTCCCATCCACCCCCAAAGTCAATAATGCACATGCGTAGCATGTCCTCCAACATCTGATTTGTACGCTCGGTCTGCGGATGATAAGCCGTACTCAACCGCAATTCCGTGCCCATGGCCTCCTGGAAACTCTCCCAAAACCTCGAAACAAATATCTTGTCTCTGTCAGACACGATATTTAGGGGCACACCGTGAAGTCTCACAACCTCTGAAATGAAGAGCAGGGCATACTGTCCCGTAGTGTAGTCAGTCCTTACGGGTAAAAAATGAGCGACTTTGGACAACCTGTCCATAATTACCCAAACGGAGTCGTGACCCCTCTGCGACGTAGGTAACCCCGTGATAAAGTCCATGGATATGCTCTCCCACATCCACACCGGGACCTCCAACGGCTGTAGCAGTCCTGCCGGTCTCTGATGATCCACTTTTACAAGCTGACAAGTGGCGCATTTCGAAACAAACTCAGCGATATCTCTCTTCATACCGCTCCACCAATACTGGCGTCGCATGTCTTGGTACATTTTATCCCCTCCGGGATGTACCGCGAACCGTGAGCCGTGCGACTCTGCCATCACATCGTGTCACAATTCTTCCCCTTCCGAAACCACCAATCTCCCATTGAAGCGTAACCCCCCATCTGAGCTAACGGTATAGGACTCGGCTCCCTCTGCTAGTAATCGAACTATCTTCTCCTGACAGAATGAGTCATTAGCCTGTGCCCGTACTACCTTCGTGACAATCTGCGGTGTAACAGTCATCATAGACATGAAAGATCGGGCCACTGCATCCTGGTGTCCCA
Organism: Sambucus nigra; assembly: GCA_949130495.1. Lineage (NCBI taxonomy): Eukaryota > Viridiplantae > Streptophyta > Magnoliopsida > Dipsacales > Adoxaceae > Sambucus > Sambucus nigra. The sequence goes on from OX422212.1 coordinate 413,356,699, forward strand.
ATTCCTTCCACTTTGCCTTCCACACCTCTGCCACCTCATCTGCTGGCCTATGACTCAACGCGTCTGCTACCACGTTAGCCTTACCTGGGTGATACTGGATATCGAACTGGTAGTCCTTCACAAACTCAAGCCACCTACGCTGCCGCATATTCAACTCTTTCTGCGTGAACAGGTATTGTAGGGACTTGTGGTCCGTGAATAGTTGGAACTTCTCCCCCAAAAGATAGTGCCTCCAAATCCGTAGGGCAAATACCACTGCCGCCAACTCCAAATCATGCATGGAGTAATTCCTCTCATGAGGCTTAATCTTACGGGAAGCATAAGCTATGGCCTGTCTCTCCTGCTGCAATACACCTCCAAGCCCCTGCAAAGACGCATCGGTGTAAACCAAATACTCAACTCCCGGTCTCAGCAATGCTAACACAGGTGCTGAGGTCAATTTGTCCTTTAACTCATCAAATGCCAACTGACAGGCATCACTCCAGATAAATGGCACACCCTTACGAGTCAGATGTGTCAAAGGACCCGCTATCTTCGAAAATCCCCGAATGAACCTCCTGTAGTATCCTGCTAGACCCAAGAAACTACGAATTTCAGTCGGTGTCGTGGGCTGTCCCCACTCCCTCACCGCGGATACCTTCCCCGGATCAACAGATATTCCCCGGTCGGAAATAATGTGTCCCAAAAACTGTACCTCCTTCAGCCAAAACCCGCATTTCTCATATTTTGCATACAGCTCGTTTTGACGCAGCGTCTGCAAAACCTGTCTCAAGTGCTCGACGTGCTCCTCCTCTGTCTGGGAGTAAACCAGAATATCATCAATGAAGACAATGACAAACTGATCTAGGAAATCCCTGAACACTATGTTCATCAAGTCCATAAACACTGCTGGAGCGTTGGTCAAACCAAAAGGCATAACCCGAAACTCGTAAGAACCATATTTAGACAAGAACGTAGTCTTCGAGACATCCTCCTCCCTGATACGCAACTGATGTTACCCCGATCTCAAATCAATCTTCGAGAAGAAAGAAGCTCCTCTCAACTGGTCAAATAAGTCATCGATTCGAGGCAACGGATACTTATTTCGTATCGTGACCTTATTCAACTCTCGGTAGTCCACACACAATCTCAGTGAACCATCCCTCTTCTTCATGAACAACACAGGGGCACCCCACGGTGAAGTACACCTCCGAATAAACCCCTGACCCAACAACTGTTCTATCTGATCTCGTAGCTCTCGCATCTCTGCCGGAGCCATACGGTACGGGGCGCGTGCTATAGGTCTCGTACCCGGTAGTAAATCTATAACAAAGTCTATCTCTCGACTGGGGGGTAGTCCTGGTATCTCCTGAAACACATCCGAATACTCCCTGACAACTGGGATAGAATCTAACGGAATCACAACCTCCTTAGAAGTATCCTCCTCTATGTAATACAGATGAGTGGTCGATCCTCCCTCTGGGCGAGGCATCGCCACAACAAACATCTCTTGCCCCGGAATGGCAAAAACAATGCTCCCGCTGAAGCAATCAATCATGGCCCTATAAGCTACGAGCCAATCCATACCGATAATCACATCGTGAACATGCATATCTAATACCAACATGTCTGCAGGTAATACCAAACCACCAATCTCTACCCCGACTCCCCGGCATATAAAGAAAATAAGTGACCCACTTCCCAATGGTGAGTCGACACACGTCACTGTGCTCTCCGCTATGTCTAACAACCCTAAAGCCTTCACGAAATGTGTAGCTATAAAACAATGTGTAGCCCCCGTATCAAATAATACCCGACCCATAGTGCCATGGATAGGAAACGTACCCTCAATCGCGGGCGGTGCCTACGGAACTGCAACCTGGTGGACGTTATAGACACGTCCATACTGTAGCTGCCCCTGCTGAACTGGGACTGCTGGAATGGGTGGTAATGTTGCCATCTGTGGCGGTGCGGGGAGAGAGGCGGGAAACATAGGTCTCTATAGCTCCTGGCGAGCACCCTGCTGCTGCTGCTGTGGGGCCCTGCCCCTATCAGGACAATCCTGTCATTTATGGCCAGTCTTGCCACAAACAAAACACTTCCCTGGGAAGTACCCTCCTCGCTGCCCCTGATATCCCCGGCCCTGGTGGACGTTACCGTTCCTCCCTTGGCCCTGCTGGCCCTGGTGAAACTGCTGCCCATTCTGCCCCTGTTGGCCCTGATGGCCGTTTGGACCCTGATGGCCCTGACGGAAACCTCCCTGTCCGTGCCTGTAGTTCCCTAATCTGAACCTCTTCTGATCCCCCTGCTGAGAACCCTACTCACCCTGTCGCTGCCCCTGAACAGATTGTGCCCCACCGGCACCATGTCCTCCTGTCCTGCCCTGATGGCTAGACTCTCCGGATCTCTTGCCCTCAGCCATATGAAAGCGATGATCCTGGAAGTGTAACAAAGCAGCGTTAACCACATCAGAATAAGTGGCCAACGAAAGGTTCCCTAACAGATGCTGACGGATCCTCCATGTCAACCCGTCGGTGAATTTCTCAATCTTCTTCTTCTCTGTTGGTATCTCATCCGGAACGATATTCAACAGATTTGTGAACTCGGCCTCATACTCGACCACAGTCTTACCCTCCTGCTTCAGACTCATCAATTTCCTCCTCATTTTTGTGTGAACAGCCGACGAAAAGTACTTGCGGTCAAACCGCACCCAGAAGTCCTGAATAGTGAGAGTATCCCTCTCCTCCACAGTGGTAATAGACTCCCACCACTGCAGTGCAGATCCAACTAGCTTGAAAGTAGCTAGCACCTGCTTCTGAACGTCCGTGCACTCATACATCCTTAAGTGCCTCTGCATATCCTTCCTCCATTGGCTCGAGACTACCACATCTGAGCTACCTGCAAACTCTGGCGGATGCGCTTTCTGAAAAGCGTCACGTACACGCTCCCAAGCAAACGGGAATGCATTTGCTTGTACTGGCGCGACAACCGGCGCCTGAGGTGGTGCCTGCTGGACAACGGCAATTGCGGCATTTACCGCTTGGGCTACTATAGCTGCAACCTCAGCGGCGTTCATTATGCCCTGAACTGGAGCGGGCTGGGGTTCGGACGTTGCATCCCTGGGAACTCGTCGTGCACGTCGTGGAGGCATCTGAAATAAGAATAAGTTTATAAGTTCGGAGTTATAAACTTAAAATAGCTGAAGAACGAAGCATACACAAAAAGAGTACAACAGTCCTAAAATATAGGGCTCTATATAAAAGAAACTTAGCGGAAACATAATAGCCGTACAGATCCTAAAGGACACTAGAACCTGATGCTTCGATACCACCTGTGACACCCCGACTAATTAAATATCGGGTAGCTACTCCTTTATTAAATTAATTCAAACTGCCAAGTTGGTCCAGTTAATAGCATCACTGTCGAAAACATTTTTATGATCACTAACCACCTAGTATTTAAAAAGTAAGTTGCCAAATTTTAATTTAAGTCTGATTAACATGCAACGAGTGTAATGAAGAATAATAACACCATTCACCATAACGAAGTAAATAGAATAACCATCACATAATGTAAATAAAGTCTGGAGGAAAACTCTTCACTACAAAACCACAACTGAAATAACTAAACTGAATACTGAAACAATACATGCCAAAGTCTGAAAAAAAAACTGAAATGGAAAGATGTCTCTAATAGAAATGGGAAACATGCCCTACAACTGATAGATGCTGAATCTGGAATCCAAATGATAGAAGCGTCTAAAAGCAAATTCATGTAGCTTCCACAAACAGCTATAGCTCGTCACCTGAATGAGTATCCTATGCATGGTGTCCTTGTGGCTGGGCACCTAAAATGGTTTTACAAAAAAAAATAGATTTGAAAGCAAACGGGTCAGAGCCCGAATGTGGAGATATTTTAAAAACCTGCAAGTGCTTTAAAAACATTTAAAACATTAAATGCAAAGTACATGTTAGGACGTGCACTCACATGAAATTCTCACCTCTCGTCTAACTGTGCACTCCTAATGTAAGTACCCATCTAAAACGACACAAACCACTAGCTAAGTGACATCATATCTAGCTAGACTGACATAGGTTATACCCTTATCACATGGTTCCCCTTAACATTATAACGATCTCAGTTAAATAGGTGCTTAACATAAATTCAGATGCTCAATATACAATATATATCACTACCAGTTAACCCGTTATGTTTTTCTCAAAACAATACCGTAATTATTCACAACATTAACATGAAGGTTCCCATTAATTAAGTGTATACTAATCACATCATAAATATTCAATACAAGCACCCCGAGAACTAAGCTGCGGTGAACACATACTCTGCTATCCATCCCGGTACATCACGTACATAAGGATCACATATTCCGAATCTCTCAGGAATAGTTCACAGATAACAACATCACAAATAATGGAGGCGAACACAGTCACATCACATGGGTCACGCACATACCTACGCTCCCACGATCAGCGAACTTATTAACATCCCAATAAGTCTTTCTCTGACCTATGTTCATCGAGGTAACCAATCTAAATCCAGGCAACACAAGGATTAGAGGGCCCTAAGCGAACGCAAACCTCCCGTGATAGCAAGTATGGTAGGTATGTCATACACACAAATCATATACCAATACTAAGTAAACACGCATCTTAGTAATCACCGTAATTTAATTGTAGTACATATCGCATTCTCGTACCAACTTAATATATATACAACTTATATAATCTCGGTCCATATTTATACGCGCCATAAATTATTCTTACGTCATAGTAGGCACTCACGTCATAGCTGCACCTTCTAACGACATCTCGTTCGAACGAAGGTATCGAACGAAATTTCCTCTTGTTAAAGGCGACTGGTCAACTCGTTAGAAGCTCGTTCGAACGACCTGGGGAGGTCTTCTAACGAACGACCAGTTTCGAGCCCAGATTTCCTTACTTTCGTTTTTCACCATTTTTATCTCTTCAAAACTCATCTACACATCAAACCAATGATTTTTTAAGGTCTCTAATCATCCCTAAACGTACCTAGGTCACATACTAACATATTTTGAGGAGTTAATTCATCCCAATCATCATTAAATCATTAAATCACATTACTTTCCCCCAATTTTTACAAGAACATAAACCCTAAAACTTTAAATCATGAATGAACCCAATTAAATCCGTTTTAATTTCATCCAATAACTAATATCATCAGTATAATCATCTACCTACCATTCTACATGCAATTCTCCTCAAGAATTCAAGTTCTAAACTCCAAAATACATGGGTTTTCATGTTTCACCAAGAACAAATCAATTTTATTAAATTCCTACACATGGAAAGAGCATTCTCTGAAATTAAACGATAATAAACCACTTGCCTTGAGTGTCTCTGAATTTGATGTTGATTTCCTCTCTCTTTCTGCAGAATTCCCTCTCTCTCTCTTTCTCCAAGCTTCTTCTCCAGTGGCTATGGTGGCTAGGGTTTTCTTATGGAAAGTAATAGAAACCTAATTCTAATAACCTACGTAACCTATTGGGTTAACATGGGTTGGTTAGTGGCTTAGTGGGTCAAACCCACATCAGATTTACTTCTCTAATTTTCGTCATTTTTAATTCCTCAAAATACAAAATTACCAAAATACCCTTTATATTGTCGGTATGGCCTAAAAATACCCCGGGACCCAAACTACACCCCCGGCCATTGTTTTCTGACTATCTCGACCCTTTCGGACGCGTTGGCACACTCAAAACGACCATACGGTTAATAGAATTTAAATTCGCTTTTATAAATAAAATAATTATATCCTGACGCGACTGTCACACGCGTCCCAATAAAATGACCAAATTGTCGTATATCAATCTCACGACAAATTTCATAATTCAATATTCATATAGCATCATATATACTTAATATAGTCAAATACCAACTCACATCTCGCTAGTATTTTACCCGGATTAATTTCCAATTAATTCTCATTTAAATAATTAAATCCCAAAAATAAATATAGCCAAAAATACGGGGTATTACAACATGAGATCAAAAGGATTTGAGGTAGCCCGAGACCCCCCCCCCCCCCCCCCCCCCCCCGCCCCCCCCAAAAAAAAAGAAGAAGAATTTATCCCTTTAGTTTTGGGGGGGAATTGTGCTTACTCCCAAATCCCACCATATAAGTCCTAGAGGGTAGATATTTTAGACATCTATTTGTAGGCTTTCTCTGCTCCTGAACCCTATATAGTTTGAAGAACTGGGCTGGTGAGACATCGCATTTACCCCCACTTGACTCCTAATGTCCAGGACTATAGCCATCAAAATCCTCCACGAATTTACCACCATCTGAGAAGGGGCTATAACTTTAGCCTTCATAATTCTAATCACAAGAAGGGGTAGGGGACATCTAGCCCCATATTGAAGGAAAGACTAATGTAAGCACATATAGTTAGCCACCATGGAGTAGGCCATCTCATTAGGCTTAGCGGGCCTCAAAAGGAGTTTCTACGAGGTTTGATAAGTTCTACGAAACTCGACCAGATCTTGTCCGTTGATTCGTGATGCGTGGTGAGACCCATTAGAAAAGCTAGGGTTATAAACCCCCTTATAGTTCATCACCAATATGAGTGGTGGAACTGGTCCATTGCGAAAGCGAGTCAAAGGTTCAACTTTCGGCTCCACTAAGGTGGGTGGAGAACCCTGATGCCCAACAACAAATAAAGGCTTGGGTTCTAGGACTTTAAAGGGGTAAATATTTTTAGAAGACATCTTAAAGAGGTTTTCTTGTTCAAGAAAGTTTTGGGAAGAAAAAGAGAAAATGGAAGTTGGCGGTAAAAGGTTATGCTCAACCTAAGGGGATCTTTTATGGCCTCAAAGACCTAGGGTTCTTATCGTTTCTATCCCCTGGAGTCAAATGCCTCAATCACATCAAAGAACTCAACCGCCAACAGTTGTTCCCAGTCACGTTCAAGCTCCTTCCCAACACTATCTAATAATGGCAGAAATCTCGATGGTTAGTTACGACTCTACCCCTAACTTAGATATTGACACTTTATATTAGTCTTCCCTTTAAGACCTTTACAAGAAGTAATAAGGGTATACTAATGATACCCTACTTCACACTTAGTTTTTAAAATTTCTTCCAAATACCCTATTTCCCTCCGAGGTAGGGAAGAGGCCCCAAGGCTAGCCACCAACCTCATGCAGACTGTTATTTATTTGATAAGGCCTCCGATACCTCCAAGGTTAAGATATGTCATTATGGAAGACCTGACTCATGTGTCCTTTCCATACAAAAAGGTTAGCCATTCAAGTAAGCCCCTTCTAACAAGACCATAGACCTCGATATTAAGGTGTCGTTATAGTTTTCCCTCTCAATCGACTACAGATTGAAGGATAATGACCTCCGGAGTTTACCCCAAGCCTCTGTATAATTATGTGGCAACACGTAGAATGTCAGGATCAAGTCCTATCGAATCCACGATCTCCCCTTTCCCATCTTTGACCTCCAACCGTGCTCTTGCAAGATGTCCAACGGAGAAGATGAGCAGCAGAACAATATTCTACATACCTCCTTTACACAACTCCACTTGCATTTAATGCTTCCATTAGTATTAAATGCAATCAACAACCATCTTACTCCACCTGTGAATTCTTTATCCAACACTCTACCTTCCTACTGACCCCGATGGACCTTAGAGTTATCAAATCCATGATGTCACAAGCCACTCATTATCTCTCCAAGAGTTCTCCTATAAATATAAGGTTGTTAAGAGGTGGAAGGGGATCGATCTCTAGTATCCAAAGAGATTAGAACATTCAAATAATCAAACTCAAAAGTGTCATATCATTACACAACTGTCTCCACCTTGTTGTATACCCGTAAGCCACTGTTGCGACGTCTATATTTGGATTAAAATATGTACCATTGTTCATTAACTTTGTATATCTTTCAAGAGCCTTAAGATAGTACCTAGGAACCCTTAGAAAAGTCATTAAGTTACTTTATAAGGCCCTTTGTATCATTCATAAAGTCCGTAAGACCTTAGACTCCATTTACCAAATCTCAAGGGGTTTGTTAGATTGTAATGCTTAACTACATTCTAATAAACAGGCATAACACCTTTGTACAGTGGACGTAGGACCATATCCTGAGGTCCGAACCACTTTAAACCTTTTTCTCACACTTGACACTTCTCTTCTCTTACCTGTTTGGGGTCCAGAGGGGAGCACCTGTGGGTCTAAAGTCACTTACGCCTTTTATATTCATCAGAGTATATTAGGGAGCTTAGACCAATAATTAAACTGGCTTCCAAATGCAAATATGAAAATCCCATATTACTTAATGTAATATATTTTCCTTACCGTTCAATTATAATTAATTCCATGAAATAATTGCACTATAATCTAATTATCTCAGATTACTCGAATAACGAGGTACGTGTTTGCAAAGTTAGATAGCACATAATGTGATTCCCTGGTGAAATTCAATTCCTTGCCAATTAATTTTCAACAACATCTTAATAATTCCATGATATCAAACTTTACTTATTTGATGCTCTATTAGATCATAAATAATCCACTAATCAGGTTTACTAGTAGAAGTAAAACTTATAAGTTTATCAAGGGGGTATCACAATCTGGGATATCTCCAAAATGCGAATTCCTCCAGAATATGATCTCAGATATATACACACATTTATTTCCTAAATTATGGAGATTTAAACCCAATAAATTGGATCTTGCCCATAACAATCAAAGAAACAACTGCATACATATTCCAATCGTCATAGTTCTCAGGATTAAGAATATATGCACCATTTACAAACAATGTGATATTGTGTAAGTCTAATATAGTTAGAACCACTTGAATCCAACCCTTGTCCTGTTCGTTACATTCCTAATGAACCGGAACAATCCTCTTTGAATTATCAAATACATTATCTAACCATAAGAAAAGTTCATGTAGTCAAAATAAACTAGTAAGATCATACTTGTAGCTTTACCAATAGGATGTTAACTCCCTATGTATGTTGTGAATTGTTCAACTAAACTAGAATTGGAATTCTGATCTTCTATGATCAAGACAAACCCAAATCACTAGATTCTCTACTAAGTTCAATTGATCGAAATTTATGCAATATATTTAAAACAAATATAAAACATTCTCACAAATATGATTCTCATTTCAAAATGAACTTGACACACCTTTATTAATAAATATATGTAAATCAAGGTTTTGAGAATACAACCTCAATAATCTAATACTTAGTCTTAAACCCATGTGCCCATACATCTAATAACCATTCCCTATACATGACTATCAAATGCCTTAGATGGTAAGATATTTGTAAAAGGATCTACCAAGTTATTATGAGATGCAATACTGGTCAAGATGACGTCGCCTATTCACGCGATCTCTCATATCTGATGATACTTGCGCTCAAAGTGCTTAGTCCTCTTATGAGTCCTTGGTTCTATTGAGTTTTTAGCCTATCCACTATTGTTATAGTAAAGTGTAATATTTGATTGAAATGAAGAAACGACACCCAAGTCACTTAGGAAGTTTTAGATCTAAACATCATCCTTGACTACCTCCGAATCGACTACATTTTTGTATTCCATGGTCGAATCATGAATACATGATTTCCTGATAATCCTTAAACTTATAACTCCGCCTCCTAGGGTAAACACATATCCTGAGGTTGATTTTATAGAATATTTATCTTACCGGAAGTCTGAGTTCGTTTACTCTAAAGGTATAAGACTCACATAATCTCTAGTCCTTTTCAGGTACTTGGAATGTTCCTTAGTGAAGTTTAATTCTCCTTGCCTAGGTTATAATTGAATATACTGACCATGCTAATAGTAAGGTAGATGGTTGGTCTTGTACATAGTATAGCGTACGTAAGTTTGCCCACTCCTGAAGCATTAAGTATATTCTTCATCATCTATATCTGATCAGGTGTCTTAGGGAAATGATCATTATAAAGGAAATTCCATGCCTATATTGAAGCAATTCCTTCTTGGAGTATTGCATGCTATACTTTGGGATAACATCATTGACATAAGTGGTTTGGAATAAGCTTAATATCCTATTATTCGATCCCACAAAAGCTTGATCGCGAGGGTGTGACTAGCTTCTCCCAAGTCCCTTATATCAAACTGACTAGATAACCACACTCATATTCTAGATAAAACACCCACATCATTCTCGATTAGGAGAATACCAATAACATAGAGTAACATAAATACCACCACATTTTTGTCATGCTTATTATACACACAAGTTTCATCATAGCATTAATCACAATAAAAAAAATTGATTGCATGATCAAACTGGATTTTCCAAGACCTTGATGCTTGTTTAAGGAATTGAATGTAATTCATTAAGGAATTAATATAACGAAATATATCAGTAAGTCAAATTAGTTCTATGATGAAGATTTGGAATTTATAAGGTGCAAATTCAATGTTCTGAAGTAATGGTTTGAATTATTAATTGTAATTGGGAGTAATTATTTTCAATATTCCAAAACTTAATTTAATTGTATTAGAGAAGATAGTGGTTATATCAAAGAAAACATAAGTGGGTTAAATAAATTAAGGACATTGGAATGTTGGAGTTTTTAATATATAACTAGAATGTAACGCGCGCAATGCGCGAACGCATATAATCTCTTTCCCTAACATACTTCGATACCTACATGTGGCCAAGAACTACCATTGATGTTGGTATTAACAAAAAGAAACCTCATGATTGGATTAATATCATAATTTTTATAGTTATATAAAAACTATTACCAATGATAAAAAATGACTACTTTTTATGAACAAATCAAATATTTATAGATATTGCAATGATGAAATTATAACAGAATCAAGCCGATGTAGTTCTGGATATTAAGACGATGTAGGTGTAGAGGAATAGATTTGGCCATAAAAGAGCATATATTACTATAAAAAGAATTATTGAATGCCCAACTCTACTCTTCGAAAATCAACGGTCACTAATCACCAGAAATATACATATAGGACACCCCCAAAACATCCCCAAATGAATGAAGAGAAGAACACAATCTATAATTATCTTAGCTCAATTAAATTTCAAAATCAAATTAGAAGGTAGAAAGATATTTACCTTTGTAGGGGGGCTTGAAGATAATCTAGAGATTAGAGATAGTACCCCCTAGCTAATACAATAGGCTCAAGCAATGCAACTCAGTGAGGCATCTCAAGTGATGCAGATCAACGAGGCAGCTCAAGTGAGGTAGTTCAGCGTGGCTGCCTAGGGAGATCTTTTGGTGAAGAAAATGTCCGAGAGAGCTCATACTTTAGTTCTATTGTTTTACTTAGCCTTATTGTATATTTTATTTATATTGACTATGAGCTGTAACGATTATGATGTTATTTAGTATGAGGTCAAACGGTACTCGCGAGAGACCAGGCCCAGAAGGGCCTGGGAGAGCTTTCATGCTCTATCCAATGACCTCGCCATGGAAACTTCAGAGGGAATTAGTTTGGAGGATTGAGAAGTGAGGCATCGTTAGGGCTTGTCCTGACTATCTTAGATACACCTGGTAAAACACTGAAGGGCCTGCGATTGTGGAACCTTAGGTGGAGTAGCCTTGAGTTCCATCGGGCGTTGAGTTGTGAACAAAACAATCCTCTACTTAATGTCACATATACTTTATGTGATGTCACTAGCCATCTAGGCAATGTCAAATCTACACTCGAGTAAACCACCATGGTATTTGGGGCTGTCAGACAGTTGGTGAGCCACCTCTGTGACAACAGCCCCCTGACACACAATGGTTAGGCAAAAGACATGTCTTGTCATTTAATGCTTATGACGTGGAGTTGACTAGTCCATAAGGCATTTAATGTTTTTGATATAAAGTATGAAGGATATCTTTCACAGTCATAAGGGACTGGGGCATCTTGGGAATGGTGTGGGGGTTATTTATTGACCTCAACCACTTCTAAGAAAGAGAGTTATTTTCTAGAGATTTTTGGCAAGAGATAAAGTATCATCAGAGAGAAAGAAGTTATTGCAAAACCAGAGCTCTTACTCACCCACCATTGATCATTTACTATGAAACTATTAATGTCTGACTGAAGACCTTTGAGGGGTTTTGCTTTTGGCTGCCTGCCAAGGTATATCTAGGGTGCTTACTTCTCTTTCCCTCTAAATGAGTCACTGCTGAGTTCATTGCCATCTTATGAGTTATACACGAGAGACTTGTGAGTTCAAACTGAGTTTATCTTCACTAGGCTGTGACTGTGATTCTTGTAATTAATCAAGAGTGTTTTCGGTTAACTTATCATTACTATAATAAAAAGGGGTTACACCTCCATCTAATCTAAACTACCCTCTTACATTTGACGACTCTGATGGGGAGGTATTCTTCTAGCAAAAGAGTATGGCTTAGGATAACGTTAATCATAGACTCAACTTTGATGATGTCCAACGCAATGTGGAACAAGCGTCTAGGGAGCTGGAGGCTCCCAGAAGTGGGGTTCCCCCTCAGGTAGAGATTCCCCAAGATCCAATGATGATTGGAGTCCCAATGGTCACCTAAGCCTCTACTAGTGCTATCCTAGGACAAGCGCAAATGACCCTCCTCATGGGTAAGTTTCTTGAGTTTTTGTAGACACCTGAGGTTGTCATGGTCCTAAGAGGAGGAACACATCCCAACGCTTTTTTGACACCTGGGTTGGTCCCAGTAGCTCCAATGAACCCTGCTTCATCTGTTCCCACGAGGACTGGACCCATAGGCACAGCACCCACTCCTTCCTTAACGATGGGCGTAACGGATGTAACGAGCGTCCCATCAATAATTCCTCCAAACGCCACCAGTGTTCCATCAGTGGTCCCTCTAGATACTCCCTCCACGGTTAAGAAGACACTGGCGTTCGCATTAGAAGAAATGAGGAAAGAAATGCAAAAGGAGCTGCTGAAAATGATAAAAGCTTCCTCGCAATCGGCTAGTGAGGTAGCTTCAATGTATGATGATTTTCGCATGCCCTATACCCAAGAATACAACGATGATCCTTACCCGAAGGACTACATCCGTCCCATCTTTAAGAAATACACTGGGAAGGGGGGAACTCAAAGGAGCACATCAAATGTTTCATCGAACATTTATGAGCTCACTGCAACAACAAGAAACTCAGGCTGAGGGATTTCTCAAAATCATTAACCGATAAAGCTTATGCGTGGTACTCTCATTTGGTGCCAAAGAGTGTTTCAATGTGGGAAGAGATGCATGTTTTATTTGTTCAGAAGTTCTTTTTAACAGAAGATGAGTTCACGTTAACACAATTGGGCAGGGAGAAGCAACGCCCAGGAGAAGATGTGGTGGCCTATGTTTGAAGATTCAGGGATAGGTACCTTGACGTGAGGGAAGAAACCAAAGAGTCCAAATTATTACAACTTTGTGATGAGAGTTTGCTCCCAGAGTACATCTGTCACCTGATTAATGAAACTTGCGAAGGGACCTTTACAGCATTTCTAAAAGCAGCAAGGAATATATAGTTAGTAGTTTGGTCAAACCCTGTTTCAGTACCATTGATGTTCAGACAGCCCGAGCCACCCATTGCCACACGGCCAGTCCCCACGGGAGGGATACATCAATGGAAGTGAAGGAAGCAAATAGCCAAAGAAAGATAACAAGAGAAAGTTTGGGAGAGATGGGGAAGACCCACCACCGTTACCCTGCATAGTGGAGGAGGCTGTTAGTTGTTACAATGCCATAGCTCAAGGAGGAACGATGTATAAACCCAAGGGAATCCCCGTCATAGAACCAGATGCGGCAACTAGTGCGGATACCAAGTATTACCATATCCATCGGAAGATTTAACATTTGACGGGAAGTTATTTTATGCTAAGGAAAATCATTGATAAACATGTAAAGGTAGGGACACTACAAATTCCTCCATAAAATGTTAACAACAACTCACTCTCAGAACATGGGGAAAATATTGAGGTGGCCTATGACTATGAGGCATAAAGAGAAGCGAGGGAGTTGACGGTGGAGCAAGAGGAGTTTGAAGAGGCTTTGGAGGACTATACCAGAGGAATGGCTAATGTGGTGTTAGCCTATAACGAAGCAAGTGGAAGAGATGTGGAGGACATATACAACGTTGAAGGTGAGGAAATGGATCAAAACTTGGAGTACTACACGGTTTCATGTTCCCCAAAGTTCGCCTGGTTTTTTGACCAGGTAGGAATGTCAAAATAATGTAGGTTGGAGATAACCCAAACAATCCTTGATATTGAGAGGAAGAATGAAGCCCCTTCGTTGAGATGGAAGGGACCCATGTCCAGGCTGGTGAAGAAATTTCTATCAGAAATAATGTTCAGCGATGCAGATAGGGCTGTGAGATTTCCTCATAATCGACCGTTATATGTGACTGCCAACATCAACGTAGTTAGCTTCGTGAGAGCTCTTATGGATGGGGGAGCATCCGTCAACATCATGCCAGTCAATTCTTTCCACACAGCTAACATCCCAGAGGAAAGATTGGTTCCCATACCTTTGACGATTTTAGGTTACGACAATCAGTCTTCCAAATCCATTGCTTATGTGAAAATTGGGATTATAATGGGAAATATGAGTTCCCACATCAAATTCCACATGATAGAGAGTGAAACTTCCTACCATATGTTGATAGGAAGAGTGTGTATGCACAACTAAGGACTAGTCCCCTCGACGTATCACCAATGTGCCACGGCAAATATTAAAGGAACTGAGATCACTATACAAGCTACGAAGAGGCCCTTCACTATCAAAGAATCTCACCTAGTGGATGCAGCCTTTTAGACAGAGTTAGAGGAGGACGTCAGAGTCCTAACGATAATAATAGAGGGATCCTGGGTTCCCTCGATCAGAGAAAGGATGGGGCCTGTGAACGACCAGAATGGAAAAATGACAAGCGGTAGAGGAGTAATAGAAGAAGCTCACCAAGTGGTGCCTTGACCTGGGATGATCTCGAAGCAGCTAAAGGATAGGATGCAACCCAGAATGGACCCGATGGAACACGAGGTCACACAACAAAGTGTATCGAGTTGATTCTTTGAAGGAAGAATGACAAAGGCTTCAAAGCAGAGGAAAATAAAGGCAGTTGCAACGACCAGTAGGCAATGCAAAAAGATTATTACTGAGGAACGAAAGGCGATTTATCGCCTATGATGGTGTGAATGGGCAACCGAATGAGCTATGGAAAAATTTGATGAGGAGTTTGACCCGATATATGAGTGTTTTTTTATGGATCAACGGGGACAATATATGGTGATAGACAATTCTAACATACAAGAGTTCATGGAGGATGTCACCGAAGAACCACACTACATAACGCACCAACCGAAGCCATTAGCATAAGAATCGGAGAAGTTAAACCTGGCAAAAGAAAGGAAAGAGCTAAGTCCCATTTTCCTCTCGAAGGATCTCTACATGGAGAAATAGGAGGCTTTAATTAAGCTAATCCAGGAGTTTATAAATATTTTTTCATGAAAGTATATGGAGATGGTGGGGCTAGATGAAGAAGTAAGCTGCCACAAATTAAACGTGATGCCTTCAGCCATTTCGGTCAAGAAAGCAATAAGGACTTACAAACCTGAGCTGGACCTAAAGATCAAAAAAGAGGTCCAATACATGTTGGTAGCAGGATTCATCAAATCGATACAACACCCACTCTGGTTGTCTATTATTGTCCCAGTGGGTAAGAAGGACAAGAATAAACATGGATTTTAGAGATTTGAATAGGGATTATTCCAAAGATGAGTTCCATATGCCCTCTATTGAATGCTTGATAGATGCAATGACTGGACACGAGATGTATAATTTCATGGATGGGTGCATAGGGTATAACCATATCAAGATGGACCCCATGGATGGGGAAAAGACAACGTTTAGAACCCCGTTGGACAACTTTATGTACAAGGTAATGCCGCTTGGAAAGGAACAGAGGATTGTTTATTCTTTCCCATCAATCTCCTATGCTAACAGAGCTAGAGGAACAGAGGAAATTTGTCCATGTAGAGAATGAGGAACAGAGCTATAACTTGTCTTTCCTATCAACTTTATTATTTGAAAAGGAACAGAGGAAATTTGTCTTTCCTACAAGCTAGACTTTCCTTATTTTAAGAATGAAGTAGAGTATGAGGCATTCGTATTGGGGTTGCTGGAGGCCCTTCGAAGGGGGGGTTTGTCCACTATGCATCAGGGGTGATTCGAACTTGGTGATTCAGCAAGTAAATATAGAATATGCATTGAAACACCTCAGTTTAAAACCTTACAGAACAATCATTCAGAGGCTTCTCAACCAGTTCCATCGGACCAAGATCAAGAGGCATCCCCGAATGATGGACCGCCATCCACATGCTTATGCCACCATTGCTCAAAAGATGATCATGAGAGATGATATAACTACAGTCTTGATTCAATGCTCCTTCGACGGTACAGTCAATTCTGTCGATGGAGGATGACTCTAATTGGAGGGGAGAGATTAGAAAATAATTGGAGTCTGGGGAAAGAGAGATGAACCTGAGAGAACTAGCCTAATACTTTACAAATCAGGGAATCCTCTACTACAAAAATGCAGGAGGATGGTTGTCAAGATGTATCAGCCCAGAAGAAGCGGAGCGGATATTAAAGAAAACACACGAAGAGCACTGTGAAACAACCAAGATCCCTCTTTATAAGAGAATTCGAAGGGAGGGATACTTATGGCCTAGAATAAAGTAAGATACAACAGAACTACAATAAAAGTGTGATAAGTGCCAGATTTTATTTGAAGCGGCTGAATGCCATTTCGTTGAAGCTCAACCAGATTGGAGGCAACCCTATATTGACTTTATTAAAGACGGAGTTGTCCCTACGGAGAAGACTGATGCGATGGGACTCAAAAGGAGGGGCCCTAAGGTTCTATGTTCAGGAAGGGAAGCTTTACCGAAGAGGGTACTTCAACAGGCCATTGCATTGCATCACAAAGGAGGAAGCAGGCGAAGTCCTCAAGCAAGCTCATGACCCAGCTCACATAGGAGGGGCAAAATTGTATGACCAGCTGATGACGTTGGGGTATTATTGGCCAACGATGGAGAAAAACACTGCTGAGTTCGTTATCATCTTCTGAGTTGTACACAATAGACTTGTGTGTTCAAACTGAGTTTACTTTCACTGGGTTGTGATTGTGTGTCTTGTAATTAATTAAGAGTGTTCCTGGCTAACTTATCATTATTATACTAAAAAAGGGGTTACGCCTCCATCTAATCTAAACTACCCTCTTACAATCTTGAACTGTTATATATATAAATTATATATAACTACAATATATAACCCAAAATTAAAAATAAGATATTAGAGAAATGAACTTAGATGAGACCTCCCGAAGTTGAACTCAATCGCAAGAAAGAGTTACAACCTAAACTGGGCAACCTAATGAAATAGGGAGAAAATGTCTACCACATACCAAGTTGGAAAAAACCTCAATCTTTGTTTTCGTTATGTTCTTTCGGATCACCTTAGGATCACATCAAAATCTAAGGGAAGGGGTGAATCTCTCTAAACTTTGGTGAGTTCTCTAAAAATTAGAGTGACCTACCAAAATGGAGAGAGCTCGTTGAAATAGTATTTTTTTTAAGAAAAAAAGACCTGGATTTCTTGCATTTAATATCTAACCCATATAAATCCAAAAGTCCATAAATAAGAAACTCTTGATTTATTTCCTCCGAAGACTTAAATACAAGAAATCCCAAATTATATATATATAAAAGTTATGGGAATATGAAGTGGATAACATGAAAGTGAAGAGATTTTTCTACAGAGAGAGATAGATACAAACATAAAGAAGTCTCACACATTTAGTTCATAATGAAGACACCACATAAAAATTAATCCCCTTTGGGCAATTGGAACATTTATGAAGTGTACACGTGTCATTGTGTGGGTACGACAAATGTTGTCGCTGTATTGTGACAATAAATTTTGGTATATAATATAATGACGCTAAAGATGGGTTGAAACACAATCAACTTAAGAAAAATAAACCTATATTATATTGGTATAAAAATTTATCTTTTAACAACGATTTTATGCATAATTTGATCCACTAATGAACAATGAAATTCA
Organism: Sambucus nigra; assembly: GCA_949130495.1. Classification (NCBI taxonomy): domain Eukaryota; kingdom Viridiplantae; phylum Streptophyta; class Magnoliopsida; order Dipsacales; family Adoxaceae; genus Sambucus; species Sambucus nigra. The sequence continues at coordinate 413,374,805 of OX422212.1, forward strand.
TGGAAATAGAAAGGCATAATCTCAGAAGTTGTTGTCTTCATTGTATAATGGAAATTGGAGTTCACATTCGGCTAGAAGATAAAGCTTTTTCTATTAAAAAAAATGTTCGGAATGGAGTCTCACCGATTAAAAAGTAGGAACATTAAAATACCACATACGACTTAATAACTCATTGGACAAAAAAAAATTTAATACAAAAGTAAAACCTATGAAAATATAAGTATATCCAATATACAATTCTAAATATAGTATAGCAGTAAGAGTTATCTCAAAAAAACTGGGTCGAAAACTATTTTCTATCTTTGTACGCTTTGCGCAGTTTTTCATCAAAAGTACCCCCATCATCTTCATTATTCCCCTCATGTACTCTGCTCTATCTAGGGTGATATATTATGCAAAACTCTTAGCAAACAAATGAAAATGAGAGAGAAAGAGAATAGTTAAATTATTATAAGGGTAGCGAATGGAATAAAGATTCAACAAAGTAATGCCTGAATCCATTTTATTTCCGTAGAAAAAATGAAAATGAAAAGGTTTCTTGTATAGTACTTGTGAGGGCACAACTTTTGATTTACCATAGATCTTCATCTTTATGAACACAAATTTTTATTTAGAAAAAAATTGAAAATAATGTGAGTTACATATAAATTTACATATAGAGAGGGAGGTGAGGAGATAGAAAGGCATAAGTCAGTGGTAACCCAAAAGCCAATTAAGAGAATAAAAGGTAATCAGAAAGACTAATGTGATTTTCTATTCAAAAGCACTTGATTTCTTTCCTCCAAAGGCTTAAATCCAAGAAACCCCAAATTATATATAAAGAAAGTTATGGGAATATGAAGTGGATAACATGAAGGTGAAGAGATTATTCTATAGAGAGAGACAAATATAAACTTAAAAGAAGGCTCACACACTTAAGTTTAGATGAAGACACCACATAAACATTAATCTCCTTTTGGAAATTGGAACATTTCCGAAGTGTACACGTGTAATTCTGTGGGCACGACAAGTGACGTCGCTGTGTTGTGATGACAAATTTAGGTGTATACTATAATGATTCTAAAGATGGGTTAAAACACAATCAACTTAATAAAAATAAACCTATATTATATTGGTATACGAATTTATCTTTTAACAACTATTTTGCGCAGAATTTGATCCAATAATGACCAATGAAATTCATGGAAATAGAAAAGGCACAATCTGAGAAGTTATTGTCTTCATTGTATAATGGAAATTGGAGTTCACATTCGGCTAGAAGATAAAGCTTTTCTTGTAAAAAAAATGTTCGGAATGGAGTCTCACCGATTAAAAAGTAGGAACTTTAAAATACCACATATGACTTAATAACTTGTTGGATAAAAAAAGAAATTTAATACAAAAGGTAAACCCATGAAAATATAAATATATTCAATATACTTTTAAATCTAGTAGAGAAGTAAGAGTTATCTCAAAAAATTTGGGTCAAAAACTATTTTGGATCTTTGTATGCTTTGTGGAGTTTTGCATCAAAAGTAACCCCATCATCTTCATTATTCCCTTCATGTACTGAACTCCATCTTGGGTGATCTGATATGCAAAACCCTTAGCAAGAAAATGAAAAAAGAGATAGAAAAAGAGTATTTAAATTATTATAAGGGTAGCGAATGAAATAAAGATTCAATAAAGTAATGCATCAATCCATTTCATTTCCTTAGCAAAAAATTCAAATGAAGGGAAAAAGGGCTACCTGTATAGTATTTGTGAGGACACAACTTTTTAATTACCATAAATCTGCATCTTTATGGAAACAACTTTTATTTAGAAAAAAATTGAAAATAATGTCAATTGCATATAAAGTTACATATAGAGAGGGAGGTGGGAAGATAGAAAGGCATAAGTCAATGGTAACCTATAAATTTACATATATAGAGGGAGGTGAGAAGATAGAAGGGCATAAGTCAATGGTAACCCAAAAGACAATTAAGAAAATAAAAGTTAATAAGAAATACTAACGTGATTTGTTATTCAAAAGCACTTGATTTCTTTCCTCCGAAGACTTAAATACACGAAACCCTAAATTATATATAAAAGAAATTCATGAGAACATGAAGTAGATAACATCAAGGTGAAGAGATTATTTTATAGAGAGAGATAAAAATTTAAAATAGGGCCCACATACTTAGTCCTTGGATGAAGACACCACAAAAATATTTATCCCCTTTTGGCAATTGAAAAATTTATGAATGTAAACGTGTCGTCCTGTGGGCGCGATAAATGTCGCCACTATGTTGTGATGACAAAATTAAATATATACTATAATTAAGTCATGGAAAATGAGTAATTTCATAAGAAACATGTAAGTGAATTAGTGGTAAACTTGGCCATATGACGAAATTAAAAGGAGTTAGAAGAGCACCTGTAGGAATTAAGGGTTACAAGGGAAAAGAAAAATGCCGATAACACGCATGCGTGTGGTTGTGTTTGAATAGTTATAAGAACACATGAAGCCTTATCGTGGGCATAAGAACAAATCAAAAAATAAATAAATAAAGAGAAAACAAACTGAGCCACAAGGGGCGACCAGGTATGCCACGAGGCCGGCCAGACGCACCGCGGAGTTCGCAATTGGTAGCCACAATAGTGGTTTGGTTCCAAATAAAAGGGGACAAGCTAAAACAACAACATTTTAGGGCACGGATGTAGTTAAGGACGGGAATCAGGTCCATCTAACTTGGAGTTTACACATGTTCCCTACCTTATGCCTAATTTATTTATGGGACTTTTCACTAATAGTCCATCCAGGCTCGTTTCCTAATAAATTTAGGATAGCCCCAAAAATACTATAACCTTAGTCCCTATTAGATGAAAAGACGATATTGTCCAAACCTCTAAACGTAATACCCAAATTGCTCAAAGTACGGAAACCATTTCTAGCTCAATGAAACCTTATAATGATCCAGTTAACATAACTTTCTTTTTCTAAACCCTCATACCTCGAAAACCCTATCTGCTTGATTCAGCCCCTTAATTGCTATCTGTGTGAACAAAATACAGATTAATCCGCTCAATCTCTAGACCCGAGCAAAAAAATCAAGTGAAAACCCTACGTTTGATCAATCAGTGTAGAAGACAATCTCAAATTCATACAGATTTTCTAATTTACTCGCTAAAGGTAACTTTAAACTTTAACTAATTTATGATTTTCCACATCTCTCATTTTTAACGAAAGTTTTGATGTTTCAATTTATCTAAATTTTACATATCTTTGCAAGTGTTGTTTAGTTAAATATAAAAAATGACTGCATTTTTTATACGGTTTGCGAATGGTTAGGGAAGAAGTAATACTTGAACTAAAATATTTCATGGTTAATAATACTTATATATTTTTGTTTTATTTTAGATCAAGATAAAAATAAAAATGGTTGAATCTCGATCTTCGCCGCGAAAAAAAAGAGATGAGATAAAGGTCGAAAATGTCATATGAAGCGGAAAAACGTTAGACGATATCCGAGACTAGGGTCAATGTATAGTGATAACGAAGAAAATAAGGGACAGATTGTGGAATACAAGGTAAATTTCTATATCTGATAAATAACATGCGTTTTATGTTTGCAAATGAAATGTTGCAAAAAGCATAAGTTGAATATCTGTATGTTTGCAAATAAGAAATTGCATTTGAAAAGGTTGCATTAGAGAAAAAAATTATATGGCCTCTTTGTGTTTGCAAATAATATGATACAAATTAAATGACCTCAATGCAAATGATTAAACCTCAATGAAAAATTAGTATGTGTTTTTTATGTTTGCAAATTAAATATAATTAATGCATTAAGATATATGCTATTTGAAATAGTTGGGAAATGGTTGAATTGTACACAAAGTAGTATGAATTTTTTGTTTGCAAATGAAATGTTGCATATTAAATATGTGAAGATTAATTTGTTTGCAAATAAGAAATTGCATTTCGAAAAATTGAATTAGAGAAAAAATAAGATAACTTATATATATTTGCAAATAATTTGATGCAAATAAGAAGTTACATATATAAAAATAATATGACTTATATATATCTGCAAATAATGTGATGCAAATAAGAAGTTGCATGTATAAAAAAATCAGGGGTTTGCAAATAAGAAGTCGCATGTATAAGAAAATTAACTTTTGTTTTAAAATTAAAAGTTGCAGGACATAATATGAGAAGTATTATACAATGCATTTATTGTTTGGAAATGAAATGTTTCAAATTAGTAGACTTCATGATTTATGTGTTTTTAAATCAGAAGTTTCATTTGAAAATTTTGCATTATATAAACAACTACTATGACTTTTTATGTTTGCAAATAAATATTTGCAAAGCACATAAAATTAATGTATTTACATTTAGGGGTTTGCAAATAAGAAATTGCATTTGATAAACTTGCATTGTATCTACATTTAGGGGTTCACAGTTAATGCATTAAGATATATGCTATTTGAAATAGTTGAGAAATGGTTGAATTGTACACAAAGTAGTATGAATTTTTGGTTTGCGAATGAAATGTTGCATATTAAATAAGTGAAGATTACTTTGTTTGCAAATAAGAAATTGTATTTCGAAAAGTTGAATTAGGGAAAAAATAATATGACTTATATATATTTGCAAATAATTTGATGCAAATAAGAATGTGCATGCATAAAAAAAATCAAGGGTTTGCAAATAAGAAGTTGCATGTATAAGAAAATTAACTTTTATTTTCAAATTAAAAGTTACCGGCCATAATATGAGAAGTAATATACAATGAATTTTTTGTTTGGAAATGAAATGTTTCAAATTAGTGGAGTTCATGATTTATGTGTTTGCAAATCAGAAGTTTCATTCGAAAAATTTGCATTAGATAAACAACTACTATGACTTTTTTATGCTTGCAAATAAATATTTGCAAAGCACATAAACTCAATGTATCTGCATTAAGGGGTTTGAAAATAAGAAATTGCATTTGATAAAATTATTTTGTATCTATATATAGGGGTTCACAATTAATGCATTAAGATATATGCTATTTGAAATAGTTGGGAAATGGTTGAATTGTACACAAAGCAGTATGAAAATTAGAAGTTTCATTTGAAAATTTTGCATTAGATAAATAACTATTATGACTTTTTTATATTTACAAATAAATATTTGCAAAGCACATAAACTCAATGTATTTACATTTATGGGTTTGCAAATAAGAAGTTGCATTTGATAAACTTGCATTGTAGAGAAAGTAAAATGAGCTTTATATTTTTACAGATAAATTGCTGCAAATGAAATAGCCTCTATGAGTTCAGATTTATGTGTTCGCAAATAATAAGTTTCATGTGTAAGTCAATTAACTTTTATTTTCAAATTAAAAGTTGAATGCCATAATATAACAAATAATATGCTAATTGAAATAGTTGAATTGTACACAAAGTAGTATGCCTTTTCTCTTTGAAAATGAAATGTTGCATATATTTGACTTTAGTCCATCTATAAATATGTATTTACGCTCCACTTCCATGTATTTTTAGAAAGGTAAGAAGTCTCATAACTACCAAAAACCGCCAATAACTTCCATATAAGTATCCATTCTTATTTTTGTAAAGAATGACACTTATTCTAAATAAAAATACGGGAGTGGGACAAGTAAATCTTTCTAAATAGGACCAAATACTTAATAACTAAAAAACACATACTATGTATTATTTATGTTTCCAAATAATTTGTTGAAAATTAAATAAACTATATGTACTAAGAATAAGGGGTTTGCAAATATTAAGTTGTATATATAAGAAAATTAACTTTTATTTTAAATTTAAAAGTTGCAAGCCATAATATGTGAAATATTATACTATGCCTTTTTTGTTTACAAATGAATGTTTAAAATTAAATGTCCTCGTGATTTATATGTTTGCAAATAAATATTTACAAAGTAAGTAAACTGAATGTATCTTTAATTTTTCTGTTTGCAAATATAATGTTGCAATTGAAAGAACCTCTATATGTTCAGATATATTTGTTTGCAAATAAGAAATTGCATCTGAAAAGGTTGCATTAGAGAAAAAAATACTGACTTTTTCTGTTTGCAAATAATTTGTTGCAAAATTTAATAAGCTCAATATAAATAATCAAACCTCAGCGTACTTTTTGAAACATATGCAGTAGAGAGAAATTAGTATGGATTTTTCATGTTTGGAAATGAAATGATGCAAATTAAATACAATTAATCTATTAAGATATTTCTGTTTGAAAATATAAAGTTGCATGTATAAATAAATTAACTTTTATGTTAAAATTTAAATTTACATGTCATAATATTATCTCTGATATGTTGTTTAAACAAGTTTCACTATAAAAAGTAGTATGATCTTTTTATAGTTTGCAAATGAAATGTTGCAAATTAAAAGACCTAAATATAATAACTAATCAAAGTGCAACTTTTTATTTACAAACATCTAACTTTTAAAACTTGCATGACAAAATATGATAAATGACGTATTGTTTGAAAATAATAAGTATCAATATAGGATCATACATTGTAAACAATTTGTTGTATATTTGTTGAGATATTCTTAGGGATTTTATACATACTTTGAATTTTGATTAGTATGAAAAATATTATATTCATATAATGCAGCGGGAGAGTAAACTGCAAACTCTTGATATGGAGCATGATTTGAAATCAGAAGAAAATAAAGAAACTAGAATAGGAAAAAAAAGAAAGTCTTTCAAGTAGTTCATAGGGAGAAGTGAAAAGAAATGGAAAGAAGCAAAAGGCAAATAAAGCAAAAAAAACTAAAAAATCCGAATTCAATTAATCGATGCATCATCTTGCCAATAATGTCATTAGTAAAGGAGAAAACGAAGAAATGAAAACAAAAATGGGAGATTTAATGTCAACATCATTTGGACATTTTTTAAGACAATTTACATGGGAAGATTAAGTGAAGACATGGTAACAAAGGGAGCAAGAGTAGCTGCCCAAGTGATATCTGTAATACCCCGTATTTTGTGATATTTATTTATGGGATTAATTAAATTAAATGCGTCTTATTAATTGAAAATTAATCCGAATTAAAATACTAGCGAGATGCGAGTTGGTATTTGAATATAATGTGCATATATGATTATACATGAATATTGAAGTATGAAATTTGTCGTGAGATTGAAATACGGCAATTTGGAAATTTTGTTGAGACGCGTGTGACAGTCGCGTCAGGTTTATATTTATTTTAATTAAAAAGTGAATTTTATTTCTTTTAACCGTATGGTCGTTTTGAGTGTGCCAACGCGTCCAGAAGGGTCGAAATAGTCAGAAAACACTAGCCGGGGGTTTGGTTTGGGTCCCGGGGCATTTTTAGGCCATACCGGCAACGTATAAGGGTAGTTTGGTAATTTTGGATTTTTAGGAATTAAAACCTAGGAAAATTGGGAATTAATATCTGATTTGGCAATAACCCACTAAGCCCACTAATAACCAAATAGACTACGGAGGTTATTGAAAGTTGTTCCAAAGAGTTTCTAAAGCACAAACCCTAACCTCCATTGCCACTATTAGAGAAGAGCTTGTAGAGGGAGAAAGAGAGGAATTCTGCAGAAAGAGAAAGAACAATTCATCAATCCAACACCGAAATCAGAGATTCAAATAAGGCAAGTGATTTAATTTCGTTTTTATAGAGAATGCTTCTTCCATGCGTAGGAAACCCAATTAAATTGTATGTTCTTGGGAGTTAATGAAAAGCCCATTCAAATTGAAAGTAGAAATTTCATTTTGATGAGGAATCGCATGTAGATTGGTATTTAGATGTTTATTCTGATGATATTATATCTTGGATGAAACAAAAACGGATTTTATTAGGCTCATTGACGATTTATAAATGTTAGGGTTCATGTTCATATAATTTGGGGATAAATAAAGGGATTTGAAGATTTGATGATGTTTAATATGAGTTGGCCCTATATAAACGTTTGATTATGACCTATGAATGTTTAGTACGAATTAGGAACCTTAAAATGATGTTGGAATGATTTTTATGTGGGATTAGGAGTGAAGAATATTGGAAAAACGAGATAGGAATTTCTGGGCTCGAATCTGGCCACTCGTTAAAAGACCTGCCCAGGTCGTTCGAACGAGCTCGTTCGAACGAGCTTCTAACGAGTTGACAGTTTGGGTTCTAACGAGAGGGATGTTCGTTCGAAGACTTTCGTTCTAACGATATCTCGTTAGAAGGCCCAGTTCGTTCGAACGAACTCTTGTTCGAACAGCCTCGTTCGAACGAGACTTCTAACGAGTTGACAGTTTAGGATTTTTAGCCTGTTTTGATCCCGAGTGTCCCGTAACCTTGTGTATACATAGAGATAACCTTCCCTTGATGATTAATTGTTACATTTGGGATGTTTGGGATATAATGAGGAGTAAAACCTAGGAGGGTAGTTTGAACTTAAGGGAAATTATGGAATAGGACGTGAGTGTCTATTACGGTGCGAGAACTATTGACGGCCTAATTTATTATATTAACCGAGAACATATAAATTGTGTAGTATTATATGTCGGTACGAGAATGACAAGTGTACCTCCAATATATTGTGGTAATTACTAAGAGGTGTGCATACTTAGTATATGTATTGATTTTATGTGTATGACATACCTACCATACTTGCTATCATGGGAGGTTTACGTTCGCTTAGGGCCTTCTAATCCTTGTGTTGCCCGGATTTAGATTGGTTACCTCGATGAACATAGGTCAGAGAAGGACTTATTGGGATGTTAATAAGTCTGCTGATCGTGGGAGCGCATGTATGTGCGTGACCCATGTGATGTGACTGTGTTGGCCTCCATTATTTGTGATGTTGTTATCTGAGAACGATTCCTGAGAGATTTGGAATGCGTGATCCTTATGTACGTGATGTACCGGGATGGATAGCAGAGTATGTGTGCACCGCAGCTTAGTCTCGGGGTGCTTGTATTGTATATTTATGACGTGAATAATATACACTTAATTAATGGGAACTTTCATGTGATATCGTGTGTATAAATATGGAAACGTTTTGAGAAAACATAAAGGGATAACCTGAAGTGAATTGTATTACAAATTGAGAATCTGAGTTTAGATAAAGCCCTCTAATGTTTTGATAACGCTAGAATGTAAAATGGAAATCGAGTAGTAAGGGGTTGAACTTATTACGGCTTGGTTAGAAAGGTATGATACTTAGATGGGTATGGTACGTTAGGAGTGCACATGTAGTCGAGAGGTGAGAATTTCATGTGAGTGCGCGTCCTAACATGTATTTTGCATTTAATGTTTTAATGTTATTAAAACACTTGCTGTTTTTAAAATGATTTCCACTTTCGGGCTCTGACCCATTTGCTTTCAAATCTATTTTTGTAAAAACCATTTTAGGTGCCCAGCCACAAGGACACCATGCTTAGGATCCTCATTCAGGTGACGAGCTGTAGCTGTTTGTGGAAGTTACAGGACCTTGCTTGTAGACGCTTCTTCTATATTGACTCTCTATTCAGCATTTATCAGTTGTAGGGCATGTCGCCCATTTCTTTAGAGACTATTCATTTATTTCAGTTATTCAGACTTTGGGCATGTAATTAATTCAGGATTCAGACTTGTCTTATTATTTTCAGTGGTTGGATTGTTGTGAGGAGTTTTCCTCCGGACTCTTATATTTAATTGTTGGTTATTTCATTACTTCGCTATGGTGAATGGATTATGTTGTTATTACCATTATTCTTTTATTTCATGTTAATCAGACTTAACTTAAAATTTGGCAACTTACTTTTTAAATACTAGGTGGTTAGTAATTATAAAAATGTTTTCGACGGTGATGCTATTAACTAAACCAACTTGGCATTTTGTATTGATTTAATAAAGGAGTAGCTACCCGGTATTTAATTAGTCGGGGTGTCACAATATCAAACTACAATATTGAAGATAATGGTTTTATAATTAGAGGAGAGTTAATCAAACTTTTACCGAATGGTGAATCTGTGGTTTTTGGGCTGCCAAGAGTTGGGAAGAAAATCGTTGTTCATCCAAGAACAATGACAAAAGTTGTAGGTGAAGAGTGCAACTTCTACAAAAGGATTTTCGAAGGGTACAAAAAGTTAACCAAAGGAACAATTCTTGATGCAATTGAGAGGGTCTTTCTAGTTGAAGGATTTGAAGTTGAGTAATACTTTGCACGCTTGATTGTATTATATATGTCTGCAACGATATTTTTCCCTAAATCAACTTTAGGCATTGAATGGTCATTTTTAAGACATTTGGACTGTTTTGACGAGATATCTAATATATATTGGGCAACATCTATACATGATAATCTCATGAATTTTGTTGAGAAGCACCACAGAGATGCAGAAAAAATAGTCAGTTGCACCTTAATTTTTCCAGTAAAAATTTTCTTTCATAATTTTCGTACATATTTTTTTTTTTAAATTTATTCTAAGTGGACTCATATTCCCAATTAAACAGTATTTCTTATGTGATCATTACCCCATTATCAAGCCATCGGAAAACAGAGAGAAGGATTTAACAAGAATTTTAAGATGGAATTTGTCATATTTGAACAAAGCGATGCTGAAATTATCTGCCAATGATTTAGACATGGAAAAGGTAACTAGACAAATTAATTTATTTGTCATATTGTATCTCATTTATTGTTTTATTTTTTTTCACAATAACAACCCATCCTCTTGAATGACATACCAACTTCTTTTTTTCAATATGTTAGATAAATAGTAGATGAGTTTTTTATGATTTATTTTATGTCTGTTGTCTGTTTTGCATTACCCTTTAGTCATTTTCAACTATTAATGGCGATGGGTGTTCCCAACACTAGATAATCAATCTAATCTTCTTTTACTTTTGCTTTCCTCTCACTCCAATGCTATTAGGTATTTTTCAGTTTATATCTTATATTAATTATCATTCTAGATTGGTTTGTTGAGAATTTTCATGGGTGGTGATGGTTTTGTTTTTATGATCCGTTTCTACTTTGACATATCATGTGCTTTTTCATTTGTGTCAAGTAATGGTGTGTAATATTTGTGTTCTTTGACTTATCATGTGCTATATATATATATATATATATATATATATATATATATATATATATATATATGTTATTCATTCTCATACAATATATGTATATGTGTCCTAATACAATTTTTAGAAAATCTTATATGTGTAATATTATCTTATGTCACGTATTGGTTGAAATACCAAATCTAAGCAAAGTTGAGATGGATCTTCTATCTAACAATTGCGGGCTTCAGATGAAGACTATTGCAAAACAGAAATTCAATAACAAATTTCAAAACACAATGCAATTGAAGAATGAAAGGTTGGTGAAAGAAAACAAGGAGGTGAGAGCTCGAATTGAGAGTTTGGAAGAGAAGCAGAAAATTGCTACTCAAAATACACCACCAAGCAACAAATCGGGGAAAGGGAAAAAAGTAATAAAGAGGAAGAAAAAGAAGAGAAAACAAAGAATAACATGAAAGAAAATGTGAAGGATAATAAATTGGGAACAAAAAGAAAGCAGAAAATTCTAACAACAAAGGTAAAGAAAGAGAAGATATCTTCGTGGCTGCTTAGAATGAAAATGAGGAAAAGGAATGTCACAAAGAAAACATATTTTGTTTACTACGACACAAAAATGAAGGAATGCCATGTGAAGGAAAACAAAGATATCATGGATTCAAGTGCAAAATTTTATGAATTTCCAACTTATCAACTGATAGCACCTGATCAAAGTCAGGAAAATGATGTCATATTTGTCGAAGGCAATACATAATTGAAGAAGGAACCAAGAAAATTATGTCCTACAGTAATGACAAGTAAAATCTACAACTGCCTAAGACGTGAAGATCAAATCTTGTTGCTGAATTTTTTTGTAAAGTTAATACTAAAGTATGAATACTAACTTCTCATATTTGTTATAGAAATAAAAAAATTATTTTCATGCAAGACTAATAAATTTTGTTATAACAGTTAAATATTACTCTTATAACATTATTATCGAACTTTATAACAATACTATTGTACACAAAAAATCTGAAGTTTTCTTATGCATATAGAAGTACTATTGTATGGGAGGATGATATCAGAAATCTCAACATTTCTGGATTACTCATTGCAGATTTAATTATTCCGGACAGATTCTTAGATGCCCAAGTAATAACTATTTTACAATATATATCAAAATCATTACATAATTTATTTGATACTTGTATTAAAATCTTTTGTGTTTTTTATTGGCATTTCACAGATTATTGACTGGTTTTCGTATGACTTGATACAAAAGAGGTGCTCTACAGATGCAAATGTAGAGAAAAATCAGTTCGCTTGGATGGGTAAATTTTTTACAATAAATATTTTTTAAAATAATATTGATATATTTATGATTTCAAGTTATTAATTATGTTTTTTTATTTCTAGACTTATGTGAAAGATCATATTAAAGCCGCTAGAATAAAATATGTCAACAAAGTCATTGAAAATATCACAAAAGACGTGGAGATGGTGTTTTTTCCAATGAACACAGCAAGAAGAGCTCCAGAAGTGAGAGGTTATCATTGGACACTTCTAGTTTTAGACTTGATGTTAAAGAATGGAGACACTACAATTCAATGACCCAAAGAAGGGTGAACAACATGTTTTACAAGGATGCAAATAAAATGGTAAATTTCAGTTATTCATTGGGAGCATTATATTTTCAATGAAATCTATCTTGTACTAATTCATTGAACAAATTTGCAAAAAAAATATGTCACACCGATATTCAATGTTCGATTTCATAAGCTTGGGAAGGAGTTGGTTAGTGATGAAGTTGTTTTGAAAACAGTAAAGTGCCCAGATCAAGGACATACGTAAGTAACATTAATGGTATATTAAATTACAGTTGATATGTTGTAATAAAATATCATGAAGTAATATATATGCTAATTTAATTATGCTTAACCTCATTACAATAAGGATTATACATACGAGATGTGCGTTTTACTGATTAAACCAAGATACACCCATCTCAACCACTCTAGTACTCGAAAAAATAAGTCTAATAATTTTTACAAATTTGATATACAACCTTCTGAAGCATGAGATGTAAGTTGGTTGAAATAGCATAATAACTTTTTAAGAAAATTTTGAGCAAACATAATCGGTTGATCCTCTTTAATACCAGATGGTTCAACCATGTTTATCTCTTTTTTAATATGTTTATAATTCTGTCCGGTTCTAGATTTAGATCATCTTCTTAGTTTCTCCTTGTGTTTTTTCTCCACAGGCTAAATTCCATAATTTTGTGGCATGATGAATTGTTTACCCTAAATAAATATATTAATAAATATTTTAGAATACCAAGATCTTTTGAGATAAATGTGCTCAAATACCTTCATATGTCTAACTTTAGATGGTTGAGCCTTATTTATTAATTTTTGAATAGGTTTATAATTATGTCCAGTTCTAGATTTAGATCCTCTTCTTGGTTTCTCTATGTTTTTTCTCCACTGGCTTAATTCCATAATTTGGTCTAGTCAAAGTGGATTTTCTTCAAAATATTAAATTCTGGGACCAAATTGCAAATGATTCTACAGTGTTTCATCAGTATCTGTATGAGAGGAATTAATTAAGTGAGTAAAAGAAAAATGAGTTCACTTAATTAACATTAGATTCAATGCGAATACTTTGTTACTGACTTCATAAACTTTGTTATATTAATACAAAATTTGATAATAACGAGAAACTGGCATCATCAGATATTGTCTTAAGATGTATACTAGTAAATTCGCCCTGTATGACTATCTTTAATTTTATACTTCATTAACGAGCGTTTCCTAAATAGTATTACAAGATGATATTAATTTTGTTTAATACCTCTATAATATAATAAATTAATAAATACATTTTGATCCTGAGTTTAATGTCTTATTCTAACTGTCAGTACTAATATTTTATTATCATGATATATGTTGTGTGGATTGTGCTTTATACATGTGTAACTTCATGGAAAACATCCACAGGAGGCGGGATATATATGATAGTTACCCTAAAAATTTCATACAAGAGATGAGAGGAAGAATAGCAGTTGATTTATTATCAGATCGCAAATCATTATGGCCAAAAGGGATTGATTGGAAGGAAAATGACAAAGAAGAGAAGAAGAAATAAAAAATAACAAAATAACAAATGATAGAAGGAGATTTGAAGTATATTGTTGATAATTTGAATGAGTTTTCATATCATGAAAACAAATGAAGCTCGATGTTTGTTGTTAAACTTTCAAAGTTAAATATTACATTGAACATTTCTGGTTTTAGATTGAGAGATTTAACTATACTACATTCTGATGAAAGTATGCTACATATGATTTAATATTGCCAATTTTCCTTTCAATTTTAAGTTGATAGAATTCATATTTTGATTAGAATATAATATAGTTTAATTGAAATGTGCTACAAAATAGTTGCATATCGCAGCACCTTTATTTTGTAGTGTTATGTGTTACATGAGTATAGTTTTACTTGTCATGTTTTGAATGCTTTAATTGAACGTACTTCAATATGTGGTGTGGTACGAATAATTAATAAATTGTGTATTATTTGACAAAAAGAATTTTCAACAACGTTATTATTATTCATTTAATATATTGGGGAATGTGATTGCTATTTAACAATAGTAACCTAGGCATACCAATTGAATATTGACAATAAAGCTATAATCATGTTGTCTTCTTCACGTTTTGTATTATACTCACAACTTCTCTTGCTGAGAATGATAGCTTTTCCCATCAATTAATGCTTGCAAAAAACATTTTTCTTTAAATGTAAAAACTTTATATTTGAAAACTTAAATTTGCAATTAAACATTTACATTGAATAATGCATGTTTCATTTTCATAAGAAATTGGACCCTATAAACAGAGAGCTTCTTCTCAAACAAAAGAAGAAATTCATGGATGCTAAGAAAATTAACAATATCCATTGAGGGGTTCTTGATAGCATCCACTGTGGTCGTAATTTGTTAAAGGAATTTTAACAAAATGAAAAATTGTGTGTATACACACACACACACACACAAACAGAGATAAATGAATCTTCAAGTAAGTACCTAAAGTAAAAACTTAAAGGACCACGTTTTCAACCTTACATGCAATATTTTGTTATCCGAAATACACTTGAAATGCATCCCATTAAGTTTGTCATATACAAAATTAAAACCCCAAAGCATCCAAATTAGGGAATCAACATTTGAATGAGAATATAGGAAACCATATTTTTTTCGTGCATTTTTTTTTAACTACCTCATAAATTGCGTGACAAAAATATCTACAAATGCTCGAAACATTTGTTACATTCCAAATGCAGTAAAGTCATATGAGCTCGCATTTTAGATTGGAAGGTAAGATTGAACTCGATAATAAGTATTATTACATCACAAAAGTGAACCTTTCTCTATCAAATGCAACATATATTGCCGCAACTACTGTATAACAGTGACTTGAACTTCTTCATCAATCATTTTCTCTGTTACTGAGATCAATGAAGCTGATTGAATATTTTCCTCATGCTCAAGCTTTATCAAAATAACTCCCCTTGCGTATCGTGACTGTATAAAAATACGTTGAATTTTTATTCGGTTGACAGTTTTACTCTAATTTGTAAGAAAAACTTCATCGCTTTCACCATCTTCTGATAATAAAAACCTAACTACGAACACTGACACAAGACAATCTTCAGATGAAAACTTGTAACCTATTATACTAACTCTATTTAGAGGCAACTAGAGAAAGATGCTGAGAGGAACCATTCAACAATAAGACTAGACTCCAAGCAGTAAGCAATGACTGTTCTTTTTTAGAAATGTTAAAATTTGGTGCAAAATCAACTGTCTTGCTCCAAGACAACCAACAAAAATGCTTTCGTGAGTGAATCCAGTGTGCACTTTGTATAAGGCATTGTCGTAGCTGGATTTACATCAATAGAACCAAAGCTCCCATAACCACGGAAGAGTAGGCAACACAAAGATAAATCCTATGCTATTTGGACGAATGAATCATAAACAACAGTGTCCTATGAAGATGAAACTTACCAAGAACCTCCACAACAACCCTATCAGATTCTTGTAAGTCTTTCGTGATGAAAGGATTAATTAATGCATTGAACACAACACCTGAATAACACAATCTTCTACTAAAAAACTCAACTCCAGTAACACAATAACATTCACAATGACAACCCAAGTTGCATAATCCAATTTCCTTTCATCACAAAAACCAAACACAAGAAAATTTTTGC
This sequence comes from Sambucus nigra, assembly GCA_949130495.1. Classification (NCBI taxonomy): domain Eukaryota; kingdom Viridiplantae; phylum Streptophyta; class Magnoliopsida; order Dipsacales; family Adoxaceae; genus Sambucus; species Sambucus nigra. The sequence continues at coordinate 413,391,097 of OX422212.1, forward strand.
ACAAGAAGCCAATGGCTTAATCGAAAGAAATACGCAACAACTGGCCCAAACAATTGAAAGAGTGGTCCTTATGCGTGTGTTTCAAATCAAACCAATTTTCACCAAAAAAATTATCCAACTTTTAATTAGCATCAAACCAAGTTGTGAAAAACCAATTTTTACTTTAAACCAATTTTATCTTGATTAATACTAAACATGCATCTAGTGATTAAAGTAAGTAAAGTAAAGAAAACTCAGAACGCAGGATGTATGAGGAAAAAACCCAAGATGGGAAAATAACCTCGGACGGCCCAAGCCATACAATCATTATGAATGTAGAATTACAATGAACACACAAAAGACTCACTCATTGACTCGATCCCCACGGGTCTTGACGCTCTTATGATTTTCAACCACTCCTCTCACAGTGCCCACGCATCAAGTCCTTCTTCCACGATACCTGTCCACAACACACGCATCCATGTATGTCTCGGTGTCCACCAGATGTCTTTAATACGTCTACGATGTCGAAGAAGAATTCCTTCTCTTTTCTTCACTGCAAAATCCAGATGTTCAAGTATAGAACAAACATTCTTGGTGTAGCAAGATCACATAAATATATAGTAATGATAACTCGAATCTTTGCAAACTCTAAGGATGTGTTTAAGCTTAGAAACCTTAGAAAACATGTGCAAACAGGTTTCTGGATCGTAAACTATTTTTCTAGAATGCACACTTGTTAATTCTGACGAAACCACGCTTTAGATAGGAAAAGATCACCGCCTCGAAAATAGTGTCGCTCGAACGAGATTGGCCAGTCGTTCGCGCGACATAGCCATATCACTCGAACGAGTACATCTATCGTTCAAACGACGAGCGTGCTATTTTGACTTTCTCTTTAAAACGTCTCTTCAAAAAGAAATTCAATTAAGTCAAACTCCATTTCGAGCTTATCCGAATAAAACGTAGTTTAAAACATTTAAAACACTTTTAAACATTTTGAAACATTTTTCCTTATAAAATTACATCCTTATCTTTTATAAAAACAATTCCGAGCACCATTAATTATACGCATTCATACATGTGTGATCTCGAAATGCAATTAACTTAAAGACGAATAAACTTGCACCAATTAAACTTCGACATGATTAAATCTTTAAAGCTTTGTCGCAACGTTTTCAATTTCTTCAATACGTCATAGACCAAGTGGGATCGTGACAAAATAAAATCTCCCTATGACATATTACAAACACAGTTTTGTTCACGGAATTAAGTCAAAATAATACAAGGACTCAATTAGAAATTTATGTCCTTACAACAATGATCAAACAACCAAACAGTTCCTATGCAGCACCTTAAATACCAATAATATTTTTCCCATTCATTGAATACTCCACAAAAATGATATTTCCATGAAAATAAATGCAAAATGTTCTGGGATTTAAAAAGAGTAAAAGTTTTCCCCAAAACAATTATAAACATCCAGAAGAGGAAAATCACCACTGATTGTTGAAACAAAGTAAATATGTAAATGGAGTAGCTCGTAAATGCTATAAAGAAAATCTCACTGACGTATGAGATTAATACAACAACCAACAATAAATATTATTGGAAAACCTTTACAAATCAAATCAAAATATGACAACAATTTATTCAATGTTTTAAACTGGTACAAAAACAGAATTATAGCAGCAACATATACGATTGAATATTTCTAGCAACATATACAAATGAAATGCAATGTTAATCTATGATCAAACACTTTCACTATTAATATATTTTTTCCTTCCAAATCATTACAAAATCTTCACTTCAACTCAATGTTTAAGTATATATCAATAAACATTAAAACTGAATCATTTATTTTTTACAAAAGAAAAACAATCAGTTTCCCCTTGATGGTCCTATTAAAGCATCACATGTTTGCTTGTTATGTTTTGCATAACACTTTCATCTGCCGCACTTGCGAGGTTTCTTTGGGGATTCACCGCTACTCTCAATCCTTTTCTTGCGTGGTCTTCCAGGATCTCTTTTCGTTTATGGTGGATTTAAAGAAGGTTTTTCTAGTGACAATGGCAACACAAGAGGCTTACCATCTATCGGAACAAGTTCTATTGGTTGTGAATAAGAATCACGATATGTTGAGACAAAAAAGTAACACTCACAATATCTATAAACACTTTGCTCATCACCTATAATGCAATGCACTGCATGTGCACATGGAACACCCTCTATGTGCCACAAATTGCAATCATAATGCATTTATCTAATATCAACTCGATTAATAGTGTCAGACTGAACCTCAAAAACATATTCACTAGACTTTGTCACTTTCCATGTCCTTCCATATTCAACATTTGAAGCAAATTTCTTCTCCAAATTTGGACATACCGTAGTATTCCACTTCTTTGATTTTTCTCGCCTATTCGACATCATTTCCATCAACCTCTTATGAATTCTCTCAATCATTGATGTGATTGGCATGCTTCTTTCATCCAATATCCAATTATTGAAACTCTCAGATATGTTTGAGTACATTTCACCATACCTATACCCTCGAAAGAACGCATTTGCCTAGTACTCAGGAGTTATATTTTTTAAGAAATCAACAACAACATCTCCACCAACTGCTTCCAAATTTGCTATGCACTTTACAAATATATCATGTGTTGGTGCATAAGCACAGTCAGAAAATAATGTCAAGATACAAGAAATCTTGAGATTTTTCTTAGGTATCACCGAAGTCAAATTACACTTTAAATGCCACAAACAATATCCATGAAATGAGTTTGGGAAGACCCTCAGAACAGATGACAGCAAGCCCTTATGTCTATCTGAAATAAAAGTAAGTCTTCTTGCATCTGAAACAATTAACTTGAGGTTTTCAAGAAATCATGACCAATTTTCTTCAGTTTCACTATCAACTACAACAATTGCTAATTGAAACATTTCTGCAAAACAAAAACCATGCAAAATAATTCATTACCAATTAAAAAATAATTGATAAAGTAATAAGTATTGTACCAATTATAAATAACCAAACCTATATATGCATATAATACCTTATTAACCAAATAAATTATAAAATATAAAAATAAAATTAACATAATCAAATACCTTCATTCCCAGTTTTTGCCATTGCTGAAATCATACAACCTTTATAGTTTCCTTTCAAAAATGTCCCATCCAAGCAAATAACAAGAAGACAAAAATTAAAACCAAAAATTGAAACCCCAAAAGAAATGAATAGTCATTCCTCATACTCTCAGCATTAGATTCAAGAACAACATGACTATCTGGATTTATTCTCCTCAAAATATCAACATACCAAACTAGTTGATGGTAGGAAAGTTCCTCATTCCCATGTATCGCCTTTAACGCGAGCTCCTTCCCCGTATATGCAAAATAGTAATTCAGTTTCAGCCCATAATCTCTTCGAAAAACATCAATAATCTCTTTAGGCTTCACTAATGGCTTATCACACACTTTTTCAATAATAATAGACTTCAGGAGTTGGCTATTAAATATTGGATTATTCAAGTCTTTATAACCAATACCACATTTATGCTCACTTGTGAAAGTTTTATCTTAAAGAAATGAGGTAGATTAAACTTCTCACTTACATGAATTCTCCATTCACAACCAGTAGCATTCTTTGAACCACATATAATTGCAGCTCTATGAGTGTCATTCTTCAAGTATTTGTACCTAAAACCCTTCTCAAAAGAATATTATTTTACTTTTGTTCGAAATTCAGCTGCCCACCATGAAATCTTTGATGGACCCCAATAATCAGATTATCTCAAGCACCAGACTTTAATGGTTGTCGATACTCATATTCATTAGCTAAAGCTAATGTGAACCCTGAAGAAAATGAGCTAACATCATGTAACAACCAAAGTTTTTGAGCGACTATTTTATACTATTTTGCCTGATGGGCTAATTTTATAAAATAGGGGATGTTGGAATAAATATTATTTCCCGTGAGACTTAGGGATAATATTTACTATGTTTTATCTATTTATCATTATGAGAAGGTAAATAGCGTTATATTGTGTATTATTGCGTCGTTATATGTAAAACGACGGTTATGACTTATATATAAAATTGGGTAAAACTAATGAAATAAAATGAAATTGGAACGTTAAAATAGTTCACACTTTCCCGAATGCCAAAATAGGGGGTACGATTGTTTTTAGAATAATCGAGATAGTCGAAATAAGTGCCCAATTGTAATTTTTGAGATTCGGGCATTTTTAAGGGGTTATGACTCAAATTAATGGTTACGAGTCATTTTAGTGGTGTATTAGCAATTAAAAGTGGGGATTTATGTTTTGAGGACCCGTATAAGTCCCCCACCCCTTTTTCATTCTTCATTTATGTGAGAGAAGCCAAAGGAAAGAGAGAGAGAGAGAGGAGAGAGTTGGAAGAAATGGAGAGAAAGAGAGAAAATGGAGATTTTGGGCCGGATTCCGTCGCTACCGGAGGTGATCCGAGACTACGAACCTCGAGGGAAGTTTCTTACTTGCTAGATATTGATTTAATGTGATAAATTTGCATGTATAGTTAGTTTTGGAGGTTTAAACCATAAATGGGTTTTTGGTTGATTTTGGTGTTTAATCCTTAAATCTTGTAGATTGTGTGGTTTAAGATTGTTATATGGGTTTCTTTTGGTGTATAATTGTTGGGGTAATGTTGTTGGTGGAAGGGAATGAAGAAATTATAGGATGGTGGGATTTAGGGTTCGGTTTTGGCTTTGTAGAAGAAGGTTTTTTCGTGGACCTGATAGCCGCGGTCGACCGCGGTCCCAGGACCGGTCGACCGGTGATGCCAAAACTAGCTTACTGCTTTTATTAGCAGGCCAAACTTGCAAGGGCGGTCGACCGCGGTCCCTTGACCAGTCGATCGGTCCCCTGTTTTTCCACCTTTAGTTCTACTTATTTTTACTTAGCCTCTTCATTTTAAGATAGGAACCTAGGAACCTTCCTTTGGGAAGTAATAAGGAGTCCTAGAGGGTTGTATTGGGTAGACTAATGTCCTAGGCTAAGAGTGGATATTTAGGTTTACCCGAGGGCTAGTTTGTATAGGTTAATATCCGATTGATATAGGAGGTTAACCTAAAGACAAATTGGAAGTTAAAATATTAATGTTGAACTTTTGGGAGACACTCCATTATGGAGACTCACTTTGAGGCTTTACGAAATAATATGAACTCTTGGAGGCTATTTTGAGTTTAGTGGCACTTTGGGTCTAAGGTCATCAATAAAAATATGACTTAATAAGAATGAAATGCACATTCTAAAACTTGGTGCTTAATGGCTAAATGAATGACTTTTGGAAAAGTAAAATTGGAAGTTTTCAAAATGGAAAAAGTAATGTTTTTCATAAATTTTAATTTATGGATACACACCTCTCTAAATCGCTATCTTAAGGGAAGTTGCGCGCGTTGTGGTGATGCCCCCTGACAAATTAACGCAGGGTGGATAAAGTCCCTAGACCATGTGAGCGTTTGTTGATATATTTTTCTGCGTTGGTTAGGAGATTCCGGGTGTGGTCTTGACTATCCCGCAGGCACATGGCCGCTTCCCGACGTTTCGATAGGATCCCAGGTTGTCTTGGTGATAGGCCCTGGAAGATTATAGCCATTTAGGGGCGCGCAAAGTGGGGAAACCCGGACGGGCGGTCTTAGAATCGTTATATATATATATGACTATAACTATTCTAAATCAAGTTGGACTTGATGTATGATGGGTGCCAGAAAGAGTACAATGAAATGCCATAAAGAGCATGAGAAAGTTCCAAAAAGAGCGCGATGAAATGCCATAAAGAGCATATAATGATGATTATATTCCTGATAAGGAAGAGATTTTTTTACAAAGGTACAAATGAGATAAAATGCCACAAAGAGCATAGAAACTATGATTATATTTCCTGATAAGGAATGGAATTACGAAATGAAATAGTACAAGATGAAAGTAATTTGGTAAACGTTTGATAAAATGTTGTACCATTTATATGTATTCCTAAAGAAGAATTAGGAATTGTGCCATTAGATGATGGATGGGTTTATTTTTATTATATTCCTTGAGTAGCTGTAGATGTGACCTCCCACACTTATGCATACACATACAATTGTTGATTATTTCGTGCTTAGGGTCTAATGGATCTCGACGACCAACCTTGCCTAAGTAGTAGTGTATCGGGGGGGTTCCTTATTTGGATTTCACTTTGCGAGACACCCCACGCACGAATTGGGCATAGTGTTGAGAATGGGGAGAAGTTAGCCCTTAGTACTTAGGGTTAACTAGAATATCTCAAGATATTGCGCTAGGTTGCTGCTAGATTGAGAGGTGAGAAATATTACTGTTATCTGCGAGAGAATTACGCACTTAACTGTCATGCATTTTTAGTCACATGGTAATCATATCAAATCGGGCCCTGACCCGTATCTATATTTCTTTGTTTCTGCATATTCCTTGCTGTTATAGGTGCTCTTCCGCATGGTCACACGTATTTACATTTCCATTCCAGTTGTCATGGAGCTACAGCATATTGCGGATGTTGTAGGTTACTTGTAGTAGACGTTTCTTTCTATTGTACTCTAGTTATGTTCAGTATAATTATTCGGGCGTGTTTTGCCCAATGTATTGCACTCACTTATTATATTATAAATATTGGTTTGTAATACTCGATGTACTATTTGTATTGGTCTGTTCACCGACAGCTTATTTGGTGATATTTATTATATTGTCATTCTTCATCTATTGATTTTTTATACCCACCGTTTTTACAAATGGGATTGTCTAAGTGTTTTTCTTTTCTTTTCAAAATTTTAAATTTAACAGTCTGTTTTCTAAAATGATTGGTGGTTATCTCATACTATTATTTTAATCGACAGTGATGCTAAGAATGGACCATCTATGATTCCTGTGATTATTAGAGTATTGGGCTGGCCACCTATTATTTTAGTAGGCGGGTTGTCACAGGTGGTATCAGAGCATTAGGTTCTAGAGTCCTTAGGAATCTGTGCGAACGTTCTACGTGTTTTGCGTTTCTCTCTGTTTGATGTAGAGCCTTAAGATTAAGATAGTTGAATTCTCTTGTGAGATTTCGTTCTCCTGCTATGGTATGAGAACCCCGAAGATCTTTTGTACGTTCGTGTGAGACTCGTAAGTCGTCAGTTGAAGGGCGTTGAGGGAGGCCGTTGTGAAGGCGTCATATGATGGGATTACTATAAGTTGTAGGCTGTGGTCGGGGATGAGGGCCGCTTTGGAGGTCTCTCCCTTTGTAGCATTATTTTATATTATTGTCGTGACAACTAAGTACGGTAAAGATAGTTTTCCCAAGTACCATTGTCGGTAGAGAGTGGTACTATGCTTGGGATTCCAAGCAATGTCAATTCGGAGTTGAGAGGTTCTTTATTAGGACCACATGTTGAAGTTCGGTTGGATAGAGGAAGTGTAACCTCGTTCGGTGAGAACATGAGGCCCGAGAGTTTTGGCCTAGAGATGGGTATAGGAGTGCCTAGGTGTGAGGATTTGAGTAAAACCTCTCACACTTTGGAGTAAGGTTGAAGTGGAGGATATGGTATTCGCCTCTTTTTGGTGGGGCAGAATGTTTTGCCCATAAGAGAGAGCCTTTCAGTGGAAATGATAGGCTCGTGAGTGAGAGTTGCTAACACTTTTGGAGAAGTAGTGCTCATGAGACCCCATTGGTGAACATCCACCAGGGGAAGATTCGTGGAACTAAGGCCGAGGAGGCTGGTAGAATGTTCTCTTTGCTGAAAAAGTTAAGGGAACTATGCGTTCTGATCTTGTCGATTGTAGAACAAGGGTGAGATTTGGATGCCTAGTTGGGACATTTATGGAAGTAGTTTGATTCGGGTAAGACTAGAATGACGTGTTTTGGAACCATTAGTAGTAGCCAAGGAGGTTGGCTAGTATGTTGGTGGGACTTTCCAACTAAGGTACGAGTGGTGCATTCCTTAGGTAAGATGGAGTAGTAGGGTGTTAACCCTAGGTCCGGGTGTGTATATCGAGCTTGTGAATGAACCGGCATGTATTTTTATTTATATTGTGAGTATATCTATATGGCTTCCATAATAGGGAAGTTCTATATTTTCCTTTTCACTCGTTATGGGGCGAGTGGTGATATGTGTGGTACGTGCTACTTGTATTATATGTATTTTATGAGTATAGGTATTCTTAGATTGGTGGGTGTGATAGCAAGCGAATAAATTGCGAGGCTGTCCTAGTTCTAGTTCTTGAAGGAGGACTAGTTGTTCTATAACATCTCTCCTAGATACAGGTTGACACTTCATAGAGGTGGTTTACGGTATGTAGGTAGTTTTCATTTTTTTTATTTTTTTTGTTATTTGTTTGTCTTGCTTTATTCTCTTTCTTTGATTGTTTTCTTTGCCTGTGTTTGATGTGCCTTATCTCCGCGACCGGCTAGTTAAGGGGATTGTGTGGAGGGGTTCCTTATTTGGATTTTGCTTTGCGAGACGCTCCACGCATGAACCTTAACGACGTTGGGAGTGGAGAGATGTGCATTTTCTTTTATGTTCTTTTTTTTTTCTGTTAGTTGAGATGCTTGATGGGAAAGTTTAGTCGAGAATCACGTATATGAGTGATTAAGGGCTAAGTTGATGTGCGATATATGAGCACTATAATAGTTTTCCTCTGATCGATGTGGGGAAGACTAAGATTATGGAAGTCCGATAGAGACTTATGGTTATGCCTTAATGAGAAGGCCATTTGTATAGAGGTATATGTGTATTTTGGGATAAGTATTGGTGGCATCTTACTGAAAGTAAATGCCTCAGTTGGTTGTTATGGTAGGACGTAGACGTAAATATGTATTAGTAGAGTTATGAGTTAGGATTTCGTGGATCCCGATCATGTGTCTTCGACTGTTACTTTTCGACGACCGACAATGCGAGGTAGTAGTGTAATGGGAGGGTTCCTTGTCTGGATTTCGCTTCGGCGAGACATCCCACGCATGAAACCGAGCTAATGTCAGAAGTCGGGAAAGGTCTTGGACACTAGGGATATATTTAGTATTATACTTATACGACTAGATTAGGATAGATAGATTAACTTTAAGATCCTTAGGACGCTAGGCCCTTAGGGCATGTGACGTTATTTTAAGAGGGTGGTTGCAAGTTGACCACAATAGGTTATGGGTTAACTCTAAGTAGGATTCGATCCCTAGAATGAGAAGTAAAGGATCTTGAGAGGTTTGGGATGTTGGGCCAAAGAAGATGAGGCCTTTCTTAGATAGAACGTTACGTCGGTAACCTACCTTTTGAGGAGTTGAAGCATGAGTTGACTTTCCTCCTGCACTCGTGTTATTAAGATCAAGAGTGGATTTAACGTACGAGTCTTTGCCAGGAACGGGAAGTATTAATACGAGAGCATGGAACCATTGTTCATGTGTCTCGCACTTTTACGAAATGTTGTTCCCCGCTTGACGAAGAGTCCGTAGAGGTAGTACTTGCCTTAAAGAATTAGAGGCACTACTTCCTGGGCAGGAATTTGTGTCTTTTCACGAGCAACAAGTTCGCGATCGTGAAGGACTATCGATAGGATATTCCCTTTCGCTAAGGCAATACGGATGGGAGTATTATAGGCGCCAAGTATAAAACCGTTAGAGAGTTTAGTCATGGCATGGAATGCCAAGTGGAGCGAGCTTAACCGAGGGGACGCTATTGTAAGAGCGTCCATGTCCATGATTGACCCTTTCACCTACTAGTATGTAGAGAGTAGTGTGGAATGGGGACGGTTATATCCATGGACATTGGTATCGAGTTGTCGATAATGCAAAGGTCATGATCCTAGTTGAGGAAACTGTGGATCATGGGACCAATCGCTACTTACTCAATGGAAATAGGTGGACTAAGTACAGAAGTGTACGCCCAGCTCTTCGTAGTAGGAGCTCTAGAACTGTATGCGATTCCTAGCAACAGTGGTGAACTGAGAGAGACATTTGTGTCAAGGTACTGGTAAGGTTCCAGGAAGAAATGGGAACCGTGTGGATATGGGGTACACCCTACCACCCGTAAGTGGATGGGTGGGTTTTATTTAAAGGAACGATTGGAGTAGAAGTTTTTATGGATCGAATTTCCGTTGAATAGTTCGGATCGTTTTCGATGAGCATGAGGCCGTGTGTAGCCTAGTATAGTTAGCAATGTGCCTTGTCTACTCGTTGGAATGGAAATAACGAATAGTATATTTCTTGGACTGGGAGTGGTTCGGGAACATTCCTTTAAAGATTGGGCTCATTGAGCAGTAGACTTCTAAGGGCTACACCAATGCGAATAGAAGTAAGTAGTACCGGGGTGAGCGATTATAAGTTAGAGTAGTTATCCCTAATAAGGGTGTAACGTGTTTCGGAAAGTAAGGTAATTTGTGCCGAGATTGTGTAGGTATCTCCTCCCGTAGTAGAAGGGTAGGATCGATAGTTCCTGAGGAACGAATTTGTGCTATGTTATAGCTTGATGATTTGGACTGAGATTGATAGTGACACTCTTAGTCTGAGTCCTATGGGGACGCTGCACTGCAGAGGGGTTTACTAGTATAATAGCAAGGTTTTTGATATGGTAAACCTTTTATATGGTTATGGGTTACGCCTGAATTTTGAGGGCAAAATTCCCCTTTAAGGGGGGAGTATGTAACAACCCAAGTTTTTGAGGGACTATTTTATACTATTTTGCCTGATGGGCTAATTTTATAAAATAGGAGATGTTGGAGTAATTATTATTTCCCATGAGACTTAGGTATAATATTTACTATGTTTTGTCTATTTACCATTATGAGAAGGTAAATAGCGTTATATTGTGTATTATTGCGTCGTTATATGTAAAACGACGGTTATGACTTATATATAAAATTGGGTAAAACTAATGAAATAAAATGAAATTGGAACGTAAAAATAGTTCACACTTTCCCGAATGCCAAAATAGGGGGTGCGATTGTTTTTAGAATAATCGAGATAGTCGAAATAAGTGCCCAATTATAATTTTTGAGATTCGGGCATTTTTAAGGGGTTATGACTCAAATTAATGGTTACGAGTCATTTTAGTGGTGTATTAGCAATTAAAAGTGGGGATTTATGTTTTGAAGACCCGTATAAGTCCCCCACCCCTTTTTCTTTCTTCATTTGTGTGAGAGAAGCCAAAGGACAGAGAGAGAGAGGAGAGAGTTCGAAGAAATGGAGAGAAAGAGAGAAAATGGAGATTTTGGGCCGGATTCCGTCGCTACCGGAGGTGATCCGAGACTACGAACCTCGAGGCAAGTTTCTTACTTGCTAGATATTGATTTAATGTGATAAATTTGCATGTATAGTTAGTTTTGGAGGTTTAAACCATAAATGGGTTTTTGGTTGATTTTGGTGTTTAATCCTTAAATCTTGTAGATTTTGTGGTTTAAGGTTGTTATATGGGTTTCTTTTGGTGTATAATTGTTGGGGTAATGTTGTTGGTGGAAGGGAATGAAGAAATTATAGGATGGTGGGATTTAGGGTTCGGTTTTGGCTTTGTAGAAGAAGGTTTTTTCGTGGACCTGATAGGCGCGGTCGACCGCGGTCCCAGGACCGGTCGACCGGTGATGCCAAAACTAGCTTACTGCTTTTGTTAGCAGGCCAAACTTGCAAGGGCGATCGACCGCGGTCCCTTGACCAATTGACCGGTCCCCTGTTTTTCCACCTTTAGTTCTACTTAGTTTTACTTAGCCTCTTCATTTTAAGATAGGGACCTAGGAACCTTCCTTTGGGAAGTAATGGGGAGTCCTAGAGGGTTGTATTGGGTAGACTAATGTCCTAGGCTAAGAGTGGATATTTAGGTTTACCCGAGGGATAGTTTGTATAGGTTAATATCCGATTGATATAGGAGGTTAACCTAAAGAAAAATTGGAAGTTAAAATATTAATGTTGAACTTTTGGGAGACACTCCATTATGGAGACTCACTTTGAGGCTTTACGAAATAATATGAACTCTTGGAGGCTATTTTGAGTTTAGTGGCACTTTGGGTCTAAGGTCATCAATAAAAAATATGACTTAATAAGAATGAAATGCACATTCTAAAACTTGGTGCTTAATGGCTAAATGAATGACTTTTGGAAAAGTAAAATTGGAAGTTTTCAAATTGGAAAAAGTAATGTTTTTCATAAATTTTAATTTATGGATACACACCTCTCTAAATCGCTATCTTAAGGGAAGTTGTGCGCGTTGTGGTGATGCCCCCTGACAAATTAACGCAGGGTGGATATAGTCCCTAGGCCATGTGAGCGTTTGTTGATATATTTTTCTGCGCTGGTTAGGAGATTCCGGGTGTGTTCTTGACTATCCCACAGGGACATGGCCGCTTTTCGACGTTTCGATAGGATCCCAGGTTGTCTTGGTGATAGGCCCCGGAAGATGATAGCCATTTAGGGGCGTGCACAATGGGAAACCCCGGACGGGCGGTCTTAGAATCGTTATATATATATATGACTATAACTATTCTAAATCAAGTTGGACTTGATGTATGATGGGTGCCATAAAGAGCACAATGAAATGCCATAAAGAGCATGAGAAAGTTCCATAAAGAGCGCGATGAAATGCCATAAAGAGCATATAATGATGATTATATTCCTGATAAGGAAGAGATTTTTTTACAAAGGTATAAATGAGATAAAATGCCACAAAGAGCATAGAAACTATGATTATATTTCCTGATAAGGAATGGAATTGCGAAATTAAATAGTACATGATGAAAGTAATTTGGTAAACGTTTGATAAAATGTTGTACCATTTATATGTATTCCTAAAGAAGAATTAGGAATTGTGCCATTAGATGATGGATGGGTTTATTTTTTTATATTCCTTGAGTAGTTGTAGATGTGACCTCCCACACTTATGCATACACATACAATTGTTGATTATTTCGTGCTTAGGGTCTAATGGATCTCGACGACCAACCTTGCCTAAGTAGTAGGGTATCGGTGGGGTTCCTTGTTTGGATTTCGCTTTGCGAGACACCCCACGCACGAATTGGGCATTGTGTTGAGAATGGGGAGAAGTTAGCCCTTGGTACTTAGGGTTAACTAGAATATCTCACGATATTGCGCTAGGTTGCTGCTAGATTGAGAGGTGAGAAATATTACTGTTATCTGCGAGAGAATTACGCACTTAATTGTCATGCATTTTAGTCACATGGTAATCATATCAAACTGGGCCCTGACCCGTATCTATATTTCTTTGTTTTTGCATATTCCTTGCTGTTACAGGTGCTCTTCCACATGGTCACCCGTATTTACATTTCCATTCCAGTTGTCATGGAGCTACAGCATATTGCGGATGTTGTAGGTTACTAGTAGTAGACGTTTCTTTTTATTGTACTCTAGTTATGTTCAGTATATTTATTCGGGTGTGTCTTGCCCAAGGTATTGCACTCACTTATTATATTGTAAATATTGGTTTGTAATACTCGATGTACTATTTGTATTGGTCTGTTCACCGACAGCTTATTCGGTGATATTTATTATATTTTCATTCTTCATCTATTGATTTTTGATACCCACCGTTTTTACAAATGGGATTGTCTAAGTGTTTTTCTTTTCTTTTCAAAATTTTAAATTTGACAGTTCGTTTTCTAAAATTATTGGTGGTTATCTCATACTATTATTTTAATCGACAGTGATGCTACAAATGGACCATCTATGATTCCTATGATTATTAGAGTATTCGGCTGGCCACCTATTATTTTAGTAGGCGGGTTGTCACACATCACCTCTACTAGTAACACTACTAATACCATTAATCAATTCTCAGCATACATTCACACTTGTTTCTCTTTTTAAATCATAAAAGCACAAAAGTAATTGCAGCTCCGAATCACTATCAATGACTTACTTCCTTTCATCACGAATAATCGATAATCCAACACACAACGGAGTCAAATCAGTCCACATTTCACAAATTTGATGTCTCAACTGAATAAGTGATGAATCCAAACAAATCCGTACTTTAAACATACTACCCTCATATGAAATCAACGCTAAGATACCTCTACTAATATCCCTGCACAATAGAAAACAAAAAGATGTGAAATATAACACTAAATTAAAAATATACAAACTCAACAGTTAACACTCAATAATAATACAAAGTCAACAATTTACTCACCACTTATAAAAACAATAACTAATGCAACTTTTTCAAATGCAATTTCTTATTTGCAAACAAATATATCTTCAGCTTATTAAATATGCAACATTTTATTTGCAAACAGAAACTAATATATGAGAGCTTGTCTTTAAAATTCACATACATTAGAAATTATAACACGCCTGGTCTTATATTTATATTAGGTTTTTTCAATTCTTTTTTTTTAGTTTTTTCCCTAACATGTACTAACTGGTTTTGTTGTGCTCCTATTTTGATATTATAACGAAGATAGGCATAATAAAGCATACCCTGAGAGGAAGCTAGTGTTGCATTATGGAGATAAATGGTCACCCAAATCTATTATTTGTATAAAATGGAATGTGGGAAATAGGGGTGACTTTAGATATAGTTGAAATTGATTCATCTCGTATTTGTTTACTGACTATAGACTATTATTAGTGATTATTTCAGTCTAATGTAACTTTGAACAGTTAAAAAGATGTTCAAATCTAATGAAAGGTGTCAGGATCAAGATTGAGTGTGATTTTGATGTTTTATTGGGCCTGGATTCTATGAGATAAATGAAGATAACCATGGCCACTTGTTTGTCAAACTAATTGCCATTATGCCTCTAAATGTAACTAAACCCCCTAATATGACTAATAAGTCTTGTGTTGGTTAAACACAACCCACCAAAACTCTAAATGGTAGAGCTATTTGAACAAATAAACCATAGAAGAGTGAGGAAATAGTTTGCAAAAAAAAATCATATAAGATTCCCAAATTCTTATTTGCAAACAAATAAATCTTCAGCTTATTTGATATGCAACATTTTATTTGCAAACAGAAATTTCATACTACTTTGTGTACAGTTCAACCATTTCCCAACTATTTCAAATCGCATATATCTTAATGCATTAATTAAATGAAGATTAATTTGTTCGAAAATGAAATGTTGCATATTAAATAAGTGAAGATTAATTTCTTATTTGCAAATAAATAAATCTTCAGCTTATTTAATATGCAACATTTTATTTGCAAACAGAAAAGGAAATATTAACATTTTGCACTGTTGTTTTCATCTTATAGTCATTGAATACAAAAAAGTTGATAAACAATATTAAGATTAACTAGCTCAATAAATATGCTATGCACAAAAGCAAACCATAAATCACCTTGAAATTATATGAGAATCCATCGAACCAAACTAAATTTATATTTCTATAAACGAAAAGCACCTCAATCAATGAATTACCTACAAATCTGCAAAATATTTATACAATGAACAATACAAAAAATCAATTTCAAAATTAAATAGAAAAAATAAAACAAATACAGAATTATCGATTCAAATGGGTTCATAAACCCTAAATGACGGATCTTTCAATTGATAAAACCATACTTAGTCGATGCAAATTAATCATATAAACCTTGATTTCAAATCGTGTTTGCTATGAGAATTCATAAAAATTCGAGTATATGAAGAAAGAGAAACGTAAATGGGAAATACACCTTCAAGAGAAAATGTACGTGAAAATCTTAATGGGTATTAAAGGAATTTGACATTTAAATAAGGTATATTTACAAATGACTTAATTTATATGTGAATATATATATATGGGGACCACACTAATAATTGATATTGACTTATAGGGACTGCATTTATAAAGTTCAAAAGTGTTTTCCTATTCTTAAAAATATATTGTGGAACATGACTTTCAGTCCAATTCTCTATTTATTTATATTTGGAGAGGAAATAGGGGTATCTGGCCAAGGATTAATACATATACTCTCAAGACAATATTCAATGAGTAACCCTTAGGGTAGAAATAAACCCTAATATGAATGTTTGAGGGTGTATAAGGAGTATCTTTTAGTGTATTTTGGGTGGGTAAATGCAATGGAAGATTATTTTAAAAGAAAATTCAAGATTGGGATATTTGGTAGCTTCTTTAAGGACACCTTTGGAGGTGAGGGTTATAACACCCCATGGCCTTACCTCATTAGGTCGCGACAGTTGTTTCACTTGTTATCACGGTAATTTTTTAAAACTTTAATCTTAGGGAAAACTTATATGTTGCGGCCTATAGAAATGCATCAGTCTCGTCATAAGAGTTGGCGGACAAATTATTTATCACAGCTTAATAAAGCACAATATAAAGGGAACATTTGACAAATACTGACCCCATTGATATAATATTAATGATTTCTATTACAAACCTTGAAACATAAAGTAGTCTTTCTCTCCATAAAATTCTTTTATAATAAAAATTTAAATATGTTTAAATACAATTAAGAGTGGAATCTATACACAATTAAATGATCTATAACTTTATATCAAAAGACTATCTGCGACCTCTATCATCCTCCATGGTGTAATTACTCTCTGTGGATCCTATCCTGAGGAAACAATGAATATGGAAGGGAGGAGCTCAAATATCCCAGTAAGGGTTAAATCAAAAGTTCTCAGCCCACCTATTAATGTTAGCATTTATACAAAATAATAGTTATGCCAGCAAGGCTATGCAAAATAGTTCAAATATGAAGAAGTATGCAATAAGATCAAATAGGATGGAAATAATATAATTTTCTCGACCCCTCAAATTGCTCCAATGACCTAAGGCTCAATCTCCCTTAGTTCACCACTCCTCGGCTTCTCCCGAGGCTCAATATCCCTTAGTTATACCTCATAGTCCGTGGCCGTTACTTATGACCTTGGACATCTCATTCTCCCCAACCTTATTCTAGGCGTCTTTTAAACCGGTCAAAGTACACGACCTCAAAGAAGGAGTTAGGACTCGTGATCTCCAAATTATCTCATAACCCAGATCCTCAAAGATCAAAGGTAAAATTCTAAATAAAATGCCATATTATCAATAAGAATATCCTCAAAACCTCATAGTCATAAACTCACAATCTCCAAATAAGAACCCTTTATATAAAATCTCTAAAATGTGGATTCAAGTGAATAGTAATAGTCCCTAGCCTTAAAACCTCAATGAAAATTAAATAGAAATCGCCTGTAAAACCATAAGATGATGAATAATAAATTTACATGTCCTAAAACCCAGAAAACTCATATTACACTGCTCATCTCATTCAATAGAAAACATGAAAACTAGAATTTTAACAAGGAAGAAGAGTATGAGGATTGATACCTTACCTCAACGGACTTAGTCCGATGAAGAGTACTCATTTGTCGCCTCTAAACCACCCCTTCCCATTAGTGAACAATGACTGGCCTCAGTCTCTAATTCGAAAACACCTTCCCCTCTTAGAAAATCATACTTTCTCCCTTTAAAGTAGGAACTTAGGGTTCTAGCAGCTTTAGGAAGTATTCTAAGGGTTGTTATTTATAGGAATTACTAAGAAACCTAAATTTTCCACTTATATCATCACTTTACTATAAATACCCCTCTAAAATGGTTTTTAGAAACTCTAAGACGTATTTCCCAAGTTATGACCTAATTAGGCCATGTCATTATCTGACGTGACGAACCTTCGCAAGCCTACGTCACTATAATCCACGACCTTTTCCTTAGGCCATGGGCTTCTTTCATTTTTGTGTCCTATAAGTCCTTGGCCATGAGCTTTATAACATAACGTCACTTGTGATTATGGCTTTCCATATGGTAGAGTCCTTTTATAGTTTTAGGGTCATTACAAGGGTTGACCTCTACACCAACATTCTCCAAGTTTTAGAATACAAATAGGTGGGGCTTAATTAATTTCAATTTTTAAATGTATTAGGATTAGCACTTTTAGCAAACTTTGCACACTAAAAAGGTTATGTGTGGGCTATACACATGTATGTAAGGGTATTAAATGTTTTACATAGTTTGCAAAGATGAACATTAATTTTAAAAATGGATATAAGTAAATATGGGTTATATTTAAAATAATGTTCTAAATATATTATTTAAACCCTAAATCCTAGAAAAATTGTTACTTGGGGCCGATGGGTATTATAAATTTTGATTTTATCCAACAAACTTCATATCAATGACTTTAACTCCAATCTTTCATAAAGTTATAGTTTGAACCCTAGGATTGTTTAAAATGCGATTTCAACTCTAGGAAGGTATTTTATGGGAGATTTGAAAAATAACCCGAAGTTTTGGTAAATGTATAAAAGTACCCTAATATTTTGATTTTAGGAACTAGTCACTAGTGTTTAAAAGTTGTTGGATATTAACTTTGTAAAAAAAATTACAAAGGAACCTTGGTATTTTTTAATATTGTGAAATGCGCCTTAAAAGTTGTGTTATATGAATTTAACTCTAAAACGGTTCATAAAGGAAATATAAGTGTTTAAATATACAAAGGGAATAAAAGTGTAAATAACGCATAAAGTGTTCTTTCTTGGTTTGGCTGTTGGATGAGAATAAAATGTTAAAATTCAAAAAGTTAACCTAAAGTGGGTACTTTTATAAAATATGGTGTAACCCAGGCATTTCGTTTAAACACGATACAATGCAAGTCGGATATTCAGTTAAAATACGGTGCAAATGAGTATTTTGTTAAATACCATGCAAACCGGGTATTTTGCTAAAAAGTTGGTTAGACTGCAAGGAAATGAAATTAATGAAAAGTGAAAGAATTGTCACAAAGGAGTCCCTGGGGTAAATTCAAGAAGGGCTCGATGCCCTAGGGTGCGGCTTCGTCTTAGATCCAAAATCACTGGCCAGGGAAACAATGGCAACAACACTTATGGCAAGTGTTGAGAGCACGTACACATAAATGGGATACAATGGACTCCGAAATAAAATGATAATTATAAAGAAGGAAATGAATTTGGTAAATTCCAGCAAATAACATAATTTATTAATTAAATGATTACAAATATTGTATTTAGGGTTTTAAGTTACATGATTCACAAATCATGGTAACAATGCAATAAAGAAAATTGGTGAAACCAAACATGAAAAGAAATGAAGGACCTAGTATCTGAAGATTAAAGGAATAAACATATGGCTACTAGGTGAGTAAGTAAAACCCGAGTTTATGTGGGTAAATTGGTGTGTTCTATAAAGGGTAAAATGGATAAAGATTTGACACGCTTTGTGTGAATAATTATTTTCAAACATCGAGTGCGTGTGTTGAAATGATACTTTTTAAGAAAACATCAGACGTGCATTAATTCAATGTAAGTTGATATATTAAAAGAAAACCGTACGGTTTAGTAATAGTCCAAGAATATGATTTTCCAATTAACCATGTGAGTTAATGGACCTAAGGACATTTTTTAGAAAATGCAAAATAGTGAATATAAGGGTTAATGGTATTTAACCGGATTAAAGGTAATGTTTCAGAAGAAAAACATGTCAATGCATATACCGTATTGTACTTGCATGTAGAGTAGGGTACAACTATACTGGTTATAGTATTGTATTTGTTTCCCATATGTCGTTCATTTTCGCATTGTATTTTGTTAGGAACTCCATTGGGCATTGTCTTACCAAGTTCCCTTTTTTATCACAGGTTAATTGAAATTATGTATTTTGAGAGCATTTTCTAGTTAAGTAATTCTTTTTTATTATGCTAGCTGATCTAATCACCGGAACCTTAGAGTATTGCCTAATGGGTTCTACACTAGTCATTATTATGTTTATATGCTTCTGAAAAATGAAGTTGCATGCTTGTTCAGTCAATCTAATTAGTTAAAATGGACTGGAAACATTATTTAAGATTTCTTCACATCATTTCACACTTCACGCGATCAGGCCAGATCGGGTTGACCCATGGGTAAATCCTAAATTTTAGGTCGGGAAGTTACAATTTGGTATAAAAGCTTTAGGTTTAAGTTACTTTCAGGAGTGACATAAGATCATTAGATTGGGATTTGATCCTTATACTGCCAAGATTGATTAAGACTCGAACTCTGGTTCGTACGTGCATGAAATTATGATGTTGGAGTATGGATTAAGACATCATTGGAAGGTTTACTTCATAGAAGCAACGGTATGGGTTTTAGTTATTGTGGAATATCCTATTGGTATACTTGTACATGTTAAAAATTAATATTAAGTGTCGAAATTAATTATTTAATTTCAATTATATTAAATTCCAAATTTATGAATTTCCCAATTATGTGGTCTTGATAAATATCAGATAATTAATTAGGAACGTGATAAATATGAATATTAGAAGATTGGGTCAATATTATCCGTTAGTCACATGATGGTTAGTGGCATTAGTGGGAGACTTAAAATAGAGTCATACCTTGACTAGGATTCCGGTCATCTTCCCCTTATAAATAGAGGAGCCCTACACCATCTGTGGTTATCTCATAACACACTATTTCTAAGGTGGGAGAGAAATTCAGAAATTCCAATTGAGTGTAATTTTTCCAAGAAGGGAGATTGATGGATCAATTAATCAAGATTAATCAATGCATTGAATCAAGGTAAGTCTTATTTTCTATCTTTTAGACGTATTTTTTGAAAACACGAAGATCCAAAATCCTTTCATTAAGAACAATTGAATGCTAAGGTTTAATCATATTAATGTGTTCATGATTAATATCAGGTGTTCTTAAGAATGGTTTTATATGTGGTATAAGAGCTAAAGTTTAAGATCTCGTGATTTTCCTTATTGATGTTCGTCTATAATGAAATATGTGCCTTAGACTTTCTACGATATTTTTATTTATGTCATTAAATTGCTTTTGTGCCTAAGACCTTCTGCGACGTATTATTTATATCATTAAATCTGCTCTTCAAGTATGTCTGGGACTTTCTGTGACGTTTTTCTTCTGTTTTTTCTTCTGTCACCAATACTCACTGGTTAGAATAAAATGTCAAAACTTGCTCGAAATTTTATGAAACTTACTTGGTCGACTGGAAACGTCGAAATAAATAAAACTCATTGTAAACAATGGGCACCACCTTACTTTTGCGTTTTGACGTCGTTAAGACCCTTAAAATTGCGTTTTTGCCATTTTTGATAATAATGTTGACGTCAATATCTCACTCCAGAAAATTGATTTTTGAATTCCGCAAATTGCTTTGAGATCCGGAGTAATTATCTATATCCCTATGGTTCTAACTCAAATTTTTTTATGTTTGGTAAAAATTACGATTTTTTCTAATTCTTATGTATTTTTTTCACCATGGGGGCTATTTTTTATGTTCATGGTTGTTCTGATATTCATGTTATGTATTAATTGGTATTGAAGAAAGAGTTCAATATAAAATTTTGAATATTAGATGTATGATTATGTCTTTGACAATAACATTTGATATATTAGGTTATTGTGCATAATCTATATTTGGTAGCCCAACGGTCCTAATTAAATTATGAATTGATGTTTCGACAATAATATTTATATGATGTTGGATGGGGAAGACATGAAAGTGTCTTCATCTATAATTATAAATATTAGATTATTGTGTATGCATCTCTATTTGGACCATTAATTATACATTAAGTTTTGAGTATAATATTTTTTGGGACATCGATTTTACATAAATAATGTTTATGACTTCCAGAAAAAATATTTTTGAACTCCGTCGAATATTTGAGATTCTAGAGTAATTTTCTACAGTTCCATGATGCGAACTCATATTTTTTGGGGGAAAATTTTAAGTTTTCCCATATTTGGTGTATGTTTTATCTAGAATTGTGATAAAACCTTGCTCTAATGATCATTTTTTAGTTGAATATTCGTGCTAAACACAGGCCAACATATTTCATATGGTAGGATATTAGACTTGCGTTATTGTTAATAATCATATTTTGATGAGTCTCGTGCCAAACACATGCTAATGATTCATATTGTTGAATATTATGATATTCGTGTTTTAATGAGTCTCGTGCCAAATACAGGCCAACGATTCATGTATTTGAAAATCAGAATTATTGTTTATTTGAATGCTAGTACTCCCATTAAGTTGGATTAAATGCTAAACATAGGGTAAAATTCATATGTGCGAATACTAGATTTATGATTTCGTTGCATACATGCATATTTGAATGCATTACTTGCAAATGTTGAGACTCATAAGTAGGTATTCATTCAGTTTAATCAAATGCCAAATACTGGCTAAGATTACATGTGAAGATATTGTACTTGTAGTCATTTCAGATTATCCTAATGTTTGTTATAAGGTTAAATTGAAGCGCAAAAACGCTGAAATTTGAATCAAATAAACATTGGAATTTTTGTAAATGTTAAATAATTGGCATCAATGTTAAATAGTCATATTTACATATGCCACTAGTATGATAATTGTGATTATAACCATATTGTGCATTAGTATGACCATGAATGATTTGGTTCAATATTTCTGATTTATTACTCATACATAAGTGATGAAGCGAAAGTAAATGATTTATGTCTTTCATTTACTATTATTTGTGTAATATCTCATGTAAACTCTTTGTCTATTTGATTTTCACACTATGTCTAATTTTTCATGAATTTCAAATTATAAATAGATAATAATATAATTATTCATGTATTACTGATATTTGAACATGTATGCGTATCTCTAATATTTATATAATATAAGGTTTGGTCTTCATTAAAGTGCTCCATTCTAGAAGATATAATTTTTGGACTAATGCATTAATATCATGCATATTTTGATTGCCTACGGGTCCATGCATGATATTGAATGCTAGGATGATGATACTTTATGATGTTGCATACATATTATTGTTTATTCATTTATTGTGATTATAATAATTAAACAAAATGTAAGTGGTGATATATATTTTGGGAAGGTAATAATGGTCATCAAATACAGATGCCATAGTTTCTTTCACTATCATATCACCAATTAAGTTTATAAAAGCCATAAACATAAATAATTTAGTTTATTGATCATTGGATATTTAATGAAAATAAGTGAAAAATTTATTGACTTGTGTATGTTAGTCTTTACGTAATGTAATATTCATATTATGAAATGTTTGGTAGTCACTACAGTGACCCAACTAGAATGGCAATGAATATTAAATGTAAAGATGATGGTAGTGGTAACTCACAATGCTTATAATTGTAAAGATATTAATGGGGTAGATTGAGTTTATTTCTTCAGGCATGGTTATTCCTTACCGAAAATCGATTTTGAGTGATTGAATGAACATCATAGAACATATACCTTATCGTGTACAATATAATGAAATAACATTATACCCAATAAAGTAATTTACAAGCATCATATAATCGATATTTCACGGTTACTACTGAAGAAAACTCATGGTTATGCACTCAATCTATTATCATGTAATCGATATGTGTTCTTAAATCAAAGCATTAATGAAGTGAGCAATTTATCTCATTATCTTATCACATATTATTGTATCCCATTTTGTTTCTTTAAAAATTTCATATTTAATCTAGTTAAACAAATTAAGTTTGTTTACATGTTGCACACTCGGACTAATAATGATAAAGATAATATGTATCTTTTATGATTTGAAACGAGTTTTTCATCTTAGTAGAGATTGCAAGTTGTACTTACGGTGTTATAGAAAGTATTTACTTTTGATGCAAGGATTTCTTACAAAACAAACTAGAATTGCTAATAAGATTCTTTTTCTTTTGTTCTTGGGGAATCAAATCGCCATTTGTTTTCATAAACCCTCAATGTTTTTTGGAAAATGTTTGTCTAGACTTGATCGTGAGGGATATGTTCTAAAGAATCTTTTGATGTATATTTTTTTTCAAGGGTTATGGTATTCCTTTTGATGTTTTGTGCAAAATAAAGTTTGGACATAGTTCTTTAAAGATTTGTTTGATTGCGCATCATAATCATAGCGCTATTGATGAAACTCCTTTAATCTTGTACCAAATTAAATCTAGACTCCTTTTCATAATTTTTGTGGTAAAGATTTTTGTAATGTCTCTTACAAATTTTAATAGTCGAGTTGTGCTCTTAAGGTATTACGGTGTCTAATATAAGGATGACCTATGTGGCCCAAGTGGAAGATTATGAGAAAATTCCCTTAAAGTGGACCTACATAGATCATATAATTGTCATTGACACGTATTTATTGCATTAAAGTCAAATTCATTATGAAAGGTGAAATTAGTGGTAGTAGAAAATCATGAAATATGGTTATAAAGGAAGGTAGGGTACTTATCCCATTACCGATAACCTTCTTGAAAACTTGTTCTTTTAGTTGTTAGATTGTCTAAACAATAAAGAATAAATAAATGATCAACCACCAAATGATATTATTGTCACCGTGAGAGAAATGTAGATAAAATCAAAAGGAATAGTATTAAAAAGATCCTAAAAGCTCTACTATCCTGGATGATTATGTGGTGTATCTGCATGAACATGAATTTGGCGTAGGGACAAATAATGACATGGTTTTATTTTCAAAAGTCATACGAAGTGAAACTAATTGACTACAACTAAGTTTAAAATCTCGTTGAATTACATAATTGATGCACTAAAGTCGGGTATAAGGGGGTCATCAAGACCAAACACGACACTAACGGTAGTTAAACGAGATAAAGCTAAATTGTAGTAAAATATTTCACTATTAATGAAGAAAAGGTTATAAATGAACCTTCTCAATTATATGTAAGGACATGGAATTCTTATGATATTAGTAGCTCATTATGATTGAGAGTTACATGAAGTGGATGTGAAAATCACTTTTTGGAGTCTTATAAACCATGCGTATATGTTTAGGAGATCATTTAATAAATATAAGTTTCCCACATGACGTATTTTAAGAAATAATACCATTATTTTTTTAATCGTTGTATATTTGTATACACCTTAAGATCAGTGGGAGTAAGTTTATACATTTTCTCTATATACAAGCACGGATTTAGAAAGTAGAGAATCAAAATAATTTTATGGGTTTAAAAGTTGGGTATGAAGTAATGAGATACTTAAAGGACTATATGCTCACATTTATGATGTATGTGTTCATTTAAATATGAACAATTATTGTGACTCAGATTTACTAGTTGTATGGATGGTATGAAGTTCACTCTTGCTTAAGTATATTTGTTTTGGTTCATCAACCAATATAAAGAAGGAGTGCAACACAATCCATCCATTAACTATTGTGAAAGCTGAGTTTGTAGCATGCTTGATGCTACAACTTATGTATTTTGGCAGTGTGACTTCATTTCGAGACTTGGAGTTGTCGAAACTATTAGCAAGCCGCTGAAATATTATGATAATCTCGCTGTAATCTTCTTTACGAAGAAATGTTAGGTATTCCTAAAGTAACTAAGCATGTTGAATGACATATCTATCAGTGAAAGAAAAAATTCAGAAACAAAGAGTGTCAATTGATCACATTAGTACGAGTGATAACATAGCAGATCCTCTTACGAAAGGACTATCTCAAAAGAACTTATGGAACGTGTCAAAGAGATGGGTCTCGATTAGTAAATTATGATTGCTATTTGGCTTAGTTGTTTGACACTATTACTTGAATTCAATAAAAGTGTTTATGATTTCAATTATTTCTATCTTTTGTGAATGCATGCATATGATTATGAATTATTGTTGACAGAAATAGTCCTTATTCAAAAGGACAAAATGAGGCCATTATGATACCCAATATTAAAGGCTTAGTTGAATGAAATATTGATGTTGTAGTACATGGAAGGAACCATGCTCTTGAATAGAATGGATCAGCCATGAATCGCATCCATGAATTGTTTGATTTAAGCAAACTATATTTATCACTTATTGTGCACTTTATGGTACCTAATTTAATTATGAGGATTATTAAGACCAAGTTGGAGACTGTTGGAAATCAATATTAAGTGTCGAAATTAATTATTTAATTTCACTTATATTAAATTCCGAATTTATGAATTTTCCAATTATGTGGCCTTGATAAGTATCAGATAATTAATTAGGAATGTGATAAATACGAATATTAGAAGATTGTGTCAATCTTATCCGTTAGTCACATGATGGTTAGTGGCATTTGTGGGAGACTTGAAATAGAGTCCCACCTTGACTAGAATTTTGGCCCTCTTCCCCTTATAAATAGAGGAGCCCTACACCATCTGGGGTTATCTCATAACACACTATTTCTGAGGTGGGAGAGAAATTCTAAAATTCCAATTGAGTGTAATTTTTCCAAGAAGGGAGATTAATGGATCAATTAATCAAGATTAGTCAATGCATTGAATCAAGGAAAGTCTTATTTTCTATCTTTTAGACGTTTTTTGTGAAAACATGAAGATCCAAGATCCTTTACAAACTTTACAAACTTTTGGTGAAGTGATGAATGCTGTATTGCTTCATTGTCAGGAGCATCGGTTGTTTATACAGAATAGCAAGAAAGATACAGGAATGGGGCAAGTAGGGAAGCCCGGGGTGAGTGGGAATGGAGGAGGAGCCTTTCCTTCGTCCCAACCTACGGGTAATAAGCAACGTGAAAGGGATCCCCAGCAGGGGGATGGGTCGAAAAGGCAACGCTCTGGCGGGTTTAATGTTAGTGGTAATGCTAACAGGCAAGGTCAGGGTGCCGTACCACAGCAAGCGGGTCGGGGTGGACAGGGAGGTAGGGGCAATCTGGGCCAAGGTTTCGAGAAATTCAGAAATAACAGAGGTCGAGGTCAGGAGAATATGGTGGGGAAATGTTTCCAATGTGGAGAAGCTGGTCATTTTAAGAGAGATTGTCCTCAAGTGATCGGGGGACAACCTCCACGAGTTCCTCAGCAGCCTTATGTGCAGTTCCCTCCACAAGCACCGAATCCAGTTGTACCTCTGCAGCAGGGCCAACTACAGTATGGGAGAGTCTACCACATTCAGGATGCCATGCTTCCTCCTATTCAGCCAGCGCCGCCAGCTATAGTGGGAAAGTTCCTTATTCAAGGACACTTGGGTCGCGTTCTGTTTGATACGGGTGCGACACATTCTTTTATTTCCAGAAGTTTTGCTCAGTCCACAGAGTTGATAAAATCTGCGTAGGGTACCTTTACTAATGTGGAGTCCTCTATGGGTGACGGTGCACTTATTTTCTTTGTTTGCAAACGTATAGGGATCACTCTTGGAAATTTGTGTTTCGAGGCCGACTTACTCGTCCTAGACATGGTCGGGTATGATGTTATTTTGGGCATGGATTGTCTTGTTACGTATCATGCTATGGTAAATTATTATGGGAAGAGTATAGTCTTCTCCGTTCTGGGACAAGATATGTTCCTGGTGGTTTGCCTCGTTTAGAGGGAGATTCTGATACTTATTTATATTGTATTGCGGAATAGAATTCTCGGGATGTAGTTGTTCCCTTAGATTCTATTTCTGTTGTTCGAGATTTTGAGGACGTTTTTTGGGAAATACCGGGTTTGCCTCCTAGTCGAGAGATTGAATTTGTGATCGACTTAGCGCCGGGAGCTCGAACGATTGCGCGAACTCCTTATCGTATGGCTCCTGTGGAAATGAGGGAGCTAAGAGATCAAATTCAGCAATTATTGGAGCAGGGGTTTATCAGGCGTAGCACGTCGCCGTGGGGTGCTCCTGTGTTATTTGTGAAGAAAAGAGATGGTTCTCTCCGGTTGTGTGTTGACTATAGAGAGTTGAATAAGGTCACCATCCGGAATAAATACCCTTTGCCTCGCATAGATGACTTGTTTGATCAGCTCAGGGGAGCTACCTACTTCTCTAAGATAGATTTGAGAACGGGGTATCACCAGTTGAGGATACGGGAGAAAGATGTATCCAAGACTGCTTTTCTGACGAGGTACGGGTCTTATGAGTTTTTGGTTATGCCTTTTGGGCTAACCAATGCCCCTGCAGTATTCATGGATCTTATGAATAGGGTATTTCGGGACTTCCTGGACTAATTTGTTATCGTGTTTATTGATGACATTATTGTGTATTCTCAAACGGAAGATAACCATGCTATTCATTTGGGGTTGGTCCTGCAAAGGTTAAGGGATCACCAATTGTACGCTAAGTTTGAGAAGTGTGGGTTCTGGTTACGGGAAGTGCAATTTTTGGGTCATGTTGTGACTTCGCAAGGCATATCGGTGGACCCAAGTAAAGTTGTTGCGGTGAGAGAGTGGGGTCAGCCCACGACACCTACTGAAATCCGTAGTTTTCTGGGCTTGGCGGGTTATTACTGCCGATTTATTAAGGGATTTTCTAAAATTGCTAGTCCTTTGATAAATTTGACCCGGAAAGGGTTTAGATTTGTGTGGGATGATTCCAGCCAAGCTGAATTCGATGAGCTTAAAGATAGATTGACGACGGCTCCAGTCCTCGCTTTACCTAAGCCGGGTTTGGAATATTTAGTCTTCATCGATGCATCTCTACAAGGTTTAGGAGGTGTGCTTCAGCAGGAGCGAGAAGTTATTGCCTATGCTTCTAGGAAGCTCAAGCCTCATGAAAGAAATTACCTGGTGCATGACTTAGAATTAGCTGCGGTTGTCTTTGCCTTAAAGATTTGGAGGCACTACCTTCTTGGGGAGAAGTTTAGTATTTTCACAGACCATAAATCGTTGCAATATTTATTTTCTCAGAAAGATTTGAATATGCGGCAGCGAAGATGGTTGGAGTTCGTGAAAGATTATCAATTTGATATTCATTATCATCCGGGCAAGGTGAACGTGGTGGCGGATGCCTTGAGTAGGAAACCCGAGGGAGATCTAGATGATGTGTGGAAAGCCAAGTGGAAAGAACTCAGTCATGAGGATGCGGTTGCTAAGGCATTTATGTTCGTGATGACCGGTACTCCGACGATTGTGGCTAGGATTATGGAAGCCCAGGGCAAGGATAAAGAATGTCAAGACCACATTCGCCGTTTACTGAATGGGGGAGCGGAGTCCTACTCGGTAAGTTCTGAGGGTGGATTGCTCTTCCATGGAAGACTTATTGTTCCGGAGGATGGGTATTTACGACGGGCTGTGATGGCGGAATCTCACGGCTCAAAATTTTCGGTGCATCCGAGAAATGATAAAATGTATCAAGATATGCGCCGTCAATATTGGTTGCTGGGTATGAAGTGAGATATTTCGGAGTTTGTATCCCAATGCACTACTTTTCAGTTGGTCAAGATTGATCATCAGCTACCGGCATATTTGTTGCAACCGTTAGAAATTCCGATTTGGAAATGGGAGAGCATTTCAATGGATTTTATCACAGGTTTTCCAACATCACAAAAGGGTCACGATTCTATTTGGGTTATCATGGATCGCTTGACAAAGTCGGCGCATTTCCTTCCCGTCCGTACCGATTATAATACCGCTCGTTACGCTCGATTGTTCATTGAAGAGATTGTTAGATTGCATGGGGTGCCCTTGAATATTATTTTCTACAGAGACAAGATCTTTGTTTCCCATTTCTGGCAAAGTTTCCAAGAGGCCATGGGAACCAACTTAAAATTAAGTACTTCTTATCATCCTCAAACGGATGGCCAGACCGAAAGGGTTAACCAAATGTTGGAGGATATGCTTCGTATCTGCATGCTTGATTTTAAGGGTAGTTGGGAACAATATCTCCCTTTGGTTGAATTTTCTTATAATAACTCATACCATTTCACTATTGGGATGGCGCCCTATGAAGCCTTGTATGGTAGGCCTTGTAGATCCCCCACGTGTTGGTTAGAAGTGGGAGATAACAAGTTTCTCGGACCTGAAATGATTCGGGATACTTCTTCTAAGATCGAGCTTATTCGAGATCGTATTCGGATAGCCCAAGATAGACAAAAGAGCTATGTCGACGCGAGAAGAAGACATGTGGAATTGGAAGTTGGAGACCAAGTGTTGGTTCGGGTGTCGCCTATGAAAGGCGTTAAGCGTTTCGGAAAGAAAGGGAAACTTGCACCACGTTTCATTAGACCTTTTCCCGTGATTTCTAAGGTGGGTCCCGTGGCGTATCAACTTGCCCTACCGGAACCTTTGCAACAGATTCACAATGTCTTCCACATCTCCTCTTTGAAGAAGTATAAGAGGTGTGATGGTGCCCTTTGGCACATTCCTTTTGAGGATATAGAGTTACAACCCGATGTTTCTTACGAAGAGCAACCCGTGGCTGTATTGGATCATGGGGAACGTAGATTGAGATCTCGAGTGGTGCCCTTGGCTAGAGTACAATGGAGTCATCACAGTGCCGAGGAATCTACTTGGGAGCGTGAGGATGATATGCGGGAAAAGTATCCGCACCTTTTTATCCAAGGTACGCTTGAATTTTGGGGGCAAAATTCCCTCATAAGGGGGGAAGTATGTAACAACCCTCGCTTTTGGGAGCCCATTTTATACTTATTTACTATATTGAGTAGTTGCATATATTAAATGCCGGTTGTGGGTAAGTATTAATTTGATGAAATAAGTTAATATTTACTAATGAGTTGCATAATACCATGTGTGTAAGTAGTTGTTACCATGTGGTGTTCTATTTTGTCATGAAAATTAAAAATGGCAATTTGAATTAATTGGAATCGGAACTTAAAATGGCTTATAAAATTTCCAAATGATAATTTGGAGGGTGTAGTTAGTTTCAGGAGGTATGAGACAGTCGAAATGTGTGCCATAATGTATTTTGAGATTTTGGGCACTTTTGACTGGTTTTGGCATATTGCGTAATAGAAATTAACTATTACGGTATTGTTACTTTAAGGTTGGAGACTTTTAATCTACAGCCACGTTTTAGTCTTTCCCCAAGTCCTTTATTTCCTCTTATTTGCCTTAAGTGTTCTAGCCCTAAGAGTGAGAGTGAGAGTGGAAGAATTTATGGAGAAAGAGAGAGCTATTGAAGATTTGTGGTTGATCTTACATTCTTCTTCAAGCAAGATTGAAATTGAAGCCCCAAGGCAAGTTTTCTACTTGCTATTATATGGTTTGAGATGAATAATTAGTATGGGTAGATATGTATGGTTTTGATGTAATATAATTGTGGTTTTTGGTTGGATTTATGGGTATCAACATCTTTGGTAGAATTTGATTGTTGTTAGAAGAAGAAAAATGTTGTTGGGAGCATTTATGATCTTTTAGTATCATTAAATGAGGTTTGATTGGGTTTGGTTGGTAGTTGGTGTTGGGTTGGAATGAAAGAGATAGGAAGAAGTGGTCTAGGTCTGTAATGGCCGGTCGACCGCGTCTCTCAGACAGGTCGGTCGGGCCTTCGGAAGAGGGCTCACTGCTTTCTTTCAAAGGCATGAAAATAAGGGCGCGGTCGACCGCGGTTCCACCACAGGTCGACCGGTCCGTCCGAAATGAACTTTCTGCTTTCTTTCAAAAGCTAAAACTTAGGACGCGGTCGACCGGTCCCCTGTTTTCTTTCCCAAATTTCCTATTTTGTTTTTAATCCCTTTCTTTCCCTAGGAAATTAGGACTCTTTTTGAACGAAGTAAACCTTGGCTTTTAGAGTCCTAGTTGAGTTGGTTGTCACCCTAGTGTTGAATGGGTTTCACATGGGGTTAAGTCCGGGGGGGGGGGGGGGTTGTCCTAAGTTATGTTAAGGCATCACTTTTCTTGTGCATCCTATTTTATGGATGGGAGTTGTAGGCCCATGCTTGGAGACTTTAGGGGATTGAAATGGGGCATATAAGACCTTAAGCTCGGGGAACTAATATGATCCCTTGGAGATTTATTCGAGGCATAACCTAGGATGGAAAGTAATGAAATATCCTACGAGTATAGTTTCAAACAAATGAAACATGTAAATGTAATAAAAAGGAAAAGTATGGTTTTATAGTAAATGCTAATTTACTTAAACACACCTCTCTAAATGCTATCATAAGGGAAGCTCGCGCATGAGGTGATGTATTTTGACTAGTGAATGCAGGGAGACTATAGTCCTCGGCCATATGCGGGTTTACTATATGTATTTTTCTCTGCGCTAGGGAGGTAATTCCGGGTGTGGTTATGACTCACTCGCAGGTATATGGCCACTTCCTGACGTGCGTTAGGTACCCAAGTTGCCTTGTTTGATGGCCCCTGGAAGATGATAGTCATTTAGGGGCGCGCCCAGTGGGGAAACTCGGAGGGGCGGTCTTAGAATCGTTGTATGTTTATGAATATAACTTTTCTAAACTCAAGTGGGACTTGAGGGTTGTATATTTCCACTAAATGGTATTGACAATTACATTCCTGCTAAGGAAAGGGGAATTGAAATGAAATGAGAAGATAATGTTAGTATATTCCTGTTAAGGAATTGAAACTGGATTAAAGTGGAAATTGGTGAATAGAAGCTTTCATATTTAATTTAATTTAATTTAATTTGATTATTGCATAATTTCATTTTTCATGCATCGTTTCTTTTAGGCATGTCATTTCATTTGTCTTCTTATGATTCATGCTTAGGTTGTTAGAGTTCTGATTTTTCTATACCCATGATTCGCTATTCATATCTAGCATGCTTTTTGTTCATCTGGGAACTATATATAAATCGGGTCCTGACCCGTTCATTTTTCTCTATTTTGTGCTTGTTATTGTATCCGCCCAGGTGCTCCTCCGAAAGGACGCTCGTGTTGATATTCCTACTCTTTTGCTTTTAAGGAGCTGTATGAAATCGCGGATATTACATGATGTTTTGCTAGACGCCATCATTCTTTTGATATCTAGTTATGATCGGGTCTGTCACTCGGGCGAGTGGCCCAAACTTGTAATTGTATAATGAATGTATTGTATAACCCCTAATTGTTGTGATTACTTTTGTGTAGCTGTGAACCGACAGCATATTCGGTTCTCCCCTTGTAATCAGTCGTTTTAGATGTATGTTGTTTGTGTTTCTTTGAATTCCACTATTTTTGTAGAATGGGTTGTTTAAATTGTTTTCTTAACTTAACTTTTAAATTACATAAATTGTTTTGACAACCCGTTTTCTGAATTATTGGGTGGTTTTCTTGGTTACTCTTACTATATTTGTGGTGCTGAGAATGATTTCCGTCCATGATTACCGTATATGTCGGAGTATCGGGCTGGCCACCCTTTATTTCGTAGTGCGGGTTGTCACACATGGTTTGTCAAGTTCTATTTCCAAACATTGAATTGAGACATATTGTGTTCACACGGACTAGGGAGGGTTTTGAGTTATGATAATGAAGAAGGGTTAGTAACATGTTGTCAATTCCTCAAATCACGTTTTCTGTTCTCAACGAGGAGGAACAATTATTTGGACTTAGCCTCCAAGGAGGGAAGCCTCGCATTGTGATATTCTTGGTAATAGTATCCTTATTTACATTGAGTAAGGTTTTAATCCCGTCATTGAGTTTTGACAATAGGTCAATATCCTAGGTCAAGGCTTATAGCCTGGTTAAGGATAGTCTCATATAGTAGTAAGTAAATCTATTTATAGCTTTAATTGTGATAAACATTTGTGTCCTTGTAGTGAGTAAGACTAAGTCTCATAGTTTGTAAGAACATAATGTAACGACCCGTCCTTTTGGGGGATAGTTAAGTTCCATAATTGGGCGTAAATTGGAGATTTGGGGAATTTCTCAGATTAGTGATTTTTGGGATTTTCTAGGATTAGATGATTTTCGATGGGTGTTGTAATTACTTTTGGTATTAAATAGGTCGAAGTATTTTAATTATATATCGCAGTTGAGTAAAGCAACAAAAGGTAAGGTTTTAATTGGAAAACCTGCATTGAAATGTAATGGGTTAAAATAGTGATTTGAGATCAAGTATCTCGGATGGAAATTTCGACTGCGCCGTGAGTCTCGAAATGGCCGACATAGTCCAAAAAGAGTGTCCGATTGTCAAAATTGAGTTTTGGAGAATTTTAGAGTTAAACGGGCTCGTAATTGAGTAAACAAGTCATTTTTGGGTTTTAAGGGTTAAAACCCTTTTTTCTTTCTATATAAGGAGGGAGAGGGAAAGAGAAGAGAAAGAAAAGAGAGAAGAGAGAGAGGAGGAGAGAAAAGAGGAGAAAGGGGGAGATTCCGGCCAACCTCTGCGGGATTCGACTCGAGATCGTCGAATTATATCTATGAGGCAAGTGTTTACTTGATTTATTTATTTTTTAGCATAAATCTCATATCGTAGTTTGGTATTAACAAACCCTAAAGATTTTGGGTTGGGTTTTCGTCGATAAAACGGGTTTTCGGGAGTTAAAACGAATAAACCCCAATATTTTTCTAATCGGAGAAACTTAGAAATTAATCGAAATTAATTGGTGATTTCGGGTTCTAGGAGGTTTAGAACCCTTATTATATGTGTATTTGTCGTTGGTTGAGGTTGTAGGATGTTAGGTGAGGAGACAAAAGCTTGGTAGAAACTTTAATGGCCGAAACAGCTTCTCGGAGAAGAAGCTGTCCGCCATGATCGATCGATCGATCATTGGGGATCGATCGATCGAGCCATCGATCGATAGATGGCTAAGGGTCGATCGATCGACCCCTTCTGAAAGATAAGCAATTTTCCTAGGGTAAATTGGATGGGATGAATTCCAATTCTAATTGATTCGAGGTTAATTATGGGATAACATAAGGGACTTTTTAGGAGTATATATTCCTCCAATTGAGGAAATTTAGGAGGGCAAGGTGAGGGTTTTAATGAGTAACCCTTAAATTATATTTTTGAGGAAAATAAATAAGTTGAGGATTTAGAATGTTGGGGTTCCTAAAATAGAGTGGGGACCTCTAAATAATTATAGGGACGAAATGTAGTCCTTAGGTTGTGGAAATGGAATCCAGGACCTACTAAGTTTACGGTTGATCGGGGAAGGATAATCCCCGGGGATATTTTAGTTGGCATTTAGGCCTATATAATTATGCGTGCAGGAAACATAATTATAATCGATTGTGGATTGAGTATATCCTATGAGATAATTAGGAGAAATAGGGAATATAGATATATATTCACTTAGTGTGGAGTGTTATATTCGGAGATATCCAATACGTCCTTAGATGAGAATAAGGTAATTACTATTTATAAAAGTGAGGAAATACTTTGAGTATAGTATCATGCCTATATGAATGCATGATTATGATTCTTTTAGAGAATCTTTGGTATTATTGGTCATCGCTAGATGTGATTGGCAGTTACGGCCACATATATATATTCGAGGAGGAATATATGGTATATATATACTATGTGATTAAAGTATATATATGATATGATATAAATATTTTGAGAATGTAAAAATGAATGTTTTCAAAATGGAAAAGAAATGATTTTCATAAATGATAATTTATGTATACACACCTCTCTAAATCCCTATCATAAGGGAAGTTGCGCGCGTAAGATGAAGCCCCCTGGCTAATGAATGAAGGGTGGGTATAGTCCTAGGGCATATGAGCGATTATTATATGTTTTACTGCGCTGGTGAGGTAATTACGGGTGTGGTTATGACTCTCCCGTAAGCATATGGTCGCTTCCCGACGTTATTGGATCCCAGGTTGTCTCGATTGATAGGCCCTGGAAGATGATAGCCATTTAGGGGCGCGCCCAGTGGGGAAATCCAGAGGGGCGGTCTTAGAATCGTTATATGATATGAAATATAACTATTCTGAATAATGTGGGACATTATTGGTGTTAAAGCAATTTATGATAATAAATTGGCTTTAAATACATTTCCTGGATGGAAGAAGGGAAATGGGATAAATGAATTAGCTGTAAATACATTTCCTGGATGGAAGAAGGGAAATGGGATGTTATGAAACGAAAAAGCATTTTTATGATAATAAAAGTTGCTTTAAATATGTTTCCTGGATAGAAGAAGGGAAATAGAAAGTTTTGAAATGAAAAATGAAATTGATAAACATGTTGTAAATGAATTCTCATTTCGGGAGATATATCCGGACGTGTAACATGATACGTATATAAAATATGCGTATGTATGTATCAATTGAGTACCGAGGGTCTAATGGATCCCGACGATCGACCTTGCCACGTAGTAGTGTATCGGGGGGGTTCCTTGTTTGGATTTCGCTTTGCGAGACACCCCACGCACGAACATGGCTTAGTGTTGAGACTGGGGAGAAGTTTAACCCTTAGTGCTCTATTATTGGGATTTATTATATATATATATATATATATATATATATATGTGTGTGTGTGTGTGTGTGTGTGTGTGTGTGTGTGTGTGTGTGCGTGCGTGTGTGTGTGTGTGTGTTATGCACTTAGGGTCTAATGGATCCCGATGATCGACCTTGCCACGTAGTAGTGTATCGGGGGGTTCCTTGTTTGGATTTCACTTTGCGAGACACCCCGCGCACGAACATGGCTTAGTGTAGAGACTGGGGAGAAGTTTAGCCCTTGGTACTTGGACTAATTAGGATTGTTAGAAGATGGGTGATAGTTTAGTTAGTCGGTGTGGTCTGACTAAGATGTTTAGAGGGATGCGCTAGGAGTGCACTATTAGAAGAGGGGTGAGGTTTATCTCATGGGAGTGAGATACCAAATTTAAATATGAGATAAAACCTTTTTCTTTAAAAATAAGGCATTTATGTACTGCTAAATATTTTCAAAACTCGAGCTCTGACCCGTTTATCTACTTTTCTCTCTCTTGCTATATATATATATATATATATATATATATATATATATATATATATATATATATATATAGGTGTCCAGACAGAGGGACGCCTAGATGACACATATTTCGAGTCAGACATCGGCTACAATAGCTGTGGATGCATGCAGGTTCTCGATAGACGCTTCTATCCTTGTAATCTAGATAGTAGGTATTGTGTACACATTCGGGTTAATAACCCAACCGCATTTATTTATTCTTTTACCCCTTTTTAGTGCGGCATTCGATATGGTTGTATCATATTTGAACCGAGTGTTCGGTTATTTTATTTTATTTCAGTTTCATTCATATAAACTGTGTGGATATTTTAAATTCTAGTGGTTTAAAAAGAGTAGTTAAGTAAAATTTTGATGCCAGCCTAATAGGTTATTAGTAATTAAATGGATTTTCGACAGTGATGCTAAGAATGATCCATATGAGACTCCTGTTATAATTTGATATAGGAGTGATCGCCTGGTATTTTATTAGGCGGGGTGTCACAGATGGTATCAGAGCATCAGGTTCTAGTTCCCTTAGGAATCTGTGCGGACGTACTACGCTTTCAGCGTTGCTCTTGATTTGATATAGAGCCTCGGGATTTGGATTGTTGATTTCTCTTGTGAGATTTCGTTCTCTTGCTATAGTATAAGATTATATAAATCTTTTGCGTGCTCGTTCAAGATTCGTGTGCGGGGCTTGGTGTAACACCCCGTATTTTTGTACATTTAATATTTAATTAATTCGGGAATTTTAAATTACTTGTGTTGTAATTTTAATTGAATTAATTATGGCAATATATATAATTAAATATTAATCGGGGAGTGAATGGTCAATGTTTAGGGAAATTTATTTACTAAGTGAATAGTAATAATTTAATTACGTCATTTCGAGTACTAATGACGAGGTATACACTTATCACACCCAGGAGTCGGTATAGACTAAATTGGGTGTGAGATAAGAATTTTTATAAATTAATTCGGATGCCAATTCTGAGTGCGTGGTTAAGTCCGGATGGATCGAGATAGTCAGAAAAGAGTACCCGGGGGTAGTAATTGGGTCTCGGGGTATTTTTGGGCAGAGCCGGGCCCACACGGGGTGAGTTGGGCCACTTTAATTAAGCCCACTAGGTGAAAAACGGGATTAAGGGTTTTTAACCTAATGGGGAGATTAAAGAATGGCAGCCAACATAACTCTAAACCTAGGGTTTGAGAGGAGATTTGGGGGGAAGCAAATCAAGAACAAATTGGAGGTTATTGGAGCCAAATTGAGGGACTACGCCAACGGATCAGACACTACGAACACTTACAGGCAAGTCGTTAACAGTTGTGATTTCTAAAAGTTTGATAATCAATTCATATCATAGTGATGTGTGTATGAAAATTCGTTTTGGGTGTGTCACCAAAATCTAAATTGGGTTTTTGTAAATTTATATACCTTAATGAGATTAAGGGGGAGATTAATCGTGTTTATGATTCTAGAATGTAGAGAACTGAATGAGATGTTGGAATCAGTAAGATTAGAGGGTTAATTACTGATAAAATGAATGAAATTCGTATTGGGGATTGAAAACCCGGATAATACCCAATTCGGGAAAAAGTAGGAAATATTGAGATTTAATTCTAGATTGATGTTCTATAAGGTGCTTTGATCCTATTCTTATGTAGAAATAGGGTTGATTGGGCTTGGGTTAGTCCAGGGGAAAGAATGAAAGTTGGAAGTTTTCGTTAATAGTGGAACTACCTGTTGGAGAAGACGAAGTCAGGGACGATTGATCGATCGACCCAGGGGTTCGATCGATCGATGATCAGAATTCTGGGCAGTTCGCCCAGTTTGTATATAAGGGGAAAATTAATTAGAAATTTAACTCCCAAACATTTATTTAGTGATAAATAAATATGAAACAAATATTCCTAGCAATTATGGGAGAAAGTAATTGGGACTAGGATGAATTTATGTGGGGCATTTAATGGATGAATTTGAGAGACTTTATTCCAAAATAGTGAGGGACGGATCAAGTGAGTGAATCCGGGTATATTGGTCATGCGACCCCAAGGTAGTGAATTAAGTTTAGAAATAAACTAAATTATTTTGAGTTGGGATATAGACTCGGGGAATATTTAATTATGGACCAAGTGGGCGAGTCCGGGCATGTTGGTAATTATAGGTAAATATAATTGGAAAAATTATGGAAATAAATGTGTGACACATTGTGGGCGAAAAATGTGGGAAAGAAATTATGAGATGTAAATTGGACCAAGTGAGCGAGTCCGGGTATGTTGGTTAAGTGACATCAAGGCATTTAATTAATTATCGAGAGAAAGTAATTAGTTTGGAGTCGGAACATTGACTCGGGAAATTTTAAGGTACAGGCCAAGTGATAGAGTCCGGGGATAATGGTTGGGTGACACCAAGCTATTAAATTAATAAATACATTAATTAATTTAGTTAGAGTCGGATTGTAGACTCGGGTAATATTAAATTAATAAGAGTGATAATTAATTTAATTAGAGTCGGATTGTGGACTCGGGTAGGATTTAAGTAATTAATGTGTAAATTAATTGTATTAGAGTCGGACCACAGACTCGGATTTTTTGTTGATTAATTAATGGGTAAATTAATTAAATTAGAGTCGGACGATAGACTCGGGCGGCATTAAATCAATAAGTGTGTTAATTAATTTAATTAGAGTCGGACGATAGACTCGGGGAGGTATTAAAGTAATATGTGTGTCAATTAATTTAATTAGAGTCGGGTGATAGACTCGGGAAGGTATTAAATTAATAAGTGTGTTAATTAATTTAATTAGAGTCGGACGATAGACTCGGGGAGGTATTAAATTAATATGTGTGTCAATTAATTTAATTAGAGTCAGGTGATAGACTCGGGAAGGTATTAAATTAATAAGTGTGTATCAATTAATTTAATTGGAGTCGGACCATAGACTCGGGGAAAGTATTATATAAATTAAAGATTGAGTTAAAATTATTAGAGTCGGACCATAGACTCGGGAAGACGATAAATTATTAAGTGAGTAAATTAGCTACATTGAGTCGGGCCACAGACTCAGGAAATTTCAGGCAGTGTACGGGACTTGGAGTACACGGTAGAGTCGGGGTTTATATTATATATATACGGTGTAGTGATAGTATATATATATACGTGTATATATTGTGTGTGATATTAAATTACAGGCAGTGTACGGGATTTTGAGTACACGGTAAAGCCGGAGTTTATATTATATATATACGGTGTAGTGATAGTATATATATACGTGTATTTATTGTGCGTGATACTAAATATCAGTGATTAGATATTTATTAAATTTATATACTCTAATGCTATCAAGGGAGGTTGCGCGATGTGGGTGAATCCCCTAGCTTGAGGAGTAGGGCGAGTATATCCCCAGGTCATAGCATCCGGTATATATGGGTGAGGGATTTATCTCACTTTCAGGGAAGGAATATTACCGCCTCCACTTCGTTTATATTTTGGTCCAAGTTGGTGAGTGATTCTAACTTGGGGAAACTAGGTTTTGTGAGCACACCTAGTGAGATAGCATTCTAGAGGGAATCATCCGGTGAGGGTATACTCGGAAGGATGGATACACGTATAATATATGTGTGGATGTTAGTAAAGGTACGTATAATGGTAATAAATATTATATGTAGGTGATAATACAGTGTGTGATGTATTTACCTTATATAACTCGGGTTACAGTCATATGCAGTTAATTAATGAGAAATTAATTAAGTTAATCATTGGTGGAAATAATATATAACTTGTGACACGGTTATATGCTATTATTTAAGAGGAGTTAATTAAGTTAATTGTGAAATAACTTATAATTCAAGAATCATTATACTCGGGTTAGAGTAGTATGGCAAGGGAAGGTTATACCAGGACTAGTTGGACGGGGTAGTACAACTAGGTGGGGTTAAGGTAACCGGTAGGTGTGCACAATAGTGGAGGGGTGAGAATGTCCTCAAGGGAGTGCGACACTAACTTAAATTTGAAGCGCATTCATGCATTTTAAATTACTGTAGTTAATTCACTTGCTAAATATTTTCAAAATGTTTTGGGTTCTAACCCTTGCTATAAAACTATTTTCAAAACCTTTTAGGTGTCCAGCCACAGGGACGCCAGGATTGATATTCTATTCCAGGGACACGGAGCTGCGACATATGTGGATGCTAGCAGGAGTTTGGATTAGACGCATCATTCATTCATTCCTAGAGTAGGAATCTTGTATCAGTTTCAGTTTTATTTAGGGCTTGTCACCCAGACTTCTCAGTACAGTTTTCAGGTGTTGAATATTTGTATTGGATTATTTATTTGGTGGCCGGTGAGTTATTCGGCAAGTTGTGTAATTATGATTCAGTTTACTTTCATTTAGTTGTGTGAATGGTTTATATTTTAATTCCGCATGTACTGTTTTGTTTAATTAAAAAGTTAAAATTGGCACCAGCTTTTGGAATACTAGGTGGTTAGTAAGATTTAAAAAGTTTTCGACAGTGATGCTAAGGATGATCCAACTGGGATTCCTGTTTTAATTTTGTATAGGACTGATCACAAGGTATTTTATTAGATGGGGTGTCACACTTGGATGGCAGCAGGAGGCGGGGCTTATTTGGAGCTATAGGTGAAGTCGGGGACGGGGACCGTAGTAGAGGTCTCTTCCTTTGTAGTGTTTGCTAAGGATGGTTGCAATGACTACTAAAGTATATTGTTTATGAGTACCGCAGTACCACCGTAGTAGAGAGTGGTACCAAGGTTGAATTTCCCAGTGAAGTTAAGGGTTCGAAAGGGATCTTACGGATAGTTTAAACAGTGAGTCCCCATGATTTAGCATGAATGAAAAGAAGGTAGTTTTGGATTATTCACATAAGGATCGGCCAGAGGCCGACAGTGGATAAAGAGTGATATGGAGAATGTGTATGTGTGAGGACCCCATTGGTGGACATCCACCCAGGGAATTTATTATAATTGGGTTGAAGTTTGTAGTGGAGTTTCCTTTTAACGGATAAGTTAAGAGAACTAGTAAGATGATTGTAAGGAGCATGGCAAAGTTATTATTATGAGTTTCACCTCAGAAGGAAGAGGTATATTTGGTGTGACTAGATAAAGTCGCGGTGTTTCATTAGCGCTAGACTCGTGTGTGTAATTTGAGTTTTGTGGCGGTCTCGATAACATTATATAATGTAGGCCTATGTGTTTTCCATGATAGCGGAATTTTATTTTCCCTCATTCGCCATAAAGGTGGGTGTTGATATTTTACATAAATATATATATCTGGCTTATGATACTCGTCTTATATTTTTATGCGAGTATGGTAATATTATGAGTATATTATATTCTTCATTTTTCGGAGCGATAGCAGGCTAATGATGGCAAGACTATCGTGTCCGCAGTTCCAGGGTGGAACGGGTTGTTGTTGCGATATCTCACCTAAATACAGGTTGAGTTCACCTTTATTATGTGCATAGATGTAACTTCGATGAGTAGAGGTTTCATTATCGTGATTTGAGTATGTGGCAACCTTATAGATTTGATTTAAGGTATGCAGGGCTGATTGTTGAGCTGTGAGTTTAAGCTCATTATTGATTGCACTAGGACTGAGTGGGGTGCGAGCGCTTAGTGGTATGGCTCCTGGATAGAGATGGGAGTTCAGACCACATTTGGTTGAAAGAGGGGATAGGATTATCCCGGTTGCATGTTCGAAAATAGCGGACCTCCATGACCGACGAAGTTAAGTAGTAGTGTGTGGAGGGGTTCCTTATTTGGATTTCGCTTTGCGAGACGCTCCATGCATGAATATTAACGACATCGCAAGTGGAGAGATGTTATAGGATGTAGGTTTTGTGTAAAAGTCGTATAGTGTGGATGAAACACTATAGACTTGAGCCATGTGATGTGGGTATGCTTATGGAAATGTTATGCTATGGAAAAGCACTAAAGTGGTCCTTTCACCACAAGTGGGTGGGTGAAGTAGGACTTAGAGAAATTGATTTGAGGATAATAGTCAGGCCTTAATGAAAAGGAAAATTTTGTGGAAGAATGTTTTGGGTATGATGTTCGTGATGATTTTTCAGAGAGTTGGCACTTCGATTAGTTAGATTTCCTTTCCGCTTAGGTGGGAGGATAGTATAGTAAAAATGCATTCGTAGGTTAGCGTGGTAGGATTTAGGACGTCCCGTTGGTGTTCCTTAGGTCGTTATTTCTCGATGACCGACAACGCGAGGGAGTAGTGTAATGGTAGGGTTCCTTGTTTGGATTTCGCTTTGCGAGACGTCCTACGCATGAAACCAAGAAAATGTCAAAAGTTGAGAAAGGCCTTGGGCACTAGGGATATACTTAGGATTACACTCGTGTCGCGTAGGTAAGGCATCGCATAGACCGTAGCATTATTAGTATGTAAGTTCAATAGAGTTACTTGCGCCGAGGTAAGGAGAATTGAATTTCGCGGGTTTGGAGTATCCATGTGTGAGTACTACACCGAGGAAAGGAGACCCTCATTTAGAGAGAGTGTTACGTGTTAAACGTTCATAATGGTTATGCAGATGTGCACGGGTTAAAAGGTGTATGGGCACCTTAGTAAGTTGGTTTATATACCGCCTGAAATAGAAGGGGCGTAGTATATAAAGTTGAAGTTTATGCCGGGAGGCAGTCACGAATGGATTTGGAGAGATCTTAGGTTAGTATTGGTGGTGTAGGTTCTAACCGAATTTCGAGGACGAAATTCCATTGTAAGGGGGGGAGTATGTAACAACCCGTCCTTTTTGGGGATAGTTAAATTCCATAATTGGGCGTAAATTGGAGATTTGAAGAATTTCCCGAAATAGTGATTTTTGGAATTTTCGAGAATTAGATGATTTTCGATGGGTGTTGTAATTACTTTTGGGATTAAATAGGTCGAAGTATTTTAATTATATGTCGCAGTTGAGTAAAGAGACAAAAGGTAAGGTTTTAATTGGAAAACCTGCATTGAAATGTAATGGGTTAAAATAGTGATTTGCGGTCAAGTACCTCGGATGGAAATTTCGACTGCGTCATGAGTCTTGGAATGGCCGAGATAGTCGGAAAAGAGTGTCCAAATGTCAAAATTGAGTTTCGGAGAATTTTAGAGTTAAACGGGCTCGTAATTGAGTAAACGAGTCATTTTTGGGTTTTATGGGTTAAAACCCTTTTTCTTTCTATATAAGGAGGTAGAGGGGAAGAGAAAAGAAAGAAAAGAGAGAAGAGAGAGAGGAGGAGAGAAAAGAGGAGAAAAGGGGAGATTCCGACCAACCTCCACGGGTTTCGACTCGGGATCATCGGATTATATCCACGAGGCAAGTGTTTACTTGCTTTATTTATTTTTGAACATAAATCTCATATCGTAGTTTGGTATTAACAAACCCTAAAGATTTTGGGTTGGGTTTTCGTGGATAAAACGGGTTTTCGGGAGTTAAAACGAATAAACACCAATATTTTTCTAATCGGAGAAATTTAGAAATTAATTGGTGATTTCAGGTTATAGGATGTTTAGAACCCTTATTATATGTGTATTTGTCGTTGGTTGAGGAGACAAAAGCATGGGAGAAGCTTTAATGGCCGAAACAGCTTCTCGGAGAAGAAGCTGCCCGCCATGATCGATCGATCAATCATAGGGGATTAATCGATCGACGGCCAAGGGTCGATCGATCGACCCATTCTAAAAGATAGGCAATTTTCCTAGGGTGAATTGGATGGGATGAATTCAATTTCTAATTGATTCAAGGTTAATTATGGGATAACATAAGGGACTTTTTAGGAGTATATAGTCCTCCAATTGAGGAAATTTAGGTGGGCAAGGTGAGGGTTTTAATGTGTAACCCTTAAATTATATTTTCAAGGAAAATAAATAATTTGAGGATTTAGAATGTTGGGGTTCCTAAAATAGAGTGGGTACCTCTAAACGATTATAGGGACGAGATGTAGTCCTTGGGTTATGGAAATGGAATCCACGACCTACTAAGTTTACGGTTGATCGGGGAAGGATATTCCCCGGGGATATTTTAGTGGGCATTTAGGCCTATATAATTATGCGTGTAGGAGACACAATTATAATCGATTGTGGATTGAGTATATCCTATGAGATAATTAGGATAAATTGGTAATATAGATATATATTCACTTAGTGTGGAGTGTTATATTTGGAGATATCCAATAAATCCTCAGATAAGAATAAGGTATTTATTATTTATAAAAGTGAGGAAATACTTTGAGTATAGTATCATGCCTATATGAATGCATGATTATGATTCGTTGAGAGAATCTTTAGGATTATTGGTCATCGCTAGATGTGATTGGCAGTTATGGCCACACATGTACATATATATATATATATATATATATATATATATATATATTCGCGGAGGAATATATGGTATATATATACTATGTGATTAAAGTATATATATGATATGATATAAATGATTTTTA
Organism: Sambucus nigra; assembly: GCA_949130495.1. Lineage (NCBI taxonomy): Eukaryota > Viridiplantae > Streptophyta > Magnoliopsida > Dipsacales > Adoxaceae > Sambucus > Sambucus nigra. Next base: position 413,436,079 of record OX422212.1, read on the forward strand.
GAATGTAAAAATGAATGTTTTCAAAATGGAAAAGAAATGATTTTCATAAATGATAATTCTTGTATACACGCATCTCTAAATCGCTATCATAAGGGAAGTTGCGCGCGTAAGGTGAAGACCTTGGCTAATGAATGCAAGGTGGATATAGTCTTAGGCCATATGAGCGATTATTATATGTTTTACTATGCTGGTGAGGTAATTAGGGGTATGGTTATGACTCTCCCGCAGACATATGGCCGCTTCCCGACATTGTTGGATCCCAGGTTGTCTCGATTGATAGGCCCTGGAAGATGATAGCCATTTAGGGGCACGCCCGGTGGGGAAACCCGTAGGGGCGGTCTTAAAATCGTTATATGATATGAAATATAACTATTCTCAATAATGTGGGACATTATTGGTGTTAAAGTAATTTATGATAATAAATTGGCTTTAAATACATTTCCTGGATGGAAGAAGGAAAATGGGATAAATGAATTGGCTGTAAATACATTTCCTGGATGGAAGAAGGGAAATGGGATGTTATGAAACGGAAAAGCATTTTTATGATAATAAAAGTTTCTTTAAATATATTTCCTGGATAGAAGAAGGGAAATAGAAAGTTTTGAAATGAAAAATGAAATTAGTAAACATGTTGTAAATGAATTCTCATTCCGGGAGATGTATCCGGACTTGTAACATGATACGTATATAAAATATGAGTATGTATGTATAAATTGAGTATCGAGGGTCTATTGGATCCCGACGATCGACCTTGCTGCGTAGTAGTGTATCAGGGGGGCTCCTTGTTTGTATTTTGTTTTGCGAGACACCCCACGCACGAACATGAAATAGTGTCGAGACTGGGGAGAAGTTTAGCCCTTGGTACTTGGACTAACTAGGATTGTTAGAAGATGGGTGACAGTTTAGTTAGTCGGTGTGGTCTGACTAGGATATTTAGATGGATGAGCTAGGAGTTCACTATTAGAAGATGGGTAAGGGGTATCTCATGGGAGTGAGATACTAAATTTAAATATGAGATAAAACCTTTTTCTTTAAAAATAAGACATTTATGCACTTGCTAAATATTTTCAATACTCAGGCTCTGACCCGTTTATCTACTTTTCCCTCTCTTGCTATATATATATTATATAGGTGTCCAGACATAGGGACACTTGGATGACACATCTTTCGAGTCAGACGTCGGCTGCAACAGCTGTGGATGTATGCAGGTTCTCGATAGACGCTTCTATCCTTGTAATCTAGATAGGAGGTATTGTATACACATTCGGGTTAATAACCCAACCGCATTTATTTATTCTTTTACCGCCTTTTTGTGCGGCATTCGATAAGGTTGTATCATATTTGAACCAAGTGTTCGGTTATTTTATTTCATTTCAGTTTCATTCATATAAACTGTGTGGATGTTATAAATTGTAGTGGTTTAAAAAGAGTAGTTAAGTAAATTTTGACGCCAGCCTAATAGGTTATTAGTAATTAAATGGATTTTCGACAGTGATGCTAAGAATGATCCATATGAGACTCCTGTTATAATTTGATATAGGAGTGATCGACCGGTATTTTATTAGGCGGGGTGTCACACATAACCCCTCAAGTTTCAAGAAAGAGTATTCGTATTATTCTTTGCAAATTAGTTGAATTTTAATAAACTCCAATAGTTGGAGGTTGTTACTCAGTCATTCTGTGGTTAGATGACAGTGTTGACTCAGTGTTATATTCAAGTTAGTCCAGGCATGGCTGATGCCTCGTGATAACTGAGTCATTTGTTCTTAGAAACATTATATAAGATTAAATGAGCATCCTAGAGTGGTTGATTGTATGGGTAATAGTGTCTTTCATTGTATGTGATAAATTTTAAGAATTGGACTTAGTATTTCATTGCATATGGTCCGGTTGGATTGTTTACTAAGTCTCAAGGAATAGAACTTTGTGTATGTTACTATTACGTGTTGGAACCTATTTATAAGGTTGCATGGGTCGCCTTTTGCATAGGATTGTAAGCATCAGAACCAATGACTAGGTTCAGAATAATTATATTTAGAGTATAGTCTTGGATGGTATGGGAGTAACGAATTGATTGGGAGTAAAAAACAACTGGATTATGTAAATGCCTTAAGAATGAAAAGTTAGAGGACCTTTAGTTGTCCAGTTGAGTATGTTTTAGGAAGGAGACTTGGGACAGTTGTAGATTGATAAGTGTCAGGGGTTATCCCTAAGTATGGAGTAAAAGTGACATGTGCTAGAATGTGTAAGTTCTGACTAGAGGTGAAATATGTAATTATACGAGTTGTTTACATTTCCTTACCTTTGTGTAGACACCCTCGCTAATAACCCCAAAGGAGTATGACATAATTTGTCAAATGTCTCGAACCCAAAATAAAATCCTAAGGCTTTAACTACTCTAAGGATAACCTAAATGACACCAAAATAAAGACCAAAAGCCATAGTAAACCCAAAAAGGAAAGATCCAAACAACCTAAAATTAACCCCAAAATAAACCAAAATAGAAAACATGTGCCCATGACCTATCGATCAAGGGGTAAATTGTGTCATGACTAATCGGTCCTATCAGAGGATCTATCGGTCATGAGACCATGAAGTTTGCCTATAAAGAGGACATTCACCTGCCTTTTCTGGACATAATAACTCTGCCTCTTAAATGTTATCTTTTTATTTTGAAGCTATATTTCTCTCTAGAAAATCCCCAAAACTCTCTCCTTTTACAATCTAAACCACTCTCAAACTAAGATCCAAAACGATAACCCAAAAGTTTTAAACTTCTTCTTCTAATATAGACCCCCAAACAACAAAAAAATCATAAATAGTTTATTTTCTTTCCTTTATCTTCCAAAAGGTATTTTCCTTGAAAGTAACATTAGATCTACACTTTAACAAGTTATTTTAATTTGAAATGCTGCTGAAATGAATAGGTTCACGTGCAACATCATAGGTACACTTATTCTTACTCTTTTATTTTGAAGTCTAGATCTAAAAGGGTGGTGTTGTCCTGAAACACCACCCAAACTCATCTTTTTCTCATCCCTTTTCTTCTTTAGACATAACTTTTCTCTAAAGGTCATGTCCGAACTACATTGACTTTGATTCCGCCTATGGTGGATACATATGCGTATTAGAGAGACCTTGTCCATAAAACTCAAGTCAAATCTTATACATATTTACACATTTTCACTCTTTATTTGTATAAACACCCAAAAAACCAAAAAAAAATGATGTAAAACTATAGGTTCAAGATATTAATCATTTATATTTTCAGATCTAGTCAAGTTTCACTCTAAAACACCTTGAAAGATCAAAGAAAGCTTAGATATCTTACATCGAGTCTCTATAAAAGGCAGAATCCCTCTTGTCTTAACACGAACTACGTGAACTTTAAATTGCTCCATGCAAGTACCTAGTTTCACCCAGACTGCACTCTAAGTGAACAAGTTTGACTTTTTACATATCAATCCTTTGTCTTTATTACGTACATACACACCCCACACTGCACTATAGAATACAAGGATAACAAAAAGAGCTCACCCTATTGCATTTACTATTACTGTTTTTAGAATTATTATGTATAGGGGAGTCCACATATTTATAATTGTATATAGCATACAAGGGTTAATAGCTAACAACCTCAGAGATATTTGATAACAATGAATCCCTATATTTGTGGCTTTACTTGATGCAGTCAACTTCATCCGGTGATTCAGGTGATTATTGAGAGGATGACTTGACTAAGTCATTCTGAGTTGTTGGTGTAATTTGATCACATGGTTTAACATTCCCCCTCAACCGAAGTGGGAGGGTAGATAGCACACTGAGCTTGCGACACAAGGAGGTAAAGGTGGAGGTAGGAAGAGGCTTAGTAAACACATCAGCAATTTAAGCAGTAGAGGGAACAAACTGAGTAATCAGACTTCCTTTGGAAACTTGTTCATGAATGAAGTGGTAGTCAAGATCATCATGATTTATTCGTGCATGAAGAATAGGATTGAGAGTGAGATAGAGAGCACTGAGATTGTCACAGAACAAGGTGGGAGGTTTGGATAACTGAAGGTGAATATCATGAAGCAAATATGTAATCCACATAACTTTTGCTACAGCACTAGAAAGAGCCTTATATTCGGCTTCATAACTGGATTTTGCTACTGTAGGTTGTCTTTTAGATGCCCAAGAGATATAATTTGAGCCAAGAAATATGCAATGGCCAGTAGTTGATCTGTGGGTAGTTGGATAACCGACCGAGTCAGCGTCGGAGAAGACATATAAAGAAGTAGAGGATTGAGTAGTGAGCCAAAGTCCATGAGAAACAATACCACAAACATAACGAAGAATGTGCTTTAGTGCTAAGAAATGAATAAGTTATGGATTATGCATATGTTGACACATTGAGTTGACAACATAACTAAGATCAGGTCGTGATAGAGTTAGGTATTACAGGGCACCAACAATAAAATGAAAATAAGTGGGTGAACAATGTGGTAACACTGCTAGGGATGAGTGGGATTTGGTGACTACAGGTGTAGGGGTAGGCTTGCATGAGGTTAACCCTACTTTAGATACAAGTTACAAGGCATATTGGGTTTGGCTTAGAAATAATCCCCTAAAAAAGTTGTCAACTTTAATGCCCAAGAAGTAAGAAAGAGACCCCAAGTCTTTTAGGTCAAAAGCAGAGGACAAATTTGTTATAAGTTTGGAGAGTAAGGAGGAGTTTTGTCCCTGTAAGTATGATATCATCAAAATAGATAAGCACAAAGATATTACCACTGGGACTATGCAAAATGAAATGTGAGGGGTCTGCTCTACTACAAAAGAAGCCAAGGGATAACAAATGAGAACTCAGTCGATCAAACCAAGCTCATGGAGCTTGTTTAAGACCATAGATAGATTTCTGCAATTGACAAATATAATTAGGGTGATGAAAATAGATAAACCCAGGTGGTTATTGCATGACCACATTTTCATCAAGAACACCATGTAAAAAGGCATTTTTGACATCTAATTATCGTAAGAGCCAATTGTTGGTAACAGCTAATGAGAGGATGATTCTGATGGTAGTATGTTTAATAACTGGACTAAATGTATCAAAGTAATCAACTCCTTCAACTTGATTGAAGCCTTTTGCTACAAGGCGAGACTTGTACTTGTCTAGAGATCCATCGGTAAGAAGTTTGGTACGAAATACCCATTTTGAGCCGATGTTATTCATATTTGGAGTGCGAGGAACAAGGGTCCAAGTTTTATTACGAGCCAAGGCATGAAGTTCTTCTTTTATGGCAGTTACCCAGTACGATTATGACAAAGCATCTTGAAGGTTGTGGGGTTCAAGAAAAGGAGCATGAACAGTTGAGAGGAGAGAGGTAGGTTGTTGGTATGAAGACTGTGAATTAGATCAAGTTATCATTAAATGTTTATTTTGAGGAGGTGGGGATTGGGTATGAGGTGGTAAAATTGGTAGGTGCACGGAAAGGGGAATACCAGATGGGTTGGAATGATGGGTGATATCAATGGTCTTATGCGAACTAGATGATGATGGGGTAGTAGGTAGATATTAAAAGGTGAGTCAGTAGATGAGTGATCCTCATCACAAGAAGGAATGAGGTAACACGCTGGCTATGGGTCGTCACTAGGTGCACTAGTAGACGAAGTTTGAGGGGCATGGATTGGATAACTCAAAGTAGGTGTAGTACCAGCAGGAGGAGCTGTGGGTAATGGAGCTATCAAAGCTGGGGCAAGTGAGACTGATTTACTATAAGAGTGTGCAGGTTCATGCTTGGTTATGGCAAACTCCTTAAATGAGGCTAGATAAGTTGGATCCATGTGTACTAGTTGGAGTACACAATTTCACATATGGAAGTAAATGTTCATCAAAGATAACATGTCTGCTGACAAAGACATGCCTTGTTTGGGGATTAAGACAACGATATCCCTTGTGAATGGCGCTATAGATAATGAAGATACAAGGCATCGATTTGTACTAGAATTTATTTTTATTTCTCCCTCTTAAATACGGATAGCATCGACACCCAAATATTTTGAGTGAAGCATAATCAGGATGATGTTTATATAGTTTGAGGAAGGGTGATTGCATGCCCAACACACTTGATGGTAGTCTATTTATTAAGAAGGTGGTTGTCACAAAATCTTCTACCCAAAGATAAAGGGGTAACTTTGCATGAAATAACATGGTAAGACTAGTTTCTATAATATGTCTGTGATTTCTCTCAGCTACTCCATTCTGTTATGGAGTACGGGGACATGAGATATGCCTTAATATACCATTTTTAGCCAAGTGTTCAATAGACTCAGTTTTTACAAATTCTCCTCCTCCATCACATTGAAAAACCTTTATATTAGATGAGAACTGAGTTTTGATCAAGATTTCAAACTTAAGATATGTAGCAAAAAAATCTTATTTGAGTTTCAAAGGAAAAAATCAAGTGAACCTAGTACAATCATCCACAAAAATGACATAATACTTCATTTTTTGAAAAGATAACACAGGAGATGGACCCCATAAATCACAATGGATTTTCTCAAAAGGAAGCTCACATTTAGAATTACATACTTTGAAAGGTAACTTGCAACTTTTGCCCAATTAACAACTTGCACCGAGATTATGACTTTTATTCCAAAAACTAATATTTAAGCAGTTGTCTTTGTTTAGACTTTGTATGGCCTTTGAGTTAGGATGTCCCAATCTTTCATGCCAAATGTTATCTGGTGCTCTTCCTTCTTACAAGGCAGTCAAGGCTTGAAACCCCTCATCAAAACCATACAAACCTCCTTTCTTACTTCCTTTGGACAGAACTTGGTGGGGTGTCTTGTCCTTTACAATAAAGTTATCATTAGTAAATTGAATTGTGCAAGAGTTATATTTTGCTACTTTGCTCACAGAAACAAGATTTTTTTGTTATTTTTGTAACAACAAATATATCTTTCAAGTGTAAAGCAGGCTTGATTAACTTTCGTCTAATATGAGTAGTTTCCAATTTTGAACCATTGCCTACCTCAACTGTGTCTTCACCATTGTAAGGGATAAAAGTGGAGAGATTACCTGTGTAATTTATCATGTGTGCATTGGCTCCAGAATTAATATAAAATTGATTGTCAGTTGGTCCTTCATAGGTAGCGGTAGTTAGAGCTTGAGACTGCATCCCCATGTCATCACCATTGTAAGTAAAGTCCCAACGATAAATACAGGTCATAGCAGTGTGGTTTTTCTTGCCACATATTTGACATAAAATACCATCTGTCTTTCCTCGTATAGCTGGAGCTTGTGTGTTATTTATTGGTTGCACACTGTATGATCCCCAATGTTGATGCGTATTTGAGTAAGGTCTTTGCCCATAGTTGGAAACACTTGGTCTGAAACCCCTTCCTCTAGAGCTGAATTGTGCATTATATCCACCATTGAATCCTCCATTATTGTTGTATCCTCCATGTCCACTATTGTGAGGAAGCATATTGTTACTTCCTCTTCCTCTGGAGAAACCTCCACCGTGATTCCAGTTGCCTCTTCCTATAAAATTTCTTCCTCTTCCATTACTGTTGTAAGGTGGCCTAAATGCTGTAAAGTCCATTGCTTGATCAGGTTCATGAGGTTGCGTCTTCGCTGCTACTTTTGAGTTCTCTTCTCTGATGTAAAAACTTCTCAACGAGTTGATATCTTAGTTTAATGTAGGATAGGGCGGTTTTCCTAACATTACTGTTCGAAGCATCTTGTATTGTTCGCCTAGTCCACGTACAAAGCAACTGATTTTGGTGTCTTCATCCACTACCTTATTTATAGCTGAAAGTCCATCATAAATACCTTTAAACTCCTTCAAGTATTCATCCAACGATTTATCTCCAATGGAAATTTCATGCAGACTATCTTTTAATTGAAACTCTCGATCTTTTGTCGCTTGAAGATAGTTGTCTTCTAAGCAATCCCACATTTCTTTTGATGTTTGGCATCCCATAATGAGAAATATGCTCTCTTCTGTGATGGTGGCACTTAACCAACTTCTCATTAATACATTAGCTTCTTCCCACGCAGAAAGCACCGTAGTATCCTTTTCTTTGTCACCAGTTATCTTGGGTGGCTCATTTTGTATCAGTGGAAATACTTTAACTGATTGCATTAGTTAGAGAATTTGAGTTCTCCATACTAAGTAGTAATCTGGTTTGAGTTTGATTATACTTATGGTAATGAGTTGATGTAGCGAATTTACAGATAGTGTGAGCCTAGTGGAGGATGAAGCCATGGAACCAGAAAGCTCTGATACCATGTAGAAATACAAGGATAAAAAAAGAGCTCACACTATTGCATTCACTATTACAGTTTTTATAATTATTCTGTACATGAGAGTCCACATATTTATAATTGTATATAGCGTACAAGGGCTAACAGCTAACAACCTCACAAATATTTGATAACAATGAATCCCTATATTTGTGGCTTTACTTGATGCAGTCAACTTCATCCTGTGGTTCAGGTGATTGTTGAGTGGATGACTTGACTAAGTCATTCTGAGTTGTTGGTGTAATTTGATCACATGGTTTAACATGCACTACACATTTAATTTATATATTAATAATTTTCATTTTACTATTAATCTTTAGACTAAAACATATTGCTACACATACTTTATATCTACATTTTAGATCGAATGGGAGGAGTGGATGCCTAACACCTTCCCAATTTTTAACCTAGTCCCTACACCTTTGACTCCCAATTTAACAATGCAAATCACTTTCCATCACTAGGTAACTAAGGCGACCTACCCCTTCTTTTGTCTATTTTTTTGTAAAATAGGCCCGCGACTCCATTCTTTTCAAAGAGAATGAGGCGATGACCATGTGTTACCATTAAAGACCTTTTCTTTTTTAATAATTTGTCAAGAAGGACACGTGTGGAGGAAGGAGGAGGAACGCCTCCTTGGGTTCGGGTTTTCACACTTAGGAATAGGGAATTTCATGTGTTATGCCCTTACGTAAGAATATAAGAGAATGAACAGGTACATGCAGTTATGCACTGTTGGGGTTTTATTCTTAAAACCATGTATGACAGTCATTTTTCGATAAAGGTGTGTTATTCATTTTAAAATAAGAATCATGGTTATAAGAATGCCTTATATTTGGTTAAATATATTATAGACATGTAGGACAATAGATCACATAATGAATTTCGGTGAGCCGGATTCAGTTTGATCACTAGGATATCAAAATTCTAGTTCTAGCACTTTTGAAACGTTCACAATCTAGATAGGAAATTGGCATCCTATCAGAACGGTTGCGATGAAACCCTATTAGTTTATTTCAAACTATAGGGAACTAGTATGATTGTTCGAGAACTTGTGTGATAGTTCAACAGACATCCTAGGAATGTATTATACGGGACCACCAGTGAGATTTGAGACTAAAGGCTTTCTAGATTAGACTCGATAAATCTCATACCATTTTTAAAGGGTGCATAGATTCATAATCCCGATAATTATAAGGATTGAGATGCTTGTTTAGTTTTCGCTTTGATTTATATGGGTGAGATTCAATTTTAGATTGAATCAAATGATCCCAGCATAGGGGGTGACAATTATGAGTAGATCTAAGATCATAATTCTGAGGAATCCACGTCCAGGGAATACCGTGGATTGTGATACCCATTGATAGACTTATATGTTTTGTTTCTACCAAGTAAAACCTGGCCGGTCGATTATTTTATAATCTCGCTAGAGTATCAAATAAGTTAAGTCTGAGAATTAAGAAAACATATTAGACATTGGTTCAAATAGATTAATATGAAATGGATTTGACCAAGCGGATATCAGACACTTAACGTAGGGAATCGTATTATGTACCATAACCAACTTTGCAAATAAGACCTCATTATATCATAGTGATTTTTTATATAATTAAATTGGAGTACAATCATAATTATTTATTGGAATTAATTGTGATTAAATAAATAAAGGAAATGGATTACAATAATGGTGATTGGGATTTTCAAGTATTTATATGAAGGCAATTTAATTATTTATATTGGGTCCTTAGTGTAGTCCAAATACCCAAGTAGTTAGGCCCAAGAAACCCAATTTAACCCACGGCCACCTTTTGCACTTGCATATATAGGTGTGAAAAAGGAATTTAAGATTAATGGCTATCATTAGGGTTTTAAAGGATTGAGAGAAAACACTATTCATGATTTTGTGAAGAGCCCTAGAGGAAGAGGACCATATCTCACTCATAAGGAAGGTTTTTCATCTCAAAAGGTGCCCACACACCTACCTAACTTTGGGGAGGATCATACACTAGAATATCCAAGCTCTATAAAAGCTTAAGAAAAGTTTTCGGAGACCTTGGATGGTCAATAACATCATCTTCTTCATCAAATAATTTCTCCTCATTTGAATCACAACCTGATTCGCTATGGTATGAATTCTTGAAACCCTAGGTTTAATCTATAAACCTAGTTCTTGTTTTCTTTTCAATGCATGATTAATCAAAGATCCATATAGCTAAAAATTTCTACGTTTTAATGCTAATCCCATGTTTTTTTCCCAATACTTGGTATCCGAGCCCTGGTCGAGATTGATCTTGTATTGCAAAGGTACATATTATTTACCAAGAAACTCTAGTTTTGGCATGTTGTATAGTATTGTACTAATATGGTTTTATAGAGATTGTATGTTTATATCCCTTCAATTATGGTCACACATTATTTTTTTGTGTGAGTGGATGCTATGGTGGTTTATCCATAGTTACTTTTCTCTTTTGATTTGATATGGTTGTAATAATTATTTCTTTATTATTATTTAAATATTGATGTATTTTAAGGTGATTATAAGGGTATTTAATGTTTATATTCATTTAGAATCTTGTATTAGGATTGGTTTAAGTGTTTGGCAAAGTTTCATGGAGTTTAATAAAGGTTTGGATATGCTATGAAGGTTCTTGCATGACAAAAATGAGAGGAAGAAGAAGATGTTCCCTACAGGTCAGTCGCATCGATCTGACAAGGAGGTCGAATCAATCTGATCATCGAATCGATCCGACCAGGATCCTAGATCGATCTAATCCATCACTGGCATAATGGTATTTTGGCCCTTTGGAGTGTATTTTTCGGTGGTTCCCATAGTGGTTTTCCTCATAATGTTTCCAGAAAGTGGAGGATCAGTTTTCAATGTTCAAAACCTTCAATAACTCTTAGTTTTGATGAAATCTACTTCAATTTGGACTCTTGGATAAAAGTATGTCTTTACAATTACGATTTTTGGGATTGAAGAGTTCTGCTTCAAGAAGGAGTATAGGCCATCATGTATAAGGGCATGTTTGTCCTTATTATTTAATTTATTTATGCAATTATTTATTTATGTTTGCATGGAAGTCTCTTTATTGTTATGTTTCATAATTTGGCGTAATAATTGGATTAATTAGGAACACTCATTTTATGGACAAAATATATTTAATTTTGAGACCAACCTAGATCACCTTTTTTTAGAAAATCCGTTTTATTTATTCTTTTTTAAATTAAATTAAATCTGAGTAATTAATTTTAAGTTATAAGTTAAATTTTGATCTTCGAGTTTTATTTTAATTCAAAAATGGTTTTATTTTGGAAAAATTAAAATAGTGAGATCGGGTAATTTAATTTGTACAAGTAAATTAAAAATTATCGAGGATTTAATTAGGTCTTTTAGAATTGAATGAATTATTTTTCATAACCCTCAAGTTTTAAAATACTAAGGGGTAGAGGGTTTCCCTCATAAACCCCATGGTCTCCATCGGTGTTTTGTGAATAAGATTTGATTATTTATTTGCGACAACTCATTTGGTCCCCCAACGAATGGAATTAATTTGGGATTCATTACAAATCTAAAGTGATAATTTCGATAATTAGAATGCGAGTGAGCTCGATCACCCTAATGGGGGGACTCTATCATGAGCAGGCATTTATCCCATAATTTTAGTGGGTTTTCACTAAAATTTTCTTTTAAGATAGTATATAGCCAATGAGTTTCTTCCAATGCCTTAATTATTGGGGTCATATCTCCTTTACTTGTAGGAGAAAAATATTTTTCACATTTCTATCTACGTTGTTGAAGTAGATGGATTTCTACCAATTCTTTGTTTTGAGTTAGACTAATTGTTCCAGAATTGATATTCATTGGTAAATATTCTGAAATAAAATTATTTCCTAAAATAAAATCACCATGCATTTCAGGAAAGCATAAAATTTTTGGAATAATAAATTTATTATCATTAAATCAAATAGCTATTATTTTAACTTTTGGAGTAATATAATTTTCTGTTCCATTAATGCCTGTTACAGCAATTGAATTTTTTATTTTTATCCACTTTTCTGGTAGTAAGGCATTAGGTCTACAAGAACATATTGTTGCTCTTGTATCAATAAGATTGCATAGGTTATATTGTTTATAACCAACAAAATTAAAATATCATAATACGTAAGTTTATCTTTTCTTTCCAAGGCTTGGAGAAAATATGATTTCTTCTCTTCTGACTTGGAAGTGATATATATGACTAGATTTAATATTTTTATATATATTGTAATTTGTTCCAGGTAATATTCCAACTTGTACATTTTTCATAACAATTGTGTTGCTAGATTATCTTTTTAAGAAATTTATAGCATTTTTTCCTTTTAATTTTTCCCAATCATTTTCAGAAAAATTCTTTTGCCAGTTTGAGTGTTTATTTTTAAAATAAACATTATTTCCAGAAACTTAAAGTTCAACATTATTTTGTTATTTTTCAGGTTCTTCTGTAATTTGTTGTAGTATCTATTGTTTTGGGACTTCTAAATCCTTCCAATTCATCAATCTTAGTTGGATTGTTGAATCAAGTTGTATGAATTCAAATATTTCTATCCATAAAATGTGTGTTTGTTTGTGGTAGTGTAGCCAATTCATGAATTGTTTTCCAATGGATTGACATATTTCTGGAAGTGTCTTTCATTCCTATTCCTTTAGTTTGAATTTTTATTTTGACAGAATCCTGAATATTAGGATCTTCAATTGAGATAAACAAATTTGATTTTATATGAAACCAGATAACTCCATTAACTAAATTGGATTGGACTCCTCCTATGATTGCATTAAGAGGATTATTGAATCTTTTGTCTAAGACCAAAATCGCTACATGTGTATCCATACATTGTCTAAATGAGGTAGTGATACATATTTGTATTAATCCAATATGAATATATTCTATTTTTGGATTTTTTTTCTTCTGGCGCTTTATCTTCTTTTTATCAAATAGTGTAATTTATGTTGTTACTCCATCGGTTGATTCAACTTTGGTGTTTCCATTAAATTGCTCAAATATTCTTGTTAAGAATATTTTGAACTTTGATAATTTATAGACATCTTCTTTTTTAATAAGTTGTCTTTGATTTTCTAATTCTTGTAATTGTTCATTGGTAAAAGTTATTTCTTCACCAACAACATCTCAAAGAGTTAGTGTTTGTAACTCATTTTCATTACTCTCTGTTGTATTGTACATAAATATGACTTCATCATCAGATGATTTTTACTCTGATTCTAGTTCGTATAATATTTCTTCATTATCAGAAATATGTGTAAATTCATCTCCAAAACATACTTTAAATTCTCGTTCTTTAAGAAATTGTATCATTCTTTTTGCACTTTCCCCTTCTTTGGGCATTCTGGTGCATAATGTCCTTCTTCATTACATATATAACATTTACATTTATTTTTTATCTTTTTTTTTGGTATTTTTATTAGAAATTTTTTTTGTAATGTATTTCTTATTTTTTGAAAACGATGATTTCTTTTTCTAAAGTTTCCGTTTAAATTTTCGTTTTCTAGAGGTTTTAAAAGATCTTGGTGGATAACATCCCATTTCCAAGTTTTCTTTTTAAATTTTATCACCACATTTATATCGAGCTTTGGAATTTGTGATTCGGGTTTTTACTTGCTTTTTGGCTTTTACATCGACGCATATTCGGATATTTTTCTTAATATCCAATTAATATGGAATCCAATATTATCTTCCTTGTTGATTTTTTTTTAACTAGTCGGGATAAATTTTTAAAGATACTTCGTCCTATGGGTTTGGGAGTTTATGAAAAAATTGGCCCAACCAGTATTTATTATCTGGTGGATTGATCTTGAAGTAATATTTTTTATATAATTCAGCAAATCCTTCAAATTGGCATATATTACATAATTCTTGTTTAGATAATATGTAACATGCATCTTCTTGGATTATGAGTTCTCCAATATATCCTTTTATATTTTCTTTTATTAATCTGACAAAGTCTTTTAGTATGTCACAAAAGTCTTGAAATTTCGTAGGAGTTCAACTTTTTATTGTTGTCCTTCTTCAGATTTTTTCCATTGTTGTAGCCACTATAACACATCACCTTGAAGTGTAGCAGCTAAGTAGTCTAAATTTTTTTCTTTAGACCATGTATTTTTATAGTTTATAATGAGTATAGACATGGATTGTGCCCATTAATCAATGGTTTGTTCTTGATCCTTAAAATATATATGCCTTAGATCAAGATAAATTCCATTTTGTGATACGTTATGTTTATTTAGATCATCTCCTCTGAAGAAAAAAGGATTTGATTCCTCTTCTTTAATCCCACTTATAGAAGTATTACTTCTACATGTAGAAGTATTGCCGACTTTAACAAAATCTTCTTTTTCTATTGCAGGGTTTTGTAATACCCCCGTATTTTTGTGATATTTATTTATGGGATTAATTAATTAAATGCGTATTAATTGGAAATTAATCCGGGTAAAATACTAGCGAGTTGTGAGTTGGTATTTGACTATATTGAGTATATATGATGTTATATGAATATTGAATTATGAAATTTGTCGTGAGATTGATATACGGCAATTTGGTCATTTTATTGGGACGCGTGTGACAGTCGCGTCAGGATATAATTATTTTAATTATAAAAGTGATTTTAAATTCTATTAACCGTATGGTCGTTTTGAGTGCGCCAACGCGTCCGGAAGGGTCGAGATAGTCAGAAAACACTAGCCGGGGGTTTAATTTGGGTCCCGGGGTATTTTTAGGCCATACAGGCAACATAAAGGGCATTTTGGTAATTTTGTATTTTTGGAGAATTAAAAGTGACGAAAATTGGGAGTTTTAATCTGATTGGGAATTGACCCACTAAGCCACTAACCAACCCATATTAACCCAACAAGCTATGGGGGTTGTTAAATTAGGTTTTCTAAGTTTACCCAAAACAAACCCTAGCCACCATTGGAGAAAAGCTTGGAGAGAGAGGAGGAGAATTCTGCAGAAAAAGCTTCATCAAATCAACACAAAACTCAGAGACACTAGAGGCAAGTGGTTTAATATCATTTAATTTCAGAGAATGCTCTTTCCATGTATAGAAATTTAATAAAATTGATTTGTTCTTGGTGTAAAATGAAAACCCATGTATTTTGGAACTTAGAACTTGAAATCTTGAGGAGAATTGCATGTAGAATGATAGGTAGATAATTTATACTGATGATATTAGTGATTGGAGGAAATTAAAACGGATTTATATTGGGTTAATTCATGAATTAAAATTTTAGGGTTTGTGTTCTTGAAATATTGGGGGAAAAGTGTAGAGATTTGTAAATTGATTGATGTTAGGATGAATTAATCCTTTAAAACGTGTTAGGATGTGACTATAATATGTTTAGGATTGATTAGAGACCTTTAAACAATCGTTGGAACTAATATTAGAGGAGATTTGAGGAGTAGAAATGGGGAAAAACGTAACTAAAGAATTCTGGGCTTGAAACTGGTCAGTCGTTAGAAGGCCTCCCCAGGTCGTTCGAACAAGCTCGTTCGAACGAGCTTCTAACGAGTTGACCAGTCTCTTCTAACGAATGGAGACTTCGTTCGAAACCTTCGTTCGAACGAACTGTATTTCGTTCGATACATTCGTTCGAACGAGATGTCGTTAGAAGGTACAGTTCGTTCGAACGAACTGGAATCTCGTTCGAACAGCCTCGTTCGAACGAGACTTCTACGAGCTGGCAGTTTAGGCCTTTTTGGCCCGTTTTGATTTTTGGAGTCCCGTAAACTTGTTCGAGGGTAGAGATAACATTTCTTTGATGATGTATTGATAGATTTGGGACTTTTGGGTTATTATGAGGAGTAAAGTATATACGAGTGATTTAAATCAATGGACTATTTGGGTTAAGACGTGAGTGTCTACTACGACGTGAGAATAAATTATGGCGCGTATGATTATAAAAAGGAATCGTATAAGTTGTATATATTATATATTGGTACTAGAATGAGAATAGTACTACAATTAAACTACGGGATTTCTAAGATGTGAGTTTACTTAGTATTGGTATATGAATTGTGTGTATGACATACCTACCATACTTGCTATCACGGGAGGTTTGCGTTCGCTTAGGGCCCTCTAATCCTTGTGTTGCCCGAATTTAGACTGGTTACCTCGATGAACATAGGTCAGAGAAAGACTTATTGGGATATTAATAAGTCCGCTGATCGTGGGAGCGTAGGTATGTACGTGACCCATGTGATGTGACTGTGTTCGCCTCCATTATTTGTGATGTTGTTATCTGTGAACTATTCCTGAGAGATTCGGAATATGTGATCCTTATGTACGTGATGTACCGGGATGGATAGCAGAGTATGTGTGCACCTCAGCTTAGTCTCGGGTTGCTTATATTATATATTTATGTTGTGGATAATATACGCTTAATAAATTGGGAACTTTCATATGGTATTGTGTGTAACTATGGAAAAACATAGAGGGATAATCTATAACGAGTTGTATTATTTTTGTGAGAACCTGAATTTACGTTAAACCCCTATTTAATTGAGATAGTTTTAATGTTAGTTGGGAACCGAGTAATAAGGGTAAAACCTATGACAGTCTAGCTAGATATGATGTCACTTAGCTAGTGGTTTGTGTCGTTTTAGATGGGTACTTACATTAGGAGTGCACAGTTAGACGAGAGGTGAGAATATCATGTGAGTGCACGTCCTAACATGTATTTTACATTTAATGTTTTAAATGTTTTAAAGCACTTGCAGGTTTTTAAAATATCTCCACATTCGGGCTCTGGCCCGTTTGCTTTCAAATCTATTTTGCTTGTAAAACCATTTTAGGTGCCCAGCCACAAGGACACCATGCATAGGATACTCATTCAGGTGACGAGCAGTAGCTGTTTGTGGAAGCTACAGGGATTTGCTTGTAGACGCTTCTATCATTTGGATTCCAGATTCATTATCTATCAGTTGTAGGGCATGTTGCCCATTTCTTTTAGAGACATCTTTCCATTACAGTTTTCAGACTTTGGCATGTATTGATTTTGTATTCAGTTTACTTATTTCAGTTGTGGGATTTGTAGTGAGGAGTTTTCGTCCAGACTTTATCTACATTATGTGATGGTTATTTCTTTCTACTTCAGTATGGTGAATGGTGTTATTATTCTTCATTACACTTGTTGCATGTTAATCAGACTTTTATTAAAATTTGGCAACTTACTTTTTAAATACTAGGTGGTTAGTAATAATAAAATGTTTTCGACAGTGATGCTATTAGCTGAGCCAACTTGGCATTTTGAATTAATTTAATAAAGGAGTAGCTACTCGGTATTTAATTAGTCGGGGTGTCACAGGTGGTATCAGAGCATCAGGTTTTAGTGTCCTTTAGGATCTGAACGGCTTATTATGTTTTCCGCTGAGCTTTCTTTGATATAGAGCCCTAAATATTAGGAATTTTGTATTCATCTCTGTACTTTGGGAATTCGTACTTCCGCGGTTTATTTATTTGAATGATGAACTCATCCAAATTTACTAAAATTTTCAGATGGACCGTCAAGAAGAACTAGCTCGAACGGGTAAGGGAATAAACGGACAAGATCGACTCACACCTTGGGTATCCCCGGTTAGAATATCAACCGCCGAGTTAGCGGGTATCGTGGCACAAGAAGTTACCACTGCAGTTTTACAATACCAAGAACGCAGCATACAACTTAAAGGAGGCAAAAGACCTAGAGAGGTTAGCCAAGTGCATGTGAATAAGGCTGACAAATGTGCGAGGACCCCGAAAATTCGACAACAGACTGCCCAAGACCGAGTCGGTTCTAATCAACAACGTGGTACAATGAAGCATTTTCGAAAGAGGAATAAAGTTCCAAGTCTGAAGGACGACATCGTCAGCAGCAGAGTCAGAGGGGGAGTAACTTCAGAGGCCGATGTTTTGTGTGTGGCACGCACGGCCATAAACGCCAGGATTGCCCAGAGGGTGTTAGAGCTCCCCAGCAGCAGGGTGCCCGTGATGATCCATAGGGGACACTTTTTACAATCGCTCTTACAGCACCAGCTCAGGTGCTAGCCCTACCAACCTTTCCAGTAGCTCCAGTGCAGCAGGGACAGAATGGTCATCAACAGTTTCAACAGGACCAGCAATGCCAGGGCAAAAATGATAACGGTCACCAGAGTCGTGGTCAGCATGGACAGCGAGGGGGAAACTTCCGACGGAAGTGTTTCATTTGTGGTAAGATTGACCACAAACATCAGGATTGTCCTGATAGGGGCAGGGCCCCACAGCAGCAGGGTGCTCGCCAGGAGCCGCAGAGACCAATGTTTCCCGCCGCTCTCCCCGCACCGCCACAGATGGTAGCATTTCCACCCATTCCAGCAGTCCCAGCTCGGCAGGGGCAGCTACAGTATGGACGTCTCTATAACGTCCACCAGGCTGCAGTTCCACAGGCACCGCCCGCGATTGAGGGTACGTTTCCTATCCATGGCACTATGGGTCGGGTATTGTTTGATACGGGGGCTACACATTGTTTTATAGTATACACTTCGCGAAAGCCTTAGGATTGTTAGCTACGGCAGAGAGCACAGTGACGTGTGTCGACTCACCATTGGAGAGTGGGTCACTTATATTCTTTATATGCCGGGGAGTGGGGGTAGAGATTGGTGGTTTGGTATTACCTGCAGACATGTTGGTATTAGATATGCATGTTCACGATGTGATTATCGGTATGGATTGGCTCGTTGCTTATAGGGCCATGATTGATTGCTTCAGCGGGAGCATTATTTTTGCCATTCCGTGGCAAGAGATGTTCATAGTCGCGATGCCTCGCCCAGAGGGAGGATCGACCGCTCATCAGTATTACATAGAGGAGGATACCTCTAAGGAGGTTATGATCCCTTTAGATTCTATCCCAGTTGTCAGGGAGTATTCGGATGTGTTTCAGGAGATACCAGGCCTACCCCCCAGTCGAGAGATAAACTTTGTTATAGACCTATTGCCAGATACGAGGCCTATAGCACGCACACCGTACCGTATGGCTCCGGCAGAGATGCAAGAGCTACGAGATCAGATAGAGCAGCTGTTAGATCAGGGCTTTATTCGCAGGAGTACCTCACCCTGGGGCGCTCTAGTTTTGTTTGTGAAGAAGAGGGACGGTTCACTGAGATTGTGTGTGGACTACCGAGAGTTGAATAAAGTCACGTTACGGAATAAGTATCCGTTGCCTCGAATCGATGACTTATTCAACCAGTTGAGAGGAGCTTCTTTCTTCTCGAAGATTGATTTGAGATCGGGATACCATCAGTTGCGTATCTGGGAGGAGGATGTCTCGAAGATCGCATTCTTGTCGAGATATGGTTCTTACGAGTTTCGGGTTATGCCTTTTGGTTTGACCGACGCTCCAGCTGTGTTTATGGACTTGATGAACAGAGTGTTCAGGGATTTCCTAGATCAGTTTGTCATTGTCTTCATCGATGATATTCTGGTTTACTCCCAGACAGAGGAGGAGCACGCCGAGCATTTGAAGCAACTTTTGCAGACACTTCGTCAGAACGAGTTGTATGCAAAATATGAGAAGTGCGGGTTTTGGCTGAAGGAGGTCCAGTTTTTAGGACATATTATTTCCGACCGGGGGATATCTGTTAATCCGGGGAAAGTATCCGCGGTGAGGGAGTGGGGACAGCCCACGACACCAACGAAGATTCGTAGTTTCTTGGGCCTAGCAGGATGCTACAGGAGGTTCATTCGGGGATTTTCTCGAAGATAGCAGGTCCTTTGACACATCTGACTCGTAAGGGTGTGCCATTCATCTGGAGTGATTCCTGTCAGTTGGCATACGATGAATTGAAGGATAAATGGACCTCAGCACCTGTGTTAGCATTGCCGAGACTGGGGGTTGAGTATTTGGTTTACACCGATGCGTCTTTGAAAGGGATTGGAGGTGTATTACAGCAGGAGAGACAGGCCATAGCTTATGCTTCCCGTAAGCTTAAGCCTCACGAGAGGAATTTCCCCACACATAATTTGGAGTTGGCAGCAGTGGTATTTGCCCTACGGATTTGGAGGCACTATCTTTTGGGGGAGAAGTTCCAACTGTTCACGGACCACAAGTCCCTACAGTACCTGTTCACGCAGAAAGAGTTGAATATGCGGCAGCGTAGGTGGCTTGAGTTTGTGAAAGACTACCAGTTCGATATCCAGTATCACCCCGGTAAGGCTAACGTGGTGGTAGACGCGTTGAGCCGTAGGCCAGCAGATGAGGTGGCAGAGGTGCGGAAGGCAAAGTGGAAGGAATTGGGACACCAGGATGCAGTGGCCCGATCTTTCATGTCTGTGATGACCGTTACACCGCAAATTGTCACAAAGGTAGTACGGGCACAAGCTAATGACTCATTCTGTCAGGAGCAGATAGTTCGATTACTAGCAGAGGGAGCCGAGTCCTATACCGTCAGCTCAGACGGGGGATTACGCCTCAATGGGAGATTGATAGTTTCGGAAGGGGAGAAATTGCGACACGAGGTGATGGCAGAGTCGCACGGCTCACGGTTCGCGGTACATCCCGGAGGGGATAAAATGTACCAAGACATGAGACGTCAGTATTGATGGAGTGGTATGAAGAAAGATACCGCTGAGTTTGTTTCGATATGCGCCACTTGTCAGCTTGTAAAAGTGGATCATCAGAGACCGACAGGATTTCTACAGCCGTTGGAGGTCCCGGTGTGGATGTGGGAGAGCATATCCATGGACTTTATCACGGGGTTGCCTACGTCGTAGAGGGGTCACGACTCCGTTTGGGTAATTATGGACAGGTTATCCAAAGTCTCTCACTTTTTACCCGTAAGGACTGACTACACTACGGGACAGTATGCCCAGCTCTTCATTTCAGAGGTTGTGAGACTTCACGGTGTGCCCCTAAATATCGTGTCTGACAGAGACAAGATATTTGTTTCGAGGTTTTGGAAGAGTTTCCAGGAGGCCATGGGCACGGAATTGCGGTTGAGTACGGCTTATCATCCGCAGACCGATGGGCAGACAGAGCGCACAAATCAGATGTTGGAGGACATGCTACGCATGTGCATTATTGACTTTGGGGGTGGATGGGAACAGTACCTTCCACTGGTAGAGTTTGCTTACAATAACTCCTACCAGTTCACTATTGGCATGGCTCCGTTTGAGGCATTGTACGGTAGGCCTTGTCGTTCCCCAGCATGTTGTTTAGAGGTGGGGGACAACAAACTACTTGGGCCGGAAGTGATTCAGGATACTTCGGCAAGGATTGAGTTGATTCGGAGTCGCATTCGGGTAGCTCAAGACAGGCAGAAGAGTTATGCTGATGCGAAGAGATTTTTCAGGGAATTCCAAGTAGGGGACCAGGTTTTGCTCAGAGTATCTCCTATGAAGGGGATTATGCATTTCGGGAAGAAGGGGAAGTTAGCACCGAGATATGTGGGGCCGTTTTCTATTATTGAGCGGATCGGACCGGTTGCGTATAGACTTGGATTACAGAAGCATTTGCATCGGATCCAATTTGTGTTCCATATTTCCTCGCTCAAATTAACTTAGAAATAATTTGGCTCATTCTCACATTGCGGTGGAGGACATTGATCTCCAGCAGGATAGCTCCTACGAGGAGGGGCCGATTGCTATTTTGGACCGAAGTGAGAGGAAGATGCGGTCAAAGATAGTTCCGTTAGTGCGTGTTCAGTGGCGACATCACAATGTCGAGAAGTTCACATGGGAGCAAAAGGAGGAGATGCGCGAACGCTATCCAGAGTTGTTCATACCAGGTAATTTTTAGTTCCGAATTTCGGGACGAAATTCAGTTATTAGGGGGGAAGTATGTAATACCCCCATATTTTGGGATATTTATTTATGGGATTAATTAATTAAATGCGTATTAATTGGAAATTAATCCGGGTAAAATACTAGCGAGTTGTGAGTTGGTATTTGACTATATTGAGTATATATGATGTTATATGAATATTTAATTATGAAATTTGTCGTGAGATTGATATACGGCAATTTGGTCATTTTAATGGGACGCGTGTGACAGTCGCGTCAGGATATAATTATTTTAATTATAAAAGTGATTTTAAATTCTATTAACTGTATGGTCGTTTTGAGTGCACCAACGCGTTCGGAAGGGTCGAGATAGTCAGAAAACACTAGCCGGGGGTTTAATTTGGGTCCCGGGGTATTTTTAGGCCATACCGGCAACATATAGGGCATTTTGGTAATTTTGTATTTTTGGAGAATTAAAAGTGACGAAAATTGGGAGTTTTAATCTGATTGGTAATTGACCCACTAAGCCACTAACCAACCCATATTAACCCAACAAGCTACGGGGGTTGTTAAATTAGGTTTTCTAAGTTTACCCAAAACAAACCCTAGCCACCATTGGAGAAAAGCTTGGAGAGAGAGAGAGAGGGGAGGAGAATTCTGCAGAAAAAGCTTCATCAAATCAACACAAAACTCAGAGACACTAGAGGCAAGTGGTTTAATATCATTTAATTTCAGAGAATGCTCTTTCCATGTATAGAAATTTAATAAAATTGATTTGTTCTTGGTGTAAAATGAAAACCCATGTATTTTGGAACTTAGAACTTGAAATCTTGAGGAGAATTGCATGTAGAATGATAGGTAGATGATTTATACTGATGATATTAGTGATTGGAGGAAATTAAAACGGATTTATATTGGGTTAATTCATGAATTAAAATTTTAGGGTTTGTGTTCTTGAAATATTGGGGGAAAAGTGTAGAGATTTGTAAATTGATTGATGTTAGGATGAATTAATCCTTTAAAACGTGTTAGGATGTGACTATAATATGTTTAGGATTGATTAGAGACCTTTAAACAATCGTTGGGACTAATCTTAGAGGAGATTTGAGGAGTAGAAATGGTGAAAAACGTAACTAAAGAATTCTGGGCTTGAAACTGGTCAGTCGTTAGAAGGCCTCCCCAGGTCGTTCGAACGAGCTCGTTCGAACGAGCTTCTAACGAGTTGACCAGTCGCTTCTAACGAGGGGAGACTTCGTTCGAAACCTTCGTTCGAACGAACTGTATTTCGTTCGATACATTCGTTCGAACGAGATGTCGTTAGAAGGTACAGTTCGTTCGAACGAACTGGAATCTCGTTCGAACAGCCTCGTTCGAACGAGACTTCTACGAGCTGGCAGTTTAGGCCTTTTTGGCCCGTTTTGATTTTTGGAGTCCCGTAAACTTGTTCGAGGGTATAGATAACATTTCTTTGATGATGTATTGATAGATTTGGGACTTTTGGGTTATTATGAGGAGTAAAGTATATACGAGTGATTTAAATCAATGGACTATTTGAGTTGAGACGTGAGTGTCTACTACGACGTGAGAATAAATTATGGCGCGTATGATTATAAAACGGAATCGTATAAGTTGTATATATTATATATTGGTACTAGAATGAGAATAGTACTACAATTAAACTACGGGATTTCTAAGATGTGAGTTTACTTAGTATTGGTATATGAATTGTGTGTATGACATACCTACCATACTTGCTATCACGGGAGGTTTGCGTTCGCTTAAGGCCCTCTAATCCTTGTGTTGCCCGGATTTAGACTGGTTACCTCGATGAACATAGGTCAGAGAAAGACTTATTGGGATATTAATAAGTCCGCTGATCGTGGGAGCGTAGGTATGTACGTGACCCATGTGATGTGACTGTGTTCGCCTCCATTATTTGTGATGTTGTTATCTGTGAACTATTCCTGAGAGATTCGGAATATGTGATCCTTATGTACGTGATGTACCGGGATGGATAGCAGAGTATGTGTGCACCGCAGCTTAGTCTCGGGTTGCTTATATTATATATTTATGTTGTGGATAATATACGCTTAATAAACTGGGAACTTTCATATGGTATTGTGTGTAACTATGGAAAAACATAGAGGGATAATCTATAACGAGTTGTATTATTTTTGTGAGAACCTGAATTTACGTTAAGCCCCTATTTAATTGAGATCGTTTTAATGTTAATTGGGAACCGAGTAATAAGGGTAAAACCTATGACAGTCTAGCTAGATATGATGTCACTTAGCTAGTGGTTTGTGTCGTTTTAGATGGGTACTTACGTTAGGAGTGCACAGTTAGACGAGAGGTGAGAATATCATGTGAGTGCACGTCCTAAAATGTATTTTACATTTACTGTTTTAAATGTTTTAAAGCACTTGCAGGTTTTTAAAATATCTCCACATTCGGTCTCTGGCCCGTTTGCTTTCAAATCTATTTTTCTTGTAAAACCATTTTAGGTGCCCAGCCACAAGGACACCATGCATAGGATACTCATTCAGGTGACGAGCTATAGCTGTTTGTGGAAGCTACAGGGATTTGCTTGTAGACGCTTCTATCATTTGGATTCCAGATTCATTATCTATCAGTTGTAGGGCATGTTGCCCATTTCTTTTAGAGACATCTTTCCATTACAGTTTTCAGACTTTGGCATGTATTGATTTTGTATTCAGTTTACTTATTTCAGTTGTGGGATTTGTAGTGAGGAGTTTTCGTCCAGACTTTATCTACATTATGTGATGGTTATTTCTTTCTACTTCAGTATGGTGAATGGTGTTATTATTCTTCATTACACTTGTTGCATGTTAATCAGACTTTTATTAAAATTTGGCAACTTACTTTTTAAATACTAGGTGGTTAGTAATAATAAAATGTTTTCGACAGTGATGCTATTAGCTGAGCCAACTTGGCATTTTGAATTAATTTAATAAAGGAGTAGCTACCCGGTATTTAATTAGTCGGGGTGTCACAGGTTGTATCAGAGCATCAAGTTCTAGTGTCCTTTAGGATCTGAACGGCTTATTATGTTTTCCGCTGAGCTTTCTTTGATATAGAGCCCTAAATATTAGGAATTTTGTATTCATCTCTGTACTTTTGGAATTCGTACTTCCGCGGTTTGTTTATTTGAATGATGAACTCATCCAAATTTACTAAAATTTTCAGATGGACCGTCAAGAAGAACTAGCTCGAACGGGTAAGGGAATAAACGGACAAGATCAACTCACACCTTGGGTATCCCCGGTTAGAATATCAACCGCCGAGTTAGCGGGTATCGTGGCACAAGAAGTTAACACTGCAGTTTTACAATACCAAGAACGCAGCATACAACTTAAAGGAGGCAAAAGACCTAGAGAGGTTAGCCAAGTGCATGTGAATAAGGCTGACAAATGTGCGAGGACCCCAAAAATTCGACAACAGACTGCCCAAGACCGAGTCGGTTCTAATCAACAACGTGGTACAATGAAGCATTTTCGAAAGAGGAATAAAGTTCCAAGTCTGCAAGGACGACATCGTCAGCAGCAGAGTCAGAGGGGGAGTAACTTCAGAGGCCGATGTTTTGTGTGTGGCACGCACGACCATAAACGCCAGGATTGCCCAGAGGGTGTTAGAGCTCCCCAGCAGCAGAGTGCCCGTGATGATCCACAGGGGCCACTTTTTACAATCGCTCTCACAGCACCAGCTCAGGTGCTAGCCCTACCAACCTTTCCAGTAGCTCCAGTGCAGCAGGGACAGAATGGTCATCAACAGTTTCAATAGGGCCAGCAATGCCAGGGCAAAAATGATAACGGTCACCAGAGTCGTGGTCAGCATGGACAGCGAGGGGGAAACTTCCGACGGAAGTGTTTCATTTGTGGTAAGATTGACCACAAACGTCAGGATTGTCCTGATAGGGGCAGGGCCCCACAGCAGCAGGGTGCTCGCCAGGAGCCGCAGAGACCAATGTTTCCCGCCGCTCTCCCCGCACCGCCACAGATGGTAGCATTTCAACCCATTCCAGCAGTCCCAGCTCGGCAGGGGCAGCTACAGTATGGACGTCTCTATAACATCCACCAGGCTGCAGTTCCACAGGCACCGCCCGCGATTGAGGGTACGTTTCCTATCCATGGCACTATGGGTCGGGTATTGTTTGATACGGGGGCTACACATTGTTTTATAGTATACACTTCGCGAAAGCCTTAGGATTGTTAGCTACGGCAGAGAGCACAGTGACGTGTGTCGACTCACCATTGGAGAGTGGGTCACTTATATTCTTTATATGCCGGGGAGTGGGGGTAGAGATTGGTGGTTTGGTATTACCTGCAGACATGTTGGTATTAGATATGCATGTTCACGATGTGATTATCGGTATGGATTGGCTCGTTGCTTATAGGGCCATGATTGATTGCTTCAGCGGGAGCATTATTTTTGCCATTCCGTGGCAAGAGATGTTCATAGTCGCGATGCCTCGCCCAGAGGGAGGATCGACCGCTCATCAGTATTACATAGAGGAGGATACCTCTAAGGAGGTTATGATCCCTTTAGATTCTATCCCAGTTGTCAGGGAGTATTCGGATGTGTTTCAGGAGATACCAGGCCTACCCCCCAGTCGAGAGATAAACTTTGTTATAGACCTATTGCCAGATACGAGGCCTATAGCACGCACACCGTACCGTATGGCTCCGGCAGAGATGCAAGAGCTACGAGATCAGATAGAGCAGCTGTTAGATCAGGGCTTTATTCGCAGGAGTACCTCACCCTGGGGCGCTCTAGTTTTGTTTGTGAAGAAGAGGGACGGTTCACTGAGATTGTGTGTGGACTACCGAGAGTTGAATAAAGTCACGTTACGGAATAAGTATCCGTTGCCTCGAATCGATGACTTATTCGACCAGTTGAGAGGAGCTTCTTTCTTCTCGAAGATTGATTTGAGATCGGGATACCATCAGTTGCGTATCCGGGAGGAGGATGTCTCGAAGACCGCATTCTTGTCGAGATATGGTTCTTACAAGTTTCGGGTTATGCCTTTTGGTTTGACCGACGCTCCAGCTGTGTTTATGGACTTGATGAACAGAGTGTTCAGGGATTTCCTAGATCAGTTTGTCATTGTCTTCATCGATGATATTCTGGTTTACTCCCAGACAGAGGAGGAGCACGCCGAGCATTTGAAGCAACTTTTGCAGACACTTCGTCAGAACGAGTTGTATGCAAAATATGAGAAGTGCGGGTTTTGGCTGAAGGAGGTCCAGTTTTTAGGACATATTATTTCAGACCGGGGGATATCTGTTAATCCGGGGAAAGTATCCGCGGTGAGGGAGTGGGGACAGCCCACGACACCAACGAAGATTCGTAGTTTCTTGGGCCTAGCAGGATGCTACAGGAGGTTCATTCGGGGATTTTCTCGAAGATAGCAGGTCCTTTGACACATCTGACTCGTAAGGGTGTGCCATTCATCTGGAGTGATGCCTGTCAGTTGGCATACGATGAATTGAAGGATAAATGGACCTCAGCACCTGTGTTAGCATTGCCGAGACCGGGGGTTGAGTATTTGGTTTACACCGATGCGTCTTTGAAAGGGCTTGGAGGTGTATTACAGCAGGAGAGACAGGCCATAGCTTATGCTTCCCGTAAGCTTAAGCCTCACGAGAGGAATTTCCCCACACATAATTTGGAGTTGGCAGCAGTGGTATTTGCCCTACGGATTTGGAGGCACTATCTTTTGGGGGAGAAGTTCCAACTGTTCACGGGCCACAAGTCCCTACAGTACCTGTTCACGCAGAAAGAGTTGAATATGCGGCAGCGTAGGTGGCTTGAGTTTCTGAAAGACTACTAGTTCGATATCCAGTATCACTCCGGTAAGGCTAACGTGGTGGTAGACGCGTTGAGCCGTAGGCCAGCAGATGAGGTGGCAGAGGTGGGGAAGGCAAAGTGGAAGGAATTAGGACACCAGGATGCAGTGGCCCGATCTTTCATGTCTGTGATGACCGTTACACCGCAAATTGTCACAAAAAGGTAGTACGGGCACAAGCTAATGACTCGTTATGTCAGGAGCAGATAGTTCGATTACTAGCAGAGGGAGCCGAGTCCTATACCGTCAGCTCAGACGGGGGATTACGCCTGAATGGGAGATTGATAGTTTCGGAAGGGGAGAAATTGCGACACGAGGTGATGGCAGAGTCGCACGGCTCACGGTTCGCGGTACATCCCGGAGGGGACAAAATGTACCAAGACATGAGACGTCAGTATTGGTGGAGTGGTATGAAGAAAGATACCGCTGAGTTTGTTTCGATATGCACCACTTGTCAGCTTGTAAAAGTGGATCATCAGAGACCGACATGATTTCTACAGCCGTTGGAGGTCCCGGTGTGGATGTGGGAGAGCATATCCATGGACTTTATCACGGGGTTGCCTACGTCGTAGAGGGGTCACGACTCCGTTTGGGTAATTGTGGACAGGTTATCCAAAGTCGCTCACTTTTTACCCGTAAGGACTGACTACACTACGGGACAGTATGCCCAGCTCTTCATTTCAAAGGTTGTGAGACTTCACGGTGTGCCCCTAAATATCATGTCTGACAGAGACAAGATATTTGTTTCGAGGTTTTGGAAGAGTTTCCAGGAGGCCATGGGCACGGAATTGCGGTTGAGTACGGCTTATCATCCGCAGACCGATGGGAAGACAGAGCGCACAAATCAGATGTTGGAGGACATGCTACGCATGTGCATTATTAACTTTGGGGGTGGATGGGTACAGTACCTTCCACTGGTAGAGTTTGCTTACAATAACTCCTACCAGTTCACTATTGGCATGGCTCCGTTTGAGGCATTGTACGGTAGGCCTTGTCGTTCCCCAGCATGTTGTTTAGAGGTGGGGGACAACAAACTACTTGGGCCGGAAGTGATTCAGGATACTTCGGCAAGGATTGAGTTGATTCGGAGTCGCATTCGGGTAGCTCAAGACAGGCAGAAGAGTTATGCTGATGCGAAGAGATTTTTCAGGGAATTCCAAGTAGGGGACCAGGTTTTGCTCAGAGTATCTCCTATGAAGGGGATTATGTATTTCGGGAAGAAGGGGAAGTTAGCACCGAGATATGTGGGGCCGTTTTCTATTATTGAGCGGATCGGATGGGTTACGTGTAGACTTGGATTACCGGAGCATTTGCATCGGATCCAATTTGTGTTCCATATTTCCTCGCTCAAATTACCTTTGAGATAATTTGTCTCATTCTCACATTGCGGTGGAGGACATCGATCTCCAGCAGGATAGCTCCTACGAGGAGGGGCCGATTGCTATTTTGGACCGAAGTGAGAGGAAGTTGCGGTCAAAGATAGTTCCGTTAGTGCGTGTTCAGTGGCGACATCACATTGTCGAGAAGTTCACATGGGAGCACAAGGATGAGATGCGCGAACGCTATCCAGAGTTGTTCATACCAGGTAATTTCTAGTTCCGAATTTCGGGACGAAATTCAGTTATTAGGGGGGAAGTATGTAATACCCCCGTATTTTGGGATATTTATTTATGGGATTAATTAATTAAATGCGTATTAATTGGAAATTAATCCGGGTAAAATACTAGCGAGTTGTGAGTTGGTATTTGACTATATTGAGTATATATGATGTTATATGAATATTGAATTATGAAATTTGTCATGAGATTGATATACGGCAATTTGGTCATTTTATTGGGACGCGTGTGACAGTCGCGTCAGGATTTAATTATTTTAATTATAAAAGTGATTTTAAATTCTATTAACTGTATGGTCGTTTTGAGTGCGCCAACGCGTCCGGAAGGGTCGAGATAGTCAGAAAACACTAACCGGGGGTTTAATTTGGGTCCCGGGGTATTTTTAGGCCATACCGGCAACATAAAGGGCATTTTGGTAATTTTGTATTTTTGGAGAATTAAAAGTGACGAAAATTGGGAGTTTTAATCTGATTGGGAATTGACCCACTAAGCCACTAACCAACCCATATTAACCCAACAAGCTACGGGGGTTGTTAAATTAGGTTTTCTAAGTTTACCCAAAACAAACCCTAGCCACCATTGGAGAAAAGCTTGGAGAGAGAGAGAGAGGAGGAGAAATCTGCAGAAAAAGCTTCATCAAATCAACAAAAAACTCAGAGACACTAGAGGCAAGTGGTTTAATATCATTTAATTTCAGTGAATGCTCTTAACATGTATAGAAATTTAATAAAATTGATTTGTTCTTGGTGTAAAATGAAAACCCATGTATTTTGGAACTTAGAACTTGAAATCTTGAGGAGAATTGCATGTAGAATGATAGGTAGATGATTTATACTGATGATATTAGTGATTGGAGGAAATTAAAACGGATTTATATTGGGTTAATTCATTAATTAAAATTTTAGGGTTTGTGTTCTTGAAATATTGGGGGAAAAGTGTAGAGATTTGTAAATTGATTGATGTTAGGATGAATTAATCCTTTAAAACGTGTTAGGATGTGACTATAATATGTTTAGGATTGATTAGAGACCTTTAAACAATCGTTGGGACTAATCTTAGAGGAGATTTGAGGAGTAGAATTGGTGAAAAACGTAACTAAAGAATTCTGGGCTTGAAACTGGTCAGTCGTTAGAAGGCCTCCCCAGGTCGTTCGAACGAGCTCGTTCGAACGAGCTTCTAACAAGTTGACCAGTCGCTTCTAACGAGGGGAGACTTCGTTCGAAACCTTCGTTCGAACGAACTGTATTTCGTTCGATACATTCGTTCGAACGAGATGTCGTTAGAAGGTACAGTTCGTTCGAACGAACTGGAATCTCGTTCAAACAGCCTCGTTCGAACGAGACTTCTACGAGCTGGCAGTTTAGGCCTTTTTGGCCTGTTTTGATTTTCGGAGTCCCGTAAACTTGTTCGAGGGTAGAGATAACATTTCTTTGATGATGTATTGATAGATTTGGGACTTTTGGGTTATTATGAGGAGTAAAGTATATACGAGTGATTTAAATCAATGGACTATTTGGGTTGAGACGTGAGTGTCTACTACGACGTGAGAATAGCGCGTATGATTATAAAACGGAATCGTATAAGTTGTATATATTATATATTGGTACTAGAATGAGAATAGTACTACAATTAAACTACGGGATTTCTAAGATGTGAGTTTACTTAGTATTGGTATATGAATTGTGTGTATGACATACCTACCATACTTGCTATCACGGGAGGTTTTCGTTCGCTTAGGGCCCTCTAATCCTTGTGTTGCCCGGATTTAGACTGGTTACCTCGATGAACATAGGTCAGAGAAAGACTTATTGGGATATTAATAAGTCCGCTGATCGTGGGAGCGTAGGTATGTACGTGACCCATGTGATGTGACTGTGTTCGCCTCCATTATTTGTGATGTTGTTATCTGTGAACTATTCCTGAGAGATTCGGAATATGTGATCCTTATGTACGTGATGTACCGGGATGGATAGCAGAGTATGTGTGCACCGCAGCTTAGTCTCGGGTTGCTTATATTATATATTTATGTTGTGGATAATATACGCTTAATAAACTGGGAACTTTCATATGGTATTGTGTGTAACTATGGAAAAACATAGAGGGATAATCTATAACGAGTTGTATTATTTTTGTGAGAAACTGAATTTACGTTAAGCCCCTATTTAATTGAGATCGTTTTAATGTTAATTGGGAACCGAGTAATAAGGGTAAAATCTATGACAGTCTAGCTAGATATGATGTCACTTAGCTAGTGGTTTGTGTCGTTTTAGATGGGTACTTACGTTAGGAGTGCACAGTTAGACGAGAGGTGAGAATATCATGTGAGTGCACGTCCTAACATGTATTTTACATTTAATGTTTTAAATGTTTTAAAGCACTTGCAGGTTTTTAAAATATCTCCACATTCGGGCTCTGACCCGTTTGCTTTCAAATTTATTTTTCTTGTAAAACCATTTTAGGTGCCTAGCCACAAGGACACCATGCATAGGATACTCATTCAGGTGACGAACTGTAGCTGTTTGTGGAAGCTACAGGGATTTGCTTGTAGACGCTTCTATCATTTGGATTCCAGATTCATTATCTATCAGTTGTAGGGCATGTTGCCCATTTCTTTTAGAGACATCTTTCCATTACAGTTTTCAGACTTTGGCATGTATTGATTTTGTATTCAGTTTACTTATTTCAATTGTGGGATTTGTAGTGAGGAGTTTTCCTCCAGACTTTATCTACATTGTGTGATGGTTATTTCTTTCTACTTCAGTATGGTGAATGGTGTTATTATTCTTCATTACACTTGTTGCATGTTAATCAGACTTTTATTAAAATTTGGCAACTTACTTTTTAAATACTAGGTGGTTAGTAATAATAAAATGTTTTCGACAGTGATGCTATTAGCTGAGCCAACTTGGCATTTTGAATTAATTTAATAAAGGAGTAGCTACCCGGTATTTAATTAGTCGGGGTGTCACAGGTTTTTCATAAATTTTTCAAATTCCTTTATGTTATGGAATTCTTTTAGTGGTTCTTTAGCTTTTCTCTTTCCATCACTTCTAGTGTTTACTATATGTCGTGGATCATTTTCTTCTTCATCAGATGAATTTTGGTTTATTTCATACTAAAAATGTTGTAATAATTTTCCATGTGCCAAATACGTTGTTTGAATTTGTTCAATAAGTTTATTACTTTCAGAAATATTTAAACTCGGGTCTTTATATAAATATCTCCAATAGTCTAGCATTTCTATAACGTTTATATATTCAATGTAATTAAATTCTTCTATTTGAAGAGTTTTAATTTCTTATGTACCAAAATATAATCTAGGGATTTCATTATCACCTAGATGATTCATCCCAGTTTGTTCTTGTTATGTAAGATTATATATTTTTGCTAATAGATTTTCAATCTTTTGTTTTGTTTCTTCTTTTAAGTCTAGATTTGAGACTGATCCTAGTTGGCTAATTGTTTGGTTAACTTTGCTTAAGTTGAATTCAATACAGTGTAATTTTTTATCTACATAGTTTTGGTTTATAATTTGATGTTTTTCAATTCTCTTCACACAACCAAACATAATATCGGTTAAACTATTTAAAGTATAATTAACTTTACGAATATCATTTTCTGATTTTTTTTATCAATATGTAAATTATGATTATACATAGTCTCGTCCTTATCTAATCATGGAGCTAAACAATGTAAAGAAACGTCAATATTTTGTTATTCCATTTTAGATTTCATTGGTACCTAAGACCTCCTATTATTTTGTTTCAATTGCCTAAAACCAGTTTTCTAAGCGCCTGTTGCTAATCAAATAGCTTTAAGGGAAAACGAAAATATGGGCTTTGAAACAAAAATAGATATATGGGTTTTGCGAAAAGTAAATAGAAGATCAAAATATCAATGTTTCAATTCGTAGTAGCACACAATAATTATATAAGAACTTAATTAACACACACACATATATATAAATAAACAACACATAGTAAACATAAATAAACAAAGTAACACACATAGTAATGTTTTTCCAGACTAAAGTAACACACATACTAACCTTTTTAACAAGGCTCTAATACCAATTACACAAATGATGCGGAAGATGAAATGTGATGTTAGATGTAGGAAAAGTTAGATGAAAGTTTGGTAGAAGTTAGGTGGGTGATGGAGAAATATGGATTGAGAAAAGTTAAGAAGGAAGACTTTTATTACAGATAGAAAATATGTTATAAAAGGAGAAGGTGAGGTAGAAGATGTCCTCTAAATGAAATGGTATATTCGTTTTATAGTAGTCGGACGCCAAGTTACAATTCAATTCTGAAGGACAAAAGATAAAAAGAAATAACAAACGCGTTTCTTTTCTTTTAAAAAAGAAACTTTAATAAAGTAAATTACACTTTAATAAAGTAGAAAGATTTGTGTGTTTTTAGACGTCTCTTTGTTCACCGACTTCCCTTTGTCTTTTCTTGGGCCACGTGTCGCGTGCTAGATAATTTGTGCAGTCATCTATTGTGGTACATAAAACATATAATTATCCTTCCATTGCATTGGCTATGTTAGTGTAACACCCCATAATATTATTAATTTTTAAATTGAGAATTAATTAGTAATAATTAAATCATATTGGGAAAAATTAATTCGGTAAAATAAATATTAATTAGCGAGATAAGGGTTAATATTTATTTATACTAAATATTACTTAGTGAATGAGTAATAATAATGATATGAAAAGATTATAATTGTCGTGAGTGAGAAATACGATTGTTACTGTAATTTAGTCGGGATGTGCGCGTTAGTCGTGTCGGGACTTAAATTAATGAAATAAAAATAATATATTTATGTAACACCCCGCTTACAATAATAACGGGTGGCTAGCCCTATACTATATTAAATCAGGAGTCTCAGATGGCTCAGTCTCAACATCAACTGTCCGTATAACATAATATACAGCTAACTACTCAATATCATAAAAGCGAGATGTTAAAATTAAATAAAATATGCAACAAACAACAACCCAACACTATAACTACTACAAAGAAGAGCAAGATGCATATTAGAATGATGATAAATAAAATGAATAACTACAAATGAATATGCCATAAGGAAATAAACCCGAATAAGTTGTCGGGTCACAACCAATACAATAACTGAAATGGATTAAGTACCAACATGTATATAAATATCCCTTGAGTACAAACCCGGTATACCACATGAATCCTACCTAGATTTTTAAAGAAGTAGGAAGCGACTACAGTCTACATCCTGCAACAGTCTGCACCTGTCACGACTCCCACGACTCTAGATAAAAGCGAATCGATTCGGCCCATCCGAATCGATTCGGTCCAAGGGACCTAAGAGTCTGTCACATACCGAATCGATTCGCTAGGGGAGAATCGATTCGATCCTAAAGACCTGAGGCTTCTGCAACCTGGCGAATCGATTCGCTAGGGGCGAATTGATTCGGCCAATTCATAAAGTCACGAAAATGGCTATTTTCTCCAAAACCCAAAACTTCCAAAATTCAAATTATCCAACTTCTACCCAATTATCCTCAACCCAATTATGTTCCCAACATCAAATTTCATCCTACATCTAGTTTCATCAAGTTATATTCCATAAACCCATGTGTATACTTCAAATTTCAAGATTGAAACCAAAAACTTAGATTTTGATAAATATACCCAAAAATCCAATTTTCTTATCCACAAATTATGAAATGAAATACACAAATGAAATATTTAGCAAGATTAAACGCTTGCCTCGAGATTGTAGAGGTTGAATCGTCCTCGTGATCGCGGTGGGGCCGGGAATCTCCAAGCTTTTTCTCCTTTCTCTCTTCCTTTCTTCTTTTTTCCTTCTTCCTTTCTATTTCTCTCTTTCTCAAATGAGAAGGCTTCATCTGTAAGCCTCTTAAACCTTAAAACATAAGACCCAATTTGAAATGTTAATACACACTTTAAATGATTCGTGTACTCCAATTTCGAGTCAAACTGACATAAAAACATTCCGGAGCAAAAATAAAACCCAGTGACAGTGATTTTGACTATCTCGACCCTTCCAGGATCGATGGTACCCTCAAAATCATCATCCGGAATACTTTGAAATTTTCTCTATTTTTGGGCCCCAATTCCCAAATTTTAAAATTCTCCAATTTAATTAAATTTTATTTTCCCAAAAATTTAATTTCTCAGTCTCCAAAGTTACGGGTTGTAACATTCTTCCCCCCTTACAAAAATTTAGCCCGCGAAATTTAAGATATGCCTAGGGACTCAATCTCATCTAGTCCTTATGTCAACCCTTAGGATCACTATACCGATCCTTACTAGTTCTTACGTCGAACCATATAAATTTTCAAAGTAAACGAACTACCCGGGGCGCCCATACACCCCAAACCCGAGCTTAACGCGTAGAATTATAATCAGGATCCAATAGCCTCAACTCGCAATATCACTCTCAGCGATATTATCTATAGCAACCACTAAATATATATAAGTTTGAAAATTCCCAATGGTTGAACTCCCCTCAATTCATGAAGCTAGCTACCTTCGTGCGGGGAGGTCTCGCAAGAAAAATCCAAACAAGGAACCCTCCCAATACACTACTGTGTAGCTAGGTCAGGGATTGAGATTAGTTGAACCAGGGTTAAGGTTTTATAAAAATATTTTCATATTTCAGATATTGCCCGAAGGCCTATGTAACAATATAATATAAATTAATTTCGTGTCTTTCGACACGCCAAACAAACACCTTATGCTCAAGATATAAGGTCTCAACAAATTTAGCACTCTAACCAATACCTAGTTCTTAAGACTAGCACAACTATGGGTAAATTCTCCGTTCAAAATAAATCTACCAAACTTTGAACCTCTTAGCAATGAAATTACTTTACATTACATCCACACCTTTCCACAAAAGGAATTCTTCCTCAGTGGAACACTAAAATTTCCTGCCCTAACCTATCCATAAAATAATAACCTTATAACCACTACTCCACAAACCTCGACATTCCGCACTTTCAGAATTCAATATTATAACTCTCGACTATCTCCTCACAAGACGATTTATTTCTCAAAAGATGCCATACAAAGGCCATAATTACTCTCTCCTTCTTCCAAGGAAATTCTATACACCCTAACGGTGTAGTGGCTACTACTCATCATACCTTACGCGCGACGTTCCCAATATCGCACAAAGCATGACTTAAACCCAAAGAATGGTATTATGCCTTATACTTCCATAATCCATTTGCTTCACCTAGTCCTTGGATCCTTATTTCGAAGTCCTCTACTCCTTCCCGGACAATCATTCTTCCTAAACCTATTTCTCCACAAGAGAAACATCTTCCTCAAAATCCTTCCTAACCATTTTGAAGGACAAAGTGCTATTGCGACTACCAAAAACTCCCTCAGTCTTACCTTACTAAGTCCAAGATTCGCCATTCGAGTAAATTTCCCTTTCTTACTCAACCACCGATAGAACACCCTGAACCACTGCTAGAGTTCTCTTTCTTATATCTCCGCCAAAATCGGGAGAAATAAATACCCCCGATCAAAGCGTACCCAAAATCTGTTATGGGTATTGTATCTCTAATCTTGTCCTTTCCTAGACGACATACTCTAGGTGATGCCTGAAACGAGAGCAACTGTTATCAGAACATCGATCAAGTGAATACACTTCACAGAAGAAAATAAATGCAGTGAACACAACAGTCCTAATGGTAGGACTTTATATCAAGAACGTTAACGGAAGAATGCAGAAAACTCGCACAAATCCTGAAGACTCTAGAACCTGATGCTCTGATACCAGCTGTAACACCTCGCTTACATAAAAAATATTATTGGGTCGAAATTGAGATAGGATAAATCCCTTCATGTATGTAGGATAAAACCCATAGATTAGTGTTAAAATTTGGTGAATAAATCTGGGATATTTGTTGGAGTTTTGAACAAATATGATATTCTAGGGTTTTTAAGAATTTTATTTAATTAGTCCAATTTAATGATGTTTCTTCATGATTTGATGATTCTACCACGTTATAAATCATGTACATACGTTAATATGATGTTTAGAATGTTTGGTTGGGAGTTTGGGTTCAAATCATGGAGTTTTGAGGGTTAACAGTGGTGGAAAAATTATCACAGTGAAGAAGATGAACCCAGGTACAGTGAACCCCTTCGCATGTATCCCCGAACCGATTCAGGGGACCTAGAATTTTAGAACTTTATTTTTGGTTGAATTTTAGTTGGTTTGAGTTGAGAATTTCCTCCCAAACGAAAACGGTTTGGGTTAGCAATGTATGTAATGTATCTCAGAAGGGATTTCACCAATTATGATGGATACGAGTGAACCACGGGGCTTAGTTTAACATGTAAATGTTCGTTAGTAAAATGGAATGGGTCACGAAAAGCGTGAGTGAAGGTACGATCGGTCCAACGATGAACGAATATTTTAGTCACTAAAATAACCCAATGGAGTGAGTAGGATTATTCTAGTAGTAGGGAAAGCACTCGAGAAAAATACGGTGAATAATTTAGTGGAGAATTTAAAATGTGTAGGATATCCAAGTATTACATATACTATGTACGAGATATATGTTATAGGTTGAAGGTATACCTATCTTGATGATATTATACATATCTATACATAGGATGTGTGAATTCCTATTGTGTGACTTATTATGTGTATGATATACCTACGTTGCTTGCTATCGTGGGAGGTTTAAAAAGGGGACAATCCTATCTTGATGAGCCATTTTGGGGGATTTTGACTTGTACCTCAGAACATAGAACTTAGGGATGAGCACCGCTTGCATCAATGAGGGTGTACTCGATCAGTTAGATGCGTAGGTACGTGCATGGCCCAAAGTCCTAGAATGATGTTCGCCTCCAACTATGTGTGAATTGTAAATTATGGATCGAGAGTGATTCCAAACCGACAATCTTTCATTTAGTACGCAATGTATCGGGAGTTGATAGCAGAGTATGCGTGCACTGCAGGTCTATGCTACAGGTGTTGTATTATTATATATATATATATATATATATATATATATATATAATACTTGTGGTTTATCCTACTGCGTGTGCTTAATAGATGAGAAAGATAATGACATCTAAAATAAACTAAGAATGTGAGAACTTAACACCTATGTGGTAAATTCTTAAATGAATTAAATGATATGGGAAAGATAATCAATAATGTATTACATGAGTAATACGAGTGGGCACCGCGAGTTAGCATGTGTAATAAGATAATCGACTCGAACTAGATAGGCGGGGTAGCATAACTAGGATGGGTTAGTACAACACTTTAGGCGTGCATAATAGTTAAGGGGTGATGAACTGAAGTGAGATCACGTGAAACGAACATGTATATAATATCTATTGATTTTGCATTTTAAATACTTGCAAATATTTTTAATTGTTTTACTCGGGCTTTGACCCCTTTTCCAAATCTATTTTGTAAAAACCATTTTAGGTGCCCAGTCAAAGGGATGCCCAGCTTAGGAGTTCATTTTTCATTTGATGTGCTGCAGTTGTTGGGGACGATTGCAGGACCTTGGTAGTAGACGCCTCCATTCCTTTCAAATCATATGCATAATTTTATCTATCTTAGTTGGTCATGTTGCCCCATCTTCTACTAGTAGTTATTTTCAGGGACATTGTACTTCATTTATTTTTAGTTGTTGGATTCAGTTTTAGATATGGATGATTGTATTTGAGCTTTAGGCTGGAGTGTTTGTTCCAGTCATATCCTATTTGATTTAGTTATTGCGATACTTATGATGTTGGTAATTTGGAATGGTGAATGTGGTTTACTCATTTATTTATTTCATATCATTGCATGTTAATTTAAAAGATTAAAATTTGACACCAACTTAATTAACTAATGTAGGTGATTAGTATTTAACAGTTTTCGACAGTGATGCTAAGAATGAACCAACTGGATATTTTATTTTAATTTAATAGAGGACTGATCACCCGGTATTTAACTGAGCGGGGTGTCACAGTTAGCTTCTCCAATGGAATCCAATGATATGCTATCAATTGGACTTTGGTTATAGTGATGTAGAAGTGCTTATTCGTATTCCTCAACATCACTTAACAATTCAATACAGGACATCCAAATTATTTTTCTTCTTGAGTTTTTCAAGAAATTCAGTCACCTTAACTTTTTGTTCAGAAGATACAAAATAATTTATAGGAAGGTCTATGTCAAATAGTCTTCATTCATTTGTGATCATAAATTTGATCTCTTATTTAGAATACATATATTTGGCTATATTGAAAATATTCAGTAGGCTTCTTATCCAGTACTGGTTTGTACATATGTAGTTCATAGGATGATCATAATTATTTTGATCAATCTCAACCCATTTATACTCCTCAGTTGCTTTGAGGTGCCATATCTGATACGGTTGGTAAAATCTTTCTCGAACTCTCCATCCAATGGTGCTGAAAATATGGAAAGTTAAGTATCTGGTATATTTATATTTATAAACCACATGATTGATCATTCTATTGATCATCATAGGTAGTTTGAAAAAATCTATCGGTAAAGTACTTAGGAATATTAGTTTGTTTACTAATCCCCATTCTATTGGTTCAATATCCAAATTATCTTCTGCGAAGAAGTGTCATTTTGATACATCATCATACATATTGATTTCACCAGCATGATTGATTTTATAAGCAAACTGGATTAAAACACCTTTTATCTTTTCATCATGATCTTCTATTTTTGGAAAAATTTCTAAATAAAATACCGGTCGGGAAAGAAGTTGTTTTGTTTTTTCAAACAACCAAAAACTCCGAATAGTATTAAAAAATTTATTAAGAAAATGATTTTCTAGCAGCTCTGCTACTTCTAAAACGATATTAATTTTTTCAAGAGAAATTTTTTTATTTTTATAATTTAATTGATTTAATACTTGAAGACTAAGGACATTAAGTTGATCAAGAACTACTGTTTTTTCAGTAATTTTATTAGCTAAAATACTCATATTTTTTCTAAAGTCCCTCTTTTTGTTTAAAATATGGGATTTTCAGGATTCGTTCAAAGGCTCATATAATTCATAAGGAATTCTTGGATTATAAAAATCTTGTACTTCAACTACATGAATTTTTTCCTGTGTTTGAAGTTTATCCAATTGGTGTATTAAGTTTGGGGGTGCCAATTGTTGCATCCATTGTTCCCATCTAGCTATTGCTTCCTAGATATTGTCATATCTTTTATGGCATGCTCCATGATACCCATTTATTTGAGTATGACATTGAAACTAGTTATAGTAGATACCTAGTTGATGTCCACTGAAGACAACATACACATATCTTTGTTTAGATTGTGCAGAAGATGATACAGTATTTTGGGTTCTTGCTCTTTTTTAGCAATTGTTACCCATTATCCTCGTGTTTCTTCCCTTTTGTTAGGATCTTCCATACTGAAACAGAGAAATTTAATTTGATTTGTTAGCCTACTTGTTTAGTGGTCTTCCAC
The DNA here is from genome assembly GCA_949130495.1 of Sambucus nigra. Lineage (NCBI taxonomy): Eukaryota > Viridiplantae > Streptophyta > Magnoliopsida > Dipsacales > Adoxaceae > Sambucus > Sambucus nigra. The sequence goes on from OX422212.1 coordinate 413,477,120, forward strand.
AAAATTCCTACCAAGATAATTTGCAAGAAAATTATTAGTACCTTTCAAATGTTCAACTTCAAATGTATAATTTGCAATTTTATTATACCATTTAAGTATTCTTCCTTCTAAAATATTATTTTTATTTGTAAGGAAGTCCTTGACTGCTCTGTAATCAGTTTTGACAATAAAATCTTCTAGGGCTAAGAAGATATTAAATTTCTTAATAGCAAGTTTTATTGTTGGTAATGCTTTTTCCAAAATGATATAGTTTAATTCATTGGGTTTGAATTTATCTAAATTATATCCACATATTAATTCTTTTTTTGTAATGTTTTTAGGTATTTGGTGTTTTCTTCCTCGGATACCTAATATATTGGAATTTATTTCTTTTTAATATTGGGATGTAATTGCTTTGAGAACACATCCCCAGTAATGATCAGAAGTGTTTATTTCTCATATTAATTTGTCCTCTAGTTGAAGGAAATAGACTTTGGGAGAGTTTGTAATTATGTCTTGTTTCATTGTCCTTACAAAAATTGTATCTTGTTCATTCCATATAAATATACCATTGTTTTTTAGTTTTTCAAAAAGAGGTAATTCTTTTTGGGATAACCCTTGTATGAAATTTCTTCCATAATTTAAGATTCCCAAAAAAGTTTGTAATTAATTTTTATCTCATATATTTTCATCAAAATCTATTATTTTAAAGATTATATAATCTTGTAGCTGTAATCCGTCTTGGTTAAGTATTATGCCAAGAAAATCAGTTTCTATTTTTTCAATTTTAATTTTTGGGGGGGATAGAATAATTCCATATTTTTGGAATTTTTCACATATTATTTTTAGATGTTTTCTATGTTCTTCAATTGTTTTTGAAAACATAAGAATATCATCAATATATACAACACAAAAATCTTAAAGGCCTTTAAAGATATTGTTCATCCATCTTTGAAAGATTCGTGGATCTATATTTAATCCAAAGGGCATTACTGTCCATTGGTAGTGTCCTCTTGGGGTACTAAAAGCAGTGAGTGGTTTTGATTCTTCAGTTAATTTTAACTGCCAAAATCCAGATTTACAGTCAAATTTACTAAATATGTTTTTCCCTTTGGTTTGACTAATTAATACATCCTTTTTTAGAATGAAATGTCCATCAAATTCTAATTGTTCATTTAATCTTTTGTAATTTCTAACCATCCTAGCTTTTCTCCTTTTGGTTTCACTGTGTTTTCTCACCATGAATGCAGGACTAAAGTGAAAACTTGTTGTTTATTCAATAAGTTGTGCTTCTAATAATTCTTTGATTTGATTATCAAATTCATCCATATCATGCCTGGTATAAATCATGGGTTTGAATCGTATGATAATGTTGGGATCTCTTAGTTTGAGATTACAACATCTCGGGCTTTTATCCCATAGTTTTAGTGGGTTTTCACTAAAATTTTCTTTTAAAATAGTATATAGCCAATGAGTTTCTTCCAAGGCCTTAATTATTGGGGTCATATCACCTTTACTTGTAGGAGAAAAATCATTTCCACATTTATATTTATGTTGTTGAAGTAGAGAGATTTCTACTAATTCTTTGTTTAGAGTTAGACTAATTGTTCCAGAATTGATATTCATTAGTAAATATTCTGAAATAAAATTATTTCTTAAAATAAAATCACCATGCATTTCAGGAAAGCATAAAAATTTTGAAATAATAAATTTCTTTTCATTAAACCAAATAGTTACTATTTTAGCTTTTAGAGTAATATAATTTTTTGTTCCATTAATGCCTATTACAGCAATTGAATTTTTTATTTTTATCCACTTTTCTAATGGTAAGGCATTAGGTCTACAAGAACATATTGTTGCTCCCGTATCTATAAGAGTGCATAGGTTATATTATTTATAACCATCAAAATTAAAATATCCTAATACATATGTTTATCTTTTCTTTCCAAGGCTTGGAGAAAAAATGATTTCTTCTCTTCCGACTTGAAAGTGATATATATGACTAGATTTAATATTTTCATCTTTTTTGTAATTTGTTCCAGGTAATATTAAAACCTGTACATTTTTCATAGCAATTGTGTTGCTAGATTATCGTTTTAAGAAATTTATAGCATTTTTTTCTTTTAATTTTTCCCAATAATTTTCAGGAAAATGTGACAACCCGCGATCCGAGATAGGGGTGGCCAGCCCGATACTCAAACATAACAGGAATCATGGATGGATATCATCCTCAGCATCAACAAAAATAAACTGAGTATACGGGAAAACCACCCAATAAATCAGAAAACGGGTTGCCAAAAAGTTCAGAAATTTAAAACCAATTAAGAGAATCAAATTTAACAACCCAATCTGATAAGCAAGTGTACTTCCGAAAGAGTATATATATTACTAACCAATCCATACTCAATATCAGATTATACTCGACCATGTCAAGGACGAGTAAATCGGCCTCAAAGCACAATTTATCAAAAGAACTTCCTATATGTTTACAAACAAGGAATTGAGCGAACCATCACTCGTAGAAAACTCAACGCTAGTAAAAATACTCTCAGTAGATTTTATCAAATCTGTAGTCTGAGAAGAGCTCATAAAATAGATGAGCGCGTAACACCCGCATCGAACAACACATAACTCAAGTACCTCAGAAATAAAAACTTACCCTCAATAGCGGGCGGTGCTAACGGAGCTGGAGGAAGTATAGCCTCCTGAATTTGATAAACTCTACCATACTCTTGTTATCCGTGCTGCGGAGGAACAACCTGATTAGGCACCTGGGGTGGAAACTGAACACGCGGCTGTTGCGGAGCCCTAGCAAACTGACCCCCAAACAACCGAGGACACTCCTTCTTGTAGTGACTTATCTCCCCACATAGGAAGCACCGTCCCTCCATAACCTCTTGACCTCGACCCCTGATATTTCTAAACTGGGAAATGCCTTGGCCCAGATGGCCTTTTCCTCCATGACCACCCCGACGTACATATTGTAAAGAAACTTTATTGTGCCTAATGTTATTGCCACTCGCAATAAACCCTCCGAAGGGTTGTCTCTTAGACGAATTTCCTTGCAGAGGGTCCCTCTCTTTCTGCTTACTACCAGAGGATCGGGATGAGGGAAATGCTCCTCCTCGAATCCCATATTCTCCAAGCTTTCTTGCTTGCCCCACTACGGTAGCTTTCTTACTACTCTGCATATATAATCGATGCTCCTGAAAATGGAGCAATACAGCATTATAACTTCACCAAAAGTTCATAAAGCTGGATTCCCCAGTAACTGCTGCTGGATACTCCAGTTTAGACCTCCCATAAACTTTAAGATCTTCCTATCTTCTGGAGTCACTTCATCTGGCACAAAACTCACCAACCGTGTGAACTCCTCTACATATTCCTCCACAGATCTCTCTCCTTGCACAACATCCTGGAGCTTTCTTCTCATCTCCCTTTGAATTGCGGGAGGAACGTACTCATGATCGAACAAAGCCCAGAACTCAGTGATCGTCATTGTGTCTCTCTGCTCTGGTGTGGTTATTGTCTCCCACCAGTGTAACGCAGATCCGACAAGCTTAAAAGTGGCAAGGACTTGTTTCTTCTCCTCGCTAGATTCTAACATCCGAAGGAGGCGTTGCATATCCTTTTTTCCCACGGATTAAGTCCCGTAGGAGCTTGAACATCGTGAACCCATTGTTGAGCCTGTCGCAATTGTTGGACCACTGCGGTCATGGCGGCGTTAACCACTTGAGCTACTATGTTTGCTACATCCGAAGCGTGTTAATGATCCCTTGGGACGGCGGTGGAGGACCTACCTCCTCTTCTATAACTCTATTACGTCTCGCTGGGCGACCTCTCTTAGGCGGCATCTGAGATGAAGGAACAATAGAGTTAAAATACTATTTGAAACTATTTATCTTGCAGAAGATCGCAAGCATAGACAACTACACAGTCCTAACATTAGGCTCTATATCAAAGAACGCTACGGTAGAACGTGACGAATCCACATAGATCCTAAAGACTCTAGAACCTCGCTCTGATACCATCTGTGACAACCCGCGATCTGAGATAAGGGGTGGCTAGCCCAATGCTCAAACGTAACAGGAATCATGGATGGATATCATCCTCATCATCAACAAAAATAAACTGAGTATACGGGAAAACCACCCAATAAATCAGAAAACGGGTTGCCAAAAAGTGTAGAAATTTAAAACCAGTTAAGAGAATCAAATTTAACAACCCAATCTGATAAGCAAGTGGACTTTCGAAAGAGTATATATTACAACTAAAATGAATGTACACAAAAGGACCGAATAGGCTGTCGATCCACAGCTACATACAACACAGTACAACAGTTTAATATATTACTTAATACATTCATTAATCAAATATAAAGGTTTGGGCCACACGCCCGAGTACAGACCCGATCATATCTAGAACACAAAAGTGAAAGCATCTAATACAATGTCCTGTAATAATCCACAAAATCTTACAGCCCGACAAAACCAAAGGAATAGGAATAATCACAACGGGCGTCCTTGTGGTGGAGCACCTGAGCGGATACAAACATATATACAACAAGGAAAATAAACCGGTCAGGGCCGGGTTCTATATGATCACCAGAAGAAATAAAAAGCATGATAGGAACGAACAGTTATGCATGAATGATAAGGATGATAAGATGGCATGTTATCTAGCATGTTAAGCCTACATTACAATTTAAGGCAAGTTAACTAATTATGAGATTTAAATCATTTACACAAGAGAATAAAAGTAAATAACTTTAATTTAAAACCTTTTCTTATAATTCCAATTTCCATTCCCTTCTCACATTCCTTAATAGGAATAAAACCATTTATTTGGTTTAATCAAGAAGATATAATTTCCCTTCATTTATTAACTTCCATAGTTAATTATCTTTCCATTTTATCTTTCCATTCCTTAATAGGAATACCATTTATATCAAGTGCTCTTTATGGCACATAAATCTCAATCACATGCTCTTTAAGGCACGTATCCATGCTCTTTATGGCATATATCCATCAAGTCCCACTTGATCCAGAAAAGTTATATTCTAATACATATAACGATTCTAAGACTGCGCCTCCGAGTTTTCCCACTGGGCGCGCCCCTAAATGACCATCATCTTCCAGGGGCCTATCTAACAAGGCAGCCTAAGATCATAACACAACGTCGGGAAGCGGACACATGCCTGCGGGAGAGTCAAGACCACACCCAGAATCTCCTCACCAGCGCAGAAAACATATAAAAACCCCGTATATGGCCTAGGACTATATCCACCTTGCATTCATTATCCAGGGGGCATCACCAAGCGCGCCAACTTCCCTTGTGATGTCATATAGATAAGTGTGTTTAAGTAAATTAACATTTACCATTAAAATCTCATTTTCATTTTCAATTTACCATTACAAAATTCCATTTCCAATAACCATGTGTTTGGTTCTTTTTATTCGAACCTATCATCATTAAACAACTTGATTCATTTTATTTGAACCAATCATCATTAACACAGTTTGGGTCCATTTTAGTTGAACATATCATCTTTAAACAATTTGGGTTCATTTTATTTGAACCTATTCCCATTGAATATTATCATTGATATTCCTCAAATTACAAGTCCCGACTAAATCTCCAAATGATCATTATGATCCTACAAGTCCCCAAAGTTCATATAACTTTGATAAGCCCTTAAGTCTCCAAGCATGGGCATTTAACTTCCTAACTTCTCAAAAATTTTAAATAAAAGAAGTAATGCCTTAGCATTACTTTAAACACCCCCGAATTAAACCCCAGATGACCCAATTCTAATATAAGGTGGTGACCAAACTCAATTACTACTCTAGGACTCTAAGTTTACTTCTTTCAAGAAGGTTCCTAGGTCCTAAACCTAAAGAAAAGATCAAAAATCAAACAAGAAAATAACTCAAAACTGCAGGAACCGAATCGATTCGCCCTAGGGGCCGAATCGATTTGCCCTGCCGAATCGATTCACCCTGAAAGCGAATCGGTTCGAAAGACAAATCCAACATTCTGCATACTGCCGAATCGATTCGGCCTTAACCCGAATCGATTCGGGTACACAGACCTGAAAAGCTGCATCTTTGCGAATCGATTCGCCCCTGCGAAAAAGCCAAGTTTGGCTATGGAGTCTTGAACTCCAAATATTCTCCCAAACCCAAAACTAACCAAACCAAGATCAAATAATGGAACTAAAACTCCATAAATATACCCAACTACCATCATTAACAACATTTATCATCCAAATCAATTTCCAAGGGTTAATACCCATAAATCCAGCAAAACCCTAACTAATTAAATCATAACAATCCACAACTATCAATGCTTATAAATCCACTTAAATCATATAATATCAAGTAGGTAACTTGCCTTGATCATGCAAATACAGATTTGATTTGGTGTAGGCAATGATCCAAGCTTGAATCTCCAAATTTCTCTTTTCCTCCCAAAGTTATCTTCCTCTCTCTACTCTCTCTAGGGCTCAATTGTGTAAAATGGAATAATAGAAATGGGGGTGGGGAAAATAAAACGGGGCTTAAGTATAAAAAGCCCACTAAAATGATTAATACGCGATATAATGATACGCAACTACTCATTTAAGCTATAACCAGTCAAAAGTGCCCGAAATACCAAAATGCAATATGGCATTTATTTTGACTGTCTCGCACCTACCGGGACTAACTATACCCTCCAAAATTTTCATTTGGAAATTTTATAACACATTTTAAGTTCCGGTTTCATATTAAACCAAAATGTCATTTTAATTCTTATGACACAATAAATCACCACATGGATATATTTGCCTACTCACAAGGTAATCATACAACATTTCAGTAAATATTAACCTTATCCATATTAAATTAATATATACTCAACATCCATCATTTTATAATTAATTACTACACATAGTAAATAAATATAAAATAGGCTCTCAAAAGTGAGGGTTGTTACATACTCCCCCCCCCCCCCCCCTTATGAGGGAATTTTGCCCCCAAAATTCAGGCATACCTCGCAAGAAGAAATGCGGATACTGTTCCCGCATGTCATCCTCGTGATCCCATGTCGATTCCTCGACACTATGATGATTTCATTACACCCTAACCAAAGGTACTACCCGCGGTCTCAATTGCCTCTCTCCACGCTCTAACATAGCAACCGACTACTCCTCATAAGGAACGTCAAGTTGCAGCCCAAAATCTTCGAAAGGAATGTGCCTGAGGGCACCATCACATCTCTTGTACTACTTTACATGAGAGATATGGAAAACTTCATGAATTTTCCGCAAGAGTTTCGGTAAAGCAAGTTAATAAGTTACCGGATCCATCTTAACATATATAGGAAAGGTACAACGCAATGCGGTGCAAGTTTTCCTTTACTACACCAAAGCGCTCAATGCCCTTCATAGGCGATATTCGCACAAACCCTTGGTCCACCGACCTCAATATCTACATGCCTTCTCCCCGCATCGACTTAGCTCTTTTATCGATCTTGGTTATACGAATGCGATTCCGAATGAGCTCAATTTTTGAAGAAGTATCTTGGATCATTCCAGGTCCGAGAGACTTATTATTTCCCACCTCTAACCAATAAGCGGGAGATTTATAAGGCCTACCACACAAGGCATTATAAAGCGCCATCCCAATAGTGAATTGATACGAATTATTATAAGCGAATTCAACTAGTGGGAGACACTGTTCCCGACTACTCTTGAAGTCAAGTACACACATACAGAGCATATCCCCCAACATATGGTTTACCCTTTCGGTCTGGCCATCTGTTTAAGGATGATAAGAAGTGCTTAACCACAATTTGGTTCCCATGGCCTCTAGGAAACTTTGCCAAAAGTGGGAAAAAAAATCTTGTTTCGGTCGGAAACTATAATCAAAGGCACCCCATGCAGTCCAACTAACCCTCCATGCCCGGCCACCAATACTGGCGACGCACAACTTGACACATTTGTCGTTACTCGGATGCACCGCAAACTTAGAACCATGAGATTCCTCCATATCTTCCCTTCTTAATCCTTCTCATCTGGGATAAAAATCTCCTGTGGAAACGCACCCCACCCTCAGAGTCAATAGAGCAGGATTCCGTTCCCTCAATCAGCCGCTTATGTATGTGGGTTTAACCACCCTTGCCTCTCCTACGACATCTGGCAACGAAATGTTGCTCGCACGAAAGACTAAATTTATTCCCAGGAAGTAGTACTTCCCTTTCCTATACATCGGTCACCCCCACGATGAATTTTAATTCAAGCATGGGATAATACTTCCCAGAAGTTTAAACTTATGAGGCGCATAAACAATAGGTCAATGCTTCAGTATTATTCATTCTGACGGAGACTTGTTAACTGAATTCACCCTCGAGCTTAACAACATGGGATCAGGAGTGAGAATCAATTCACCCTATTCATCCCGAAAGATGAGTTACCTCTGTAACCTCTAACTACGACAGGCCTTATCTCCTTCGACCTTATCTACCAAACCACTTGAAATCCCCCACTTCTCATTACCAGGGTACCAATCCCTCTTAGAGTTAACACACAACTTATTCGTGGTCAACCCCGGACAGCCTTCCTAAACTAATTTCATAAGTCCTAAAGGTCCTAAGTCCAAACAACTCTAAGGTCTACCTACCTATATCTTATCTAAGTTGTATACGCAAAGAACTAAGTATATACCTAGTGCCCAAGACCTTTCTCAACTCCATACATTTGCTCAGTTTTGTGCGTGGGACGTCTCGCCGAAGTGAAATCCAAACAAGGAACCCTCCCGTTACACTACTACCTCGCGTTGTCGGTCATCAAGATATACAGGTCTAAGACACATGTTAGGGACCGAAACGATTCTACTTATATACATTACCACTGAAATAATTTAAGATTTAAAAAATCAAACATTCAATTTTCATAAAGCCTTATAATTATATACCTCACAACATATATATATCTTTTTAAATAGCCTTCTTATCAAGGTAAAACCTGGTATATCCAGGAACACATCATCAAGGTCTCTAACAACCGAAATAAAATCCAAGGGAACAACTACATCCCGAGAAAACTTCTCCACAATACAATATAAGTTTGTGTTAGTACCCCCTATTTAAGCAAGGCATAACCACTAGTAACATCTCTTGCCCCGAAGCGGCAAACACTACGCTATTACGATAGCAATTCATAATAACATGATACTTTACTAACCAATCCATACTCAATATCAGATTATACTCGACCATGTCAAGGACGAGTAAATCGGCCTCAAAGCACAATTTATCAAAAGAACTTCCTATATGTTTACAAACAAGGAATTGAGCGAACCATCACTCGTAGAAAACTCAACGCTAGTAAAAATACTCTCAGTAGATTTTATCAAATCTGTAGTCTGAGAAGAGATCATAAAATAGATGAGCGCGTAACACCCGCATCGAACAACACATAACTCAAGTACCTCAGAAATAAAAACTTACCCTCAATAGCGGGCGGTGCTAACGGAGCTGGAGGAAGTATAGCCTCCTGAATTTGATAAACTCTACCATACTCTTGTTATCCCTGCTGCGGAGGAACAACCTGATTAGGCACCTGGGGTGGAAACTGAACACGCGGCTGTTGCGGAGCCCTAGCAAACTGACCCCCAAACAACCGAGGACACTCCTTCTTGTAGTGACTTGTCTCCCCACATAGGAAGCACCGTCCCTCCATAACCTCTTGACCTCGACCCCTGATATTTCTAAATTGGGAAATGCCTTGGCCCAGATGGCCTTTTCCTCCATGACCACCCCGACGTACATATTGCAAAGCAACTTTACTGTGCCTAATGTTATTGCCACTCGCAATAAACCCTCCGAAGGGTTGTCTCTTAGACGAATTTCCTTGCAGAGGGTCCCTCTCTTTCTGCTTACTACCAGAGGATCGGGATGAGGGAAATGCTCCTCCTCGAATCCCATATTCTCCAAGCTTTCTTGCTTGCCCCACTACGGTAGCTTTCTTACTACTCTGCATATATAATCGATGCTCCTGAAAATGGAGCAATGCAGCATTATAACTTCACCAAAAGTTTATAAAGCTGGATTACCCAGTAACTGTTGCTGGATACTCCAGTTTAAACCTCCCATAAACTTTGAGATCTTCCTATCTTCTGGAGTCACTTCATCTGGCACAAAACTCACCAACCGTGTGAACTCCTCTACATATTCCGCCACAGATCTCTCTCCTTGCACAACATCCTAGAGCATCCTTCTCATCTCCCTCTGAATTGCGGGAGGAACGTACTCACGATCGAACAAAGCCCAGAACTCAGTGATCGTCATTGTGTCTCTATGCTCTGGTGTGGTTATTGTCTCCCACCAGTGTAACGCAGATCCGACAAGCTTGAAAGTGGCAAGGACTTATTTATTCTCCTCGCTACATTCTAACATCCGAAAGAGGCGTTGCATATCCTTTTTCCCACGGAGTAAGTCCCGTAGGAGCTTGAACATCATGAGCCCATTGTTGAGCCTGTGGCAAGTGTTGGACCACTGCGGTCATGGCGGCGTTAACCGCTTGAGCTACTATGTTTTCTACATCCGCAGCGTTAATGATCCCTTGGGGCGACGGTGGAGGACCTACCTCCTCTTCTATAACTCTATTACGTCTCGCTGGGCGACCTCTCTTAGGCGGCATCTGAGATGAAGGAACAATAGAGTTAAAATACTATTTGAAACTATTTATCTTGCAGAAGATCGCAAACATAGACAACTACACAGTCCTAACATTAGGCTCTATATCATAGAACGCTACGGTAGAACGTGACGAATCCACATAGATCCTAAAGACTCTAGAACCTGGCTCTGATACCATCTGTGACAACCCGCGATCCGAGATAAGGGGTGGCTAGCCCTATACTCAAACGTAACAGGAATCATGGATGGATATCATCCTCAGCATCAACAAAAATAAATTGAGTATACGGGAAAACCGCCCAATAAATCAGAAAATGGGTTGCCAAAAAGTGTAGAAATTTAAAACCAGTTAAGAGAATCAAATTTAACAACCCAATCTGATAAGCAAGTGGACTTTTGAAAGAGTATATATTACAACTAAAACGAATGTACACAAAAGGACCGAATAGGCTATCAGTCCACAACTACATACAACACAATACAACAGTTTAATATATTACTTAATACATTCATTAATCAAATAGAAAGGTTTGGGCCACACGCCCGAGTTAAGACCCGATCATATCTAGAACATAAAAGTGAAAGCGTCTAAAACAATGTCCTTTAATAATCCGCAAAATCTTACAGCCCGACAAAACCAAAGGAATAGGATTAATCACAACGGGCGTCCTTGCGGTGGAGCACCTGAGCGGATACAAACATATATACAACAAGGAAAATAAACCGGTCAGGGCCGGGTTCTATATGATCACCAGAAGAAATAAAAAGCATGATAGGAATGAACAGTTATGCATGAATGATAAGGATGATAAGATGGCATTTTATCTAGCATGTTAAGCCTACATTACAATTTAAGGCAAGTTAACTAATTATGAGATTTAAATCATTTACATAAGAGAATAAAAGTAAATAACTTTAATTTAAAACCTTTTCTTATAATTCCAATTTCCATTCCCTTCTCACATTCCTTAATAGGAATAAAACCATTTATTTGGTTTAATCAAGAAGATATAATTTCCCTTCATTTATTAACTTCCATAGTTAATTATCTTTCCATTTTATCTTTCCATTCCTTAATAGGAATACCATTTATATCAAGTGCTCTTTACGGCACATAAATCTCAATCACATTCTCTTTAAGGCATGTATCCATGCTCTTTATGGAATATATCCATCAAGTCCCACTTGGTGCAGAAAAGTTATATTGTTATACATATAATGATTCTAAGACCGCCCCTCCGAGTTTCCCCACTGGGCGCGCCCCTAAATGACCATCATCTTCCAGGGGCCTATCAAACAAGGCAGCCTGGGATCATAACGCAACGTCGGGAATCAGCCATATGCCTGCGGGAGAGTCAAGACCACACCCAGAATCTCCTCACCAGCGCAGAAAATATATAAAAACCCCGCATATGGCCTAGGACTATATCCACCTTGCATTCATTAGTCAGGGGGCATCACCAAGCGCGCCAACTTCCCCTATGATGTCATTTAGAAAGGTGTGTTTAAGTAAATTAACATTTGCCATTAAAATCTCATTTTCAATTTCAATTTACCATTACCAAATTCCATTTCCAATAACCATGTGTTTGGTTCTTTTTATTCGAACCTATCTTCATTAAACAATTGGGTTCATTTTATTTGAACCAATCATCATTAACACAGTTTGGGTCCATTTTAGTTGAACCTATCATCTTTAAACAATTTGGGTTCATTTTATTTGAACCTATTCCCATTGAATATTATCATTGATATTCCTCAAATTACAAGTCCCGACTAAATCTCCAAATGATCATTATGATCCTACAAGTCCCCAAAGTTCATATAACTTTGATAAGCCCTTAAGTCTCCAAGCATGGGCATTTAACTTCCTAACTTCTCAAAAATTTTAAATAAAAGAAGTAATGCCTTAGCATTACTTTAAACACCCCCGAATTAAACCCCAGATGACCCAATTCTAATCTAGGGTGGCGACCAAACTCAATTACTACTCTAGGACTCTAAGTTTACTTCTTTCAAGAAGGTTCCTAGGTCCTAAACCTAAAGAAAAGATCAAAAATCAAACAAGAAAATAACTCAAAACTGCAGGAACCGAATCGATTCGCCCTAGGGGCCGAATCGATTTGCCCTGCCGAATCGATTCGCCCTGAAAGCGAATCGGTTCGGAAGACAAATCCAACATTCTGCATACTGCCGAATCGATTCGGCCTTAACCCGAATCGATTCGAGTACACAGACCTGAAAAGTTGCATCTTTGCGAATCGATTCGCCCAAGGGGCCGAATCGATTCGCTCCTTCGAAAAAACCAAGTTTGGCTATGGAGTCTTGAACTCCAAATATTCTCCCAAACCCAAAACTAACCAAACCAAGCTCAAATAATGGAACTAAAACTCCATAAATATACCCAGCTACCATCATTAACAACATTTATCATCCAAATCAATTTCCAAGGGTTAATACCCATAAATCCTGCAAAACCCTAACTAAATTAAATCATAACAATCCACAACTATCAATGCTTATAAATCCACTTAAATCATATAATAGAAAGTAGGTAACTTGCCTTGATCATGCAAATGCAGATTTGATTTGGTGTAGGCAATGATCCAAGCTTGAATCTCCAAATTTCTCTTTTCCTCCCAAAGTTCTCTTCCTCTCTCTACTCTCTCTAGGGCTCAATTGTGTAAAATGGAAGAATAAAATGGGGGTGGGGAAAATAAAACGGGTCTTAAGTCTAAAAATCCCACTAAAATGATTAATACGCGATATAATGATACGCAACTACTCATTTAAGCTATAACCAGTCAAAAGTGCCCGAAATACCAAAATGCAATATGGCACTTATTTTGACTGTCTCGCACCTACCGGGACTAGCTATACCCTCCAAATTTTCATTTGGAAATTTTATAACACATTTTAAGTTCCGATTTCATATTAAACCAAAATGTCATTTTAATTCTTATGACACAATAAATCACCACATGGATATATTTGCCTACTCACAAGGTAATCATACAACATTTCAATAAATATTAACCTTATCCATATTTAATTAATATATACTCAACATCCATCATTTTATAATTAATTACTGTACATAGTAAATAAGTTTAAAATAGGCTTTCAAAAGTGAGGGTTGTTACAGAAAATTCTTTTGCCAGTCCGAGTGTTTATTTTTAAAATAAATATTATTTCCAAAAACTTAACGTTCAACATTATTTTGTTATTTTTCAGGTTCTTCTGTAATTTGTGGTAGTATCTATTATTTTGGTACTTCTAAATCCCTCCAATTCATCAATCTTAGTTGGATTGTTGAATCAAATGGTATGGGTTCAAATATTTATATTATATTTATATCCATAAAATGTATGTTTATTTGTGGTAGTGTAGTCCATTCATGAATTATTTTCCAATGGATTGACATATTTCTGGAACTGTCTTTCATTCCTATTCCTTTAGTTTGGATTTCTATTTTGACAGAATCCTTAATATTAGGATCTTCAATTGAGATTAAAAAAATTAATTTTATATGCAACCCGATAACTCCATTAACTAAATTGGATTGGACTCCTCCTATGATTGCATTAAGAGGATTATTGAATCTTTTGTCTAAGACCAAAATCGCTACATGTGTATCCATACATTGTCTAAATGAGGTGGTGATACATATTTGTATTAATCCAATATGAATATATTTTATTTTTGGATTTTTTTCTTCTGGCGCTTTATCTTCTTTTTATCAAATAGTGTAATTTCTGCTGTTACTCCATCGGTTGATTCAACTTTGGTGTTTCCATTAAATTGCTCAAATATTCTTGTTAAGAATATTTTGAACTTTGATAATTTATAGACATCTTCTTTTTTAATAAGTTGTCTTTGGTTTTCTAATTCTTGTAATTATTCATTGGTAACAGTTATTTCTTCACCAACGACATCTCTAAGAGTTAGTGTTTGTAACTCATTTTCATTACTCAATTATACATAAATATGACTTCATCATCAGATTATTTTGACTCTGATTCTAGTTCATATAATATTTCTTCATTATCGGAAATATCTGTAAATTCAACTCCAAAACATACTTCAAATTTACGTTCTTTAAGAAATTGAATCATTCTTTTTTCACTTTTCCCTTTCTTTAGGCATTCTGGTGCATAATGTCCTTCTTCATTACATATGTAACATGTACATTTCTTTTTTATTTTTATTTTGATATTTTTATTAGAAAATTTCTTTTTTCAAATTTATTTCTTATTTTTTGACAAAGATGATTTCTTTTTCCAAGGTTTCCATTTGAATTTTCGTTTTCTAAAGTTTTTGAAAGATCTTGGTGGATTACATCCTATTTTTCAGTTTTCTTTTAAAATTTTATCACAACATTTATATTCAGCTTTGGAATTTGTGATTTGGTTTTTTACATGCTTTTTGGCTTTTACATCGACGCATTTTTAGGATATTTTTCTTAATATCCAATTAATACGGAATTCAATATTATCTTCTTTGTTTATTTGTTTTAACTAGTCAGGGTAAATTTTTAAAGATATTTCATCCTATGGGTTTGGGAGTCTATGAAAAAATTGGTCCAACCAGTATTATTATCTGGTTGATTGACCTCAAAGTGATTTTTTTATATAGTTCAACAAAGCCTTCAAATTGACATATATTACATAATTCTTGTTTAGATAATATGTAACGTGCATCTTCTTGGATTCTGGGTTCTCCAGCATATCCTATTATATTTTCCTTTATTAATCTGACAAATTCTTTTAGTATTTCATCAAAAGTCTTGAAATTTTGTAGGAGTTCAGCTTTTTATTGTTGTCCTTCTTCACATTTTTTCCATTGTTGTAGCCACTGTAACACATCTCCTTGAAGTGTAGGAGTCAAGTATTCTAACTTTTTTTCATTAGACCATGTATTTTAATAGATTCTGATGGGTATAGACATGGATTGTGCCTATTCATCAATGGTTTGTTCTTGATCCTTAAAAGATATATGGTTTAGATCAAGATAGATTCCATTTTATGATACGTTGTGTTTATTTATAGCATCTCCTCTTAAGAAAAAAGGATTTGTTTCCTCTTCTTTAATCCCACTTGTAGAAGTATTACTTCTACTTGTAGAAGTATTACCGACTTTACCAAAATCTTATTTTTCTATTGCAGGGTTTTTCATAAATTTTTCAAATTCCTCTATGTTGTGGAATTCCTTTAGTGGTTCTTCAACTATTCTCTTTCCATCACTTATAGTGTTTACTCTATGGGGTGGATCATTTTCTTCTTCATCAGATGAATTTTGGTTTATTTCATACTGAAAATGTTGTAATAATTTTTCATGTTCCAAATACGTTGTTTGTATTTGTTCAATAAGTTTATTATGTTCATATATATTTAAACTCGGGTCTTTATATAAATATCTACAATAGTCTAGCATTTCAATAACGTTTATATATTCAATGTAATTAAATTCTTCTATTTGAAGAGTTTTAATTTCTTCTGCACCAAAATATAATCTAGGGATTTCATTATCACCTCGATGATTCATCCCAGTTTGTTCTGGTTGATTATGATTATCTATTTTTGTTAATAGATTTTCAATATTTTGTTTTGTTTCTTCTTTTAAGTCTAGATTTGAGACTGATCCTAGTTGTCTAATTTTTTGGGTAACTTTATTTAAGTTGAATTCAATACAGTCTAGTTTTTTCTCTACATAGTTTTGGTTTATAATTTGATGTTTTTTAATTCTCTTCACCCATCCAAACATAATATCACTTCAACTATTTAAAGTAGTACTAACTTTACTAATATCATTTTTTGATTTTTTATCAATATGCAAATTATGATTATACATGGTTTCATCCTTATCTAATCATGGAGCTAAACAATGTAAAGAAACGTGAACATTTTGTTCTTCCATTTTAGATTTCATTGTTACCTAAGACCTCCTATTATTTTGTTTTAGACGCCTAAAACCAGTTTTCTAAACGCATGTTGCTAATCAAATAGCTTTAATGGAAAACGAAAATATGGGCTTTGAAATAAAAATAGATATATGGGTTTTGCAAAAAGTAAATAGAAGATCAAAATATCAATGTTTCAATTCGTAGTAGCACACAATACTTATATAAGAACTGAATTAACACACACACATATATATATAAATAAACAACATATAGCAAACATAAATAAACAAAGTAACACACATAATAATTTTTTTCCAGACTAAAGTAACACACATACTAACCTTTTTAACAAGGCTCTAATACCAATTACACAAATGATGCGGAAGATGAAATATGATGTTAGATGTAGGAAACGTTAGGTGAAAGTTTGGTAGAAGTTAGGTGGGTGATGGAGAAATATGGATTGAGAAAAGGTAAGAAGGAAGACTTTTATTACAAATAGAAAATATGTTACAAAAGGAGAAGGTGAGGTAGAAGATGTCCTCTAAATGAAATGGTATATTCGTTTTATAGTAGTCGGACGCCAAGTTACAATTCAATTCAGAAGGACAAAAGATAAAAAGAAATAACAAACGCGTTTCTTTTCTTTTAAAAAAGAAACTTTAATAAAGTAAATTACACTTTAATAAAGTAGAAAGATTTGTGTGTTTTTAGACGTCTATTCGCCGACTTCCCTTTGTCTTTTCTTGGGCCACGTGTCGCGTGCTAGATAATTTGTGCAGTCGTCTATTGTGGTACATAAAACATATAATTATCCTTCCATTGCATTGGCTATGTTAGTGTAACACCCCATAATATTATTAATTTTTAAATTGAGAATTAATTAGTATTAATTAAATCATATTGGGAAAAATTAATCCGGTAAAATAAATATTAATTAGCGAGATAAGGGTTAATATTTATTTATATTAAATATTACTTAGTGAATGAGTAATAATAATGATATGAAAATATTATAATTAGTGAGTGAGAAATACGATTGTTACTGTAATTTAGTCGGGACGTGCGCATTAGTCGTGTTGGGACTTAAATTAATAAAATAAAAATAATATATTTATATGTCGCCCATATGAATATTTTGAGAGCACCAATGTGTTCAAAAGGGTCGAAATAGTCAGAAAAGTGTACTCAGGGATTTAGTTTGGGTCCCGTGGCAATTTTAGGCCAAACCGACACCCCGAGAAGGTATTTTAGTCATTTGTATTTTTTATGAAGGAAGACCCACGAAATTTCTGAGTGTATAACTTCTGGTATGTTAGAGGGACTACAGTTAGAAGTTTCAAACTCATATAAAGGCCATAGGAGGAAGAAAATAGGAGGTCCCAAGGCCAATTTGGCACCATTCTTACACCACAAACACCACCGTCGCATATATCGATAGGAGATGACCGCAATCATACCAATTTTCTGCAGAGAATCAGACCTACATACCAAGTCAAGTATTTATCTTGCTAAATTATGATTATACATAGTTTCTTCCTTATCTAATAATGGAGCTAAACAATGTAAAGAAACGTCAATATTTTGTTATTCCATTTTAGATTTCATTGGTACCTAAGACCTCCTATTATTTTGTTTCAGTTTCCTAAAACCAGTTTTCTAAACGCCTTGATAAGCACCCAAAACTGTACAATTTATACCCCAAATAGATGTATTTTAGTTGCTAATTCTCGATAATATGGGTCTTATGTGCTTAAATGTTCATTATGCGGGTTTAATTGCAGTTGCGGAATCAAAAGCTATATTTTCAGGCAATTTGCGGTTATAATGGAGCTAAATACCCTTGCCCCATAACCCTAACCTACCTTAAACCTAGCCTAAACCTACCCCAAACCCGGTGTGCGTTTTTTTTGTCCCTTTTTAATATTTTTTAGATTTTTATTTTGTGTCGTTTTATTTTTTAGGTTTTATTTTAGATTTATTTAGGATTTCTAGTTTTTATTTTCTATTTTTCTATTTTATTTTTATAATTTTATTTTATTTTGATTTTTATTAGCTTTAGTTTATTTTTATTTTTATTAGGATTAGATTTTTTTAGGATTTCATTTATTAGTTTTATTTGATTTTATATTTATTTAAGATTTTAGTTTTAGTTTTATTAGGCTTTATTTTTATTTTTATTTTTATTTTTATTTTTATTTTTATTTTTATTTTTATTTTTATTTTTATTTTTATTTTTATTTTTATTTTTATTTTTATTTTTATTTTTATTTTTATTTTTATTTTTATTTTTATTTTATTTCTTTCTATTTTTTTTTAATTGAGTCTTTATTTTATTTTTTTTAGAGTAGTAATTTAAATTTTTAGATTTTTATTTTTATTAGTTAGTTTTATTTATTATGGTTCAAATTAAACACATACAGACATTATCCCATATACCCCCATACACCCAAACAACAACTCACCCTTACCAAACCTTACTACCTTACAATCACCCACACACAATCATCACCACACCCTTCTTCTACCTCCCAACCTTCTCTCTCCTCTCTCCTACCAACCTCCATTACTAACCCACCTCACTTCCAACCTTATATCCCCAAACCTAATACCCATACCCTTTAACCCGTGACCCAACTATCCACCTGCCTCCTCCCCTCGCGACTCCGGCGACAGCAACCCTTAGTCCGCCGGCGCCCCTTTCGACCCCAATCTCGTCGCCCCTGCTCCTGCCACCTCCGGTCGCAACCCTCCGATCTGCCCAGACGTCGTTTCCTTCAACCTGGAAAAACCATATAGCCGTCACCCAGCCCCAATCCCACCTGTCGCATACCCTCCGACGTCGATCCGGCGATACCACCGACAACCACCTGCAACTCGCCGGAGCGCCCATGTCCAGTCACTCAACTCACCCATGTCCAACCCATTACCCATGAACCCATTTCCACCTTTGATCCAATTCTCCCAAAAGCCAACCACGACTTTTCCATCTGCATAAACCAAACAAAGAAATGCCAAAAGACCAATTGCCACATGTGACAAAACCCCACTTAACCCCCTTTTTCAAAATTACCCCCAACTAACACCTTTCATACCTTTACCCAAAACACCCCCATTAACCATATCAAATTTTTTATTCCCTCAACCCTCATTCACATGACCTCACACCATATCCACATGCACCCCTTAGCCATTTACCCAAAATACCCCTTAGCCCCATGTGTGCCATGCATCTACTATAAAAGAAGACTCAAGACCTCATTTGAAAGGGAACTCATCACCAAATAGAGAGAGAAAATTCTAGAGAAACGTAGAGAGTTAGGTTGGAATAAATTAGGTAGAAATATTTGTAAATAGTTTTATTTTCATTTTTTTAGATATTTGTGAGTGATAAATGTGTGAAATTCAATTGAGTTGATTATTATTGGATGCTCATATTGGATGGATTGTGCTTAATTTCAAAGAAATAGAAGATCAATTAAGCATCAAGAGATTGGGGTTTGATTGTTCTTTTCTCACCTCATTTATTTTATGCCTTTGATTATTAATTTGTCATATTTCATACCATGTTAGGCTAAATCCCCTTTCAAGGGGTGAGGGGAAACCCTTATTTGATGTTATTTATTTTAATTAGTTTGATTACTTGAAATTTCCCTTTGAATGTTAATTTTGATCCCTCACCCTTAGATTTACGCCTCGAGAGAGGGTAAATGATTTTCGAGAGAAAATCGAAATTCTAGTTATAATACCCATTTTGGATTCGAACTAGAGATAGGGGTTTCTTAAGTGGGGTATTATAACTTGAATTTCAACTCTAAATTTATTTTCTAAGATTGACATAAATTTTAATTGATCGATCCTAGCAGGTGATTAATTAAAAGGAGTGTGGATCTATTTTTCTAGAGTTGTGGGGTGTTAAACTTAACATTTTAAAAGATTACTATTATAATTACACTTGCAACGAGAGTTGGTTTGTAATTTTGATATTAATTTGGGAGAATTCAATTAATTAAATTCATTAGCTTGAATAGCTAAAATTTTTGGTGTAAACCCACTCCTTGATTGTTCTCACAATTATTTACCTCACTTTATCTTTTATTTTAGTGTTAGACTTTGTTTTCATTTTAGTCACTTTCTAGTTAGTTATTTTCATCTTAGTATAGTTTAGTTTAAAATCTCACCTCATCTTATTGTTTCAATATTGAAAAAGCTAAAAAAATTAGAAAAGTAAAAAAGCACAAAAAGAAAATAAAAAGTGAATTACAATTTTGTTCCCTTCGCTTTACAACCTTGAAAGTGGATTGATACCCTTATTTACCGCTACACTTGAGTTGTTCTATTTTATAGGTAATTGAGGTTTTGAGTAACTTGGCTTTCAACAACAACGACATACGCCAAAGTCACGTTATCACGCCTGTTGCTAATCAAATAGCTTTAATGGAAACAAAAAATATGGGCTTTGAAACAATAATAGGTATATGGGTTTTACGAAAAGTAATTAGAAGCTCAAAATATCAATGTTTCAATTCGTAGTAACACACAATAATTATATAAGAACTGAATTAACACACACACACACACACACACACATATATATATATATAGCACAAATGATGCGGAAGATGAAAGATGATTTTAGGTGTTGGAAAAGTTAGGTGGGTGATGGAGAAATTTGAATTGAGAAAAGTTAAGAAGGAAGACTTTTATTGCAAAGAGAAAAGATGTTACAAAAGGAGAAGGTGAGGTAGAAGATGTCCTCTAAATGAAATGGTCTGTCCATTTTATTATAGTCGGATGCCAAGTTGTAATTCAATTAAGAAGGATAAAATATAAGAAGAAATAATAAACACGATTCTTTTCTTATAAAAAGAAACTTTAATAAAGTAAAACAGTCTTTAATAAAGTAGAAAGATTTGTTTGTTTTTAGATATCTGTTCATTCGCCGCCTTCCCTTTGTTGATACCAAATTTAGTCTGCTGACGTGGACCAATTATGTGGAGACACGTGTCAATCTACATGGCACCCGCAAAAATTTCTTAAATAACACCTTAACTCCGAGGAGCTCAATTTCCCCGACCAACCTAGGCGCTCCGAGCAACAAGTGTTCTCCGAGAAACTTTACTGTACCGAGTAACTCATGTATGCCGAGCTACTTAGGCGGTCTGAGCAGCTTAGGCGGTCCGAGTTGCATCTCGAACAGAGCATTTATATCCGGATAATTAAGAGGATTGACTGCGCATTAAATGCTTATTATTATTATTATTATTATTATTATTATTATTATTATTATTATTATTATTATTATTATTATTATTATTATTATTATACAGATGTACATGTCTACTAGAGAACAGCGCATTGTCCTTTCATTTGTACAGCCTCAAGGCTATAAATACACTGTAACCTCCTCATTAGCGGGGGACTCGAAATTTCTTGGTAAAACGCCTAGTATCGAGAATTCCAAACAGTCATCAATAACAAAAATAGTGGACGTAGGCCATTCTTTCAAGGCTGAACCACTTTAAAATCCCTTGTCTTATTTATTTTTATCTATGATTGAATAATTAGAGATAATCTAATTTTTTACATCAACAGATTGGCACCGTCTGTGGGAAACGACTGTAGTTATCATTTTTCACCAAAACAATTCATCACCAATGGCTGATAATCCTGAATCCAGTAATCGTAACGCTGGAAACCCCCCAAATCCATCTGTTCCCCCAAATATTCAAGATCTGGCCGAAATAATGGCTAATTTGGTCCAGGGTCAGACGGCCATGCAAGAAACTATGCGACAACTCATACAAACTACCCAGGGTGGGGTATCTACCCACTCAGGACAACGAAGTGTTCAAAGAAATACCCGGTTACCTTCTAGCCGAACGTGACTCTCAGAGGAATCTCGATCCAGACACACCGACTCATATCGTACTGAGAGATCTCATGGTCCTTCTTATCAGCCTGGGCGTACTTCCTCAGTACGAGCTAGAGCACTCAACAAAATATCACTCTCTCTCCGAAAAGGACTAGTGTATTGGAGAGATTAAGTAGGGCCTCTCATTTTGATCGTTTGGGCCCTAGGAGGAATAAAAGTCCTCCTAAGGCCGTGTCGAGGAACTTTCGATGACCATCCGATCTAAGGGAGGGTTCTTCCCAATCATTCGCAATAAAAGATCACAGGAGGCAAATTCAACACGATCAGTTGGTCGAACCAACAGGACCGAGGATGGAAATGATGCATAGAAAGGCTCTATCCAAAGGTTAGAGGATAGACTAGGGGAAATGGATAAGGCCAAGAATTCTCTACAAAGAACTTTTATCCAAGGGACACCTTTTATCCAGGCAATTGTGGATTTTTCCACACCATCAAAATTCAAAGCACCTGTTGTGACTCCTAAATATGATGGAAAAACTGACCCTGTCCTTCATATAGAACAATACCAAGCTGCTGTCGATATCTATGCCCTGCCAGATGAGATGAGATGCAGGGCATTTTCGAGAACTCTTACAAGATTTGCTCAAATATGGTACAATAACCTTCCTCGGGGGAAGATTTCAACTTTCTTTCAACTGGCCGAGCTCTTTATTAGAAATTTCTGTTTCGGAGCAAAACCAGTTAAATGAGTATCACATTTATTAAGTGTTAGACAAAAAGCAGGTGAGAGCACCAGGGATTACATAACTCGTTTCAATAACAAGAAGCTCGAAGTTATTGATTACGAGGAAAAAACAGCAATTACTGCTTTGATGAGTGGATTATTGCCAAATAAATTGTACTACACTTTGGCCAAAGATTCGCATAGGACCATGTCCGAACTAATGGTAAAAGCAGCCAAAATCATGAATGCCGAGGAAGCTATGGCTGCGAAGAAGAACATGGATACTAAGGAGACCAAAGTTGAGGCCGAGAAGATTAAGAAGAAGTACCAAAAGAACAATGGGGGCAACAAGCAATCAAAAGCAAAGCCATCATGGGAAATGTTGAAGAAATTTGGAAATTATACTCCTTTGAAAGTAGATATAAACCACGTTTTGGAAGAAATCAAGAACAGCGAGGAGCTAAACTGGCCAGAGAAAATGAAGACAGATCCTGACAAGAGGAATAAGGCCAAATATTGTGAGTTCCATAAAGATCACGGTCACACGACCAAAAATTGCATAGCTCTTCAGAATGAAATTGAAGCACTCATCAGACGAGGAAAGCTGGCCAAGTATGTTGATCATAGAAAGGAAGGAAAGAGCAAGGACCGAGCAAGACAGAGATTTAGATCTCCTCATCGAGCAGAAGAAAATAAGAAAAGAGATCATGAAGATGATCCAGAAGACGACCCCGACCTCCCCAAAAGACCAAGACAACCAAAACGTGAGGTATTTTCAATTCGTTTTGGATCATTTGATTGTAATGTTATTACAGGTGGAGATGCAGGAGGTGGAGAACTTACCGCAGAAAGGAAAGCTTACCTCAATGAGGCCCAAGCTTGTTCATACATTCAACGAATAAATCTAGCTGAGGATGATCGCCCGAGAAGGTGAACAAAGATAAACTGGTCATCGGTTTCTCTAAGAACAACCTTGCAGGAGTACTATATCCTCATGATGACCCATTGGTGATCAAAATGAGGATGAAGGAAGTAATGATATCAAGAGTACTGGTGGATAATGGCAGCTCGACGGACATCATGTTCCACTCATGCTTTGACAGTTTAAATTTGAAGTTATCTCAGTTGGAACCTTATCACAGGCCCCTCCTCGGTTTTACTGGCGAGAAAGTTTTTCCACTTGGGACTATCAAGTTGGATATGTTCATCGGTACATAGCCTGCTTGTCGAACAGAAGGAGTGTGCCTTTTCATAATGGATAAGAATGTCCAATCAGCGTACAATATCATCATGGGAAGGGTAGGATTGAAGAAGTTCGAAGCAGTACCATTTACTGTACATCAATGCTTAAAATTTCCAACCAATTTTGGAGTATGAATTGTAAAGGGTGACCAAAAAGTAGCTCGAGAATGCTACTATTCATCTGCCGAGCAGGAAGAACTAGAGGAATCTAGGAAAAAAACTACTACTTATCAAGTGGATAAAGGTGTACAAATTGAAACGTTAGATCCTAGAGACGAGTCACAGCTCGTAAAAGGTCAGGTGGTGGAAGCTACTAAAAATGTCATTCTGGACGATGAACACCCAGAACGAACAACTCAAATCGGTTCATCGTTGGACGCCCTCACTAAAACAAGAATTGATAGCCTTCCTAAAAAGCCAAAAATAAACTTTCGCATGGAGCCACGAAGATATGCCAGGAATAGACCAAAATTTCTTGTTTCACGAGCTTAATGTGAACAAGGAAATCAAACCTGTGAAGTAGAGACGAAGAGTGTTCAGCCTCGAAAAGAACCAAGCTATACAGGAGGAGGTCGAGAAGCTCCAAAAAGCCTGCTTTATTGAAGATGTATAATATCCAGACTGGTTAGCTAATGTGGTGATGGTGAAGAAGAAGAACAACAAGTGGAGGATGTGTGTAGACTTCACCGACCTTAATAAGGCATGCCCAAAGGATCATTCCTTTGCCCCGAATTGATCAATTAGTGGATGCTACCTCGGGATACGAGCTGTTGAGCTTCATGGATGCTTATTCTGGCTACAACCAAATTAAAATAAAACCTGAAGACATGGAGAGTACCTCTTTTATTACCCCTAGGGGAACTTATTGTTATAATGTTATGCCTTTGGGGTTAAAAAATGCAGGTGCAATATATCAGCGGGTGATGAACAAGGTGTTTGCAGAGCAAATTAGTTACAATATGGAAGTTTATGTTAACGATATGCTGATGAAGAGCAAGAAAGCTGCTGATCATCTAATTGACTTAGGCCAGACCTTTGATCAACTAGATAAATATCAAATGAAGTTGAACCCTACTAAATGCATATTCGGAGTACGAGAAGGCATGTTCCTCGGGTATATTGTCAACCAACGAGGTATTGAAGCAAACCCTGAAAAGATCAAGACTCTATTGGGACTACGATCTCCGACGATGAAAAAGGAAGTGAAAAGTCTCACAGGGCGAGTTACAGCACTTAATAGATTTGTATCACGAGCAATCGACAGATGCCTCCCATTCTTCAAAACACTCCGAAAAATGTTTAAATGGAATGATGAATACGAGAAGGCCTTTCAAGAGTTGAAGAATTACTTTGGAGCACCTCTACTGTTGTCCAAGTCAGTGACGGGAGAAAGATTGTACTTATATCTGGCAGTTTCGAAGAACACAGTTAGCTCGACATTGATAAGAATGGAGGATGGAGTGCAAAAACCAATTTATTACACCAGTAAGGCCTTCCGAGGAGTAGAGATCAGATATCAAAGGCTGGAAAGGTTAGCACTAGCATTAATCGAAGCAAGTAGAAGAATGAAGCCGTATTTCCAAGCTCATACTATAGTTGTGTATACAGACATGCCATTAAGGCAAGCTCTGCACAAACCAGAGAAATCAGGAAGATTGATGTATTGGGCAGTAGAACTTGGTGAATATGACATAGTTTATGAACCTAGATTGTCTTTTAAATGGCAAGCAGTAGCAGATTTTATAGTAGAGTTCACCTATCCCGACACCTCCGAGGAGCAAAAGCTGAATACCGACCAACCTGTGGATGTTATAGGATCATCGAATTTAAACTCCGATCAACTTAAGTTGGTTAACGAGCAAGAGAAGATGGCCGACGAGCAACAAGAAGTGCCAGAGGAGAATATAAGGAAGCATCAAATATTTTATCGAGGAACTCTGACTGACCAAGAGTTTGATAATGAGGTACGTATATGGAATCTATATGTAGATGGCTCATCCTGCACTACAGGCTGTGGGGAAGGGATTGTTTTAAGTAGCCCAGATGAGATCGATATGGAGTATGCTCTATGCTTTCAATTCAAGGCTTCCAACAATGAGGCTGAATATGAGGCTTTGATTGCAGGTCTTAGTTTAGCAAGAACCATGGGGACAGAGCAGGTCACTGTATTCAGTGACTCACAATTGATCGTAAATCAACTGCAGGGGGTATATACAACGAAAGGAGAGGTAATGATCAAGTATTATGTGAAAGCAATGGAGATTGTATCAACCTTTAAAGTAGTGCAGTTAATTAGAATACCAAGATTGGAGAATGCCAGAGCAGGTGCCTTAGCTCGGTTAGCCTCAGCTACAAGAATCGAGCTACGAAGAACCATCCCGAAAGAAGTTTTGGCTAGCAGGAGCATTGACGAAGATATGATGATTAACTTCAGTTCCCTTGATTTAGGACCATCTTGGATGGATCCCATCAGGGCATATATTGAAGAAGGGGTTTTGCCAACTGATAAACTCATAGACAAGAAACTGAAGTTTAAAGCTGCTGGTTATGTATTGACTAATGGTATTCTATATAGACGAGGAATTATATATGGTTTACAGAGATGTGTGCATCCCTCCGAGGTGAAAGACTTAATTGAAGAGGTTCATGAAGGGTCCTGTGGAGCCCATGTAGCAGGTCGGACGCTTTTGCAAAGGATAATGACGCAAGGATACTATTGGCTGACGATGAGGGCTGATTGTATAGCCTATGGTAAAAAATGTGACAAATGTCAACGCTTCTCCTCTATCCGAAGAACTCCACAAGCTTTGTTAACACCCATTACTTCCCCTTGGCCATTTGTCATGTGGGGAATTGACTTGGTCGGGCCACTTCCAACGACTAGGGGAAGATTTAAATATCTCATGGTCGCAGTGGATTACTTTACTATGTGGGTGGAAGTTGAGCCCCTTATTGATATGACATATGACAAGGTGTATCAATTTATATGGAAGAACATCATTTATAGATATGGTCTTCCTCATGCATTCATCACAGACCATGGAACTCAATTTGATAACGAGGAGATCGCTGCATATTGTCATCAGTCAAACATATTGAAAACTCACTCTGCACCAGGCCATCCCCAGAGCAATGGACAAACTGAGGTGACAAACAGAACGTTGCTGAATGGTTTGAAGAAAAGACTGGATGATGCGAAGGCAAATTGGATCAATGAGCTACATTTTGTACTGTGGGCTTATCGTACTACACCACAAGCAGCAACAGGAGAATCTCCATGCATGCTGGCATTTGGAAGTGAAGCTGTTATACCTGCCAAGCTGGGTCTCCCCACACACAGAGTGCTGAATTTTAATTCTCCTATCAGTGACTTGATGAGAAGATTAGACTTGGATATGCTCGAGGAAGTTAGAGAAGAAGCAACAATCAAGAATGCTGCATACCAGCAATGAACAGCTCTGTTCTTCAACAAGATAGTAAAGAAATGTGATTTGAAAGAAGGGGACTATGTGCTAAAGAAAGTAATTCAAAGACACAACAAATTGGAAGCTAACTGGCATGGACCCTACAGAGTAACAGAAGTTGTTCGACCAGGGACATATAGGATTGAAACATTAGAAGGAGAGGGGTTTAAGAATGCATGGAACGCAGAGCATCTGCGCAAATATTATCAGTAGTTCAATCCCTATGTAATGCAATTTTATTCAATATGAATAAAGCTATGGATGTTTTACCCAATTCTCTCCTTTTGTTGAAATTTTTTCGGAATACTAGTGCTACACACTACGCATCAAGTCCAGAATAAAAATCCATCCACCAACTACGGTTGGTCGGGAATAAAAATCCACCAACTACGGTTGGTCGGGAATGAAAATCCACCAACTACGGTTGGTCGGGAATAAAAATCCACCAACTACTGTTGGTCGGGAACATTTGGTTAAACGAAGCAGGATCATGTGATGAAAGTCGTTTCATGGCTTAGAATTAAAAAGTGATAAGTCACTATAATCAAAAAATAAAACAGAATTTCTTTACTTGTGACATTTTAAATTACCACCAACTTTAAGTTGGTCGGAAAACAAAATATCACCAATTCTGGTTGGTCGTCAAATAATGGACAACAATAAATTTTCACCAACTCCAGTTGATCGACAATTTAAAATAACACAGGACATTTTTGTTTTCTTACAAGATATACATACACATTCATCAGAGAATAAAATAAATATTTTATAAAGCAATGACAATCAAGATTGCAGAGAAAACTAAAAATTCCTTCATTAAAATCAGAAAAAATTACATAGATAACAAATTACATTAAATATCCTATTCTATTGGCTTTTTCCCTTCTGCCTTTGAAATAGGCTCTACTTCAGCAGGAGGATCATCTAAGGCGTAAGGAGAATTTATGAAGTTCAGATCTCTAAGCATCCTGACATTCATTACTGAGGGCCGATCAAGCAGGTGCTCCGGGCGAGATATCTCGAAATTAGAATGAAGACTGTAGTCACTGAGATAATTGGAGATTAAACACTGAGGAATTGCCCGAGCAGGAATCCAGCTCATATCAAGTTTGAAGGGTGGCACGGGCAACTCGAGCAATCCAGGGTCATAGTAATCCCAGAGATAATGGCCCTGCTCCAACTTTAACACCCCCAACGCATTCAACTATCCTTGCTTGTACCCTTCATTGTTCGATTGCTGGATCCGATCATCAAAGTGGTAGAGGGCTTCATTGTAACCAGCCATCCAAAACTCTCTGGGCTGTTTGTGAAACTGGTAGGTTAACCTCTCCAGTTGCTCGTGGAGGTTCTTCACTAAAATTTCTTTATTCTCCAAGGCAAAGTTTTGAGTAGAAAGTTATTTTTCGAGATTCAGAACTTTCTTGGACATCTCTACTAATGCTTGATTCTTTGCCATCAACTGGAAGGCCTGATTTTCCAAAGTTTCCTGCGTTCTAGCTTCTTCAACAGTAACCCAAGCAACCCTTGTTCGTCCCTGAGAAGCTCTTGCTCGTCCCCGAGCAGAAGTAGATGGTCCAATCCTCTTTAAGGCTTCCAATTCATCTCTCAAATTGCCATTTTCGACCTCCAAGAACTAGAAACCTTCGTCATTAATAGGGACCAAGGCTCCCGAGGTAGACGCTACAAATTTCAGTTGGGATATCTTTCCTCGCAAGTTATTATTTTCCTGCTCCAGCAGTTTCGCGATCTGCCTATGCTCTTCAACCTCGGTCTTCAAAGTCCTCTCCTTCTTATCATAAGCAGCGAAGAACTTATCATATCCTTTGTCAGCATTTAGTTGCTGATACTTTTTCTCATACCCCTGGTGCAAAAGGGCAGTAGACTCCTTATATTATTGTTGAAGTTTCTCGATGGTACTTTGGAGATCTTCAATCATTTCATAATATGCCACATTATTAGCAACAACACGGTCGAGCAGGCATTTTAGATATTGGTAGGCCTCGACTGCTCATTCAGAAGCGTCTGGACCAAGGATATCAATGATTTGAGCTTCATTTAAGTCTTCATGACCAGCTGTGAAGTATTCATTACATTTCTTCATTAGTTCTGTATCATGAGATGATAATAGTTCCATCCTGTCCATAAACTAGCAAAAAGAAGAGATAGAAAGAATCAATAAGAATGCAGACAGAGCAAAAAAAATAAAATGGATCGATAATAAGAGTAGAGCAAGAAAAGGAGAGTTAAGATGCACAACCAAAACTTCAAATTTTATTACGTCACAAAAAGAAGTACATGGCCCAAAATTACATTCAACAAAAAAAGCAAAGAGAAAGGTCCGAACAACTCTACACCTTCTCCTTGCTTCCTAAGACTTCCACGGGAGGCTTGGATGAAGAAGTAGGTTGCTCGAAAGGCAGATAAAGCTGATCGGTAGACATGTTGGTTAGCTGGGGCTGCTCGTAGTGAAGTTCAACAGTAGGGACCTAATCTCCAATCATCATTGAAGACTCTTCAGAGGCAGCTTCGTCCTCTTCTTCTTCTTCTCCAGGAGAGGGATGAGGACCATGAACATGGCGCTGAAAAAGTTCAAAACTCTCAGAGACCTTTAATTCCTGCAGAGCAGCAATCCATCCATCCCCGGAGTATTTGAGGCTAGAAAATTCCATCTGAGAGGACATGGAAGCTAGGCCTTTATTCCAACCTTTGTCCTAGCCAGCGCCAAAGGACTTCTTAACAGCAAGTTTTCTCTTTGCCTTCTCTGAGGAAATCCTCTCAGTATGAAGTTCCTCGGCAGCCTTCATCTTCCCTTCTATCTCCTACCTTTGACGATCAACGTCACGAAGTCTAACAATTGCCACTTCAGTTTTCTTAAGCTTGCTCTCAAGCTCTTCAGTGTTCTTGAGCTTCTCTTCAAGCTCATTATTTTTCTTCTCAAATTCTATCACTTTCCTCTCCAACTCCTGGGAGGCCTCCACAGCTCGATCTTTTTCTTGCTCGATGGACTTGAGTCGTGTCTCCCAAGCCTCCTTATCTTCGTCATATTTTTTACGAGAATCCTTTAAGGATTGAGTCAGTCCTACAAAATCTTCCTCCACACCTCCCGAGGAGCTCGAAGCTTTAATAGCTTCATCCTTTTTCAGAATAGTGTTGAAACAGGTTACCAGCTAGAAAAAGAAAATAATTGTAAGTCAGTGCAAGGAAATAATATTGGAAAATGAAAGTTTAGATTAGTAATACTTACTGAGGTAATATGTTGAGCTGTCAAGGTGGTAACCCTATCCCGAGAAAGAATGTACTCAACACCTTGGATCTCGGGAATAATCCAAGACTTCACCGAGCTCATAGTAGAGCTTGGAGGAACAAAGGTGGGAATACCACCTTCAACATTTAAAGACTGAGAGACTGCTTCAACTGGTCTCTCAAGAGAGCTTTTCTTTAACCTCCTCGTAGGAGCAGGAACATTCTCAACCAAGGATGTTGTCTTGGTCGGTGATATAACGATAACCTCACTTAGAGGAGAAATAGCTACAACCTTGCTCGGGTCCACTGGGAGCTTCTCGGCAACTTTCTTAACAGCAACTGGAGGGGGTGCATCAATTTTTCTTGTTCCTTCCTCTGAGACATCCTGCTTATTTCTCTTCGCCTCCACATTGGCAGAATCTGATTTTTCAAAGAAGGAGGGAGCTTTTCGTCTCTCCATTCTAAGACTGAGAGGAATATTCAATTCAGGGGAGGAACCTTCAGAAGATGGTACTGGTTCAATGTCACTTATCATTGGACAAGCAGTAAAAGATGAAGTGTAGCTCTTGTACTGCAACAAGTAAGAGGCTGATCTAATATGTTCGTCAGCAATAGTTTGGTGCAAACTCCAGATAAGCTTCAAATGTCTCAAATTGACATCAATTTCTTTGGGGGATTTTCTTTTGTTGTCAATTGAAAATAAACAAAAACTATAATGTCAATGACCCACTTTATCAAACATAAAGAAAACATAATTTAAAAAATAAAAACAACCTATCCCATTGCCATAAGGGGGACACTTATGACCCTGATATACATCATCTCCATTTAATGGAGCATGCTGCCAATTTTTCATAACAAACCCATGCTCGAAGTAATCCCTGTTGGCGTCTGGGAGATTGACAACTAAATCCCTATTTAAAAATCTAGTTTTTAAATAAAAAGTTCTATCACTAACAACCCATCTATAGCAAGACATAATTTCTGGATTTCCTAAACGGGTTCCATGAATTTGGTTTAACCTATGAACTCCATTAACTATTCTCCAG
The DNA here is from genome assembly GCA_949130495.1 of Sambucus nigra. Classification (NCBI taxonomy): domain Eukaryota; kingdom Viridiplantae; phylum Streptophyta; class Magnoliopsida; order Dipsacales; family Adoxaceae; genus Sambucus; species Sambucus nigra. Next base: position 413,509,278 of record OX422212.1, read on the forward strand.
GTATTAGGAGCTATTTTTGCAGGTACAACATCAAAATATTGACAGAATTCCAAACACAAGGGATTTGGAGGAAAAGAAAAGCCACACTCAGCAACAAAGAGACTGGGGAACCAATGTCCCTCAGCCAAAGAAAAATAGTCAGAAGGTTCAGAAAGTTCTTCCAATATGACCCAAGAAGGAATAGAAAAATCAGAACGAAATTTATCAAGTGACTCAACAAGGTAAACCATGATGAACAAAAGAAATAAAAGAGAAGGAAGAAGATCTTACAGGAAAAAGATGAATCAGGTGACAACGAACAATGGAAGAAATGAATGTACAAGTTAGAGAAGAAGTGAAGAAGTTCTAAGATGCAGATTTGAAAAAGTAAAGGACGATCAAATTTTCTGAAGCGTTTAAATACTTTACCTCGATAATGAAGAAAAACAATGATTACCAGGATGGACGATTGCGTATCCAGCGGCTAAAAAGAAGAAAAAGGCACGAAAAACGAAGCGATTATGGAAATTCGAAATACTTTAAAAAGCCTGATACTATGCACTCAAAAAGGGGTTATAAACAACGAACGTTTGTCTAAAATCCATAAAGTTTAGGCAGCATAATATTCCATACTTTTCTTTAACATCAAACTACGAAACATTGGGGGCTTCTGTTGATACCAAATTTAGTCTGCTGACGTGGACCAATTATGTGGAGACATGTGTCAATCTACATGGCACCCGCAAACATTTCTTGAACAACACCTTGACTCCGAGGAGCTCAATTTCCTCGACCAACTTAGGCGCTCCGAGCAACAAGTGTTCTTCGAGAAACTTTATTATACCGAACAACTCATGTATGCCGAGCAGTTTAGGCGGTCCGAGTTGCATCTCGTACAGAGCATTTATATCCGGATAATTAAGAGGATTGACTGCGCATTAAATGCTTATTATTATTATACATATGTACATGTCTACTAGAGAACAACGCATTGTCCTTTCATTTGTACAGCCTCAAGGCTATAAATACACTATAACCTCCTCATTAGCGGGGGACTCTAAATTTCTTGGTAAAATGCCTATTATCGAGAATTCCAAACAGTCATCAATAATAAAAACAGTGGACGTAGGCCATTCTTTCAAGGCTGAACCACTTTAAAATCCTTTGTCTTATTTATTTTTATCTGTGATTGAATAATTAGAGATAATCTAATTTTTTACATCAACACCCTTTATCTTTTTTGGGCCACGTGTCGTGTGCTAAATAATTTGTGCAGTCGTCCATTGTGGTCCAATAAATATAGAATTATCCCTCCATTGCATTGGCTATGTTAGCTTCTCTAATGGATTCCAATGATATGCTATCAATTGGACTTTGGTTATAGTGATGTAGAAGTGCTTCTTCGTATTCCTCTGCATCACTTAACAATTCATATAGGACATCCAAATTATTTTTCTTGTTGAGATTTTCAAGAAATTCAGTCACCTCAACTTTTTGTTCAGGAGATACAAAATAATTTATACGGCTTTGAGGTAACATATCTGATATGGCTGGTAAAATCCAAATAATTGATATGTCTTTGAGGTGCCATACCTGATATGCTTCATACAACATTCTTATTAGGATTTTTATGTAAGAGATGGCCATATACATTCTAGTTTTATTTCTTCTTAATCAGTCTCTTTAACTCCCAAGTGGGTAAATCATGTGCATGATGTGATAACACATAAGACATGGTCACGTACATGGGTAGGTCATGCTTAGGGCATGGTCACATGCAAGAATGGTCATGCAAAGGACATGGTCACGTACAGGGGTAGGTCATGCATAGGGCATGGTCACGTGTAAGACATGGTCACGCGAAAGATATGGTCATCTACAGGGGTAAGTCATGCGCAGTGCACGGTAACCCGCAAGACATGATTACGTACATGGGTAGGTCATGCGCATGACATGTACTTGGTCTTTTCTGCCTATTTAAGTCGGTTGTATCTAGCGAGGGTCCCACACCCTTCGTAAAATCACGTCTTCAATCTGCGTGGTATTCTTTCATAAGGAGGGGGCCCACGAATGCTGATTTATACCATGGATATACACATATATTGGGGGCGCCACATTTTTGGCTCATGTAAGGATCGAACATATTTGCATGGGGTTGTATATAGTGGACTTGTCTCTATGAGGCAAATTGGGATTGTTGCAAATTCCCTTCTCTTGGACCCTTGAGGTGGATAAGACCTTGACTACGTTGAGTGCCAAATTTATACATATCAGTTGTCCCCCAATTTCTATGAGGTGACTTTGATCGCATGGAAATTTAATACAAAGCCAACATTGAGTAGGGATATTTGAATAGTGTCAATTGAAGGAATAACCTGTAAACTTTGCCACAATATTAAAAATAGACTTAAGACAATATATTAGTCTAAGGACAATTTATTTATGGAAAGAGTTCAAGGATGAACAAAAAATAGTCCATGAAAAATTTGTGTAATGACTAAGTAAAAAATTGTCCAAGTGAAATTTGCCGAAGGACTTAGTAAAAATATTTTGAGGACAAATTTGTGCAAAAACTGGGTAAAAAATAGTCCAAGTGAGATTTCGCAAAGGACTTAGTAAAAATAGTCTGAGGAAAAATGTGTGTAAAGACCGAGTAAAAAATTAATTCTAACGACTAAGTAAAAAAAGTCTGAGGTCAATGTCTGAGGACTTAGTAAAAAATAGTTTGAGGACAATGTTTGAGGATTGAGTACAAAATTATAGTCCGAGGACTGAGTAAAAAAATTCAAAGTTTGGATTGCGTGGAAATTTAATATTAAGCTTCCACTACACAGAGTATTTTTTCGAAATAAGACTAAAAAAATTAAAATGTAACATGCCCCACAACTCATAACTCCTGAATTTGCAGTGGTGAAAGACGTAACCTTCCTAAATTTTACAAGATGTGTGTAGTGGGTGTCCTACGTTTATACCCCATTCTAAGACTTACATGGGTGTAAATTTAACCATGATAGGTAATATGGCTCACATTGAAGCATATCTTGCTTATTCTCCTTTGTGGATGATGTGTTGACATAAATTTTCAATTAATACCCACGTCTATGTAAACGATCCCCATATTTTGATTGGGATGTAAGTGGTAGAGGTCCCACATGTTTATCTCTAATTTTAGTATCATGTTTGGGGGAAATCACGTTAGAGATAACTCTACTCAAATGGGTACCCACATCAATCAACCCTTGCTTCAAAAATTGGAAAAACCCATCCGAGCTTTTCTTTTCTCAGTATTTTGACTCCCTTTCTTCAACGGTCGATCTCCACTACAAGTGATAGCGACAATCGAATTCCCTTCTCTCTGTTCATTTTGAACAGGTAAGCACATAAAAACGAGAAAAAATTGTCTTGTTTTCTCTCCCATATACACCATTCCCATGTATCTTAAACTACATTTGCTTTTATAAAAAAACACATTTCTTTCATATTATGTCAAAATTAAATCGGCTTTTAGGAGGGATGATTTGGTCGTCGCTGGTCATACTAGATTCATGACATATGGATATTTTTATTTTTCAATGACTTTGAGTTTATTATACATACATGTTCATCATCCGCTATGAATGAAAGAATTTTTTTTTATTTTTTATTTTTTGCAATGTTCACTTCAGATTCCCAATAAGTGGTAAATCAACCCTTGTTCATGTTTGTCCATGGATCTTGAATTGAACCAAGAGTTTTATACCGAAGGCTTCTTTCTTTAGAGCTTTGCATCATATTACTTGAAAATATTTTGTTCACACCAACTTTAGTGGCATTTATAACAATAGCTTTGCTTTTGATTATTTCTCTCATTGCCTCTTGTGGGTTCTTGGATTTAGATCACAATTTTTTTTATCTATCTTGAGAGGAGAACTATTTAAAGTTTTAAGGTTGGATACCAACCTTTATGAAGATAACCAAATTCACATTCATTCGGGTCGCAATTTTATTCTCTCCCGAATTTGCAGCTTGATTAGAGTGGGCATTAAACAACTTGACCTTGATTTCCATATTTTCAATGGTCGCCCCATCCATGGGGTCTGTGAGATTTACTATACGTGGCTTTATCTTGTGACTAGGATGGTGAAGGAGTCTTTAGAAGATGTTGGAGCTCATTTTTACAGCATTAAATTTATTATGCTAGCATCCACTAGTGGGGGGGTATTTATTAGAGAGGACATTACTTTCTTACCTACATTTCCACTCAGTTTTTTTACACTCATGGAGACTGAAAAATGTTACTAAAGCCGTTTATTAAAAATAAACTATTTAAGCAACTCCGATCTGTTTTTTTAAGAAACTCTTTTCGTAAAAACCAAACTATTTGAACACAAGATGTGTTTAATAAATCAGTATGTACGAGATCTATTCAAGAATTGAATAACAGGTTTATAAAGAAGTTTAAAAATTTTAAACTCAGCACAACCAAGAATGAGATGAGGAGATGTAGAAAGATTATGTTCACGATATTTTTTACGTGGTAAAACCTCACCAATTGAGGAAACATCCACGACTCCCTCTATGGAGTAAAATGAAAAAACCACTAAAACAAATATATGAGTTACAAACTATATAACTAACATGCAAACAACTCAGTCCTATATAAGTTTAGGAATTTACCCTCTGGTGTCCTTAAACTTCCCTGCAGTTCTGATTGTAGATGTAGTTCTCCCAGTTTGTTAACTTCTGATTTGTTCCAGCACTTTACGTCGACTCTTTGTTCACAAGATCTTATTACCAACACTTTTCGTGTTGTAGGGTGAAAGTGTTTGTGGAAGTGCTTTCTAACACATGCATGCACACACACACACTTATTAAGTACAAACAGTCCTAACAAATTACAATAACACTATATGCTGTGATCTTTTCTTTTTCTTTCTTCTTACAAAACTTTGAACCTTATCTGACCTTTAAATCATTCCCAGAATCCACGGATACCTTTCTAGGAAGACAGACAAGGTCTTAATCAATCTCAGAATTTAGAAAGACTTTTCGAGATTGAAAACCTCCAAGTGAGATTCCAAACTAGGTCAAAGGTTTAGTTTTACAAGAACTAGAAACAGAAAACATTTATTGTTGATTTCAAAGTAAGCAAACGTTTTATAGAAAATAATCAACAATATATTTCTCAAGATGAGAAATAAACAATGAACCTAAGTGTAATGTAACATGAATAACTCAGATCTGAAATTTCTATGAAATCAGAAAGTAGATCTGAATAAACGTTTAAGTTGAAAACAAGATCTAGTGAACACGAGGTTACAGCAACAAAAACAAACTTAACTCAAACTCTCAATCTCTCAAGAACACTCAGAGAAGTGTTTTGGATATGGAGGTATTTTGAAGAAGTGTTTGAGTTTGGATGGAAGAGGTTTTGACGAACAAGGTTAGGGTTTCTAACTCTCTCTCTTCTCTCTGTGTTTTCTCTCTTCTCTCTCAACTCTCTCAATTATTATAATAAATGAAATTGGCAAAAGTCTTCGAAGTTTGAGAGTAGGATCCCTTTTATAGGGTGAGGAGAAGGTTCGAGAGGCTGGTTCAAAACCAAGGGCCTGGATTAAGTCAAGCCAAATTGACTTAGATCGAAGGGTTCTAATAAGGCGGTGGTTAAACGAATCCTGATTGGTCTAAAGAGTTGTACTGGGATTCACCAAGATAACATGAAGATCGTTGATAGTTAATGATCCAAGGGCTAGGAACACACGCTGTTTTAACTCAGTGAAGAAACACAACTTCAGCCAATCAGACGAAGACAGGTGTTGGTCAATAACAGGATAACAAACGCGCGTCTAAAGTTAATTAAAACCACACCCTCAAGTTTACTCCGCTTTAGAATTCTACCCAAGGTAACATTAGGCCAAAAAAATCAACAAATTATATTTACAAAATGACCACAAAACTTTTTAAAACAAGTTTTAATTAAGAAAACCTTATTTTAAAAATGTTTAAAAAATCCCAAAAAATTATTAAAATTCCAATTTAGGGATTTAGACACACTCAACATATGTACACACATTATTATGCAATATGATATGCAATAAATGAATTCTACTGTGTGTGAGTGTTGTCAATAGGTTCTTGATCACTACAAGATAGAGAGATGAAGTAGCAAACCAACTTCTGAGGTTCTTTGGATTCTAGGTAGGACACAATTTTGTCACAATTTTTAAACTAGATGAGCACTTATACAATATAGACTCAAGTGAGTCAAAAGTATAAGGGCTTCAATCTCCCCTTTTGGAAATATGAGACAAAATCTCCTTTGAGTCATGTTGGACTCGTAGGGTAACAAGAAAATAAGAAAAACTTATTCCTATCAAAATTCTATCTACCCAATTCCTAGAAATCAAAAAGTACATAACTCAACTAAGTACATTTGAATACCCTATTACAACTGTTGAGAGTAACTGTACAATAAGAACCTGCAATAAATCACTAAGATCAAGCTGTTTAGTATATGAGATTTGAATAGACTCAAATTTCTCCCCTATTTTGTCTCAAATGGACAAAGGGAAAAACTTGGATAAACAGCAAAATGATTAGTCAGCATAAACCATACCAATAGATTTTCGTAATGAAATGAATCTATTATAATCTAGAGGTTTGGTAAACATATCTGCGAGTTGTAGATCAGTAGGAAGATAATTGATTTCTAATTCCTTAGATTCAACCAATTCACGTATAAAATGATGTCTTATTTTAATATGCTTTCTTCGCGAGTGTTGAACAGGATTTTTAGAAATATTAATCGCACTTTGATTATCACAATAGAGATGCAATTGGTTTTCTTGAATACCATAATCACTTAGCATTTGTTTTAGCCACATTAATTGAGCACAACAGCTGCCAGCGGCTATGTATTCAGATTCAGCTGTTGAGAGTGATGTGCAGTTTTGTTTTTTACTACTCCATCCTACCAAGTTATTACCAATATAATAATATGCTCCTGATGTGCTTTTACTATCATCAGTACACCCAGCCCAGTCAGCATCAGTGTACCCAATTATAGTGCTTGGTGTGTCATTAGTGTACCAAAGTCCTAGATTTAGAGTGCCTTTTACATATTTAATGATACGTTTAACAGTATTCAAGTGTCTCTCTTTAGGGTTACTTTGATATCGAGCACATACACAAACATCATACATAATATCAGGATGCGAGGCACTAAGATATAGTAAGGTGCCTATCATACTACGATACTGAGTAGGATCTACAGATTTTTCATTTTCATCTTTGAAAAGTTTTAACGTAGTACTCATGGGCGTTTTAGCATCTTTAGCACTCTCGAGGCCAAATTTCTTTACTATCTCTAAAGCGTACTTGGATTGCGATACAAATAATCCATCTGAATTTTGTTTGACTTGAAGGCCTAAGAAGAATTGTAGCTCCCCCATAAGGGACATTTGAAATTCCTTATGCATAGTTTCAGAGAATGATTTGACTTCTGAGGGAGAAGTTGATCCAAATATAATATCGTCCACATAAACTTGAGCAATAGTGATGTGTTTGTTAAAATGTTTGACAAAAAGGGTTTGGTCATTTCCTCCTCTTTTAAAACCTTTGTCTAAAAGAAAACTGGAAAGACACTCATACCAAGCTCTAGGAGCTTGTTTAAGGCCATACAAAGCCTTTTTCAGACGAAATACATGATTTGGATGCTTAGGGTCAATGAACCCTTTAGGTTGTTCTACATAGGTTTCTTCAGCCAATATACCATTAAGGAACACAGATTTGACATCCATTTGGTATAGTGTAAAGTGCATGTGTCAAGCTATAGCAAAAAGCATACGAACAGATTCTAAACGAGTAACAGGAGCAAAGGTCTCAGTAAAATCTATTCCTTCTATTTGAGAGTATCCTTGAGCAACTAATCTAGCTTTATTTCTAATTATTATCCCATTTTCATCAGTCTTATTTTTGAAAATCCAACGTGTGCCAACAACCTTTTTGTGATCAGGACGTGGAACAAGATACCAAACATCATGAATGACAAATTGTAAAAGTTCTTCCTGCATAGCAGAAATCCAATGAGAGTCATTCAATGCCTCATTTACATTCTTTGGTTCCACAAGGGAAATAAAACATGCATAATGTGCATAGTTTCTGAGTTGAGATCTTGTACGCACTGGCTCACTAGGATTACCAACTACATTATTTATGGGATGATCTTTAGAAGCCCAGTTAGGTACCTCAGGTGTCTCAATAGGTAATGAATTATCCATTGTAGAGGAGTCATTTTCTAAAATATTTGTAGACTCTTCCTCAATAGTAAATTCACCAGTCTTGCTTTCTACAATAGTGTCACTAAAAATTACATTTATGGATTCCATCAAAGTTTTAGTGCGAAGATTATACACTCGATAAGCTCTACTATTAGGCGAATATCCTAAAAATATGGCTTTATCTCCCTGGCTCTCAAATTTGGATAAGTGCTCCTTATCTTTGCATACATAACAAGTACTGCCAAAGGTTCTAAGGTATTTGAGATTAGGCTTTTTATTGTACCAAAGTTCATAGGGGGTTTGTTTGAATTCTTTCTAAAATAGACCCTATTTATAATATGACAAGCAGTACGAATGGACTCTACCCAAAAATATTTAGGTAAATTCTTGGCATGTAACATAACACGTGCCATCTCCTGAAGGGTACGATTCTTTCTCTCAGCAATACCAATCTGTTGAGGGGTTTTAGGGGCACTGACTGAACTCGTGTTTATAACCATTATAGTCACAGTATTCTATAATACCAGTGTCTTTGAATTCACTACCACTATCACTACGAATTCTATTTACTTGAGTATCCTTCTCATTTTCAACCCTAAGAAGAATTTTTAGGAAGGTTTGAAATGTTTCAGACTTTTGTTTTAAGAAGGCTACCCATGTAAATCTAGTGAAGTCATCAACCATAACTAGGATGTAACTGTGTCCAAAAAGACTAACAGTTTGGGAGGGACCCATTAGGTCCATATGGATGAGTTCTAAGGGATTAGAGGTAAGAATATCTTTGACTTTCTTATGAGGTGCCTTAACAATTTTACCTTCTTGACAGGAACCACAAATAATATTGGGTATAAGTTTGATTTTAGGAACTCCTCTAACTATTTCCTGAGAGGTCAGTCTACTAAGATTATCGTAATTTATATGACCCATTTTGTTATGCCATATCTCATTGTCATCCATTCTGGCAACATTACAGATTTTAGAATTGTTCATAACAGTGTAGCAATTGTCAGGAGTTCTGAATCCAGTAATTATGCATTCACCTTTTTCATTTAAAATTTTGCAATTGTTCTTTGAAAAGGTAACAGTATGATCTGAGTCACAAAATTGCGATATGCTAAGTAGATTTTCCTTAAGACCTTTGACTAGAATAACATCTTGAAGAATAGGAAGCCCATCTTCTTGGAGAGTTCCTTTGCCTATGATTTGAGATGAAACTCCATCACCAAAAATGACTTTACCACCAACAAAGCTGGTTTTGTTTAAAAGTTTAGTTTCATCACCAGTCATATGCTTAGAACATCCAGAGTCTAGATACCAACCAGATGATGTGTGTCCAGCTTTTAAAGCAGTAACAATAACATTACACTTCATCTGAGGTAATAGATCATCTTTTCTAACCCAAATTGCCTTAGTTTTCATCTTGCGCTTATTAGCTCTTAATTGATAAAATTTGCGAGCTTTGGATATTTGCTGAAAAACATGTTGCGCATGATTTTGAAATTTGTGAAAGACTTGGGCATTTGGTTTAGGAAAGTGCTTAGGATTCCTTCTAGTAAATGTTCTTTTAGGTTTGGTCTTTCTCTTTCTATAATTAGAATTTCTATCTGGCTGTCTAGGAAGTATATAATTGTTGCGGTTCCTCCTAGAATAGTTAAAGTTTTTATAGATATAAGGATTATAGGAAGGTTTAACGAGTCTCCTAGCATAACAATCATCAAAAGAATGATCATATATGTCGCAGTAGGAGCAATAAAGATTGCTCAGAATAGGGGTCTCTTTAGGAAAGTTTCTAAACAAAGGTTTTTAAGAGTTTAAAGGCTGAACTCTTTTCCTAGGTGTGACAGTCTTGAATGCAGACTCACTCTTCCTAATAGAAGGGAAGACCTATTTAGCCTTAGGTGAACTTTCGTGTTTAGAGCAACTTGATTCCCCAATGTTAAAATTTTGATTTTTTGAATCAAACTCAGTTTTTAGAGAATGAAAGTCTGGGCATGTTTCAATAGGTCTTTTGCCTCCTGACACAAACTTGATGGTTTCAAAAGATTTTGTTTGTGTTTTCAAATTGGGGCAAAACCCTATTCCAGTTCGATCATCAGAATTGGTTTTTGATTCAGCAACAAAATCATCAAAACATTTTGAATTATTTTTAAATTTTGTAAATTTTTTGAAAACAGTTGTTGTCTTTTCTTTAGCTTGCTCCAATTCTAACAATGTCCCTTTGTATTTTTTCTCCAGAGTTGCATTTGTTTCTTTTAAATCTTTGAGTTTTTCATAAAAAAATTTGATTTCTCTTTTATGATTCAAGCATTGGGTAGTATACTCTTCAGCATTTAGTTTAACCATTAGGCTTAGATCTTCTAACTTCTTAGTGAGATCTTTCACAATCTTTTCTAGTCTAGTGCTTTTCTTGAGAGTTTTAGCATAAAGTGTGTGAATGTCAGGGAGGTCTTCATTGTCCGAGTCACTAAGTGTGGTGTATGGAGTGACCCCTAAAGATTCATTTGTTAAACTCACACACCCATTGACATCGTCATTATCGCTATCCCTTTGACTCACACACCCCGAGGAAGAATATGCAACATTCTCAGTAATTAAAGCATCTAAACCAGTATAAACATGATTCTCAATAGCAGGAGTAGAGTTACTAGAAGCATTCTCATACACAGGCATAAGCACATCATCATTATATATGATCTTGGCAAAGAAGCACATGCAAGGATCAAAAACATCAGATGACTCAGGTTCCTCCTTTTCAGAGTCACTTGAAATATCACATGTTTTACAAATATTGGCTCTAGTGTTTTTGTTTTGAGTGTTCAAGTTAACTCTACAGTCTTGTGCAATGTGCCCCAATTTACCACATCTATAGCAATTAGTTTTCTTAAGGTCTCTATTAGGTCTGATGTGAGAGTCCTTGTGATTTTTGTCATGGTTTTTCTCATGAGGCCTGTGATTAGAGGAAGTTGGATAATTTGAATTGCCTTGTTTATTTTCCACTTTGTTTCTAAACTTAATAATTTTCTTAAACTGTTTAGTAATTAAGGCAATTTGATTGTCCAAACTCTCTATATTGCATTCCTCATCAGAATCATAAGTGGGGAATATAAGTTCAGGCTTAGTTAACTTAGAAGAGAAGCTAAGATTGGAACTAGTCTGTTTCCTATGGGTTTGTGTCAATTGTTTCTTAAATTCTATTTCCATTTCCACATTTCTTAGTTTACTACTGAGTAATTCAGGAGTGAGATTTTGATCACACATTTCCTCAATAGCATATCTTTTGTTATCAAATTTATGTGGTAATGATCTTAGAATTTTAGATACAATTTCATGTCTATCATAAGTCACCCCATTAGCATGTAGTTTGGTCACAATATCAGTCAGGTTCATATAGAAGTCATCAAATGACTCAGTCTCAGACATAATTAAGGAGTTATACTGCTGAATAAGCATTTGGGTTTTAGCAGCCTTAACTCTAGTGTCTCCTTCATGAGTAGTAACCAAAGTGACCCAAGCTTCCTTAGAAGTGGTACAGGATGAGATTCTTTTGAACTCATGTTCATTTATAGACATAAATATGGCATTCTTTCCTTTATTATTATTTCGAGAAACTTGTTTCTCTTCTTGAGTGAACTCACTTAAAGCTTTCTTAACCCTCTCATTACTTCCTTCGTTGGCTGGTTTAGTAGGAAAAATATAACCATTTTCAACAATGTCCCAGACATCATCTCCCAAAGTTCCTTGAATGAAAGCAATCATCCTTACTTTCTAGTAAGCAAAATTGGTTCCATCAAAGATTGGAGGTCTGGTAAAGTTACCAAATCTTTCATTTTTCTCGTCCATAATTGATTTTCAGAAAACAATTTCAGAAACACAGGATCTCTTTTGAAAACAGTTTACAAAGCTCTGATACCAATTGAAAAATGTTACTAAAGCCGTTTATTAAAAATAAACTATTTAAGCAACTCCGATCTGTTTTTTTAAGAAACTCTTTACGTAAAAACCAAACTATTTGAACACAAGATGTGTTTAATAAATCAGTATGTACGAGATCTATTCAAGAATTGAATAACAGGTTTATAAAGAAGTTTAAAAATTTTAAACTCAACACAACCAAGAATGAGATTAGGAGATGTAGAAAGATTATGTTCACGATATTTTTACGTGGTAAAACCTCACCAATTGAGGAAACATCCACGACTCCCTCTACGGAGTAAAATGAAAAATCCACTAAAACAAATATATGAGTTACAAACTATATAACTAACATGAAAACAACTCAGTCCTATATAAGTTTAGGAATGTACCCTCTGGTGTCCTTAAACTTCTCTGAAGTTCTGATTGTAGATGTAGTTCTCCCAGTTTGTTAACTTCTGATTTGTTCCAGCACTTTACGTCGACTCTTTGTTCACAAGATCTTATTACCAACACTTTTCGTGTTGTAGGGTGAAAGTGTTTGTGGAAGTGCTTTCTAACACATGCATGCACACACACACACTTATTAAGTACAAACAGTCCTAACAAATTACAATAACACTATATGCTGTGATCTTTTCTTTTTCTTTCTTCTTACAAAACTTTGAACCTTATTTGACCTTTAAATCATTCCCAGAATCCACGGATACCTTGCTAGGAAGATAGACAAGGTCTTAATCAATCGCAGAATTTAGAAAAACTTTTCGAGATTGAAAACCTCCAAGTGAGATTCCAAACTAGGTCAAAGGTTTAGTTTTACAAGAACTAGAAACAGAAAACAATTATTGTTGATTTCAAAGTAAGCAAACGTTTTATAGAAAATAATCAACAATATATTTCTCAAGATGAGAAATAAATAATGAACCTAAGTGTAATGTAACATGAATAACTCAGATCTGAAATTTCTATGAAATCAGAAAGTAGATCTGAATAAACGTTTAAGTTGAAAACAAGATCTAGTGAACACGAGGTTACAGCAACAAAAACAAACTTAACTCAAACTCTCAATCTCTCAAGAACACTCAGAGGAGTGTTTTGGATATGGAGTTATTTTGAAGAAGTGTTTGAGTTTGGATGGAAGAGGTTTTGACGAACAAGGTTAGGGTTTCTAACTCTCTCTCTTCTCTCTGTGTTTTCTCTCTTCTCTCTCTTCTCTCTCAACTCTCTCAATTTCTCAGAATAAATGAAATTGGCAAAAGTCTTCGAAGTCTGATAGTAGGGTCCTTTTTATAGGGTGAGGAGAAGGTTCGAGAGGCTGGTTCAAAACCAAGGGCCTGGATTAAGTCAAGACAAACTGACTTAAATCGAAGGGTTCTAATAAGGCGGTGGTTAAACGAATCCTGATTGGTCTAAAGAGTTGTACTGGGATTCACCAAGATAACATGCAGATCGTTGATAGCTAATGATCCAAGGGCTAGGAACACACGCTGTTTTAACTCAGTGAAGAAACACAACTTCAGCCAATCAGACGAAGACAGTTGTTGGTCAATAACATGATAACAAACACGCGTCTAAAGTTAATTAAAACCACACCCTCAAGTTTACTCCGCTTTCGGATTCTACCCAAGGTAACATTAGGCCAAAAAAATCAACAAATTATATTTACAAAATGACCACAAAACTTTTTAAAACAAGTTTTAATTAAGAAAACCTTATTTTAAAAATGTTTAAAAAATCCCAAAAAATTATTAAAATTTTAATTTATGGATTTAAACACACTCAACATATGTACACACATTATTATGCAATATGATATGCAATAAATGAATTCTACTGTGTGTGAGTGTTGGCAATACGTTCTTGATCACTACAAGATAGAGAGATGAAGTAGCAAACCAACTTCTGAGGTTCTTTGGATTCTAAGTAGGACACAATTTTATCACAATTTCCAAACTAGATGAGCACTTATACAATATAGACTCAACTGAGTCAAAAGTATAAGGGCTTCAGAGACTCGTTACTACCCACCTCATATCTCTGGTTTTGGTGCCATGGAGTTGCATTACACTAGTGGTAGCTTTAAGTTGGAAGATATGCGGGTCAAATATAGTATTTTGAATAAGACTATACTTAGGGCACCATGAACTTTTGAATACGCGTGTTGTAGCCCCAAGGAAGGGGAGGTGTGCCTTTACAAGTCTGCCTTTGAAGCAGGGTTGTGAATTACTTTCCCTCATTGTGTGAGGGAAGTGTTGAGTTTTATTGGTTTATCTCATGGGCAGCTTAAACTGAATGCTTGGAAGCACTTGATAATGACCCTTATTATATTGAAGCAAGTGACAGGGAAATTTGCTAGTCCACAAGAGTTTTTATACTTTTATCATCTCGAGACTTTCACACGAGTAGAAAATGAGGTTGGTATCTTCTCAACATTAGGTCCAAGGCAACTCATATGTTTGAAGCTCATTCCTACTATTAGATATTGGAAGCATGACTTTTTCTTCGTTTATGGACAATGCAAGTTTATCCTTGGTGCTGAGGGTGTTAATATATATATATATATATATATATATTGATTTTGACTAAGGTAACCTGAATTTATCTTGTCATTTTAGTTGAGGAGCGTTGTATTTTGGATGGTGCCTCCATTCATCGTATGCGAGAGGTCAAAGAGATAGGTTGCATGTCACACCCTATTTTTGGTATGAATTTATAAGAGAGTATATATAAAGTAATGAATTAAAGTTAAGGTGGAAACATAACTTTATTAATTAGATAACATCACAGATAATGTACTATACAATCGCAGTGGTGAATTGCATTTCATTCTCAATACAAAATATAAAGTAAGTAATAGTAAAGTGCCACTCCTTGCTCCCATCTTCCTTAGTCTCTGCCCAAATAGTAACATACGCAAACACGTGATCTGCATGTGTCACAAAAGGGAAGTGAGACTATCGTCTTTTTCCTGAGCCATCTGGAGGAAAAAGAAATTAGCACGCATATTCTAAGTAGGTTCTACTAATTTTATAACAAACTATATATATATATATGGAAGGTGGAGTGTGTATGGAATTCAAGTGTCAGATAGTAAACATAATTACATAATAAGAAAGTCAAGAAGGTTTAACCAGATAATCCCTTACTTACCAGATTTCAAAATAGGTACAGAAATAAGTGAAGTGTCATCATAAAACCATATAATTTAATAAATCAAGTAACCGGCTAGGTACACAATTAAAGTGTCACTCATACATATGTAGCTAAAAATCTCGGGTCTCTACATGTGAGACCATAGGTCAAGTAAAAAATTATGTGTGATAACACGACAGTCTACTCTTTAGTTACTACTGATGCCTCTACAAGGAATAATAATGAATAGAAGGTGCAAGGTGAACTGAATCAATCATTACAAAGAATTTTCATGATATCATTTATTATGTGAGAAAGGTTTAAGTTGATTCGAATGATCATAATTAAATCAATTCCTAATATAGTAAAACATGAGCATGATAATATCTACACATACTTAGACTTAAGGGGGCTATCATGAAATGATATCAATACGCAATTAAACAAGTACGCAAAAGTTTACTATTAAAAATTCAAAAGGGATACTTCTACGGATATTTTAACTGGTTAAATATTGTCAAAAGAGGATGCCGGGAGGGGCTGGTGCTTGATTATCTGTACACAAACATTTGTGTCGGTAATTATAATGGAGAATAATGTTGGTTTTGGTAGAATTATAATAGAAGTTGCGTTTGTTAAAGTTTAAGGGGTTATATTATAAATATTTTGGGACTTTAAAATCTTAGTCTTAGAGTTAAACTTGAAAAAAAATCAGAATTTTTTGATTGGCCACGCGCCCTCACACACTTGGTCAATGGTTCTGGTTGAAAAAGTTCATCTTCAACGTCTCGACAGTGGACTTGGGGTTTGAAAAACTTTGACCTGAAATAACTCCTAATTTACTAAACCATTTAAGATGATTCCTGAACCATCCAACCTCATTTTTCATAAGAAATCCAAAAATATAAGTTTTGTGGATTGAGGTTCAGTATTCATCGAGTTATAAAACTGTGTATTTTTTAGAAAATATGATTGAACTTTCGAAGCTCTACTGAATATTACAGAGGTTTTTATGAGTATGGTTGTGTTTCTTCTATCCTAATGAAGAATTTGGATTTGGTTTGAAGGATTGAGGTGGTCTGGTTGTGGAGAATTTAAGATTTTTTTTCTTAAACAGAGAACACTTTTGAACAATTGGAGCTCAAAACCTATGATTTTTTGAAAATGATCATTGCATTAGAGATCCTGAGTTCATAAGTAACCATTTCCTCATTTTAAAACCAGTTCAAAATCAAGGAATCAAATTCCACAATTGAAGATCAAGCTTTAATGGGGTTTTTTCTGGTTTTTTCGAACATAGGTCATTTTGGGCGTAAAAGCTCTAATATTTTGATTGATATGAGTATAATATCAACACAAAAAACTATTAGAATTGAAATAATGATGTTTAATATATAAAATGACATAATACCTATTTAGAGGAAATTTTTTAAACTGTAAGCAGGTTCAAGGGGTGGAGTTTATTACATCTGATCACGAGGAATTTATAGGGGATGAAGGTGAAAATGTATTAAAGCATTTGGGAGGTGGATTCTTCCTAAATTTAAGAAGATAATATGGTGGGAACTGAATGAATGGTGTATCCATGTATTTTTAGACTTTATTACCCATGTGGAGGCTGATGTGGTGAGGGGAGAATAAGAAAATGTTGGTTATTTAGTTTTTAGTCCTTAGTTGGAAGTGTATATACTTATTTGGCTCAAAATACGGTATTTTTGTAAATGTTAGGGGAATTTCTATAATTTCAAGAAAATATAGGGGTTGAAACTATAATTTATAATTAGTTGAAGTCTAGAAGTTTAATATGATATAAAACTTGGGTCTAGGGTTTAAATATAGGTCAAGATATGTTAGTTTGAAAAGTTCAGGGGTTATTTTAAAAAATTTAAATTTTAAGGGGTACTTGAGAAATTTAGTAAAGTTGTCGGTTTTGTAGAGTAGTTTTATCTTCATTTTAGGATGTTTTTTGAATTTTCATACTCTATGAGGGGTAAAATGGGGATTGTAGGTGATTAATGTTATTAATTAACTTGGTTCGGAAGTGCGTTTGTTACATTACATAAGAGCTGGTGAGTTGCTTTTGGAGAGTGTTCTTCATCGCTATGTCTTGGATTCGATCCCAACTGTTATGGTCCTGCCCCCCACTCATGGTGTTATCTCCTCGTGTGAGTATATATATCTTTTGTGCTTCTAGAGATTGGGTATTTTCTTCTTAGTTATTAATATTTCCCCTCGTACTTGCAGCTCCTTCCATAGGGAAATGAAAAGTGAGAAAGGATTATGCTGCGAGTGCCTCCAAGGAAGGAGTGTGGAGCTCTCCCCTTGATGGGAAAAAGAGGAAAGTAAGATTCCCATGGATCATACCCTCAAATAGGGGTATAAAAGATAAGAAGAAATTAAGACTTAATGTGTAGAAACCCACGTGTGACAGTGATGACTTGGGATTATCTTTGTTGCCCAGGGTTCCTCACAAGGGGAGCACTTAAGTTCCGATGCACTTTTAATTTTTAAAGCACAAGAAGTGTTTATGAAGGCTAAAGATCATCCTACAAATGCAACACATAGTTACAGGGCTCCCACAATAGAGTTACAAATGAGTGAAGAAGAGAGAGCTATGTATACTCATTTGAGGTCCCCCTTCACCGAGACAAAATTAATGTCAAGCGCAAGGATACTCCTCACGGTCTTGCTTTGCTCTTGGTATAATCTCTTTCTAAAATATATATATTAGTTTTCTTATAACCATACTTGGACGTGCCTCCATCCATTTTTATTCTTACGTTGTTACCCTCTATTTGGCAATAAATTAACCTACAAGTGGTTCTTTGTGACCTAGCTTCTGAGTTTTCACTTACAGAGAGAAATATAGTGGAGGAAAGAATGTAGCAAGATTCTAAGGTTTCAACCTTAGTTGATGATTCAGAGATATTCATTGGTCGTTTGTGGGTGGAGCTTGAAAAGGAGAGAGAGGGGATGAGAGAGTTAGAAGCGGTTTTGGATGTTTCCAAGCACAAGGTTTTCATCCTTGAGGATAATGTAAAAGTTGTTAACGTGGAGTTTATTTATATTAAAACACTTCTAAATGAGGCTTAATTGGACATAGATCAAGCCTGAGCACTGTTAGAGAAAGATAAGCATAAAGTGGTTGTCTTGGAGGATTCTATTCCATGTGCGCGTCAAGAGGCTAAGGATGAGTACACCACATCCAAAGAATTTCACCAGGAAATGGGAGAGGCATTTGTTGATGGTTATGATGGGTTGAAAGTGAGGATTCTTAAGGACCATCCTACTTTTGACCTTGATGTGTACCTTCCTAAGGGTGACCCTTATTCTGAGTCCGAGGAGGATAAGTGATGCTTGTTATTGCAGTACCAAATTTGATTTGGATATTTACTTTAAGTGCTTATTTTGTTACTTTGTTTTGATATTGGAAGATTTTTATTTTGAGGTTTTTTATGGACATATATGTATCCTACCCACAATCCTTTTAATATCGAAACCAAAATATTGAAAGCTATATAATTTGTTTTCCTCCCATTGTGGTTAGGTACCTTTAAGGCCTCTATGATTATTTAAGACCTTGGGTCGTGTGGTCATGGAAAATTTTAGCCGAAACCAAAGTTTCTTACTCATTTGATACTATTGGGTCGTAGCCTAATGTGGTTACTTGGGACCTTTAGGTCGTAGTGTAGGTAGTCATTTTTAGACCTTTAGGTCGTAGCCTAATGAGGTCATTTAAGACCTTTGGGTTGTAACCTAAGCGTGGGACTTGGGCCCTTAGCAAAGAAATTTAACAAATGGAACTTCTTTAAGATAAAAGAAACTTTTCTTTCAGTTTTGGAATTTTCATGCAGGATTACAATATAACAAAGTGATAAAAGGTGCGTCTCACACTACTGATAGTATTTTTTTAGATGTTTAGCATTCCAATGGTAAAGGAGCTCCCTTCCTTCCATAATCTTTAGATGATAGGTTCCTGACCTCATCACCTAGGTTACCACATAAGGGCCATCCCAGTTGGGACCTAACTTTCCATTTTTGAATCCTTAGTAGCATTTTTAACCCTCCTAAGGACCAAGTCTCACACATAGAAACTCCTGGGGTGAACTTTCTTATCATAGTACTTGGCCATCCATTTTTTGTAGGCTTTTTCTCGGACTTGAGCCTCCTCCCTCTTCTCTTTAATGAACTCTAATTCAACCCTCATTTGCTTATCATTCTCAATGTTAGGAGTGGGAGTTGAGGTTCGATAGGATCGGAGCCCAATTTTAACTGGTATGACAAGTTCAGTTTCAAAGGCTATGGAGAATAGTGTCACCCCTATTGGGCCCCATATAATAGTCCGGTAGGACCATAAGATGTCGAGGAGTAATTCTGCTCATAGCCCTTTTGCATCGTTTAACCTCTTCTTTAATATTTGGATAATGGTTCGATTGGTTACTTCGACCTGACCATTGACTTGTGAATGGGCGGGTGAAAAATAATGGTTATGGATTCCCAATCATGAATAGAAGTTTTGAAATATGTCATTATTAAACTAAGTGCCATTATCATTTATGATCACCCTCGGGGTGTTAAACCTACAAATAATTAATTTCCACATAAAGTTCTTAATATTCTTCTCGGTTATGGTGGTGAGGAGATCTGCTTCCATCCATTTTGTGAAATAATCTATTGCTACCACCGTAAATTTGTTCTGGCCTGGAGTACGAGGGACATGACCTACTAGGTTTATTACTAATTGAGAAAATGTCTAAGGTGAGCTTATTGGGACTAGTTCACTTGGTGGTTGCCTTGGGACGTTAGAGTACCTTTGGCAATTATTGCATTTTTATATAATATCATGTGCATCCTTAAGCAAAGTAGGCAAAAAATATCCCTGCGTTATCACACGATGAGCAAAGAACCTTGCCCCTAGATGCCCCTACATATTCCTTCATGGACCTCTCTTAGGGCATAATTATCCTCTTCTGGGTGAAGGCACCTCAGGAGTGGAAAAGTGTAATCTCTTTTGTAGAGGGCTCTGTTGATGAGAGTGTAACAAATGACCCTGTAATTTCATAGCCTCTGCTTTGTCCTCCGGTAGTGTTTCCTTTTCTAGGTAGATTTGGATGGGGTCCATCCAACATTGACAATGCTCTACAAGAGCTATGAGAGGAGGCTCTTCTTGAACCTCAGTGTACTTTTGGTCCAAGAATTTCACATAAGTGAAACTGGTATTTTCTTTCATGGAGGCTAACTTTGCAAGTGAGTAGTTTCTCTCATTATCTTCCCTCGAGATTCTTAAGATCACTAAATTTTTTTACTTTGTCATAAGATTATTGACTATCCCCAAGTAGGTAACCATCTGTTCCTCCCTAGCTTCATATTCTCCTATAATTTGATTCACTATCAATTGAAAGTTACTATGAACTTTGACTTGTTCTGTACCAAACTCCTTGAACAACCTCAACCTAGCTAATAGTGCTTAGTATTTTGCCTTGTTATTAGAGGCTTTGAAATTAAGCTTTAGTTCCTTTTCAATTACTATGTCATCTGGCACCTCAAGAGTTATACTTGCTCCTCTTCCCAACTGATTGGATGATCCATCCACATGTAGGATCCAAACTGAAATCATTGGATCCATAGTTTAAGTACACCCTTACTTTTCATTATTTTTGCTTCCTCTTCTTCTTCTTGCTCTGGTATGGTTTTCTCTCATGGATGTAAATTCTGCTACAAGGTTCGCAAGGGCCTGCCCTTTGATAGAAGTCCTTGGCTGATATTTTATATCAAACTGACCCAACTTCGTGGATTAAATCATTAAATACCATGAAGTTTTTGGTTTGTGAAGTATCCAGTGAAGAGTCTGGTCAGTCATTATAATGATTCGATGTCCTTGGAAATAAGGACGTAACTTCCTTAAGGAAATTACGATGGAAAACGCTAATTTCCACTACACCAAATCTGTTGAATTGTCACGGTCATTGACCTTGACAAGTTCAACTTGTCAAGGTCAATGACCGTGACAATTTTGGTCGAGACAACATTTTTTATCACGAACTTGTCACGATCATTTACTGTGATAAGTTCGTTAGAATTATCACGGTCTTGTCACGGTCCTTGACCCCGAAAAGTTTTGTCACGATCAAGGACCGTGATAATCCCATGACAATGCTAAAAAATTATCACGATCAATGACCATGACAATTCTGGGCAGCATTGAAAAATAATCTGCTGGGCAGTTTGGCCACTGCCACTGCCTAGCAGTATATTTGTACGTGTTATAGCAACGTTGTACCTGTTCAAGCATCATATATCCAAATAAAATAGAGATAATGCAAATATATATTCAAAATAGAGACAATATGCAGCACGATATAATCTAAATATAATTTAAATGTACCAACTTAAAAATAATTCAATTCAAATAGTGTCACTACATGTCTTGGGTAAGGTTAAATCCAAGGAGGTGAGTAGGCCAAACGATATATGAATTGACACACCCATGATATACATCGTGCCGTATTGTTCACGCAACCACAACGGGGAGTTCTCCTTCCTGGGTATCACATGCGTGACGAGCACCTTAGACTCGATGTCTTGAAGCTCACGTCCATGAACTAGTCCACCCTGGATGATATTCGGGTCCCTCAACCCCCGCCCTATCCGCTGGCCATCAAATATGTCTAGTATAAACATGCTCGGCAAACCAAGTGTCGACATCGGTCAATCAAAGGGAGCCAAATAGGAAAGTGGATCATCAAAGTCCGCACATGTCGGCGGTAAAGCAGCGAGGTCCACATCCTCGTCATCCTACACCTCATCCTCCCCCACCTCCTCCCCCACCACCTTCTCCTTCCCTTTACCTTTGTGTTTTCCACCGCCCAACGAACGCTTCATGAATGAGAACATATCTTGGACCATCGCCTCCAAACGGGATAGCTTCGCGTTATGCGAGTCCACCGTTCGAGCTAATCCGGTGTCGCTCGTCTCCAATCCGATGATCCTAGATTTGGCCATCCGTGAGCTCACCCCCTAGCGATCAGAGACAAGCACTTGGCTGAGTGCGTCTATGGACAAAGATGCCTTGTCCGCATCAGACTGCGGCTCATGCACTTCTTTAAGCTTTGACTGAAACGACAAAAAGCACATGAATAGTAAAATAAGTAAATTAAAAAATTATAACGTAATTAAGAAAAAGTAAATTGTCGGATTACTTACAATCATGGCCTCGACGCTCGGGGACACCTCCTTGTCCTTCCCCTTCTTCGTCCAAAGAGCCACATAAGTATCGAGCGTATGTGGCCTACCCCCAGAGCCACTCCCTGTCCCCTGAAATAAAATAAAGTAAAATTAGTATTGGCCTCGCAAAGTAAAATAATGCAGAATAATATATTTTTGTAGTTATAGAAAATATTAATCTTACCATCATCCTATACTCCACCTCGGCGTAAGATGTCCGGCCGTAGTAGTGCACGCCCGTCTTTTTTGCCCGATTTTCCCTCCCCGATTGGCGAGATGCCAATTGTTGCTCTCCGATCTCATTGTCAATGAACTTTTGCCATTGTGCCAATGAGATCGGCTCCTTCGACGGGACAAATTTACGCCTTTGGATAATGGACTCCCGTGTCTTCCCAAAGTTCCGGGGCCGCATATTTTTCTTCTACGTCTTGTGTTGCTCCCTCAACTGCTCCAAGACGGAATCGCGTAGCTTTGGATCCAGACTGAATTGTTCATGTCCAACAAATACAATGTTAGTTGCAAATAAATATAAATATAAATATAAAATGAAATTGAAATATTCATATGAATATAAATATAAATATAAATATAAATACATTACCTGTAGTGCCACCCAAACAGCTAACTTGAGCTCATATGGCACCTCCTTCCAACTAATGTACCTCGGGCCGATGATCGTCTTTACCAGCTCGAGGGATCTCACTAATAGCCCCGACTTGTTCTCTATGGCCATCCCCAATTTGCCATATTTGGGGAGCCTAGGGGACGAGGAGCCCTCGTCGCCTCCGCTACCACCGAGCCCAGACGACATCATCATAACAAGCATCATTATCCTCGCCTTAATACCTGAAGGAGATATTTTTTGTAAAAACATGTTATTAGTATATATCAAAATGAATTAAAAGAAAACATGCAAATATGTACAATTACTGCAAATAAAAATGAATTGTTATTGTCAAACACCCCAATTCTAAATTCCAAAACAACAACATCTAGCTCATAATATGTACTAAAAATTCGAACCATCCCCACCCCCATCCCTACTGCTCCCCCACACACACACTACACAAGAGTGAAAATAATAAAGTGCAAATCAATTAAAAGCATTAAAAATGGATGTTTCGGTACAAATTGGAATATTTATTACAAATTGGAATATTTATTACAAATTGAAAAATTGTTTAAAATTCGGGTTATCATAAAAAATGGATTGATATTCGGTAGGAGCAGCCAAGTCATCCACACTACTATTTAGACGTTTTGGCACATGTTGGACAATTGACCACGTCTCTTTGTTGATATACCCCGATTAAAACACTTGGTTAACCTATTTAAATGCATAAACAAATGGCTCATCGCTCACGTGGTCATTACTCTTCAACTTGGACAAGTCAACCATGATCAAATTGGTGACATGTTCAACTTTACAAGCATTTTTATCCTCAACTCTTACCCAGTCACAGTAAAATACAACCTCTTTGAAGCTTATATAATCCAATTCAAATATATTTCGGATTACACCATAGTAAGTCATTTCAGCTTCAATGAGGTTTTTATCTTTTGCGCTCGCTCGAAAGAAAGTAAGAGCCTTGTATGAAATGCCCGAGTTCTGTACATTTGTAATTTCCTCGTACACTTTAGCGCCAAAAATGTAACCGTTCAATCGATACTTTTTGTACTCTTGTGCTACGAACAAAGGTCCAGTGGCTAGACGAGAAAGCCTTGATGTTGCATCACCCGTCTTTAAGAGCTGAGAATATAGATAAATTAATTGTATTAGTTGTAAAATTTGAGTGTAATGTAACATTATATAACGACCATTTTCATTATAATTACCTCTTGTGTCAACCACAACCTAAATTCACTGTCTGATTGTACCATTATTTTTCGTCTTTTATTGTTTTCACAGGCTTCATATTTTCTGCATATTACAAAATTAATCTTGTATAAAATAATCTAAAATAATGTTAAACATTATAATAATCGAAACTTACTTTTTTCATTCTTCGACATCTTCATGTGTGTCAAATAGATAACGAGCTACTTGTTCATGTTGCAAACTCGTTAATTTCACTCATTTTCCCATCACATGATCACCATTATCGACGAACTCATCAGTGTCATCAACGCTAGTCGAGTCAGGCATATATTTCTGAGTATATATTGATGACTCCACGGTGATGTATTCCTTTGCAATTGATCCTGCAATGTATCGTGTATTCTTGACGTAATCTTTAAAAACTTTCATCAATCTTTCAAACGGATACATCAATCGATATCTAACTGGACCACAAAGAAGTGCCTCGTTGCACAAGTGTACCAACAAGTGAGCAATTATGTCAAAGAATGCTAGGGAAAAGTACTTCTCCAACACACAAATCGCTTCGGTCACAGCCAATTTTATGGCCACTATGTGTTCTTGATTGACTACTTTCTCACACAAGAGTGAGAAGGTAATACTAATTTGCATAATAGCCCTTCGTAAATCCTTGTGCTTGGAGAAATAGTGCTTAAACAATAGAGGAACCAATTACATAATCACATGCCAATCATGGGACTTACACTAATGAAATCATGAGTAGCATAATTTACAATCCTTTGCAAGTTGGACGAAAAAGTAGATGGGCCCTTCAAATTATATATTGTGTCTAAAAGCACCTTCCTTTCCCCACTCATCAAAGTAAAAGCACTTGGGGGAATTATTGTACTTCCCATACTATCTTCTTTCAACCATAGTTGTGGCTTAAGTTTCAACGATTTAAGGTCTTTTCGTGCATTTTATCCATCCTTCGAATGTATCCCCCCAAGGCAAGTGCCCATAATATGTTCAGTGAAGTTCTTCTCTGCATGCATTACATCCAATACATGGCATACTAGGTTATTCTTCCAATAAGGCAAGTCAAATAAAATTGACCTCCTACACCATGCCTTTCTTGTCTCAGTTTCATTCCCAATTGTGGTCTTCTTATGCTTGACTTATTAAATTTGGAATTCTTACCTGGCATATTAGGGTCACATTCAGAAGATTTACTTTCAATTTTTGAACCTGAAATTTGTCTCGGCGGTAGCCTATGTTCAACCCCGCCCAATAAAAAAATAGAACCTTTCTCAAATCTGAAACTATGAGCCGGGGGAAAAAACATCATGTGGCAATGGTATAAATTTTTTGAGCTAAAGGATAGATGAAGAGATTCAGTCTCCTCTTCATAAATAGGACACCCCAAATAACCATGTACTACACAACCAGATAATGTCCCATAAGCTAGAAAATCATGAATTGCCCACATCAACATAGCTTTCAGCGTAAACACTTCTTTTCTAAAAGAGTCAAATGATTTCACACCCTCTTCCCATAACTCATTTAATTCTTATACCAAAGGAGCCATGTAGACATCGATGTCATCACTTGGTGCCTTTGGCCCAGGTATTAACAAAGCCATCATCAAAAATTCAGGTCTCATACACTGTGAAGGAGGGAGGTTGAGTGGGGCTAGGATCACTGGCCATACACTCCGATTGGTGCTTAGATTTCCAAATGGATTGAAACCATTTGTTGATATAGCCAAATGAATGTTGCGTTGTTCTCGAGCAAAATCGAGATACTCATAATTCATCCTCCTCTAGGTAGTAGAATTAATAGGATGACACATGATATTACCTCCTACTTCTGCCCTAGCATGACAAGTCATTGCCTCCTCTATCCATGGTACTGTGAAAAATTGCTTTAATCTAGGCCCAACGGGAAAATATTTCAATACTTTTTAAGGCACTTTTGAGCTTGTGCCTTCCTTACTAGTAGATTAGACATATCTAGGTTCATCGCATACCGGACAACGATCGAGATTTTCATACTCCTTTCGATATAGTATGCAGTCATACACATAAGCATGAATCGATTTATACTTCATTCCCAAACCTTTCAAACTGTTCTTCATAACATGATAGTTATTTGGAAGTGTACTCTACTCGGGTAATAAGCCCTTCACCCATTTCAGAATTCCTGTCACGCTATTGACAGACAAATCGTATTGCGTCTTCAAACTGTACAAACCAACCATGACATGTTTGATCTTTCTCACAGCCAGAGTATAACGGTTGGGTTGCCTTAAATTTTAAACTTTGCTAGTCATCGTCAAGTTTTATCGTGATATCTTCACGAGCACTTGAACCTTCTACATCATCAGTAACTTCATTCTCTTCTGCTTCATAAAATTCGTACGCATCATCAACTAAATCCTCTAACATATTATGATCTACGTCGTCCCCTTATACATCTATCCTCCTTGTTGAAGGTTATTGTGAAGGTTGGTCGGGGGACAAAAGGAACTTTCAATTCACCGTGAAAACTCTAAAATTGATAACTATCTTGCATACCCGATCTTAACAAATGTATTTCAACTGTTTTCCACTCAAACACCTTACCATTCTTTCACCTAGCACACGGACACGGAAACTCTTTATCATTATGACATCTCTTTGCATATTTCAAAAATTCTTTAGCACCTCTGCGAAACACATCCCCCATTCTATTTGTCTCACCCATCCACTCTTTGTATTTCGGATATCCCATCACAGCCACCACTACTAATCACCTATTAAAGGTATGAAGCATATATTCATGGATTAGTGTAAACAAAACTTAGATTTATAGTATGTTTCATTTAATTATGTCTTATTTCTATTCAAATTCAATTTATAATAGAAATTTATATTTCCTCCATCTCCTCTAAAGGGTGAGTGGTCCTATCCCATTCAAGACCTCATTTTTCTGTAATATACTTAACAACTCATGCACATTGTTATGATTTCGGCAGCATATCCCCGTAGTTCTCCAAGTACACGATGTAGATTGGAAAGCGTGAGTGTTATTTCAATTGATCAATTGAAATAACAGTCACACTTGTCAATCTAGTATATACTCAGAGAACATTAGGATACGACTACAGAACTTCCTCCAAAAGTAACAACTTTAAGCCACTAAGAATATTATACAAAATTATGCAGTCCCAAATTGTCCAAACGGGACAATTGGAGAGATCTCATTACAGGGGGAATGACTCTCGAACGGGTTTGAGGTCTATTGAATGCGTACGCATAAGAACTAGAAGGCTAGTATCTATGCACACTATATGTAATTTCAAGTATGTTTCATTTAATTATCATACTATATATATATTGTTCGACATACAAAGTAATTTTAAAAAAAAGTTGGAAAATTCCACCCCCATATGGACAATAATCCAGTGGTCATGTCACTTTTAAAATTAACCAACCCAACATCGATCCACTATAATCCAACAACAATGTCAACAACAAATGTGTATCCCATACTCCTTCTAATTCATCTACTCAATTAATTATTTTCATCAATTAAACTATACAATTATTAATTTACTAATTTACAATGAGGGGCAATCCTACTTTCATAATTAATCATATATTAATTTACTAATTTACAATGAGGGGCAATCATATATTAATT
This sequence comes from Sambucus nigra, assembly GCA_949130495.1. Classification (NCBI taxonomy): domain Eukaryota; kingdom Viridiplantae; phylum Streptophyta; class Magnoliopsida; order Dipsacales; family Adoxaceae; genus Sambucus; species Sambucus nigra. Next base: position 413,537,265 of record OX422212.1, read on the forward strand.
TACTAAAAAAATTAATAACCAATCAATTCGTTTACAAGGGACATTACGCACAAACACGCACATACACGCACACTACACACACATATACACACACGCGCACACATTCACACACATACACATGCAACCCCCCACCCCTACCCCACCACCCACCCACCCATCCCTGCCCCCTCCTCTACCCCCTTCCCCCTTCACCCACCCTACCCCACCCCTTCCCCCACCACACACAAACACATGCGCACAAACACCACTACACACACACGCACATACCACACATACACACACACAAACAGCCCCCCTCCCTGCCCCCTCCCCCCCACCCTGCCCCATCCCCCTCCCCACCCCCACCCACTACACACATGCACATATATATACATACACACACATATATATACACACACACACACACACACACACACATATATATATATATATATAAATGGAAGAGAGAGAGAGAGAGAGAGAGAGAGAGAAACTAACCTGAAAGTAGAGAGAGAGAGAGGGAGAGCAGCGTAGAGAGAGAGAGAGAAAAAAGGAGGGAAGAAGTCGGTGGGGAAAAAAAGGAGGGGAAAGGGTTTTTGCTGTAACATTTATCACGGACGTGTCATGGTCCTTGACCGTGACAATATTATAAAGATTATCATGGTCATTGACCGTGACAAGTCTTTGTCACGGACTTGTCACGGTCAATGACCGTGATAAAAAACACATTTTTTTGTCACGGTCATTGACCGTGACAAGGCTAGCCGCTGAAAGGGTGCTAATTTACCCATTTTGGTGTAGTTTTCTCCATCTATGGGTACCTGATTTCTGCTCCTTGGAGTGCTCGACTTTTGTAGTATATTAGTCTTTAAATTCCTTCATTATCCCTAACTAGTACTGAGGTCATGGCCCATGGTGACATTGCCAAATAGAGGTATAAATCCTCCTTTACTCGGGGTCTGAAAAGCAATGGAGTAGTACCCGAGTATTCTTTGAGTTCATGGAAAGCTAGTTCACATTTATCATTTTAAGTACAAGCCTTTCTCAGGACCTTAAAAAATGGGAGACAATTGTCTGTGGCACGTGAAATGAACCTGTTAAGTGTTTCCACTCTCCTTGATAAGCTTTGAACTTCTTTCAAAGACCTTGGGGACTTCATATTGAGGAGTACTTGAATATTCTCTGGATTGGCTTCTATTTCACGATTTCTAACCATAAACCCTAAGAATTTTCCTCCAGACATTTTGAATGCACACTTTGGTGGGATTTAGACTAATCTTATGTTGATGGAGAATGAAAAAGGTTTCCTTAAGATCCCTGATGTGATCGGAGGCAATGAGACTCTTCACTAGCACGTCGTCGACATGAACTTCCATGCTCTTCCCTATTTTTCTTTCAAATATTGAGTTTACCAACCTCTATAGGTTTCTCCTATTTTTTAGACCGAAAGTCATAACCTTGTAGCAATATATACCTCGATCAGTGATGAATTAGGTTATGTCCTCATATTCTTCAGATATTCGAATTTGGTTGTATCGAGAGTACATATCCATGGAGCTTAGAAACTCATGACTTGCTATGGCATCCACAAATATATCTATCCTTGGAAATGGGTAGTTGTCCTTGGGGAAAGCCTTGTTTAGGTCTGTGCAGTCCACACAAATCCTCAATTTTTCATTTGGCTTCTTCATAAGTACCATATTTGAGAGCCATTCAGGGTAGTGCACTTCCTTAATGAACCCTACTATGAGAAACTTGTCCACTTCTTCTCTATTTACTTTATTTCTTTCTACTGTAAAGGACCTCGTCTTTTTCTTCACCGACTTACAAACTAGATATACACATAAAATGATGGGTCATAATTGTTGGATCTACCCCGTCCATGTCTATGTGAGACTAAGAAAATATATCCTTATTTCTTTTGAGGAACTTCACAAGTGCTTCCTTCAGAAAGGGGTCCTATTGGGAACCCACCTGCACCGTGCGATATAGATCTTCTTCATCTAGCCGGACTGCTTCCAATTACTCATTAGGGGTCTCCTGCATCTTGGGTTGGTTGTCTCTAAGGTCCAAACCATCCACTTAAAAGGCTTCACTTCCCACTTTCTCCTTCATTGATGCAGATTAACATTCCCTTGCCTATTTTTTATTTCTCTCGACTTTCCCAACCCCACCATCTTGGACTGGGAAATGCATGGTCAAGCTATGGTTACACAAGCTACCCTAATTATGTTCATAGTGGAGTGCCAAAGGATGGTTTTGTAGCTTAGTGGTCTATCAAGTACCAAAAACTTAGTCATGATGGAAGTTTGTGATGGTCTTATGCCTAAGATCACCTTAAGTTCAATGTAACCTAACGGTTACACCTTTACTCTTGAGAAACGAATCAAAGGGACTCTCACTGGTTAAAGGATTTCCTTAATCAAACCCATCCTTTTAAATGCATCATAAAATAATATATTGGATCTACTCCGGTATCTATTAACACCTGATGGACTAGGTGTAATGACACAATCATTGTGATAATAAAAGGATCATTATGTGGATCATAGATTTCGCCTGCATCCTCCTCGAAGAAGGATATTACGGTGGGAGTTATGCGAGGAATTTTAGCTTCTCTTATTGTGTTTATTTTTGGACACTCTGGAAACCCTCAAATTTTTCTGAGATATGACTTTCGAGCATACATACTTTCTTTTCCTCTTGCAAATCCCCCAGTGATAACAAACAACTTCACTACCGGGGATTCTGCTTTGCCAGTATTATCTTTTCCTGGATTAGGAGGCCTTTGCTTCGAATTTTTAGGGATGAATTACCTCAGATGCCCCTGCTGAATGAGCCGTTCAATATCCTCTTTGAGCTTGATACATTCATTAGTTTCATGGTCGTGGTCCCGATGGAACCTATAATACTTTTGTCTATTTCTTTTCTCATTCGGGGTACTCATTTTAGATGGAGCTTTAAAAAGGTTGGGCCCTCCAATTGAGCAAAGACTTTTATCATTGGAGCTGTCAATGGAGTAAACCTATGGAATGCCAGAGGTCCAGTTTTCTCATCTTGCTTCTTTTTTTTATCTGTTGCCTGGGTTTGTGGGGTGGGGTTAGATCTCTTATGTCCTCCACCCCCTTAGCCGTGGCCCTTGTGAGTAGTGCATCTTCTGCATTTATTTGCTTTTTTGTCTTAGCCAAGAGTCGGGCCATGGTGGTTGGAGGGTTCGTGGCCAAAGCCACAATGTAATTGGTGGGCTGGACTCCAATTCTGAAGGCAGTAATGACTACTTGATCAATGGGATCATCTACTTTGATAGATTCTTCATGAAATCTTTTCATATAGTCTTTGAGGGTCTCTCCCTGTTGTTTCTTCACATTTAACAAGTAGGTTGGCGATTTTAGATGCTTGCTTCTTCCAATGAAGTGCACTACAAATAGGGTGCTGAGTTTTTTAAAGGATGTGATGGACTCAGGTATGAGTTTATTATATCACTCCCTTGTAGATCCTTTCAATGTGGTGGCAAAGGATCTGCATTTAATTGTATCAAGGACCTCTTGCAAACTTATTACCACGTTACACTGTTAGATATGGCCAAAATGATCTTTAGTCCCATAGTAGCTATCAAGGTTTAGGAGTTTGAACTTCCTAGGTACAGGACACTAGCGCACCGTATCGAAATATGGGACTAGGAACATAAGGCAAGTACGTCTACATTCGGGGGCTTAAACCCAACAACCTTTATATAATCTCCAATTTAGTTTCTTATTTCTTGGTGGAGGCTCTCATCCCTAGCATTCTCAGCCGGCTTACATGAGGCGTGCGAGTAGTTGTCCTAGAAGGTCAACCGCTCCCGAACTGAGATGCGAGTAGGCGAAACTCAAATGGTGCCCGAGGACATTTCTCATATGAGACTTGGACTCTAGAAGGTTGTGGTATGCCAGAGGCATATGAGAGCCGTTGGTGGACGGATACACGTCGCTTTTGCGAGGACCCCTCCACCTCAGCCATGCTCTCTTCATGGTTTTCTTTTGGTGGAGGGCCTTGAGCATTAGGCCTTGGCAGTAGTTCTGCCAACTGGGCTTGTAGCACAACTTTATTGTTGATCATTTGTTGCATGCTTTTAAATATTGCTATGGGACCCATGGGGAAAGAATCCAACTCACTAGTAAAAGGTGGATTTAGGAAAGTGTTAAAATATTTCCCAAAAGTGGCGGCAACTGATGATGCCAATATTTGGATGACTTTGACTTTACTTAGTATGAAATATGTGTGAGTTGTACTTATGAAGTAAAAGACAATAAAAGAATTTTGACACAAGTATTTAACGTAGTTTAACATCAGGGGTTGGCCCCACTTTTATGGTTGGAATGGTTTCTTTCTCTCTTTGTATTAATATGGGGCCAATATGCCGAATTACAAGTGCCCGAAGGCTTTCCCGGAGGCTTAGTTACAATTCTTCGAAGACTAAACACATCATGTTCCAGAGGTTGGGGAAGAAAAGTAGAGTAAAAGAGGGTGGTGGTGGGAGAGAGAGAGAGAGAGAGTATACGTGCGTAGTAAAATGAAGCTCAATATCAACCTGCCTTTCCTTAGTGAAGTGTTGAATATTTTATAGCCTTGGAGAATTAGACGGGAATGATGCTTTAATTATTTTAATTGTGGTGGTTGGGAGGCATTAATGCTCACCTTCTCCGAGGACATGTCAGAGCCATTAATGCTCACCTTCTCTGAGGATGTGTTAGATCCATTTAATGCTCACCTTCGACGATGACCTGTCATGTATTAATTGTGTTACCTGGGTGTTATGGACTTGGTATGCGAGGCCTTGGACAAGTGATCTTGGATCCCTTTCCTGAGCTGGGCTAGTCATGCGCAGGACAAGGTCATGTGAAGGACTTGGTCACGTACAGGAGTAGGTCATGCACATGATATGATAACGAGCAAGATATGGTCACGTACAGGGGTGGGTCATGCGCAAGGCATGATTACGCGTAAGACATGGTCACACGCAAGACATGATCACGTACATGGGTAGGTCATGCGCAATGCATGGTAACACGCAAGACATGACTACGTGCATGAGTAGGTCAAGCGTAGGACATGTACTTGGTCTTTTCTCCCTGTTTGAATCGGTTGTATTTAGCGAGGTCCCACACCCTTCGTAAAATCATGTCTTCAGTTTGTATGGCATTCTTTCATAAGGAAAGGGGCTCACGAATGCTGATTTATACTATTAATATAGTACATATATTGGGGGTGCCATGTTTTTGTCTCATGTAAGACTCAAACGTATTTACACGGAGCTGTATATGGTGATCTTGGCTTCGTGAGGCAAATTGGGATTGTTACAAATTTCCTTCTACTTGAATCCTTAAGTTGGATTGAGCCTTGACTAAGTTGAGTGCGAAATTTATACATATCAGAAGGCACTATGAAAGTTTGTATTACAATCTTTTTAAGTTTTTATCATTTATCTACAATAACGATAGCTTAAAGTACATAATTATAATGTTTGTGGTTATGATTATTTAACAATATGGAACTGAAATATTAAACTCCATGTGCGTTGCACGGGATTATATACTAGTTAAAATCGTAACGTTTAGTGCAGGAAAGTGCCGAAAACTAATTATTTATAATAATAACAATGAAAACAAATTCTCTAATAATTTGGTTAGTGTGACCTATGAAACTAAAAAAATAATTAGAAAGGTCAACCATATGGTTTTGGGTGATAAATGAAGAGAGGAAAATGAACGAGAAGCGTAGGAGACGGAAAATGTGTCCGAAACACACGACGTGTTCAGGGGCAATTCCATGTGCCCACATGGCGCTGATAAGAGGAGTTCAGCCTCGGACACTCGCAACATAGCGACACCTTGTACAAAGAAAAAAAAACAGGAACAAGAAATATACTCACATACACAAGCAGCTAGACATTGTATTGTAGAAACAAACAGGACAGGAAAAAAACACTCGACTTGACAACACTGACACTCACTCACACACCCAGAAAGTGATGAACACGAAGGAGAGCGGTGATGGGTTTGTGAGGGCTGATCAGATTGATCTTAAAAGCATAGATGAACAACTTGAGAGACATCTCAATAGAGCATGGACCATGGAGAAGAACAAGAAGAACCAGGATTCTGATTCCGTCACCATCACCGGCTCCGGTTCCGGTTCCGGTCCCCTCACCAACTTTAGTACAACTCCCACCACCACAAGCAGGCGGAGACATGAATGGGAAATCGACCCTTCTAAGCTTATTATCAAAAGTGTTATTGCTCGTGGCACTTTTGGCACCGTTCACCGTGGCATCTATGACGGTCAAGATGTTGCTGGTAAAATTCTTAATTCAAGTTTTCATTTTTTTGATTTGATTGTTATTTCTAAATACCCATTTCCTAAATTACCTTTTGCTTAATTAGGATGTACAAAATAATCGAACCCATTTGATTTAGTTGGTTTAGTATTGGATTAGGTGTGAAGTCATCTTTATTGCCTTATAGATTTCCCAACCTTTCACTATACTATTTTTAGTATATTTTTGGGGGGGCGAATGAATGCTCATTGTAAAGTAGTCTCATGGAATCCGTGACACAGCTGCACGGATTAGGTTTGGATATGAAGGTGAATGAAATAACTTGGCTGTTGTTGCTGTATTTCTGACTTTCATGTGATCAAAACTGTTATTTAATTGTTGATAAAGTAACACATAGATTAATTAATGCCAACCTAAAACTTGGAATTCGGATCTGAGGTTAATATGCTTTATTTGTTTATTGTTGTTGGTACAGTCATATCATTATTGTCATTATCATTGCTATGTGTCTTAATCACCGTTTAAAATATTATCACTTCATTTTTTGTTTTTTGTATTTTATAGAATTCACCTGACAATTGTTTATATTATCATTCAATTAACTGGGTTGGATTTTTATCTGAACTAATTTGTTTATTAATATTAATCTGGATCTTTCTCAATCCTCAGTTAAACTGCTGGACTGGGGGGAAGAGGGCCACAGGACAGAAGCAGAAATAGCATCTCTGAGGGCAGCTTTTACACAAGAAGTTGCAGTGTGGCATAAGCTTGACCATCCAAATGTAACTAAGGTCAATATTTTACATCTACAACTGTTTTGTGTTTGCAAATAAAATTTGGTAGCATGTACCCCTATTGAGGTTTTTGTGGTCAGCAAAGTCTTTCCAAGGGTCACGAAGGGCACCGGATTTTACTATCTTTTTAAAAGAAGGGTTCACTGGGAGAGTCCGACAATCTCGTGAAAAAATGATTGCCTCTCAATAATAACTAGGAAAACACTAAAATAAGATCACTTAAATACAAAAGAAATCTAGGGATAAAAACTACTATCACCGAGTGGCAATGTAAATCAGCATTGGGATTTTGGAAACACATGTTGGTCACAGCATTAGTAAGTTCCTTCAAAATCCCTAGGCCTTGTTCCAGTCTTATATGAACACTTGTATGCATTAAATCTGAAGTTTTGTTAATGTAATATGGAGATATCTCCATGACCAGAAAGAAACCTAACTGTACTCTATTTTGTTTTGTTTTCTTCAATACGAGACACAAACCACCTGAACTCATTGATATTTGAGCTAAAGTGCTCGTGTGGTTCGAGTTTTTATAGTTATCGGACATTCACGACTCGTAAATTCACATAAAAAAATATGTGCATATTAAAGGAATTGACATCGTGTTATTCAAACTCTTAACATGAATTATGGAAACTTTATGTGTGAATTTATTGATTGCGGACTCCTGTCCAAAAAAAAAAAATGAATCAATTGGGAACAGAGTGGTAAGAGTATCTCTTTATCTCAATTATAACAGGTGGACTCAATTTTCTTATCGCCCTCTCCAAGTGAACAGAGTGGGTTCGGTAAACTCGCCAATATTTGAAGTTTTCAGAGGTTAAATTTCTCCCTCTGTTTCAAATTAATAGTGACGTTTTTCTTTTTGGTTCGTCCCGAATTAAGACTCTTGTTTCTAAAAAAAATGTACATATTATGTGACATTACAAAGTTATCCATTGGAAGTTTTTTTTAAAAATGTTTTGGGTTTCAAACAATGACAATTAACTTGGGACGAAGGGAGTATATCATATGTGTGAAAGATAAGAATAGCAAATAGCAATGTGTTGGTTCCCCAAACATTATTACTTAAACATTGGTTTGCAGTACTTCTACTACCTTCGTCTCAAATTATTAGTTCTATTTTCCTTTTGAGACGGTCCAAAATAAGGGTCCACTTTCCTTTTTTGAATGTAATTAAACAAGTCTTGATTTTGGCAGTGATTGATTTTGTGCTTAAAAACCATAATTTTTAAATATGGACTATTAATTTGGGACCGCAGAAGTATTATGTTTTCAGGAATTACCAACATTTTTTTTTTCCGCTTTATTTAATTATTTTGGTTTTTGGGGGGGGGGGGGGATGTTCGTACTCTCAACCTTCTACATGAGCGTGAGAGCTTTGGCCACTAGACTAGCCCTAGTGGTTAAGCGGAAAGCTTCTTTAAGGCCGTTTCATATTGACCTGTAAAAGGGTTGTTGAGATTGAAAGTTGTTTAATAGAGTGTATGGATTGTTCGTGGAGCGTGAGACATAACCTATCAGTTCCACGGTTGATACGTAGGGTAAAGGAGATGTACAATGTCAGGGAGGATTCCTTGTGCGATTGAGGAGTAGGGTGAGGACATGCGAAGTACAAGTAACTCTTCGCAGAGGGAAGATACACACCATTTTGACAGTGTTACTAGTTGAAGTGGATTGAATGTGTATTCAAGTGTAATAAGTGAGAGTAATCAGATCAAGAGAAACAACTCCCAATGATGTGCGATAAATGCAGAGGATGAGAAATTTTGCAAAGAATGTTCTCCTATGTTGTTTTTCGTGTGTTAATGTGAGGTGAATGGGATGTTGTAGTGCTTGGAGCATCAAATGCGTGGGAGCTTTGGCCACTAGACTAGCCCTAGAGTGTATGATTGTTCGTGGAGCGTGAGACGTAACCTATCAGTTCCATGGTTGATACGTAGGGTGAAGGAGATGTACACTAATTTGAGGGAGGATTCCTTGTGCGATTGAGGAGTAGGGTGAGGACATGAGAAGTACAAGTAACTCTTCGCAGAGGGAAGATACACACCATTTTGACAGTGTTATTAGTTGAAGTGGATTGAATGTGTATTCAAGTGTAATAAGTGAGAGTAATCAGATCAAGGGAAATAACTCCCAATGATGTGTGATAAATGCAGAGGATGAGAAATTTTGCAAAGAATGTTCTCCTATGTTGTTTTTCGTGTGTTAATGTGAGGTGAATGGGATGTTGTAGTGCTTGGAGCATCAAATGCGTCGCCTTTTGATGCATCATCAATAAGGGAGGTGACTTACTTGGTGTAGACAGCCGAGCAGTCCTGTCAGACCTGTGTTTGGGGGTTGATAGACATTCTGGGTTGTCCCCCAGCTTCCAAATTCGGGCATATGGTGTACTTGTGATGTGATGTGGGAGAGATGAATGATAGATATGATCTATTCGTTTCCCTCCATCTTGTGCCAGAGGCCCAATTACTCGGATGTGTTGCAACGTGTCTTTTAAATGGCTTTAGTGGTGTTACTCTGAGTTGCTTGTAAAAGTTAGAATCATTTCCGATCTTTCAATCCAATACCCGAGGAAATCCGTGTTAGTTACTGGACTTTTAGTTCCTATTGAAAATCAGGGTGTCAAGATGTGTTAGAGATTTCCACTCCTTCGATGGAATTTTCTTTCAAAATGCTGCATCATGTTGAATGGCGACTCCATCATCAATCCCCAAGGGAGACCCCGAATGAAAAAGCGTACCTTCAAAATCATGATTGCTGCAATCAGGAGATCAGAAGATTTTGTTGTCAGAACAAACGCTGAGATCTGATCATAGCCGCAGTGAAGTGTTGGAATGCAAAGACGATGGTTTTTAGATTGGGCAAACATGAGATGTGTCCCATACTTGAAGAAGTACATCAAATTATGGAGATGTCCCGTAATGTCCTATCTTCGGTTGTAAGTCCATTTCCGTTAGCTGGCCAATGGGAGCGAGAAGTTTGGGATATGTTTGGTGTATCTTCATCACTCTTTTTCGCATACACCGTGAGAAAAAGTTATGATAGCAAGCCCGTACACCGCTGGAGAGACTCGAAGACAAGGAGGTGGCGATCAACCATCCATGGTTGCTCCTAAGGTCTGAGGTACCTGTAAGGGGTAATCATACATTGGTTCGCTTGAAACGACGCATTCAGGTTGGACTTCTACATGACTTTATCCCACACATATTTTTCAAAACATAGCAAGGCCCCTGAAGTTCTCATTCTATGGTCTTTTACCCCTAAATGTGCCGCTCAATATCTTGCAAAGAATCGTGAAAGGTCGTACAAGCATCACAAAATTAATTTTGGGGGCCAAAGGCCAAGGAATACAACATCAGGAACTAGACTAGGATTTGCAAAGTATTGGGTGCCAAATCAAAATAACCCTTAATTTTATGAATCAATGCTCAAATAACCGTTGGCCTTTTAGTCAAATAACTAGCCCCATTATGTTTTAAACATGATTATAAAAGTCCTATTTTAAAATATTTTAATTCTTTGAATTACTAAGAGACCAATCCCCCTTTGATCTCCCCCCAACCGTTTCTCTCTATAACCCTAACACATTGTCAGGATTACCAAGAGAGTCATATAGCTAGTTAGTTGAGTTGTCAATTACTAATTTGAGTTGTTAGTTTAGTTAGTTACATGTAGTTAGTTAAAGCTATATTCTCTGTATTCTGTTTGAGGAAAGTTGTTGGAAGTGTAGTCTATAAATAGCTGATATGTTGTAACAGATGGGGCATCGAATTTTGGAATGAAAAATACATCCTTCTTTTCTATTCTCTTCTCATCTCATTCTGTTATGCTTTTCCTCTTCTCTCTTTCTTTCCTCCTTATCTCTCTCTTTTGTTAGTTACTTGAATTTACTTGCAATTTACCTGTTTGATGAAAGGCTAAGTCAGCCATGGAAGCTATGAGCATGACAAATGGTATCAGAGCCTCCGATTCTGCCCCAATTTGAAACTCGAAACTCAGAAGACCTCAAAACACAAATTTCTAATCTTTCTAATTCTTTCTCTTCCAACTCTAATTTTTGTTTCTCGTTCTCACTCTAATCTTCTTCTCCAAATTCATTATAATTCCAATTTCTGAAATTCAATTCTTGAAACCCTAACATTTTCAATTCAAGTCAATTCCAGATACTCTTTTTCTATCTACTTCATCTCATTGTTTCTGACATCAAATTCACCACAGGCTGAGTACCAAATTTCCCAAATGAAGTCCAAATTACATCAACAGATCCAAGAATTGAAAATTGGGATAAAAATTTGGGTTGTATGAGAAAAACAATAGAAGAATTGGAAGGATTTATGATGGGTCAATTCATAAATGGGCTCAACGAAGAGGTGAAAAGCTTTGTTCAGTTTTGTGCTTCGGCAAAATTAAAGGATGCTATGAAGTTAGCTCAATTACAAGAAGAGTATCTAGCCAAAAAATCACAAAGTTACAGTCAACAATTGCCTTGCACTGAATTTGTAGTCATTTGGGAGAATAAAATTGAAGTTACTATGGATCAATTCATGATGAGTCTCAATGAAGAGGTGAAGAGATTTATTCAATTATGTGCTCCTGTCAAACTAAGTGATGCTGTAAAACTTGCCCAACTACAAGAAGAATTCTTAGCCAAAAGATCACAAGATTATAATCCACAATTCCATTGCCCCGAAATCGTAGTTGTTTGGGAAAATGAGACTCAGATGATAAACCAAGAAGAAGGGGACAAGAGAAATGGGACTTTAGAGGCAATTAGTTGGTCTGTCATTGAGGAGGATTGTGGAAGTAATCATGAGGACCCACTGAAGGATTTACAAGATGATGAATTTAAGGATTCAAAGATCAAAGATGAGGAATATGAATTTTCACTGGAAGTGGGTATTGGTAATGAGGCTAAAGAGAACAAGTTAAAAGTAGATGAATCCCTGGAAGAACATGATGATGAGCCAAACAAGTTGGGAAAAAGTATTGGTGTCGGCAAAGTGAGGGATATTGTTCAGCCTTTTGTATTAGGAGTCTACTCTAATATGGACAAAAATAACACACAAATAAGGGATGAACCCATACACAAAGTTTGGAATGTTAGGGATCAAAACAATGAAAGAGCAATAATAATAATTGGTGATAAAAAGTCAATTGGCAATGTACTCATCAGTGTAGCAAGTTGGATTGGATTTTCTGCTGCCAATTGGATTTTCTTACAAAGTGGTGCAACCCCATCAGGCCATAATATGAAGCAGCATGTGAAAATGATCAGGAAGATTTTTAGAATTTTTTTCCAGATTGTGTTTGACCCCGGAGGACCCAATTACTTGTTAGTTCAAACCCCAATCCTTGAGGACAAGGATCTTTAAAGGGGAGGGCATTGTTGGGATTACCAAGAGAGTCATATAGCTAGTTAGTTGAGTTGTCAATTACTAATTTGAGTTGTTAGTTTAGTTAGTTACATGTAGTTAGTTAAAGCTATATTCTCTGTATTCTGTTTGAGGAAAGTTGTTGTAAAAGTTGTTGGAAGTGTAGTCTATAAATAGCTGATATGTTGTAACAGATGGGGCATCGAATTTTGGAATGAAAAATACATCCTTCTTTTCTATTCTCTTCTCATCTCATTCTGTTATGCTTTTCCTCTTCTCTCTTTCTTTCCTCCTTATCTCTCTTTTGTTAATTTCTTGAATTTACTTGCAATTTACCTGTTTGATGAAAGGCTAAGTCAGCCATGGAAGCTATGAGCATGACACACATCCCATTCAAACCTCAAAGATTTCTCTACCTCATGCGACAAACAATTGCTGCCAGCCATTGCTGCCACCACTGTTGTCAACCACAACCACTATTAAAGCCGTTAACCATCTCCGTCGTCATCCCGTCATGATTCAGATCTCCCTCGTCGAGATTATTCCTAATCTGGCCATGAACCCACCACCCATAAATTTCATCCCTCTGTATCTCTCTGTGTATAGATACATATATATACTCACAGAGACCAAGTTGCGTGTGTATATATATGCACCCCGCTGTATATTTATTTACACACCCCACTGCTACGTAAACACAACTGTTGACCGATCTCCTTGCTCTCTTGCAAGTCTCTCTCTCTCCCCCTCCCCCCCCCCCCCCCCCCCCCCCCCTTTGATGAAAGGCTAAGTCAGCCATGGAAGCTATGAGCATGACACACATCCCATTCAAACCTCAAAGATTTCTCTACCTCATGCCACAAACAATTGCTGCCAGCCATTGCTGCCACCACTGTTGTCAACCACAACCACTATTAAAGCCGTTAACCATCTCCGTCGTCATCCCGTCATGATTCAGATCTCCCTCGTCGAGATTATTCCTAATCTGGCCATGAACCCACCACCCATAAATTTCATCCCTCTGTATCTCTCTGTGTATAGATACATATATATACTCACAGAGACCAAGTTGCGTGTGTATATATATGCACCCCGCTGTATATTTATTTACACACCCCACTGCAACGTAAACACAACTGTTGACCGATCTCCTTGCTCTCTTGCAAGTCTCTCTCTCTCCCCCCCCCCCCCTTTTGTTAATACTGATCTGATTAGAAATAAAAATTCTCTACTTCCAGTGTTCATGTTCACTCTTACTTTAAGCATTTACTTTCAGAGTACAAAGTTACTTTTAAAACTGCTTTGAAAGTAAATATTTACTATCATAGGTACTTCAACTTCTTCTTCTTTACTCAAATAGTTATTTTCGTAAATACATTGAGCAAGGTTCTAAAAAACGCGGGGCGTGATCGAGGTGTGGAGGCCAAGCCTTAAGCCTTAGAAGCCTAGGCGGGCCTTGACGTAAAAAGGCGTGAAAAGGCGTTTAGGTCTTTTTAATATATTTTAATATTTTTTAACCATAACAAGGCTATTAAAATACTAAAATTGTACATATCATAAAAATATGTCTGAATATTTGCAAATAAAAATACTATTTGATTATTTTGGATGAGATAATGGTCCGGTTTGCAAAAAAATCTTTAAAAGGCGATATCGTTTCACTAAAGCATTGTTGTTTTTAGAGAAAAAGTACGCCTTAAGGGTTTTACTAAGCATAAGGCGTCAAAATCTTAAGGCGGGGCGTTTATCCCAAGCCTCAAGCCTAGGCGGAGCCTAGGCGAGTTTTTTAGAACAGTGACATTGAGTGTAAATTATTAGTTTCAGGCGCCGAGGTTATTTGCTCATGTGGTGCTACGGTGTTTTTGTGATATGAGATATGTGGGGGTATTTTAGTCTTATCTTGCTTAGTTGGCACAAATAAGACTTATTTAATGGTGGACTAGTCAATGAGGCTTATATAATGTATTATTATTCAGATAATACTTATATGCAAATCTCCCTTAATTTATTCATTGTAATTTTATTGTGCGATTCACGTGATCTTCTATTTCTTTCACTAATGCATGAAATGGTCTAGGACAACTGTTGGGCGGAAAAAGCTGTTTGTCTTTTCTTTCCTGTCATATATATTATTAATCACACACTACTATATAGTAATGGTCTTCACTGTATGTAAACATCTTTATTTTTCTATACTTGCCTTCTTCCCAGAAAAATTAAATTTTACATCTGCCTTTTTAGCCTCTGTTATGTCAGCTCCTCTTTGTACTACGTCCTACAAAAGGAGCACTGTGGGTCTTTAATTCCATTTTATTTCACCTTCCAGTTCTTCCAGTTTGGTTCAGGTTGAATTCTTTTTAACCGCGGTGAAAAATAAAATGGTGAAATATGTTTTCACCTATTAGGGTTAAAAATAAATTCATTATTTTTGTTCAAAGTTGCATAATTATAGCGTGCGCACTCATTCACAACTTCAAACAAACAAAAGTTTAATTTCAAACATGTGAAAAAACATTTCGCCATTATATTTTTTCACTGCGGTTATAAATATTTCACCCAAAATCAAACGGGGCCCTACTTTATTAGCAATCCTAGTAATCTCACATGCAATGGACTGTTGTACCTTTGCGTGGGGAGTCCAAAAATTGCAAGTTTCATGCATTTGGGAATTAGCTTTTCTCTAATCCTGTACATTTGATTCCATTTATTACTGCATATGGCTTATGGTTCTTCTCAATTCTTTCTTGTTTGAATGTCAATCATTGTTTTCCATGGCTTCTGTTTTTCATTATATTTTCTGTGTAACACTGAATATCATGATATAACTGCCTTAGACGTAATTTATTCCTGTTTAAGATAATTGCTCGTTTAAGATGATTTCCGTTACTGCTGCTAACACAGGCACCTTAACTAATTTGCAGTTCATAGGGGCGACAATGGGCTCTTCAGGGCTAAACATACAAACAGAAAATGGCCACATTGGCATGCCAAGTAACATTTGTTGTGTTGTTGTGGAATACCTTCCCGGTGGTGCCTTGAAATCGTACCTCATAAAAAACAGGAGAAGGAAGCTAGCTTTTAAAGTTGTTGTCCAGATGGCACTTGATCTTGCAAGAGGGTACCCCCGTCTAATTCCTGTCTCACAAGTGTTAAAATAATTTTGTCAATAGGGCAAAGTATTTTAATTTGATCTTTCAACGACCCACAGCTTGGAAGGTCATGAGTGACTCGATTATTGTCATTTTGTGTTAGCATAGTACTTAGAACGCCATTCTTTTAATTTTGTAGGTTATGTTATCTGCACTCTCAGAAAATTGTACACAGAGATGTTAAGACCGAGAATATGCTGTTGGACAAAACGCGAACTATTAAGATAGCTGATTTTGGCGTGGCTCGGGTTGAGGCCTCCAATCCAAATGACATGACTGGGGAGACTGGAACCCTTGGCTACATGGCTCCTGAGGTATGTACTCCCATCTTATTAGACTAGGGCTTCGCACCCATACATTTTTAACTTCTACCTCTTTTGGTGGTTTGCACTTATTTAGCGATATTTTAGAGAGTACTGCCAAACACAATATTTGGTTTTTAAGTCGCATTTCCCAAAGAATAGGTCAACTAGGGTGAGTTTGGTATCATTGCGTCATCAAGTATCAGTGCGAGCTGTAGATGTCTTTGCCTGCCCACCTAAGTGCAAAAAATATGGGATATTAACTAAAATATCTTCACATGGGAGACTTTGACCTCCAGGCTCCTATTTTTTTTTTTTTTTGCCTCTGGTTGCCTCGGCATTAGCACATTTGGTATTCTTTCTTGGTCAAATGGAATTTTTCCCTGCTGAATTATCCAATATAAATCCTATGTCGCCCACTACAGTGATGGGAAATATTAGCTTATGAGTAGCCTCGCGTCTTGTTAATCTTGTAATAAACCCAGGATAAAGATTAGGGGGACATAAGTTATATATGAATTGTCAGTAACTATCAAATGGGTGAACTGCAGGTTCTCAATGGCAACCCATATAATAGGAAATGTGACGTGTACAGTTTCGGCATCTGTTTATGGGAGATGTATTGCTGTGATATGCCATATCCTGACCTTAGTTTCTCAGAAGTCACTTCAGCTGTGGTTCGCCAGGTATAACTTCCTATCCTAATCATTTCCCCTACCTTGATAATCACTCACTGTGTCCCGTTTGATTCAGAGTGAAATATTTCTCACTGAGTGAAAAATAAATTGGTAAATAATATTTTCACTTATTGAGTTGAGAGTTATATATTTTTCACATAAAATTATAACTTAATGTACAAGCTATAATTATGCAATTTTCAACAAAATAGCAGTCAGATTAAATTTTGAAAAGGTGAAATAAGGAATATTTTGTCTCAAACCAAACAGAGCCGGAGACAGTGTCATCTTGAATAAAATTATGTTTTTTTTTTTTTGCATAATTCAACTGGTTAATAATTAGATTTTGTGATGAATACCTAGAATCTGAGGCCAGAGATACCAAGGTGTTGCCCAAGTTCTCTAGCAAATGTTATGAAAAGATGCTGGGATGCTAACCCTGACAAGCGACCTGAGATGGATGAGGTAGTTTCTTTGATAGAGGCCATCGATACATCAAAAGGCGGAGGTATGATCCCTGTTGATCAGGCCCAAGGCTGTCTCTGCTTTCGCAGGTATCGAGGCCCTTGAAACTACTCTATTGAACGGGTCATCGGTGCGCAATTTAGTTTATTAATATTTCATTATGAATATGTGAAGAAAATAGAATTGGATAATGTAAAGCCCTTTTTTTTCCTTCTCATAGTATATCTTGGTTTTATTTTTGATTTTTCAGATTTGTTTCAAACGTGTATTTACTTGATTGACTCACAAGTCGGGTGATCAGCCGGATACCATATCTTCTGTTAGATTGCGGTTGCACTTCATATATTAATAATACTCATACTAGCATGGATACACTGTTCAAATATGACGTTTGGGTGATTGAGCAATCTGTCACAAGTGTTTCAATCTTTACATATCAAAGTGAAATCAAGCTAAGGCTGTCCATTTGCTGTTTTTCTTGAGTGCAATTGACAACTGAGTGCTGCCTGCTTGTTACTTCTATTGTGGTACGATGGTGGTCCATGTTTATTGGGATGTGTGCTATTGAGACTTGAAAATTGAATTTCCTGGAACACATCTTCATAGTGAATTTAGGGGGCCCGTTATTCAGACTAAAAAGCTGAAGCTCCCTCGCATAGTTAGTTAAATATAAATGATTGGTCAATGGATCCCGCACAATGTTTAACACAGTAGCGTCAATGTGCCATGAGCATGTGTTGGCTTTTTTAGTCCTATTTCTGAGTAGTTCTAGAATTACTGGCCTATGAGATACTTCTATTATTTCATCAATTTGTTCATTTCTAATTTTATCCCTCCACTTAAAGTCTGCATACCCAACACTCTATTCTATATAGTGTAGCATGTCTTATGGCCATCCTATTAAATTTCGACTCCGACTTAAGAAATCCTGATCGTACCGACATATCTTAGGGGTCAGAATCAAAGTCGATGTAGTTAGGTGTTCAAGATGTTAGCCGTGAGTTTATTGTTCAGGATGTTGTTTGAAAATAGAATTGTTTAGTCAGGATGAAAAATGTGTATGTTGAAGGGTGGTCAATGAGGTAATTAAGGCAATAATATCACGGATGAGAGCTCTACTTGAAAAAAAAAAAAAAAACTCACTGCAGGATGCCACTGGCTAGTGCTAGAAGACACCGTGCCATTTAAAAATAGGTTTTGTAGGTGTGTGTGTAAGTAGGCTTAGTATAGTAGTAGGTTTGTCTTGGGTACCGCTTGGGACATCTCAAAATATATCTTCGGGTCTTGTAAAAGGCCACTTTTTGTCGGCCTTAAGTTGGTGTTGAATGATACTCCTCATGTTTAGGGAAATTTAGTCTCATATCGAGGGTTTAAACATAGTTGAGATAGATTGTTTAATAAAGCATGACGTTTCTTAAAACGATGGTTTTTTTAGAGACTTCTCGAAAAGGAAACGACGCATTAAAACCCATATTTGTTCGGTATTTAACAAATCGATGCAAGGCTTACGTGATATAAAGCGTGGTAAGTAGGATGTAGGGTGACTAGGAGAAGTTGTAAGTGGAAGGAACAAAGTGTGGTGGTTTGTAGGAATGAAGTGAGTAGTGTGTAACGTGATTGTGAAGTGATTTAATGCAATAAAAGCGTGGTGAATGTGTGGGATGTCCCCCAAGAGGTATGACCTTCACGAAGGAGGTGCACATTTTGATGTAAGAGAGTTCTGTCGTTTCAATTGGAAAGTAATCGTTCCTTATTGGAAATATGTTGGAACTTTGTTAGGACTTCACCTTGTGAGGGTAGTAGTTGAGTACCTAATGTATTGTTCTTGAGTCTCAAAGATTGTAAGATAGATAGATACGTGCCTACTTTGGGGTTGCGAATTAAATGAGTAAGGCTTCAAAGTTGTTTATAGGTTTATTGATATATAAGCAAGGCTTTCACATATGATTTCCCTCCTTTGTTTGATCATCCAAGGTCCTCTATTTATTAGAAATATAATTTTGTGAAAAGACCAAGAGTGTCCTAGGGATGTGCTAGACGACATGGCATAGGTATGCCTAAATATACTTGAGTGCAACCATCCGACGATGGAGATATGTTAACAAGAACATTGGAGTTAAAGATGGGGAAAACTCATAACCAGAGTGTCATGCAACATGTACAATGCCAGGTGTTGAGTTTATTGACAATATGATGCCATGGTGGATGTCGGTCCTATAGAGGGGTTCCTAATTTGGTTCAAGGGTTGTGTGGGTCCTTTTAAGAGTCTAGGGAGAGTTATTGGAGATATGTCACCTAAGAACCTATAGGATGAGAAATCGATTGATTTGTGTGGCGTTACAATGTTTGAAGGAGTATGAGATTGAGGTGTCTACACATCTCTCTAATGAGAATACGAGTAAAGTGGTGCACGGTTACGTAGATGCCATGAACTTAGTCATGAGAGAATAATATATCATCGAGGTTTGAAGAGCTTTAATTTCAAGTCAAGGGGTACAAAGATAGGAGTGCTACTAATGTAATGAGATTGAACACAATAATGCACAATATTTCAATGTAAGAAAATAATGGTAAAATGTAAATATAGGTTCAAGAGGTGTCAACATTATTGAGGACTGCATCAAGTGTTCAAGAAGATGACGATTATGTTGTCATGGAAATTGTAAATTTTGGCGAGTAATTTAATGACACTTGGGTTCTCGATTTTGATTCTTTAATTCATGTATGTACAAAAGGAATTTTTTCTCCTTATATAAATAAGTTAGATTAGATTTAATTTTTATGACCTGGACACTAATATAATAAAAATAAAGACATCACAGGTTGGTGAGAGCATTGTGTGACGTGAGGCATATTCTGGGTCTTCTGATGAACCTTATTCTCAAAAGTGTAATAGACTCAAAAGATAACAATGTTATAACATGAGGTGGATCTACGATGATCGTGACCTCTTGTGGTGCCAAGGTGAATCGAGATGAGAAATTCGTATGTTTGATTAGAGAATATGGTAAGACCTGGAGCTAATGCAAGGTCTTCAACTGCGAGATAGATTTGTGTTCGAGTAGGGGCAAAAGTGGTCAGTTTGGTCGGTAACAACCCTTACCAATCCAAAATCATAATCTGGCTGGTAAAATTGTTTGTACAAAATTTACTGCCCGGTACACCAAAAAGAGAAACCAAAACCAAAATCAAACAGGCTGGTATTTCGGTATTTTTGATTTTTTTTTGCTTCGGTAATTTCTGTTTCTTTTTGGTGTTTTTCTTGATAAATACCAAAATTACAAGTCGGTTTTATGCACTCGGTAAATCCGGTACAAGCTTCGGTATTATGATTTCGGTAAATTTGGTACAAGTTTCTGTACAAAGTTTTTAACTCATTCAATCCGGTTAAATGCATCTGTTAAAACTTGAATCTAATAAAACTTTCACTACAAAATAATATGAGCATAAAGCATATTTTACGTGTTTAGTGCGTGCTCTATGTTTGGTACGTGTTGTGTGTGCATGTGTGGGTTGTGTGTGGTGGTTTTTGTTATGTGCGTGTGTTTGGTATGCATTGTGTATGCGTGTGTGGGCTGTGTGTATGTGGTGTGTGGTCAGAGAGGTAGGGGAACATCAGAGGGGAAGATCAGAGGGCGAGGGGAAAATTGGAGGTGAAGATGAAGATTATAGTGGGAGTTTACCTTGCGTAGAATCTTACGTGTTGCTGCTGCTTGGGAAGAAAAGTGAAAAAATACTTTAGGGTTTGGCTTTTATATCAAGAGAAATGAATGGATAAGATGGGTTTAAAATGAAGGGTCTTGATCAATTATATATATTATATGCACATTTTTTATTCAGTAATTGTGGTTTTTTAACTCGGTAAATTGGTACGGTAATATGCGATAATTTTTGGTACGGTAAATTCGGCAAGTCGATTTTTTATGTCTCAAAACCAAAATCAATCAACTTTTTTGCAGTATTTTCAGTTTCGAGAAAATCGTTTTTTGTTTTTTTATAATGTGAATTCAAAACCATTTTCTTGGGACCAAAACGGAATGGTACGGTATGGTAAAAACCCATACCGCTTCCACCCCTATGTACCAATCTTTGGAAGAACGAGTAAGCATGAGGAGTTTTACATTATGAGATGAGTGATGATCTTGGTTTTCAAAGTCGTTTTCAGGGGGACATCGAATGACAAGGGATAATGAAATTCCTTTTCAGATGTCAATTGCAATTGCATCACTCCTTAAAGGGAGGCTGACTCGTTATGATAAATGTGACATTGGCTTGTGCTAATCATAGTGGCAATAAGATTACACCATTCAAGTTCTATAAAGACATGCGAGAGGCTTCCAATTGGTCGTCATAGAAATGCGAAGGAAATTCATGAATGTTATATTCTCTAGGGGATGAAAATATGACTTTCCATTATCAGTCGATGGTTGGTGGCTAGTTGGCAAATGTTTTCAGAGATGATGTCAAACAGGGATATTGGGAGGGTGTTATGAATAAGTATTACTCATTCTGTCCCCAATTAATAGTTGCTTTTCCTTTTTAGATGTAATCAACAAACCAAAGGTTTCGAGTTTAAAACCCCCACGAATACCAGACTTTAAGCGTGACGTGTGTTAGGGTGACTCTGGCACAACGCCCCCCTGTTTAGCTTGCATGTGGGACTTTAAAGGCCTCATTCGTGTAGAGGTTTATGGTTATTAAAAAAAGTCTCGATCTTAACCATTGATTTTTTAAATCCTTAAAAAATGTCATTTTTAAATGGCGACTATTAATTTGAGACGAAGGCAATACTAGTTTGATACCAATGGTTGAGGCATTCTTATGATTGCATGCGATATGCATTGGTTAGATAATGAGCTGAGGGATAAGTTGCAAATGAGCTTAAACTTAGCCAAAAGTTTTCATTGATTATTTTATAAATCACGTGATGGTGATTCCATCGTGGTTCTCCCTTTGTGGTGGCGTTGTGGAAGAGTTCTTATCTTACACAATATTGCCAAGGTGATGTGTAAAATTTGACTCGATATTGTGTGGCGATTATGTTAAAAAGGGTGGAAACCAATTTTGTCTCCTAATCAAGTAAGATCTCAAAGGTTTATTAGAACATGGATACATGGTTTTCTTGATGTGTAAAAAGAAAACACAGTTTGTTATTTAGTGTAACCATTGGAGACTTGATTTGTTAGTATAATGAATAGTGACATTACAACCCAATATGGGTTTGGACTATTTTAGGTTACCGCAACATTTGGAGACTTAATTTGAAAGTATAATGATTAGTGACATTACAACTCAATATGGGTTTGGACTATTTTAGGGCTTAAATAAAGAGAATCAAGGCATTTATTAGAGAAAAAAATGGGGTATTATTTTTAGAGAGATTTTTATTGTCTTTATATTATTGTGTGTCTTGACACTTATATTCCATATCCTTTTATTTCCCATTCACCTAAGCTTTTACGCTCTCCCGAGGTATCTTATTTTTCTCAGGTCCCTATACCATGCTCTGAGCATGGGCCTTTATCATGCTTGCAAGTCTCATGAAGAACAAAACTCTTTTAAACCAAGAAATTTGATGCCCTTCAAAATCTGCATTACTTATCACTTAAATCATCTTCCCAAATAATTTTAAACATGAACATATCCCAACTTGAGAAAGTGCCACACATGAAAGTTTAAAATCTTTGAATTATCTTTCTAATGTTGAACACCCTATGTCAATTAAACATTTAAGTTGAAGACGCAAGAGTTGGATCCCCGGTGATTTAATAATTATCACAATTATAAATAATAATTTCCTTTTCAAACAAATGCGGAAGCGTTAAATACAAGTCCTAGAAAATGCCTAAGTCATAATTAACAATTATTCAAAGTTAGGCGAAACCAAATTAATGCAAGTGACTTGAATACACCAAATTTACCCAATATTAAATTTGAGTCCCAATTTAAATTAGTGTGATTGTAAAACCAAATTTTATCTTGAAATTAATCTAGCATGCGTTCTAAGTGATATAGAGCAAGATAAAATCAATAGTCACACAACACCGCGATGTACGAGGAAAAACCCACTAACGGGAAAAAACCTCGGGACGGCCCTAGCCTCAAATCCACTAAAAACGGAATTACAAAATACAAGACAAAAGACTTACTTCCTAAACTCGAACCCTCTCAAGCCGTGATGCTCCTTCTTGTCTCAACCTCCAATTAGCGGATAACCAACGGAGCTCCACCGTGGTCTCGGAATACACCGATAGGACTTTGTATGGTCACCGTCACCCAAATATGGAGCCTTTCTCCTTGTGGGTAGAATCTCAACAAAAGTCTTCTTTGTGATGGGGTGTAGAAGCAAACCCGAAACGTCTCTTGAACGCGGTAGAGAAAACCGGTGCCAAATAACTCCAAGCAATTGATATCTATATATGGAACTTGGAATAAACAACAATGGGTGTAAACTAAGTGTTTAAAGATTTTTTTCTTTAAGTTGAAGAACACTTAAAACATGAACATTTTCCTTTTTGGAATGATCTCTCAAACTCTCTCTAGGAGATGTATTAGGATGGAAAAGTTGGAAGGAAAAATGTGTTTCCCGTCCCTCATAAGGCTGGAAAAAGTTGGTTAAAAAACAAGTGGGGATCATGGGAGAAAACTGCCAAAAACTGCTCAAAACTGTTCCCGCCTGGCATTCTCGTTCGAACGACTTTGACTGTCGTTCGAACGAGGTTTCTAACGAGCGACCAACCTGGGCTCGTTAGAACCTCGTTAGATACCTCGTTAGAATGAGAAAGTCGTTCGAACGACTTATCTAACGACTGACCAGTTAGGTTAGAAAGCAGTCTCGTTCGAACGAAGTTTGGTTCGAACGACAAATCTCGTTCGAACGAAATTTCGAACGAGTTTCAGAAATTTTTGTTAAATTCTATTTTGGCCCAGAAGCATTTATATATATTAATATAAAGTTCTTTTTAAATTATTTCTGAAATAAACATGGCTTTTATTAAACCTAACACCCAAATAAACATTGTTCCAAGCTCCTATATACATATAAATACATTCTTACCTTGGGAGCATGGAATCTAAGTTGATGACGTACAAACGAGGCACATAAACTACGACATGTTGATGATGCTTTATACTCTTTGCCGCTACGTCTTCAACAAACACTTCATAGGTCTTGAATATTACAATAAAATAAAATCCTATGAATAAATGTTTTTGTCCGGAATTGAGCCAAAACTATAAGAGGACTCAATTGGAAATTTGTGTCCTTACATAAGTTAAGAGTTATGGATGAATTATGAAGTTATAGCGAAAATTTGTGGATCTTGGACAAGGTACCAATTGACTTATTCCCTAGTATTGCCTTAAGTGTCAATTGAAACCACTTTACTTATTCCACCCAATGCAAGACCATGTGACGATCATAACTCGTGTATCCTTCCTCATTTGATAATCAATACACTTGTTGGGATATTTATATGACTTACCCTATCGATTGTACTAGAATATAGCTCTACAACTTTGTTCTTGGGCTCTACAACTTTCTTTGAAGGTCATCTCAAACCATTTTCAACAACTCTTCAAACTACGACTCAATAAAAACTTCTTCTCACCTTAACTAACCTATTATATTATATCTAGAGAGTCCTTAGCCCGAAACATGCATCTTCAGTTGTTACTCTACCGAGGGAGCGACTCTAGATTCCACGTTTATGATGAAGTAAGTTCTTTAAAGATATAAATAAATTATTTATGCTTTAGGAAAAATTAAATCCTTTTTAATTGAACCAATTTTAATTTTATCAGATAAAATTAATTACTCCATATTTCATGCAAGTGATTATGTAAATAAAGAGGAGGTAAAACAATCACACAATGCACTAATAATTTTAGAGTGAAAACCCTTGCGGGAAGAACCATTATTGCATTCAGCCTAACAATAGGACTTATTTAGAGATAGACCTGACTTACTTATAAGTCAACGGTTTCCGTCGCGATGTCTCAACCCACGCATTTTGCTCAAGTACCTCTGCCCATACTAGCAATCAAATACTCCACATGATTTAACTTGCATAACTCTTAAGTTGTGATATCTACAGATCTTTGACTGGTATGGTCTAGCCACTCGTTACTCACATGCTATAAACCCACACAATCACTCGTGTTGAAATCTTCTTCTGATGGAAGATCTTTCGGAATTGCAAAACCAAAAACTTAACTCGAATCGAAAGCATAAAAAACATGAACACACCAATAAAGATAACTCTCTCAAAACCAATTACGGGTTTGAAAAAATCTGGACTACTTTGTCTGGAATCACTTTTCGTAATTCTTTTATTCACAATAGGTGTTCGATGATTAGTCAAACACATTTTTGAAGAAAAATCTAAAGAAATTTCCCTCGTTCGAACGAGGTATCTGTACGAGGATATTTTTCTTATGAAGGGTTTTAGAATGCTAAACATGTCCTCATTTGAAATTGGCTTCTCATAAGAGGATCTCATTCGAAGTCATATTTGTAGGAGAACTATTCTTTGATCTCGTTCGAAGTCATTTTCGAATGAGGCCTCCTGTCGTTCAAACAACAGTAAAAAATTTACTTGTTTAAAAATTAGATTTTAAACCCAATTCTTTTCCTTTATAAAAATGATTTTTTCCACTTCACTCCTTAGAATTTAAACTTAAGAAGATACAAAATCGACAATGGGTTACTAAACATCCAATCATTCTGAAAGTGTTCGGTTTTGTAGCTCTCCGTCTCGATGCTTTACCTTTGTCTTCATGATCTTAAATAAGATCTTCAAGTAACCTAGACCTAGTTTTTATTTTGTCTCCAAGTGAAAACCAAACTAAGGATTTATAAAAATGTCTTTCAAAATCTTACTCTTTTGTTAATTCAGGACAAAACATAAAACGGAAAAGGATTAAAAAAATTATTAGATCAAAATCATATCTACCCGTCCCCAATCCTAGATTCGATATGTTGTATGACTTCATTGATCAACAATCCCAAATTTCACAAAATTACATCACAAGTCTTGTAAGTCCTGCACACTTAGACACATACCCGTGTAAAAAAAAACATGAGTAATAAAATACGAGTTTAACAATCAATGCATGCTCACTGCACTATTACCCAAATACTCCCCTCGAATTCAAATCCCCATCTTTTACCATGAATATACAAAGGTAAGAACCCGATAATATCAAAGATCAACAATCCAAGCACATAATATCATAATCAAGTACGACTCAAATGCGATGAATGATATATAAAAACATAAAAATACGAACATCATAACCATATATCAGTAAGTGTAACATCCATATCTCAACATGACTAAAAACAAACAAAACCAAATAAATAAAAAAGTAAATTACTTTTTTTTTTTAGTATAATATAAGTTTATTACAAAAATCATAGGAATAACAAAACAATATACAATGAAGCCCACAATTAGGGGTGGCCATAGGCCGAGGCCCGCCAAGCCCGCGCAATAAAAAAATAGGGCGTGGGAAAGGTGAATAGGCCCGCAAAGCGGGCTTGGCAAAATTTGATAGGCCTGTTTTTTTTTTTTGGACAGGTTGGGCATGAAATCTTAAACCCGATGAGGCTCGGCCCGAGGCCAGAGAATTATATATATATATATATATATATATATATATATATATATATATATATATATATATATATATATATATATATATAGGGAGAGGTTCACAAGTGGACCAAAAGAATGGACTTTTTAATGGACTTAACAAAAAAGACTAATAACCCACTAATATTGGGTGCCGCTGGCGCGGACCCATTACACCAAGGAATTAAAATTAGTGGGTTATTAGTCTTTTTTGTTAAGTCCATTAAAAAGTCCATTCTTTTGGTCCACTTGTGATCCTCTTCCTATATATATATATATATATATATATATATATATATATATATATATATATATATATATATATATATATATATCTGTGTGTGTGTATTAATTTATTATTAAAGTTTAAGACTACAAAATTATAAATAAATATATAAAGTGGGTAACTTTTATAAATATAAAAGTATATACTAAGTCTTTTTATGTAGAGTAGGGAACTTTATATACAGACTTTGTAATATATAAAGTTTAAAACATATTTTTAATTAAAAAAAGGGAGCGGCTATTGCCGCTCCTCCAAATCTGCTGGCGCTCCAAAATTTATAAAAATGACAAAATTATCCCTCCTATCAAATGCTAACCTTCTTTTATATAGATTTTAAGTTATTTTTTTAAACGGTTCATTATCTAAAAATATATATCACAAAGCTCCAATCTTATTTTTTTTATTTAACAAGACACAGACCAAATAAAAGTGACACGATACGTCCCGACACAAAATTTTATTTTTTTAAAAAACAATTTTCAAAAGTGACACGACATAATCTTTTTTTTTAACTAACACGATCTAATTATAACATAACACCGCACGCATGAAATTTCATTTTTACATAACACGAATACGACTAAAATAAAAGTGACACGATACGAAATCTCATTTTTTTACGTAACATAAACACGACTAAAAAAAAAAGAAACACGACATGACTGAGGAAGCAAAACTTTACAAGACTTTATTTCAACACTATTGTAAAAACTTTATTTCTTTCGTGTCGTGTTACGTTTTAATTAGATCATACTAGATAAAAAAATAAAATTTTGTGTCAGGGGTTTATCGTATCGCTTTTATTTAGGTCGTGTCTTATTAAAAAAAGATTATGTATCGTGATGTGTCGTGTCGCATTTTAATTGGATCATGTATGAATTTGATTATAAAAATAAGATTTTGCATTTTGTCGTGTCGCTTTTATTTGAGTCGTATTTGTGTTAGGTCAAAATTAAATTTCATATCATCTCGTATCGTGTAGTTTTGTAATTAGATTGCGTTTATGTTGGATAAAAATGTGACACAATACGAAATCTTTTTTTTTTTACAAAACACAAATATATTTTAATTATTTTAACGTAACAACATGATTTTTTTCCACAAATATGACAAAAAAAAATTATGTTGTGTCGCTTTTACTTGGCCATATTTGTGTTTCGTAAAAAAAATTATGTAAGAGGGTACTTTAGATTATATATGTGGAGGCGTAACCCCTATTGAGTATGGTAACCACGGGTTAAATTAGCCAACACCCTAGACTAATTATAGGAAACACACACACAAAACTCAATGAAGATGGACTCAGTTTAAACTCGCAAAGCCTCTCGTGTATGACTCAGGGAATAATAATGAACTTTAGAAGTGACTTAGCTAGAGGGAGAGGGAAAATAAGCACCCTAGGTACATCCTGGTAGGCAGGTAGCAACACACCAAACTCCCTCAAGAATCTCTGTCAAATATTAAAAGCTTCGCAATAAATGACAATGGTGAGTTAGTGAACTCTTTAGTTTGCAATGACTCTTTTTCTTAATTCTCCAAAAAGATCATCCTCTCCTCAAAGGTGGTTGGGGTCCTTAAATAGCCCCCCACACCACCCCCGAGGCAACTCAGTCATTAAAGAGTATGAAAGACATCCCTCATACTTTATGTCACAACATTAAATGCCTGATGCACTAGTTGTCTCCACGTCATAAACATTAAATGCCAAGACATGCCTTTTGCCTATCCACTGTGTGTCAGGGGTTTGTTGTCGCAGAGGTGGTTCACCAACTACCTGACAGCCCCAAATACCACAGCGGTTTACTCAAGTGTATGTCTGACAAACGTTTAGATGGCTAGTGACATCACCCATAGTAGATGTGACATTAAGTATAGGGTTGTTTGGTCCATAACTTAATGCCCGATAGAACTCCAAGCTGCTCCGCTTGAGGTTCCACGGTCAGGGTCCTTCGGTGTTTTACCAGGTGTATCTAAGATGGTCAGGACAAGCCCCAACGGTGCCTTACTTCTCAATCCTCCAAACCAGGTCCCTCTAAAGTTCCCACAGTGAGGTCATTCGATAGAGCATGAAAGCTCTCCCAGGCCCTGCCAAGCCTGGTCTCTCGCGAGTACCGTTTGACCTCATACAAACCCTTCCATTATTATCGTTACGTCATTACAATCGTTAAAGCTTACAGAAATCAATAATGAAAGTACGATGTGATTAAAACCACAAGCTATAATATGAGTTGCCACGCTGAGCTGCCTCACCAAGGTGTCACGCTTGAGTTGCCATGCTGAGCTGCAAGCCCCCTCTACATTTGCCCCCTCGTGGAGAGATTTATTGGGACAAGAAATGTCTGCACGAAATGGCTCATCTTGATGGATTTTTCTTTGTGTAACCGTTGGAACATCTTCTTCGTTGTGGCTCCGTTGGGTAAGTCTGACAAGGAGATTGGCGCCAAAACTCAAACTTGCTGAGCAAGGCAACGCTTCCTGTTCTCTATGCATCATTTCATTAGTGACGTGCGCTGTCTTTTCAACTGTCACAGCACTTCCCGAAGTGCCACGTGTTCTTGTGAAATGATTACAGGCGGCCGTGCACGTGCGAGGGTGGGAAAATCTAAACGCCAAACTCGAAAGTCTCAACAGCCATTTTTCCAAAATACTTTGAACCTTAACCACGTGGGCCTAAAGGGTCTGCTTCTACTTCTTCTTTCCTACTTCATTGTTACCTTCTTTCCTCAGACTATCGCTTCTGTTCTTATAAAGAGAGAGAGAGAGGTAGATACGCCATTGTTGCAGAGAGTTATAATCACTACTTGTGATCGTTCGTCTCCAGTGTTGCCTTCAATCCCTTTTTTCTCAAAACCTTCTTTGTTACGGCTTCAAGCACCATTTCTGCCATGGCGTCTTCAAGCGACCCCACCATTTCTGCCACCAGTGTTCCGTCTGCCACCACCACTGCTGCCTCCGCCCGGGGTGCTGCTCGCCAAGAGCAGCTGAGATTTTACCGTCGCTCTCCCGTTTTTGGGGAGGGTGATGGCTTTGCTGTTGCCTGTAAGGCTGTTTGCTTTTCCTCCAAGTTTGACGCCCTGTTGCTGGGTGATGAAGACGAAGAGGTGTCTAAGTGGGGATTTTTGCCCCCAGAAGGAACTCTGAGATTTCGCTTAGAGCGAGGGGACTTTCCATGGTCCCACATTGATTTCGAAGCACCCGGGGGATCCCCCGCCCACTTTGCTGCCTGGAACTCGCACATGCAGAGTTCCTATGCTGATATTCTTACCAAGATTGGACTGCAACGGGCTAAATGGTTTGGTGAGTTCACCATTTCAAAGAACAATGCTGCCCTTCCTGTCTTGATCTCTCGATGGAACGTGGATACTCATACGTTCATTGCTGCCTGGGGTGAGTTTACCATAACTCTGGAGGATGTGTGTGAGCTCTTGGGCCTCGATGCAACAGGCCATGAGCCCTACACCGATGAAGCTCTTGATGCTCAAGAGACTGCGGATCGTTCTGAGTTGGATCGCATATGCCGAAGCTGCATCGGCTCTTCCAACAAAGTTACTTTTTCTCCCCTGATCAACTATTTCTTCCAGAGTTCCAGCGAAGGCAGCTCTTCATCAACTGCCCCTGGTCAAGGTACTTCGTTGGAGCTTGCCGCTTACATTCTTGTGATTTTGTCCCGTTTCTTTTTGACGGGCAAGCCTAATGATCAGCCCCGAAGAGACCTCATCAACCTGTCCCTTCGCCTAGCTCGAGGCATAAAGCTTCCCCTGGCTGCAATTGCCCTGGGATCCTTGTACACCTGGTTAGACAGGACTTTATTCGACATGGAACGCTCTATTGGTCGTTATAACTTAGCCAATTTCGCCAATAGCGTGCTTCTGACTAGCTTTCTTTACTTCCGCTTTCCTGCCGTAGCGGCCAAGTCCAACCGACCTCCTTCGGCTGAATCAATTCTGCCTCCTCGGTCCTTTATTTACCATAAGAGGCAAAGCCGAAAGGAGTTGATTTCAGTGATTGACCGTTTTGAGAGCTTCGTTATGAGGCCTTATCAAGAAGAGGCCTTTTTTCACACTTGTAAGTTTTTTCATCCTGATGCCCGAATGATACGGGATCCCTCTCCTGACATCGAGGACCCCTCGCTGGCCGTAGTTCTTCTTCTTTCTCCTGGATATCTGCCCTCATACACCGAGTGGGGATACTCGAGCGAGCATTACAACCCCAACCGATGCAGCCGTCAGTTTGGGTTTGACCAGGGGGTGCCACGTCCAGTTTTCCAATCGTCAAACCCCAAAGTCTCCTTTGCCGAGGCATGTTCGTTGTTTTCTTCAACTGCTGCGTGGGGGATATCTTCAGCAATGGCTGGGCGTGTCACCATTCCTAGTATTACTAGGCGTGGGGATGTGACCCCTCTTTTTGCCACCAAATATTGGCCAAGACAACTAGCTGAAATTGCTAAGTTCATCGAGCAAGAGCCAGTGTACCCTCCTGTTTGCTCATTTTCTGCCCTAGAGTTGGGGCTAAAGGGCAACTCTGTGCTTGGGATAGAGTTCCCTCTAAGTTCAACCCACAAAGCACCTCCCAAGGAGCTTCCCCCACTTTGTGCCATGGTCCCAGTTGCCACGCCTAAGTCAAAAACTGCTGCTGCAAAGAAGGCTGCCCCCTCTGCTGCAGCTACTACCGATGAGGGGGCTTCTCAACCTCTTGCTAAGAAAGCAAGAACGGCCAAGAGTGGGACATCAAAATCAAAGTCGAAGTCCCAGAAGCCCCAAACTCCCGTGGCAGCTCTTCCTATAGCATCCGTTCCTCCTCCCATGCCTGCTGAGATGGCTGAGCGTGTGAGGAAGGAGGCCCAGGCAGAACTGGACCGAATACATGCTGAGTATCAACGGCATGCGGTCGTTGCCCCTTCCCCCGCTGCTTTCCCCACGGTGGTGGTGGATCCTTCAGAGCCAACGGCCAAAAAGAGGAAGAGTTCCCGGGTTCCTCAAGGCGTCAGCATTAGTGCAGCTAGCTCGAGAAAGAAGACTCTGGGCACCAAGTCCCAGAAGAAACGGACTCCTGAAGTACGCCTGACCCCTGAGGTGCAATCAACCTCTGCCCCCTCAATTGCTGCCACTCCTCCCACTTCGCCCGTGGTTGTGCCCTCTCGTTCTCCTTCTGAATCGGAGGTATGCATTGCTGACTTAATTATTATCCCCTTTTTGCTTGAGGATGACTGTCTTTGCTTGTGTGTATGCTTATCCCTCGCCCCCTTTCTTTGACAACTGTTTTGCAGGGGGTTGAAATAGAAAAACCAGACTCGTCCAGTCCTCCCGTGAGCCCTTTTGTGGGGGGACGCTTCGGTGTATCTCATACCGATGTGACTCCTCCCCGTTCCCCCATGACAGGGCTTACGTATTCTCGTCGTTTAGTCAGCCAACGTGCGAGGGATGTCATTGCGGGAGGTGATGCCGTTGACCCTGCGAGTGCTTCCTCGCCTGAAGCGATGACCCTGCCCGAAGTGGCATCTCCCGAGATAACACCTTTGGTCCCTTCAGATTTACAGGCCTCATCCGAGGTTCCTCTGCCCCTTGTACTTACTGAGGAGAGTGAACCCGAGGTATGATGTGATCTGTAATTTGTTTGTTGTAGTTCTTTCAGTCATATTCTTTCCTTATTTGGCTTACTGAATTGTGATATGTTTTGGGTACCCCAGGTTGAAGTGTCTTCGTTGTTGGAAAGTATTCTTCTTCGAACGATGTTGATGAGACCCCCGACTGTCATTCCTTTGTTTAGCACCATAACTGAGGTAAGCAACACGTCGAGCTATTTCTTCATATTTTCTGTGCCCATTCTTCTTTTCTAACACTTGGCTTTGTGCACAGTTTTCTCCCGATCTTGCATCAACTCCTGTAGTGAGGGCCCAGGTTGGTGTGTTTACACCCCTTCCTGATGTGGCTTTGTTTGAGGGCTCCGTGTCCTCTCGTGATGAACCCCATATGCTTGCCCTTGTGCCCTACACGGGTGATCAAGTTTGGACAAGCGTGGAGGCTTCTGCGTCCAGGGATCCCGTTATGGCATCTGGGTTAATAATTGCTCCCCCAACGGTTCCTGTCCCTGAGGCTGCCTCGAATGCTCCCATTGTGACTGAGGTATATCTTTCCTCCTATCTTTTGTTAAGATTTTCATAATCTCCATCCTATAATGTTGACTTAACAACGAAAGCGCTTGTTAAGATTTTTCACAAAACTCCACCTTATAACGGTGACTTAACAACGAAAACACTTGTTAAGATTTTTTTCCATAAAACTCCACCTTATAACGGTGACTTAACAATGAAAACACTTGTTAAGATTTTTTTCGCAAACTCCACCTTATAACGGTGACTTAACAACGAAAACACTTGTTAAGATTTTTCATAAACTCCACCTTATAACGGTGACTTAACAACGAAAACGCTTGTTAAGATTTTTCGTAAACTCCACCTTATAACGGTGACTTAACAACGAAAACGCTTGTTAAGATTTTTCATAAACATCACCTTATAACGGTGACTTAACAACGAAAACGCTTGTTAAGATTTTTTTCGCAAACTCCACCTTATAACGGTGACTTAACAACGAAAATACTTGTTAAGATTTTTCATAAACTCCACCTTATAACGGTGACTTAACAACGAAAACGCTTGTTAAGATTTTTCATAAACTCCACCTTATAACGGTGACTTAACAACGAAAACGCTTGTTAAGATTTTTTTCGCAAACTCCACCTTATAACGGTGACTTAACAACGAAAATACTTGTTAAGATTTTTCATAAACTCCACCTTATAACGGTGACTTAACAACGAAAACGCTTGTTAAGATTTTTCATAAACTCCACCTTATAACGGTGACTTAACAACGAAAACGCTTGTTAAGTTTTTTTTTTCAATAAACTCCACCTTATTTGGGCTTTTCTTTTCAGGTTGCTCGGGGAGATTCGCCCCCAGTCCTCTCACCTGTAGGCTCGCCCTTCCGAGAACCTGATGCTTCGGAAAATTCTATTCATGATGATCAAGGTTCTACGACTGGTGCTGCAGTTGAGAGCGAATCTGGGTGTGAGGTCCCTCTTCCCGACCTAGCTCCTCACTCGTTCTGTCTCATGGTGCTTCGGCAATCTCCTCAAATGCCCGTCAACCATCGGCTGGTGATTGAACAATTGGTGGATCACCATCCTGAGACCTTCACACCGGATTGCCTGCGCTCAAATATTCATGTGATGAGTCACAGGCTGCAAGGCATGGCGATCGTTGTTGCTGAAATTGCTAGTACCCCCACTGCCAGTGTTACCAGATCCCTTCTCAACCAATTTCTAGGTTTTCTGAAGGAGTTGGGGCGTGATGGTTTCCGTTTTGACTGGCTTATCACGCATCTGAAGACTTTGAAGAACCAGCAACTGATCGGCCAGAGGGAAGTGTTGATAAGGTACCAGGAGGACCAACGGGCTGAGGAGGTTAAGTTAGCCGAGCTGGCACCTCTTTTGGAATCGGCCGATGAAGAAGTAACGAAAGCCGAAGAAGCTCTGCGTTTGGCTAAGCTAAAACGGGAAAAGCTCCTTATTGAACGCGCCCAGGTGCAAACCAGGTTAGAGGTTGCTGTCAACGCTCAAAATTCGTTTGCATCAGCTTCTTCGAGCCTCCCCGGGGATTTTTTCTCTTCCCCGGATCTGTGGTTTCTCCTAGCATAGTAAAACTCCTGTACATATTTTCTTTCTTTCATTCATGTAATTCCTGGGCAGTAGTTCCCTATTTTGCTTGTAATGCTCTCTTCTTTAGTGAATGGAAGAATGTACGTTGTTTAATTTATCTCTGAGTTATGCTTGCTTTCATATCAATGTCTATATTTCATATCATCAGTAAAACTTGTATATTCATAATAAGAAGACCCAATACATCGATGGTACAAACAAACTGTCTACACATGATATACTTTCAGCCATTTATTGTTAATTTTGAATGGCCTATCTTCCTCCAACTTAGAAATTAGGCAATAACCTGAATCATGAGCTTCGTTCACGATGAAAGGCCCCTCCCAATTGGCTGCGAATTTTGGCAGAGGAAGTCCCCTAATGTGTTTCACTGCTGCCTTCAAAACGAGATCTCCCTCCACGAACCTCCTTGGTCTTACCATGTTGTCATATGCCCTAGAGAGCTGCTTTGTATACATTTGAAAATGTTGCATCGCGTTGTCTCTGTGTTCATCCAATGCCTCCAACTGCACATGCCTGTTCTGAGGGAGCATGCTGCTTCGCAAGGCGTATCGAGCCGAGGGAACTTCCAACTCTACTGGAAGAATTGCCTCAGCCCCATAGACAAGGGAGAACGGAGTGTACCCTGTGGGCTTCCTCTTCGTCGTTCGATAGGCCCACAACACTGTTGGTATCTTGTCATCCCACGATCCTGGAAAGTCCTCCATCGTTTTAGCCAAGATATTAACCAGAGTTTTGTTAGTTGCTTCAGCCTGACCATTCCCCTTCGGGTATGCTACCGTTGAAGTGTGATGAACAATGGAGTACTTGTCTGTGAGCATCGTTACTTCTGAGTTGACGAA
This sequence comes from Sambucus nigra, assembly GCA_949130495.1. Lineage (NCBI taxonomy): Eukaryota > Viridiplantae > Streptophyta > Magnoliopsida > Dipsacales > Adoxaceae > Sambucus > Sambucus nigra. The sequence continues at coordinate 413,572,803 of OX422212.1, forward strand.
GGGAGTCCCATTATCTGAGAGAATAACCTTTGGGATCCCAAAACGGCAAATGATATACTCTCTGATGAAGTTACTCACTACTCCAGCCGTGGCCCTTCTAAGTGGTATTGCTTCAGCCCATTTTGTAAAGCACTCCGTTGCTACCAGTATCCATATCTTACCCCTCGACGAAGGATGTATCGCCCCCACGAGGTCGAACGCCCAAGTGTGGAAAGGATAAGGCGTTGCCAGAGAGTGTAAGTCCACCGATGGGGCATGGATCATATTTCCATGAAGCTGGCAAGCCTTGCATTTTCGGACAAATTCGGCGGAGTCTTTCTCCATCGTTGGCCAATAATACCCCAACGTCATCAGCTGATCATATAACTTGGCCCCTCCCATGTGAGCTGGGTCATGGGCTTGTTTGAGGACCTCAGTTGCCTCTTCTTTTGTAATGCAACGCAACGGCCTGTTGAAGTACCCCCTTCGATAAAGCTGCCCCTCTTGGATATAGAACCTCGGGGCCCTTCGCCTTAGCCCCATCGCATCCAATTTCTCCGTTGGGACAATTCCATCCTGAATAAAGTCGATATAGGGCCGCCTCCAGTCTGTTTGGGCTTCAATGAAATGGCACTCAGCTGCTTCGAAAAATAGCTGACACTTATCACAATTCCGTTGTAGTTCTGCCGCATCCTGTTTCATTTTAGGCCAAAAATATCCCTCTCTTTGAATTCTCCTATAAAGAGGTATCTCAGTTGTTTCGCAGTGCTCCTCATGTGTTTTCTTCAACCTCCGCTCTGCTTCCTCTGGCCCAATGCATCTCGATAACCATCCCCCTGCATTTCTGAAGTAAAGATTTCCCTGGTTTGTAAAGTATTGGGCCAACTCTCTGAGTCCCATAGCTCCTTCGCCAGACTCCAGTTGCTTCCTGACCTCTCGTCTCCAACCCGCGTCTCCCTCCGTCGGTAGTATTGACTGTATCACCGAAGGAGCTGTTCTTCGTTGGATCGTAACAATAGTCGTATCGCTCCTCATGACCATCTTTTGAGCAATAGTGGCATAAGCGTCTGGATGTCGGTTCATTGTTCTGGGATGTCTTCTGATTTTGGCCCGATGGAACTGGCTGAGGAGCCTTTGAATGATCGTTCTGTATGGTGCCAAATTCATGTGTTTCAACGCATATTCTCCATTAACTTGCTGAATTACTAAGTTCGAATCACCCTTGATGCAGAGTGAACGAATTCCCCTTCGAAGAGCCTCCAGCAACCCTAGCACCAACGCTTCGTATTCTGCTTCGTTATTGGAGCAAGGGAAATCTAGTTTGTAGGAAAGGCAAATTTCCTCCGTTCCTTTTGAAAGGATGACCCCTGCCCCTCCTTTTTTTTCAGCCGAAGACCCGTCGAACTGCATCGTCCATTCCTCATCGGTTGTGTCCAGATAGTTGGCTTGTAAGTCGTCTCCCGGAATGTCTTCTTTAGGTGGTTCAAACGTTCCTGATGGAAAGATTGCCAACAGATCAGCATACGCCTGGCTCTTGATAGCACGAGGAACCACACACTTTAAATCATATTCGGAGAGAATAAGGAACCACCTAGCTGCCCTGCCAATCAAGATAGTTCTAGCCAACAAGTACTTAATAGGATCACATCTAGTTACAATATGAATTGTAAAAGACAGCATATAATGTCTAAGTTTTTGTGCTACAAAGACTAAGGCCAAACAATGCCTTTCTAGGCTGCTATATCTAATCTCCGGCCCATGTATGATTCTACTGAGGTAATACACTGGCCGTTCTTGCCCGTCGATCTCCTGTGCCAGCAAAGCTCCAACGGACCTTGTAGTGGAGGTGAGGTATAGCTGCAACGGTGCTCCTGCCTGTGGAGGAACCATGATTTGTGGTGACACGAGCAGTTTCTTCAACTCATCGAGGGACTCCTGGTGATCCTTTTCCCACCTGAACTTTGTGTTCTTTCGCAGCAGTTGCATCAACGGGTGTGTTACCTCGGCCAATCCTGGTACAAATCTTCTAAGGTAGGAGACTTTACCGAGGAAACTTTTCAGCTCCTTCGCCGTTCTTGGGTACGGCATTTCTAAGATCGCGCGTTGTTTATCCTGGTCCATCTGCACCCCTTGTCGATCAACCACAAAGCCTAGAAACTTCCCACATGTTACTCCGAAGACGCACTTCAATGGGTTCATCCTTAGTTTATACTTCCTACATCGAGTAAACACCTTCTTTAAGTCATTTAGGTGGGACTCCTCCTTCTTCGATTTGATGACCAAATCATCCACATAGAATTCTACAAATTTGTGGAGGAAATCGTGAAAAATGGCCATCATTGTTCTTTGATAAGTGGCTCCCGCGTTCTTAAGTCCAAACGGCATTACTTTGTACATGAAATTGCCCAACGGGGTTCTGAATGCCGTTTTCTCTGCGTCCACGGGGTCCATCTTGATCTGATTGTACCCAACGTACCCATCCATGAAGCTATACATCTCATGTCCAGCCGTGGCATCTATCAAGCTATCGATGGAAGGTAGAGGGAACTCATCTTTGGGGCAAGCCCTGTTCAAATCTCTAAAATCCACACAGATCCTTATTTGATTCTTGTCCTTCTTCCCTACTGGCACAATGCTAGATAGCCACAGGGGATGTTGTATTGGTTTGATGAATCCTGCTGCCAATAAACGCTGAACCTCTTCCTTGATCTTCAAATCCAACTCAGGTTTATAAGTTCTTGTTGCCTGTTTTACCGGGATGGCTGAAGGTGTCACGTTTAACTTGTGGCAGCTCACTTCCTCATCTAGCCCTTCCATTTCGGTATACTTCCACGCAAAGACATCTATGAACTCCCGGATTAGCCCAACCAGGGCTTCTTGCTTCGCCTTACCGAGATCCTTCGCGATGAAGATGGGCCTTGGGTCTTCCCCTTCTTCTGCCAGGTTCAACCGCTCCAACACTTGTGCCTGGGGCTTTGGTTGATTTGCCATGTAGTCTGGTTCTTCGGCGACCTCCTCCACGAACTCCTGTATGTTGGAGTTGTCTATCACCATACACTGTCCCTGTTGATCTATCAAGAAACACTCATATAACGGGTCAGCCCCATCCTCGGTCTCTTCGGCCGCCCGCTCACATCGTTATAAACGGTATACCACCTTCCCCTCCTCAGTGATCACCTTCTTGCATTGCCTGTTGGTAGCTGTTGCCAAGGCCTTCCTCTTCCTTTCTCTCGAAGCCTCAGCGATTATTCCTCCTGAGAAGCGACTCAGCACGCTTTGCCGTTGGACCTCATGCTCCACAGGATCCATTCTAAGCCTTACTTTGTTTTTGAGCTGCTTCGTAGTACCTTGGGGTCGAGGGATCACCTGATGGGTTTCTTCGGCCCCCACCCCTTCATTATTCGCGGCTTCTTTGCCTTGCTCGTTCAGAGGCCCCATTCTATCTCTGATCGAGGGAACCCATGCCCCCTCCATTCTTCTTGTTAGGACTCGAGCATCTTCCTCCAACTCCGTATAAAAGGCCGCATCCACAAAGTGAGCTTCCTCGATGGCGAAGGGCCTTTTTGTAGCCCTAATGGTCACTTCTGTTCCTTTAACATTCGCCTTGGCGCATTGATGATATGTTGAAGGAACTAAACCTTGATTGTGCATCCATACTCTTCCTATTAGTAAATGATAGGAAGTTGCACTTTCTATTACATGGAACTTGATGTGGGAACTCAGATTTCCCATTACAATTCCCACATTCACATACCCAATGGATTTGGAAGATTGGTTGTCATACCCTGAGATTACCAGAGGCATGGGGACCAACCTTTCTTCTGGGATATCAGCTGCGTGGAAGGAGTTGATCGGCATAATGTTGATGGAAGCACCCCCATCCATAAGCGTTCTTGCAAAACTAACCCCGTTGATACTGGCCGTCACATACAAGGGCCTGTTATGAGGGAACCTTACAGCTCTATCTGCATCGCTGAAGGTCACCTCTGATAGGAACTTTTTTACCAGCCTCGCCATGGGTCCTCTCCATTTCAGCGAGGGAACCGCGTCCTTCTTCGCGATGTCAAGGATCGCCCGAGTTATCTCCAGTCTGCTCTCCTTTGGTATCCCCACTTGATCGAAGAACCAAGCGAACTTTGGGGATTTTGAAACTGCGCTGTATTCTATGATTGGACCTGTTTCCTCGCCCTCAACGCTATAGGCGTCTTCTGCGTCCCTAGCACTTGCTTCATCATACGCCAGAACTACGTTGGCCATTCCTCTAGTGCAATACTCAAGTGCTTTATCGAACTCCCTCGTTGCCCCTCTCCCCTCTCGCTCTACCTCTTCATCATAGGCCGTCACAACATTGGCCCCGTGCGCCGGGAGCGGGTTATTGTTAACGTTTTGTGGGGGAATTTGCAGCGTTCCCGCCTTCACGTACTTGTCTATGATTCTTCGCAGCGTGAAGCAGCTTTCTGTTGGATGCTGGACCTTTCGATGCACCTGACAATATTTGGGATTGGCCCTAGTTGCCACGTCGGGCTCCTCTATCGGGACACCTTTTGGCTCGTAAACCGTTCCGCCTTGGACCATTGCGTTATAGCAACTCATAGCCTCCTCCACCGTACAAGGCAACGGTGGCGGGTCTTCCCTATCCCTTCCGAACTTTCTTTTGTTGTCCTTCCTCTGAGCCTTGCCCCCATCTTCTCTCTCGACATATCCTACCCGTGGGGCCTGTGTCCTTCCCCCGAGGGGTTGTAATGTCTGTCTGAACATCATGGGGGCTACTACCGGGCTAGGTCGCACCACCAACGATATATTTCTTGCAGATTTTAAGAAAGCTGAAAAAGTTCCCTCGCGTGTCTCATTGATCAAGTGACAGATATACTCAGGAAGTAATCCCTCAGCACAAATTTGTAGTAACCTGGCCTCCTTAGCTTCTTCCCTCACGTCAAGGGACCTTTCTCTAAATCTTCGGATATAGGCCACTACCTCCTCTCCTGGCCTTTGCCTCTCCCTGCCAAGTTGGGTTAGGGTGAACTCATCTTCTGCCAAGAAGAACTTTCGGACAAACGACACGTGCATCTCCTCCCACGTGGAGACACTATTGGGAGGCAGGTGAGAGTACCAAGTGTAGGCCTTATCAGTCAAGGATTTGGAAAACTCCCTCAGCCTAAGCTTTTTGTCATTGCAATGCGCCCCCAGGTGCTCGACGAAACGCTTGATGTGCTCCTTCGGGTTCCCCCCCTTCCCTGAATATTTTTCAAAGGTAGGGGGAATATAGTCCTTCGGGTAGGGTTCGTCATTGTACTCCTGGGGGTAAGGTGTCCGGAAGTCGTCGTAGACTGCTGCCACCTCGCCCACAGCCTGCGAGGAAGACTGCATGAACTTCAGCATCTCCTTCTGCATCTCTTTTCTCATCTCTTCCAAGGGCGAGGCCACTGGGGCCACCTGCAACGGAGCAGATGGTTGAGCGCTTGTTGCAACTGGAGCGAACGTTATCGGTTGCGCCATTGAAACGCCTGAGCCGCCCATAGTGGGATTCACAACAGAGGGTACACTTGCTGGTACCGCTCCCGTAACGCCTGCCCCTGGTGGGGCCCCTGGGGCCACTCCTGGTGTCACGAAGGCACTAGTCTCCAATCCTCCCAGCATAGTGGAAGCTACTGGGGTTTGCAAAAACTCGTAAAATTTGCTCATGAGGAGCGCCATCTGGGTAGGTCCCAGCCCTACGCTCGTGGAGGGTTGTGCAGCCCCTGGGACGCCTATCGTTATTGGAGCCAGCGGTATCTCTCCCCGAGGAGCCCCATCTCTTAAGGCCTCCTGTTCCCTTGCAGCTTGTTCTTCATTATGCTGTATGTCATCAAAATTGAGTCTTCTAGTAGCGTTATCCTGCGCCATACTCCTTCTCTAGGAGGATGCCTCCCCAGCGGAGTCGCCAAATGTAAGAGGGTACTTTAGATTATATATGTGGAGGCGTAACCCCTATTGAGTATGGTAACCACGGGTTAAATTAGCCAACACCCTAGACTAATTATAGGAAACACACACACAAAACTCAATGAAGATGGACTCAGTTTAAACTCGCAAAGCCTCTCGTGTATGACTCAGGGAATAATAATGAACTTTAGAAGTGACTTAGCTAGAGGGAGAGGGAAAATAAGCACCCTAGGTACATCCTGGTAGGCAGGTAGCAACACACCAAACTCCCTCAAGAATCTCTGTCAAATATTAAAAGCTTCGCAATAAATGACAATGGTGAGTTAGTGAACTCTTTAGTTTGCAATGACTCTTTTTCTTAATTCTCCAAAAAGATCATCCTCTCCTCAAAGGTGGTTGGGGTCCTTAAATAGCCCCCCACACCACCCCCGAGGCAACTCAGTCATTAAAGAGTATGAAAGACATCCCTCATACTTTATGTCACAACATTAAATGCCTGATGCACTAGTTGTCTCCACGTCATAAACATTAAATGCCAAGACATGCCTTTTGCCTATCCACTGTGTGTCAGGGGTTTGTTGTCGCAGAGGTGGTTCACCAACTACCTGACAGCCCCAAATACCACAGCGGTTTACTCAAGTGTATGTCTGACAAACGTTTAGATGGCTAGTGACATCACCCATAGTAGATGTGACATTAAGTATAGGGTTGTTTGGTCCATAACTTAATGCCCGATAGAACTCCAAGCTGCTCCGCTTGAGGTTCCACGGTCAGGGTCCTTCGGTGTTTTACCAGGTGTATCTAAGATGGTCAGGACAAGCCCCAACGGTGCCTTACTTCTCAATCCTCCAAACCAGGTCCCTCTAAAGTTCCCACAGTGAGGTCATTCGATAGAGCATGAAAGCTCTCCCAGGCCCTGCCAAGCCTGGTCTCTCGCGAGTACCGTTTGACCTCATACAAACCCTTCCATTATTATCGTTACGTCATTACAATCGTTAAAGCTTACAGAAATCAATAATGAAAGTACGATGTGATTAAAACCACAAGCTATAATATGAGTTGCCACGCTGAGCTGCCTCACCAAGGTGTCACGCTTGAGTTGCCATGCTGAGCTGCAAGCCCCCTCTACACACAAATATGACAAAAAAAAATTATGTTGTGTCGCTTTTACTTGGCCATATTTGTGTTTCGTAAAAAAAAAGATTTCGTATTGTGTCACATTTTAATTCGACCGTGTTTGTATTTGTGGGTTGAATAAAATTTATTTTATTATGTTCTTTAATATTTGTACAAGTTCATTCAATGAATTGATAATTTACTCATTAATTGATTTACCCTTTAGTATTCACTCATTTTTTTTATCCAACATAAACGCAATCTAATTACAAATTACACGATACGAGATGATATGAAATTTAATTTTTACCTAACACAAATACGATTCAAATAAAAGCGACATGACAAAATGAAAAATCTTATTTTATAATCAAATCCATACACGATCCAATTAAAATGCGACACGACATATCACGATACATAATCTTTTTTTTTAACAAGACACGACCTAAATAAAAGCGATACGATAAATCCCAGACACAATTTTTTTTTTTTTATCTAGTACGATCTAATTAAAACGTAACCTGACACGAAAGAAATAAAGTTTTTTACAATAGTGTTGAAATAAAGTCTTGTGAAGTTTTGCTTCCTAACTCATGTCGTGTTACTTTTTTTTTTTAAGTCGTATTTATATTACGTAAAAAAAATGAGATTTCGTATCGTGTCACTTTTATTTTAGTCGTATTCGTGTTATGTAAAAATGAAATTTCATGCCGTGTCGTGTTACGTTATAATTAGATCGTGTTAGTTAAAAAAAAAATATGTCGTGTCACTTTTGGAAATTGTTTTTTAAAAAAATAAAATTTTGTGTCGGGACGTATCGTGTCACTTTTATTTGGTTTGTGTCTTGTTAAATAAAAAAAAATAAGATTGAAGCTTTGTGATATATATTTTTAGATAATGAACCGTTTAAAAAAAGAACTTAAAATCTATATAAAAGAAGGTTTGCATTTTATAGGAGGGATAATTTTGTCATTTTTATAAATTTTGGAGCGCCAGCAGATTTTGGAGGAGCGGCAATAGCCGCTCCCTTAAAAAAATAGGTCTTTGATTAAGAAAATAAATATTTTTTTATTTAAAAAAAATAATTAATCGGCTTGGCCAACGGGCGTGGGTAAAGAGCTTTCTTACATAATAAAACCCCATCCAAGGCCGAAGCGACTTGGAATAACTCATACTTTTATAAGCCGGCTCAAATCCAACCAGACCTCTCCCGGCCCGATCCATGGCCACCCCTACCCACAACACGCCCCCAAAGCAACAACTATGCCTAAAAACAACAAAACAAATGGTCAAAACCACTCATCACACAACTTGCACGAACCCTATACAAATACATTTTAAGCACTAAACAAAACTATCAAAACAAACCTAAATCCAATAATGTCACGGAGCCCACAAACCAATCACCGTTGCAAACTGATAGAATATTTAGCAATAAAGTGACGAAACAAAATCTGCAAATTGATAAGCAACGAGGACGAGAACACCTCAAACCAACAACCGAACAAGTACACAAATGCCACACCATTTCCAAACCCACATGAAGCGGCCAAACCTCTCCAAACTCGTAGCACCCCAAACAATCACACATCTCACATACAAAGGTATGTGAAAATTAGATTGGCCCACAATAACATCATAACCTTAAATATACCTCCAAACCGAGATCAACTTTATGATCCATAACGAATAACTACGATCCAACTTAGAGAAAATCAACACAATCAAGGTGTACAATCGGTGGGTACCTGCAACGAACTCCAAAAGGCGATACAATCCCAGACCAAGATCTGACATGAGGCGTAACACAGAGATGGCGAGGTGGGATCAGATTTACAAGTGGGAATGAATCCCCTGCTTAACCTTAAAGAGACCCCTTACGTCGAATGAACCAAAATGGTATAGGAGTCGAGCATCTATAAAGCAGTTAAAGACAACCCTGGCACAAGATCTGACATGAAGCTTCAATATAGTGTAGCAATCCGTGAGAGGGAGTACAATGGTGAAAAAAAGGATAAGTGGGGCAAGAAATGGGTGCACACAAAGGAACCATTTTAAAGCAAAGCCACCAAAGAAATGGGTGCACCCAAATGTAGTGCAGCAGCCAACGCCAGTCTAAAGGGACTCGCAAAGCCATAAAAACCAAACCATCTGACACCATTTTTAAACACACAGGCACCCAAAACAACTACACGTCAAAGAAAAACAACTACTAGGAGATCTGACGTGAAGCACACCAAACAAAATGGAGGTCTCTAGTAGGTAATCAACAACCATGGAGATCGGGATGTAGAGGGAAAGCTGGGACTCACAGAAACAAAAAAATCGAGCCCATCCCTTTCAAGTCCAAAGTTGAAGATCCCACACCGCTTGATCTGACATGAACCACTAATGGAAGATAACGATAAAGGGAGGACAGTGGAATCCAATAGTCTAGAGGGCTGGACAGAGGAGCACAAACCCGAACCTAGTCTAACGTGAAGAGCACACGGAAGGATGAAGACGGGTGGGTGGTTCGACCACATGGATGAGGCCGGTCCTCAGATTTGGAGTGCGAGATACAAAAATCCATTTAGGACCTACTATAAAAAATATTTTACAAAGATAGTAAATACTTAAAATGGGCTCCAAAATATTAAACTTATTTTTTTAGGGCCATTTTAGTTGAGTGAGATTTTTGGATAGTTGAGTCATTCTTTGTACAAATATGAGCGTTAAAAATTTAACTTATTTAAAAAATTGACAATTTTAATATACATAAAATATTTTTGAACCCCTATAATATACATATATAGGTGCATACTTTAAAATGGACCATGTGTCATTTTCCATTTGACACATGGCCAGGGCAATCATGGGGGGATCAGCACACGGATCAGAGTGGAGCAGTTGGGCCACCGGTTAGGGGCACACAAACCCTACAAGTAAATTGCTTAATGTAAGACAACGTGAAATCTATAGCGGGAATAGGCGTGAACTCAAAGACAAATAATAACCAAGCCTCTTGGAGTGGTTGGGCCACTCGTGAGTGATACTTCATGGTATGTTATAAAAAAAATCTAAATAATTAGATAAACCCCACTTCTATTAGGCATGAACTCTTTGATGGAACCCATATGTGTTATTAATTTTAAATTGAGTAGTTTGGCCTTTGGCCCTCGTTAAATTGTCTACTTTATGATTTGGAACTAAATAATTTTCAATTTATACCTTTGGCCCCCATTTTGGACGCCTATTTCTAAAAAGAAATTAACTATAAAAACAATTTTAAAGGAGTTTTCTAAAGATTTTTTTTTTTTAAAACTAATAATTCTAAAAGTTAAAAAAATTGTTAATCAAAACTGTTAAAAACCATTTTTATTTATTTAGTCTTTCTCTTTAAAGAGGAAAACAATTAAAAAACCATTGTAAAGCAGTAATTTTAATAGAAAAAGCTGATTTTTAAAACAACTTTCACTAAGTATTTAAAACATCATTTCAAAAAAATTGTTAAAAACAATTATTTTTTCTTATAGTTTATGTTTAAAAATGAAAATAAGTAGAAAACAGTTTTAAGAAGTTTCTTTTTTGCTTTTAAAACATCTTCATTTAACAATTTAAAGAAATGTTATTTTTTACAAACCATTTTTGTTAAAAAATAGTTTAAAAATATCATTTTTTCTTTTGTTTTTATGTTTAAAAAGGGAACATTATTATAAAAAATAGTTTTATAGAATTATTTTTTAACAGAATTTTTTAAAACTAATTTTTCTAACATCTTAAGAAACCTTTATTTTATTAAAATCAAAACTCTTAAAACCATTTTGAAAATAATTTGTTTTTTCAGTTATATATTTTAGGTTAAAAAGGTAATATATGGTGTACTCACATTTTCAGAGAGGGCAACTAGCCTGCACACATCATTTATCTCACATTGGGCTTAAGCATGATTCATTAAATAATAATGTTAGGCTACCCGGGTGTTAACCCCGGGCTAGCACAGCGATGCCCATTTCCTTTTTTTTTTCATGTAAAATGAGTTAAAAACAATTATAAAAAATAATTTTTTATTAGAGTAGTTTATTTGTTTTTTTCAATTATTTTTTTTAAACTCATTTTATCCCTCAAACACCATTTACTCAATATTCTTTTATTATTAAAGGTCTGCTCTAGCGGTACTCGTTATTTTTTATTTTTATTTTTTTATTTTACAACATTTGAAATAATTTTTGTATTTCTGCATTAAAAAACTAATCTAATAATTTCTTTTAACTCATTTAGTCCCTCAAACACCCATTTACCCAATATTCTCTTATTTTTAAAGGTCCGCGCCAGCGACACTCGTTATTTTTAATTTTTTTTTTTAATTTTACAACAATTAAAATAATTTTTGTATTTTTGCATTAAAAAACTAATCTAATAAAAAATTATGTTTTTAATTATTTTCAACTTATTTCGTCCCTCAAACACCCATTTACCAAATATTCTCTTATTTTTAAAGGTCCGCGCCAGCGGCACTCGTTATTTTTAAACTTTTTTTTTAATTTTACAACATTTAAAATAATTTTTGTATTTTTGCATTAAAAAACTAATCTAATAAAAAATTATGTTTTTAATTATTTTCAACTTATTTAGTCCCTCAAACACCCATTTACCCAATATTCTCTTGTTTTTAAAGGTCCGCGCCAGCGACACCCCGAATTTTTAAATTTAATTTTTAAAATTTAAAACAGTTTAAAATTGTAAAGAAAAAGTTTTTTTTTTATATTAAACTAACTTTTATTTTTTTTAACAGTGTTTTTCAAAAAAAAAATATATTAAAATAGTGTTTTTTGACAATACAAATTTTCTAATTTATAAAAAAAAATTCTTTTTTTATAAAAGAGTTTTTTTTTCTAAATACAAAAAAAGTTAAGTGACCTTATTAAAAACTATACCATATTTTTTCAAAAAAAAAAAAAATAGCGGCCAATGAAAAAATCCCAACAAAGTACCTGGTACTAGCTTGGTGCTAGTACCCGGTAAGCCTATCAATACTCTTCATGAAAATGGTGGTAAGAGTCCTCTCGAGTTAAACAAATTTGTGGCTAGAGAGGATTCAGAAGCTAATCCTCGTTGCGAGATTTTGAGTGATTTATTTATCATGCTAAGTTTTTATTTTCTTGTGAACTCCTCAAAATCTTATAATCTTGTTGGGGTGTGTTTCATTTTCGTTTAATCTCTTGGGATTCTTTGTTTCAGTTTATTTTATTCAATAGTATCTCTCTAGTTTTGGCTCTCCCTAATGTAGAGATTCATAAAAATGAAATATATATAAAAAGAATTTTTAAAAGAAACTTTTTTCCATTGAAAAAAAAGTTTTATGGGAGTACTTTTTTTAACAATTTAAAAAACTGTTACATTTGTTTGTATAATAAACCTTAATTGTTAAAAAATATATTTTAATCAGTTTCTTGAGTTTTTATCAATAATAAAAATTTAAATAAATTCTATATTTTTTTATTATTTATTATTTTTCATTTATAATTCTACTAAAATATGAAAATAAAAAAAGTCAGCAAAAAGTTTTAAAGTGTTTGGAGTTTTTATAATTAATTATTTTAATCTTTCAGCCTTTTAACAGAATATTGCATTTTGATGATTTGTTTTTTCATTTATAGTTTTCCTATTTAAAAAGGAAAAGTTAAAAAAAGTGAGAAAACAATTTTAATGTGTTTCCAGCTGGAAAACATAATTTATTTTATTTTTTAATTTATAGTTATATTTTTAAAAATTAATATTTTATAAAAAAGCAGATAAGGGTAAGCATTTAGTGTTTTGAAATAAAATAGTTTGTTTTTACGTTAAAATTGGAAAAAAAATCTTTTTGTTTTAATTTTTCTTCTTCAATTTTTGTTTTAAAATTAATAATGATGAAATGAATTTTATTTTCACTTTTGTAGTTTATTTTATTTTTTAGAATAATTTTTATTGGACTAAAACATTATAGATTTTTTTTTTCATTTATGGGTCTTATGAGATTACCCTCTAATATATTCACATAATATTTATAATAAAATTAATGGTCAAAATTTTGACCGAATGAATTCCATCCTAATGGTGGCTAATTGCCACGACCCCGACCCAAAATAGTATTAGGGAACGAGTGTCTTCACATGCCACCAAGGCAACAAATATTCCGAATTAATTGTTTCCTTAAATAAATGCAATGGATATATTATCACATGGTTATGAATCATAAAATACTGAAAGTAAAGGAATTACGTCATCAGAGCTTTCTAAAGGAAACTTCATATATATTAAAAGTAACAACGGGTTACAACTTAAGAGAAAATTTAAACCTTATTACAAGAGAGCCAGACATGCTCTAAATAAACATTTTACAAAAAGAGCTCTAAAAGCTAAATATTCAATATAGTCCATTTTCATTCCGTCCGTGAGCCTAAACGTTTCCTGAAAAATGGTTATTTATACAACATCAGCTAAAAGCCGAATGAGGTTCAATCTCCAGACATTCCAGGGTTTTCAAAAAATAGATACCTATTCAAGTTAAAAGAGAAGGCATATACATATATGGAGAGGAACTTGCAGTAAATAGATATATATTTTGAAATAAAAGTATATATATCAAAATTGGATAGCTCAGAATAAGATGAGTGCAACAAATCAAATGTGATATCTTTTTCTTTCAATCATATCATTTGATGGCCAAGTACACTCTAATACCGTATTCTTCTACCGTATTATACCCCAGTAGTTGAGGGTCAATCGAACTAGTTCGTCACAACGCCTTATTTAGGGCACACCAGCGATAACCCAGTTGGGAAGGTCAGTCAGTAAAGAGGTCCCTTAGGCCGAATCTTATTTTTAATAATCAATCTCATTTTCAATACTCATTTCAATCAGTATGTCTATATGGAGAGATATAAACATATCACAAATGAATCAATCATCGGTATCAGATGCATTTTGAGAATAAAAGCATTTCACAAAATACATAGTTTGCATAATATCATATAATTAAAATGCACAAGGAATGTCAGAGTACTCACCCAAAATGGAGGCCAAATTTACTGGTAATGAGTCTTCGATCACACGTTAATCTGATAAAGATTTAAGTACACGTTCTAAGGTCCAGTTTATACTATACTTTAATAATAACTTCCTCTTTTAAAGGATTACTGAATCCCCATTTGTCAACTTTTAAAACTCCTTGATCGTAATTGAAGAATTCAATTCATAGTCTTTCCTCATCAGTCGGTTCCCAGTAGAGATGGAGGGTCACAGGAGCACCACTTAAATACCATCTCATCTAGACAGAACATTTTCGGATTCATTCCCAGTAGAGATGGAGGGTCACAGGGGCACCACTTAAATACCATCTCATCTAGACAGAACTTCACCAGGCCTGACTTTGGAATTACTTAAATAATAACGAGCAATTTCTTTAAAAAGAATCATTTTTAAAAGCGTATAATTTCAAACAAGTTTATAAAATCAACTTGGATTTGTTCTAAATTTTAAGTTTTGATTAGTGAATTCTTTATTGTATTTTACCAGCATAACTACTAAGTAAAGCTATAAAACAATAAATTAAAACTATAAAGATGCATTATAACATTAAGATTACCTTAAGATGAATATCCCTAAGAACTTCTTCTTAAACTTTCTCACACTTTCTCTTACTATTTCTTTCTATAATTCTCAAGGAATTGGTGTGAGTTTCAAATGATCCCCAAAGGCCCTATTTATAGTTTTCCAAAGATATTTAGATGTTGACACGTGTCTGGGTGATAAAGTTTCACTTTTGTGAGTCGTCGTTCACGTGTCGTGCAACAGATCAGCCTTGCAATCTTGGTTTACCAAACGGCGACACGTGTTTTGCCTTTTTCTAGAGGATTTACATGAGTTTTATCCTTTCCTATAGCGGTGACACGTGTGCAGTGGATATGTTCAAAAGAAAGCACGAGGTGGAAAGCACGAGGTGGAAAGTTATTAGGGGTATAAGGGTTATTTTACACCTGAAGGGTATTTTAGTAATTTTACACCATATATTTTCAATATTTCTTTTAGGTCGCTGAAAATATTTTATTTACAAAAAGGCCCCTTTTTATTTTTCATTTTGGTCCCTAAAACTTTCTTTATTAAAACCAAGTCCCTAAAGTTTCATAAAATTACATTTTCTACCCCAAAACTTATCACTTAGCTTAGGATGTGCCATAAAATCTCAGTTTGACCCATTTTACCGTTGATTCTTCAAATTTAAAAATGGGCTTTGTCATATTAAGAACTCGGAATATCATATGTGTAATAATATATCATTATTAGATAGTAAGTGTGATGAAATTGAAAGAAGACAATTATATATTGGCATAAGAAAATGGGGTCATTACATCCTACCTTCCTTATAAAAAGTTTGGTCCCCAAACTTTACTTACATTAATTTCCAAAAAGGTATGGATATCTCTCTTTTATTTCATCTTCCAGCTCCCATGTTGCTTCTTCAACAGAATGATTCTTCCATAACACTTTGACTAGTGGAATAACCTTGGTTCGTAATATTTGATCTTTATGGTCCAAGATTTCCATTGGATGCTCAATGTATGTCAAATCTTCTCTAACTTGAAGAGGCTCGTGACTTAAGATATGTGCTGGATCAGGGATGTATTTCTTCATCATTGAAACATGAAACACATTATGCACACTCGAGAGTTCAGGGGGTAAGGCTATTCGATACGCAACAACACCTATCCTTTCAAGGATTTCAAAAGGTCCTATGTATCTTGGACTCAACTTTCCTTTCTTCCCAAATCGGATTACTCCCTTTGTCGGTGATACTCGTAAGAAAACATAGTCTCCTCTTTGGAATTCTAACGATCGGTGCCGATTGTCAGCATAACTCTTTTGACGGCTTTGAGCTATTTGAAGTCGGTCTTATATCAATTTCACTTTCTCTGTTGTGACCTGAATCAATTCTGGTCCCAACAATTTTCTTTCCCCAACTTCTTCCCAACATGCAGGCAAACGACACCTTCTACCATAGAGTGCCTCATACGTAGCCATTTGAATACTTGCTTGATAGCTATTATTATATGCAAATTCTACTAATGGTAAATGATCGTCCCAGTTCCCCTTCAAATCAAGTACACATGCCCTAAGAATATCCTCTAAGGTTTGGATGGTTCTCTCCGATTGTCCGTCTGTTTGAGGATGAAAAGCGGTGCTGAAATTCAATTTTGTTCCCATGGCTACTTGTAGGCTTTTCCAAAAGCGAGACACGAATCTAGGGCCACAATCAGAAACAATTGAAACTGGGGTTCCATGAAGCTTAATAATTTCCCGTATATACAATTTAGCTAAATTTTCTAAGGAATGGGTAATATTAATGGCAAGAAAATGAGAAGATTTAGTTAACCTATCAATAATTACCCAAATGGAATCATTACCATTGGAACTCCTTGGTAGCCTTGTCATAAAATCCATGGTAATATGTTCCCACTTCCACTCAGGGATTGGTAAAGGTTGTAATAGTCCTGATGGTTTCTGATGTTTAGCTTTTACTTATTGACAGATCAAACACTGAGATACAAACTCTGTTATCTCCCTTTTCATGTTATTCCACCAAAACACTTCTCAGAGATCTCTGTACATCTTGGTATTTTCGGGATGAACTGTGAATCTCGAGTAATGACCTTCCTCCAAAATCTGCCTCTTTAGTTGGGCATCACCAGGTATACAGACTCTATTTCCAAACCTTAATATATGATCTCGTATCGCAAATTCAATTCTCTTCCCTTCAATAACCTCTTCTTTAATCTTCCTCAGTTGTGGGTCATTTACTTGTGCAACTTTAATTCTTTCCATCAACGTGGGTTGTATTTGTAAGTTTGCGATTATTCCTCCTTCGCCATAAATACGTACATTTATTTCCATACGTCTCAAATCTTTCAATAGAGCTTCCTGGCTGGTAATAAGACATGCTAAATTTGGTGTATACTTTCTACTCAACGCGTCGGCAACTACATTAGCTTTCCCCGGGTGATAGTGAGTATTTACATCATAATCCTTCATTAATTCTAACCACCTCCTTTGTCTCATGTTCAATTCCTTCTGAGTAAAGATATATTTCAAACTCTTATGATCGGTATAAATCTCATAAGTCTCACCATACAAATAATGTCTCCAAATCTTAAGAGCAAAAATTACCGCTGCTAATTCTAAGTCATGGGTTGGATAATTTTGCTCATGGGGTTTTAACTGTCTCGAGGCATAAGCTACTACTTTTCCATTTTGCATTAGCACACATCCCAAACCATTTTTAGAAGCATCACTATAAATCACAAATCCTCTTGTACCGGAAGGAATAGTCAAAATTGGGGCAGTTACTAATCGATTCTTAAGTTCTCAAAAACTATTCTCAATTCCTCAGACCATTCATATTTCACCGTCTTTTGTGTTAACCTAGAGAGAGGTTTGGAAATACTAGAAAATCCTTCAACAAATCTTCGATAATAACCTGCTAACCCTAGGAAACTACGAATATCCGTCACATTAGTTGGTATTGGCCAATCTAGTATAGCCTCGATCTTTTGAGGATCAACCGACACTCCCTCCTTGGATATGACATATCCTAGAAAAGAAACACTAGGCAACCAAAATTCACACTTCTTTAATTTCGCATATAATTTCTCTTTCCTAAGGATTTGTAATACTATCTCCAAATGCGTCCCGTGTTCTTCAATACCTTTGGAATATATAAGGATGTCATCAATGAAAACAACCACACACTGATCCAGATATTTCCTAAACACTCTATTCATCATATCCATAAAAGCGGTTGGTGCATTAGTTAATCCAAATGGCATCACAAGAAATTCATAGTGACCATATCTAGTACGAAAAGCTGATTTCGAAATATCCTCTTCCTTAATCTTCAATTGGTGATAGCCTGACCTAAGGTCAATTTTCGAAAATACTTGCGCACCTTGCAGTTGGTCAAACAAATCATCTATACGAGGTAAGGGGTGTTTATTCTTAATGGTCACCTTATTTAGTTCACGATAATCTATACATAACCTCATCGTCCCATCCTTCTTTTTAACAAATAATACTGGAGCACCCCAAGGGGATACACTAGGTCTAATAAAACCCTTGTCTAACAGATCTTGTAATTGAACTTTTAATTCTCTTAATTCTAAAGGTGCCATGTGATAAGGTGGTTTTGAGATTGGTGTAGTTCCAGGAACAAGGTAAATGGTAAATTCTACTTCTCTACTAGGAGGTAGATTGGGCAAATCATCTGGAAAAAGCTTAGCTATAGGAATATCTTCTAAACTAGGCTCTTTTGTTTGCAAATCAATAACACTGGAAAGGAATCCTTGACATCCCTTCTTAAGAAAATTACAAGCTTGCATTGCAGAGATAATACGCATGGGAGATAAGATGCTAGTTCCTTCAAAACTGAATTCTGGTTGGTTAGGAATTTGGAAAATAACTCTCTTCTCAAAACAATCCACCCTAGCATGATATGATGCTTACCAATCCATCCCCAAAATGACTTCAAAATCTCTTATGTCTAAAACTATCAAATCAACGAATAGTTTATGACTACTGACATTTATAGGGCAAGACTTATATACTAATGTTCCCGTCAATAACTCACCCGAAGGAGTAGAAACGTGTATGATATGATTCAAGGATTCAGGAATATTATGAAAGCGATTAACAAAATGCACAGACACAAATGAATGGGTAGAACCAGGATCAATTAAAACTTGAAAAGGTTGTGCACATATAGAAAGTGTACCTGACACTACTGCATTAGAAGCCTTTGCATCGGAAAGATTAAAGACTCTACCTTGTCTGCCCTGATCCTTATTATCATTAGAAGTCTTTGTTGCCGTCTTCCCTTTGTTAGGACAATCTCGCATTTTATGTCCCTTTTGGCCACACCCAAAGCAACTCCCCGTCTCCAGGTAACACGGTCGCCCTCTATGAATATTACCACAATGTTGGCATTTATCAACATTAGAGGGTTTGTTTACTAAAGGTTGTCCTATATATTAGGTATAGTCCTAAAGGGTTTGTTATTAGGGTTCCTTCCTCTTTGTTCTCCAAACTTCCTCTTCCCCTCTCTAACCTGATTATACTCTTCACTATCCTTCTCAGCTATTGTTGCCCTAGCCACCACGTCATTATATGATGCCAACTTTAGGATGGAAATTCGGCTACGAATATTTAACCTTAACCCACGTTCAAACTTCTTGGCTCTTAAAACATCGGTTATCACAACATGAGGTACAAAGCGGGATAACTCAGTAAACTTTGCCTCATATTGACTAACCATCATATTTCCTTGAACTAGACCCATGAAGTCAGCTGCTTTTTGGTCTTGCACCATTTCAGAAAGTATTTCTCGTAGAAGATCATTAAGAAGTCATTCCAACCTATGGGATTATTCCTTTCCCCATGCATTCTCTTAGTCATTCTCCACCAATGTTCGGCTTCACCTTCTAGCATGAATGTTCCAAATAAAACCCGTTGTTCATCTGTACACTTAAGAACATTGAACATCTTTTCCATTTGCATCACCCAATTTTTCGCTTCAGTGGGGTTAGGAGTCCCTTTAAAAGACGGAGGATTCAACTTCTTGAACTGTTCAATAGTACAACTACTTAGTTCAAGATTCCTTGGTGCTCCATTATTCACCTGATGCTCCACAATTCTTGCTAAACTTTCAATTGCCTTGTATGCACCTTCCAGTCCTTCCATACTCGAACCACTAGTCCCTGGAGTTGATCTTGCCTTGGTCATTTTCTACAGTCATGGACAAACGTAAGAGGTATTATACTAGCCCAAGATTGCATTTTAGAAGAACAATGATAAATAAACAATTATATATAGACTATAATAAATATGGAGGGTTATCACATAAGTCGGATATTTAATCCTATAACCTATGTATGGAGACTTAAAATCGATAACATTCGAAACTTATGTTCAGTAGTCTACGGGTTCATAACCTATGCTCTGATACCACCTCTGTCACGAACCCGACCCAAAATAATATTAGGGAACGAGTGTCTTGACATGCCACCAAGGCAACAAATATTCTTATTTAATTGTTTCCTTAAATAAATGCAACGAATATATTATCACATGGTTATGAATCGTAAAATACTGAAAGTAAAGGAATTACGTCATCAGAGCATTCTAAAGGAAACTTCATATATATTAAAAGTAACAACGGGTTACAACTTAAGAGAAAATTTAAACCTTATTACAAGAGAGCCAGACATGCTCTAAATAAACATTTTACAAAAAGAGCTCTAAAAGCTAAATCTTCAATATAGTCCATTTTCATTCCGTCCGTGAGCCTAAACGTTTCCTGAAAAATGGTTATTTATACAACATCAGCTAACAGCCGAATGAGGTTCAATCTCCAGACATTCCAAGGGTTTCAAAAAATAGATACCTATTTAAGTCAAAAGAGAAGGCATATACATATATGGAGAGGAACTTGCAGTAAATATATATATATATATTTTGAAATAAAAGTATTTATATCACAATTGGATAGCTCAGAATAAGACGAATGCAACAAATCAAATGATATATCTTTTTCTTTCAATCATATCATTTAATGGCCAAGTACACTCTAATACCGTATTCTTCTACCGTATTATACCCCAGTAGTTGAGGATCAATCGAACTAGTTCATCACAACGCCTTATTTAGGGCACACCGACGATAACCCAACTGGGAAGGTCAGTCAGTAAAGAGGTCCCTTAGGCCGAATCTTATTTTTAATAATCAATCTCATTTTCAATACTCATTTCAATCAGTATGTCTATATGGAGAGATATAAACATATCACAAATGAATCAATCATCGGTATCAGATGCATTTTGAGAATAAAAGCATTTCACAAAATACATAGTTTGCATAATATCATATAATTAAAATGCACAAGGAATGTCAGAGTACTCACCCAAAATGGAGGCCAAATTTACTGGTAATGAGTCTTCGATCGCACGTTAATCTGATAAAGATTTAAGTACACGTTCTAAGGTCCAGTTTATACTATACTTTAATAATAACTTCCTCTTTTAAAGGATTACTGAATCCCCATTTGTCAACTTTTAAAACTCCTTGATCGTAATTGAAGAATTCAATTCATAGTCTTTCCTCATCAGTCGGTTCCCAGTAGAGATGGAGGGTTACAGGGGCACCACTTAAATACCATCTCATCTAGACAGAACATTTCCGGATTCATTCCCAGTAGAGATGGAGGGTCACAGGGGCACCACTTAAATACCATCTCATCTTGACAGAAATTCACCGGGCCTGACTTTGGAGTTACTTAACTCGGATTCCATAATAACGAGCAATTTCTTTAAAAAGAATCATTTTTAAAAGCGTATAATTTCAAACAAGTTTATAAAATCAACTTGGATTTGTTCTAAATTTTAAGTTTTGATTAGTGAATTCTTTATTGTATTTTACCAGCATAACTACTAAGTAAAGCTATAAAACAATAAATTAAAACTATAAAGATGCATTATAACATTAAGATTACCTTAAGATGAATATCCCTAAGAACTTCTTCTTAAACTTTCTCACACTTTCTCTTACTATTTCTTTCTATAATTCTCAAGGAATTGGTGTGAGTTTCAAATGATCCCCAAAGGCCCTATTTATAGTTTTCCAAAGATATTTAGGTGTTGACACGTGTCTGGGTGATAAGGTTTCACTTTGGTGAGTCGTCGTTCACGTATCGTGCAACGGATCAGCCTTGCAGTCTTGGTTTAGCAAACGGCGACACGTGTTTTGCCTTTTTCTAGAGGATTTACATGAGTTTTATCCTTTCCTATAGAGGTGACACGTGTGCAGTGGATATGTTCAAAAGAAAGCACGAGGTGGAAAGCACGAGGTGGAAAGTTATTAGGGGTATAAGGGCCATTTTACACCTGAAGGGTATTTTAGTAATTTTACACCATATATTTTCAATATTTCTTTAGGTCCCTGAAAATATTTTATTTACAAAAGGCCCCTTTTTATTTTTCAGTTTGGTCCCTAAAACTTTCTTTATTAAAACCAAGTCCCTAAAGTTTCATAAAATTACATTTTTTACCCCAAAACTTATCACATAGCTTAGGATGTGCCATAAAATCTCAGTTTGACCCATTTTACCGTTGATTCTTCAAATTTAAAAATGGGCTTTGTCATATTAAGAACTCGGAATATCATATATGTAATAATATATCATTATTAGATAGTAAGTGTGATGAAATTGAAAGAAGACAATTATATATTGGCATAAGAAAATGGGGTCATTACACTAATGGTATAATATGAAAAATATTAGGTACCAAATTGTAAGGTGGACAAATTAATGGGGTGAAAGGCCAAATGACCCTTTAGAATTCAACTCACACTCAGAAAAGTAGAGCTTTTACAAAGGTTTATGATGATTAATACCTAAAATCAACTTGTGTTAGAAGTTCAATAAGAGGGAAAAAAGCCCTCATATACTAGACAAAAATGTAAAAACCCATTCGTTTGAACTTATAACACCCGCAAAAATGTGAATTTAGATTTTTTATTTTTTATCTTTGAGAGAATGCACCTGCATATATAATTTATTATTTTTCTCTCATTAGTGTGTCACACACACACGCACAAGCATATATATAAGTTTCTTCGTAATGGTAGTTATCACATTCTTTAAGTAGCTCTTACCAATGCTTCTCTCATAATTATTTATCCAAACTCACAAACAATGTTTATTACATGAACATCTAAAAATTTTAGCAAAAAATGACCCTCAGTGAAAACAAGTGCAAGTACGATTTCTGATCGAACCCTAGTTCAACTCGTGTCCGTGCATGCAATATTGTAAAGATTGGAACATAGTCAACATAATTCGTTCTCAGAGAATTTCATAGGAATGATAAAGCAAAACATGCATAAGTTCTCGCTACCTCCCTTCTAATACAAGATTAGGTATATAAATAACATGGCGTGTTCTACAAATTTTCAAGCATCTCAACACAAACTATCCATAATTATTTTTTAAATTTCAAAACAAAAATCTTTTTGTTTTTTCTCATATGAATAAAAAAATCATTCTGTAATTATTTTAAAATAATAAATAAACAAGTAACACACATCTAGGTAGGATGTTGAAGAATGCATGTATATAAACATGCAAATGCTAACCTAGACAAATGCTCCGAACTCAGTAAATAGAGAAAATCCCTATAAATTTCATAAAGTCCTCGTACCTAGCAAAATCTAGAGGTTTTGTGAGAGGCAAGCTGAGAATCAGTGGGGATGTAACTCAAGGATACAACACTTTACTCAACTAGCTCATAAATAAAGTGTTGGCTAATGCCTATATATAGGGTTACATGAAATGTTATTGTTCTCATATTATCGCAATGGATTATCATGGTACCCTACTTTATTTCGCTATCTTGAAGAATTTCTTCCTTTAAAGGAGTTGAGAATAACAACTCCTGGAAATAATTTACTCGACCTCCACGGTTGACAAATAAATCGAATTTCTCTTCTCCATAGCTAAGAAACAAGTGCATTACCTAAATAAAAACATTCTCCAAAGTCGATCTTTTGACCGACTGCATCTCCGAATGAGTTGGCATCAGAATATGCATATAACTAGGTGTTGTTATCAAAGGAATACAAAATCCCATGCTCTGGTGTCCCACTTATGTACTTAATAATAAGATTCACGACTAATAAGTGAGACTCCTTGGGACAAGCCTCAAACATCGCACAAACACTTACACTAAAGGCAATGTAGGTATGAATCGTAGTGAGATACAACAAACTATCAATCATGCTCAAATAGAGTGTTTGATTCACATCCTTTCCCACAATGTCTTTACCAAGCATATTGGTAACACACATGGGTTTTCTCACTTGCCTAAAAAATTTGGTCCGAAATTTTTTAGTGAGTCTCTTTCATATTTAATTGAGATATAAATATCCCTTCTTTCAACTGACAAACTTGAAAACCTGGTAAAAATATGAGTTCTCCATCCATACTCATGTCAAACTCACTAGTCATTAACTCCAAAAAACATGAGTATGTATTTATCATGTAGAACCAAATAATATGTCATCAATCTAGACTTAGGAAACCAAAATGTCCTTCTTATCCATATGGAAAAATAACGTATTATCCACTCCTGATCTCTTCAATCCACCTTCAATAAAATATGGAGTAATCATATCATACAAAATACGAGGGCTTGCTTCACTTCATACGAGGATTTATTCAAACGATATACGTGTTTCAGACACTTAAGATCCTCGAACCCTTTTGGTAGCTTGACATAGATGTCTTCCTTCAATATCCCATTGAGGAAAACAATCTTTACATCCATTTGATAAAGGTTGAACCGTAAGTGATATGCCATAGACAAAATAACATGAATAGATTCTTATCGGGTAATGAGTGTAAAAATCTTGTCAAAATATATAATTTTTACTTGTGTGTAGCCTTGAGCTACAAGGATAGACTTATTTCAAGTGATTACACCATTCTCATCCATCTTGATTTTATAAACCCACTGGGTTCCTATCATATTGGTGTTTCTAGGACAAGTGACAAGTTACCAAACACTATGTTTCTCAATTTTAAGAAAATCCTCTTGAATTGTAAGGGTCGAATGTTTGTCTTACAATGCTTCGCTCACATTATTGGGTTATATTTGGGAGATATAGAAAAAGTACATAATCTCACTTGTGGATCTAAAACATGACATGGTACCCTTCCTTTGATATCTAATAATTTTGGAGGCATTATGATTTGTCCTAACCCAAGATAGTGGATCCTCCTTAT
This sequence comes from Sambucus nigra, assembly GCA_949130495.1. NCBI lineage: Eukaryota > Viridiplantae > Streptophyta > Magnoliopsida > Dipsacales > Adoxaceae > Sambucus > Sambucus nigra. The sequence goes on from OX422212.1 coordinate 413,597,671, forward strand.
TTAAGGATCAGTCCAACCTCTTTGGTTTCTTTGAGGTGTCACGGGACCAACACTGATAGGTGTGACACTCTTGATAACCAGGTCATCTTTATTTATAAACAAGGCGGGATAGTCATCTTTGACCACCATGATATATGATTCCACGACCCTGGAGATTTTAAGGTCATACACCATGTAAGATCTACTATTCGATGAATACCTCAAAAATATTCTTTCATCACAATGAGAATATAACTTTCCCAAATGCTCTCTATCTCAATATATATATATATATATATATATCCTATTTACCGTGTGGTATGAAGTGCTTATCACCTTTTCCCTAAACCTCAATGTCACATTCCTCCCCTCGGGTATTATATTCTCCCTTCTACAGTTCCATTTTGTTAGGGTATTCTATGGAAGAAAACTTGTGCTTTATTCCGTACTGGTCACAATATTTGTCTACTCCTTGTTCAATAAACTTCATCCTATTATCACTCCTCATATGAACAATGGATCGAATACGATGATTTTGAAGCAACCGATATTGAGATGCCACCAATTATGGAGTCTCATGCTTCTCTATAAGGAATCATACTATAAAATACCTCTACAAGTCATCTACCATCATTATAATGTATATATTACCACCAATACTCTCCGTATGCATATGACCCATGAGATCCATATGGATCAATTCGAGGAAAGTCGAGATAGTTATCAAATCAAGATTCTTGTATGGGATTGTTACTTGTTTACCCTTTTGATAAGTTCCACACACATATAATAAAGGCTTTCCTAATAACAGTAATCAGGGCATATGTTCTTTTTAATAAGACGGTCAAGATCTCTATGATTTATGTGGCCTAGACATGGATGCCAAAGATAAACACTAGTTACCTTTCCATTGTGAGAAACAAAATAGGACTTGGGATCAATCCCATAATAATTATCGGGAATCCTCATACCATGTAGTACATCTTCCCTTTCTCATCAACCACTTAAAAACAATTTTGACATAAATTTAACACTTGGTTTACATCATAAAATTTGATTATGATAATTAAAATTTCCTTGAGACCTTCCACATACAACACATTATCTAGCTTAAGAAACTAAGAAATATCAATGCTTCCCTTACCCAATATGATAGACTGGTTAGCATCACTAAAGATGATCTTTCCATCCTCATGATCCTCATTGTGTCCAAAGAGAGACTTATCACTCGTCATGTGTCTCGACCGACCACTATCGAAATACCATTAGGAGGTATATTTGACCTTCAAGACAATGTAAATAATCAAGTTCTCCTCCTTTATACTCTTATAATCTTGGGGATATACTCGTTTGGACTCTAGATTGCCATTCTCAACCTTGTCTTCAATAAGAAATGACGAAGGACCAAACTCATTCTGAATAATGATGAGTGAAGTGGTTATGCTCTCAATTAAAGATACACTACTATCGGGGCTCGAGATTTTTTCACTAAGATAGGCATTCAATCCGTTCTTCTCATTGCCTATATTCCTTACTCGAGTGAGGAACTCAAAGGCTTGATTTCCAAACCCTTGACATTCATAATACTTTCTCTTTTACTCATTATCATCCTGAGATTTCAAACCTATTATTTTTAGTGTTCTTAAATCTTTTCTTGTTGGAGGTAAACAATTGGGGATTAGACTTGAAAAACTTCTTAATTTTTTTTGTCAACAGGGCAATATCAACCTCATTCTCACACTACACCAAATCCTGCGAATGGTCAAGCCCAGTTGGTCACGACCTAAGTCCGCGACCAACTCAATTTTTGGCATGACCATATTTATTACCACACTAAATCATGGATGCTCTGGAAGTGGTCACGGACCAAATCCCTGACCACCTTGGGTCACGGAATTGGGCCGTGACTAGGGCGTGACAACCTTAGCACCAAATTCACGCCAAAATTGGACCGTGACCATAGGCATGACAAAGAACAAAACATACACAAATGGAGTCACGAATGGGGGCCATGACCATAACTCATTGAAGCAGTGGTTCTGATGGAAGAAGGGTCGCACATGGTGGGTCATGGCTCTAGGCTGTGACCAGGTTCAATCTAGCAACATCCTCACCTCATTTATTGGTCGTGCTTGGTGGGTCACGACTCTAGGCCGTGACCAGGTTCTGAACATAAAACAAAACACCCACTGTAATTTCATTTATGTCGAACCATTTCGGTGCCTAAAGGCTGTGTGATTTCATTGCTATTTGTCTAAAGGTAAGGGTGTATGTATAGATTCATTTCGATTGCATTTCGATTTCACTTCAATTTGTGCGATTTCGTCATGTCTAAAGGTAAGCCCTAATTTCTGTGTATGTATGTATAGATTTATGTTTGTATGTGTGTATGCACATATTTATGTGTATATATATGTTTATGTGTGTAACTATGAACAAATAAATTATTTTTTATGTTAATAAACCCTAGATTGTATGTGTGTGTATGTATAGATTTATGTAAAAAAAAATATTAAAGTTTAGTAAACCCTAAATTACTTGTGTGTGTATGTATAGATTATGTCAATAAACTCTAGATTTTATGTGTGTGTATGTATAGATTATTCTAATAAACCCTAGATTGTATGCGTGTGTATTTTTTTTGACAAAATATTATTCAAAACCCTAGACGTTATATTTTTTTGACAAAATATAATTAAGTGGATTTTTAATGCGTAAAAAAATTTACATCCACCTTGTTGTGGGTTATATGCATTTCATCATATTACATTGGGGGTTATATGCGTGCCATGATTTTTTTTCAAAATATAATTAATGAATTTTTTTTACATTGTATTGGGGGTTATATACATGTCGTTATTTTACATTGTATTGGGGGTTATATACATGTGGTTATTTTAGGATAATTCTAAGCTGACACACAAAATTGGACATGACAATGCCTTTAATATTGAATATGTTGTTCATTGATTTTAGGAAGAAGATGAAGTCAAAGGGTATTAGCAAATATGGCTATTAGTAAGTTTTCCATATTATTTTATAAATATAGCAAACATGGCTATTAGTAAGTTTCTCTGACGATCTTAATCTTTTGCAGGAGCTCTTTCGACGATTTGGTGCGATTTTCCAATTTTGTAGATTCTTTCCAGACAAAGAAGAGCAATTGACCTCTCTACCAGAGCATCTGTTGATACCAAAATTAATGTGCTGATGTGGACGAATAAGATGAAGACACGTGTCAATCTACATGGCACAATAGCAACGAGGAAGATCATTTCCCGACCAACCGTGCTTCCTTCCGAACAACGAGAATACACCGAGAAACTCTATCACACCGAGGAACTCTATCATACCGAGGAACTCTATCATCCCGAGATACTCTAAGTATTCCGAGGAACTCTTGATCAACAAGCAACTAAGGCGGTCCGAACTGCATCTCGGCCGTATCATTAATTACCAGACGGACAACTGTTCAACTATTCATTATATTCTTGACGCACACGCTGCATTAAATGTATTACCCTTTCATATGTATATCATTTAATGTATTGGACCTTTCATGTACAGCCTAAAGGCTATAAATACCTTATATCATCCTCAATTCAAGGGGACCGGAATTTCTTGAGAGAACTTGAAATCAAGAATTCCACAAACACTCAGCAATAACATAACAGTGGACGTAGGCTTTATTCCTAGCCGAACCACTTTAAAAATCTTTGTCTTATTTATTTATCTGTGATTGAATAATTAGAGCAATCTAGTTTTTTACATCAACAGATTGGCGCCGTCTGTGGGAAACGACTGTTATTATCGTTTTTCATAAAAATCATTTGTCACCAATGGCAGATAATCCAGAATCTAGTAATCGAAATGTTGGAAATATTGGAAATCATCCAAATCCATCTGCATCCCCAGATCTGGCTGGAATTATGACGAATCTGGCTCAAGGACAAACGGCCATGCAAGAATCTATGAGGCAACTCATTCAAACTCTTCAGGGCGGTGCACCTACCTATTCAGGGCAAAGGAGTGATCATAGGCAATCGCAATCTAGACGTACTGGGTCATATCGCAATGAGGAGTCTAATGATTTTTCTTATCAACCTGGGCGAACTTCATCAATACGGGCTTCGGATACAGATCAACGTATCACTCTCTCTCCGGAGAGAACTAGCGCTTTGGAAAGGTTAAGTAGAGTATCTCCTTTCAGTCGGTTAGGACCAAGGAGGAACATGAGTCCACCTAGGGCTCCATCAAGAAGTTTTCGACCACCACCAGGTTTGAGAGAAGGATCTGCGCAATCGCGACCAACCACTCGTCGAGATAAATCTCAGGAAGCTACGTCAGAGCAATCAGTTGCTCGGACTAAGTGGCCCGAGGAAGGGAATGAAGCATGGAAAGGTTCCATTCAACGGTTGGAGGATAGACTGGGAGAAATGGCTAAGGCGAGAAATCCCTTACAGAGAACTTTTGTTCAAGGAACACCTTTTGTGCAAGCCATTGTGGATTTCCCTACACCGTCGAAATTCAAAGCACCCGTAGTGACTCCCAAGTACGATGGAAAGACAGATCCCGTACTTCATATAGAACAATACCAAGCTGCTGCAGATATCTACGCTGTCCCCGACGAGATGAGGTGTAGAGCATTCTCGGGAACTCTTACCGGATCTGCACAGATATGGTACAATAATCTTCCTCGGGGTAAGATTTCAACTTTTGTTCAGTTAGCCGAGTTGTTTATTGGCAATTTTTGTTTTGGAGCAAAGCCGGTAAAGCGAGTAGCACACTTGCTAAGTGTTAGACAAAAATCAGGTGAAAGTACTAGAGATTACATAACTCGTTTCAATAACGAAAAGTTGGAAGTCATAGATTATGAAGAAAAGACAGCAATCACTGCTCTGATGAGTGGTTTGCTGCCTAACAAGCTGTATTACACTTTGGCCAAAGATCCACCTAAAAATATGTCGGAGTTGATGGTAAAGGCGGCCAAAATCATGAATGCCGAGGAGGCTATGGCTGCGAAGAAGAATATGGATAAAGAAGTTAAAGTGGAGGTCGACAATTCTAAGAAGAAAGATCAGAAAAGTAATGGTGGTGACAAATATTCCAAGAATAACAGGATGAAGTTGGAAGCCCTAAAGAAGTATGATAATTATACTCCATTGAAAGTGGGTATTAATCATGTTTTGGAAGAAATCAGGAATAACGAGGAAATCAAATGGCCAGAGAAACTGAAGACAGATCCCGACCTGAGGAATAAGACCAAATATTGCGAGTTTCACAAAGATCATGGCCATATGATCAAAAATTGTATAGCCCTTCAGAACGAGATTGAAACACTCATCCGAAGAGGAAAATTATCAAAGTACGTAGATCGCAGGAGTGAGAGGAAGAATGATGATAGAACTAGAGAGAGATCTAGATCTCCTCGTCGTGCAGAGGAGAAAAAGAGGAGGGACCATGAAGAGGATCCAGATGATGACCCCGATCTTCCCAAAAAGCCAAGGAAACCTGAACGAGAGGTATTTTCCATACGTTTTGGGTCATTTGATTGTAATGTTATTACAGGAGGAGATGCAGGAGGAGGAGACCTTACTGCAGAAAGAAAAGCTTATCTCGGAGAGGCTCAAGCTTGTTCATACATTCAGCGAATAAATCTGGCCGAGGATGATCGTTCGAGGAAGGTAAACAAAGAGAAGCTAGTGATTGGTTTTTCAAAAAACGACCTGGCAGGTGTTCTCTACTCTCATGATGATCCTCTGGTGATCAAAATGAGGATGAAGGATGTGGTCATTTCAAGGGTGTTAGTAGACAATGGTAGTTCAGCAGACATCATGTATTATTCATGCTTTGATAGCTTGAATTTAAAATTATCTCAATTAGAACCTTATCACAGACCCCTTCTGGGTTTTGCTGGCGAGAAAGTTTTTCCACTTGGGACGATCAAGTTGGATATACTCATTGGAACTTGGCCTGCTTGTCGAACAGAAAGAATACGCTTTTTTGTAATGGATAAGAATGTGCAGTCCGCCTACAACATCATCATGGGAAGAGTTGGATTGAAGAAGTTCGAAGCAGTTCCATCTACAGTTCATCAGTGTTTGAAATTCCCAACGAATTTTGGAGTAGGAATTATGAAAGGTGATCAAAAAGTAGCTCGGGAATGCTATTATTCGTCCGCCGAGCAAGAGGAACTTGAAGAATTACAGAAAAAGACTACTACTTACCAAGTGGAGGAAGGCACAGAAATTGAAACTCTTGACCCTAGGGATGAATCTCAACTCGTAAAAGGACAGGTTGTGGAATCTACAGAAATTGTTATCCTGGACGACGAGCATCCTGAACGAATAACTCAGATAGGGTCGTCGTTGGATTTTTCAATAAAACAGGAGTTGATAACTTTGTTGAGAAACAGGAAGAATACTTTTGCTTGGAGTCATGAAGACATGCCAGGAATAGATCCAAACTTTTTATGTCATGAACTCAATGTGAATAAGGAGATCAAACCTGTGAAGCAAAGAAGAAGAGTGTTTAGTCCCGAGAAGAACCAGGCCATACAAGAGGAGGTCGAGAAACTCCAGAAAGCCCAATTCATTGAAGACGTGAAATATCCAGATTGGTTGGCGAATGTGGTGATGGTAAAGAAGAAGAACAACAAATGGAGAATGTGTGTTGATTTTACTGATCTCAACAAGGCATGTCCAAAAGATCATTTTCCATTGCCCAGAATTGATCAACTAGTAGATGCTACTTCGGGACACGAGCTACTCAGCTTCATGGATGCTTATTCTGGCTACAACCAAATCAAAATGAAACCTGAAGACAGGGAAAGTACTTCTTTTATTACCCCAAGGGGAACTTATTGTTATAATGTTATGCCTTTTGGTTTAAAAAATGCAGGTGCAACATATCAGCGGTTGATGAACAAGGTATTAACCGAACAAATCAGCCGCAATATGGAGGTCTATGTCGACGACATGCTCACCAAAAGCAAGAGAGCTGCAGATCATTTGGTTGACTTGAGTCAAACTTTTGATCAACTGGATAAATACCAGATGAAGCTTAACCCGACGAAATGTACCTTTGGAGTACGAGAAGGAATGTTCCTCGGATACATCGTCAACCAACGAGGTATTGAGGCAAATCCAGAAAAGATCAAAGCTCTTTTAGGGCTGCGATCCCCGACGACGAAGAAAGAAGTGCAAAGTCTTACCGGACGAGTTGCAGCACTCAACAGATTTGTATCCCGAGCAACTGATAAATGCCTCCCATTCTTCAAAACACTACGAAAAAGTTTTGAGTGGACTGATGAATGTGAGAAAGCCTTTCAAGATCTGAAGAAGTATTTGGGAGCCCCACCATTGTTGTCTAGGCCAATAACTGGAGAGAAGCTGTACTTGTATTTGGCAGTATCAGAAAATGCAGTTAGCTCGGCGTTGATCAGATTGGAGAATGGAGTCCAGAAGCCAATTTATTACACAAACAAGGCCTTCCGAGGTGCGGAAATCAGATACCCAAAGCTGGAAAAATTGGCACTGGCATTAATTGAAGCAAGTAGAAGAATGAGACCATACTTCCAGGCCCATACCATCATTGTGTATACCGACATGCCGTTAAGACAAGCCCTTCACAAGCCAGAAAAATCAGGAAGATTGATGTACTGGGCAATAGAGCTCGGTGAATATGATATTGTGTATGAACCCAGATCATCGTTGAAAGGGCAAGCCGTGGCAGATTTTATAGCAGAGTTCACATACCCTGATACCCCCGAGGAGCAAAAGATGCTTGCTGACCTACCTGTGAACGATACAGGATCGACAGACACAGATCCAAACCAACCAAGGTTGGTAAAAGGACTTGTGGATGTAGAAAAATCATCATATTTAAACCCCGACCAACTCCGGTTGGTAGAGGGGCGCGAACAAATGACCGACGAGGAACGAAGGATACCCGGGGATGATGAAAGAAAGCAGATGATATTTCACCGAGGAACTCTAACAGATAAGAAATTTGAAGACGAGTTACATACATGGAGATTATATGTAGATGGATCATCTTGCACGGCTGGTTGTGGAGCAGGGATTGTTTTAAATTCTCCAGATGATATTGACATGGAGTACGCCTTGAGATTCCAATTCAAAGCTTCCAATAATGAGGCTGAATATGAGGCTATGATAGCAGGTTTTCATTTGGCGAAAGTTATGGAGGCACGTCGAGTAATTGTTTTCAGTGATTCTCAGTTAATTGTGAATCAAATGATGGGAATATATGCAGTGAAGGGAGAGTTAATGGTGAAGTACCATGCAAAAGTGATGGAATTATTGAAAGAATTTGATGCTATTCAATTGGTGAGGATACCGAGAATGGAGAATGCTAGAGCAGACGCATTGGCCCGACTAGCGTCAGCTACGCGCACCGAGCTGCGAAGAACAATACCAATTGAAGTACTAGAAAGTCGGAGCATAGAAGAAGATCTGACGGTGAAGATTATTACCCTTGATTTAGGACCATCTTGGATGGATCCTATCAGAGCATACATTGAAGAAGGAGTACTACCGGAGGACAAACTAGCTGCCAAGAAATTGAAGTATAAAGTTGCTCGGTATGTGTTAACTAATGGTGTTTTGTATAGACGAGGAATTATGGCAGGTTTGCAGAGATGTGTGCATCCATCAGAAGTCAAAGAATTGATTGAAGAAATCCATGAAGGGTCTTGTGGAGCTCATGTAGCAGGTCGGACTCTACTGCAAAGGGTGATGACACAGGGATACTACTGGCCGACGATGAGAGCTGATTGTATAGCCTATGCTAAGAAGTGTGACAAGTGCCAACCTTTTTCTTCCATCCGAAGAACTCCACAGGCATTGTTGACACCCATAACATCACCTTGGCCATTTGCCATGTGGGGGATTGATCTAGTTGGACCACTGCCAACGACCCGAGGAAGGTTCAAGTATCTCGTCGTAGCAGTAGACTATTTTACTAAGTGGGTGGAAGCTGAACCACTAATTGATATGACGTACGAGAAGGTGTATCAGTTCATATGGAAGAATATCATTTGTCGGTATGGTCTCCCCCACGCTTTCATCACAGACCATGGAACGCAATTTGATAATGAAGAATTTGCTGCCTATTGTCATCAGTCAAACGTCTTGAAGTTTCATTCAGCACCAGGCCATCCCCAAAGTAATGGACAGACTGAAGTGACGAACAGAACATTACTAAATGGGTTGAAGAAGAGGTTAAGTGAGGCTAAAGCAAATTGGATTAATGAGCTACAGTCAGTTTTGTGGGCTTACCGAACAACTCCCCGAGTAGCAACAGGAGAATCACCATATATGCTAGCGTTTGGAAGTGAGGCTGTGATACCTGCCGAGTTGGGCCTACCAACACATAGGGTGTTAAATTTCAATTCTCCGATCAGTGATCTGATGAGAAGGATGGATTTGGATATGCTCGAGGAAGTCAGAGAAGAGGCAGCCATTAGGAATGCTGCTTATCAACAACGAACAGCTCTGTTTTACAACAAAAGGGTAAAGAAATGTGATTTAAAAGAGGGGGATTATGTGCTAAAGAAGGTCATTCAGAAGCAGAATAAACTGGAAGCAAACTGGCATGGACCTTACCGAGTTACAGAAGTTGTTCGACCAGGAACTTACAGAATAGCAACTCTAGAAGGAGAGGAATTTAAGAATGCATGGAATGCTGAACACCTGCGCAAGTATTATCAATGATGTCAAATGTAAAGCATTTCTTTCATTATGAATAAAACGAAGATGTTTCACCATTTTTCTTTCTAGATGAAAGTTTTTCGGGGAATACTAGTGTTATACACTACACAACAAAAGTGATCTAAGGAGCCAACCTCCTTTGGTTAGGAGGACAGCTCTACGGAGCAAAAGTGCTATAAGTAGCCAACCTCCTTTGGTTAGGAGGACATGCTCTAAGGAGCCAAAAAATACAGCTCTACGGAGCGAAAGTGCTCTAAGGAGCCAACCTCCTTTGGTTAGGAGGACAGCTCTACGGAGCAAAAATGCTCTAAGGAGGCAACCTCCTTTGGTTAGGAGGACAGCTCTATTGAGCAAAAAGTGCTATAAGTAGCCAACCTCCTTTGGTTAGGAGGACATGCTCTAAGGAGCCAAAAAATGCTCTAAGGAGCCAAAAGCTTTAAGGAGCCAGAAAGTGTACACCAGCATGATCAACTACGGTTGGTAAGATAAAAATATACTCTCATATTACAACTTATGTTGGTCGGGAGGTAATATTATTACAATGAGTTCTTTGAAGAACAAAATGTTTAAAAAATACACCAAGTATAGTTGGTCGGGGATAAAAACCCAATAACTGTAGTTGGTCGGCAAGGACAAATTACTGATCTTAGTTGGTCGGACGCAATTTTATAAATAAACCAAGTATAGCTGGTCGGGAATAAAAACCCATCAACTGTAATTGGTCGACAAACATTATTCACCCACCTTGGTTGGTTGGAAACAGTTTGAACATTTTTACTCATTACTTTATTATTAAGTGATCGAGAAACATTACTAATACTTGTAACTTTTATTAAGTTGCTTATTGAACAATAATATTGTTATCTTTTTAACAGATACATAGATACATATGTACAAATATAAATGTGCTTGATAAATACAAGACTAACAAAATTGGCAAACAGAAAATGAAAATCTTTTCATTAATCTAGAATAAATTACAAATTACAAGAAGGTACTAAATTGTTACATGGATATTACTATTCTATTGGTTTTTTGCCCTGTGCTTTAGAAACAGGTTCCTCGTCGGCAGGAGGGTCTTCTAGGCAAAGGGGAGAATTCATGAAATTAACATCTCTGAGCATTCTGACGTTCATAACAGAAGGTGTATCCAAAAGATGCTCAGGACGAGATAATTCAGCTTGGGAATGAAGGCTATAATCACCAAGATATTTTGAAATTAGACTGCGAGGAATAGAACGAGCTGGAATCCATGCCATATCCAATTTGAAAGGTGGTACAGGCAGGTCTAATAATGATGGAGCATGATAGTCCCATAAAAAATGCCCTTGCTCCAACTTTAATACACCCAATGCATTTAACCATCCTTGCTTGTAACCTTCATTATTAGCATGTTCAATGCGAGCATCCAGATGAACGAGAGCTTCATTGTATCCTGCCATCCAGAATTCTCTTGGCTGTTTATGGAATTGGAAGGTTAATCTATCCAATTGTTCATGAAGGCTTTTGGCAAAGAGATCTTTGTTATGCAAGGCAGATTTCGTTGATGCCAGCTGATCTTCCAGAGACAGATTTTTATTGGACATTTCAGTCAGAGCACGGTCTTTTACTTTCAACTGGAATGCTTGAGTTTCCAGAGTAGACTGAGTGCGAGCCTCTTCAACATTTTGGCTGACTCTTCCTCACCCCCGAGAACCTCTTCCTCGTCCCCGAGCAGTTCCAGAAATGGCAGATCTTCTTAAGTCCTCCAGCTCTTGCCTCAGTTTGGCATTTTCGACCTCTAAGAACGAGAAGCCTTCATCAGTAACTGGTATTAATGCAGTAGAAGATGAAGCAGCAGATTCATATTGAGCTAATTTCTTCTGCAAATTATTATTTTCTTGCTCCAGGATCTCGGCGATTTGTCTACAGGCTTCAATTTCACCTTTTAGGGTCCTCTCCCTGACGTCATACCCAGCAATGATCTTCTTGTGGCCTGTTTCTGAAGAGAGCTGCTGGTATCTATTTTCATAATCTTTATGTAACAAAGCTATTGATTCGTTGTGTTGATTTTGAAGATCCTCTAAGGAACCATGAAGCTCTTCAATCAACTCATAGTAAGCGATATTGTTGGCCACTGCTCGGTCGAGTAAAGCTTTCAAGTACTGATAAGCTTCAATAGCCTGCTCTGAAGCACCGTGACCAAGGATATCAGCAATTTCCGATGTACTAAGATCTGTATGACCAGCCTTATAGTATTGATGACATTGCTGCATCAGCTCGGTATCATGAGAAGAGATCAATTCCATTCTAGCAACAAACTAATGACAAGAAAAAGACAACAATCAACAAAAACAAGTTATCAACAACAGAGATGAGCAAAGATATATTTTATTAGATCATCAAAAAGTTACATCGTTCGATTACAAGGAAATACAGAAATGCTACCGAACAACTTCACACCTTTTCCTTGTCTCCCAAGACTTTCTCGGGAGGCTGGGACGAGGAGCTCGGTTGCTCGGTGGTAACAACAGCTTGATCGGTAGGATTCTTCTCGGGAGGAGGAGGCATGGAAGAAACATCCTCGGTGACAGAGGGTTGAAAAGCAAAAACCTGATCACCCATAGCCATAGAAGACTCATCTGAGGCAGGTTCGTCTTCTTCCTCTTCCACAATTGGTGGAGGAGGACCAGGTAGATGCCGTTGGAATAACTCGGAATCATCTTGGACTTTTAGCTCTTGCAGAGCAGCTACCCAACCATCATGGAAGTATTTCAACTCCCCATATTGAACTTGGGACGTCATTGCAGCTATCCCTCTCTCCCATCCTTTCTCCCAACCAACGCTGAAATGTTTCTTGATTGCAACTTTTCTCCTCGACTTCTCCGAGGAGAGCTTCACCTCCAATTCCTCTTTCTTAACCTTAATATCTCGCAGAGTAGATAATTCTTCTTCTGACTTCTTCAATTTATCATCAGATTCCTGATGTTTAACCTCCAAATCTTTAATTTTCTCCTCCAAATTCTTGGAGGTTTCAGCCATCTTCATCTTATCAGCCTCAGCCACAGCCAACTTTTTCTCCCAAACAGTTTTCTCCTCGATGTACTGTTGGCGAGATTCCTTCACAGATTGGGTTAAACCCAACAAAGCATCGTCAACATCGGACGATGAAGTGGAAGCTTTAATAACTTGATCTTTCTTCACGATGGTATTGAAGCAGTTCACCAGCTGAAAAATAAGAAAAACAATAAAGTCAACACAAATACAAGAATTCAAGAAAAAGAAAGAAAGACCAAAGGTATGAGAAATTTACTGAAGAAAGATGGCGAGCAGCTAGGGATGTCAATGTGTCCCTAGGAATTTTTTCATCAACCCCGAGAACCTCGGGTATAACTGAGCTCGTTGAAGAACTCGGAAGAATAATTTTTGAGACACCACTACCACCAGCGGGTAGAGAAGATGCAGTTCCAGCAAGATTAACTGAGGATGATTTCCTCAATCTCTTCAAAGGACGGTCAGCAGCATCAACCAAGGAAGAAGTCTTGGTCGGAGAGATGGCAATTACATCAGCAGGAGCATTTTTCTTGCTCGGGGCCACTGGGGGCTTCTCGGCAACTTTGGAGGAACCAACATCTACTCTTTTAGTCCCCTCTGGGACATCAATTTTGCCTTTCTGGGCTCCAACAGCAGAAGAAGTTTCACCAAATAGAGCAAGAGGAGCTCTTTTCTTACCCATTCTCTGAGATAGGGGGATATGAGAATCTGAAGATGAGCTTTCTGGTGTTGAAGCTGGTTCAACAGGGCGAGCAGTATAAGAGGTTGTATAACTCTTATACTGTAGTAAATATGAAGCAGATCTAATATGCTCGTCAGCAATGGTCTTATGCAAATTCCAGATAAGTTTCAAATGCTTGATATTCACTTCTGACTCTTTTGGAGTTTTTCTTTTGCTATCAACTGCAAATAAATACATAATGGAATATCAGTCATACATTTTGTCAAACATGATGAAAGCATAATTTCATAAGTAAAATAAAATGAAAAATAAACCTATCCCATTGCCGTATGGGGGGCATCTGGGACCGTTGTATACTTCATTCCCAGATAAAGGCGCATGTTGCCAATTTTTTATGACCAACCCATGCTCAAAATAATCCCTATTTGAGTCAGGGAGATTAACTACAAGAGCCCTATTCAAATACCTAGTTTTTAAATAATAAATATTATCTAGAACAGCCCATTTATAACAAAACATAATTTCAGGGATCCCAATACGAGTCCCATGAGTTAGATTTAATTTGTGCACCCCGTTAATTATTCTCCATGAATTGGGGGCTATTTTTGCAGGAACAAGATCAAAATATTGACAAAACTCAAGACATAATGGGTTTGGTGGAAAGGAAAAACCTCATTCAGCAACAAAAAGACTGGGGAACCAATGTCCCTCAGCCAATCGAAAGTAATCTAAAGGCTCAGAAAGAACCTCTAGAGTTACCCACGAAGGAATGGAAAAATCAGAACGGAATTTCTCAACAGACTCCACAATATAAACCATATTGAATAAAAGAGATAGAGAAGAAAGAAAGAAGATCTTACAGAAAGAAAGAAGATGTGTTGACAACGAACGGAAACAAGGATGAACGCACAAGAGAAGAAGAGAAAAGAAAGCTTGAATGCAGAGAATGAAAAACGTAGACGACGGTATGGTTACCAAAGAAGTTTAAATACTTTGCATTGGGAAGCGGCGAAAGAAATGATTATCAAAAAGAAACTACTAAACTTCCGGCGGCTAAAAGGACAAAATTTGCACGAATATCAAAGCGCTTTATCAAAAAGGCGGAAACTGCGAAATAAGAAGGAAATTTGAATACAATGTTCCTGAAACCCGGGAAGTACATTTAATATTGCCATATACCGAGAAAGAATGTTCCATACTCTTCAAAGTTCAAAATATGAAACATTGGGGGCTTCTGTTGATACCAAAATTAATGTGCTGATGTGGACGAATAAGATGAAGACACGTGTCAATCTACATGGCACAATAGCAACGAGGAAGATCATTTCCCGACCAACCGTGCTTCCTTCCGAACAACGAGAATACACCGAGAAACTCTATCACACCGAGGAACTCTATCATACCGAGGAACTCTATCATCCCGAGATACTCTAAGTATTCCGAGGAACTCTTGATCAACAAGCAACTAAGGCGATTCGAACTGCATCTCGGCCGTATCATTAATTACCAGACGGACAACTGTTCAACTATTCATTATATTCTTGACGCACACGCTGCATTAAATGTATTACCCTTTCATATGTATATCATTTAATGTATTGGACCTTTCATGTACAGCCTAAAGGCTATAAATACCTTGTATCATCCTCAATTCAAGGGGACCGGAATTTCTTGAGAGAACTTGTAATCAAGAATTCCACAAACACTCAGCAATAACATAACAGTGGACGTAGGCTTTATTCCTAGCCGAACCACTTTAAAAATCTTTGTCTTATTTATTTATCTGTGATTGAATAATTAGAGCAATCTAGCTTTTTACATCAACAGCATCCTTGGTATAACTTTTTTAAACTAAAGTAGATTGTGTGCAAACATTGAATGATTTTTAAGGTTACTAATAACTCTTATTTCATTTGTATACAAATGAGCTGAAGTTTAGACCATGCCCAGTTGTCTTTGCATCTTTTTCTCGTGGCCCAAAAGCATGTATGTACAAGGTTCTTCAAGTAATTGTCTTGGATAACTTGTATGAGAATGTGTTTAATGGTGAATTTAACTTTCCTTTCAATTTTATTACGAGTTCAGATAGATAAATTTTAATAATTTTTTCTCTTTTGGTTGCAGATAATTGAGGGGAAATATGAAAAACATATCAATCTGGTATGCTTTATTCATCTTATATGTATGTGTGTTTCAGTAACATTTTCAGTTTTCACCATACCTACCCCATAGACGCAGTCTCCCAAAGGTTGGGTATAAATTAATAATTGTGTTCCCAATTAACATACCAATGTTCTGGGTGAGGGAAGGGGGTGAATAACATACTAACGGTAAAAAAAATTGTGTTTCCATTTTATGTGAGATATAAGGGATGATTGTTCATGGTGATTCTGTAAAAAGATGGTAAAAGAACTATAATACTATTGTCGTGTTGTGTTTGTGTGGAAATTAAGACTCGCATCAATCGTCTAATCGTGTCTTGACGTCGTGTTATTCATGTTTTACTTTTATTTTTTTGATATTCATGTCTTTACTTCTCCACTTTAAATATGAACCCCAAACGGCCCCATGAGAGGCATCGCCACCTCGCACGGGACCAATGCAACTCGTAGGAACTGACCGCGTGGTCACTGGACTCCCGGTTTGAGAATATGACAATAATTTGAAAATATCTAGACTTAGACTTAAAAACATGACTTTAGAAAGGAAATCCCAAAACAACCCCCAAACCCCCTCGTGAGATGATCTAGACACATGTACCTATCAGTTGGGGTTGTCAACTTCATATTACCTTGTATTTAATCATTGTAACCTGATAATCTAGGACTATGAGAGAACCTAGATGATTTTGTAAAGGTCCTATATTTTGTGAGTAATAAAAAAATTGCGGTGGGGAGTTTTCCCTATAAATATTATGTTGCCTTACTAATTGTGATTTTGTGTATTACTGGTTGGATTGTTGTTAGTTTACTCGGTACTGACACCTCGTACGGGATTAATGTAACTCATAGGAACTGACCGCGTGGTCACAGGACTTTCGATTTGAGAATACGATAATAATTTGTAAATATTTAGACTTAGGCTTAAAAACTTGGCATTAAAGGGAGAAATCCCGAAACAACCCCCAAACGGCCCGTGAGAGGCACCGACACCTCGTATGGGACTAATGTAACTTGTAGGAACTGAGCGAATGGTCAGGAGACTACCAGTTTGAGAATACGATGATAATATGAAAATATGAAGACTTAGGCTTAAAAATATGACACTACGTGGGAAAACCCTGAAACAGCTTCCAAACCGCCCCGTGAGAGGCACCAACACCTCGCACGAAACCAACGTAACTCATCAGAACTGATCGCGTGGTCACGAAACTCTCGGTTTGAGAATGCGACGCTAATTTGAAAATATCTAGACTTAGGCTTGAAAACTTGTCGTTAGAAGGAAAAACCTAAAATATCCCCCGAACGGCCCCGTGAGAGGCACCGACACCTCACACGAGAACAATGTAACTCGTAAGAACTGACCGCATAATCACGGGACTCCCAGTTTGAAAGTACGATGATAATTTGAAAATATCTAGACTTAGGCTTAAAAACATGGCGTTAGAGGGCAACATCCCCAAGCAGCCCCCGAACGGCCCCGTGAGAGGCACCAACACCTCGCATAGGATCAATGTAACTCGTAGGAACTGACTCCGTGGTCACGGGACTCACAGTTTGAGAATATGATGATAATTTGAAAATACCGAGACTTGTGCTTAAATATATGGCGTTAGAGGGGAAAACCCTGAATGGCCCCGTGAGAGGCACCGACACCTCGCACAAGACCAATGTAACTCATAGGAACTGACCGTGTGGTCACGGGACTCCCGATTTGAAAATACAATAATAATTTGAATATATCTAGACTTGGGCTTAAAAATATGGTGTTAAAGACCGAAAACCCGAAATACCCTCAAACGGCCCTGTGAGAAGCATCAACACCTCGCACGGGACCAGTGTAACTCGTAGGAACTGATCACTCGATCACGGGACTCCCGGTTTGAGAATACAATGATAATTTACAAATTTTTAGATTTAGTCTTAAAAACATAGTGTTAGAGGTATCACGCTTACTTTATATCCGAATGATTGGGGCTATCTCCCATGGAGGGTCCCACCCTGTAGAACATAAATAAATTACGACCTTACAATCATTTTCAATCACATCATTATACAGACCACTGTTCTTGAAAATTTTAGAGTCTCTCCTTGTCGCAAGAGATTCACAACCTCTAGCTGATTGCACTGTGCAAAGTGTTGAGAAGACATCCAAAAAAGATCCTTTTTGGTCTCTTAAAACACCACCAATTTCTACTTTGGTGAGGACGGGAGGAAGGCCCCATCGTAATTTACGTATGATGTAAACTTTTCCTTGATAGCTGATGAAATTCATCATAGCTTAACATACTCTGATGAATCACTTTACTGGCCCAAATTTTCTCTTATTGGATGATAAATTTATTCCGAGCATTCCAAATATGCTAAGAAATTCGGACCACTATACTAAGATGATCCAGTGCTTGTCCAAATGATTTTTCGCGATCGAGATTATTTGAGATTCAATGCAAAGGGGATTGAGATGTCACCTCACATTTTCCCCAATCAATTTCCCAATCTCTCCAAACCTCTGCAGTCCTTTTGCACCTAATGACAACATGCTTTATAGATTCAATTTCGTCCTTGCATAACACACAAATTGGATTGTTAGCACATTTTCTTAGATAAATGGACTTTCCACTAAAAGGTTTTAATTTTTGGTAATATATAACTGTTATATTAACTATTATATAAACTGTTATATATACTATTATATAATAGTTTATATAACTGTTATGCAACTTTTAATCCTTTAGAACTTGAGTAGATGGTAATGTTACAAATGTTGCAACCATTTTCCAAGTCAAATTATGTCAGTCTTGTTGGATACGTGAGTTGATCATTTTCTCACACTATTAAGTATGTGTTCAATCTAAAGTTATATTTATACCGTCCTTTTACAAAATAATATGAAACTAAGCCAATTGGTTTAATTTTTCAGGTATGGAAGGGAATATAACACCAATGCCACTCGGAACATTACTGTTGATCTATTGTGTGTTCAAGAATTCCATCGATAGACCCACCGTGTTTGATATTCCTATTGTATTTGGCAATGAACGCATGACACTAGTTTCACCCTAAAGACCTGCTTTTATAGTTGGGAAAAAGTCCTCAACTTCAATGATGGAAGGCCGGTGATGTTTAATTCAGAATTGATTTTATTTTATGTACCATACTTGTCTCCGTTCTTGCTTTTAGTAATCCTGAGTAAGCATCATTGCTTTCAGCATCTTCCTAACTGATTGAAATTATCCCAAAATTTTTGCTATCTCAAAACGATTTCTTCCATAATTAGTATTGTTACTATTGTAATTATCACCACTTAGTACAGGCAAACACCATTACGTATTGGGGTCAGACCTTCATGGATTTAGAAATGAAAATACAAATGAAAATATGACGATAATTTGAAAATATGTATACTTAGGCTTACAAACATGGCGTTAGAAGGTGAAACCCCGAAACAGCCCCCGAACGGCCCCGTAAGAGGCACTAACACCTCGCATGGGATCAATATAACTTTTAGAAGCTGTTCGAACGATCACGGGGATCTCAGTTTGAAAATACGATGATAATTTGTCAATTTCTAGACTTAGGCTTAAAAATATGGCATTAGAAGGCAAAAACACGACACAACCCCCGAACGGTCCCGTGAGAGGCACCAACACCTCGCACGGGACCAATGTAACTCGTAGGAACTGACCGTTCAATCATGGGAATCTTGATTTGAGAATACGATGATAATTTGCAAAATTTTACACTTAGGCTTAAAAACATGGCATTAGAAGGCAAAAACTCGACACAACCCCCGAACGGCCCCATGAGTGGCCCCAACACCTCGTACGGGACCAATGTAACTCGCAGGAACTAACCATGCGATCAAGGGACTCCCAATTTGAGAATACGATGATAATTTGAAAATATGAGGACTTAGGCTTAAAAACATGACTTTAGAGGGTGAAAACCCGAAACAGCCCCCGAACGTCCGCGTGAGAGGCACCAACACCTCGCACGGGACCAATGTAACTCGTAGGAACTGACCACTCGATCACAAGACTCCCAATTTCAGAATACGATGATAATTTGCAAATTTCTTGACTTAGGTTTTAAAACATGGCGTTAAGGTAAAAAAACGAGACAGTCCCCGAATGGCAACGTGAGAGGCACCAACACCTCGCACATGACCAATGTAAATAATAGGAACAGATCATGGGATCCCGGGAGTCCCGGTTTGAGAATACAACGATAATTTGAAAATATCAAGATATAGGATTAAAAACATGGCGTTAGAGGGGGAAACCCAAAACAGCCCCGGAATCGCCCTGCGAGAGGCACCGACACCTTGCACAGGAGCAATGTAACTCGTAGGAATAGAGCGCGTGGTCACGGGACTCCTAGTTTGAAAATACAAAGATAATTTGAAACTATCTAGATTTAGGCTTAAAACATAGCGTTATATGGCGAAAACTTGAAATAGCCCCCGAAAGGCCCCGTGAGAGGCACTAACACCTCGCATGGGACCAATATAACTCGTAGAAACTAACTATACAATCACAGAACTCTCGATTTGAGAAAACAATGATAATTTGCAAATTTCTAGACTTAGGCTTAAAAACATGGCATTAGAAGGCGACATCCCCAAACAGCCCCCGAACCACCCCATGAGAGGCACCAACACCTCGCACGGGACCAAAATAACTTGTAGAAAATGACCGCACAATTATGAGACTCCCAATTTGAGAATACGATGATAATTTTCCAATTTCTAGACTTAGGCTTTAAAACATGGCATTACAAGGCAAAAACACGAGATAGCCCCTGAACGACCATGAGAGAGGCACCAACACCTCACATGGGACCAATGTAACTCGTAGGATCTGATTGCGGGATCACGAGACTTCCGATTTGAGAATATAACAATAATTTGAAAATATAAAGACTTAAGCTTAAAAATATGGTGTTAGAGGGGGAAAACCTGAAACAACCCCCGAATCACCCCGTGAGAGGCACCAACACCCCGCACAGGGTCAATATAACTTGTAGAAACTGACCGTACGATCATGAGACTCCTGAATTGAGAATACGACAATAATTTACAAATTTCTCAACTTAGGCTTAAAAAGCAAAACACGACACATGACCAATGTAACAACCCCCGAATGGCCCCGTAAGAGGCACCAATACCTCGCACAAGACCAATGTAACTCGTAGGAACTGACCGCGTGGTCACGAGACTCCCGATTTGAGAATATGACGATAATTTGAAAATATGAGGACTTAGGCTAAAAAACATGGCGTTAGAGGGCGAAACACGAAATAACCCCCGAACGGCCCCGTGAGAGGCACCAACACCTCGTATGGGACCAATGTAACTCGTAGGAACTAACCACTCGATCACAGGACTCCCAATTTGAGAATACGATGATAATTTGAAAATATGAGAACTTATGCTTAAAAGCAAGGCGTCAGAGGGCAAAAACCCAAAATAGCCCTTGAACGGCCCCATGAGAGGCCCCAACACCTCACACGGGACCAATATAACTCGTCGGAACTGACCGGGCAGTCATGGGACTCCAGATTTGAGAATAAGATGATAATTTGAAGATATAGAGACTTAGGCTTGAAACATAGCATTAGATGGGAAAACCCCAAAATAGCCCCCGAACGGTCCCGTGAGAAGCACCAACACCTCGCACATGACCAATGTAACTCGTAAAAACTGACCACACAATCACAGGACTCCCTATTTGAGAATACGACGATAATTTGAAAATATGACGACTTAGGCTTAAAAATAAGGCGTTAGAGGGCGAAACCCCGAAATAGCCCCCGAATGGCCTCGTGAGAGGCACCAACACCTCACACGGGGGAATGTAACTCGTAGGAAGTGACCTCACAATCACGGGACTCCAATTTGAGAACACAATGATAATTTGAAAATATGAGGACTTAGGATTGAAAACAAGGCACTAGAGGGCGAAACCCTGAAATAATCCCCGAACGGTCCGTGAGAGGTGCCAACACCTCGTACGGGACCAATGTAACTTGTAGGGACTGATCGCGCGATCACGGGACTCCCAGTTTGATAATAAGATGATAATTTGAAAATATCTAGACTTAGGCTTAAAAACATGGCATTAGAGGGAGAAAACTCGAAACATCCCCCGAAAGGACTCGTGAGGGGCACTAACGCCTCGTACGGGACTAATGTAACCCGTAGGAACTGACCGCACGATCACAGGACTACCGGTTTGATTATACGATGATAATTTATAAATTTGTAGACCTAGGCTTATAAACATGACGTTAGTGAGTGAAAACCCGAAACAGTCCCCGAACGGCCCTGTGAGTGGCACTAACCCCTCACGCGGGACCAATATAACTCATAATAAATGACTTCGTAATCACGGGAGTCCCGGTTTGAGAATATGACAATAATTCCAAAATATCTGGACTTAAGAAAAATATGGCGTTAGTGGGTGAAAACTCGAAACAGCCCCCGAACGGCCTCGTGAGTGGCACCAACACCTTGTACGGGACCAATGTAACTCGTAGGACCTAATCTCGCGATCACGGGAGTCTCGATTTGAGAATACAATGATAATAAGCATATTTCTAAACTTAAGCATAAAAACATGGCGTTAGTGGGAGAAAACCCGAAATAGCCCCCGAACGGCCCCGTGAGCGGCACCAACACCTCACACGGGACCAATGTAACTCGTAGGAACTTTCTGCACAATCACGGGATTCCCGATTTGAGAATATGATGATAATTTGAAAATTTCTAGACTTAGGCTTAAAAACATGGCGCTAGAAGGCAAAAACTCGACACAGCCCCCGAACGGCCCTGTGAGTGGCACCAACACCTCACACAGGACCAATGTAACTCATAGAAACTTATCGCGCGATCACGAGACTCCCATTTTAAGAATACGATGATAATTTGAAAATATGAGGACTTAGGGTAAAAAAACAAGGCGTTAGAGGGCGAAAACTCGAAGTAACTCACGAACGGCCCCGTGAGGGGCACCAACACCTCGCACGGGACCAATGTAACTCGCAGAAACTGATCGCGTAATCACGGGACTCCTAATTTGAGAATACGATGATAATTTAAAAATATGAGGACTTAGGCTTAAAAATAAGGCGTTAAAGGGCAAAAACTCGAGACAACCCCCAAACGGCCCCGTGAGAGGCGCCAACACCTCGAACGGGACCAATGTAACTCGGAGGATTTGACCATGCGATCATGGGACTCCAAGTTTGGGAATATGATGATAATTTAAAAATATCAGGACTTAGGCTTAAAAACATGGCGTTGGAGGGTGAAAATGCAAAACAACCCCTGAACGACCCCGTGAGAGGCACCAACACCTCGTGCGGGACCAAATAACTCGTAGGAACTAACTACACAATCACGGGACTCTCAGTTTGAGAATACGATGATAATTTGAAAATATAAGGACTTAGGCTTTAAAACAAGGCGCTAGAGGGCGAAACCCCGAAATAACCCTCGAATGGCCCCGTGAGAGGCACCGGCACCTCGCATGGGACCAATGTAACTCGTAGGAACTGACCACGCAATTACCGGACTCCCAGTTTGAGAATACGATGATAATTTGCATATTTCTACTCTTAGGCATAAAAATATGGGGCTAGTGGGTGAAAACCCAAAACAGTCACCGAACGGCCTCGTGAGTGACACCAATACCTCGTACGGGACCAATGTAACTCATAGGAACTTACCGCATGATCACGAGACTCCCGGTTTGAGAATACGATGATAATTTGCAAATTTATAGACTTAGGCTTAAAAACATGGCGTTCGAAGGCAAAAACTCGACACAACCCCCGAACGGCCCTGTGAGTGGCACCAACACCTCGTACGGGACTAATATAACTCGTAGGAACTTCTCGCACGATCGCGGGACTCCCATTTTGTTCATACAATGATAATTTAAAAATATGAGGACTTAGGCTTAGAAATAAGGCGTTAGAGGGCGAAAACTCGAAACAACCCCCGAACGGCCCCGTGAGAGGCACCAACACCTTGCACGGGACCAATGTAACTCATTGAAACTGACTGCATAATCACGGGACTTCCGGTTTGAGAATACGATGATAATTTAAAAATATGAGGACTTAAGCTTAAAAATAAGGCGTTAGAGGGCGAAAACTCGAGATAACCCTCGAATGGCCCCGTGAAAGGCACCAACACCTTGCATGGGATCAATGTAACTCGTAGGAACTAATCGTACGATCATGGGACTCCCAGTTTGAGAATAGGATGATAATTTGAAAATATCAGGACTTTAACTTAAAAACACGGCGTTGGAGGGAGAAAACTCGAAATAGCTCTCGAACGGTCTCGTGAGAGGCACCAACACCTCGCACAGAACCAATGTAACTCGTAGGAACTGACCAAGCAATCAAGGGACTTCCGATTTCAGAATATGATGATAATATGAAAATATGAGGACTTAGGCTAAAAAACAAGGCATTAGAGGGCGAAAATTCGAGATAACCCTCGAACGACCTCGTGAGAGGTACCAACACCTCGCACGGGACCAATGTAACTCTTAGGAACTGACTATGCAGTCACGGGACTCCCAGTTTGAGAATATGATAATAATTTGAAAATATGAGGACTTAGGCTTGAAAACAAGGTGTTAGAGGATGAAACCCAAAAATAGCCTCCGAATGGCCCTGTAAGAGACACGAACACCTAGCACGGGACCAATGTAACTATTCAGAACTGACCGTGCAGTCACGACACTCCCGATTTGATAATACATTGATAATTTCATAATATGAGGACTTAAGCTTAAAAACATAGCCTTAGAGGGCAAAAACTCAAAACAACACACGAACGGCCCCGTGAGAGGCACCAACACCTTGAACAGGACTAATGTAACTCGTAGTAACTGACCGTTCAGTCACAAAACTCCCGGTTTGAGAATATGATGATAATTTGAAAATATATAGACTTAGGCTTAAAAAATTGCATTAGAGGGAGAAACCTAGAAACATCCCCCGAACGGCCCCGTGAGAGGCACCAACACCTCGCACGGGACCATTGTAACTCGTAGGGACTGACCACATGATAACGGGACTCCTAGTTTGAGAATACAATGGTAATTTTAAAATATCTAGACTTAGGCCTACAAACATGGCATTAGAGGGCGAAAACCCAAAACATCCCCCGAACGGACCCGTGAGGGGCACCAACACCTCGCACGAGACGAATGTAGCTCGTAGGAACTGATCGCGCGATCACGGGACTCCTGGTTTGATTATGTGATGATAATTTGTAAATTTCTGGACTTAGGCTTATAAACATGGCATTGGTGGATGAAAACTCGAAACAACCCCCGAACGACCCCTTGAGAGGCAACAACACCTCGCATGGGACCAATGTAACTCGTAGGAACTGACCATACGATCACGAAACTCACGATTTGAATACACGAGGATACTTTGGAAATATCAGGACTTAGGCTTAAAAACATGGAGTTGGAGGGAAAAAACCCGAAACAACCTCCTAACGGCCCCGTGAGAGGAACCAACACCTCGTAAGGGACCAATGTAACTCTAGGAACTCACCGTGCGATCACGGGGCTCTGCACGATAACAGGACTCCCGGTTTGAGAATATGAGTATAATTTGAAAATATTTAAACTTAGGCTTAAAAATATGGAGCTAGAGAGGGAACCTCGAAACAGCCCCGTGAGTGGCACCGACACCTCGCACGGGACCAATGTAACTCGTAGGAATTGATATGAATAATATTAACTCATATATGAAATTTTTCATCTTGAATATTTTTTTTCTAAAACTACTTGGTTACTTATATCATTTTTTTATCCTATCATTTGTAGGATAACATTGCATCGTTTGCTTTTTTGCACGTGGAACAAATGAAGGAGGAAATGGTTTACAACATGAAGATTGCTTATATAATGTTGTGGACATTCAGGATTATGTTTTTTATGTGTTACAGTTCTGCGGGCTTTTATTGTTTAGTTTTATGGCTGTGCGGGCTTTTATAATTTGATTGTTAAATTTTATGACCCTTGCGGGCTTTATAATAAGCAGGTTTTACATTTGCAGGGTTTGGTATGTCCAGAAAATAGAGGAAACTCTACCCAATTTTTTTTGGTCTGTGAATTATTAAAACGTGTAATACTTTTAAGTTTGTACATATATTAGTTTATTAACAACGTTCCCGATTCGCAATTTGTGCTTTTTTTTTATTATTTTGCTAATAATAAATATTTGTAACACCTCGTACGCATCCAACGTTACACGTAGCAACCGACCGTGCAGTCACAGGACCCCCAATTTTAGGATTGGACCAAAAAAAGACATTTTTTTTTGAAATTATAGTTAAATATGGTCATGGACTTTGTCCATGACCATTTTTATTTTTTCGTCGCGCATAAAAATGGTCACAACCAACGTCCACGACCCCCAAACGTGATGAAAAATGGTCGCGGCCAAAGTCCGCGACCATTTTTTTCCTTTTTTTTTCATCGCGGTGTGGGTCACGAACTTTGACCGCGACCATTTTTTGTCACGGTTGTGGGTCACGGAATTGGGCCGCTAGCATTTTTTTTCCTTTTTTTTCCGTCGCGGTGTGGATCACGAACTTTGGCCGCGACCAATTTTTGTCACGATTGTGGGTCACGGACTTGGGTCGCGACCATTTATTTCCTTTTTTTTCGTCGCGAAGTGTGTCACGAACTTTGGCCGCAACCAATTTTGTCACGGTTGCGGGTTATGGACGAAGGTCGCGACCATTTTTTTCCGTCACGGTATGGGTCACGGCCCAAGTCCGCGACGATCTGCCGTGACCCCCTGCGTGCCGTGACCATTTTTTGGTCACAACCTTGGGCCGCGACCCACGAAATTGGTCGTGCCCGAAATGTTCACGGCCCAAGTCCGCGACCCACAGTCTTGGTCAGGGATTTTGGCCATGACCATTCGCCAGTTTTGGTGTAGTGTCATTGGAATCGTCATTAACGATGGGGGGAGTACTCTTTTATGCCTTCTACGTTATTGCCTTCTCTTTCTTGGGCGGCGAACAATTTTTGTCCCTCAAATGTATGGATAGATCCAATAATTTCCTCTACCTTCATATTATTTATCCCACATATGACATTTAACGATGATATGTGAGGAAGGAACCTAGGTGGTAACAACCTAAGGATTTTCTTATGACCCTAGAGTCAAAAATCTTCTTACCCAACATAATATGTGGTTTCACAATATCATAGAGTTTTGCGTACAACTGATAAAATATCTCAATGTTGAGCATCTTAAAAAACTTAAACCGGGTTGAGAAATGTTGGGGCTTCGATACCTGTATGGTATCGATACCCTTATGGGTGACTTGTATAATGTCCCATGCCTCATTGACGTAGTACTCTTAAATATTCCATATAACTCTTCTTCAAAAAGTCCATAAAAATATTTAACCCACCAGAGTTGTTGGTAGCTCACCTATGCTCATCTCCAGAATAATCTCCTTAGGATTAGGGAATCAATATCCCTTATATTTGTCATGGGATGTCTCCACCCCTTAAATTACAGTTAATCAGACCCGCCCGGGGTTCCACGGTCAGGGTCTTTTGGTGTTTTACCAAGTGTATCTAAGATGGTCAGGACAAGCCCTAACAGTGCCTCACTTCTCAATCCTCCTAATCAAGTCCCTCTAAAGTTTCCACAACAAGTTCGTTCGATAGAGCATGAAAGCTCTCCCAGGCCCTGCCTAGCATGGTCTCTTGCGAGTACCGTTCGACCTCACACTAAGAATCATTATACTCGTTACATCATTACAATCGTTATAGCCCACAATCAATATAAAAAAAGATACAATGTGACTAAATAACATAACAAGCTAAAGTATGGGCTGCCACGCTGAGTTGTCACGCTGAGCTGCCTCGCTGCCTTAATCCCAAACACTGTTGTTAATGGGGAGATTATCTCTAATCTCAAGATTACCTTCAAGCCCCTATACATTTGCCCTTTTGTGAAGATATTTGTTGTGGAAACAAGAAATATTTGCACAAAAACTTCTCAATCCGATGAACCTTCTCTATGAAATTTTTTTGGCGTCTTTTCCTTCATTGCAACCAAATGCGGTAAACTCCTCTAGGAAAAAGTAAAAATTCTTCCCTATATACCAGAGTCGAAGCGTTGTGTCTTATTGGCGCTTTGGAAAAGGGACATCACAACTTTTTCCTATTTACTGAGTTTCAACCGTTGTGGCTTGACTATTTGAAATTCTCCCGATAGACCTACTAACTTTCTAAAATACTCATTTTGACTTTGGGGAAGTCAAACTCTCCAGTTTGTGCTGTGGTGGAGTATAGTTGTAGGCAGTGAGTTTTCCGTTAGGACTACCCCAATCGTTGAGACTTCTGAAATTCTCCCTTGTAACGTTTCGCCAGGTTCAAAAAAGTAGAAATTCTCCCCGATTTAGTTGAGTTACGATTTAAATAACGTTTAAACTTGTGGCGAGGGGACATCGTAGCTTTTTTGAACTGTTCGGGCAGCTTATTTGTTTGGAGTTATTGGATCTTTCTAATAAAAGAAAAATTTTGGTGCCAAACCCCAAAACTTGTCTTGGAAGAAACCCTTTCCAACCCCATGCGTCACTTCATTAATGACGTAATGCCGTCTTTTCAATTGCCAAGACATGTCCCGAAGTGCCACGTATCTGTTTGAAATGATTGTAGGCGACTTTGCACGTGTGGTGCTAGGAAACTCGAAAGATGGGTTTAAAAGATTTCAAACGTCTATTTTCAAAACACATCTCCTTTCTTTATCTTCTTCAAACTCCTTTCTACTTTAGAGAAAGAAACTCTGCCAAAACTCCATTATTTCCAAGCTTTTCTCCTCAAGCATTTCCTCTGCAATCATCCTTACTTTATAGCCATTCAATTTTTACCTCTCTGGTGCCTTTTCTAAGATTTTCTATAATCTTCACTGTCATCTTCAATAGCCTCCTCAAGCAATCCTACTACGTGTGCCACCAATGCTCCACCTGTTACCCCTGTTGCCACCACCTCTGGTTCTACCTCTTTGACTGCCGCCTACCAGGACCAGTTGCGTTTCTACCGCCGGTCCCTTATATTTGGCAAAGGTGATGATTTTGCTGGGTTATGTAAAACTTAAGTTTTCAACGCTAAGTATGATGCCATGACACTTGGTGATGAAGATAAAAGTTTTGCTGACTGGGTCTTTCTCCCCCCAGAGGGTACTCTTCTATTTCGTCTTGAGCGAGGGGATTTCTCGTGGTCCCATATTGATTTCGAAGGGCTTGGAGGCTCTTTTTCTCACTTCGCTACCTTGAACTCCCACATACAAAGTTCCCCAGCTGATATCCTCACCAAAATTGGGCTTCATCGGGCTCAGTGGTTTGGTGAGCTTACTCTGTCCAAGAACAATGCTGCCCTTCCTGTCCTGGAGTCTCGCTAGAATGCTACTACTCACTCCTTCATTGCCGCATGGGGTGAGTTTACAATAACATTGGAAGACGTGTGTGAGCTTCTGGGCCTTGAGTAAATAGGCCATGAGCCCTATTCTGATGAGGCCCTGAATGCCCAAGAGGCTGCTGACCGTTTGGAGTTGGACCTTATATGCCGAAGGTGCTTCGGTTCTTCAAATAAAGCCACTTTTACTCCTCTTATCAACTATTTCTTCAAGGATCCTTCTGAAGGTAGTTCTTCTGAGGCTGCCCCTGGTCAAGGTACATCACTGGAGCTTGCTGCCTACATACTTATCATTCTTTCTCATTTCCTTTGAATGGGGAAACCTAATGACCAACCTCGAAGGGACCTCATCAATATATCCCTCCGTTTGGACCAGGGTATCAAGCTTCCTCTGGCTGTAATTGCCCTGGGATCACTCTACACATGGCTTGATAGAACCCTTTTTGACATGGAATGATCTCTTAGTCGTTATAATCTGGCCAACTTTGCCAACTGTGTCCTTCTGATGAGCTTCCTTTATGTTCATTTCCCCGCCGTAGTAGCCAAAATCAACCGCCCTCCTTTGGGGGAAGCAATTCTTACTCCATGCTCCTTTATTTATCACAAGAGACAAAGTCGAAAGGATTTAACCTCTATTATTGATCAACCTGGGAGTTTTGTTATGAGGCCTTATGAAGAGGAGGTCTTCCTCCATACTTGGGGGTTTTTCAAACATGAAGCAAGGGTGGTCCAGGCTACTACTTTGGACCTCATCGTTGAAGACGCTTCGCTAGCTGCGGTCCTTCTATTTTCATCGGGGTACCTGCCTTCCTACTCCGAGTGAGGATACACTAGTGAGCATTACAAGCCCAATCGATGCATCCATCAATTCGGATTCGATCAGGGGCTCCTTGCCCAGTTTTCCAATTATCTCACCCCAAAGTCTCTTTTAGCGAGGCTTGTTCCCTATTCTCATCTACTGCTACATGGGGAGTAAGTTCTACAATGGCTGGGCGAGTCACTATCCAAGCATCACTAGGCCAGGGGACGTGACCCCTCTATTTTCAACAAAGTATTGGCTGAGACAACTGGCCTAAATTTCTAAGTTCGTCGAGAGGGATCCCGTCTACCCCCCAGTTCTTTTGTTTTCTGCCCTGGAGCTGGGGCTGAAAGGTAATTCCATTCTTGGGATTGAGTTCCCTCTAAGAAAAACCCCCAAGGGTCCTCCCTTTGAGCTTCCTCCACATTGCTCCATGATTCATGTTGCTACCCCAAAGCCCAAAAAAGCCCCAACACCCAAACAACTTGCTCCTTCTGGAGGTATTTCTGGTGAAGGGGTTTTAGCTGAGGCAGCCTCTGGCGAAGGACCTTTTCAACCACCAACCAAAAAGACTAGGAAGTCCAAGAGTGGGACTTCCTCAAAGTCTAACTCTCAGACTCAGCCTCAAACTCCTTTGGAGGCATTTCTTATCGCCTCCGTTCCTCCTACCATGTCTGTAGAAGTGAGTAAGGAGTTGAGAAAGCAAGTTCAGGCTAAGGTGGCACAAATAAATGTTGAGTTTTAATGATGCACTCCCGTCGTTCCTCCTTATACTTCCTTCTACACTATCTTGGTTAATCCAACGGAGCCAGGGTCAAAGAGAAAGAAGAGTTCAAAGGTTCCTCGGAGTGCTGGTGTTGCGGGTGCAAGGAAGAAGACTCTGGGTACGAAGTCCAGAGGAAACGAACTCTAGATGTGCATCTTCCCTCAGCTCCCTCTGTTGCTTCCTCCTCTCCTCCTTCGCCAGTGGTTATATCCTTTCATTCTCCCTCTGGATACGAGGTATGTATGTGTGTTGTTGTTCTTACTCCCATTTTTTCTAAGGCAAGCTGCATCTGTTTAACTCTAACAACTTTGGTACAGGAGTTTGAAGAAGAATGACCCAGCCCCCCTGTGAGCCCTTTCGTGGTGGGACGTTTTGGTTCCTCTCAGACTGATGTAACTCCTCGCTGTTCCCCCATGACCGGGCTTACTTACTCCCATCGTTCGGCCTCACAACGTGCGAAGGATGCTACTGTGGGGGGTGATTTCGTTGAGTCTGTGGGAATCTCTTCTCAACCAGAGATAACTTTCCACCCTCTTCTGAATTATCACCTCAATAAGAGGTTCTTCTACCCATCGTTCTAGCTGCAAAAAGTTCCCCCGAGGTAACGTATTATCAATTACTTGTTAGGTCTCACGTCTTTTTTCTCTTCCACCCATTTTTCCTGTTCACCCAGCTGAACTTTAATCTCTTGGGATGCTTTAGGTCAAAATGATTTCTTTATTAGCTAACATTCTTCTTCCCACCGTGCTGACGAGACCCCTAGCTGCAGTTTCCCTCTTTGGTGCCATAACTGAGGTAAGTAACACTTAGAGGTATTTCTCACTTCTTCTGTACTTATTCCCTATTTCTAACACTTAGCTTCATTTTTTGCAGTTTTCTCCAGATCTTGCCCCACCCTCCTCTCTTGGTAGGTTGCCTATTCCCAAGGCTAGGGTTGAAATTTCTTCCCAGCGTGGTGGTTCCTCTTCATCCACCAACGTTAGGGCATTAATTGGGGGTCAAACGTCCTCCTCAATTAATGTCCTCCCTGGTGACTCCCGTTCTTGTTCCAGCCACTACTGAGGTACTTCGCTAGTTTTCTCTTCGTTTTTCGTAGTTTGCCTTTTATTCTTGACAATGTACAATCTAGAAGAGTCTCATTTCTGAAACTTTCAAACTTCACCTATAACGGTGATTTAATAATGAAAACACTTGTTTAGATTTTTCGTAAACTCCACCTATAACGGTGACTTAACAATGAAAACACTTGTTAAGATTTTTCACAAACTCCACCTATAATGGTGACTTAATAATGAAAACACTAGTTAAGTTTTTTTGCAAACTCCACCTATAACGGTGACTAACAATGAAAACACTTGTTAAGATTTTTGGCAAACTCCACCTATAATGGTGATGAAGAGTGAGCGTGCGTTAAAATAAGCAAGTGATTTAATTAAATCTCAGTTTTTCAATTAAATCCTAAAACATGCATCTAGGTGTGATTGGAAATAATATGATCATGCAAGAATATTTAATCACACACAAAAAATACACAAATGAGGAAAAATCCTCCAAAGGGGCAAACCCTTTTTATTTTCACTATAATTTGTAAAAACGGTTACACGAATTACAATGAAAACAAGAGTGACATAGGAAATACCCTTAGGCGTCGGTTTTGACGTCTCGCCTGGAATCTCCCGTAAGAACTCCAGGTGGGCCGCAACGAAGAAGAGAACGGCTTCTCCACAATTTACTCCAGATGAGTAAAAACGATCCTCATGAAGGTTTAATGATTCACATACATAGATGGGAGTGTTTATGTGAATAAACAAGGTGTAAAACCTTAAAAAGTGAAGTATGTTTTCTGGGATATTTTTCGCCGAAATCGTGTTGGAAAACGACTTGAAAAACATGTAGAAGGAACACTAGTATTTATACAAAAATCGAGTCGTCGTCGTCGCTCGAACGAGATAGGCATCTCGCTTGAACGAAGGACGCGCGTCGTTCAAACGACTTCGCGCGAGATGATTATCTCGCTCAAACGATAGTGCTAGCTCGTTTGAACAAGCTCGTCGACCGAGGCACTCCGCTTCTACACTTAAAAAATATATGCTTTCGATAAAAAATATTTCGGGCCTGAAAAAATATTTTCTAAAAAATTCCCAAATATTTATGCAAATATAAACAACTCCAATAAATCATTTTAGCAATAATGCGTCATGGAGAAGTGGGAAACAATTGAGCAGCACGTCACATATATCATGATGCACGTGTGAAGATGATGGATGTTGGACTCGGATAGAGGCCGTCGTGGATGATCGTGATGACGTGCCGAATATAGCGGTATCAGACATACAAACTGTGATCTAGGGAAAATAGAAAATTCCTAGATTCTACCCCGGACATTTATAAAATTACGTCATCATCTTCAAATTTTTAGCTCTTCAGAAACACCCAAAGCTTTTCTCATCAGGGTGTGCAATCCAATAAATCAACTTTGTACCTGCACACATGAGATAAAGAAAATACCCGTGACACACAACAGTTTGAAATATAATGATATGCTAAAATCAAAAATCAATTAAGCTTAATCAAATCATTGATAAATCAACAAAAATTCTCCCCCATAATTCATTCTCCCCCTTTTCTGATGTCCCCAAATAGACAAATATGAGAAGCATAAATATGAAAAATATCACAAGGTAATAAACTCTCTATTTTTGTATTTTTAAAAAATTTTCATACAAAATATACAACAAAGAATCACACCATGAACAAACACAAAAACAACCAAGTCGATGATAGCGTAAATGTAGGGGTATGGTCAAATTCGATAGGAAAATCAATGCATACAAACATGACATATGTGCACGATGAATATCAGATACTCCTAATGAATAAATTCAACTTCTTCCTTAGGTGTAAAAATATGGAAATATGAGACATGGACTCAATCAAATCAACAAATCAAAGCTCAAAATGATTTCCATACCAATAACGTCCAAAACGATTTAATGCTTTTTCAGGATTTTCAAGGAAGTGCAAACCTGTGTAAATTCTCCAACCAAACTCCCTCAGATTTACATTTTGAATAGAGGTGATCTAAATTCTCAAACTTTGGAGAATTGATGGTGAAACCTAAATGGCCCATATTTGGCATGGAATTCTTTTTATTGCCTTTAAATTTTTTCGGGCTCTTTTAACCTCTTTAGACCCCGGATAATAAAATTCCTCAATTTTTTAGGTCCGATTTAATGGTGGATTAATCGCAAAGGATAGATAATTACCTTTCGTAGCCTTTCACCGTTTAAAAAAAACACAATCTCACCAAACGGTTTTTTACATGCATTCCAATTTTGTCAAGTTTTATCGCATATGGTTCGTTGTATATACATAATTGATATGGAAACAATCAAGACAATATGTGATAGACAAGTACAATTATCAAATAAAATCGTGCATGTGTGCAATAAAGGAGATAAGGAGCCAAACATGTAGAAAGATATCACTAATCACATCTCAAAGACTCTGAACAATGTAAAGCACATGGATGCAATGATGTAGCATCTCAAATCACTATCAAATAGTCACATGGATAAATGGAATGAAATTTTTGACTGGGCTATCTTGAATGCTCATCCATAAAAGGTGCTAATAATTACAAAAATCTTTTTGTGCTTTTTTAAAATTTTTATTAAAAGAAAATCTTTTGGGATTTAAAAAAAATATAAAAATTAGAAAATAAAACAAACTATTGGTACATGCTAGCAATAGGCAAAAGAGACATCATGTAAAACACCCTATGCTAGCAAACATGTCAAGACCTAAACCAAGAAGAGCGGTGGAGTTTTCCAATGATGGTGACATCTTTTGAACCAACTCCATAAGATCATGTGTGGTCTTGAAAAAAACTTCACTTGCTCGCGAATATGTGCACACTCTCTATCATTATGTGCAAGCAAAGTATTATGAATGTGTGCATGTGCGGGGACGTGTGAAGTGGTATGGAATGGAATAAAACCCAACACAGAAAAAAACACCCTACGATGTCCTCGCTTCTTGCAGTGGGATTAAACATAAACCTGTTTAGGAATTAATTTATCAAGAATTTTGGGATGATCTTTCCTAGACGGGCACCCATGAGGCTCACTCACCAAAGTGGATATAGGCTCAGGCGCATTAAAAGTAGTGAATGCACCGTCATTACCTTTTCCAACATCATTTAAAATGGGACAAGGAACCATCTTATTAGCCTTCTCAGATGGGTTCTCTAACGAAACTTGGACCTCCTGTGATTGTTTGAGATCATCCTCGAGATGGGATACACGTGTCGTCAGACTAGACACCATGTTGGTCAAGTCACATTTTTCCCTTTTAAGTTCATCACTCTCTTCCTTCAACTCATAAATCCGAAGACCTAGGATCCTATTTGACCTTTTTGTTTCCATGGTCTCGATAAACAACTTTCTAAAAGCTTTTCGGATCACACTTTCATCTCCATCCTCATCCTCACTATCGCTTAGGGTAGTGGGCATGGAAACTTTCTTTCCCCCTCTCTTAAGTCTAGTGGGACACTCAAATTTCTTATTCCCTATCCCATCTCACTCAAAACATCTTATCTTCTTAAGTTTGTCTTTTCTCCCTTTTTCATTCTCACACCAAATCTCTCTCTCTCTCTCCAAATAGTCTTAAATATTTCTCTAAAGTGGTGATCCTAAGAACTAATTTGCTGGCGCATGAGTTTGGCCAATCTTGGTATCTTGGGGAGAGGGTGGTCCGACAGATTGCTGAGGAAGTGGTGGTGCCACCTGCGAGGCCTACTATATCTATGAGGAAGGACCGACTGCTGTTGGAGGACGTGAGGATTGCGATGATGTTCGGCGAGTCCTACCTGTTGTATACTGATACAGCTGCACCATATGACTATATGGACTTTGTGACGAGCTGGATGATGGTGCCCAGCATATATGATGCCTTGCCTTTCCCTCCTATGGGTTTGAGTCAGGCAATGGGGTCTTCCCACAACGGCAGTGGTCCGTCGACGTCTGCGGCGACGGTGACTTTGGAGGTTCCTTTTGTGCGGTTGTATACCCCTTCATACAACATTCGACGAGCTGATGGGGGGATAGTGCCTATGTTGCACCGTCCTCATACGATGGATCCGGAGGAGCTGGGTTTGACAGAGGAGGTCCTTTATCCTGCGATATACCTTTCTGTGCTGTTCCTCTTTTTGGTTTCTTTTCTGTTTTGATCTTTCTACTAGATACTGATTTTGCCTTTTCCACATAGTAAGTCCGGGTGTCGACCACTTGGCTGAGGGACATCAGAGACTGGATATCTTTCTGCGACTGCCCATATTCGGGATGCGGTTCCTGTTCCTTCTTTCTTGGTGCTGTCTGCTTCATTCGGGGAGAAATCTTGCTCTAGTAGTGGTGGTGCATTATCTCGTCGTAGGGGAAAGAGAGCTTGTCGCAGGGGTGGAAGCTCTTAGAGAGAGGGGTGAAGGGTAGGTGAGAGAGAGAGAGAATGTGGGTTCGGGCTGAGTCCCATTATTTTTTTTCTTTTCTTTTATTTCCTGCAACATTGATGTAACACCAGAAAATATATATGCAATGGAGTTTTTTATTATCTTCTGTTAAAGGTGAATGAATGCATGCACATGGGCTTTTTACTTTGCTGCTGAGACCGTAAAAAGAGATATTTTTGGAATTTTGAAGGAAAGTTTTAAAAATGAGAGATTATACAAGGGTGGAAGGAGATTTTTGAAATTCTATTGAGAATATCAATTTATTTTTAATGAGTTTCTAATTTTGAAAAAAGAGGAAAAAAGGAAAATTTCCAAAAGTAGGGGGTTGGTGATTCTGGATATGCCGGAGCCGTTGTTCTGGGCCTGGTTTCAAAATAACTGCTGGTGACTGGGGTACTACTGGCAGACCCACAAAATTAATTTATCAAGAATTTTGGGATGAGCTTTCCTAGACGGGAACCCATGAGACTCACTCACCAAAGTGGATATAGGCTCGGGCGCATTAAAAGTAGTGAATGAACCGTCATTACCTTTTTCAACATCATTAAAAATGGGATAGGGAACCATCTTATTAGCCTTCTCAGATGCGTTCACTAACGAGACTTGGACCTATCGTGCTTTTTTGAGATCATCCTCGAGATGGGATACACGTGTCGTCAGACTAGACACCATGTTGGTCAAGTCACATTTTTCCCTTTTAAGTTCATCACTCTCTTCCTTTAACTCATAAATCCGAAGACCTAGGATCTTATTTGACCTTTTTATTTCCATGGTCTCCATAAACAACTTTATAAAAGCTTTTCGGATCACACTTTCATTTCCATCCTCATCCTCATCCTCACTATCGCTTAGGGTAGTGGGCATGGCAACTTTCTTTCCCTCTCTCCTAAGTCTGGTGGGACACTCAAATTTCTTAGACCCTGTCCCATCGCACTCAAAACATCTTATCTTCTCAAGTTTGTGTTTTCTCCCTTTTTCATCCTCACACCAAATCTCTCTCTCTCTCTCTCTCCAAACAGTCTTAAATCTTTCTCTAAAGCGATGATCCTAAGAACTAACGCTTTGTTACGCTCTTTGGTTTTAAATGACTCAGTATATAACTCAGCGTAGGAACGTTGGAGATCACTCTCGCTCTCACTTGAATCAACCTCCCCCTCACTCACATTGTTCTCTGTGTCGAGATGTCCCTGTGAAGCAGCATACTCATCGTCGCGAGGAGCACTAGAAGTACTCACATGACTAGCCATAAATGTGGTGAAGTTACACTCATGCGGTGACTCGTCTCCAGAGTCCACTGACTCGACCTCACTGTCGTCACTAAGGGTAGCATTAAGGACATCTTTGCCCTTTTCTTTTGCAAGTCTATTAAGCCTAATAGCACACTCAAAAGCTCTTTGATCCTTACCGTCGCACTCATAACATCTCTCACTGTCTTTCTTAGGAGGGTCTTTAAAATATTTTTCATTTTTCTTTTCAAATTTATTTTTCTCAAAACTCTTTTTATCTTTAAAATTTCCATTTTTCTTAAATTTGAGAATTTTCTTGAAATTTTTAGCAAACAAGGACAAATCATCTAAATCAAAGTCACACTCAGAATCTAACGTTTCTATCTCTCTTTTTCTAGGTGACTCAACTCTCTTTCTTACCGACCCCTCACTCTTTCTCTCTTGGGAATTAAGTGCAATTCCCTTATCTTTAGGCTTGACAGATTTAGGAATCATATCAATTTCATACATTTGTAAGTCTCCTACAAGTTCCTCCAATTTAAGCGTATTTAAATTACCCATAGAATTTAGCACAGTGAATTTAGGGATAAAACGCTTAGGTAGTGATCTAAGGATCTTTTTAACAACTCTAGCATTAGGAATGTGTTCACCAAGATTAAAGTTAGTGTTTATAATATCAGACAACCTAGCATAAAATTCATCAAAAAATTCAGTCTCAAGCATGGTGATGGTTTCAAATTGAGTTGTCAAATTTTGCAATTTAGACTCTTTCACAGCATTAGTTCCTTCATAGGTAAGTTGTAAAACATCCCATGCCTCTTTTGACGTGGTGCACATCATTATGCGTCGGAACTCCTCAGGTGTGACGGATCCGAAAGTATCACTTAAATCATTTGAATTAAAAGATGACCATTTAAATTCTTCTTCAGTCCAAGCATTGGCAAGTTTTAAACTAGTTACGTCCTCAATAGTGATGGAGGGAGGTGTCCACACTCTTTCAACCAAAATCCAGACTCTTTCATCAATGAGCTTTAAAGCAGATTTCATGCGGGTTTTCCAGTAAGCATAATTAGTCCCATAAAAAACTGGCATTTTATTATATAATTTCTCCATTATGAACACGCCCTTTTTCAAAAATCAATTTTTTAGAAAATTGATATCTTAGAAAAATTTTGCGGAAAATTACACGGTATAATTGTGTAATTGGCTCTGATACCAATTTGAAGAGTACGCCTGCATTCAAATAAGGAAATTATTTAATTAAATCTAAGTTTTTCAATTAAATCCTAAAACATGCATCTAGGTGTGATTGGAAATAATATGATCATGCAAGAATATTTAATCACACACAAAAAACACACAAATGAGAAAAATCCCCCAATGCCGCAAACCTTTTTCATTTTCACTATAATTTGTAAAAATGGTTACACGGATTACAATGAAAATAAGAGCGATATATGAAATACCCTCAGACGTCGGTTTTGATGTCTCGGCTGGAATCTCCCGCAAGAACTCTAGGTGGGCAGTAATGAAGAAGAGAACGACTTCTCCACAAATTACTCCAGATGAGTAAAAACGATCCTCATGAAGGTTTAATGATTCACATACATAGATGGGAGTGTTTATGTGAATAAACAAGGTGTAAAACCTTAAAAAGTGAAGTATGTTTTCTGGGCTATTTTTCGTAGAAATCGTGTTGGAAAAAGACTTGAAAAACGTGTAGAATGAACACTAGTATTTATACAAAAATCGAGGCTGCGGCGTCGCTCTAACGAGATAGGCATCTCGCTCGAACGAAGGACACATATCATTCGAATGACTTCGCACGAGATGCTTATCTCGCTCAAAGGACAGTGCTATCTCGTTTGAATGAGCTCATCGATCGAGGCACTCCGCTTTTACATTTAGAAAAAAATTCTGCTTTCGATTCAAAATATTTCAGACTTCAAAAATATTACTGAAAAATTCCCAAATATTTATGCAAATATAAACAACTCTAATAAATTATTTTACCAATAATGCGTCGTGGAGAAGTGGGAAACAGTTGAGCAGCACGTCGCATGTATCATAATGCACGTGTGAAGATGATTGATGCATGGATTCGGATAGAGGCCGTCATGGATGATCGTGATGACATGTCGAATGTAGCGGTATCATACATACAAACTGTGATCTAGGGAAAAAAGAAAATTCCTAGATTCTACCCCGGACATTTATAAAATTACGTCAACATCTTCAAATTTTCAGCTCTTCAGAAACTCCCAAAGCTTTTCTCATCAGGGTGTGCAATCCAATAAATCAACTTTGTACCTGCACACATGAGATAAAGAAAATACCCGTGACACGCAACTGTTTGAAATATAATGATATGGTTAAATCAAAGATCAATTAAGCTTAAGAAAATCATTGATAAATCAACAAAAATTCACCCTCATAATTCTTTTTCCCCCTTTTTATGATGTCCCCAAATAGACAAATATGAGAAGCATAAATATTGAAAATGTCACATGGTAATAAACTCTTTATTTTTGAATTTTTCAAAAACTTTCATACAAAATATACAACAAAGAATCACACCATGAACAAACACAAAAGCAACCAAGTCGCTGATAGCATAAATCTAGGGCTGTTATAAAATTCGATTGGAAAATAAATGCATACAAACATGCCATATGTGCACGATGAATATCGAATACTCCTAACGAATAAACTCAACATCTTCCTTAGGTGTAAAAAGATGGAAATATGGGAGACATTGACTCAATCAAATTAAGAAATCAAAGCTCAAAATGATTTCCACACCAATAACGTCCAAAATGATTTAATGCTTTTTCAGGACTTTCAAAGAAGTTCAAACCCGTTCAAATTCTCCAACCAAACTCCCTCAGATTTATATTTTGACTAGAGGTGATATAAATTCTCTAACTTTGTAGAATTGATGGTGAAACGTAAATGGCCCATATTTGGCATGAAATTCTTTTTATTGCCTTTAAATTCCTTCGGGCTATTTTAACTTCTTTGGACCCCGGATAATAAAATTCCTCAATTTTTTAGGTCTGATTTAACGGTGGCTTAATCGCAAAGGATAGATAATTACCTTTCGTAGCCCTTCACCATTTAAAAAAAAAACAATCTCACTAAACGGTTTTTTACATTCTTTCCAATCTTTTCAAGTTTTATCGCATATGGTTCATTCTATAGACATAATTGAGATGGAAACACTAAAGCCAATATGTAATAGACAAGTACAATTATGAAATAAAACCGTGCATGTGTGCAATGAAGGAGATAAGGAGCCAAACATGTAGAAAGATATCACTAATCACATCTCAAAGACTCCGAACAATGTAAATCACATGGATGTAATGATGTAGCATCTCAAATCACTATCAAACAGTCACATGGATAAATGGAATGAAATTCGTGAATTGGCTATCTTAAATTCTCATCCATAAAAGGTGCAAATAAACTAGAAAAATCTTTTTGTGCTTTTCTAAAATTTTTATTAAAAGAAAATCTTTTTGGATTTAAAAAAAATATAAAAATCAGAAAGTAAAACAAACTAATGGTACATGCTAGCAATATGCAAAAGAGACATCATGTAAAACACCCTATGCTAGCAAACAGGTCAAGACCTCAAACAGGAAGA
This sequence comes from Sambucus nigra, assembly GCA_949130495.1. Lineage (NCBI taxonomy): Eukaryota > Viridiplantae > Streptophyta > Magnoliopsida > Dipsacales > Adoxaceae > Sambucus > Sambucus nigra. Next base: position 413,638,679 of record OX422212.1, read on the forward strand.
GCGGTGGAGTTTTCCAAAGATGGTGACATCTTTTGAACCAACTCCATAAGATCATGTGTGGTCTTGATAAAAAACTTCACTTGCTCATGAATATGTGCAAACTCTCTATCATTATGTGCAAGAAAAGTATTATAAATGGGTGCATGTGAGGGGACATGTGAAGTGGAATGAAATGACACAAAATCCAACTTAGAACTAAACTCCCTAAGATGTCCTCGCTTCTTGTAGTGGGAGCAAACATAAACCGATCTAGGAATTAATTTATCAAGAATTTTGGGATGAACTTTCCTAGACGGGCACCCATGAGACTCACTCACCAAAGTGGATATAGACTCGGGCACATTAAAATTAGTGAATGCACCGTCATTACCTTTTCCAACATCATTCAAAACGGGATAGGGAACCATCTTATCAGCCTTCTCAGATTAGTTCTCTAACGAGACTTGGACCTCCCCTACTTGTTTGAGATCATCCTCGAGATGGGATACACGTGTCGTCAGACTAGACACCATGTTGGCTAAGTCACATTTTTCCCTTTTAAGTTCATCACTCTCTTCCTTCAACTCATAAATTCGAAGACCTGGGATCCTATTTGACCTTTTTGTTTCCATGGCCTCGATAAACAACTTTCTAAAAGATTTTCGGATCACACATTCATCTCTATCCTCATCCTCACTATCGCTTAAGGTAGTGGCCATGAGAACTTTCTTTCCCTCTCTCCTAAGTATAGTGGGACACTCAAATTTCTTATGCCCTATCCCATCGCACTCAAAACATCTTATCATCTCAAGTTTGTCTTTTCTCCCTTTTTCATTCTCACACCAAATTTCTCTCTCTCTCCAAACAGTCTTAAATCTTTCTCTAAAGCGGTGATCCTAAGAACTAACGCTTTATTACGCTCTTTGGTTTTAAATGAATCAGTATATAACTCAGCGTAGGAGCATTAGAGATCACTCTCGCTCTCACTTGCATCAACCTCCCCTCACTCACATCGTTCTTACTGTCGAGGTGTCCCTGTGAAGCAGCATCCTCATCTTCGTGAGGAGAACTAGAAGTTATCACATGACTAGCCATGAATGCGGTGGCGTTACACTCATGCGATGATTCGTCTCCGGAGTCCACCGACTGGACCTCACTGTCGTCACTAAGGGTAGCATTAGGGATAACTTTGCCCTTTTCTTTTGCAAGTCTAGTCATCATAATGGCACACTCCAACGCTCTATGACCCTTACCGTCGCACTCATAACATCTCCCACTGTCTTTCTTAGGAGGGTCTTTAAAATATTTTTCATTTTTCTTTTCAAATTTATTTTTCTCGAAGCTCTTTTTATCTTTAAAATTTCCATTTTTCTTAAATTTGAGAATTTTCTTGAAATTTTCAACAAATAGAGCCAAATCATCTAAATCAAAGTCACACTCAAAATCTGACGATTCTATCTCCCTTTTTCTAGATGAATCAACTCTCTTTCTTGTCGATCCCTCACTCTTTCTCTCCTGGGCATTAAGTGCAATTCCCTTATCTTTAGGCTTGACAGATTTAGGAAACATATCGATTTCATACGTTTGTAAGTCTCCTAAAAGTTCCTCCAATTTAAGCGTATTTAAATTACCCATAGAATTTAGCACAGTGACTTTAGGGATAAAACGCTTAGGCAGTGATCTAAGAGTCTTTTTAACAAGTCTAGCATTAGGAATGGGTTCACCAAGATTAAAGCTAGTGTTTACAATATCAGACAACCTAGCATAAAATTCATCAAGACATTCAGTCTCAAGCATGGTGATGGTTTCAAATTGAGTTGTCCAATTTTGCAGTTTAGACACTTTCACAGCATTAGTTCCTTCATGGGTAAGTTGTAAAATATCCCATGACTCTTTTGACCTGGTGCACGTCATTATGTGTCGGAACTCGTCAAGTGTGACGGATTCGTAAATAGCACTTAAACCCTTTGAATTAAAAGACGACCATTTAAATTCTTCTTCTGTCCAAGCATTGACAGATTTTAAACTAGTCACGTTCTCAACAGTGATGGAGGGAGGTGTCCACCCTCTTCAACCAAAATCCAGACTCTTTCATCAATGGCCTTTAAAGCAGATTTCATGCGGGATTTCCAATAAGCATAATTAGTCCCGTAAAATATTGGCATTTTATTATATAATTTCTCCATTATGAACACGCCCTTTTTCAAAAATCAATTTTTCAGAAAATTGATATCTTAGAAAATTTTTGCTGAAAATTATACAGTATAATTGTGTAATTGAATCTGATGCCAATTTGAAGAATGCACCTTCGTTCAATTAAGGAAATTATTTAATTAAATCTCAGTTTTTTAATTAAATCCTAAAACATGCATCTAGGTGTGATTGGAAATAATATGATCATGCAAGAATATTTAATCACACACAAAAAAACACACAAATGAGGAAAAATCCCCCAAAGGGGAAAACCCTTTTTATTTTCACTATTATTTGTAAAAATGGTTACACGGATTACAATGAAAATAAGAGCGACATACGAAATACCCTCAGGCGTCGGTTTCGATTTCTTGAATGGAATCTCCCGCAAGAACTCCAGGTGGGTAGCAATGAAGAAGAGAACGACTTCTCTATAAATTACTCCAGATGAGTAAAAACGATCCTCATGAAGGTTTAATGATTCACATACATAGATGGGAGTGTTTATGTGAATAAATAAGGTGTAAAATCTTAAAAAGTGAAGTTTATTTTCTGGGCTATTTTTCGCAGAAATCATGTTGGAAAAAGACTTGAAAAACATGTAGAAGGAACACTGATATTTATACAAAAATCGAGGCGGCGACGTCGCTCAAATGAGATAGGCATCTCGCTCGAACGAAGGACACGTGTCATTCGAACGACTTTGTATGAGATGCTTATCTCGATAGAATGACAGTTCTAGCTCGTTTGAATGAGCTTGTCGATCGAGGCACTCCACTTCTACACTTAGAAAAAATTTATGCTTTCGATAAAAAAATATTTGAGACTTCAAAAAATATTTTTTGAAATTCTCAAATATTTATGCAAATATAAACAACTCCAATAAATCATTTTACCAATAATTCATCATGGAGAAGTGAGAAATAGTTGAGCAGCATGTCGCATGTGTCATGATGCACGTGTGAAGATGATGGATGCATGAATTCAGATAGAGGACGTCGTGGATGATCGTGATGACGTGCCGAATGTAGCGGTATCAGACATACAAACTGTGATATAGGGAAAATAGAAAATTCCTAGATTCTACCCCGGACATTTACAAAATTACGTCCTTACAGGTGACTTAATAATGAAAACACTTGTTAAGATTTTTCACAAACTCGACCTATAACGGTGACTTAACAATGAAAACACTTGTTAAGATTTTTTGCAAACTCCACCTATAACGGTGTCTTAACAATGGAAACAATTGTTAAGATTTTTTGCAAACTCCACCAATATAAGGGTGACATAACAATGAAAACACCGATTAAGATTTTTCACTTAACTCATTATTTATTCTACCTGTTCTCAAGTTGCACGTGAATCTTTTTCGTCGGGAGAGAAATCTCCACCAGTTCTTTCGCCTATTGCCTCGCCCCATCAGGAACCCGCTATTTCAGAAGATTCTAGTCACGACGACCACGGTTACGCGACTGGTGCTACTGCTAATAGCGAGTCTGGTTGTGAGCTTCCTCTGCCCGACTTAGCTCCTCACGACTTTTGCCTCACGGTCCTTCAGCGTTCTCCTCAAATGCCTGCCAGTCATCTTTTGATGATTGAGCAGCTTGCAAGCCATTATCCTGAGACTTTTACTATGGATTTCCTGCATTCCAACATCTCCATGATGAGCTATAGGCTTCAGGGCATGGTGACTGTTGTGGCAATGTCATCAGTAATCCTATGACAAACATTACCAGATCTCTTCTTAAGCAATTCCTAGGCTATTTGAGGGAGTCGGGTAGAGATGGCTTACATTTTGACTGGATGATTGCACACTTAAAAACTTTGAAGAGCCAACAACTAGATAATCAGAGATCACTTATGCAGAAACATCGGGAGGATCAACGGGTTAAGGAAGCTAAGTTAGATGAGCTAGCGCCTCTGCTTAAAGCTGCCAATAAGGAGGTGGAGGACTTCGAAGAATCTCTACGTCCAGCGAAGATGAAATGAGAGAAACTCCTTATCGAGCGTACAAAAGCACAAATGAGATTGGAGGTTTCTATTAATGCCCAAAAGTCTTGCCTATCAGCTTCTTCGGGCCTTCCTGGAGATTTTTTTTCTGCTCCAGATCTGTGGTTCCTCTTAAGCCAATGAATTTTTTATACATTTTCCTTTTCTTATTCTTATGTAATTCTTAGGCGATATCTCCCAATTTTGTAATGCCCCAAAGTTTGTGAATGAATGAAAAATGATGCATATTTTTTTTCATGTCATTTCTTTGTGTTATAATTATTTGCGTATATTATGAAGTTTTACAATTCTTTCATCTCCACTCGAGTTACAGTAAAAAAATAACTTGTATACTCATAACAACGGCTAGATACAATAATGGTCTAAACTTAATTACTTACACATGATAGACTTTTAACCATTTATTTTTAATCTTGAATGGCTTGTCTTCTACCATCTTAGAAATTAAGCAATAACCTAAATCATGAGCTTCTTTTACAATGAAAGGTCCCTCCCAATTCACTAAAAACTTAGGTAGAGGAAGCCCCCTAATGTGCTTCACTACTGCCTTCAAAATGAGGTGTCCCTCCACGAACTTCTATGGTCTCACCAAGTTATTATATGCCCTGTAGAGCTGCTTCGTATATATTTGAAAGTACAGCATTGAATTATCTCTGTGTTCATCCAACGCTTCCAACTGCACATGTCTATTCTGAGGGAGCATGCTACTTCACAAGGCAAATTGAGCAGAGGAAACTTACAACTCTACCAGGAGAATTGCCTCAGCCCCATAAATAAGGGAGGACGGAGTATACCCTGTGAGATTCCTCTTGGTTATTCGATAGGCCCATAATACAACTGGTATCTTATCATCCCATGATCCTGGAAAATCCTCCATCATTTTAGCTAAAATATTAACCAAGGTTTTGTTAGTTACTTTGGCTTGACTGTTTCCCTTTTGGTATGCCACCATTGAAGTATGATGAACAATGGAGTACTTATCTTTGAGCATTGCTACGTCTGAGTTAACGAAGGGGGTTCCGTTATCTAAGAGAATAACCTTTGGAATCCCAAAATGGCAAATGATGTATTCCTTGATGATGTTGCTCACCACCCCTGCTGTTGCCCTTCGTAGTGGTATCACTTCATCCCACTTTGTAAAGCACTTCATTGCTACTAGTGTCCAGATCTTCCCCCTCGAAGAAGGATATATTACCCCTACTAGGTTAAATGCCCAAGTGTGAAAAGGATAAAGCGTTGCTAGGGAGTGTAGGTCCATCGATGGGGCATGGATCATATTTCTATGAAGTTAATAAGACTTGGATTTTCAAACGAACTCAGCAGAGTCCTTCTCCATCGTTGGCTAATAATACCCCAATGTTATCAACTGGTCATACAACTTGTCCCCTCCTATGTGAGCTTGATCATGTGCTTATTTGAGGACTTTGGCTGCTTCTTCCTTTGTGATGCAATGTAATGATCTGTTAAAGTAGCATATTTGATAAAGTTGCACCTCCTGAACGTATAATCTCGGGGCCCTTTGCTTTATTCCCATCGCATCAATTTTCTTCGTTGGGATAACTCCATCTTTAATGAAGTCAATATAGGGCTACCTCTACTCAGGTTGAGCTTCAACAAAATGATATTTAGCTTCCTCGAAGAATAACTGACACTTATCGCACTTCCGTTGTAGCTCTGCTGCGTGCTGCTTCATTTTAGGCCAAAAATATACCTCCCCTTGAATTCTCCTATAAAGAGGTATCTTAGTTATTTTGTAGTGCTCTTCGTGTGTTTTCTTTAACCTTCGCTCTGCTTCTTTTGGGACGATGCATCTTGACGACTATCCCCCCGCATTTTTAAAATAAAGATTTCCCTAATTTGTAAAGTATTGGGCTAATTACCTTAGCTCCATCGCTCCTTCCCCATGTTCTAGTTGTTTTCTAATTTCTCCCCTTCATTCAGCGTCCTCTTCTATTGACAGAATTGTTTGTACTACTAAGGGAGCTGTTCTTCGCTGAATCACGACTGTAGTTATATCGTCTCTTATGACCATCTTCTGAGCAATGGTGGCATAGGCGTCTGGATGATGGTTCATCATTCGGGGATGTCTTTGGATCTTGGTCCGATGAAACTGTCTGAAAAGCCTCTGAATGATTGTTATATATGGTTCTAGACTTAGGTGTTTCAATGTGTATTCTCCATTCACTTATTGAATCACCAAGTTTGAATCACCCTTGATGCAAAGTGAATGAATTCCCCTTCAAAGGGCCTCCAACAATCCCAGTACCAATGCCTCATACTCCGCTTCATTATTAGAACAAGGGAAATCTAACTTATAGGATAGATAAATCTCTTGCATTCCTTTTGAAATAATAACCCCTGCTCCTCATTTCTTTTTTATCGAAAATCCATCGAGCTGCATCATCCATTCTTCATCGCTTGCATCTACGTGGTTGGCCTGCAAGTCGTCTTCTAAAATACTTTCTTTAGGTGGTTCAAAGATCTACGTACGCATGGCTCTTGATCACGCGAGGTACCACACACTTCAAGTGATATTCTGAGAGGATGAGTAACCACCTAGCTGCCCTACCAATCAATATAGTTCTTACCAACAAATACTTAATAGGATCACATCTGGTTACAATATGAATTATAAAAGATAGCATATAATGTCTAAGTTTTTGAGCTATAAAGACTAAAGCTAAACAGTGACTTTCCAAGCAACTATACCTGACCTCTGGCCGATGTATAATTCTACTGAGATAGCAGACTGGCTGTTCTTTCCCATCAATCTCTTGTGCTAGCAGAGATCCAATGAACCTCGTGGTGGATATAAGGTATAGCTGCAATGGTGTTCCTGCCTTTGGGGGAACCATGGTCTATGGTGAAACGAGCAGCTTCTTCAGTCCAATGAGGGACTCCTAGTGAACCTCCTCCCACTTGAATTTTGTGTTCTTTCACAAAAGCTGCGTCGATGGGTGTTATTTCGGCCAATCCATGCATAAATCTCCTATGGTTGGAAACTTTACCGAGGAAACTCTTCAGCTCCTTCACCGTTATTGTACGTGGCATTTCCAAGATCGCTTGCTATTTGTCCTGGTCCATCTGCACCCCCTCTCGATCAACCATGAAACCCATAAACTTTCCACTTGTTACTTTAAAGACACACTTCAGTGGGTTCATTTTCAGCTTATAGTTTTTGCATCGAGCAAACACCTTCCTCAAATTGCTCAGATGGGACTCCTCCTTCATCGATTTGATGACCGAATCATCCATATAGAATTCCATAAATTTATGAAAGAAGTCATAGAAAATGGACATCATTGTTCTTTGGTAAGTAGCCCCAGTGTTCTTGAGTCCAAACGGCATTACTTTGTACATGAAGTTGCCCAACGGGGTTTTAAATGTCATTTTCTCTGCATCCATGGGGTCCATCTTGATCTAGTTACACCCTATATACCCATATATGAAGCTGTACATCTCATGACCAGCCTTTGCATCTATCAGGCTATCGATGGAGGGTAGAGGGAACTCATCCTTGGGGTAAGCCTATTCAAGTCTCTAAAATCCACACAAATCCTTATTTGACTTTTATCTTTTTTTCCCACGGGATAATGCTAGACAACCATAGTGGGTGCTATATCAGTTTGATGAACCCTGTCGTCAGTAAGCGTTGGACCTCTTCCTTGATTTTTAAGTCTAGCTCAGGCTTACACGTTCTCGTTGATTGTTTCATCGGAATGGATGAAGGCATCACGTTTAACTTGTGTCAGCTTACTTCCTCATCCAGGCCTTTCATCTCTATGTACTTCCATGCAAAAACGTCTATGAACTCTCAAATCAACTTAACCAAGGCCTCTCGCTTCTCCTTACTGAGATCCTTTGAGATGAAAATGGGCCTTGGACCCTCCACTTCTTTCGCTAGGTTCAACTTTTCTAGCTCTTATGCTTGTGGCTTTAGTTGATCTACCATATAGTCTGGTTCTTCAACGACGTCTTCCATAAATTCTTGTATGTTGGAGTTATCTATCACCATATATTACCCCCGTTGATCCACCAGAACGCACTCATATATCAGGTCAGCCTCATTATCAGTTTATTTGGCGGCCCGTTCACACCATTATAATCGATAAACCACCTTTCCTTCTTCGATAATCACCTTTTTACACTGTCTGCTGGTAGTCGCCACTACCTTCTCTTTCTTCTCCCTAGAATCCTCAGGAACTCTTCCTCCTGAAAATTGACTCAGTACACTTTGTCGTTGGACCTCATGCTCCAATTGATCCACTATAGGCCTCATCTTGTCTTTGAGCTGCTTCGAGATATTTTGGGGCCTAGGGACCACCTGGTGGGCTTCCTCTGTCATCACTCCTTTGTTGCTTGAAACTTCGTTATTCTACTCATTCAAGGGACCCATAATTTTTCTGATTGAGGGAACCCACGCTCCCTCCATTCTTCTCATTAGGACTCTTACGTCCTCCTCCAGCTCTGTGTAAAAGGCGGCGTCTACCAAGTGAGCTTTTTCGACAACAAAGGGCCTCTTTGTAGCTATGATGGTCACCTTTATTCTCTTGATATTCGCCTTGGCACATTGATGATACGTTGAAGGAACTAGGCCTTAGTTATGCATCCACACCCTCCCTATCAGTAGATGGTAGGAAGTCGCACTCTCTATCACGTGAAATTTGATGTGGAAAATCAAATTTCCCATCACAATCCTAACATTCACATACCCAAGGGATTTGGAAGACTGGTTGTCATAGCCTGAAATCACCAAAGGCATGAGGACCAACCTCTCCTCTAGAATATTAGCTGCATGGAAAGAGTTGATTGGCATGATATTGATAGAGGCTCCCCCATCCATAAGAGCCCTTGCAAAGCTAACTCCATTAATGCTAGCAGTCACATACAATGGTCTATTATGAGGGAATCTCACGGCCCTATTTGCATCGCTGAAAGTTATCTCTGATAAAAATATCTTTACCAACCTAGCCACGGGTCCCTTCCATCTTAGTGAAGAGGCTGAATTCTTCCTCGCAATATCAAGGATTGCTTGGGTTATCTCCAACCTACTCTCCTTCGGTATCCCTACCTGGTCGAAGAACCAGACGATCTTTGGGGATTTTAAAACTGCACAGTATTCCATAACTTGGTCCACTTCTTCATCTTTAACGTTATACACGTCCTCCACATCGTTAGCACTTACTTCATCATAAGCTAACACTACATTAGCCATTCCCCTAGTGCAATCTTTAAAAGATTCTTCAAACTTCTCCTGCTCCATCATTAGCTCCCTTACTTCCCTTTCTGCCTCCTCGTCGTAGGCTACCACCAGATTGGCCCCATGTGCTGGGAGTAGGTTGTTGTTAACGTTCTGCGAAGGGATATGCAATGTTCTGCCTTCACATACTTGTCAATGATTCTTCTTGGTGTGGAACAACTCTCCGTTGGATGTTGGATCTTTGATGAATCTGGCCCTATTTGGGATCTGCCCTAGTTGCAGCATCTAGTTCTCCAACGGCGATGCCCTTTGTTTCATACACCGTTCCTCCTTAAACCATTGCATTGTAACAACTGACAGCCTCTTCAACTGTACAAGGCAATGGTGGTGGATCTTCCCTGTCTCTCCCAAACTTCCTCTTATTATCCCTTTTCACTACCTTACCCTCATCTGCTGCTTTGGTATATCCTACCCGTGGGGGCTGAGACCTCCCTTCTACGGGTTATATCGGCTGTCTAAACATCATAGGTGCCACCACTATATTTGGTTGTACAACCAATGAGATATTCCTTACTACCTTTAGAAATGCCGCAAAAGTCCCCTCACGCGTCTCGTTAATAATATGGCAGATGTACTCAGGAAGCAATCCCTCTACACAGATCTGCAGTAGCTTGGACTCTTTGGCCTCCTCCCTCACATCGAGGGGCCTTTCTCTGAAACTTCGAGCGTAACCCACTACATCTTCCCCGGGTCGTTGCTTCTCTCTCCTCAGTTGGGTCAAAGTGAACTCGTCTTTCATCAGAAAAAACTTCTGGACGAATAAAATGTGCATCTCCTACCACGTGGAAACACTCTTGGGGGCTAGGTGAGAATACCAGGTATATGCTTTATCGGTTAAGGATTTAGAAAATTCCCTCAACCTGAGTTTCTTATTATTGCAATGCGCCCCCAAATGTTCCACGAAGGGTTTAGTGTGCTCTTTTGGGTTCCAACCCTTCCTGTATATTTTTCAAAGATAAGAGGAATATAATCTTTTAGGTAGGGCTTATCATTGTATTCCTGGAGGTAAGGCATCCGAAAATCGTCATAGATCGAAGCCACCTCGCCCACTGATTGCAAAGAATCTTGCATGAATTTCATCATCTCTTTCTGCACCTCTTTCCTCATTTCTTCCATAGGTGATGCCGTTGAAGCAACGACCAGCAGGACCATAGGCTGAGTGCCCGTTGCAGCTGGAGAAATCATCACAGTTGGAACGGTTGATACTCCTAGAGTTTCCACTGTTGGATTCATAATAGGGGTTATACTTGCTGGGACTGTTCCTGTTAGAACTGTACTTGATGGGGCCGTTGGGGATGCCCCTGGTGTTACGAAGGAGTTGGCTTCAAATCCCCCCAACATCGTTGAAGCTACGGGAGTTTGTAAAAACTCATAGAATGTATTCATGAGGAGTGCCACCTTAGCTGGTCCCAACCCAACGCTCGTAGAAGATTACGTCACCCTTGGGACACCTATCGCCGTTTGAACTGGAGGTACCTCAGATTGTGGGAATCTGTCACTTGAAGCCTCCATCTCCCTCGCAGCCTGTTCTTCATTCTGTTGAATGTCATCAAAGTTAAGTCTTCGATTAACGTTATCCTGCGCCATACTCCTTGCTTAGAAGAATATCTACCGAGCAGACTCTTCAAATGTAAGAGGGTAGTTTAGATTAGATGGAGGCATAACCCCTTTTGAGTACAGTAATGATAAGTTATCTAATCACGCCATCGCTTAACTACAGGACGCGCAAACATAACTTGGTGAAGATAAACTCAGTTTGAACTCAGAAGGTAATAATGAACTTAGGAGCAACTTCGCATAGAGGGTGAGAGAAAATGATCACCCTAGATACACCTTGGCAGGAAGCTAAACACCCCAACCTCCCACAATGATCTATGTCAACTATTGAAGCTGCGTAATAAATGACAATGGTGGGTGATTAAACTCCCTGGTTTGCAATAAATCTCTCTTTGATGTATATTCTCTCTAGCAATAACTTCTGAACCCTCCAAAAAGAAAATCATCTCCCCAGAGGTGGTTGGGGTTATTAAATAGCCCCCCACACCACCTCCGAGGTAACTCAGTCATTAATAATCGTGAAAGACATCCCTCATACTTTATGTCGCAAACATTAAATGCCTGATGCCTTAGTTAGCTCCACGTCATAAACATTAAATGTCAAGACATGCCTTTTGCCTAACCACTGTGTGTTAGGTGGCTATCGTGACAGAGGTGACTTACCAACTGTCTGACAGCCCAAATACCATGGTGGTTTAATCAAGTGCATATTTGACATTGTCTAGCTATCTAGTGACATCACCTACAGTAGATGTCACATTAAGTAGAGGGTTGTTTGGTCCACAACTCAACGCCCGATGGAACTCAAGGCTTCTCTGCCCGGGGTTCCACGATCAGGGTCTTTTGGTGTTTTACCAGGTGTGTCTAAGAGGTTAGGATAAGACCCAAAGGTGCCTCACTTATTAATCCTCCAAACCAAGTCCCTCTAAAGTTCCCATAGCGAGGTCGTTCGATAGATCATGAAAGCTCTCCTAGGCCATGCCAAGTATGGCCTCTCGCGAGTACCATTCGAACTCACACTAAGAATCATTATACTCGTTGCATCATTACAATCGTTATAGCCCACCGTTAATATAAATAAAGATACAATGTGACTAAATAACGCAACAAGCTAAAGTATGGGCTGCTACACTGAGTTGTCAAGCTGAGTTGCCAGGCTAAGCTGCCTCGCTAAGTTGTCACGCTGAGCTGCCACGCTGAGATGCCTCGCATCCTTAATCCCAAACACTGTTGTTAATGGAGGGATTATCTCTAATCTCAGGATTACATTCAAGCCCCCTCTACACTAAGTTTTTAGAATGCTAAATAATCCCTCATTTGAAATTGACTTCTCACCAGAGGATCTTGTGTGAAGTTATCTTTAAACGGTAACTTCTTTTTTATATCCTTTGTAGTTGTCTTCAAATGAGATTTGTTGTTGTTCGAACTGTAGGAGTATAGTACACTCATTTTCCCCATGACATTAGTATTATGTTATTTCGTTTGGCGAAACACACTTTGAGTCTGGTCCAATAGAACTCAAAAAAGATTCATCAAACTCATTCCGGATCATTCATGCTGTTGCCCTGACTTAATCACTTAGGATTAAGGTATATTTTCTAGTGAATTTAAATTAACCATTGGTTAAACTAATTTATATTATTGGAAAATATTAAGTATTTAATATTATGGTCCTTTTGAGATTGCCAAATATAAGGTACTATATTATCTTCTTTTTTAAAAAATTGTATTTTTGTAATTCATCATTTGTATTTAGAATTTAGCTGTCATAGGCTAAATAAGGGAATTCTATATTTTGTGAACTTGTGCATAATAGATCAAATTATGTTTCTATCCACGACATGTTCGCTAGAAGTTTTTCGCAGTGCCCCTCGACTTGTATCAATGAAGTGTCTGGTTCACCGGTCGCAACTTTAGAAATTAAGGAAATTTAAATCTCTAGTCTCTTGTGCGACTTGATTTATTGGCTTGTCACCTCAGCGAGACAAGACTTTGCATCAACGAAGTGCGTGGTTCAATTTTCACAACATATGATAACCTATTAAGAAAAACCTGAGTTACTTGCACGGCCTTGAAAGCTAACCTTTTGTGTCAACAAACATAACCATTGCAGTAACGAATGGTTCGCGAAGCCCTTAGATTTAACACCTTTTTGAATCTTTACATATTGATCTCATTGGAAGTTGGGTCTTGACACAATCTTAGTTGAAAGGCCAATTGAGATTGCTTCTAGCAATTTAGGTTGCACCACTTGAGATAGATCCCATTTGTATTCACCACAAGTTGTATATACAAATCCCTTGCCTCCTTATTCCATGCTAATTTGTTAGTTGGACATTTATAGGAAAAAAATATATATAATAATAAGATTTTCCAAGAGTATTTTCTTAGTTAATCTCATTTGTGTGTTTCAATTTTTGTGATTTATTCTTGGTTCCTTGAATGTAAGACTTACATACTGAGGCTAGTTTTAGCAAATCATTTTCCAAATTAGTTTGATCTTGAGTAGATTATTCTTTCAGTCTTGAAAAACATATTTGTGAGTTTTTAGAGAAACCAAACCTTTCACTATATCTTTTTGACCATAAGATATCCTCATACATCCTAGTCATAGTTGGTGGTTACTGGTGGTTCTATTGCCTCTGAACAAAGTGTTTTTACACTTAAGAAGATTTATTGGTAAACGATTTGAAGACATTGGACGAGTCCAAAATCGATTTCGGTTGTATAAAATTCTCTAGCTATGGGTGATGAGGTAAAAATACCCCTCGGTTCGGAATGTCCAGGGCCTAATGTGATGAATACTCGACCGACCATCTCAAACATGAGCGCCTCAAAGGCCGAAGGCTATGGAAATGAATATTATTCACATAGAACAAATATATATGGACTCAGTCAAATAATATAATCACATTTCCTATTCTAATGGAGTGGCTCAGTAGGGTTCTCCCACTAACACTAATGTTGTAATGGGCTATATAAAGGCACATAATCATTGTAAACTTGTTATTGATCTCTCCCCTCACAATATCTCAATTGTAAACTCTGGAGGAAATACTCGACCAGATCGGAAAAACTGAATTGTGTTCGTCAGTCCTGATATACGATAACGGCTTGAAGATAAGAACAAAAGAGCATCTGATCAGCGAAAATCTCAGGCTTAGATATGCTCGATTAGATCACAACTACATCCCAAGGCCATATAATCCCACATGACTCATTCTCTTTTTGTTCTCTATAAATGAAACCCTAGCAAAAATCCCTGGAGGAGGGGGCATGTAATCTTTGCTATCAAGAATTGATCAATAAAGAGAGAGAGAGAGAGAGATCCCATGGACGTATGAATATTCCTAAACCATATATATCGTGTGTGATTTTCCTCTACTGATCGTATTTACTATGTTGAATTAATCAAAGCATGATTACCACCTACAATTGACGTCGTATGTGGGAACGAGTTTTCTTTTCTCAGCTAACTAAAGCCAACGAGAAGTTATATCTCACCCATAGAACCTACATCTACCGCCCAATGGAGAACATCATGATGATCAGAACGGATTTCCTGATCCTAAAGCCAGGTCTGAGGTCCACCTGAAAAGACGATAGGCCCTAATTTTTTAATTTTTTAAAATAAAAATTTCCTTTTAAGGATGCGAAAGCAGAGATGTTTCAACAATACAAATTCCAAATTTTAATTTATCTTTCAAATTGAAATTAAACCAAGTGAAATATGATGAAACACCCACACAATATTAATTTCACTTAAACAAAATTAGTTCAACCCACGTCCTAGAAATTTGCCTAAGTCATATTTTCAATATTACCGATTTAGGCCAAACCAATTTTAACAAATTAAATGATGACTTGAATCAAATTAGCATTTACCCAAATAATTATGTAGCACCAAATTAAACATAAGTAGTGATTAAACCAAATTTTATGTTTTTTCCTAAGCATGCGTTCTAGGTGAATTTTGCGAACTATAAAATAAATAATAAATCACTACGCCGTGATGTACGAGAAAAAAATAACAACGGAAAAAAATCTCAGATGGACCTAGCGTTAAGTCCACTAAGTATGGTTTTACAATTACAAGACAGATGACTTACTTCCTTGACTCGACCCCTTTCAAGCCTTGATGCATCTTCTTATAAACACCTCTGCCTAGTCGACAACCCCAGAGCTCCACCGGAACCTTGGACTTCACCAATGAGACATAGGTACACGTCAACCACACATGGTGCCTTTCACCATATGAGAATGCCACAGCAAAACAAACTTCTTCTTCTTTGAGGGATTTAGAAGAAAACCCAAACGAACTCTTCAATAGGTAGAGTAAACCGGTGCCAAAACTCTAAGCAATGTATATATATAAAGGAACTTGGATAAACAAACTGTGGGTGTAAGATAGAAGTGTTTTAAAGTTTTTCTTGAAAAATTAACAGTCTAAACAATGAAATTTTTCTTGGAAAGTTGAACTCTCAAAACTCTCTCTAGGAGTTGGAAAAGTATGACAAAGTTAAGTTAAAAAACTTGGTTCCCGCACTTAGATATTCAGGAAAAGAGTTAGTGGAAATGGGAAAGTGGGTAAAACTGTTCAAAAACTGCCAATTAACTGTTCCCGCCAAATCTTGTTCAAACGAGATTTTCATTCGAACGAAGTGTCGTTCGAACGAGCCTTCTAACGAAGTTCTAGTGTATAAAAGTTGAACTCATTAGAAATCTCGTTGGAATTCTCATTCGAACAGCCTTTTCGTTCGAATGACAATTCGAACGATGTTCCAGTGGCCAATAGAGGAACTCGTTAGCATACCTCGTTCGAATGACATTCTCATTCGAACGAAAAACTCGTTCGAACGACAACTTAGAACGAAAAATCAAAAAGATGAAAATTCTATTTTTAGCCCAGAAACTTTATTTTAAAGTTTTAATGAAACTTTCTGAAACCAAACAACAGTTTAAACAAAAACTTACACCCAATATAATTGTTCCAAGCTCCAATATATATATATATATATATATATATTTATTTATTTATTTATTTATTTAAATGCATTCATACCTTAGGATCAATGGAACCAATGTTGGTGGTGTAGAAACAAGGCACATTAAACTCGGAATTTTGATGAAGCTTTAAACTTGGACGCTATGTCTTCAACTTTATCATGTCATAGGCTTGAAGGATGGTTAATAAGTCTATCCTATGACTCAAATATTTTTGTTCGAAATTGAGCCAAAACTACAAAGGAATCAATTGGAAATTTGTGTCCGTACAAATCTCCTCCTTTGGCTATTCCGAGACAAAAAACAACAAAAATTCTAAAGGGACGTCAAGCTCTACTAGACTAATCAAAATGTCCCAACCAAAATAAAAATACAATGCTTGACTCAAACAACCCAAGGTTCAATATCTTTGCCGATTAAGGAAGTTGCCATTTAGAAGTATTCCTGCACACTTAAGCAAACTATCAAATGCATAGGGAATATCAAGAATATTAAATGCATATAAAATAAATACATCCCCTAGATTAATTCTCCCCTTTATCAATCAAATGACTTACTTAGAAAGACATCTCCCCCTAAGATAAATCTCCCCCAAACTAAGATACGATTATAATAGGAATAGATACCGTTTCTCCCCCTATCAGTCTCCCCCTTTTTGTTTAGGAATAGACAAAGGCTAAAGAATAAAAAAAAATTAACTTATCTCCCCCAATTAAAGCATATACACTCCTTAAATTAAATAAGGGATAAATAGAATGGGATAACAAGCTAATCATTCAATAGTACATAAAGTGATGAGAACATTAAAGCACATGGGCAACAAAATCATAACTAATCCAACAAATAATAACGGATACCAACTAAGATGCAAGAAAATGATACCAATATGATACATAAAGTATTAAGCATGTGATATCAACAAAGAATGCAACTAGATAGATACCAGAAACGAATTAAAAGCATAGATGAACTACTAAAATATGGCAAAGACTCAAACACAATATCATATATATGTATACACAATGGATTCAAACTAAGCATAAGTACACACATATAGATATAAACACCACAATGACACAAAACTAAATAACATAAGATTTTCACACTCTCCTAGCATAAATGTGTCATATGGAAACAGAAGTGTTGGGGTGTGAACAAGATACCAATGAATTAAAACCCAATCACTTAAACATGTTCACGTAGTTCGCATTTGATTGCAAAACTTTATCAACTAGAATGTAGCCTTTATGTGACCGGATAAAGTGAACTAATGAACGAACAAACACAATGCATACAAGCCTAGCATGTTGATGATTCTACAAATTAATAGAGTCATGACATTATTAGCGCAACTAGGATAAACGAATATTGTGCAAACCGTTGATATACCATCCAAATTCCCTCAATAAGCATATATTATTTTGGAATGATAATATCAATTAAACATAAGCCTTGGAAAATATTTTCTTTTAATGCCATATTTTATTTTAGGCCTTTGGACCACGTATTTCTTTTAGGTCCAAACAAACGGTGGCTTACTATTCGCAAAGGATAGTAAATCCTTTCGGAGCCCTTCCCCATGAAAATTAATACATATTATTTTTTTTAAATCTCACAAATCTCACGTGCAACGGATTTTGACATGCACTAGTCCTCATAGGTCACAAATATGTAGATGACAAGATTGGTAGGAGAACACCTCATAAAGCTCAAATATAACATGTGACGTTAAGGTTCAAAAATCTCGTGCATGTGTGTAAAGGCATATAAAAGTGAATCCATTAAGAAAGTCAAACTTAAGCTACTCCATGTGAGAGTGCGAGGGCCCCAATTTTAAAATTCTTATAAAAATATATTTCCTTTTTATGAAATGGATGCGGAAGCGATGTGATGGTTCAATTAAAACAAATTTTAATTTCTTTTTCAAATTAAAATAAAACCAAGTGAAATATGATTAAAATACACACATAATTTTATTTTCACTTAAACCAATTTAATTAATCCAAGTCCTAGAAAATTTGCCTAAGTCATATTTTGCAATTTTATCAAGTTAGGCCAAACCAATTTTAACAAATGACTTGAATTAAATTAGCGTTACCCAAATTTAATTTAGCACCAAATTAAATTAAGTGTGAGAATTAAAACCAATTTTATCTTGTATTATCCTAATCATGCGTTCTAAGTTATTATGCAAGATAAGAGAAAATCGGTCACACTACGCCGCGATGTACGAGGAAAAACCCACAACGGGAAACAACCTCGGACGTCCCTAGCCTCAAATCCACTAAGTACGGAATTTACATTTACAAGACAGATGACTTACTTCCTCAACTCGAACCCTCTCAAGCCTTGACGCGTCTTCTTGTAACCACCTCTTCCTAGCGGATAACCACGGAGCTCCACCGCGATCTAGGACTCACCGATCGGACAATAGGTACACCGTCAACCTCACATGGTGTCTTTTACCATGTGAGAAATCTGCAGCTAAACAATTATTCTTCTTTGAGGGATTTAGAAAAAAACCCAAACTTCTCTTTGAACGGAAGTGATGAACCCGGTGCCAAAAACTCCAAGCAAGATGTATATATATTGAAACTTGGATTAAACTATATGGGTGAAAACTAAAGTGTAAATGATTTTTTCTTTTAAAAATAGACACTTTAAAACATGAACTTTTTCTTTTTCTCTTTTGCTCTTAAACTCTCTCTTTGAGATCGATGTGTATGAAAAAGTTAATTAGAAAAAGTTGGTTTTCGCACTTTATTAAACAGGTAAAACTTAGTGGGAAAATAGTAGTGGTAAAGTTGAAAAAACTGCCAAATAATTGTTCTCGCCAAATCTCGTTCGAACGACATTTTCGTTCGAACGAAATCTCATTCGAACGAGTCTTCTAACGAAGTTCCAGTGTGAACTCGTTAGAAATCTCATTGGAAATCTCGTTCGAACATGATGTTCGTTCGAACGAAATTTCAAACGACTTCCCAGTGGCCTTATATGGGAACTCGTTGGCAAACTCGCTCGAACGACATTTGGTTCGAAGGAAAATACTCGTTCGAACGACATATCGAACGAACTTCCTGAAAGTTAGAAATTTTCATTTTTAGCCTTGAAACTTTATAAATTTTATTTAAAGTTTTAATTAACTCTTTCTGAATATAAACAACAGTTTTAATTAAACCTTCACCCATTATAAACTGTTCCAAGCTCCTATATATATATATATATATATATATATGTAATGCATTCATACCTTGGGAGAATGGAACCACTGTTGATGACGTAGAAATGAGGCACTTAAAATCGACATTTTGATGAAGCTTTATACACTTGGCCGCTATGTCTTCAACAAACATGTCATAGGGTTGAGGGATGATCAATTAACTCTATCTTATGACTCAAACGTCTTTGTTCGGAATTGAGCCAAAACTACAAAGGACTCAATTGGAAATTTGTGTCCTTATACCATGTAAGCATGATAAAGAACATTTTAAGGATTAAAATTCTAACCAAAAGTTCTAGTCACATGGTAGCGAAATGAGGATTCAAATACAAACATATGCCACAAAATGTGTGTAAAACCAAAATACACACAAAATAAATCTTTTTGAGTTTTTGAAAACTTTTTAACCAAAAAATAAAAATATGTACTCAAAAGACAAACAAAAATCATTTGTATTTTCCATTAGACTTACATTACTAAAAAGATAAAACACAAATGATAAACAAAAATCTTTTTGTATTTTTCATTTGATGCAAACTAAAATGAAAGAAATATAATACAAAAGATAAACAAGTCATGATTTCTAGCATGAGATATGAAATAAAGTAATGACTAGAAAATGACTAGACAAGCATAAATTTAGCATGATAATATAACATGAAGAACAAAAGCTAAAGTATGCAAATAAAACTAACACATTCAACCTTTAGATTTTGCAAGGGAGGAAGCATGTGAAAGTAAATGAGAATCAAATACCCTATCTTGTAAAGCGACCAATTCATATCTCCTAACCCAAACTAATGACGAATGATAATCACGAGGTGTAGGAATCTTGGCTACCTTGGTTGCCTTACGTTGGGATTTTCTAGGACCTCGTTTAAGATCAATTTTTTTTCCTAAGATGACCTTTTCGACCATAATGTGCACAAGTAAAAACATGTTGAAAATTTGTACCTAAGGATTGATCGCTAAAGGCTTTCCTAGGTGATTCTCCTAAAACATGGGTTTTGTCTTTATGAGTAGATTCATTACAGGTGTCGAAGCCTAAACCACAAGTGTCATTTTTAATTTGAACCGTGCCTAAGATTTTATCTAATTTCTCGGACCTACACTCCAAATCAAATTTGATATTTCTAGAGTCTTTTAATTGTTCTTCTAATTATAAAATTCTAGACTCTAACAAACCATTTCTCTCTTCAAACTAGGGAAGCTCCTTAATCAAGGATTCCATTAAACCTATAAGGCTATCTCTCTCACCTTCTATATATTGTAGCTTCTATCGAAGAGATCTATCTTGTGTCCTAAGGTCTTCAACCAACACACTATTATCAACGACCTTGACACGCTCTTTTAAACTCGCTTCTAACTTCAAATTAGCTCTTTTTAACTTAATAGATTCTTCATAAAGTTCTTGAAAATCATTTTGAAGTTCTCACATCAATCGCTTCTTCATTTTCACTCTCTCTTTCTTCATCACTCTTACTACCATCAAAGACAAGGGAATCATAAACTTTGACCTTGGAAGGGTCATGTGTTAAAATTTCATCAATAGATGAGTTATCACTATCACTTACATGACTAGCCATAAAAACCACAAAGTTGGGCTTAGTGGGGGAATCGGGTCCCTCTTCATTATCACTATTATTAAGGTTTGCATTAAAAGAAATTGGTTTCTTACCCTTTCTCCTTAGTTTAGTGGGACACGCTTTTGCCCTATGGCCATACCCTTCACAACCAAAACACCTATTTGACTCGTCCCTATTTAAATGTTCATTAATAGTTTTAGGGATCTTCTCGGCTTTGTCATGCGTAGATTTTTCAAATTTCTTAAAATTATTTTTAAATTTATCTTTGTTAATAATTTCCGAGCACACAAGGCCAATCTTCCGAGTCACTATCACTTTCACACTCTGAAAATCTTACATGTTTTTCTTCTTTTCGGGCTTTTAAAGCAACGCCCTTTTCTATTTTCTTTTCAGTTTTAGAGGGAAACATGTCTAGTTCATAGGTTTGTAAATCACCTATGAGATCTTCTAATTTCGTAGAGGCTAAAGTGGGTAAAGAATTTAAAACGGTCACTTTTGAAATAAATCTATTTGGTAGAGACCTTAAAATTTTCTTTACTACTCGGTTGTCGAGTATTTTCTCTCCCAAATTAAAAGATGAATTAACAATATCGAAAAGTCTAGCATAAAATTCATCAAAAGTTTCTTTTTCGTTCATTTTGATGGTTTCAAATTGAGTGGTGAGGTTTTGGAGTTTCGAAGATTTTACGACACTAGTACCTTCATGAGTGAGTTATAAAATATCCCAAGCTTATTTAGCGGTTTCACACGTCATAATGCGACGGAATTCATCCGGTGTGACCGCGCTAAACAAGGCATTTAAACCACGAGAAGTAAAATTTGAAAGTTTAAATTCATTCTTACTCCATCTATCGGTGGCTTTGGGAACATGATCATTATCTACATTGCAAAGGGCCATGGGAACATGCTCATTATCTAGGTACTGGTCTGACCAAATTGACCCCCCACATTGCAAAGGGCCATGGGGACGAAATAGGAAATAATGGTTGATGAGTTTGATGGGTTATGCTGGCAAATCTCTGACATTTATTGCATTTAAGAACATGATTTTCTTCATCCTTAGAAATGTTCGGCCAATAGTATCCTTGTATTATAATTCTCTTTTCCAAAGACATTCCTCCGATATGGTTAATGCAATTACCCTTCGTGCATATCTCTAAGCACATAACTTACCTCTGTCGGATGCACACACCTTAAGAGTGGGAGAAGATAACCACCCCTTTTGTACAACACATTCCCATTCAAATTCTTTCTACAAAATTTTAAAAAAAGGCTGGCACTTGTCGGTTGCTCGCGAGACAAACCTATTGAATGAAATAACTCTGTCAATCAGTATTTGAATATCCTTCGTGTTTCTTTATTTTTTCATATATATATATCGACGTTTTTCTCTTGGATATTTTAGCTTTAATGCCCCTTTTATTGACTCTAAACCCCCAAAACTTTCCTACATTGACATCAAAGACACACTTGGTTGGATTAAGATTCATCTTATAGTGGTCTATGGTGTCAAAATTTAATTCAAAATCCTTCACATGATTCTATGGCTTCAGAAATTTTGTCAGCATGTCGTCGATGTACACTTCCACCGTCTTGCTGATTTAATCCTAGGACATTTGTTGACCAGTCTCTTATAAGTGGCACCTATATTTTTTAGGCCGAAAGGCATCATTTTATAATAGTAGGTCCATTTGTTTATGATGAAAGATGTCTTGTTGGATTCACCTTCAAATATCGAGATCTAGTTATAGCCTCAATAAGAGTCTATGAAACTCATAAGTTCTTTCTTGATCGTGGCATCCATCATTTGATCATTTATGGGCAAAGGGAAAGTGTCATTGGGACACATCTTGTTGAGATCTGTAGAGTATACACACATTATCCACTTGTCGT
Organism: Sambucus nigra; assembly: GCA_949130495.1. NCBI lineage: Eukaryota > Viridiplantae > Streptophyta > Magnoliopsida > Dipsacales > Adoxaceae > Sambucus > Sambucus nigra. The sequence continues at coordinate 413,661,384 of OX422212.1, forward strand.
TCGATTTTGGTACCATAGCAACATTTGATAGCCACTTTGGATATTGGACCTCTTTGACGAAGTTTACTCTCTACATCTTTTTTTCTTTCTCTTACATTACTTCATATCTGTCCCAAGCGAAAGTTTGGCTTCTTTGCTTTACTAGTTTTACTTTTTCATCAAGATTAAGTTTGTGATAAATGACATCGGGGTCAATCCCAGACATGTCATTATAACTCCATGTAAATATGCTCTGCCTTTTGTCAACAATTCAACTCGATATTTTCTTCAAGGAAGGTTCAAGGGACGAGATTTTTTTCATCTCGTCCTCATTGAGGACGATGGTTTCTACCTCTTTTGTAGGCTCTCCCTTTTTCAACGTCTTCTCATCTCTGTGATAAATGGGATTCTTTCTCCTCTACTAAGGTGAAATATAACCCGCGTGCTTCCACTTAATCACCATTAACTTCATCTACCCTATATGGAGTCAAAACTTTCATTATCTAATGTACAGGGTAAAGCACGTTTTCAAACTCCTTTAATGCTACCCTTCCCAAAATGATATTATATGCTGAGACCACATTTTTATTCATTACAAAAAAATCCTTTTTCTTTTCATCGTACATTTCGGCCTAGTACCCATGCATACATCCATCTCAAATATTCACAATGTGTGCACCTTCTCGCCGCTAAATCCAATCAGGGGATAATGGTACATGACGAGTCTTTTCTTACTGAGTTTTAAACCTTTAAGGTAGTCCCATAATTTACCATTGATTGAGCTTCCCCATTCCGCTATGATACGAGATACATTATAGCCATGAACTCGTATGTTGACAACGAGTGGGTTGTCATGAGGGGATAAAATCCAGCCTAGGTAACCCCACATGAGACTCTAAATGTCCACCTTTTTTAGCTTGCCTAGTTTTCTTTCGAACCCTGCTAGGTTAACATCCATTCATTTTGGCCTTGCTTTTGCTTCAACGACATGGTCCTTTCTATCGGATGGTTTTGTTACTCCACCTATTATACCTCCTAAAATCATTTTCACATCAAACGAAATCATGTGGAGATTACTGTTAAATTCTCCAAGATTTACTGGGAGATCTGGGTCATCCTTTTCATCACCGTATGGATATTTATCACTTCTATTAATTTGAACTTCCTTTTTCTTTGGCATGTCATCCATTGATGAGGAATATATCTTCTTTTTATTATCTCATCTCCCACCCTTATCAATGTACTTTTGTAGCTTCCCCTCCTTTTGTAGCTTCTCAATCTTGTCTTTCAAAGCGTATCATTTATTTATTATATGGATGTGATCATGGTAACACTCAGACCACTTTCTCTGATTTCTTTTATGGTCAGGGCCCCTCAGTATCTTAGGTCAATTAAGTTTTTTTTCATCCTTGATCTCGTTCAGTATATGATTGGGGATACTAGTGAGTGGGATTTATTTTGCAAACTTTTCATCGATTAGCTTCTTCTTCCCCTCTTTATGCTCATCTTTGTCTCATCTTTATTCATATTTGTTGCTACCTGACTCTTTTTATCTCTTCTCCTGGACTCCATGGCTCCTCTATATTCATGATTCACCCAGCCTTAGCCAGATGGTCTGTTATGGAATTTGGAAATTTTTTGCATTTTAAGCCTACTAACGAGGGCTATCATCGTAATTCTTTTGTCATAATATTCAACCTCTAACTTCTTTTTATTGAACTGAGATATGCAATCTCTCAAAGGTTGATTCTTACGTTGCCTCACGTTTCGTAGATGATTTACTCTATTTGAAGGCTTTATACCAAAACAGAAGTTTTAAATAAAATTCTCAGCCACCTTCTTGAAATTGGCTATTCCTCCTCTCGATAGACCAAGTGTACCACACATGGGCATCTTTAGTAAGAGTGTTAGAAAATTCCCAACATCTCATCTTGTATGGAGTGGATTAGATATTGTCTACATATTGAAACATTTCTATGTGGTGAACAAAATTTATTCTCCCATCATACTTGGGCATCACCATTGGTGGTTTAAACTTTCCAGGTGTCGGATACCCGATAATGCTAGGAACGAAGGGGGAGCCTTCCATATATCCCATATGACTAGGGTCTCAGTTCTTGATGAGGGAGATGATCTTATCCTCCAGCCTTTAAATCGAGTTGTTCCCAGGCTTTTTAATAATAAAAATATTATCCCTTAAACCTTCTACCTCCGAGACGACTCCATAATTAGTTTCTCTATTTGGGTCCTTTTTTATGATAGTAACCTCTCAGCATCATCTCTGGTCCGAATGGTTCTTTGGACAACTTGAACCAAGACGACTAGTGATTTTCGTCCCATAAATATAAATTGGGATAATATCTCGGCTATGATATCCTTTTGGGTCGAGACGGTAAAATGGTGACCCTCTTCTTAGTCTTATGAATGCACTATTCATGTGCTGACTCTGGGGATTATATTGAACATTTTTGCCTTGGTAAGTAGGTGGAGGAGTTTTAACTGGTCGGTATGATGTTTCTATGATCGCATATCATTCCCATTATCCCAGTTGTTCTCCTCCGCATACATCGCTTCCTAATGTTCTCTTTGCATGTCCTTTCTAAGACAGAGATGACGAGGATCAACAATATATTTTCTCCTTAGTCCATGTGGTCATCCCCGATCCTCGCGAAGGGAGAGAGAGAGAAAGATGGGTGTCAATATCCGTGGTGAGAGCATCCTGGTCCCGCGCATCCCTCTCGGGAGTGCTTCGGCCGGCGTCGGTGATGTGTAAGGGGAAAAATATAGAGAGATAGAATCGCTAGTCTATTTTACTCAAAACAGATAAAAGAAGGTGGATCCATCCCTAAGGACAGCATCTAAAGACATACTAATACATATGAAACCAAAATTTATTCGAAAAGGGTTCGGAGGCTAAGTTACGAAATGGGAAGGTGTTAAGCACCCATTCCGCCCTTGCGGTCTCTCATGGATTGTTTCTATTTTCCTTTATTTCCCCGTGATATGTGTGCATGTGTATATGTAGTGGAGATAGGAATAATAGACTTTTATCATGGAAGAGATAAAGCGAGTCATCCATAGGAATGTTCCTAAAAGTAATATTATAAAATAGGATTTACACGATTATCCTCCCGTTGATCGTTATAATGGAACGATAATGCATACGAAATAATAAGCCACTAGGAACAAATATATGTATATGTAAATATATAGAATCTAAGAGAATTAAGTTAAAGAATATAGAAAAATAAAAAAGGGAAAGAATAGGACTCGAGTCTCGGGTTTTACCTCGAGACGTCTACGTAGCCTATAGAGGCATCAAAGTCCACGTAGTTTGTATGCAAAACGAGGGGTGGGATTTATCCCATAAATCCAATCGGGGGACTTCTCTTATACGTGTGTGTGTGTATGTGTAAAAAAAGTGTTTCATTTATGGGAAAAGTGTGAGAATTCCCGTTTGAAATTCATGAACAAGCCCTCTTTTTCTTATTTTTTTTTTGGGGTTTTTATTTATATGAAAATAAGAGATGTGCAATAATACTAAATAAAAAGTATATTAGGATATGTGAGATAGAGATAATAATTAAATAAGTTAATGCCAATTTAAGAGAATTTGAAGAGAGAGAGTTGAGAAAGTTGGACCATCTTGAAGATCTCGAACTTGATCTTGAATGTTAGAGAGACACCTTTACACATGGATGATGATGAAGGGTAATTAATTCACCAAGTTTGGTGAAAAAGATGACGAAAAGTGAAGGATGGAAAGGGATTTGGATGCAGAAATCACGCTGACTTTGAGAGAGATTTTCTGAGTTCGCTGAGAGTGATGGATCTCAGATCTTGGGTCCCTTTTGAAATGAGGTGAGGGACTCATTTTATAGGACCAGGGCATTACCGATCGACATGGGTCTGGTCCTGCCAATTGGCAGGTGTTTTTAGGCACACTGCCAATAGGCAGAATTTGGAACCTTCCGTTTGGCAGTCTCTTTCATGTTCCTTTAGAGAAATGATCGTAGAACGCAAGCCGTTGATCCGAATCGTACACGAGGTGAATCGATGGAAAGGTATTTCAGAGACCTTGAAAATTCCTTAGACTTCTACTGATTCTGGGAGTTGACTTCAGGTCAAATAAGGCTCTGAATCACTCATCGTTCCTTTAAACGGGGGATTATCAGACGCAAACGGATCGTTCATCCATATAGTAAGTCAAGATTGCGCACGGGGTGGACCTTTGGAAAGGTTAGGAAATGTACTTAGACACTCCAAAGAGTTTGACCCAGTTTGGGGAGTTGAATTTTGGAAACCGAGGCCAGGGATCATTCGATGACCTCTCGGAGTAAAATAGATCGTTTGTCCGTACCGTAAGTCAGAATCGTGCACGGAGGGGATCGTTGGAAAGGGGTTTCAGTGCCCTTTTAAGATTCATTCATTATCAACAGAGCTGAAGAGTTGAATTGGGTCAAATGGAGCTTGGTATCATCCAGTGACCTCCTGATAAAGTTTCGGGGGAAAATGGGTCGTTCGTCTGCACCGTAAGTAAGAATCATGCACGGGGTGAACTATTGGAAAAGGGGTTTCAATGCCCTTCGAGGATTCATTTAGTCTTGATCAAGCTAAAGAGTTTGACTTTTGGTCAAACATAGCCTGAGAGTGCCTGATGGCTTCTAGGTTAGTACCCGGGGTATGACTTAGGTTTGTAGTGATGAAGGGAGGTGCTAGGGACCTAAGGGGAGGTTTAGGGAGTGTTAGAATGGGGTTCCTATAGATCCCCTCAACGGGTGAGTTTAGAACAAACAATATCCGTCGAATGGACACCGCATGATGACTTTTAAAGAGGTCGATTCTGCGGACCTAAGGGTGAGGATGATCGATTCAAAGGGTCGAGGACGATTCTGAGAACCCAAGGATAAGGATGACCGATTCAGAGGGTCAAGGATGATTCTGAGGACCTAAGGGTGAGGATGACCGATTCTGCGGGTCGAAGCCAATTCTAAGGGCTTAAAGATGAGGATGACTGATTCAAAGGGTTGAAGCCAATTCTAAAGGCTTAAATTATGATGCCCAATTCTGCGGGTCGAAGCTAATTCTGAGGGCTTAAATTGTGATGACCAATTCTACGTGTCGAAACCAATTCTGAGGGTTTAAATTGTGATGACCAATTTGGAGGGTCGAAGCCAATTCCGAGGGCTTAAATTTTGATGACCAATTCTGCGGGTCGAAGCCAATTATGAGAGCTTAAATTAAGATGTTCTCGGGGAACTCTATTGGGGAAATTACCTCATGATTTTGATTTGAACTAGGAAGATGATTGATAGGGAAAATTTTGTGTCTTCCGGAGACTTTGTAAAGGAATAGACAACTTGGTACTGTAAATTCCATTGGGGAAGTGATTAGGTGGTCCAGGGTTTGGATGTTTCGCTCGGGAAAATTTGAGACTTTTAGGGAATAGGAGATAACCTGGGGTTTAGGATACTTTAGGGGTCCTCTGGGGACGTTGCCGGGGGGAGATTCACTTGGCTTTTGAGAGTTTCGTTGGGGAAATAGGGGTTTCGCTTGAGGGAGTGCGAAATTTTCTCGGTGAAATTATATAAATCTTCCCTAGGATTTATAGGAATTTTAAGGGTTTTTTGGCATTTTCTGGGAGTTTTTGTACAAAAATTAAAGGGGAGTGCCGGTCGGCATGGTGTGGAGGGTGCCATTCGGCAGTGACACAGACTTTTGGACTGCCTCGAGAAAGGTAAAAGGTCAGTGCCAATCGGTAGGTTTGGGGTCAGTGCCGATCGTCATGACCCTTGGCTTCCTATAAAAAGGGGCGTGTTCCCCTCATTTTTCACAGCTTCTTTCCTTCTGTCTCTCTGTGATTTTCTTCTGTGAATCATTCTAACATTTTGCAACCTAAAAAAATGGCCGCTTTTATGAGCACTGCTGTACACCAAGCGTGGTTGGCTGTTGATGACTGGGCGAATGTGGAGTGGAGGGACATGGCGCCTCTTGCTTTGGGGAGTGAGAACTCTTTTGATTCATTCGAGCCAGTTGCAGATGAGCTAACTTTACTATGGGAGCCGTCGAATCATCGCTCTTCTAGGGTGGTGAACCCTAGTGGTTATGTAAGTACAAAAATGGATTTTGGCATTATCTTTTGGTGATTTCCTTTTTTCGTTTTTTTTTTTATTTTGACAAGGCTTTTTCTTTGGCAGTCTGATGTTTCTTTATCGACTATGCATGCCCGCAGGATGATGGGGCTTAAGGATGTCTGGGAGCACCTTCCACCTGTGGTGTGTTGGGTATTGTCATCAGCAGGGTTTGAGAGGCCGGCGTCTGTGCTGGATGATACGCCTTGTTCGATGGAGGTTTTATGCGCTTTGGGGGAGAGGTGGTGGGACACTACCCACACCTTCCATTTTGTCTTTGGGGAGATGACTGTGACTCCCATATATGTGCAACAGCTACTGGGATTGGATTTTGATGGAGAGCAGATAGAGGTGGATTGTTCCTTACGGGTGAGGTCGGAGGTGGGGGCGGCGTTAGGTGATGTGGGGAGGATAGTATCTGGGGACTCTATCTGTCTGTCATTGCTGAGGGATGTTTTACTGAGTAGGGTGATTGATGCTAGGACGGGCCGCAGGTGAGGCAGATGTCCCGACTGTTTATTTTGCTGGTGTTGGGGGGATTTTTGGTGGCGTCGAGTGGCGACGTTATCCACTTATGGTTTTTACCATACTTGAGGATGTTTTCGAACATCCGTCTCTATGACTGGGGGTGCCCGACTTTGGCGACCCTTTATTTTTCTCTGGATGCATTCCGATAGGCTTTTACTGGAGCCACGTATATTCTTAAGGTATTCTTTAGTTTGCACATTTTCATTTCATGCATTCTCATTTTCCTTGTGCGTCTATTTTTTTATTACGAATTCTTGTCTTTGGAAGACGTGGTTCTATGAGGTAATTGGGTCTAATCCCCAACTAATTTCTTTGAAGGACGAGACTGTTGGGGACTTTTGGCGGTTGTATCAATGGCACAAGGCCAATCGACAGTCGAGGAAGTCTCTTTTTTTGGAGGCGGTCCGTCAGGTCTTGAATGGCCTGACTAGTGATAGGGTAAGACTTTTCTCTTCTTCAGTCTTGGTGTTTGTGTGCTCTGATTCCATATTGACTTATATCTGCTGGGGATTTTTCAAGTGTCCTTTTACCCTTAGGGGACGGTTGTTCAGGACACGGGGTTGACTGGGGTGAATGCACAGATGAGGTGTTTGCTGGCGCATGAGTTTGGCCACTCTTGGTATCTCGGGCAGAGGGTGGTCCAAAAGATTGCTGAGGAGGAAGTTGTGGTGCCAAGCCTCCTATGTCTATGAGGCGAATGCGAATGATGCCAGAGGACGTGAGGATTACGGTGATGATTAGCGAGTCCTATCTGTTGTATACCGACAAAGCTGTGTCGTACGATTATAAGGACTTTGTGATGAGTTGGTTGATGGCGCCCAGCATATATGATGCAGTTCCTTTCCCTCTTGCGAGTTCGAGTCAGCCAGTGGGGTCCTCCCACAGCGATGATGGTCCGTCGACATCTGCGGTGGCAGTGACTTCGGAGGTTCCCTTTGTGCGGTTGCATAACCCTTCATACAATATTCGATGGGCTGATGGTGGGATGGTGCCTACGTTGCATCGTCCTCATTCGATGGACCCGGAGGAGTTAGGCTTGCCATAGGAGGTTCTTCGTCCTTTGGTATACCTTTTTGTTCTTCTCTTTTCCTTCTTTTTGATTTATTTTTATCTTCTCTGGTTGGTACTGATTCTGCCTTTTCTTGCAGCAAGTTCGGGTGTCAACCACTTAGTTGAGGGGCATTAGGGAGTGGATATCTTCGGCAACTGCCCATATTCGGGATGCGGTTACTATTCCTTCTTGCTTGGTGTTGTCTTCCTCATTCGGGGAGGAGTCTAGTTCAGGTAGCCTTGTTGCATCATCTCGTCGCAGGGGAAAGAGAGCGCATCGCAGGGCTGGAAGCTCTTAGGAGGGAAGGGCAGGTGGGAGAGAGAGGGAAAGGGTAGGTTAGAGAGAAATGCGGGTTTGGGCTGAGTCCCATTGTTTTCTTTTTTTCTTTAATTCCTGAAAAATTGATGTAATATAAGAATATCTATGCAATGCAATGGAGTTTTTTATTATCTTCTGTTAGTAATGAATGAATGAATACAATTGCGCTTTTTACTTTGCTGCTGAGATCGTAAAAATAAATATTTTTGGAATTTTGAAGAAAAGTTTAAAATGAGTAATTATATAAAGATGGAAGGGGATTTTGAAATTCTATTGAGAATTGTCCTGCCTATCGGCATGTCAGTTCAGTCTAATCAATCAAGGCATTGATTGGTACTCTCTTAAGCCTTTGTTACCTTGTGGGGCAGGATTCCCTCCGATTTCTGTAGGGGTTGTGTCTTTTGTTAGGGTTTTCAAGTATAAAAAGGGGTAAGGGTGGAGTATTCTCATCACACCTTCACTTTCTAATTTTCTTTATTATGTGAGATGGCTCTCCCTAGTAGCTTTGAGTTTGCCAACTACCTCGAGACTTTGGAGGCGATGTGCTCCTACAACGTCGATTATGATGCTTTGAACATGCATCGAGTCTCTTTATGGCGTAATCGGCCCATAGAGTGGAACATGCTAATGGTGGCCGTACAATTTTGGTATCCCGAGGACCATGTATTCCTCTTTGGCTTGGAAGAAGTCTATCCGACTTATGAGGAATTTTCTGCCATGTTGGGGGTAAATCCTAGTGTGGCGACTGCTATGCGTGAGTTTTCCTGGTCTCCTCGGGAGCTGTTGGATGGACTTCTACACATATTGCCTTCGGCGGGTAGACCTTTGGTTACTGGATGAATGATTTCCCTTCCGATGGTGTTACGATCTGTGCATTTGCAGGGGGTTGGTGATGCTGGATATGTCGGAGCCGTCGTTCTGGGCTTGGTTTTGAAATTGCTGCTGTGACTAGGGAACTGGAAGTGGACCCACAACTTGCATCCATTACTTCCTGGATATCATATCATCACAATCCTGCGGCGGTGATACTGGTGGAGACTTCGAATGGCCTGGATGCCTGGTGAGAAGATCGTTCTGACTTTATAAGGGGTAGCCCTGTGATGTTGTTCATGTGGTTGTCTGAAAGACTCTGCCTGGTGACTCCTTCGGAATACCCTTTATCGGATGTACCCAAATTCTTTTCACGCCATTTCATCAGTGTAAACCTGGATATTGAGAGCTGGGAGAACTGGTTTGTGAAGCATGGGGCTCTAAATCTGCACTGGTCAGTGCCTTGGTTGGGACAGTTGCTTCCTATTCTAGAGTTAGGGGAATACTCGTACGTCCGGCTGGTTAGTCTCAGACAGACCTCTTTCTATTTCCCTTGGCATCTTCTGTGCCAATTTGGCTCGGAGTAGGTCGTGCCACCTCGGACACTAGACTTCTTTTCGATAGAAGATTTGACAGAGAGTTTATGCATGCGGCTTAGTTCTTTATGGGAGAGTCGGCGTCCATCAACTCGTCCCTCTCAGTCTGTTGGGAGAGTTTGTCACATCCCTGGGGATTATATGAGGTGGTTGTGGAGAAGAGTAGTTAGGAAGATGTTGGTAGTGGAGACCGGACAAAGGTGGCTTGCCTTATCTGACACCATGGAGGGAGGTGTGGTAGTTTTTTCAAGGCTGTTTTGAGCTTATCAGTCCATGGAGTGTTTTTGACACTCTACTCAGGCAGGGGAATCTTGGGGACCCAGGATACAGATGATGACGGAGCGGGATCCTCTGGTAGATGTGGGTAGGACTCTTGAGGTGCTTATTTTGTAATAAATAAGTTTGGGAATTTATTTGGCTTTTTAGAAAGGTAGGGGTAAGGGAGTTATTCGTTCCTCTTCTTATGTAATTTCACTATAACTTCTTATTAGTGAAATAAACAAGTTTTTGATCATCCAACTATGCCTTTTGATGAATTTTTTATTTTGAATTATCTATACTGATCGCTAAGGCATGCATAATCCTTTTGTTCAAGTATATGTTAGAGTGAGCTGTCATTCTCGGAGGTAAGAAAATAATAGGTTTTTATATTAAAAAAAGGGTCATGCTAATTTGGGATGCATGAGCTGCCTACGTACCTTTGGGGATTTTGAAAAGTTTTAATTTTTTTGAAAGAAAATGGTTTTGTAGAGGATCAGCCCCACGTAGTTCTTTTATTTTTAGAATAAAAGGGAGATGAAAAGAGTCGTAGCGCGCAGAGATTTTGGGCTAGGGGTAGAACTTCTTGAGACGGTCCAGGTTGACTGGACAAGCCATCTCTTCTCCATCTAGGTCGGTGAGCATGGCGACATCGCAGGACAAGATCTTCTTCACAATGTATGGGTCGCTCTAATTGGAATTGAATTTCCCTCTGGGTCCCAGATGGGATCTACTATTTATTTGAGGGCTAAATCCCCTTCTCGGACATCGCAGTCCTTGACTCTCTTATTAAATGAATGCTCTATTCGTCGATAGTACCCTTGTATGTGATAAAGTGCTTTCAGTCTCCTATTGTTTAAGAGTGACAACTCGTCAAGATGTCTTTGATTCCAGTCCTCCTCACTAACTTGGCTTTCGAGCATGACATAAAGTGAAGGGATTTCCAGCTCCACCTGTAGGACTGCTTCCATGCCATAGACTAGAGAGTAATGGGTAGCCCCAATAGAGGTTCAGATTGAGGTTCGGTAGCCCTATAGGGCCTAAGGGATTCGGTCGGCCCAATCTGGACAACTTTCGATCATCTTACTAATTATGGCTTTGAGGTTCTTGTTGGCTGCTTCGACCGCACCATTGGTATGAGGTTGGTAGGGAGAGGATTTGTGTCTCTGAATCCCATATTCGTTGACCACTTTTGTGACTTTTGCCTTGAAGTGGAACCTATTATCTGACACTAGCTCGTGCGGGACCCCATATCGACAAATATTCTTCTTCTTGATGAATTTGGCCACTTTCTTGACGTTCAGAACTGCGTATGACTCTAATTCGACCAATTTGGTGAAGTAATCAATGGAAACTAGGATGCATTCATGCCCATTGGAATCCTTTGGTGTAACCTTCCTTATGATGTCGATGCCCCAGGTGGAGAATGTCCATGGAAAAGTCATGTTGTATAATTCTCACGGAGGCAGGTGTTGAAGGTTGGAAAACTGTTGGCATTTGAGGCATCTTCGAACATAGGCGGTGCAGTCCTAGACCATGGTGGTCCAGTAGTAACCTTATTGGATGATCTTCTTGGCAAGCATGTGATCATTCATGTGGGGCCCGCATTCCCCATTGTGGATTTTCTGCATTACCTCTTCAATGTCAGCTCATGCGATGCAGTATAGATGGGTTCCATCAAAGTTTCTTTTGAACAGTGCTTTGTGACAGATGATGTACTGGGCGGCCAGTCTTCGGAGGGTTGATCGGTCTTTCTTGTTGGAACCTTCAAGATACCTACCATACTTGAGGAGGTTCCAGATATGATAGTACCAGTACTTGGCTAGCCGAGGATCATCTTTGGTGATGAGCTCAATGTGGTAGCAGTGGTTTGGTTTATCTTGCTTTTGGACTAGGATGGGGGCCATTGTTATTCCTTCGGGCATGTCGACCATGGAGGCTAAGGTAGCAAGTGCATCGACTAGGTTATTCTTTGCTCGAGGTAAGTAGTGGAAGGTGATATCTTGGAATTTGGAGGCTAATTCTTCTAAGTAGGTATGTAAGGGTTGGAGTTTCTCGTCCTTGACTTTCCATTTTCTGAGCGCTTGACCGATGATGAGGAAGAAATCCTCATAGACATCTAGGCATTGAATTACTTTCTTGAGAGCAACTTTGAGGCCTACCGTACACGCCTCGTATTCAGTTATGTTTTTGGTGCAGGGGAAATCCAATTTGATAGTGATGGGAGTGTGGAAGTCATCTGGGGCGATCACAAGTATCCTAATGCCATATCCTTTTTTTTTTGGCAGCGCCATCAAAGAAAATTTTCCATCGATGGTTATCTTGAGCATCAAAGAGGATGTTTTCATCTGGGAATTCGGAGATCCAAACATCAACTTCTTCCATGGGGTAGTCAGCGAGGTAGTCAGAGATGGCTCTTCCTTTCATAGCTTTCTGTGTGACGTACATGATATCAAATTTGGCTAGGAGCATCAACCATCGGGCCATTCGGCTGGATAAGGCAGGTTTCTCAAACAGGTACTTCATGGGGTCCATTACGGATACAAGTTTGATGGGGAAGGCGAGCATATAGTGTCGTAGCTTTTGGGTAACCCAAACAAGTGCGACATGCCTTTTCTAAAGTTGTGTAATTGACTTCGTATCCGGTTAATTTGTGACTAGCATAATAGATGGCTATTTCTTTGCGGGAATCTTCAAGGTATTAGGCTAGCAAAGCCCCACCTATAGTGTCGTTTATGGTTAGGTATGGGAGCAAGGGGAGACCAGGCTATGGTGGCATGAGTATCGGAGGTTGGGTCAGATAATATTTGATTCGCTCAAAAGCTTCTTGGCAGGCCTCGTTCCAAACCTTTGTTGAATCGTTTTGAAGGATTTTGAAAATAGGTTCGCAAATGGAAGTTATCTGGATGATGAACCGGCTGATGTATTACAATTTCCCAAGGAAACCACAAACTTTTTTCTTCATTTGGTGAGGTGTCATCTCAAGTATGGCTTTCAGTTTGGTAGGATCTGCTTCTATCCCCTTTTCACTGACCATGAATCCCAAGAGTTTTCCCTTTGTAATGCCGAAGATACATTTTTTTGGATTGAGTCTCATCTGATACCATCGTAGTAATTTGAAGAACTTTCGGAGAGCGAAAACATGACCTTCTTTAGTCTTGGATTTGATAATAATATCATCCATATAGATCTCTACTTCTTTGTGAATCAGATTGTGCAGGATGGTTGTGGCAACCCTCTGGTAGGTAGCCCCAGCATTCTTGAGACCAAATGGCATAACAGTGTAGCAAAAGGTTCCCCACGGTGTGATGAATGCGGTTTTTTCTTGGTGACCTAGATGAATTTTGATTTGGTTATATCCGGAAAACCCGTCGACGAATGACTTAAGAGCATGACTGGCTGTGTTGTGCACGATCACATCAATATTGGGTAACGAATAATCATCCTTTGGAGAGGCTTTGTTCAAATCTCGGTAGTCTACACACATCCGAACTTTCCCTCCTAATTTTGTCACAGTAACTATATTGGATAGCCATGTGGGATATTCGATCACATGAATAAAGCCCACGTTCAGCTGTTTGACCACTTCTTCTTTGACTTTGAGCGACCATTCGGTGCGGAGATTTCTCAACTTTTGTTTAATGGGCTTGTAATCTGGGAGAGTGGGGATCTCATGTTGAGCTATTTCAGGATCAATGTCGGATATATCATCATAGGACCATGCAAAGACATCCACAAATTCCTTTAGTAATTCTTCGAGTTGTGTGTGCTCATGCTCATTGAGGGTAGCCGCTATCCTAATCTCGTGCAATTGGCTACTAGAACCGAGGTTAACAACAATAGCCTCTTCTTCATTAACTTGAACGCGGTTATGTTATTTGTTATTAACCTTATTTAGATCAGTTAAGAATTGTTCATTTGCAAAATCATCATCATCAAAAGTTTGATTATAATCTAAACAATTAATGTAAGGCACAACAAGATACTCAAAATTTTCATTTATTTCATTGATAGGAAAAACAATATTGAGGACCTCATCAAAGGAGGCCTCGATTACATTAGAGCAAGGATGGACAACAGAGGAAGATATGGGGTAAACATTGGGGTTAGGAGGGATTTCAACAGGTTGAATTGGCGCAGCATGCCAGTTGAGGAGAGGTGTATCAACAACTTTAATCAGGTGGGATGGATCCAGTGATGTAGTGCTTGAATGAACTATGCAGAGTGTCAGCCCCAGTGTCTATAAGTCAAACGAATCCTCGGAGTCACTTCCCTCGGAATCTACGATATCTTTGATAAGTGGTTGTACATGGTGTTAGGAACTTTTGGCCCATGGGTAGATATCTTGAAAAAAGATCTCCATTCCAAGCTTTATCTTCTTATCTGTATGGTCATACCATGGTTTCGAAAAGCCGCAAAAGGGGATGTTTTCCCCCTCTTTGATGAATCATCCATTTAAGGAGTCACCTGGGATAGTCTGGATGCAGTCTAGTCTTACCTTTGGTCGAGACTTGTGGATCATTCTGAGCCCTTGTTCTGATGGTTCATACCCCAAACCACAGGGTGGGAAAGATTTTTTCAGTTTAATGGGTTTAATTATCCCTTGCTGTCTTTCCCCTAGCCCCAGTCCGGGCATGAAGTGCATGTTTTTGAACATTTGAATCCCATTAGCATTTCCATGAGGGTCGTATTATGGACAAACCCTTTCTTTGAAATCATCCCCTACCGGGAATATAAGTGTCTCAACTCAGAATCCTGATAGGAGCATGTCATTTGACCCGTGCTTTATCTCAAGGATTGAGTTGCTAGCACTTGCACCTTCGGCATTATCGTCATCACCTAAAATGATGATGACTCATCCGTCGGTGAAGAACTTTAATTTTTGATGGAACGAAGAAGACACACTCTTGATACTGCGGAGCCAAGGTCGTTTGAGCAACAGGTTAAAATAAGATGGGATATCAATAACTTGGAATTCAACGACAGGGTTTATAGGGCCAATCCCTATTACAAGTTTTATGGATCCCATCACCTCCCGATGGGTATTATCATAAGCACTGATATACCCGTTTATATCCTCGGCTTGGCTGATGATAACCTCCAAACGGACGACCCTACGAGGGGACAACCCCTCTTACAGGCTCCATACAACCCCTCAGAGGGCCGACCCTCCACCTGGCTTCAGACGACAGTACGAGGGGCCGACCCTCCACCAGGTTCCAGACGACCCTACGAGGGGCCGACCCTTCACCAGGCTCCAGACGACCCTACGAGGGGCCGACCCTTCAGCAGGATCCAGACGACCCTACGAGGATACGACAGTACGAGGCCAGAATTGGGCCAGGCTCACTACTGGAAGAAAATTTGCCCTCGGCCTCGGCTCATAGGCCGAGGGTGACATCATGACAGCGCGTGGTTTGGGAGACGCGTGGAACAGTGCGCGTGAGGCTCACATGGCACGTGGAAGACCGTTACAACCAAATCACCCCCTCACGTGAGGGAATATTATGTCATCATTTGGCATCTACAGGTGTCAACAGGAGATTGGCTAGATCATCATTCACATGCACCATGCATACTTGGGGGTACACTACACCCCCTAAGACCTATATATACTTGCCACTTACAACCCTACAAGGGATCGATCCATTAACGGTATCCCTAGCCAAAACTCTGCTTGTACACACAATAGAGAGAGAGAGAGGGGGTTATGTGCATTGTATCCAAGGCCATTAGTGCCCATACTTAGTGGATCACACACTCACAGTGGATGTAGGCCAAATTGGCTGAACCACTATACATCATTGTCTTATCTCCTCTTATACTCATCCCCTTCTACATACTTATACACTTACACAACTTTATGGCTGCCATGGCTGCTACTGTTTGAGCTCACTATCACTTATCCGGTGGTGCTAAATCCCAGCATCATCAGTTTGGCGCCGTTTGTGGGAACGAGAAGACATCTCTTCCTTTGTATAGCTTGACCCCACTGGGCTCTCTGGTGGCGAACCAACACTCCCCCTGAGAGCAGGTGTTTCACCATTGAAAGAGACCCACTAAGGTTCCCAAGCTCACCAGTATTTTCTTCAGTTCAACTTTTCATAGCTCAAGCACATGGCACCTGAGATGCCACCGCCACCACTTCCCCCGCCGGATGAGGGGGGAAGACCCAGTTCCAGTCAGCCGCCGCCTCAGTCTGAGATGGCTGATGTGGCGGCAGCCCTAAAGTCTCTGGGAGCAAGCCAACGGATGATGCAAGAGCAGTTCACAGCTCTAAGCCAGAACATACTAAGAGCACCAGGAGTTTCACCTGAGATGATTACTCCGGCAGCAGCTCCAGGGCAGCATGAGGCCAGGGGACCACCCCAGGCACCACACAAAGACCTGCCACCCCCTCAGCGGCGTAGGGATGTTGCTGACCCCCGGCGTCTACGCCTGGGGAGGCAAGAAAACCCTTGCCCTGAGGATAGGTATGGAGATCTGGAGGGAGAGGAGGCTCCTATAGAGTGCTGGGAACCTTACGAGGTCTCCAACAATACTGTGCGACCCCTCCAGGACAGTAGGGGAAAGTGCGGGAGACCAAACCCTGATGATCGCCCAAGAGGTTCTGCTTTTGATCGCTTGAGCGGGGGTTGGCCTTTGAGAGGCTAGGACCAATAAATGACCTGCGGGAACAGTTGTCCAGGCCAAGAAGCGCCGCGAGATCCAGGAGGGAGGCAGCAGATGGCCGACCCCGAGGACGAGATGACGGCCAAAGGGAAGTGAACAGTCGACACAGGCCTGCTGCAGCAGAACCCTCCGTCTACCTCGGAGAGGCAGCAGGGGATAACATCGGCCAGGCCGACCCTGTGAGGCCCTGGAATGACTCAATCCAGCGGTTAGAGGATAAGATTGGTGATATATTGAAGAGCCGAAACCCTCTTCAGAGGGGATACACCATAGGCTCACCCTTCGTGGCAAAGATAGTCAACTTACCCACGCCGTCAAAGTTCAAGCCACCTATGGTCACCCCAAGGTATGACGGGAGCACCAACCCCGTCCACCACGTGGAGATGTATCAGTCGGCGGCAGACATATACTCTATCTCAGATGAGATGAGGTGTTGTTCCTTCTCTGGTACCTTGACAGGGGCTGCGCATGTCTGGTACACGTCACTTCCAAAAAATTGCATTAAAAACTTTAAGCAGATGGCCGACCTGTTCATCCATAAATTCTGCTTTGGGGTGAGGCAATAGAAGAAGAACACTCACCTGCTCTATGTTAAGCAGGGGAAGAGTGAGAGTCTGAGGGACTATATAGTCAGATTCAATGAGGAGAAGCTGGAGGTGGAAGACTATGAGGAGAGCATAGCTATGACAGCCCTGATTGGAGGACTCGAAAAGGGGAAGCTGTTATGGAAGCTTGATGAAGACCCTCCGAGGACGATGGCCGAACTGTTGTCAACAGCAGGAAAGGTGATGAACGCCGAAGAGGCGATGACTGCAAAATATGAAGATGAAAGAGGAGGTGATAGTGGGAGTAAATACCCTAA
Organism: Sambucus nigra; assembly: GCA_949130495.1. Classification (NCBI taxonomy): domain Eukaryota; kingdom Viridiplantae; phylum Streptophyta; class Magnoliopsida; order Dipsacales; family Adoxaceae; genus Sambucus; species Sambucus nigra. Next base: position 413,678,589 of record OX422212.1, read on the forward strand.
GAAGAACAAGGAGGGGAAGAAGAGGTCCTCGGATGACAAGTTCGCGGGGTACACTCCTCTGACGGTCAGCTGTGAACAGATTATCAATGAGATTAAGAGTGATCGGTCTCTGAAGTGGCCTGAGAAGCTGAGGGCAGCCCCCAACAAGAGGAATAAGAACCTGTGGTGTGAGTTTCACCGAGACCACGGCCACGTAATGGACAAATGCTTTGCTCTGAAAGACGAGATTGAGAAGATGCTGAAAGAAGGGAAGCTCAGAAAGTACGTCGACAAAGGTGCCTTCAAGAGGGGCCGAGGGGACGACCCCAGAAAGAAGCGAGGCGATGCATGCAGAGAAGGTCCTCAAAAAAGAGGGGACGACCCTTCTGATGATCAGGACGACCCTGACCTCCCACCGAGAGACGACCACGGCCCTATCAAGAGGCTTAATATGATCTCGCTCGGAGTGGGAATGATCTTCGGGGGTCTTGCAGGAGGAGGATCTGAGGTCGCCGACAGGAAGGCCCATGTGGCTGAGGCCAAGGCAGTGACGAAGACGGTACACGCGACTTCCCTGGAGGTCAAGTCAGAAAAAAGGAAGAAGGTTGATATGGACACACTGATAGTGGGATTTTCAAGAATGGACTTCAAAGACCTCTTGGCCCCACACGATGACCCTGTCGTCATCACTACCAGGGTGCACGGATGCGAAGTGCCGAGGATCTTGGTAGATGAGGGTAGTTCTGTAGATGTGATGTTTTGGCCATGCTTCAAAGCATTGGGTCTCAGCCGTGCTAGACTTGTCCCCACCATCATCCATTGATTGGGTTCAGTGGGGAAAAGGTTCACCCCCTTGGGGTATATGAGGCCGATGTGAGGATGGGGGATGAGTGGCCGAGATGGATCACCAAGAAGGTCAGTTTCTTTGTGATGGATGAGCAGGTATTTTCGGCCTACAAAATCATACTGGGGCGTGTGGCCCTCAAAGGGTTTGAAGCTGTGCTATCTACGGTCCATCAGATGATTAAATTTCTTACCCCTTACGGGGTGGGGGAAGTTCATGGAGACCAGATGGCAGCGAGAGAATGTTACTACAACTCCGCTGAAGAAAGGGAGGCACATAAGAGGGCTACAGCCACTTACAACATTGATACCCTAGACCCCAGGGACGATACGAAGCTCAAAAGAGGAGAGGTATCCGAGGAGGTAGAACCCATCATCCTCGATGAGGATGACCCGGGAAAAACCGTCCAAGTTGGCAAGTCTCTAAAGCCCAATATCAAGGAAGAGCTCATCAAACTGTTAAGGAGAAGACGAAGCGTCTTCGTATGGAGTCATGTAGATATGCCGGGGATCGACCCTGAAATCATGTGCCACAAGCTCAATGTGGTAGAGGGAGTGAAGCCGGTAAAGCAGAAAAGGAGGATTTACTCTAGAGAGAAGTACGAGGTCATCAGGGATGAGGTCAAAAAATTAGAAGACGCTGAATTTATCAGAGAGGTCATCTACCCTGAATGGTTGTCCAATGCAGTCATTGTCCCAAAGGCCAACGGGAAGTGGCGAATGTGTGTGGACTTCACAGATCTCAACAAGCACTGTCCCAAAGACAGCTTCCCTCTCCCCCGCATTGACCAGATGGTAGACGCTACTGCAGGCCATGAGTTCATGAGTTTTATGGATGCCTACTCAGGGTACAACCAGATCTTCATGAACCCTGAAGACTCGGAGAGGACTGCCTTTATCACTGATAAGGGGACATACTGCTATAGGGTCATGCCCTTTGGTCTAAAAAATGCGGGGGCAACGTACCAGCGCCTCGTAAACAAAATGTTCGAAGACCAAATTGGGAAGTCCATGGAGGTCTACGTGGATGACATGCTGACCAACAGTTTGAAGGCAGAGGATCACGTGGCAGACCTGGAGAGGACCTTTAATACGATGGACAAGTACCAGATGAAGCTTAATCCGGCCAAGTGTGTCTTCGGGGTCAGAGCAGGGAAGTTCTTGGGGTTCATTGTCAACCAAAGAGGCATCGAGGCCAATCCTGAAAAGATAAAGGCCCTTATTGAGATGAAGACCCCCAAATCCATTAAAGACGTTCAGAGGCTTACAGGGAGAGTGGCTGCCCTGAACAGATTTGTGTCAAGGGCCACAGACAGGTGTTTACCATTCTTCAAGATCCTCAGGAAGGCCTTTGAATGGAGTGAAGAGTGTGATGAGGATTTCAAGGAGCTAAAATCATACTTAGGGTCTCCCTTACTGCTGTCACGACCCGTGCAGGGTGAACGACTTTACGTGTACCTCGCCGTCTCAGAGTCGGCCATCAGCGCAGCCATTGTGAGAGATGAAGACGGAATACAGAAGCCTGTGTATTTTAACAGCAAGGCACTCCAGGGGGCAGAGCAAAGATACCCGAGGATGGAGAAGTTGGCCTACGCCTTGATCCATGCCTCGAGGAAGATGAAGCCGTACTTACAGTCCCATACAATGGTCATCCTCACCGACTCTCCTCTTAGGCAGGTCCTACACAAGCTAGAAAAATCAAGTAGGTTGATGGCCTGGGCTATAGAGCTGGGGGAGTTTGACATTGTGTATCAACCTAGGACTGCCATTAAGGGGCATGCATTGGCAGACTTCGTGGCTGAGTTCACTTGGGAAGATGATGAAGTCGAAGGTGAGACCCTTGGGATGACGGATACAGAAGACAGACCCGTCGACACACCCGCAGATAGGGCCGAGACAAGCACTGCTAGAAAGAAAGCGACTGAAAATGAAGAGGGAAAATACATCTTTAGACAGGGGTCCCTCTCTGAGCGAAATTTTTCAGAGGGAAAGACTCTGTGGAGCCTCTTCGTTGACGGGTCCTCCTGTGACAGTGGAAGTGGGGCTGGACTGATATTGTCAGCACCCGATGGCACAGACGTCGAATACGCCCTGAGGTTCAACTTCAAAGCCTCCAACAATGAGGCTGAATATGAGGCCTTAGTAGCAGGCCTCTCCTTGGCCAAGTCTCTTAGTGTCGGCCAGATTCTGGTCCATAGTGATTCAAGGCTAGTGGTGAATCAGATACTAGGGGCCTACGAGGCTAAGGATGAGAGAATGGATAGATACCTCGAGAAGGTGAGGTCACTACTGAAAGGCTTCAGAGAAGTAAAATTAAAGAGGATACCTAGGCTAGACAACGGCCGTGCTGATGCCCTTGCGAGATTGGCCTCGGCGACTGGGACAGACATCAGGAGGGGAAATTTTGCTTCAGCCAACTATTGAGGGCGCTGAGGGAACACTCAGTAATTGCCTAAATGTTTCTCAAGAAGCTTCGTGGATGGACCCCCTGATCAGATACATTAAAGAGGGTGAGATGCCAGAAGCAAGGCAGGAAAGGAAGAAGCTGAGGTACAGGGCTGCAAAATTCACTGTCATCCGAGACACCTTGTACAAAAAGGGGTTTTTGCTCCCCTTACTTAGGTGTGTGCATCCCTCAGAAGTCCCTTCCATTTTGCAAGATATGTACGAAGGATCGTGCTCAAGCCACATCGGGGGCAGATCCTTAGCGAAGAGGGTGATCACCCAAGGCTACTAGTGGCCGACCTTGGGGAAAGACGCCACAGCATACGTAAAAAAGTGTGATAAATGCCAAAGATTTTCTACCATCCCTCATTAACCCCATCAGCCTCTTACCTCCATTACATCTCCGTGGCTGTTCGCAGTGTGGGGGATTGACCTGGTAGGGCCCTTACCAAGAGCAGTCAATAACTATCGGTTCCTCATTGTAGCGATTGACTACTTCTCAAAGTGGGTAGAGGCCGAAGCGATGGTCACAATTACAGAGCAGAAGACCTTCCAGTTCATCTGGAAAAATGTGATATGCAGATATGGTCTGCCCAACACCCTCATTTCAGATAACGGGACGCAGTTCAAGAATGCCTCTCTGCAGAAGTACTGTGAGAGGGTAAATATCAAACAATTTTTCTCCACCCCAGGCCGACCTCAGGCCAATGGGCAAACCGAAGTAACAAACAGGACAATCCTAGATGGAATCAAGAAGAGGCTTGAGGAGGCAAAAGGAAGATGGGTCGAGGAGTTATATTCCGTACTGTGGGCATACAGGACGACAGTGAGGACTTCTACCGGGGAGACCCCATTCATGCTAGCTTATGGCTCAGAAGCCGTCATCCCCACTGAAATTGAGTTTCCTACTCATAGGGTCCAAATGTACGACCCCCAGGGAAATGCGGAAGAGAGAAGACTCGACTTGGACCTGATCAAGGAAAGGAGTTAGGACGCGGAGTTAAGGCAGGCCGCATACCAGCAGAGGACCGCAAGGTGTTACAATCAGAGGGTGAAACAGAGGCCTATCGCAATGGGGGACTTGGTCCTCAAGAAGACTTGGCAAAATCCCAACAAGCTCCATCCTAATTGGCATGGCCCATATAGGGTCATCGATGAAGTTGTCCCTGGGACCTATAGACTAGAAAACCTATAAGGGGAACCTTTTTCCAATCCCTGGAATGCAGACCATTTGAAGAAATACTATCAGTAGTGTTGTAAGGTCTTGAAAGGCCATAATTGTAATGAGAGTTGCTTCAACAGAACACTTTGGAAAATTAATAAGAAATATCAGTGTTTCCCTCATCCTGTGGTTGTCAGTTCTAGCACGCATGGAAATATATATAGAAAACCACCCTCGGCTATAATGAGGTCTAGTCGAGGGGACGACCCCACCACTGTCCTGAAGAAAGACGAGGGTAGACTTCATTAAAACCATTAAATTGGTGAGTTGAACCCTCGGCTATAATGAGGGCCAGTGGAGGGGACGACCCCACCACTGTCCTTAAGAAAGACGAGGGTAGACTTTGTTGAAAACCATTAATTTGGTGAGTTGAACCCTCGGCTATAATGAGGGCCGGTGGAGGGGACGACCCCGCCACTGTCCTCAAGAGAGACGAGGGTAGACTTCATTAAAACCATTAAATTGGTGAGTTGAACCCTCGGCTATAATGAGGGCCAGTGAAGGGGACGACCCCACCACTGTCCTAAAAAAAGACGAGGGTAGGCTTTGTTGGAAACCATTAAATTGGTGAGTTGAACCCTCGGCTATAATGAGGTCCAGTGGAGGGGACGACCCCACCACTGTCCTAAAAAAAGACGAGGGTAGGCTTTGTTGAAAACCATTAGATTGGTAAGTTAATCCCTCGGCTATAATAAGGGCCAGTGGAGGGGACGACCCCACCACTATCCTAAAAAAAGATGAGGGTAGACTTTGTGAAAACCATTAAATTGGTAAGTTAATCCCTCGGCTATAATGAGGGCCAGTGGAGGGGACGACCCCACTACTGTCCTAAAAAAAGACGAGGGTAGGCTTTGTTGAAAACCATTAAATTGGTAAGTTAATCCCTCGACTATAATGAGGGCCAGTGGAGGGGACGACCCCACCACTGTCCTCAAGAAAGACGAGGGTAGACTATGTTAAAAACCATTAATTTGGTAAGTTGAACCCTCGGCTATAATGAGGGCCAGTGGAGGGGACAACCCCACCACTGTCCTCAAGGAAGACGAGGGTAGACTTTGTTAGTTGAACCCTCGGCTATAATGAGGGCCAGTGGAGGGGACGACCCCACCACTGTCCTCAAGAAAGACGAGGGAAAGGTTAGTGGCATTAACAAAGACAGCAAACCAACAAAGAGCAAACCATAAAAGAAGTAAATATGGAAGACAGTAGAAGAAGACGATGATATTGATTAAAGTGTTACACAAAATATCCAAGTGTTTTACAAAATAGAGCACAAAAATAATAAGTACACTATGAGGGTATGGGCTACAGACAGCCACCCTAAGGGACGATGTCAGAGGGCAGAGCCTCAACGTCTACAGGAGTGGTCTCCTCAATAACAAGAACTGGGTGATCTTCAGAAGTGCCGACCCCCTCGACTTGAACTTGGGATTCCACTTGGTTGAGAGCCTCGACTATTAAGGGGTCGTCCAGTTGAACACCCTCCAGTGAAGGACGCACCGAGGACACGACGTCGCCAAACCTGAGGACGACCCATCGGCAGGCAGTCCTGATTCCTCTTTCCAAATATTCAAGGTCGAAGCCCTGAAACTCGTCAGAAACTTTGTAAGCCTCAACAGCATCGGCCTCGGCTTTCATAATGGCTGCTTCAAGGTCAGCTTTGTACTTGGCCTCCATGTTGGTCAAGGCCTCATCCTTTTCCTTGAGAAGCAAGTCCGTGGCCTTAATGTCCTCGTCGTGCTGCCTTGTCAGCTCGTCCAGGATCCTTGCATGCTCAGTCCTGGAACTTTCCAACTCAGCCCTTGCAGTGTCAAGCTCAGACTGAAGATCAGCCTCATGCTGAATAGCCCTTTCGGCCTCATGGAACTTCACCTGATTCTCGGCCATCCACTTGGTGGCTGAGGTGAGGGCACAAACAGACTGCACGAAAAATGAACAGATATCAAGAGGGGCCAAGGGAACAGTTGGTGAAAGAATGAAATTTAAAATGTGGGTCAGAACCAATATCTGTGCAAGGGAGTGCAGACCATAGTTGTACACCTTGGCTGGAGGCATCTTTGACAAGAAGTCACAGTCAGCAGCCGAGGGTCCAGAGAACATTGAGGCCTTGGCTGCCCTCAGATTTGCAATGAGCGACGAGGGCTCGGCTCTCAGATGCGCTAGGTTCTGAGACCAGAAGGCCCCCATACTGGACGAAGAGGTCGTCCCCCCAGAGGCTTCGACCCTGGACCTCATCCGAAGATCAGGCCGAGGGTCAACAGGGGCCTCAGGCTCCTTCCTTTTATTGCTGTCAGTGGTCGGCTCCACCACCGTCGGCCCAACGGCCTTTGTCTTCCTCGGAGCCTGCTGAGGCTCCTTCCCCTTCTTCTTGGCCAGTCCAGATAGTAAGCTGGGAGCAGTCATTTCCCAAAGATAATCGGATATACCTGCAGGACGACCTGATAAGAAGACGACACGTCAGAAAAATGCAGAGATAAAGAGAAAACACTTTAAAAATAAGTAAAGAATGGAAAATATGCAGTGTAACTCACATAGTTCTGTCAGAGGGCCGACCCTCAGACCAGCTTCTTTGAGGAGCCGAGGGGTCATCAAGTCTTCGAATTTTGCAAGTTCACCATCTCTCCCTCGTCCTCTAAGGTAATCAACAATGTCCTTCTCCTCCAGGCTAAGCCCAGGGTCTGATCTGGCCTTCATGGAGGGGTTAGACCACTTCCTGGGGACCCTCGGACTATCTACAACGGGCTCCCACTCCCCGGAGATGAAGAAAAACCTCTTTTTCCAATCATGGTTGGAAGTTTGCGCCACATGGAGGAGTTTCTTCTCAGACCTCCTTGCCCCCAGATGATAATATCCAAGCTGTTTGGACGAAGAGGTAATGTTGTAACAACCCAAAAATAGGTCAACCGAGGGCTCGTCGGTGAAGGCATTCTTCCACAAGGAAATATAGCCCAGGATCGTCCTCCAGGAGTTGGGGGGAAGTTGAGAGGGAGCAACACCAAGGGCAGAAAGGATGTCTACAATGGCAGTATGCAGAGGGAATCTGACTCCGACCTTGAGCATTTGCTCGTAAACTGCAACCTCTCCCTCTCCACAATCAAAAACCCTCTCAGACTCAGAGGGAATCCTCATAGTTATGCTGAGAGGCACTCCATAGGAATGCCTCCATATCAGGAGGTCGCGATCCCTAACAGAGGAGATAAAGGACGAGGCATGGGAGGTATCAACTTCGTCATCTGTGTCATCGTCCTCGTCCTCAGTCCCCTCCCCTAGGCCGGTGGGCCCTGTGGAAAAGACACTTGGAAGGCATAGGGAGACAGGGTTGACACGGGGACAGCCTCAGAGGGGACCGTACCCTCAGCCTCTTGGCCTGGGCTTAGGTTAGACATCTCCCTCCTACCAGAAGTTTCAGCACCAGTTGGCGAGGATGCTCTCTCGTCCATCTCACTTGGTTTAGGAGTCTCGGCTGGACGAGCGGACAACCCACAAGACTCAGATGGTTCAAATGGTTTTATGGTGGCAAGAGGAACGGGAAAGATGGGTCGTACCCAATTAGGGTCGGCCCCTCGTCTCCTCTCTTCCTCTTCCTCTATTCGTCTGATCTCGGCAAAGAGTTTCTCTCTCAAGGATGGAAACTCAGATATTAAGCTATAAAGCCTCCTAAGCATTAAAGGGAAGGTTCTACACTTAGCTATTACACCAAACTTAGCTAACTTAGCTACAAACAAGTGGGAAATTGACCAGGTTGGACTTTTGGATCGAAACAAAGGAACTCAATGGGTTTGGTCAAGAACATCCAAGAACCAGTTACCGGAGAAGACACCGGAAAAGGTTATGGCACAACTTAAAGAAAATGGCTGCCTACGAGCCTAAAAAACAAACGAAAATGAAGGAAAAAGAGAACGCTGGGGATAAAGGATTACCTGATGAAGAGAGCAAGAACTGCCCAGGTCTCTAAGCTCGAAGGCTGCAGAAAATGGCGATGAAGGCTGATAAAATTCTAGAGAGAGAGAATGCTTAGGCGTGAAGAAGAAGAAGGAAGAGAGAGAGTTTGAAAATCTCTTAAATACTTTGGTAATGAGTGGACCCATTTACCAAGAAAGGTATAATTAGGGCACAAGGCCCCAAGTGCACTGCGCAGCCGCCATGCCTTGGAAACTGAAACAGCAATGAGTATCTGCCCAGGTGTCACTCACCTAACTGATCATACATGCATCTCATTTAAAACACTATCCCTCAGCCATCTCAACAGCACCTATGGCTAAGGGCTGGGGGTGATTGATATACCCGTTTATATCCTCGGCTTGGCTGATGATAACCTCCAAATGGACGACCCTACGAGGGGCCGACCCCTCTTACAGGCTCCATACAACCCCTCAGAGGGCCGACCCTCCACCTGGCTTCAGACGATAGTACGAGGGGCCGACCCTCCACCAAGTTCCAGATGACCCTACGAGGGGCCGACCCTTCACCAGGCTCCAGACGACCCTACGAGGGGCCGACCCTTCAGCAGGCTCCAGACGACCCTACGAGGATACGACAGTACGAGGCCAGAATTAGGCCAGGCTCACTACTGGAAGAAACTTTGCCCTCGGCCTCGGCTCATAGGCCGGGGGTGACATCATGACAGCGCGTGGTTTGGGAGACGCGTGGAACAGTGCGCGTGAGGCTCACATGGCACGTGGAAGACCGTTACAACCAAATCACCCCCTCACGTGAGGGATTATTATGTCATCATTTGGCATCTACAGGTGTCAACAGGAGATTGGCTAGATCATCATTCACATGCACCATGCATACTTGGGGGGTACACTACACCCCCCAAGACCTATATATACTTGCCACCTACAACCCTACAAGGGATCGATCCATTAATGGTATCCCTAGCCAAAACTTTGCTTGTACACACAGTAGAGAGAGAGAGAGAGGGTTATGTGCATTGTATCCAAGGCCATTAGTGCCCATACTTAGTGGATCACACACTCACAGTGGATGTAGGCCAAATTGGCTGAACCACTATACATCATTGTCTTATCTCCTCTTATACTCATCCCCTTCTAAATACTTATACACTTACATAACTTTATGGCTGCCATGGCTGCTACTGTTTGAGCTCACTATCACTTATCCAGTGGTGCTAAATCCCAGCATCATCAAGCACGTACAGCAACGGAGGTTGGAGCGAGGTCACTTTCCTTCAGTCCTAAGAAATTGAAGGTTCTTAATGGGTAGACATTCAAGGCGGATCCATTATCGACAAGAGAGAGTGGTAAGATCTTCCCCATAACTTCGACAAATTTATTGAGTGCATGATTATGGTTTGGCCTAATTCTGGGAATTTCTTCTTTGGAAAATGATAGCATTCGGGTAGAGGTCAAGGATCTGACTAAATTTATCACTTCTTCTGGTATGGTAGAAGGAGGAACTGTAGGTCTAGTGAGAAACTTGATCAAAGCGTTTATGTGTAGCTGGGAAGACACAAAAAGCCCCCATAGAGTGATGTTAGCTTGATTTTTCTTTCATTGATCGAGGATCTTCCTTTTGTTCGAGGGTCATCTCTGGCATGGGATGATTTTCAATGCCCTTTCCTTTGTCATTGGCTGGTGGTAAGCTTGGGATCTGGTAATGTCTTCCTGATCTAGTCATGTGATTTACTAAAGAAAGGAAGAACATGAACCCTGTTTCTTCATCAACCTCAGGCTGTTCTTCCATCTTGTTTATTTCTTCGAGGAGTTCTTCAAATGATATCATCCCACACATGTCAGTTACCGGAATGGTTTTCTCTAAAGCTTGCTTTTCATTTGAATCTTCAAATTCCTCCCCCATCCGGTGGAAACAATTCTGGCTTTCCATGTAAAGTTAATGCATTCCAAAACTTCAATGGCTTCTTTGTACAGGTCCTCCCATTCTGCGGGCAGATATAAGGGTGAAGGGACCAGGCGCTCTTGTAGCTTCAGAGTATCAAGTAACCCGACCATACTTTAAATATTATTGGTTTGCCTGAATAATTCTGCCATGATCTGGACAATTTCATCTAGGTTGACTTCATCGGTCGGTACTACCCAACTGTCTAACTCTCGGGGCCATTTTCGTGCTTCCAAGAATAGTGTATTAAACCTCTGGCAATCAATGATCATCTGTGAGGGGAATTTAAGCCCAAACTCTAGGAGTCGGTTTAACACTTCTAGTAATTCCATACTTGCATTTTCAGAATGGGTATGGACAACAATGCATGCTCTAGTAAGGAATGACAGTGCCTGATCAACAAGGCTAACAGGGTGTAGGAGGAAATATGGGCAAGTTTGGAGAGGTTTGGGAGAGTATATGGGTGCGATTTGAGTTGAGGGATCAAATTTTGGGTTTATTTCCAGGAAGATAGTATTGGAATGATTTGGGAGTGGGTTGTGAGTAATGTTTGACTTAGGATTGGCTGGTGGGGGAATGGTACCCCGATCAACTAGACCTTGGATTATGTTTCAGAGGTGAAAGCATTAGTCGGTGGTCTGGCCAACAGTTTGGTGAAAGACGCAATGGGCATCTGCCTTGAAGTTTTTAGGAAGTGGATTTGGCAATGGACGGGGGTCCAAGGGTTTATTGAGGTTTCGTCTTAACAGGGATTGATAAACTTTGGAGAGGGGAGCATGGAGTTTGGTGTATTCCTTTTTTACTGGGATATGGCAGATTTCTGGTGCCCACGAGGTGGTTGGTTGAGAGATGTTGATGGTTGAGACTACAACACTGATAGGCTTATCATATTTTCTGGGAGTGAATTGTCCGAACACTTTATTTGGTTCAACTTTTGTGTTAGAAAGACCCTCCTGGATTTCTACTCCGGCCTCTCTAAGAGATTGAAAGTGGGGATAGTATTGTCCTCCCATTGTTGCTTGGATATGGGGTAAGAAATTATTCTTCACTATGTTGACTTGTTCTTCTTCGAATGGCCGATTGGTCATGGTGGCTGCTTTTTCCCTCCATCGGGCTATAAAGTTACTGACTGATTTCCTAGAGTTCTATTTGAGCAGCTCTAAATCACGATGGGTGACCTCAATCTCTTCATTGTATTTGTACTATGACATGAATTCTTGAGCTACATCCTCCCTGCTATGGATTCTAGATTCCTCGAGAGATAAAAACCATCAGAGGGTGCTATCCTTCAAAGTTTGCTAAAATAATTAGGTCGTCATTCTTCAGAAGCCCTAGGAGAGTCATAGAATGGTGATAACTACGAAGATGAACAATCGGGGGTCCAACCCCTCTGAATTTCTCAATATTTGGCATCTTTAACTTCTCGAGTAACCTCACCTTAGGATAAGGAGACATGTGGGTGTAGTCCGTATAACTTCCAGAGATTCTGACTTGGTCGAATTTCTTAGTTAGAATCTTGAGATCTTATTTGACCTTATTTAACTCTTCCTCTTTTGGATCAATGATCATAGGCAAGTTAGCCCTTGGCTGGGCAAGGTTTGGCATAGGAAGCTGGGCAGGCGACGTCCCATTAGCAGGAGGGGCACGTGGAGCATGCTAATACTCTTTGAGAACCCAAATAGGCTCGAGTGGACCCATAGGGCGAGGGAATAGGGCCTCGGGCTCTTGAGGAACAGGAACTTGGTTTCGTTGCATTTCTCAGACTTCAGTCTGAAGGTTGTCAATCTTGGACACAAGCTGAGCTAAGACTGTCATCAGATCTAGCTTCACAACTGGTACTTGATCTTTGTTTTCCATGGAAAGCAAATGGATTCCGAACTCGAAAGAAGTAGCAGGGGAATGGAAAGAACTCCGGGGTAATTTAACTGAAGACCGAAGCCAATAAGGAGTCAGGACAAGGGCGTGAAATCGACCTGAGAAGGCATAAAATGGGATTTATTTTTGCGAACAAGAATGAAAATATTTTTTTGACATTTTTTTAGATTCAAAGACAAAATATTTTTTAATTTTTGATAAAGTAAGGATAAATGTTTTTGAATTTTTGATAAAGAAGGGATAAATATTTTTGAGAGACGGGTCTCAGCATGATTATTATGATTATTATGTTCTCACTGGCATTAAATTATGCTAAATGCAAAGTGAAATGCCAGACGGGACCCGAGCCTGGAAAAGTTGGGTTTGTAACATATACAAAGATATGGTTAGACTTGTGACCAGGCTCACGGGCAGGGTCCCATTTTAAAAATGCTCAAAAATTTGGGTGGTAGGCCGACCCTGAATTTCTGTAGAGTTTTGGGTCGAAATCGGCAATCTAACATGTGTTTCCTAGGCTTGACATCTATATGTGGGTATGCTGTTGGTTGGGTGAATTGGAAGGGGTTCCCCCCTTTGGCGTGATTTCCACGATATACGTCTTTTCTTTTGAGGGCAATCGGTACGTGTGGACCAGCCATTTGATATACCTGAGTGTACGTGAATTGCTTCACTATATACCTCATGGGGACGATATGTGTGAGATCGAATTCGATATACTCGGCGTACATGAACGAGTTCCCTGTGATATACCTCCCGTTATGACTTCGATCAAGCGATACGATGTGGGGGAACCGTTCGATATACGTCGAAGGTACTTCGCCAATGGAAGGTGAGAGTCATATCGCTTAGGCTAACTGAGCTCTGTCGGACCAGCGCCCATCACGAAGTGACCCTCCATTTACTGGACAAAATTAGGTAAATCACAATGCTCTTTGGTGATGTCGTGTGAATCATACATAATTATCTTATTAGTATCTTATGATAAGAGTATCTTTCTTGATCATGCCAAATAGGGAGCAAAGTACAAGTACCAATGGTATACCAAGTATGGATGGGTGATGCGTGCAACATGTGGGCGTATGTGATCCTAGGTGCACGCGGTACGGAGCGTACATGGAGAATTTTCTACAAGTGTGTGAATAGAAGCATAAGCGTGAGGTACACATGAATAATAAAAGGGGAACATGCAAAATAGGGGAATATATAAGAAAATAAAATACCCATGTAAAAAGAGTCTAGCCCTCATGAACAAAATAATCCCCAGCGGAGTCGCCACTGTGGTCCTCCTCGATCCTCTTAGCGGGAGAGAGAGAGATGGGTGTCAATCTCCGTGGTGAGAGGATCCTGGTCCCGCGCATCCCTCTCGGGAGTGCTTCGGCCGGCGTCGGTGATGTGTAAGGTGAAAAATGTAGAGAGATGTAGTCGTCAGTCTATTTTACTTAAAACAAACAAAAGAAGGTGGAGCCATCTCGAAGGACAACATACAAAGACATACTGATACATACGAAACCAAAATTGATTCGAAAAGGGTTCGGAGGCTATGCTACGAAATGGGAAGGTGTTAGGCACCCATTCTGCCCTTGGGGTATCTCATGGATTGTTGCTATTTTACTTTATTTCCCCATGATATGTGTGCATGTGTATATGTAGTGGAGATAGGAATCATTGACTTGTATCATGGGAGAGATAAAGCGAGTCATCCATAGGAATGTTCCTAAAAGTAATATTATAAAATAGGATTTACGCGATTATCCTCGCATTGGTCGTTATAATGGAACGATAAAGAATACAGAATAATATGACACTAAGAACAAATATATGTGTATATAAATATATAGGATTTAAAAGAATTAAGTTAAAGAATATAGAAAAATAAAAAAGGGAAAGAATAAGACTCAAGTCTGGGGTTTTACCCCGAGATGTCTATGTAGCCTATAGAGGCATCAAAGTTCACGTAGTTCGTATGCAAAACAACGGGTGGGATTTATCCCATAAATCCAACCGGGGACTTCTCTTATACGTGTGTGTGCAAAAAAAAGTGTTTTATTTGTGGGAAAAGTGTGAGAATTCTCCTTTGGAATTTATGAGCAAACCCTCGTTTTCTTATTTTTTGGGGGGGTTTTATTTATATAAAAATAAGAGATGTGCAATAATACTAAATAAAAAGTATATTAGGATATGTGAGATAAAGATAATAAAAGTGCTAAGTAATAAAATAAGTTAATGAAAATTTAGGAGAATTTGAAGAGAGACAGTTGAGAAAGTTGGACCTTCTTGAAGATCTTGAACTTGATCTTGAATGTTAGAGAGCAGCCCTTGCACTTGGATGATGATGAAGGGTAATTAATTCACCAATTTTGGTGAAAAAGATGATGAAAAGTGAAGTTTGGAAAGGGATTTGGATGGAGAAATCACGCTGACTTCGAGAGTGGTTTTCTGAGTTCGCTGAGAGTGATGGATCTTAGATCTTGGGTCCCCTTTGAAATGAGGTCAGGGCCTCCTTTTTATAGTCCCAGGGCATTGCCGATCAGCATGGGTCTGTTCCTTCCAATTGGCAGGTATTTTTAGGCACACTGCAGATAGGCAGGATTTGGAACCTGCCGTTTGGCAATCTCTTTCAGGTTCCTTCGGAGAAACGATCATAGAACGCAAACCGTTGATCCAAATTGCACACGAGGTGAAATGATGGAAAGGTATTTTAGAGACCTTCAAAAGTCTTTGACTACTTCCCAGATCCGAAAGTTGACTTTGGGTCAAATATGGCTCTGAAGTGCTCATCGATCCTTTGAACGGGGGATTATCGGATGCAAACGGATCGTTCGTCCATATGGTAAGTCAGAATTGTGCACGGGGTGGACCATTGGAAAGGTTATGATATGTAGTTCAACACTCCAAATATTTTGACCTGGTTTAGGGAGTTGACTCTGGTTAATCGGGGCCTGAGAGCGTTCGATGACCTTTCGGGGTAAAATAGATCATTCGTCCGTACTGTAAGTCAGAATCGCGCACGGGGTAGACTGTTGGAAAGGGATTTCAGTTCCCTTTGAATATTTATTCAGTCTCGATCGAGCTGAAGAGTTGACTTGGGTCAAACGGAGCCCAGGAGCGTCCGATGACCTCCTTATCAAGTTTCGGGGTTGTTCGTTCGCACCATAAGTCGGAATCGTGCATGGTATGGATCATTGGAAAGGGGTATCATTTCCCTTCGAGGATTCATTCAGTCTCGATTGATCTAAATAGTTTGAATTTTGGTCAAATGGAGCCTGGGAGTACCCGATGGCCTCTAGGTCAGTACCCGGGGTATGACTTAGGTTTGTAGTGATGAAGGGAGGTGCTAGGGACCTAACACTACAAAAAAATTGCTTTTTACTACGGAGGCTTTTGAGACGGCAACAGATTGGGTCTGTAAAATTGACCTTTTAAGACAGATAAAATTAGCCGTCTTAAAAACTATTTATTTTTAAGACGACTAATTTTATCCGTCTCAAAAGAGAATACTTAAGAGACATCATATTAAAAGCTGTCTCAAAAATATACTTTATGAGATGGCTAAAATTAATTTGGATTCCCTCTTGATCAATTTTGATTCCCCGCTTCTTTCTATTAGCCTAAACCTAAGAAAAAAAAAAGAAAGGAGAAGAAAACCAACCCCTGTCATTTTTCTTCTTCACCGCTCAAGCCCTCCCCCTCGGTCGCATGTCGGACACGCTGCTTAAAAGACCTAGCCCTCGCCGCCCTAGCCTTAGCCATCTCCGCCCTAGCGCTCCCATAGCTGAAGTCGATGGCTAAGCAGATAAGATCGTGTAAGTAGTTGGGATTTAGCTTATTCTATTTGTGTTTCAACAATTTTATTTCAGATTTTTGTCTCATAGTTGGGATTTAGCTTATTTTATTTGTGTTTCACTCTCTACAATCATTGATACATGGATTGTGTACACTTTTGTGACACAATTCCTACAGTTTGTACATTTTTTCGTGTTTGTTCATTGAATGATTTCAATATGTGAAAAAAATCATTGGTGTTTTTAATTATTGTGCTACCATAACTGAAATATAAGGAAGTGATAAATTTTCACTCTTAATGGCCAATCATGTATATATATAGTTATATGTTAAATATAAATATCATAGTTATGGGAATCATATGTTTTTTATTGATGGATATTTGACAGGGTTCATTGGCATTTAAATATATGATCTAGCTCCGAACATTCAAGTTATAGTATCGTCGACCTGACCTGATACGAATAAAAGGTAATTTTAATTCCTGGTTATTGATTAATATCATTAGTTTTTGTATTGGATTGATTTGTAGTGGTGATAGGAGGTTGAGGGTGAGCCAATTGAAAACCCGGATTGTCAATTGGTTGTTGTAGTTTAGTTTTAAGATTAATTATGAGAATATGCACATACTTGTTTGAGTGAATTTCAGTTAGAATTATTGATATTTTTGTCTCAGTTAACTACTTCATGTCCTTTGCAAATAGTTTATGCCAATAATTTGATTTACTATTCCATTATGATTTTATTTTGTGATATATGTGATGGGCCCAATTAACTCAAACACGCGTCGTCATTGAAAAGATCAATAATCAGTATGGAATCAAATGAGAGAATTTTACATAGAAATGGACATAAATAGGTTCATTTCCTTACCTACTTTTCTGTCATTAGTTTTTTTAGTTTTTATTGTTAGTTTCTTTTTTTGTATTTGAATTATATTATTTGTGTTGAGTGAAGTTTGCGTATACTTTGATACCCTGTTAAATTTGTGTTTGGACCACATATATGTATCTACGAACTTCACTATTAGCGTGTTGAATTTATGTGATGTAGTTTGGAATGGACTTTACTTTTGCGACTCTTTAAGAAAAAAAATAGAAAAGTTAGGGTTTGGGTGAAAAGTTTTTATTTTATTATATAAAGTGAAATGAAAAATTAATCCTAAAGTTTGGGTTATTTTCAATTTTAGACTTGATGTTTACAAGGTTGCAGGATGTCAGTCATGGTTCAAAGTCAAGGCTCATACCACAGCCATACGACCGAGTTAACTAGGTATTTTTACCCACCGATTCGATTCCGAGTTACGAGTTCAGTTTTCGATTATTGCTGTGAATCGACCCTTTACTAGTAACCTTAAAGTGTATGATTACTTGCATTTTATATATCCTTAACTAGTAATATGTACTATTATTACATTCACGAAAAGAAAATTCCTGAAAGGTTGAGACAGATTGTGTACTCTGTAGTTGTTATTGTGGTTATGGTAGCATGATGAATAGAAATTCTAAAATTATAACATAACCTCGTCTATTCAAAACATAAATTCTAAAATTAAAGTGTGGAATAGAAATATTTTTGGTAATATTTTCCAAAATAAAAAATTAATTATGAGACATCGACGTCACATAATCTAGCATGGGCATTTCATCGAAAGTGACGTACTAGTGTCGGATCCTTGGTGGGGACCCTTATGGAGTACGAAGGGCACAAGAATCGTGTGTCTACACTCTCTAATCCAGAATTTTCAACATAACAATTGGAATACCATTATTGGTAGCATTCCTACGATTTGTCTTGTTATCCCATATCCGTCGCCCTTTTGACATGTTCTTTCAAACCAAATCACATATCCATGAGAGAAACTATGTCATAAAGGACCCCTAATGTACACATCATTATTGTCAATAGATGCATGTGGGACATACATCTCTATGTTAGGAGGGTCGTTTGACATATACTTGGGACGACTCATGTCATTAGGTCATAGGATCATATCATGGGGTCATGATGTACTTATTTCATTTGATCAAGGGGAAACATGCAACTTATGCCCTTGTACAGGTGCTTGTGTCAGTGGGAGTAAGTTGGGATACGTGGATGAGCAAATGTACTTTAACTGTTAAGAGTGTCCTATTTGTCCCCTAGGGATAAGGTGGCCACAAAAGGCATTTACCAACTAATGATTCAACCTCAGTTTACTAATGTATAAATATGTAATATTAACACCAATGCATAAATATCTATATCTATGCATTTACACTTTGTGAGCATGATTTTCACATACTTTGTATCGGATTCTATATGTTGGTATTTATGAGAGTGTGTATCGTAGGTTTTCGGAGTGAAAGGGCCGTAGTTACAACCTCTATCGGATAAAGGCAAGGCCATAACCTTATCCACATGAAACTTTTGAAGCAATTTTGATTGAGAAGTAACATAGACTAAGACTATGTTAAACACCGCACTTGATGTGCTATTAGTGATAAGGTACTCTTTATCTCTACCCTACCTTTGTTTATAAAGATTGTTGTTTCCCAAAATAACTCTGATGTATTTGTGGACGCTTAGGGTGTGTATTTATGGTTTGGTGAGATCACCTTTCCATATATTCTTTTAAAATTCTTTGTTTGGAAAGGTCAAAGGCCAAATTAGTCTACTTTCTTAAAACAACATCGTCTGTGGACTGTCCGGTTATCCAGTCTCTGAATTTGAGCATCGTCTTTGGGATGTCCGGTTATCCAGATCACCATCCCCAACCATTTCTCCACCGACCTCTTCTCTAACCGAATATATGATGGTTTCATCACCGAAACATCCAACTTCTCTGATGACCTCTCTATTCAGACCCAACAAACTACCTGGTGTGAATTGGTTATTTTAATACCCTTGGAACATCCAACTTCTCTGTTGCGGTCCAACATCTTCTCAGATTACCACGCGTCGTACCATCTTTGGTTTGAAAGGGGGAATAGAATTAATTCTAGGGAGCCACTCGATATGTATCAATCATCGACCCCCTTCAAACCAGAAATTGTATCATAACTACAATCAACCATCGTCAGATGCTAAGAAACTATTGTCAACTCCATCAACCTGGTGACCTTAACAAGTGTGAATCCCATTTCTCCGGCGCCTAGGGAGTCTCTCAGTCAAAGTGATATATTCACTCTCTCGCTCTTTTGAGTTCTTACGGGATTACGCCTCTGTGCTTGGCACATCAATGTACATCTGTTGTACTCAGTAGCTGGACTAAACACCCTACATTTAACAACTTAATTAAAGATAACTTGTTCCATTTTATGAGATCACCTTTTAACCTCTTTAACTTGAAGGCAAAACTATTCATTTTTCTCCCAATAGCTGCCACAGACTAGGAATTGGAAATAATCTCCAAACTTGAAGTGGTAATTTGTAGTAGCAGTGGACTGTGATCAGAACAACTTTCGTTAACATGATAAATATGAGAGTTTGGAAAGATTTCAAGGCAAGTTTGGTTCATTAAACCCCTATCCAATCCTATATGTCAACTCCATGAGCATGCCTAACCCATGTGAATTATGATCCTGACTAGCCCATATGAATAAAATCAGCATCTGAAATGAAGGTGTTAGGCATGTTCATGTGTTATATTAATTCTTTCAATGGTGGAGGTACTATATTAAAATTACGAATGACTAAGCAAGGTTAAGACGACCTTCCCAAATAGATCTTCTTTCTTCTTTCCTCATTAAAGATGAAAGTTTTGATGTAGAGTTTATACCTAGTTTCGGAGAATGATTTTAGAATGTTGGCTACTATTATATTCTCTCTGATGCATATTGGACTTTCGGGTGGAGTTATTTTCATTATTTTTGGAATTCAATCCTACATAGCGGCACATTATAATGCGAATAGCAAAGATACTTCAAGCGCTAACTGTTTTGCATGAATCATGTTCTGTTCATATGATTTGAAACTAAAATTTGAAACAATTTAATCATGATTAAACATGAATCCAATAGTATTATAATTGAATCGTTATAGTATAAACATGATTGGCTCGAAGTATAAATTGCGTACTCTCAGTTTCAAGTACAGTTGTCAAGACAATGGTAACTTATACCTTAAATGGGTCCCACTCGCATAGAGGACACCTCATGAAAAACAAATAGCCCGAATGGGAGCTAACGGACGTTAGAGAAACACCATCCTCAATAATGACAATAATCATTTGAGCAAGCACAACAAATTCGTTCATTCGAGCAAACACCATTCTTAATGAATATTGGACGCGTAACATTATGCTCATGCGTCACTAACCGTCATAGAAGTTAATAATCACGAACTTATATTATTTTTTCAAACTCCACACTGTTGTAGTTGCATCCTTCTTCATAGCATACCCGAGCATCGGGTGCCAAATCTGACATGACATCCCCACATACATGTAGTATATCATCTACATTATATTGGTTCACTTTAGCGGTACTATTTAAGAGGCTATGCATGTAATTCATTTTGTTATCCTGCATAACTTGGAGGGGCTCATCATCTCTGTGCGAAGGCCCAATGGACACTACACCAAAAATTAACGACACAACCAAGTTGACTAGGTTTCGGTACCCATAGTTACAAAACCATTAACCGTACCTATAGATCAATGAAATAAACTCGAAACGTCAAAAAACACGTGACTGTGATATAAGTAGGACACCTGCTACGGCAATCGCGTAAACACATGTAGAACTAAAGCATGTTTTTAGCACAGGCAGGGTTTCTCCTTTAACCATGTACCAATTAGTGTGGGATGTGCCTCGATTTAAGTGTCACAGTCAATATTAGGGATGAAGACGAAGACGGAGATGGTTACGTACAACCCTCATCCCATTGCAATTTCTTGTTAGATGTATTTGAAGGATCTAATGAAAATAAAAATGAACAAATTAAAAAATACCTTCCTATATCCTGTACATTTCCTCCAAATGTATTAGAATCAGACTGTAATGCCGATTAAATATCCTGTACATTCAAATGCATTAAATATCCTGTACATAAATATCCTGTACATTTCCTCTAAATGCATTAGAATCAGACTGTAATCCTGAACAAATTACGTACAACCCTCATCCCATTGCATTCAAATATCCTGTACATTTCCTCAATCTGTAATGCTGATTAAAGTTTGGCCCTTCCTATATTCAAAGCAATTATATTAGAATCAGACTTATCTAATTCATAATTAATCTCTAATTGCATAATATCATCCTCCAAATCAACCACTGCATGGTTTACATTCTTAAAATTCACCTTACTTCAAGATTTTAACTACCAATAGTTGTTCATAATCCACCAATACCTGAACATCTAAATTAAACCTCCGCAAAATCCATATTTTCCCATTATTGTTACTTCTACTACCTTCAAACACCCACTTTAATTTAAAATTCTCCAACTTATTCATATTAACCTTTGGTTCTAACAAGGCTAAGAAAGGAATTTTATGAATTCTACATAATTATTTTAACTGCTTGGGGTGTTCAATCCACAATAAAGCTTCTAAATAATGAATTAAGAGGATGACTAAACACATATTACAGAGATTAACAATGAATTAATAACAAAATTAATGTTTCAGGTTGGATGGATAAAAAAATCCAATGAGTTTTTTGAAGTCAGCATAAGCGCTCAGATGATCATTCGTAGAAAGGGAAAGATTGGCTATTTTGATGGAACATCCAAGAAACTCAATCTTGACTCATCTCGGCAAGGGGTAATCAGAATGCCATGGCTTATAAATTCCATAGAAGACCATATTAGATACTTGTATCTTGTTCATACCTCTACTAAGACACTTTGCGACAAAGTCACGCTCGCTTGTTCAGACCTGGACAACTTAGAACAATTGTTTGATTTAATAGACCAATCACAGAACCTGAAGCAGGGAGGAGCCGATGCCAGCACCTACTTCGTAGCTCTTATAAAAATCTGGCAGGAACTGGATTATTTAGTACCTCTGATTGGTGCAACAATTATGGTGATAAATATTGCAAACTCGTTGAGAAGCAATGGGACTATTATTGTTTGGTAGGTTGGAATAAATATCTTGATGATGTTAGAGGATGTCTACTAGCATAAAACCTCTACCCTCCATTGAAGAAATCTTTTCTGAAGTCGGGAGGGAAAAGAGCTGTAAAAGAGTGATGTTGGGTGATTAAAAAATTCTCGTCCAAATCGAAACTTCTGCTCTTGCTGTTTGCAGATTTGATAATCACCGTGGACAAGAAAACGCACCCCAACGTGACTCACGGCTCTGTGTGATCACTGTTAAAGGACAAATCACACCCGAGATAACTGTTGGAAGCTCCATGAGAGGCCAACAAATTGAGAGGTTTCACCACTAAGGGACAGGAACTGTGGATTACAGACTCTGGTGCATCCGATCATATGACAGGATGATGGCATGAATAAACTAGTTCTCATTGTTAGTTATGATTCATGTACGAATTCACGAAAATATATCTTCGCAATTCATTCTCACTTATTACACTCTATACCCTCCGTCCTCAATCCAACCGATCATTCTCTATATAGATTACACCATTAACTTAATTAATGTTATTAGTTTTTCCATGTGTCATTCCTGTTGTAGTGATACCGTGAGTTTTCATGTTCATAGATATATAATTTTAATGCGTTTACATTTCTCATATTATTTGGATGTACAGTTTATTGTCTCATATGAATATATTGATTCCTTATTTCCTTTGAGATTTTTGGACAGAGTACGTGGCGACTCGTTGGTATCGTGCTCCTAAACTTTGAGGTTCTTTTTTCTCTAAATACACTGCTGCTATCGATATATGGAGCATAGGCTGTATATTTGCAGAAATGCTTACAGGGAAACTATTGTATCCTGGGAAGAAATATGGTCCACCAATTGGATCTTGTAACTGATTTGCTTGGCACTCCTCCCACTGAAACCATTTCTAAGATTCGAAATGCAAAGGCTAGAAGATATTTGTCTAGCATGAGGAAGAAAACACCTATTCCTTTTTCTCAAAAATTCCCTGGTCCCGATCCATTGGCTCTACATTTACTTGAGGGTTTGATTGCATTTGATCACAAAGGTCATCTATCTGCTGAAGAGGCATTAGCTCATCCTTACTTTCGCAGTTTGGCGAATGTGGATCATGAACCATCCACAGATGCTGCAGGAGTACCTTCATGGCGTAGAACAGATAAGTTTCATGTATCCAAGTGGAGCTGATAGATTTAAACAACAATTTTGCCCATTTTGAGGAGCACTACCCTCCAACGACAGTATGCCTCCTTGCCTAGAGAGAGGATCTGTGCACCGAAGGATGAGAGTAGTGACCAGAATGGTGATATTGAAAGACGGACTACTGCTTCTGTTGCACGTACAATGCTTAAAAGCTCCCCAAGATCACACAGGATTAATCAGGAACCAGAAACTTCTAATATAGATGTAGTTTCTAAACAGAACGACCATAGCAAACCACACAATGGTTTCAATGGCAATTTGAGAAGTGCTAGCATTAGTGCTTCCCAGCATGTAGGCGTAAAAGGAAGGGAATGCGTAAAAGGAAGGCAAACCACACATCTTTCTGTGCTTGATTGTTTAATTCCAGTCAGATTAACTGGAACCATTAATGTATTATTATTAGCTACATTTTTTGTTTACAAGTGTGGACTATGATTGCTGTTGAATGCATATTATATAACTTTGGAGAAACTAATGGCTTCAAACAATTTGTAGTTTATTTATTTATTTATTATATAGCTATAAATTTGGAGAAACTAATGGCCGTTGAACATCTTGTTTTGGTTAGTAGAAAATGTCACCAACCGTTGCTATATCTATATGTATAACTTGTGTTGCGCGCTGTTTCCTGCAGTAGAGGACCTCCCGTGCTGCGCACTGCCCGTGTCTCTCCACCCGTGTACCTACCTCCCCTAACAAAGGACCTCCTGTTTATTACCCATGTATGTGTTCATTATTAACCAATCTCTTAGAGTTTTTTTTCTAAATCTGCTCTTGCACGAATCACACGGCCTCCTTATGCTTTCACATCTGAGTACCAAAACAAACTTACCCATCTTATATATGACTTCACTTATGGAAGTGATAGACTTTTTGAAGGGAAAAAGAGTACATAGATATAAAAGGCTTTGTAGGATAAAGTTCCCATTAAGCTTGACATGATGTTCTTTTTATTACAATCTTCTGATCGTATTTAGCAATATAACATACCCTTTTTTATGAAATTCTTATGTATCAATGGATGTGGTGACTTCAGATACCTTTCTTCCTACATTGTATACTTAAATTGAATACTCGGATGCGGTCACATGTGGAACTCACTGGTGCACACCTAGTATTTTTAAAATCATGATATCTTTAGAGCTGGTTTTTGTATTGGGTTTTAAACAATTATTTTCGAAGTATCTAAATCACATTAATGTTTCTCGACTTTTTTAGACCCATAGCTAACTATGTTTTGTATTCCATTTATTGCAGGAAGTTTACTATCCCACGAGGACTTGTTATACCTATACCTGAGCCTTTTACCGTTGGAGCTTTTTCATTTATTCTCTCGAACAAAGACCTTGTCACTTATGTCCTCTTTAGTATTGCTCTCAACCACATGCAGGGTGAGACATATTCAAGTTAAACTTTGTTCATTATGTAACGGTAAAAGGAATCGTAATGTGTATATTTATTTACATTAGTTGTTTAGAGTGTTGTGGCTATTTCTGTCATCGTTTTTGAGTTAATTTTTATGTTTAAACATGTTGGTTTTCATGAATAAATAAAGGAGACTCTGCCGAATTTTTTAAAAATAGTAAGTGTTTTTAAAAGTAAATAATATGAAGATGATTTAGAGAGGCATGAATCGATATTTCAATTAAAAATTCATGTTTGTTTCATGTACCATTAACGTGATTAATCCCTATCTCAATTTTATTATTGTGTAATTAAGTTGATTATGTATGTTATATGTACATACACAGATTCATGGCAAGAAAACGTTGGCGTTGTTTGAATATGTGCGATATCATTGTCAAGTAAAGATCACTTGAGAAACAACCATTCACAACACGAGGGGAAGACTATTTAGAGACCCATATATCGATATCCCACCGGAGTGCGGTGTTGCAACCCCAACCAACGACCCTAGTGGCACCCAGTCATAGACGTCAACGACCCATATCAACTAGGTAATAACACATCTTTATTCTATTTTTCTATATGTATGTGATGGCGTGTTAGGTAAGATATATATTGTGGGTATTCCGCCCTTAATTTTTATAATGTTGCGGCTATTTCTGTCATTTTTGAGTTAATTTTTATTTCTAAACAGGTTGGTTTTCATAAATAAACAAAGGAGATTCTGTCGAATTTTTTTAGAAATATTAAGTGTTTAAAAGTTAATAATCCGAATATTTACAATTTTGATAAGATTTTTAAAGATTGTCATCTATAGGTACTATTAAAAAAGATTACTTCCTTGTTTAAGGTAACTGACACTAAATAAATTTTATTGCAGGTTGAAATTTTTTGTGGACAAGGCAAGTCATTGAAGTCGTTTTGATGGAGGTTGTATGGTTCAAGATTGCGAGTTTACTTTGCTTACATTATTTTATTTTAGGAATTGACGGGATTTTATGTATTTTTTTCTAATGAGACAAGTGAAATTTTGTAAAGATATTTAGTTTGGTGGGCACAATTTTGAAATTGTCTATTTTATCTTTGTATGAACTCTAATTTTAGTTGAATGGAAAGTTGTGTCTTATATTTGTTGAAATGAGATGTCAAATATGTCATATATTATTTTTAAGAGTTTTTGTTTAAAAGTATATTGAGCGTATTATGGAATGGGTGAAATTTTAATTTTGGCGCAAAAAATATTAAAGATGGCTTCTTTGCCGTCTCAAAAGGGTTCCATAAACGGGGAATTTTTTAGACGACTAAGTTATCATCTTAAAAAACTCTTTGGGGACATATGTTGGTGTCTCTAAAAAAAACTTTAAAAGACGGATTTTTTGCCGTCTCAAAAGGGTTCTATAAGCAATGACCTTTTGAACGGCGTATTTCCTGTCTCAAAAGAACTTTTTGAGACGACTTCTGTCGTCTCAAAAAGCTTTTAAAACGGGGGTCTAATACTACGCTCCTTGGCCATCTCAAATGGCGTCACAAAAGGCTTTTGAGACGGCTAGAGGAATTTTTGAGACGGTTGGAGCACCGTAGTAAAAAGCAATTTTTTTTGTAGTGTAAGGAGAGTTTTAGGGGGGGTGATAGAATGGTGTGTCTACAGTCCATAATCAACTTGGAGATGTTGGCGGTCCTCCATCTACTGGTGGCGCATCTTCTCTCATGACTTCTAGCATTATGAGATTTAACATCGAGTCCTCTAGAATATGGCTCATTATGTCTCGGCTGATAACCAATAGTTGGTGTTATAAGGCTTGTTACCTAGATACTAGAGATCTGTGTGCTCTCACAATGTGAGCCACCTCAAATTGAGAAGTGGTTAGATGGAACAAGCTCCGACATTTGATCGTGGATGTGGAGACAATGATTATGCAACACAAATAAATATGAGAGAAGTAATAACCAAGAAAGAACAAAGAAAATAAAACGCCAATCACACAACAACGGATGTACGTGGTTCAGCAAACATGTGCCTACGTCCACGGTGGTGCAGTCAGTATTATTTCTCAATATTCTGGGGAATGAGTACAGAGAATACAAGTTTTCCTTTGCCCCGGACCTAGGGTTTAATTTATATATGTGTATGTTAGTTAGTGGAGATGATGGGTTGCTTCATATTAGCCATCTTCCCTATAACTTCCCTTCATGGGATCGTGCTCCCCTATAACTTCCCTTCATGGGATCGTGGGGAAATCGGATCAATACAAAAGATGAGGGGCCTGGACTTTGGGCCGCTAGGGCTGGGCTACTCGTCCAGGCCTATAGCACTAATTTCCGGGTACCCATAATTGCCCCTAAATTTGTTGTGCCATGCATGTGGGCCCAACAGATTTAAATGATTAGCTATAATAGCCGTGTTGCAATTCCTCGGGAGCTGTAGAGTCGATTTCTGGCGGCAGCCGCTTCGCTTACTGTGAGATATGATTAGATTTTGAAGGTTTGTTGGAATAAGGCTCATTTCTTTTCGTCGTTTCAGCTTTTCCAGCACTCTTCTATCTTCTGAGAACTCTTGCGCTTCGTACCTTCTACTTTCGATCTCCATTCTCGTTGCTTCTTCGTCATTTGACCTGATCTTCTGTCTTGTAAGTTTCTCATGCCCTTTGCATTTTCTCTTTGGTTTGTAGCTTTTCTTGTATTTTCCAATGGCGAAGATTGGAAATAGGTTAATCTCGGAATTTAGAAAATTCTACAACATTCCTGAGTGGGTAGAGATTGAGTGTTGTGCCTCGCCTCCTAGGAACGTTAGGGATATAAAGGATGCCCACTGGATTCATGCTTTGTTGCTTTCCCAGGGGGACTTACTTTTCCCCCTAATGATCTGTTTCTGCATTTCTTTAGCTATTTTAATATTGTACCTGCACGATGTTCGCCCAATGTATGGAAAATAGTGAACGGCGTGCATAGGATAAATCAATCGTATGGCACAAGGTTAGGGCTTGCCGAGGTCTGCTTTTATTACTCCTTCTCTCGAACTAGTTCAGGTGTCCTGTACCTCAAAGCTAGGAGCCCTGATAGGGTATTGGTAGTAAATCTACCTGATTCCCATAAGGACTACTGGCAGGAAGGTTTTCTTGTTAGGAATTGGCAGTTCTCTCCCCAATCCGAAGGGTCAAGGTCTGAAAGATTCACTGTTCCCTTTTATGGGGAAGAATATATAGGTAGATATTTGTACTGTTGCTTCAATCTCTGCTGACTTATGACTTTTCTAACTCCTTTCTGCGTTTTCTTTTACAGCGAGGTCATGGAACTTGGAGCCTGCTCTTAGCGAGGTCCGAATTTCTGAGTTGGTTAAAGCTTGGAACATCAGAGAGCCTTTGGGTGACGGCGAGCATCCCAGATCTTCCGCTTTCTTGTTAGAGTATAAGAACGTAGGCTCTAGCTTCATAGCACGACCTGTGGACAGTGTTCCAGAGTTTTCTTCCTTCGAAGAGACTACTGCCGAGCTAATCTAGTTGGACGAGGAGGAGAGGAGCTCTGAAAGTGAGCATGTCGGTAATCTTGGTGGAGGGAGCTGTGTCAGTAGCATT
The DNA here is from genome assembly GCA_949130495.1 of Sambucus nigra. NCBI lineage: Eukaryota > Viridiplantae > Streptophyta > Magnoliopsida > Dipsacales > Adoxaceae > Sambucus > Sambucus nigra. The sequence continues at coordinate 413,706,838 of OX422212.1, forward strand.
TCTTCTAATTCTGAGGAGAATTCTGAAGCTCAAGGATCGTCGAGCACTTCCAACAGTTTTGGTGAAGAGATGCCTCCTAGGAAGAATTTGATCAGAGATGATGACGATGATGATGACGTGCTCCTTGCACAGAGGTCCAAGAAACTGAAGTCTGCATCTGGGGTCATAGCTACTGGTTCTCGGCCTTCTTCTCAGGAGCAAGAGAAGAAGATGAGAGAGGAGGAGCAGGTGAGAGAGAGGGAGAGAAAAAAGGAGGAGGAGAGGAGGAAGATGGAATCGAGGACCAAAATAGGTCAAGCCCTGGTCCCAGTATCTGCCTTGCTTGAGGGGGCTTCGGTGGCCACTTCTTTGTCACGAGCTGCTCGGCCTCCCCTCCCGCGTGCTGGCAGGAGTGCCAGGGGTAGGAACGGGGAAGACATCTAACAGCGGGAGATTAGGGAGCTACGCGACGATGTTCGATGAGCTTATGTAATTGCTGCTGGGCTCCAGAGGGACGTTTCCCGACTGCGGCATCTATTCAAGAAGGGCCCTCGCCAAGTGTGGTCTGATGGCTACGATCAGGGCTGGCTGGATGCTCCCACGAGATTATCAGAGTTCGAAGAACTTTCTTTCATCAGAGGGTGGTTGAGTGCCCTGAGAGAGCTGCAGTTCCCGAGGAACTCGGTGTTATGGTATCAACACGAGATGTCTTCCTCCACTCTGATGCCCAATCCATTCAGGAGGGATGATCGATGGATCCCCATTGATGCTATTCCCCGGAAACTATTGGAGTTGGACGGAAATGAGGTCGTGGAAGAGCTAGCCCCCGCTCCTGATGATGGAAGGAGAGCTAAAGTTGCTGATTATCTTGCTCGGAGGCTTCCACCTCCTTGAGATTTTGCTATTCTTTTTCTTTTTGATAATTTAAATGCTTTGGGTGAGCTTCGCCGACTAAACATGTATTATCATTGTTTGTAAATATAAAGGATTAACGAAAAGTTCGCGTTTTGGGCCATTTTGCCGACTAAACGTGTTCATCCAATCTTTTTATATTTTCGCTGCTTCATAATCCTTTTTATTTTGTCATGCGAGTGTCCCCCCAGTCCAGTATAATTCAAGAATACCATTGTCCCCTCACTTTACCTTTTAGGTTGTGTCGTCACACTCCCTTAGGCCTAAGTAGGGCAATTGGCGAGGACACACCTGGTATTGGATGTCTTCATCCGATCAGGATTATGTTTAACCAAAGTAGGTTTGATGCCTAAGAATACTCTGTAGGGCTTCATATATTGCCAGGGGCAATGCTAAGAGGTCTGTCGTGCTTCATGACGATGACCTGAGGAGGGGTGTTCCCCTGCTATGTCGACCATTATGCCTGTGATTTGGAAGGGATGTGTAATAAAATATAACTGTTACTAATTAGGGAGTGATCAACTGAGAGATTTTCATTAGTGAAATGGGAAATGAACTGTCCGTTCACATAACTAATACAATAAAAGATTTAATAATAGAATTCCTAAAAATAAAATTTCTTGAGATTAGCAGCGTTCCATGCTCGTGGTATCTCCGTGCCCTCCATCATTTCCAAATGATAGGCACCTTGTAGGTCGTCTCTAATTATCTTATAAGTTCCTTCCCAGTTTGGGCCCAGCTTACCGTCTGATGTCTTCACTGTGTTGCCCAGGACCTTTCTTAGAACATAGTCCCCAACTTTGAATCTCCTCGGGTTGACCCTTTTGCTGTAGTGCTTCGCGAGCTGTTGCTGATAGCTCGCTAGTTTCACTAGGGCAAGTTCCCTGCGCTCGTCGGCCAGGTCGAGTTCAGCGAGCAAAGCCTTATCGTTCTGGCCTTGTTCCACAAGGTCGGATCTCATTGTTGGCAATCCCGCTTCTAGTGGGATGATTGCCTCCATACCATATGTTAGTGAGAATGGCGTTTCTCCTGTTGCTCGCCTAGGAGTCATTCTGTATGCCCATAGGATATGCGGTAGCTCGGTTGCCCATGCGCCTTTGGTTCGCTCTAACCGCTTCTTCAATCCAGCGATCACTGTTTTATTGGAAGCTTCAGCTAGTCCGTGTCTTTGAGGGTAGGCCACCGAGCTGAAGTGGTGCCTGATCCCGTGTTCGTTGCAGAAGTCCTAAAAAGGGCCACTCTCAAACTGTGTTCCATTATCAGTGATGATGGTTCTGGGGATTCCGAATCGAGTGATTATATTCCTCCATACGAACCTTATCATGTCAGCATCTCGGATGTTCGCCAGTGGTTCTGCCTCGATCCACTTGGTAAAGTAGTCAGTTACAACCAACAGGTATTTGCGATTGTCGGCATCGGTGGGCAGTGGTGCCACGATGTCCATTACCCATTGGGCGAAAGGCCAGGGGCGGGTCAGGGATTTTAATTCGCTGGCGGGCTGGTGGACCATAGGAGCGTCAAGTTGGCATTTTAGGCATTTGCGGACATATACTGCGGAGTCCTTTTGCATGTATGGCCACCAATAGCCTTCCTTCATTGCTCGGAAGGCTAAAGACCTTCCTCCGACATGACTTCCACAGATTCCTTCGTGAAGCTTGTGAAGCACCGCCTTGACATCGCTTGGGTGGACGCATCTTAGGTATGGATCGGAGAAAGATATTTTATACAAGTCGCCTCCTGTGGATAATTGAAAGCGGGCAGCTTTGACCCTTATCTGGTGGGCAGTCCTCTTGTCCTCTGGAAGCATTCCGTCCTTTAAATAGTCCTTCAAGGGATCCATCCAGCTGGGGGCTGATTCGAATTGGAGTATTGGTTCCTCGTTTGGCAGCTCGCAGTTGGGGTAAATGCTTGGGCAACTGAGAAAATCAATAGGGATAACCCTTTTAAGGTTAGAATCAACTGCCGAACTCAGGGCTGCTAACGCATCAGCGTGGCTGTTTTGCCCCCTGGGAAACTGCTAGATGTTGATCTCTTTAAAGCTCATCATTAAGTTTTTTACCAAGGAGAGGTAGGCTGCCATTCTTTCATCCTTTACGTTATAGTCTCCACTTATCTGGTTGGAAACTAGTTGCGAATCACCGAATACCTGCAAACGCTTTTCTCCCAGAGTTTGCGCTTTTTGGAGACCTGCTATTAGGGCTTCGTATTCTGCTTCGTTGTTGGAGGCTACAAATCCCAGCCTGATTCCTTGCTCAAGGACTGTGTTTTCTAGAGTGATGAGAACAATTCCTACCCCTGCCCCCTTTAAGTTGGAGGCTCCATCAGCGAATAGTTTCCAGCTTTCCACTGTAGCTTGGTTGTTTTGCTCTATTGGCTTAGGCTGGTCGGAGGGTTCTTCGCCTGTGAATTCAGCTATGAAATCAGCAAGGATTTGACCCTTGATAGCTGTCCTTGGTGAAATTGGATGTCAAATCGGCCGAGCTCGACTGACCATTTTGACAGTCGGCCTGACTAATCCGCCTTCCTTAGGAAAGCCTTAAGGGGGTGTGATGTAAGGACGATGATCGTATGAGCTTCGAAGTAATGCTTCAGCTTTCTCGAGGCTATTACTAGGGCGAATGCGAGCTTTTCTAATGGTAGGTATTGCTGCTCGGCATGTAATAAGGTTTTGCTCACGTAATAAACGGGATGTTGGATTCCTGTAACTTCGCACATTAGCGCCGAGCTGACAGTATGACTGGATACAGAGAGGTAGAGGTACAAAGAGTCCATTTGCTGTGGTATGACAAGCAGTGGTGGAGTGCTTAGGTAGGACTTGAGCTCGTCTAATGCTCGTGAGCAATCTGGGCTCCACTCTACTGTTTTGCTGCCCTTTAAGAGTTGGAAGAAAGGCTTGCATCTCTCGGAGGATTTAGAAATGAAACGATTTAGAGCAGCGAGCATTCCAGTGAGCTTCTGTACATCCCGGATTGTGCGAGGAGGTTGCACTCTGTTGATTGCATTAATCTGGTCCGGATTAGCCTCTATGCCTCGCTTGCTGACCAAATACCCAAGAAAATTCCCTGACTGGACACCGAAGGAACACTTGCTCGCATTAAGTTTCATTCGGTACTTCCTGAGGATTTCGAAGGTACTTGACAGGTTCGAGAGGTGATTCTCCTTTTCCTTGCTCTTGACGAGCATGTCGTCGATGTAGACCTCCATTGTGTCTCCCATTTGATTCTTGAACATTTTAGTAACTAGCCGCTGATAGGTTGACCCTGCATTTTTTATCCCAAAAGGCATGACCTTGTAACAATATAAACCAACCGTCGTGATAAATGCCGTTTTGTCCCGATCTGGGGCATACAAGGGAATCTGGTGATATCCTGAGTACGCGTCTAGGAAACTCATTCGTTCGTGAGCTGCGGTGGCGTCTACTAGTTGAAGCACCTTATACCTTTGACTTGCTTAAGTCTATACTGTATAAGTGTTCAACTAGTTTGGAAATAGTGACAAAATTGGTAGTTCATCCTAGAAACCAAAAAGCCTCAGAACTTTTCTCTCTAATTCTCTTCAATGATCTATGAAGGTAAAAATTGAATCACACTACACACAATTAGAAGTGCATACATGTGTTCATATTGCTTAAAATTGAGTGTGTATTTAATTCCCCTTGAATTGGAGCTTTAAATAATTTTTGGGAATTTTTAAATATTTTTAGATATTTTTTAAACATTTTTTAAACATTTTTTAATAAATGTTTTTATTAATAAAATGGGATTATATATTTTGTGGGATTAATATTCTATTTTGGAAACTTCTGTTTTCATTAAAAAGTTTGGTTGGGTAGCATCTCAAAGCGCTAGAGACTTCAGGGTGATGTTTTGTAATTAATTTGACGCGCGTGTGAGAGCCACTCACAGGCCAACACTTGTCATCCTCCGGGTGAATGTATTTGTGTTTGTTATGTGAGAGGGCTGGATGGATGTTTGATGATCGTTGGATCATTCCTAATCAAGGGTCTGCATGTGTTCTTGGTTAATCCCGGTGCTATCCATATGATCCAATCAGAATCATTTTAAACCACCGCTGTTTTATAACCTTTGGATCAAGTCAAACCTTACAAGACTTGATCACAGCCCTTGATTTCCCTCGAACGTCCAGAACCTTCCCTCAGCCCTATAAATACCCTCCTCTTCTCAGCCTTAGAAGACTTTTGGGTATTCGTCTTTCTGAGAGAAAAAAATTAAGAGAGAAGTGAGAGAGAAGTGAGAAGTGAGAGAAGAGAGAAAAGAATAGAGAGAAGAGAGAGAAAGGGAAACAGTTAGCCATACCCTAACCCTAACCCTAAACACTTCAACTCAGAAACAAACCTTCGTATATATTCAACCCCAAACACAACCTTGAGTGTTTGGGAGAGTGGTTTGTTCATATCGTTGCTGTAATCTCTTGATCTTGTTCACAACTTAAACTTTAGAGTGAAGATCTTGTTTCTTTTTCCATAGAAACGTTAGATCTATACTCTGCATGTTACATTTTTCACTAGATCTTCATATTTTCTACTTCATTTAAGAAAATCATTTCTGATTTGGTTTTAAAATGTTTTATGGTTTCTGTTTTTACAAAACTTAACCTGACCTAGTTGGATTCGCACTTGGAGGGTTTTCAATCTCATAAATATTTTCAAAAGAGATTGATTAAGGTCTTGACCGATTTCTGAAGCAAGATCTCCGTGGAATCTGGGTTATATTTAAAGGTCAAAAAGGTTTTTAGTTTTGTAAGAAAGAAAAATAACAAAATCACAACATATAGACTTTATATGTAATTTTTGTAGGACTGTCTGTAAATCTAAGTGTGTGTGAGTTCATTCATGTGAATAGGGATCACTTCACAAACACTTAACACACTATTACACTGGAAGTGTTGTGTTTAAGATCAGAGATTATTGAGTCGACGTAAAGAAGCTAAAGCAAAGGAAGTTAGCAAACTGAAGAACATCATCAACAAATCAGATCTATGAGAAGTTAGAAGGACACCAAGTGGGGTATATTCCTAAACTTAGAATAGGTTGATTTGTGTGTTTACATGTTGTATTGTTTGTAACTGATTTTTGTTATTAGTGGATTTTTGCTTTTGTGACTTAGAAGTCACCGTGGATGTTTCCTCTGTTGGGAGAGGTTTTACCACGTTAAAATCATTGTGTTGATTATCTTCATCTACTCATCTCATTCTATAAGTGTGCTGAATTTTTGAAACTGCCTTAGTTTTAAAAACTGATTACACAATCTTAATTACTCTCGTACATAAGTTTCTTTGTAAACACATCTTGTTTATAATTTTTATTTTTCAAAAGAAAAGGGTTTCTTCAACAAACTTTTCGGAGTTGCTTATACAGTTTAATCTTGTATTAAACGGCATTAGCGACGTTTTTCAATTGGTATCAGAGCCCTGTTAACTTTTATTTCAAAAGATCTTGTGTTTCTGAAATCGTTTTCTGAAAAACATAACTATGGACGAGAAGAATGAAAGGTTTGGTAATCTGTCCAGACCTCCACTCTTTGATGGAAAAAACTTTGCTTACTGGAAAGTAAGAATGGTTTCCTTCATCCAAGGGACTTTAGGAGATGATGTCTGGGACATTATTGAAAATGGATACACTTATCCTACTAAACCAGCCACTGAAGGAAGTGATGAGAGGGTAAAGGAAATCTTAAGTGAATTTACCCAAGAAGAGAAAACCATTTCTCGAAATAACAATAAAGGCAAGAATGCCATTTTTATGTCTATTAATGAGTATGAGTTCAAACTAATCTCATCTTGTGCCACTTCTAAGGAAGCTTGGGACACATTAATCACTGCCCATGAAGGAGACTCAAGAGTTAAAGCTGCTAAAACTCAAATGCTTATCCAGCAGTACAACTCTTTGATCATGACTGATTCTGAGTCTTTTGATGATTTTTACATGAACTTAACTGATATAGTTACTAAGTTGCATGCTAATGGTATAACTTATGATAGGAATGAAATTGTCTCTAAAATTCTAAGGTCATTACCACAAAATTTTGACAGTAAGAGGTATGCTATTGAGGAAATGAACGATCAAAACCTTACCCCTGAGTTACTCAGTAGCAAACTTAGGACTGTGGAAATGGAATTAGACTTTAAGAAATAATTAAATCATTCTCAAAGAAAACAGCCCAACTCTAACTTGAGTTTTTCCTCTAAGATACCCAAAATTGAGTCTAATTTGACCAACTCTGACTCTGATGAGGAGTGTGATATAGACAAACTAGATAATCAGATTGCCTTAATGTCTAAACAATTTAAGAAAATTGTCAAATTTCGAAACAAACAGGCATCTAAACAAGGCAAGCCTAATTATCCTACTCTGTCTAATTCCAAACCTCATGAGAGAGGACTTGACAAACATCCTAAGGATAACAATTCCAGACCCACTAGAGACCTTAAAAAGATTGAATGTTTTAGATGTGGGAAACTAGGTCACATTGCTCATGACTGCAGAGTTAATCTGAATAAAGCCAACACACACAATAGAGCCACTGTCTGTAAAACTTGGAATGATTCAAGTGACTCTGACGAAGAGGAACTTGAGTCTTCTAATGTACTTGACCCTTGCATGTCCTTTTATGCTAAGATCATTTACAATGATAATATGCCTGTGTGTGATAATGATGCTCCTACTCTTACTTGTGTGAATACTCCTTTGATTGGCCTAGATGATTTATTGTCTGAAAATGTTGCTAGTTCTAGTTCCGTGTGTGTGAGTCAAAGTGATATCGATAACGACGATGTAAATGGGTGCGTGAGTACTAAAACTGAATCGTTAGGGGTCACTACACACACTTCACTTAGCGACTCAGACACAGATGACCTCCCTGATATCCATACTTTGTATGCTAAAACTATTAAAAAGGCACTAGACTGGAGAAGACTATTAGAGACTTGACTAAGAAATTAGATGATCTAAGTCTTATTATGAAGTTGAATGCTGAAGAGTACACTAACCAGTGTCTGACTCATCAATCTGAAATTGAAACTTTTGATCAAAAATTAAAAGAGTTGACTAAAACTAATGAAACCCTGGAAATGAAATACAAGGGAACATTATTAGAACTGGAGGAAGCAAAAACAAAGACAGCTACTGTTTTCAAAAATTTTTCTAAGTTTGAAAACAATTCAAACTGTTTTACTGACTTTGTTGTTGACTCCAAGACCAATTCTGATGATAGAACCGGTATTGGATTTTTCCCTAAGAAAAAACTACAAACTACAAAACTTGAACCTATTAAGTTTGTGTCTGGGGGCAAAAGACCAATTGAAACATGTCCAGACTTTCATTTTATTAAAAAGGAATTTGATCAAAAGCAACAAGAGAAAGACATTGGAGAGTCTAGTAACTCTAAGGCTGAGACTGCACTTAAGACTAAATACGTCTGTCCTTTGATCAGAAAGGCTGATTCTACCTTTAAGACCATCCCTCCTAGGAATAGCACTACTAAATAGAATGGAGTTAAGCCCATTTTTAGAAGTTTTCCTAAGGAAGTTCATCCCTCAAGCAATCAATATTGCTCTTACTGTCACATTTATGGTCATTCCTTTGAAGGTTGTTATGCTAGGCGTCTAAACACCCCTGTTTACAACACTTCTGTCTACAAGAACTTTAACTATTCTAGGCAAAGTCGTAATAATTATGTCCTTCCAAGACAACCTGATAAGAACTCTAACTACAGAAATAGAAAGACCAAAACAAAAAGTTCATTTAAGAGAAAGGCTCCCAGAAACTTTCCTAAACCAAAAGCACAAATTTTTCACAAAAATCAGTTTGCTGCTCCAAATGTTTTTCGACAAAAAGCTGTGTCTCGAAAATTTTATCAAATGAGGGCAAACATGCGCAAAATTAAAACTAGAGCTATTTGCGTTAGAAAAGAGGATCTTTTACCCCAAATGAAGGGTAACATTGTCATCACTGCTTTAAAAGCTGAACACACTTCATCTGGTTGGTATTTAGATTCAGGATGTTCCAAACATATGACAGGAGATGAAACCAAACTTTTAAACAAAACCAGATTTGCTGGTGGGAAAGTTGTTTTTGGTGATGGTGTTTCATCCCAGATCATAGGTAAAGGAACCCTAAAAGAAGAAGGAATGCCTGTTCTCGAAAATGTTCTATTAGTTAAAGGCCTTAAAGCCAACCTCCTAAGTATATCACAATTTTGTGACTCTGACCATACAGTCACCTTTTCAAAGAGCAATTGTAAAATTCTAAATGATAAAGGTGAATGCATTATTACATGATTTAGAATACCTGACAATTGTTATACTGTCAAGACTAGTTCTGAAACCTGTCACATTGTCAGAATGGATGACAATGAGATCTGGCATAATCGTATGGGTCACCTAAGTTATGATATCCTTGGTAGATTGTCTAGTCAAGAGATTGTTAGAGGTATTCCTAAAATTAAACCTATTTCAAGTGTTGTCTGTGGTCATTGCCAGGAAGGAAAAATAGTTAAGACTTCGCATAAAAAGGTTAAAGACATTCTCACCTCTAGACCTTTAGATCTCATCCATATGGACCTTATTGGTCCTTCTAGAACTGTTAGTCTTTGTGGACACAGTTATATCCTTTTCATGGTTGATGATTTCACACGATTCACTTGGGTTGCCTTCTTAAAACATAAATCTAACACGTTTCAGAGTTTTTCGAAAATTTTATTAAGAATTGAAAATGGGAAGGACACTCAAGTCAATCGCATTCGTAGTGATAGAGGGGGAGAGTTCATAGACATAGGAATAGTTGAATATTGTGACTACAACGGTTACAAATATGAATTTAGTGCCCCTAAGACTCCTCAGCAGAATGGTATTGCTGAAAGGAAAAACCGAACTCTTCAAGAGATGGCACGTGTCATGTTGCATGCCAAATCTCTACCTAAGTACTTCTGGGTAGAATCTATTAGAACTGCATGTCATATCATTAATAGGGTTTACCTTAGGAAAAACTCTAAACAAACCCCTTATGAGTTGTGGTACGGTAAGAAGCCTAATCTGAAATACCTAAGAACCTTTGGAAGTCAGTGTTATGTCTGTAAAGATAGAGAACATCTGTCTAAATTCGAAACTCGTGGTGATAAAGCCATCTTCTTAGGATACTCTCCAAACAGTCGTGCTTATCGTATATACAATCTGCGTACTAAGGCCCTTATGGAATCGATAAATGTAATTGTAAGCGACACTATTGTCGAAAATAAGACATCTGAATCACCTATTGTGGTTGAATCTGAAAATGATTTCAAAAATGATTCACCAGAAATAGATGACTCATTACCTATTGAGAGTCCAGATGTACCTGGCTGGGTCTCTAAAGATCATCCCATTGACAACGTGGTCGGTAATCTTAATGAGCCAGTTCGTGCTAGATCCCAGTTAAGAAATTATGCTAATTATGCATGTTTCGTCTCCATTGTGGAACCGAAAAATGTTAATGAAGCATTGAATGACACACACTGGATTTCTGCTATGCAGGAAGAACTTTTACAATTTGTCATTCACGATGTCTGGTATCTTGTACCTCGGCCTCAAAACAAAAATGTTATTGGAACACGTTGGATCTTTAAGAACAAATATGATGAAAATGGGGTGATTCTTAGAAACAAAGCTAGACTTGTTGCTCAAGGCTACTCTCAAATAGAAGGAATAGATTTTAGCGAGACTTTTTCCCCTGTCACTCGTTTTGAATCTGTTCGACTTATTTTCGCCATTGCGTGTCACTTAAAATTCACACTTTATCAAATGGACGTCAAATCTGCCTTCCTAAATGGAATTCTATCCGAAGAAACATATGTAGAACAACCCAAAGGGTTCATTGATCCTAAATACCCTAACCATGTCTTTCGTCTAAGAAAGGCTTTATATGGCTTAAAACAAGCTCCTAGAGCTTGGTATGAACGTCTTTCCAACTTTTTATTGGATAAGGGTTTTAAGAGAGGAGGAAATGACCAGACTCTCTTTGTCAAACATTTTGACAAAAACATTATTATAGCCCAAGTCTATGTAGACGACATTATTTTCGGGTCAACTTCAAACTCTGAAGTTAAATTTTTTTTCTGCTATAATGCATAAGGAATTTCACATGTCCCTTATGGGGGAGCTACAACTTTTCTTAGGATTTCAAGTGAAACAAAATTCTGATGGATTATTTGTCTCTCAAACCAAGTATGCCTTAGATCTTGTTAAGAAATTTGGTTTAGATAATGCTAAAGTCGCCAAAACGCCTATGAGTACTACTGTTAAATTATGTAAAGATGAACTGGAAAGTCAGTTGATTCCACACTCTATCGTAGTATGATTGGTAGCCTACTCTATCTAACTGCCTCGCGACCAGACATAATGTATGATGTATTTCTGTGTGCTCGTTACCAGAATAACCCTAAAGAGAGCCATTTATTGAGTGTAAAACGTATAATAAAGTACATAAAGGTCACTCTTAATCTTGGACTTAGGTACACTAAGGATACCTGTAGCACCATCATAGGGTATACTGATGCTGATTGGGCCGGTTGTACTGATGATAGTAAAAGTACATCAGGTGCCTGTTATTATGTCGGCAATAATTTAGTTGGTTGGAGTAGCAAAAAACAAAATTGCACATCTTTATCTACGGCTGAGTCCGAATATATAGTAGCAGGAAGTTGCTGGCTCAATTATTATGGATAAAACAGATGTTAAGTGATTATGGGATTAAAGAAGATCAATTACAATTGTATTGTGACAATCAAAGTGCCATTAACATATCTAAAAACCCGGTTCAACACTCGCGAACTAAACACATTAAAATAAGACATCATTTTATTCGCGAACTTGTTGAAACTAAGGAATTAGAAATTCATTACCTGCCTACTGATCTGCAACTTGCAGACATGTTCACTAAACCTTTAGACTATAATAGATTTCTGTATTTGCGAAATTCTATAGGCATGGTATGCGCTGATTAAACTCTTAAGACTTTCAGTTTTACCCTTTGTCCATTTGAGACAAAATGGGGGAGAAATTTGAGTTTTATGAGTTCAATTTTTTGTTCACATTTCATCTAAACTGCTTGATCTTAGTGTGCATATTTGCAGGAATCTCTTTCTACTGGTTGTCTACCTTTTCTAGTGTAAAAATTTATAAATAGTTGAGTTATGTAATTTTTGACTTTCTAGGAAATGGGTAGATAGTAACTTTTGTATAAGACTAGGTTTTATTTCTTTTGGTTCCCTACGAGTTTTAAGCTAACTCAAAGGAGATTTTGTCTCATATTTCCAAAGGGGGAGATTGAATCACCTTATACCTTTGACTTGCTTAAGTCTATACTGTATAAGTGTTCAACAAGTTTGGAAATAGTGACAAAATTGGTAGTTCATCCTAGAAACCAAAAAGCCTCAGAACTTTTCTCTCTAATTCTCTTCAATGATCTATGAAGGTAAAAATTGAATCACACTACACACAATTAGAAGTGCATACATGTGTTCATATTGCTTAAAATTGAGTGTGTATTTAATTCCCCTTGAATTGGAGCTTTAAATATTTTTTGGGAATTTTTAAATATTTTCAGATATTTTTTAAACATTTTTTAAACATTTTTTAATAAATGTTTTTATTAATAAAATGGGATTATATATTTTTTGGGGTTAATATTCTATTTTGGAAACTTCTGTTTTCATTAAAAAGTTTGGTTGGGTAGCATCTCAAAGCGCTAGAGACTTCAGGGTGATGTTTTGTAATTAATTTGACGCGCGTGTGAGAGCCACTCACAGGCCAACACTTGTCATCCTCCGGGTGAATGTATTTGTGTTTGTTATGTGAGAGGGCTGGATGGATGTTTGATGATCGTTGGATCATTCCTAATCAAGGGTCTGCATGTGTTCTTGGTTAATCCCGGTGCTATCCATATGATCCAATCAGAATCATTTTAAACCACCGCTGTTTTATAACCTTTGGATCAAGTCAAACCTTATAAGACTTGATCACAACCCTTGATTTCCCTCGAACATCCAGAACTTTCCCTCAGCCCTATAAATACCCTCCTCTTCTCAGCCTTAGAAGACTTTTGGGCATTCGTCTTTCTGAGATAAAAAAAATAAGAGAGAAGTGAGAGAGAAGAGAGAAGTGAGAGAAGAGAGAAAAGAATAGAGAGAAGAGAGAGAAAGGGAAACAGTTAGCCAAACCCTAACCCTAACCCTAAACACTTCAACTCAGAAACAAACCTTCGTATACATTCAACCCCAAACACAACCTTGAGTGTTTGAGAGAGTGGTTTGTTCATATCGTTGCTGTAACCTCTTGATCTTTTGATCTTGTTCACAACTTAAACTTTAGAGTGAAGATCTTGTTTCTTTTTCCATAGAAACGTTAGATCTATACTCTGCATGTTACATTTTTCACTAGATCTGCATATTTTCTACTTGATTTAAGAAAATCATTTCTGATTTGGTTTTAAAATGTTTTATGGTTTCTGTTTTTACAAAACTTAACCTGACCTAGTTGGATTCGCACTTGGAGGGTTTTCAATCTCATAAATATTTTCAAAAGAGATTGATTAAGGTCTTGACCGATTTCTGAAGCAAGATCTCCGTGGAATCTGGGTTATATTTAAAGGTCAAAAAGGTTTTTAGTTTTGTAAGAAAGAAAAATAACAAAATCACAGCATATAGACTTTATATGTAATTTTTGTAGGACTATCTGTAAATCTAAGTGTGTGTGAGTTCATGCATGTGAATAGGGATCACTTCACAAACACTTAACACACTACTACACTGGAAGTGTTGTGTTTAAGATCATAGATTATTGAGTCGACGTAAAGAAGCTAAAGCAAAGGAAGTTAGCAAACTGAAGAACATCATCAACAAATCAGATCTATGAGAAGTTAGAAGGACACCAAGTGGGGTATATTCCTAAACTTAGAATAGGTTGATTTGTGTGTTTACATGTTGTATTGTTTGTAACTGATTTTTGTTATTAGTGGATTTTTGCTTTTGTGACTTAGAAGTCACCGTGGATGTTTCCTCTGTTGGGAGAGGTTTTACCACGTTAAAATCATTGTGTTGATTATCTTCATCTACTCATCTCATTCTATAAGTGTGCTGAATTTTTGAAACTGCTTTAGTTTTAAAAACTGATTACACAATCTTAATTACTCTCGTACATAAGTTTCTTTGTAAACACATCTTGTTTATAATTTTTATTTTTCAAAAGAAAAGGGTTTCTCCAACAAACTTTTCGGAGTTGCTTATACAGTTTAATCTTGTATTAAACGGCATTAGCGACGTTTTTCACTAGTTGGTCTATTTTTGGAAGAGGGAAGCTATCCTTGGGGCAGGCTTTGTTGAGGTCAGTGAAGTCTATGCAAACTCTCCACTTTCCATTGCTTTTCGGAACTACCACTGGGTTGGATAACCATTTGGGGAATTGCACTTCCCGTATGGATCCTGCATCCAACAGTTTTTCGATTTCTTTTTCTATTGCTCTGGCCTTCTCAGGAGCAGTTTGCCGTTCCTTCTGCGTTATCGGCTTGAACATGGGATCGACGTGCAACTGGTGGCAGACCATATTGGGATCGATTCCTGGCATCTCATAAGGTTCCCAAGAGAAAACATCTATGTTGCTTCTGAGTAAGGTTGACAACTCCTTTTTCTCTTGGTCGGTGAGTGACGCTCCGATCAGGAAGACTCTGCCATTGTCGCCTTCCCTAGCCGCCACTTCTACCAGGTCCTCGACGACACGCTCGGAGGGGAGGATCCTGGTCTCTTCTACTCCAGGCCTTCCGTATTTTAATTTCTATTTGGAAGGAATTGCACCTTCCTCCACTTTCTCACTGGGTTAATCAGCTTTTTTCTCTAGCTTTGGTCGGATGGCCGCTATGAAGCACTTCCTCGCCATCGCCTGGTCACCGTGTATCTCCATTACTCCTCGCTCGGTAACATATTTGAGCTTCTGATGGTAGGTCGAGGAGACTGCCTTCATCGCATGAAGCCATCCCCTGCCGAGGATGTCCTGATACGGTGAATCAATGTCGACCACCAAAAACTCGATCATCTTGGAAACATTTCCAGCGCGCACTGGCAGTACTATTTTGCCCAGGGGCATGGTCATTTTTCCAGCGAAGCCGACCAGAGGGACAGTAGCTCCCTTTAGGTCGGCGACGCTCAACTTCAACTTCCTGAACAAGTCGATGTACATTACTTCGGATGAGCTTCCTTGATCGACAAGCAGCCTGTCGATGTCAAAGTTGGCTATCCTGAGTGTAATGACCAAGGCATCATGATGTGGGGTCCTTACTCCCACTAGGTCTTCATCCGTGAAAATAATATGCTTGTTGTAGTTGATGTCCTCTACTCGCCGACGTTTTCCTGATTGTGATTTTGCTGGATCAATCTGAAAAGCTTGCATTATCGCTGTCAGTTTCTTTACCTCCATTCGATCTGAGTTCCCTTGTATTTGCTTGACGTCAGGTACTCCGTGGATTACTGCGAATTCATGTCCGACATCATCCTCCAGCACGTTGTCGGGTTTCGCCTCTCTGTGGGCAGCCACTTTCTCTACCTTCTTTTTCACAAAGTCATTCAAATGTCCAAACTGGGCCAACTCCTCGAGGTAGGACTTAAGATCCTTGCAGTGCTCGGTCTTATGCCCTCCCTATTTGTGGAAAGCGCATCTTAATGCATTGTTTCTTTTCGAGGGCTCTCCTCCCATTTTTCGGGGCCATTTGATGAACGGCTCATCCTTGATCTTCGCGAGAATTTTATAAATTGGCTCTTTGAAGACGGTGTTGACCGCCTAGAACTATTTTGTTACGTCAGGGTTCCCTCCGTTTCGGGAGCCATTCTTGCCCCCACTCTTTCCTCCTTTCTTCTGGTTCTCAACTTTCTCACTTCCCTTAGTAGTAATCTTGGCTCGACCGTTTTCTCCTACATTAAGGTGGGTGACATCTTCCACCTTTGCGTATTTCTCAATCCGGGCCATTAGGTCATCAATGGTCATATCTTCCTTCTTTGTCAAGGACTGGTAAAGGAGGGAAGAGCTAGGTAACCCAATTTTGAAGGAAGCCACTGCCACCTCTTCCGCGCAGTCCTCGATCTCATTGAATAACTCCCAGTACCTCTTCGCATAGTCCCGGAGTGTTTCTTGAGGCGTTTTCTTCATGGTTAATAGAGCATCCATCCTTTTTGGATGGGAGCTGCTGGTGATGAACCGGGCCGTAAAGAGCTTGGCCAGGGATTTGAAATTTCTGATGGATCGGTGAGGGAGTTTTTCGAACCATTTCTGGGCTACGTCATGGAGGCTCGAGGGGAAAATACGGCACATCAGTGCATCCCGGTGATTCCAGAGGGTCATGGCCTGCCGGCACTGCCTGACATGATCAATGGGATCAGTCTTCCTGTCGTAAAACTTGAACCTTGGAATGGCAAATTTCTTGGGAGCCTCTTCCTCTTCAATTTTCCTCGTGAAGGGTGACTTCATCTGGGTCTTGAGGGCTCTCCTGGCGAGTTCTCTGGTCGACCTGGTGCCGCGGTGAGCTGGATGTTGGTCCATTTCTCTGCGGACCAGGTTCCGTATGTTCTCCTCGCTGCGAGCAGGGCTCTGGTAGCGGAGAGATCTTCTTAGTTGTTTGCGGAGGTCGTCGTCTGAGTCGCCACCTTCGACCCCTTGATATTCCCGCCTAGGGATCCTTCCTCGGCTACGAGATTTGCTCGCCTGAGGGCTAGGAGTGCGATAGGGGTGTCTCCTAGTATCAGGACGTAGTTCCTTCTCCAGTCTTTCCAGTCTTCTTTTCAAGCGAGCATTCTCAGCCTCGTATCTGCGAGAAGACTCCCTCTGCTCGTGGAGCCTTGCCTCGTATGCATCAATCAATCTGGATATCTGCGTGGACCCTGATGGTCCTTGACCTTCTTTTGAGGCTGGCCTTTCCAGCGAGCCCCACGATCTGAACGTCGGACTTCAGACCAAATCCTGCGAGGAGCAGGTGGCTCTTGAATATCTCCTGCTTGAGGAGCGTTGCTGCTGTGACCAGATATCTTAGATTCTTTTCTTGGCGTGGGCTCTTCTCAGGGAAAGATGAACGTTTCCCACAGACGGTGCCAATTGTGGAGACAATGATTATGCAACACAAATAAATATGAGAGAAATAATGACCAAGAAAGAATAAAGAAAATAAAACGACAATCACACAACAACGGATGTACGTGGTTCAGCAAAGATGTGCCTACGTCCACGGTGGTGCAGTCAGTATTATTTCTCAATATTCTGGGGAATGAGTACAGAGAATACAACTTGTCCTTTGCCCCGGACCTAGGGTTTAATTTATATATGTGTATGTTAGTTAGTGGAGATGATGGGTTCCTCCATATTAGCCATCTTCCCTATAACTTCCCTTCATGGGATCGTGCTCCCCTATAACTTCCCTTCATGGGATCGTGGGGAAATTGGATCAATACAAAAGATGAAGGGCCTGGACTTTGGGCCGCTAGGGCTGGGCTACTCGTCCAGGCCTATAGCACTAATTTCCGGGTACCCACAGTGGATTTTAAGACATTACCGATCAAAGAAAGTAAACAATAATAACAGGGGTATAAAACCCAAAAAAATAAGATGAATCAAGGAGGATGTTGATGAACTCCTCTGCCCATGATCTTTCGATGATGATTCAGATCGAACAATGATGGGCTTGAATCATAAACAGAGGTGAGAGATAAATCCAAGATAAATATGAGAACGATAAAAATGTTCCCATAAACGGTGCCAAATTAATGATACTAAGATCATATAATGGATTCACCCTGTATATAGGTATCGTAGATATGTAAAAAAATAGTAATAATCAAGAAATTTAATAGATGAGATGAGACATAAATAGATATGAACAGAAAGGCTTAAGTTGTTCGGGCATTGGCCTACGTCCACTGTGTAAGGTGTGAATATGTTTCACTATAATAGGGTATAAACTGCCATTGGAGACAAGTACAAGCTCTATTTGCCTTTAGGGTTAATTTTACAAAGTAACAATAAGGTTTCTAAGAGTCACTCTAGATGAATAAGACATAGTGTGACTTTTATAGGCTGAGAGGTGTGCAGTGTCACCCCCAGCGTGTGTCCCACGCCCAGAGGTCATGGTCTATGAGAGAGTGCTAGCTATCTATTCATAAAGAAATATAATCATGGTGAATACTCCCTCATGTGGTTTGTTGATCTCTAAAAAATATTTTATGTAGATATGACTGAAATTACCCTATTATGCATTTCACGCGTGGATAAAAATTGTATAAGGTATCTTTTGAGGTGATAATGAAGGTATCGACCCAGTTGAGAGTCCGTCTAATGCCTGGTTCCATGTTGAATGCCTAGAAGAGATACGATGGACATCTGTGCTCGACACATTTATCCTTATCTTTAGCGCATGATGGCTTGTAACTTGAATGTCGTCTGAGGCTGACACTCATCAACTAGTAAGGGCAGGATGGTATCGTCTATTGGACAAGATCCTCATCACTGGTTGGATACTAAAATGTCATCTGAATGAGACCATACTTGTATATATTATATATGAGTGAGAAGATTGGTCTTGTCTATGAGACGAGAATGTTGTGTGGTTAGCTACTTGGGCGCCATCTGGACAAGACTATACTTATGTATATCATATGGTATAAACTATTACTATTATAAAATCCATGTGATAGTACAAATGATATCATTGGATGATTGACTATGGAACTATGTTTTGATGGGTTAGAATCCTCCAGTTACCATAGTCGACGATGTTTAATTCCTTAAAAGCTGATCTAATTGGGATGCGAATGACACCAAGGAGAGTGGGTGGAACACTAAGGGTTCGAACGCAATCTTTAGTTGCATAACCATAAGCGATTTTAGTTACATTTTGATGTTCACTATGTTCAAGGATATATGTGAAGTTTTTGAAACAACCTCTGAAAGCACCTCCACCGCAAAAAATGAGAAGCTTCAATGCCTCGCCATCCTTTTGGAACTCCTTAACATGAAGGGGATCTAAACTTTTGACAAATTCTATACTCAATTAAGAGATATGGTGAATTCAATGTTTACTTTAGGAAAGGTCATTAAAGAGAAACTGATCACCGATAAGATTCCTTGATTTCTAACCGTTAAGTTCTATGGCAAGGTTGGTGCCATTAGAGAAGTTAGAGACTTACTTTAAACTCCTATGAATGTAATTGAATTACTATGACCACTTCAAACATATAATGAGAATTGAAATTATCCCCCCGAAGAACCTATTAAAGAAAAGAGCATAGATTTTGGAGAATGATCACAAGGTTCCAAAGATATAGCATTAATCACTATAAAAGTTTCCAAGACAAAGAAAAAACATTTTTAAACTAAAGGAAAACAAAAATCATACCCGCTTAAGTTTGAGTCAGGTCAAGGAAGAGGGAAGAAGAAGCAAGATTACTCAAGGGTCATCACATTTTACACATGTGATGGTAAAGGGAATTATTCCAAGCAGTGTCCTACTGAACCGAGTCAAGGTACAATAAAAAATATATATCAAGAGACTTTTAGAGATGATGATGACTCAGAGTCTCATCAACAAAACTCCTAGAAATAACTAATAAGCTTTTATGGCCCAGGGGAGTTTTAATGATTTAGATGATTTGAAGGAATTGATTATCCTCTGGCGTGCATTGATGTTATCACCAATACCTCTTTGTATGATGGTAATGGTGTAAATTATGACATCATTAATGCATATGCACATATTTTTAAGTATTTAGTAGAACTTGAGAAGAAGAACATAGAACTCTCCACCAGGCTATCCAATGTTGAAGAACAAAGGGCTTTGGTGGCTGAGAATTATGAGAACGACTAGGATTCTCAAAACATTGTTTTTGGTAGCCTATTTTTCATAGAGGGTGGTTGTAATGGATTCCTTAATGTTGAGGTTGTACACTTAAGGAAATCCTAAAAAGAGATTGGAAACTCCCGAATTGACTTATTGAACAAAATCTCTGTGCTTAAGATCGAGGTTCTATCTGCGTCCACTTTGAAGGTGGATTTAAAGGATAGATCTCTTAACTTTGTTAATATTCTATTAGGGGTTAGATAATTAAAAGACACTAGTGGAATTGGATTTTAGGTGACATCTCTTCGTTTCCTTGTAGTTAATCCTATTGTCCATGCCACGCATCAGAACCCATTTTTAAACTGTCCTTAAATTATTATTCTTCAAATGATACATCCGTAAAGAACAAAGTAAGGGAAAGTTCACGTGTTCCTATTGTGATAAAAGGTAAATTTTAAAGAGTTTTGTTTCAAGTGGAATAAACATTCTCTAATGTAATCGACCTCTACGGTAAACCCTATAAATTTACTCATTGTAGTTAGATCATCTAACAGATTTTTGTTTGCTAATTCAACATTCTGTTCCTTTGATGAGATTTAATGATAGTTTAAGTTTTAATCGAAAGTGTAAGAAAAAAGATATGACCTATAGAAAGGCCCCTGAGGGAAAAGAAACCACAATTATTCCTAAAGTTGTGTCTGATTCCTATACCTTACTAAGACATCATAGTTGGTAGAAGAACCGCAACGTCAATCAAACCAGGGTTGATGACCTTCTGAAGCATTGGAGGCCATTTCCCCCATCTAAGTGATTAGAGTTAGGATTAAATAGATATGACTAGGATGTTGTTTATATTTCTCATCATATTCGTTGAGTATATCTAGGTTGGGTTTCATCATTTTCTATTTGTTTGGTTTTAATCTTTGTTTGTTCATACTGGAAATGTTTGATTTTATACAATATGGATCTCTATATTTATAGCTATTATTATATACCATGTGCTATATTTTTACATACAAACATAGATATTATGAAATCAATTTTGTTTATGGCTAATATAATCCATGTATAGAATTCTATTGCTTGAAATTCCTTAGGAAATTAAGCTTGAAAAATTTAGAGTATTTTTTTATAACTCATTCACTACACCACTTTATATCTTGAGAGATATCCATATAAAATAATATGAAGGGATTTGTTTTCTTGTCTTGAAGAAAAGTAAATGTTTTATATGGTTTTACAAAAAAAATGGTATAAATTGTAATAATTACAGATGAGAGAAGTTTGATCATGATAAAATTTTGAACCGCAGAATTCTAAACATTGTAAAATTCATGAGAAAAGAAGTGGTTAGGACTATGACATTAGGTCAAAAGGGATGCTTGCCTTTGAAATATGGAAATATGTTCTCCACCTATTGTTTTTGAGTGAGAGTCTCCACTTGCAAAAATATTTTTTTAAAAGATATGTATAAAAGATTATAATCTATTTAACCTAGGTTAACACCAAAGATATGAGACTTGAAAGCTTCTAAATTAAGATCACTCGATGAGGAAGAAAAGGTGTTAGTTTAAAATGATGGAAACAAATGAAGATTTTTGAAGTTGCATAAATCGAAAATTTTCAAAAATGAGATAACATATTATTCTTCATCCTCTATTTTATAGGTTACAATGCTCATTTTCCACTTCGATCACAAGTTATGTCGTGAAATAATTTTTTTATAAGTGGATTTAATTTGAACCACTTTTCCTTTTGAATGCTAAACCATTATTTTGTAGAATATTTGACATTAACGTGAACCTTGAGTATGATTTTTGAAAGTATATAAGGTCATATCAAAGTTTATTTATAAAGGGATGCAATGTGCTTTCTTAAACTAGGAAGAATATTTCATGCACGCCCTTGTTCCTTCCTTCCTGCACTTTTGGAATCCTTTCATAGATTAACACCCCAAAAATATTTTATTTTGTTGTGACGATATAATCTCGACCAACGAACAAGACCTTTGTGTCAACCAATTGGTTTGGGATGAGAAAAATTATTTCATGAACCTAGTTCACAATTTTATCCACATCTGCCTGAACCAATCTGTTTCTGCACCTGTTTTATCTCTCTTCCTACTATCCATACCTTGGAAGTTTAGGTGTTCATATTGTAGATCTAAGGAACTATTCATCATTTTGGAAAATTTTCTTACTAGATTTTGTGAATTTATCCTTTTTTATATCCTAGGATTTGGTCTTGAATTTTATTAATTTGATGTTGGATTTTATTATAATAATTGGTGAATTTATTTATCTTGAGATGAGATTATTTGTCTTAGATTAGTTGTTCTTGATTTAGCCTTGTAATTTATTACCGTGTTTCACCCAACTAGGACTTATTGCTCTAATATTAAGTATGGGTGACAATTATAATTGTTTGACATTATGTCTTACACGAAACTCTTTCACAAATTTTTGGTATAAGATCATTTTGATTTAATGAGCATGATGTTTGACCTTATTGTATCTTTTTCAAAGGACGAGATAAATCCTTTCCTTCCAATCATTTAATCGGGCACTTGATTTTGGAGTTAATGGGTTTATCACTTTAACGAGTTGTATGGGACCAATCTTGGTATCAATGACATCATGTAGTGTTACCAATGGGCATCGACCCATGAAAATATTTATTATTTTAAGGCAAGGATAGACAATCGGCATTTGGTTGTGAAGACTACTAGGATCACATAGTTATTTTGAAGAATTGGGAACATAATTCCCTCCTCGAGGGCGAAGAATATGAAGGGCTAAAGTCACCACCAGAGGGGAATGGATTATATTAGGTTGTAATTATGCCTTTTCTCAACGTTTTCCTTTTAATTTGATTGATTATGAATTGTTTTTATTTGTTTTTGACTGTCAAAATCAAGAAGAAACCTCCCTACGAACATAACGTGATTTTTTTAATCTTCAGAAGGTTTTCTCGAATTAGCAGAATATTAGAACTGGTGACCTTCCTAGGTTGGTCGCCTTATTTCTCTACTATAAGAGTTTAACTAATTCCTTCATCACATGTCCAGTCGAATAGAATCTGGTCAGCCCTATTGATTTGGATGACCTAAAGGCTTCTACCTCTGAAGGTTCAAATGAGGAGGAAACATATTACTACTTTGAGTCCTTGGACGTTTTATCTATCCTTGCTACTGAACTTTCTCCTGGTACCATAAACTCTAAGGGAAAAGTGGTGAACTTGATCACTGCCAACCTCAACCCAAAGTCATCTTTGTAAATGTGCAGAGTGGGTTGGTTATATGGTCAACAGTAGAATTCATGAAGTAGGTCACAAACAACCAATTTTAATCCAATTTTATGTTGATTAATTAGGTTAAACTAATCACGCAAGATATTGAATCTAAATCTAATAAAAAATCTTTTCTCATCAGGGTGTGCAACATAATGATCTTCAATCTTTGTACCTACACACATGAGATAAAACAAAAACCTTCGTGACACATCGAGTTTGAAATGATATAAGAATAAATCAATCAATATAATCAAATCTCCCCCATAATGAAAAAACTCCCCCATAACATAATAATTCTTCCTCCCCCTTTTTATTATGTTCCCAAATAGACAGACAAGAAGAAACAAACTAAACATGGAGTATCACGATAAAAGTGCATAGAAAATATGAATCAATCAGCACGCATGCAAAGGAGTATCTCAAAAAATTATTCACAAACTATTTTTGATTTTTCAAATTTTTCGTACAAAGATAAGATAAAACAAAATCACACCATGGATTTAAACTCAAACAGCCAAGTCATGGAAACGGAATGAATGGGCGTGAACACATTCGATTGGTAAATCAACTCAATCAATCATATGTGCACGATGCATATGTGTACCCCTAACGAATGAACATCAAAAGTATCCTTAGGTGTAAAAATTGTTGAATTTAGATGACCTCGTCTTATGCAAATCAACAAATCAAATTTAAAGTAATTTCCACACCAATAACGTCCAAAACTATTTAACGCTTTTTTTCAGGAAAAACTCTTTTCAGCACTGTTTCAACTAAGGTATTATAGATGACACAGGTAGACTTACAAACTTAAATACAACCAAGTATCGCAGTTTGGTCTCCTTCCTTGTTGATAATAAAAAGTGGTGCAGATCCAACAACACCGTACAACAAGCTCCACTTACCTCAGTATCCACTATTCAGCCTCAGGAAGCTCTTTTCCTCTCGTCAACAGTGAAGAATGAACCCCATAAGGATTTTAACTAGTAATGTGTTCTTCCGATTTGATAAAATGATCACAAATAGACAAGTGGTTTGGATTTTAAAAAACCAAAGTGTCTGATCACAAAATAGATTCAAAAAGGTTTGCAATAATGTTCAGGTTCCTACCTCTTAAATAGGATGGAAAATCTAATGGAAATAACCTTGAAAAGGTTGAGTTGAAACCAACTAAAAAATAGAGTTCGCTATCGGTTTGTTCGAAGAAATCGTACCATGTTCGATTAACCTTCACATTCTCATTAGAATGACTATCGAACGAGAGATCGAATGACTTTCCGAAATGAGAGGAAAAATGCACGCTTGAAGCTCGTTTAAATGGCTATCCAATTTTGTACTTACTCGTTCAAAGGACCCTCAATCTCGTTCTAACGAGATGCATACAAAATATTTTTTATTTTTAATTATTTTTAGAAAAGTATTTTGGATTCAAACATGTTTAAAAATACCCCTCAATATAAGTTAATACTATATCTAACTTATATACGCTCTTCGTTGATTATAATGACGATATCAACTCTTCATTCTTCGATTGATGCGTTCGGTCACTAACTTGTCTTCGATTGAAGCTTTTTAAGAATGTACATGAGAGTGTTGCCATGTAACAAAATATTCCAAACAATAAACATAATGAGAAAAATTACATAGTGTGCTCTTACAAATATCCCCCTTTGGCTATTTCGGTACAAAAATACAAGATTGAAAAATAACCCCTAAGAGAAGTTCAATTAATGTCCCTCCCAAACTCGAAAAAGAAAAATACACTTGCAACTTTGTCTCACTGAAAATCTTCATCATGTAGTATATGATATCATCAAAGCGAAAAGTATCTACACATATAAAGAAAAGAAAATTTCTGGGACACATAGAGTTTGAAAAAATAAAACTCCTCCTTCATATGTTCTACCCTTTTTTGTCCGTAATAGATAAAGGGTTAGAAGCCAAACCTAAAAAAGTTGTCATAACGAGTATACAAATTTGCAATAATATCACAAAGTTTAGACAATTAAGCATATGCGATGAAATTTCAACAAACCAACAAATAATTTTTGGAATTTTTGAAATTTTTTAGTATGAAAATATACACATATAAATACAAACAAACATAGCATGGATTAGGACCAAAATATCTTAATCATGGAAATGGAATGTAGGTGTATGAACTTGATGCACGTGAAAGTCAACAAAGGCATACGTGTCGATGGTTCATGAAGTCAAAGAGACACTCCTAATGAAAGTATTAAAATCAACCTTTTGTGTAAAAATCTTTGAACAAAGTGAAATTGAATTAACTCATCCAAAATGCCTCGATATTCAGTACTTCTCAAATCAATAATGCCAAACTATTTAATATTTTTTAAGGATTTTTATTGTGTAACCCCATTGATCTTCAACTAATACCACTCTCAAAATCTCACATTTGAAGCATAAATTCTCAATTTTTTTTGAAGGAATCATATTGCTCAATTTTAATAAAGCACGAATGAAACCAATTGGGCCTTGACATTTTTGTTTTTATCTTCCGAATTCATCTTTTAGGCTCTTGCCAATGGTGGATTTTAATGCAAAAAATACTTCTTCTTTCGTAGCCCCTTTCCATTGCTTAAACTTTTATCAATTAATTTTTTGGTAAAAAATCTGGACAATGGGTTATTACATGAACAATTAGTTCCTAATATAGTTGGTTCTTTATTAAGCATGGATAAAATCTTATTCGACATATGACAAGCAAGTGCAATGTTCAATAGTTCGTGCAAAGTGTGTGAAATCAAGGTGATATAATGAGTTTAGCATGAAGGTAGTAATCATCAATGAATGACACAGTGATAAACATGCATTATTAAGCACTAAAAAATTTGTTTAATGTAGATAAGTCTAATAAGACCATGATTAAGTCATATACGGAACAAAATTGTTATTAAATGCGCATCCATATATGGTGAAAAATAAAATAAAAATATATTTTTAAAATTTTTGAATTTTTTATCAAAATAAAATCTTTTGTATTTATAAGAAATTTTTCTAAAAGAATCTTTTTGGATTTGTCAATATATAAGCCTAAGAATACAAAAGCATACAAAATAATGTACAATCTAGTTGTAGGGACAAATGATGGAAATATTAAAATCACGTTAAACTAGAATCAATTCCCGAACTCAATCAATGGAAAACATACCCATAGACTTTCTAAGATCCTCAAATTAAAGGGCACATAAAGATTTTGTGAAAATGTCGATCAATTAACGTTCAGTACTCATGAACATCAAGGAAATGATCTTCTCCTCAATAGGACCATGAATGAAGTGCTCACAAATCCGAACATGCTTCGTACAAGAATGTTGAATGGGAATACGAGAAATGCAGGTTGTACTTTGTAAGAGGGTAGTTTAGATAAGACGGAGGTGTAACCCCTTTTGAGTATAACAATGATAAGTTAACCAATAGTAATATTTGATTAATTATAAGACACAAAATTACAACTTGGTGAAGATAAACTTAGTTTGATCTTACAAAACTCTCGTGTATAACTCAAAAGATAATTATAAACTCAGAAGTGACTCATTTAGAGGGAGAGAGAAGTAAGCATCCTAGATACACCTTGGCAGGCATCCAAACACACCAACCACCCTACAAGATCTCTGTCAAGTATTAAAATCTTCGTAATAAATGACCATGGTGGGTGAGTGAAATAATAAATCTCTCTCTATGTTGTATTTTTCTCTCTAGCAATAACTTCTAAACTCTAAAGAGAACATCCTTTCCTCAGAGGTGGTTGAAGCCTTTAAATAGCCCCCACACTACTCTCGAGTAACTCAGTCATTCATAAATGTGAAAGACATCCCTCATACTTTATTTCAGAAACATTAGGTGCCTGGTGAACTAGTCAGCTCCACGTCATAAACATTAAATGCCAAGACATGCCTTTTGCCTAACCATTATGCGTCAGAGGGATATCATCATAGAGGTGTCTCACCAACTGTTTGAAAGCTCCAAATACCACGGTGGTTTACTCAAGTGCAGATTTGACATTTCCTAACTGGCTAGTGACATCTCATAAAGCGGATCTGACATTAAGTAGAGGGTTGCTTAGTTCATAACTCAACGCCCGATGGAACTCAAGGCTGCCTGCCCAACCCAAGGTTCCACGATTAAGGTCTTTTGGTGTTTTACCAGGTGTATCTAAGATGGTCAAGACAAGCCCCAACGGTGCCTCACTTCTCAATCCTCCAAACCAAGTCCCTCTGGAGTTCCCACGGCGAGGTCGTTCGATAGAGCGTAAAATCTCTCCCAGGCCCTGCCAAGCCTGGTCTCTTGCGAGTACCATTCTACCTCCCTCTAAAAATCATTATAACTGTTACAACTCATAGTCAATATAAATAAAAGGATACAACGAGACTAAGTAAAGCAATAGGACTAAAGGATGAGCTCTCTCGATTAACTTCTTCGCCGGGAGATCCCTCTAGATTGCCACGCTGAACTACCTCGCTTGAGCTACCTTACTGAGCTGTATCACTTGCCTTACTGAGCTACATCGCTTTGAGCTACATCGCTACCATACTGAGCTGCATCGCTTGAGCTGCCTCCCTATTTTATTGAGTTGCATCGCTTGAGCTGATTTACTACCTTAGTCCCTTGAGTTTGTTGTATTAACTGGGGGGATTATCCCTAATCTCGAGATTATCTTCGTGCCCCCTACATTTGGCCCTCCATGGAGAGATTTGTAATGGGAACAAGAAATGTCCGCATGAAAACTTCTCAATTCGATGAACCTTGGTTGCACGAAAACTTCTCAATCCGATGAATCTTGGTGTCTCTATCTTCGTTACGGCCTCTACCGTTATTACTTCCAGGAAAAGTAAAATTCTCCCCAATGTACCTGAACTAAAGTGTTGTGGTTTGTCCACAATTTGGCGAAGGGAAATCACCACTTTTTCCCGTTGCTAAGATTCAACCCTTCTATCTTTACTTCCTTGGCTAATTTGGAATTCTTTCGAAACACCTGCTGACTTTCTCAAATACCCATTTTGACTCTTGGGAAGTGAATTTCTCCCGTTTGTGCTATTGTGGAGTATAGTTGTTGGCAGTGGGTTTTCGTTAGGATTGCCCCTATCGTTAAGACTTATGGAATTCTCCATTATAAACTTCTCCTTAGGAAATTCTCCCTATAAGAAGGTGCTACGTCGTTTGGGCTCTATTGTGTCATCGTTAAAGAAGGAAAAAATTCTCGATGTACCTGAGTCACAATTAAACAACATTTGGGCTTATGGTGAGGGAACGTTGTAGTTTTTTGAACCGTTGGGAGACTTTCTGTGTTGGGAGCGATTGGATATGTCTGACAAAAATTCTGGCGTCAAAACTCGAACTTCCCTAGGAAGAAAACCCTTTCTATTCCCCATGCGTCACTTTATTAATGATGTGGTGTTATTTTTTCAGCTGTTAGGACACTCCCCGTAGTGCCACATGTCCATTTGAAATGATTATAGGTGGCTTTGCACGTGTGTTAGTGCAAAAACTTAAAAGACTGGTTTAAAGGATTACAAACGTCTATTTTTAAAAAACACTTTGTCATTTCTTCTTCGTCTTATTCAAGCTTCTAGAGATTTTTTAAAGAGAGAAAGATTCAAACCACTATTGTTAACAAGGTTTCTCTAGTTCTCTCTCTTTCATCATCTCTTTCATCACCACTTGTGGTTGTATTCCTCCATTTTAGTCCCCCTCTCCGCTTCTTTAAGCTTTTCTTCTTCCACCATCCACTGCCATAGCCTCTTCTAGCATTCCTAGCACACCCACCACCAGTGCTCTGCCTGTAACCACCTTGGACGCTGCCTTCTTAGTGTTAGCATGCCAAGAAGAACTACATTTTTATCGTCAGACTACTATCTTTGGAAAATATGATGAGTTCTCTGAGGGGTGAAGGACTTGCCATTTTTAGCTAAGTATGACGCTTTGTTGCTGGGTGATGAAGACCAAGATTCCACTTCTTAGGGATATTTTCCTCCAGAGGGGACTATGAGGTTTTATCTTGACGGAGGTGACTTCCTTTGGTCCCATATTGAATTCGAAGGACCTGGTGGCTCCCCTTCCTAATTTTCTTCTTGGAACTTGTTTATGCAGACCACGTACTCTGACGCTCTTTCTAAGGTTGGTCTCCATCGAGCTTCCCGATTTGGGGAGTTTACTCTCTCCAAACACAATGTTGCCCTTCAAACCTTGGTCTCCTATTGGAACATTACCACTCACACTTTCATTGCCTTGTGGGGAGAGTTCACCATTACACTTGAGGATGTTTGCGAGATGCTTGGGCTTGAGCCCATAGGGATTTCAGCTTATCACGATGAGGCTTTGGATGCCGAAGAGACAAAGGCCCGAGCAGTCTTGGATCAAATTTGCAGGCGGTGTATCGGTGCTTCCAATAAGGCTACCTTCACTCTCCTCATAAACTACTTCTATCGTACTAGCTCCACTGCTAAATTTAGCCCAGGCAAAGGTACATCTCTTGAGTTATCAGCCGACACATTTGTGATTCTGTCTCATTTTATCTTGCCTGGAAAGCCCAATGATCAATCGCATAGGGACTTGATTAATCTGTCTATCCGTTTGGCTATGGGATATAAGTTTCCTATGGAAGCCATGGCCTTAGGGTCACTTTATAGAAGGTTGGACAGGATCCATCTGGATATGGAACGGTCCTTGGGCAGATATAACATGGCCAATTTTTCTAATTCCATCATTTTGACTAGTTTTCTTGACTTCTATTTTCCTGAGATATCTGCCAATCGTATTCCCCTTTGTGCTGGGGAAATCATAAAGCCCCATCGCCTTATTTTCTTCCACAAGAAACATAGTAAAAAGGAGCTTTTGGACATTTTTTACAAAGCAAGCTACTTCGTGATGAGGCCCTATAGTGAAGATTCTTTTGCCCATACTTGGAATTTTTTGGTGCCGTATCTAGGGTGGTGGGGACTACTTTGGAGGATCTTATAATGGAGGACCCTTATTTTTCCATTGTTTTAGCTTTGACTCCTAGCTATCTGCCCTCTTATACCGACTGGGGGTATACGTTTGAACATTACAACCCCAACCGTTGCAGCCATCAGTTTGGGTACGACCAAGGGGTTCCTCAGCTGGTATTTCAGGATTCTCACCCCTAGGCATCTTTCCCTGAGGCCTGTGCCTTTTACACTATGTCAGCTGCTTCCACGATCTGTTCAACCATAAGTGATCGTGTTACCATTCCTGCACTTTTTATAAAGGGGGATGTGACCAGTGATTTTGCGATGAAGTATTGGCCAAGACAGATAGCCAGAATTCATGAACTCATCTAAAGTTCCCCAGTTTACCCCATTGTTCAGAGTTTTCCCCCTTTGGAGCTGGGGCTAAAGGTGAATTCCGTTATGGGAATTGAGTTCTCGATCAGCCAAACACCGAAGGATCCTCCTAGTGAGTTGCCTCTATATTGTCCAGCAATCCCCGTTGTTATAGCCAAAGCCAAGAAAGCTTCAACGCTTAAACCCCTAGCTGGAGGTACCTCTGTCCTTATATCTTCTGGCGAAGGTCCCTCGTATCCCCTTTTGCAAAAAGAAAAGAAGACCAAGAGCGGGGCCTCTTCGAAACCCAAGTCCCCACGTAAATATTAAGATCCTATAGATTCTTTTCCCATTGCCTACGTTCCTCCTAATAATGATGTGCCAGAGGAAATATGGGAGGCAGTTAAAAAGGAGGTAGAATGGTTTCAACAGATATTTCGATAAACTACGCCATGAGTTCCTGCTCTTGAGTCATTTCCTAATATTGCGCGTAGATCCTACTGAAGGGAATTTAAAAAGAAAAAGGGCTCCTTCAGGAACTAGCACTTCTAGTAAGAGGAAGAAAACTTTGGGAACTAAGGCAAGTAAGAAACAAGCCTTTATAGTGAAACCCACAACAGTTACCTCTACTGCTAGGCGTTCTACTTCTCCTTCTCCCGATGCAGTTATACTAGTTAACGATAGCCCTCAGACTGTAGCTGATCTCACCGAGAGGGCTTTTCCTCACTCATCTCCCCCAGCTTTGCACATTGTCATACCATCACACTCTTATTCTGAGAATGAGGTTAGTCTTCCCATACTTAGTTGTTTATAACTTAGTGAATTATCTTTCTTTTCTGACACTTGTTCTTTCTTTCTTTCTTGTTTTCATCAGGAGGCTGATGAAGAAAGGCCTTTTCCTCCAGTCAGACCTTTCGTGGGAGGACGCTTTAGTGCATCTATGATCAAATCATCTCCTCCTCGTTCGCCTATGATATGTCTTAATTATTCACGTTGTTCAGCCTTCGGTTGTGCAGAGGAGGCTGCTCAGAGGCCTGTTGTGCTCGTTGAGTCTGTATCTTATCCAGAGGAGACTCCCTTAGCTTTTTCTAGTACACCCTCTTTGTCGGTGGTTCCTCTAGCTGTGATTCTAGTTTTGCCAAGCTCTCCTGAGGTAATAATTTTTAAACAATTCTAAATCTTTCTTTTATATCTTTTCCCTTGTATGAATCTTTTTATCATCTTGGTTTATTTTAGGTTGATGTAGCTTCCATTTTGGCTTCATCATTGGCCAACATCCTTCTTCCACCTCTATTGACAAGACCCATCACTGTCATTCCCCCTTTCAGTCATAATACTAAGGTGAGTTAAGTATGAAGTGTGTCTCTTCTTTCTATATTATTCCCCTCCTCTAAACTTAGTTTCATTTTTACAGCTTTCTCCAAGTCTTGTCCCGCCATTAGCCTTCAGGATTCTACCAGTTTCTAAGGCCACCGTTGGCCTTTCTACTCATCCTGGTTCTTCTTCTGCCCTTACTAGTGTTGGTGCATTTGTGTAAGGTCTAATGGATTCTTCAAGTTCTCCTCCAATACAGGCCTTAATTTCTTTTGTTGATGCAGGAGCTTCATCTAATATTGAGGTTCCTCTGGCTAGGATTCCTCTAGTTGAGGGTGCTGTGGAAGATTCTGAGGAGATGAATTTTCCCTCAACAATTCCCACCATTGTATCCTCTTTAGTGACTCTCGTTCTTGCTCCAATCATTACTGAGGTATTTTTCTATTTTCTCTTCATTCCTTATTGTTTGTCCTTTTATCTTGACAATGTACAGTCTAAAAGAACCTCATTTTCAAACATTCAAACTCCACCAGTAACAGTGACTTAACAATGAAAACCACCTGTTAAGATTTTTCTTTTATAAAATTCCACCAATAACGGTGACACCCATAACGGTGACTTAACAATGACAACCATTTGTTAAGATTTTCGTCAAACTCTACCAGTAACGGTGACTTAATAATGATAAACACTTATTAAGATTTTTGGTTAAACTCCACCAACAACGGTGACTTAACAATGATAAACACTTGTTAAAATTTTTAGTCAAATTCCACCAGTAACGGTGACTTAACAATGATAAACACTTGTTAAGCTTTTTCATCAAACTCCACCAGTAACGGTGACTTAACAATGATAAACACTAGTTAAGATTTTTCCATCAAACTCCACCAGTAATGGTGACTTAACAATGATAAACACTTTTTAAGATTTTTCATCAAACTCCACCATTAACGGTGACTTAACAATGATATACACTTATTAAGATTTTTCATTAAACTCATCATTTGCTTGATTTTTCCTCAGGCAGTCGGGGAGTCCCCTCACATTGCAAGGAAACCTCCAGCGATTCCTTCGCTTGTCACCTCGCCAAATCGGGAACCAGTTGTATCTGAGGAAATGAGTCTTAACGACCAAGGTTCCACGACAGGTTCTCAAGATGATAGTGAATCTGGTTATGAGATTCCTATTCCAGCTCTAGCTCCTCATGAGTTTTGTCTCATGGCCCTTTGTCGCTCTCCTGAACTACCTGTCAGCCATTGATTGGTGATTGAGCAGATTGAAGCTCATCAACCCAAAACTTTTACTGTTAACTACCTATATTCAAACATTCCTTTGATGACCCACTATCTTCAAGGTATGGTAATCGTTATTGCTGATATTGTCAGTACGCCTACTGCAAACATTACCAGGCCCCTCCTCAATCAATTCTTTGTTTATCTAAAGGAGTTGGGTCGAGATAGCTTCCTATTTAGCTGGCTGATTGGACACTTGAAGAACTTGAAGAGTCAGTAATTAGAAAGCTAGAGGGAACTTCTGCAGAAGCACCAGGAGGCTCAACGAGCTGAGGAAGCAAAGCTGGTTGAGCTATCACCTCTGCTTAAAGCTTCCAACAAGGAGGTAGAGGATATCAAAGAAGCTCTACATTTAGCGAAGCTAAAATGGGAGAAACTCCTTATTGAGCGTGCACAAGTTCAAACAAGGCTGGAGGTTTCTATTAATGCCCAACAATTATTCCTAGCAGCCTCTTCGGGCCTGCCCGGAGATTTTTTCTCTGCTCTAGACTTGTGGTTCCTCTTAGGACAATAAACTCTTTCAAACTTGTATACATTTTCCTTTTTTCTCTTATGTAATTCTCGGGCAATAGTTCCTAATTTTTGTAATGCCTTACAATTTATGAATGAAAGAAAGGTTATATGTTCTTCCATGCCACTTCTTTGTGCTATAACTACTTGTATAAAATAAAAACTCTGCAATCTTTCAACTCACTCAAGTTGCAACAAAAGACATCTTTTCAGAAAGAAAAAAGATTTATATATGCGTAACAAAACAACTAGATACAATGATGATCTAAAGTTAATTGCTTATACATGATAGACTTTCAATCATTTATTATTGATCTTAAATGGTTTGTCTCCTTCCATCTTAGAAATTAAGCAATAACCTGAATCATGAGACTCCTTTACAATGAAAGGTCCCTCCTAATTCTCTATAAACTTAGGCAGAGGAATCCCCCTAATGTGCTTCACTGCTGCCTTCAAAATGAGGTCTCCCTCCAAAAACTTCTTTGGTCTCACCAAGTTGTCATACGCCCTGGAGAGATTCTTCGTGTACATTTAAAAGTACTACATCGCATTGTCTATGTGCTCATCTAACTTCACATGTCTGTTTTGAGGGAGCATGCTACTTTGCAAGGCATATCAGGCAGAGGGAACTTCTAACTCCATCGAGAGAATCTCTTTTTTAGTTATTCGATTGTCCCACAATACAACTAATATTTTGTCATCCCATGATCCTGGGAAATCTTCTATCGTCTTGGCCAATATATTAACCAATGTTTTGTTAGTTGCTTCGGCTTGAACGTTTCCCTTTGGGTAGGCCACCGTTGAAGTGTGATGAACAATGGTGTACTTGTATGTGAGCATTGTTACCTCTGAATTAATGAAAGGGGTTCCGTTATCAGAGAGAATAACCTTTGGAATCCCAAAACGGTAGATGATGTATTCTCTGATAAAGTTTCTCACCACCCTTGCTGTTGCCCTTCTTAGTGGTATCGCTTCAGCCCACTTTGTAAAGCACTCCATTGCCACTAGTATCCAAATCTTCCCCCACTAGTATCCAAATCTTCCCCCTTGAAGAAGGATTTATTGCCCCTACTAGGTCGAATGCCCAAGTGTGAAAAGGATAAGGTGTTACCAGAGAGTGTAGATCCACTGATGGATCATGGATTATATTTCCATTCAGTTGGCAAGCTTTACATTTTTGAACGAACTCAACAGAGTCTTTATCCATTGTCGGCCAATAATACCCCAACGTCATCAGCTGATCATACAACTTTGCACCTCCTATGTGAGATGGATCATGAGCTTGTTTGAGGACTTCGACTGCTTCCTTATTTGTGATAAAACGTAATGTCTTGTTGAAGTACCCTCTTCGATAAAGCTGCCCTTCTTGAACGTAGTACCTAGGGCCCTTCATTTACGTCCCATCGCATCCATCTTCTCTATTTGGATGAATCCATCTTTAATGAAGTCAATATAGGGATTCCTCCAATTTGGTTGAGCCTTAACTAAATGACACTCAGATGCCTCGAAGAATAGTTGGCACTTGTCGCACTTCCGTTGTAGCTCTGCTGCATCCTGCTTCATTCTAGGCCAGAAGTATCCCTCCCTCTGAATTATTCTATAAAGAGGGATATTAGTTATCTCGCAGTTCTCTTCGTGTGTTTTCTTTAGTCTCTTCTTTGCTTCTTCTGGGCCAATGCATCTTGACATCCAACCTCCTCCATTTTTGAAGTAGAGGTTTCTCTGATTTGTAAAGTATGGGGCTAACTCTCTTAATTCCATCGCTCCTTCCACTGCACCAAAAACAACAATATGTACGATTTAAAACTATGCCAGATCAAATCTGGTATGGTTTTGAACTGTACTAGAATCAGGTGTTCCAAAATGGCCATTTTTTTCTGGCATGGTTTAAAAGTGTGCTAGATTTGACCAAGCAGGAGTACTTCTGGCACACTTTTAAACCATGTCAGAATTTGATATTTCTGGTACACTTTTGGCACAGTTTTGAACTATTCCAGATTGAGTACATTTTGAAAAACTTTTGGCACAGTTCAAAATCGTGCCAAAATTTGATACACTTTTGGTAAGGTTTTGAACTGTGCCAAATTTTTGGATAAAAGAAGAAAAAAATTATTATTTGAAAATAAGAAAATTCACAAATTGAAAATCTTGCACTTTATTGATAAACTAATGTACATACAAACTTCAAAATATTACAAGTCTTTAGCAGTTCACAGACCAAAATAAAATTGGGCAGAGCTTCCTCTATTTTCTCAAGATTCTAAAACCTGCTAATATAAAACCTGCATAATATAAAGCCCGCACGACCACAAAATATAACAATAGAATTACAAAAGCCCGCACGGCCATAACAAAAAAAATAGAATCATGAATATTAACGACATTAAGTAAATAATCCCCTTGTTGTAAACCATTGACTTATCCGTATGTTCCACGTGAATAATGCTAACGATAAAATGTTATCCTACAAAAAAATAGGATACAAAAAAGAGACGATATTAGTAACGAAGTAATTTATAAAAAAAAGCTTACTCAAGCTAAAAAAATTACATATAGGAGTTC
The DNA here is from genome assembly GCA_949130495.1 of Sambucus nigra. Taxonomy (NCBI): domain Eukaryota; kingdom Viridiplantae; phylum Streptophyta; class Magnoliopsida; order Dipsacales; family Adoxaceae; genus Sambucus; species Sambucus nigra. Next base: position 413,742,867 of record OX422212.1, read on the forward strand.
CTACGAGTTACATTGGTCCCACGCGAGGTGTTAGTGCCTTTTACAGGGCCGTTTGGGAGCTCATTTGGGTTTTCACCATTCAACGGCTTATTTCCAAGCGTAATCTATATATTTTCAAATTATCATCATATTCTCAAATTGAAAGGCCCGTGACTACGCGGTCACTTCCTATGAGTTATATTGGTCCCGTGCGAGGTGTTAATACCTCTTACGGGGCCGTTTGGGGGCTGGTTTGGGTTTTCACCCTTCAACGACTTGTTTCTAAGCCTAAGCTATATATTTTTGAATTATCATCATATTCTCAAACCGAGAGGCCCGTGACTACACAATCCGTTCTTATGAGTTATATTGGCCCCATACGAGGTGTAAGTACCTCTTACGGAGCCGCTTGGGGGCCGGTTTGGGTTTTCACCATTCAACGAATTATTTGTAATCCTAATCTATATATTTTAAAATTATCATCATATTCTCAAACCGAGATGCCCGTGACTACGCGGTTAGTTCCTACGAGTTACATTGATCCAGTACGAGGTGTTAGTGCCTCTTACGGGGTGGTTTGGGGGCTAGGTTAGGTTTTCACCCTCGGCTTCTTTCAAATCCTAATCTATATATTTTCGAATTATCATTATATTCTCAAATTGAGACACCCGTGACTACACGGTTAGTTCCTACGAGTTACATTGGTCCCCTACGAGGTGTGAGTGCCTCTTACGGGGCCGTTTGGGAGCTAGTTTGGGTTTTCACCCTTCAATGCCTTATTTCAAAGCCTAATCTATATATTTTCAAATTATCATCATATTCTCAATTCGAGAGGCCCGTGACTACACGGTCACTTCCTACGAGTTATATTGGTTCCATGCGAGGTTTTAATACCTCTTACGAGGCCGTTTGGGGGTTGGTTTGGGTTTTCACCCTTCAACGGCTTGTTTCTATGCCTAAGCTATAGATTTTCGAATTATCATCATATTCTCAAATCGAGAGTCCCGTGACTACACGATCAGTTCTTATGAGTTATATTGGTCCTGTACGAGGTGTTAGTACCTCTTACGGAGCCTCTTGGGGGTCGGTTTGGATTTTCACCCTTCAACGACTTGTTTGTATGCCTAATCTATATATTTTAAAATTATCGTCATATTCTCCAACCGAGATGCCCGTGACTACGCAGTTAGTTCCTATGAGTTATATTGATCCAGTACGAGGTATTAGTGCCTCTTACGGGGTGGTTTGAGGGCTAGGTTAGGTTTTCACCCTCGGCTTCTTTCAAATCCTAATCTATATATTTTCAAATTATCGTCATATTCTCAAATTGAGACACCCGTGACTACACGGTTAGTTCCAATGAGTTACATTGGTCCCCTACGAGGTGTTAGTGCCTCTTACGGGGACGTTTGGGAGATGATTTGGGTTTTCACCCTTCAACGCCTTACTTCAAAGCCTAATCTATATATTTTTGAATTATCATCATATTATCAATTTGAGAGGCCCGTGACTACGCAGTCAGTTTTTACGAGTTATATTGGTCTCGTGCGAGGTGTTAGTTCCTCTTACGGGGCTGTTTGAGGGTTGTTTGGGTTTTCATCCTTCAATGGCTTATTTCTAAGCCTAAGCTATATATTTTCAAATTATCATCATATTCTCAAACTGAGAGGCCCGTGACTACATGATCAGTTCATATGAGTTACATTGGTCCTGTACGAGGTGTTAGTGCCTCTTATGGGCCCGTTTGGGGATGGGTTTGGGTTTTACCCCTTCAACGGCTGGTTTGTAAGCCTCATCTATATATTTTTGAATTATTGTCATATTCTCAAATTGAGAGGCCGGTGACTACGTGGCCTATTCCTGCGAGTTACATTGATCCCGTTCGAGGTGTTAATGCGTCTTACGGGGACGTTTGGGGGCAAGGTTGGGTTTTTACCCTTCAACGGATTCTTTCAAACCCTAATCTACATATTTTTGAATTATGATCGTATTCTCAAATCGAGAGTCCTGTAGCTACGCAGTCAGTTCATACGAATTACATTGGTCCCGTGGGAGGTGTAAGTGCCTCTTATGGGGTCATTTGGGGACTGGTTTGGATTTTCACCCTTCAACGACTTCTTTTAAATACTAATCCATACATTATCAAATTATCATCATATTTTCAAATTAAGAGGCCCGTGACTCTGCGGTCAGTTCCTACGAGTTACATTGGTCCCGTACAAGGTGTTATTGCCTTTTATAGGATTGTTTTGGGGATGATTTGGGTTTCCACCCTTCAACGACTTGTTTCTAAGCTTAATCTATATATTTTTAAATTATCATCATATTCTCAAATCGAGAGGACCGTGACTACGCGATCAGTTCCTACGAGTTGGATTGGTTCCGTGCGATGTGTTAATACCTCTTATGGGGCCATTTGGGGGCTAGTTTGGATTTTCACCCTTCAACGGCTTGTTTCTAAGCCTAAGCTATATATTTTTAAATTATCATCACATTCTCAAACCGAGAGGCTCGTGACTACATGTCAATTCCTGCGAATTACATTGATCCCGTACGAGGTGTTCGTGCCTCTTATGGGGCCATTTGGGGTCTAGTTTAGGTTTTCATCCACTAACGGCATTTTTTAAGCCAAAGACTGGATATTTTCAAATTATCATCGTATTCTCAAACCATATGTCCCGTGACTATACGATCAGTTTCAACGAGTTATATGGGCCCCGAGCTAGGTGTTAGTGCCTCTTACGGGGCCGTTTGGGGGCTGGTTTGAGTTTTCACCCTCAAACGACATGTTTTTAAGAATAATCGAAATACTTTTAAATTATCATCATGTTTTCAAACCGAGAGACCCGTGACTACACGGTCAGTTCCTACAAGTTACAATGGCCCCGTTAAAGGTGTTAGTGCGTTTTAAGGACCTGTTCGGGGGGCTGGTTCGAGTTTTCACCCTCAAACGACATGTTTTTAAGATTAATCTAAATATTCTTAATTTATCATCATATTCTCAAATTGAGAGACCCGTGACTATGCAGTCAATTCTTACAGTTACATTGGTCATGTTCGAGGTGTTCGTGCCTCTTACGGGGCCGTTTGGAGACTGGTTTGGGTTTTCACCCTTTAATAACTTATTTTTAAGCATAATCTAGATATTTTCAAATAATCATTATATTCTCAAACCGAGAGACCCGCAACTACGCGATCAATTTCTACGAGTTACATTAGCCCTCTGTGAGGTTTTCGTGTCTCTTACGGGGCCGTTTGTGTACTGGTTTGAGTTTTCATCCTTTAAAGTCTTGTTTTTAAGCCTAATCTAGATATTTTCAAATTATCGTCATATTCTCATACCGAGAGACCCGTGACTACGCGGTCAATTTATACGAGTTACATCTGTCACATGCGAGATTTTCGTGCCTCTTATGGGGCCGTTTGTGTACTGGTTTGAGTTTTCACCCATTAAAGTCTTGTTTTAAGCCTAATCTATATAGTTTCAAATTATTGTCATATTCTGAAACTGAGAGACTTGCGACTACGCGGTCAATTCCTTTGAGTACATTGGTCACGTGCGAGGTGTTCGTTCCTTTATGGGGCCGTTTGGGGGTTGATTTGGGTTTTCCTTTAACGTCTTATTTTTAAGCCTAATCTAAATATTTTCAAATTATCGTCATATTTTCAAATCGTGAGACTCGGGACTACACGGTTAATTCCTACGAGTTACATCGATCACGTGCAAGGTATTTGTGCCTCCTACGGGGATGTTTGGGGAGTGGTTTGGATTTTTACCCTTTAACGGCTTATTTTTAAGCCTAATCTAGATATTTTCAAATTATCATCATATTCTCAAACCGAGAGACCCGCGACTACACAGTCAATTCCTACGAGTGTTATTGGCCCCGTGCGAGGTGTTCGTGCCTCTTATGGGGCCATTTAGTGTCTAGTTTTGGTTTTCACCCACTAACCGAATGTTTTTAACCACAATATTAATCAATCAAACATGAACATAAAGAAATTTACAAACATGTGGAACCGATGTGTCGATTTCAACAAAGCTTACAGATTCCATCGTCTTACATATCTCCGATACAATCTACAATAGGAAAACATAGATCAACAAACTAAGATTTATGCACAAGAGTTCGAATATTGAGTAATTTTTTACTTTCATACTCACTGTTATTTGAACTTTCGACTTACACCTTCAATTATATAATAATTTAAGATACACTCACAAATGCATCGCTAAATCTCACATAATGTAATACAAAGCCCTCAAAATGACACTTATATAGATTTACCTATGCTTTGGGGAATATATCTCAAACTTACAAAAGAGGGGTTATAATAAATAAAAACTCAGGGTGAAACTTAATATGGCCCTACAATCATTATATAGATACGCAAGTAGCTATGAGGGTAAGCACTTCCAGACGAAGTCAGAAGACTTTAACACGATATGATAATAGCAAAAAAAAAAATGGAATTCGAGTTGAAAGTTTTAGAATTCAAAATTTTGGATTGTTCGATCCCTAATTACTCAAACATCATACTTGCGCCATTTCACTGACGAATTTCAAACCACTAGATCTAATAAGCGAAAGGAGATGCCCAACAATCTTTATTTGCATATATAATCAAAGAATCAGTGAGCCCTTCTTTCTCTTTTGAAAGTATGTCAAATACCTAAAGAGTTTTATAAGGTGGGGGATGCATTACCATTAAGGGACGGTAATTTTGACTCGATAAACCTATTTTTGCTGAATTATGACAAGAGCCTTGAAAATCCTTACACTAGAATTAATGATTTAGGCCTTTACTTTCTATTTGAACATGTCTGAAGTACGAAACAAAAAGAACAATACAGATTATTTAAACACGATATCAAAATTAGATCCGGTTGTAAAGTCTAGATCGGTTGATCTTCTATTTATTTTAAAAAATAAATTCAAAAACTCATAATTGAATACAGATCACCTTGTTTATAAAAAACTCAGATCATAAATAGAAAATCTCAGATTCGAAAATAAAACACAGATTCGAAAACAGTAGCAACACCAAAACGGATCTAAGCAAACGAATAATAGATCCATAAAACAAAGATGATCGGGAAACATAAGCATATATCAATAGTAATACACAAGGACTTAATAACTCTATTTTGTTCAATATTTCCATTATCGAAAGGGATTTCGGTGTCCAATTGCTTCTCTCTTGTGATCTAACAGAGACCATTGAGTTAAATAACAGAATAGGGATTCCGGTGTCCATTATCGATACATTGATGTCTCCCTTTCCCTTTTTATGAAGCATTGAATTGAAAGATCTCTTGGTCCCGCCTGGTGGAAATTCAAGCATTAGAGAAAAAAATCTATTTTATTTTAAAAGAACCAGGTACCTAACGCAACCTTCTTCTATCTCCAGGCTTGGGACCAAAAGTGTACAATATAAAAGAAATTAAGCACGAAACATCTTAAATTACCACTATAATTTAAGCTAGTATAGTTTGAAAGGGTTTTTCACTTGCCCTCTGTCAATAATGTAAATTTTGATGTATCCTTGTTTTCATACTTATTTTACATTACCCCTTATATTAGGGGAAATGGAAAAATATTGGATTGTCAATAGGCATTAATAATCATTAAACTTAACCCCCCAAAAGGGTGCAAGTAAAAATATTATGAAAACTAGGATAAGTCAAAAAGGCCTATAAAACAAGAAGTAATGGTCTTTCGCCTGTCAAACGAGTAGAATAGGAACCAAAACAAACCTTCGTAACATATGATTGACAAACCCATAATGATATATGGTGGTAATGTGACTGCCAATAACGTTGGTGTAAACCCCTTGTTGACTTATGTCAATTGGAAGTAAGCACTTCAGGCCTGTGTGATAATCCCCCAACAAATAATGAAATCGAAGTAGGCCAACCATGCTAAAATACCCTAACACCTTTAAGACATTACTCCCACCGCTGTAATCGTATCCATCGGTAGAAGTAAATTGTTCAATGCCTTCCTTTTCCATCTTTGGAATCTGAATGATCATAGATTTCTCCAAGAATGCTTGCAAGAAATTGAGGACACCATACACATTCCAATCCTGAGTATTAATTTAATAAAGGAAGACGAAAATGAGATCCTACCTTAATCGTTAAACATCTATATTTTATAATTTGAATAGAGAGAGAAATTAAGAATATGGATCATTTTTTTCGTTCAGAAACACAACAAACTTTTATTACTAAGAGGAAACATTAACCAGTAGTACACAAATTATAATTGCCAATCGAATAAAAAATATAAAAAAGGAAAGAGCAAAATGTACAATCTAAACTTTCACAAACAGATGAATGAGAAACTAAAAATTATCCATAGCAAATAATTAACCCATAGGATTGAAGAAAAATGTGTCGATTAATCTCCAAACTAATCAGAATATGCACCATTCATACACATATCAGTAATAACAATGATATATTCCTCTACTAAACTCTAAATATCCCTAATCATTTAAAGTAAGTGAAATGTTAACTCAAGACAAAGCAAATAACCATAGCCAAAAATAAATCACCTCCAATCAGGATAACAATCTAGCACAAGCCCACGAAGATAAAGAATAATTAGTCTTCAATAAACCATTCCTAACAAGTTTTCTTTTAAAAATTCATATTGGTATATAAATAAAACTCGGTAGATCGATTAATAGAAGAAACAAATTGGTACCTAAAACCTCAAAATATTTTGGAGATAAGAGATCAGATTGTTACCTAAAACCTGAAAACCAAAGTCGAACGATGAAGAATGTTGGAAGATCCACTCAAATCTGAGCTCAAATGGACAACGATGGTAATTTTGAGGATTACAGCCTCGACCAAGTGTGAAATGACGAGCAAGAGAGAGAAATAAGAGACGAGCATGAGAGAGGGATTGGACTTAAGAAGTATAGAGGAGAGGGAGGGAGAACAAAAAATGGAAAGATTGGTATTTTTTAGGGCTTTCTATATTTTATTTAAGTGTGCTTAATTTTGGTACACTTTCAAACAGTGCCAAATTTTGGCACAGTTTTAAAGTGTGCCAGATTGTCATTAAACCATGCCAGAATTTGGCACAGTTTTTAACTATGCCAGATTTTTAACATCAAGGTGTGCTAAGTTACTGTTTTGGTGTAGTGTTCCCCAGACTCCAATTTTTTTCTAATATCTCACCTCCAGTTAGAGTGATCCTCCATCGACAGAATTAACTGTACCACCGAGGTAGATGTTCTTCATTGAATCACGATTGTAGTTGTATAATCTCTCATGAGCATCTTCTGAGCGATGGTGGCATAGGCGTGTGGATGGCGGTTCAATATTCAGGGATGCCTCTTGATCTTGGTCCGATGGAACTGGTTGAGGAGCCTCTGGATGATTGTTCTGTAAGGTTTCAAACTGAGGTGTTTCAATACATATCCTCCATTTACTTGCTGAATCACTAAGCTCGAATCACCCTTGATGCAGAGTGAACGAATTCCCATTCGAAGGGACTCGAACGACCTAAGTACCAATGCCTCATACTCCTCTTCATTGTTGGAACAAGGGAAGTCTAACTTGTAGAAAAGATATATTTCTTCCACACCTCTTGAAAGAATAACTCCTGCTCCTCCTTTATTCTCGGCTGAAGATCCATCTAACTACATCATCCATTCCTCTTCTCTTGCATTTAAGTGATTAGCCTATAAATCATCTCCTGGAATGTTCTCTCGTGGTGGCTCAAATACCCCAGACAGAAATATTGCCAAGAGGTCTGCGTATGCCTGGCTTTTGATTGCTTAAGGGACCACGCATTTCAAATCATACTCTGAGAGGATGAGGAACCACTTAGCTTCCCTACCAATTAATAAAGTTCTTGCCAATAAAAATTTAATAGGAACACATCTTGTTACAAGATGAATTTTAAAAGATAGCATATAATGTTTAAGACTTTGTGCTACAAAGACTAAGGCTAAACAATGCCTTTCCAAGCTACCGTACCTGACCTCTAGCCCATGTAGGATTCTACTAAGGTAGTAGACTGGACATTCTTGCTCGTCAATCTCTTATGCTAACAGAGCTCCAATGGACCTCGTGGTAGATGTGAGGTATAACTGCAGTAGTATTCCTGCCCTTGGAGGAATCATGGTCTGTAGTGAAATGAGTAGCTTCTTTAGCCTGGTGAGAGACTCCTGGTGAACTTCATCCCACTTGAACTTTGTGTTCTTTTGCAAAAGCTGCATCAATGGGTGTGTTATTTTAGCCAATGTAGGCACGAAACTTCTAAGGTAGGAGACTTTGCCGAGGAGACTCTTGAGCTCCTTCGTCGTTCTTGGACTTGGCGTCTCCAAGATTTCTCGTTATTTATATTGGTCCATCTGTAATCCCTACCGATCTACTACAAAGATTAGAAATATTCCACTGGTTACTTCGAAAATGAACTTCAGTGGGTTTATCTTCAGTTTGTACTTCCTACATCTGGCAAACACTTTCCTTAAATCGCTCAGATGGGACCCCTCCTTCTTCGCTCAGATGGGACCCCTCCTTCTTCGATTTGATGAGCAAATCATCCACATAAAACTCTATAAATTTATGAAAGAAGTCATGGAAAATGGCCATCATTGTTCTTTGATAAGTAGCCTCAGCATTTTGAGTCCAAATGGCATTACCTTATACATGAAGTTACCCAATGGGATTCTAAATGTTATTTTCTCAGCATATGTGGGGTCCATCTTGATCTGGTTGTATGCTAAATGCCCATCCACAAATCTATAAATCTCATGTCTAGCCATTTCATCTATCAAGTTATTAATGGGGGGCAAAGAAAACTCATCTTTGGGACAAGCTATATTTAAGTCTCTGAAATCCACGCAGATCCTTATCTGATTCTTGTCTTTCTTACCCACTAGGACAATGCTAGAAAGCTAGAGTGGTTATTGTATCGATTTGATGAATCCTGCTACCAATACATGTTGGACCTCTTCTTTCATCTTTAATTCCAATTCAAGCTTATAGGTCCTCGTTGCTTTCTTGACTAGAATGGCTGAAGGCATCACTTTTAATTTGTGGCAGCTTACTTGTTCATCTAGCCCCTCCATCTCCGTATACTTCCATGAAAAAATGTCAATGAACTCTCAGATTAGCTCAATCAAAGCCTCTTATTTCTCCATACAGAGATCCTACGCGAGGAAGATGGGACTTAGTTCCTCCCCTTCTCTTGCCAAGTTCAGTTGTTCTAATTCTTGTGCTTGTGGTTTTGGTTGGTCCGTCATATAGTCTGGTTCTTCGGTAACATCCTCCAAGAACTCCTATATGTTAGAATTGTCTATCATCAGACATTGTCCCCATTAATCCACCAAAAAACATTCATATATTGGGTCAGCCTCCTCGTCGGCCTCTGCCATAGCGACTTCGGCTGCCCGTTCACACCATCATAGGCGATAAACCACCTTCCCTTCCTCAGTAATAATCTTCTTGGATTGTCTGATGGATGTCCTAACTACCTATATTTTTCTTTCCCTTGAAGCCTCCGTCCTTCTTCCATCAGAGAATCGACTCAACACACCTTGCCGTGTGACCTCGTGTTCCATCGGGTCCATTCTGGGTTGCATCTTGTCTTTTAACTGCTTCAAGATTTTCTCAGGTCGAGGGACCACTTGGTGGGCTTCTTCTGTTACTCCTTTTCTGCTTGCAGTTCTATCGTTCTAGCCGTTCACAGGTCCCATACTTTCTCTGATCGATGGAACCCAGGCTCCCTCCATTATTCTCGTCAGGACTCTGACGTCCTCTAATTATGTATAAAATGCTGCATCCACTAGGTGAGCTTCTTCGACAGTGAAGGGCCTTTTGGTTGTGCATCCACACTCTTCCTATCCAAAGATGGAAGGAAGTTGTACTCTATATCACATAGAACTTGATGTGGGAACTCAGATTTCCCATTACAATCCCAACATTCACATAACCAATGGATTTTGAAGACTGGTTGTCATAACCTGAAATCGCCAAAGGCATGGGGACCAATCTTTCTTCTGGTATGTTAGCTGTGTGGAAAGAGCTAATTAGCATGATGTTGTTGGATGCCCCCCCCCCCCATCCATAAGAGCCCTTGCGAAGCTAACCCCGTTGATGCTGGCGGTCACATATAACGACCGGTTATGAGGAAATCTCACAGCCCTATCTACATCGTTGAACATTATTTTTGACAGAAATTTCTTCACCACCCTGACCATGGGTCCCTTCCATCTCAGTGAAGGGACTGAGTTCTTCCTCGCAATATCCAAGATTGCTTGAGTTATCTCCATCCTACTTTCTTTTGGCATTCCCACCTGATCGAAGAACCAAGCAAACTTTAGGGACCGTGAAACCACGTAATACTCCAAGATTTGGTACCTTTCCTCACCTTTAATGTTGTGTATGTCCTCCATATCCATGGAACTTTCTTTGTCATAGGCTAATACCACGTTAGACATTCCCCTGGTACACTCCTTTAGAGCCTCTTCGAACTCCCGCTGCTTTGTCCTCAGCTCCCTCCACTATAAGAAAACTATTTTTTTCCGGTACTTTTTTCTCGGTATTATTTAAAAATGTTGAGAACTTTCTTTTTACCAGCATTTATTTATAAATATTGAAAATTCACAGCATTTATATTGATGTGCCGCATAAATAGAGCATTTTTTAATTAATGCTGGAATAAATGTGGTATTTTCTTGGCATTTTATAATAAATGCCACTAAAAAAGGAAAAAAAATGCCACTTCTTAGTTTTTGGTGGGTGTTCGTTTTTTTTTTGTTAAAAAAAACACCCACGTTCCAAGATAAAACCTCTAACAGTTTCTCCCATCATGCCTCTTCCTCCGAACGAATCTCTACCAATTCTAATCCTTCTCAAAACTCTCTCCCCTCAGTTAGTTTGACCAAATAATCCTCAATCCTTACCAAAAATACCCACGTTCCAAGCTAAAACCTTAATAGTATCTACCATTGTTCTTTGTTCTTTGAAGACTCAGACCTGTTCTGGTAGGTAAGTTGCATTTTTTTTTGGTATATTTTTTTGTTTCGATATTTAAAAACTCATCCCGGACTTGGCTCAGACCTGTTCTTGTTAGGTTAGTTGCGTTTTTCTTTTTTTTTGGTATATTTTTTTGTATATGTATATCAAAACGCATCTCGGACCTGTCGGACCTATTCTTCGATCATTGTTGTTCTTTTTTTTTTAATCTATTTTGGTCATTAGAATCGGTTTTGATTATACTGTTACTGATTGTTATTTAAACATTAAACTGTGTTGATGCTATATATATATATATATATATATATATATATATATATATATATATCATGAATCCAAAACACAAATTAATTGATATGTGTGTGAGCTTGAGATTTTTTTATACACCATTGTTTAATTGATAGGTTTGTGAGCTAGAGATATTTTTTTGTGAGTTTTCTACTGATATTTTGTTTAGTTTGTAATGAATTGCATTTGGGTAGTTTCAAATCAATCTATATATCTCATATGCTTAGATATAATCTCCTGGTAAATAATTGCTATTGTTTTAGTGTATTTGTGTTTGAACATTTAGTGGCTTATTTTAGATTTGTTTTTACGTAAATGGCTTGAATATCATTCAATCCGTTTTTTAATTTTCTTGTTATCAATCAAAATTAGTCACTTCACTACTGTTTTGGTTTGAGTTGGTGAAATTTGTACTTATTTTTAATGCCCACTTTTATGGATTTTTTTTTAGTTTTTATCAAATATCTAGAACTGTTGCTTTGAATCTTGAGAATGTCAAAGTACAAAATTTGTAGGAAAATTGAATTCATTGTTATATTAATATTACTGTTTACAATGGTTTTGTTTCTTAGTCATTACTGGTTTTTGCTTCTATTTATATAATTAAATGAATTATAGACAAGATAAGATTTATCCACGACCTAGCACATTCAGTTGTTCATCTATTTTTGGTAACTATCAATTTTTTTCACTCTTTCATTTATTTCAATTGGTTAAAAATGTCCAGTTAAACGTAAATCTAAATCACTCCCTATGATACGTTCTTTGTGTAACTCTTACACCCTTGTTTTAATTGATTAGTATTATTTTAATCATCTAAATCGATGTGGTCCTGTACAATAAGGGGTTACATACATCTAAGTTTCTTCATTTTATATCACTAAATATTGGTAGTTTTCATATTAGGCCATATCCAAATGGTGTTATAATTAAAGTCTTACTATTTGTAAATTTACATAGTTTTGAAGGAGTATATTAATGATTTATGGTTTAACATTTTATTTATTTATTGTATTTTTTTCATGAGTTTTTGCTAATGAATCTAACAACAATTTTATGATAGTGTGAGGTAATCAACAATCTTTTGATAAGAGTTGGATGGAATTGTCAAGAGTTTCTCAGCCTTATATTAAAGGAGTTAATGGGTTTCTTGATTTTTCATTTTCCAATAAATACCCGAGATAGTGATCAAGTCCCCGTGTAAGAAATGTCGAAATACCATTAGCCATAAAAGAGAAGTTTTTTATGAGCATCTCATCATACATAGGTTTGTTAAGAATTACACTCGGTGGATTTATCACGTAAAATGTGCTCCATACGCAAGGGAACTAATGGAGCGAATGACGTGCATGCCTTAGATACAAGAGATGATATGTGTAGACTACTACATGATATATTCGTAAATAGAAGTGAACAGGGTATGCGATGTAACGACCCGTATGAAGACCAGGATGGGATGGATGAAAATGCATCAGCATTTTTGAAGTTGTTAAAACATGGGGAGTGTGAGTTGTACCCTAGTTGCAAATCTTTCTCATCACTTTCATTTATTGTTCGTCTATTTTATATGAAAACACTTTATAAGTAGAGCCGCACGACATTTACAACATTGCTTCAATTCTTAAAAGAGGCACTTCCGGAGGGTGTGAAATTTCCAGGTTCATACATTCAAGTAAGAAAGATAGTTAGTGATCTGGGGTTTGATTATCAAAAAATTCATGCATGTCCGAATGATTGTATGTTGTATTGGAAAGAGAACAAATATCGTGAGGATTGCATAGCATGTCATAGATTAAGATGGAAGCAATTTTTGGGTGAGTCTGATGATGAAGAAGCCAGGGGTCGAAAAATTCCTGCAAAGGTTGTTAGGTACTTTCCACTGAAACCAAGGCTTCAAAGATTATTTATGTCATTGAAAACATCCTCTCTCATGAGATGGAATGCAGAGGAATGCGATGATGACGAAATATTAAGGCACCCCGCTGATTCTAAAGCATGGAAAACCTTCGATCAATAAAATCCAAATTTTTCCAGTGACTCGCGCAATATTAGGCTCGGACTAGCAACCGATGGCTTCAATACTTTTAAAACAATGAGAATTTCTTATAGCATGTGGCCCGTTGTTTTGATGATATACAACTTACCTCCGTGGCTGTGTATGAAACAACCTTATCTTATATTGTCTACGTTGATTGATGGTCCACTACGAAATTAACCGCATTCACAACGAAATGTTTCACAAGTGGTTTGGGGATCATGTAAGTCATCTTTTGTATTTATAAGTAACCACATTTTAATATGTTAACAACACATTTAATTTTTACACATTTAATTTTTATTATTCAATCATATGAAAAAATTTAGGTAGGGAATCTAAATGAGGGCGAGGTGTCAAAGGAAGTTGCAATTTTGGCTTCAGGCCCCTCCTAATGGGCTAGGAGATACACGGGATATATTGTAAATGGGTTTAGGTTTTGCACAAATCAGCATGATAGGATATTGAATACTAAGAATAGTGGAGTTATGCTTGATTCCACCACCGAAAGTTTTGCAGTGCAAAGGACAAACGACCTGTTTCGGGGGATGTAACATATTATGGAGTATTAACCGATATATTTGAATTGCGCTATTCAAATGATTTCAAGTTTGTGCTATTCAAGTGTGATTGGGTTGATAATCATTCAGGGATGACAAAGGATGATTTTGAGTTCACATTAGTGAACTTCAAACATTGACAATACAAGCATAATCGACTGTCCGATGAACCGTTTATATTAGCATCTCAGGCCAAATAAATTTGGTATGTGCGAGACCCGATTGAAGAAGATTGGCAAGTTGTCGTGAAGATGGGACCGAGAGATTTGGATGACTTGTATGGTAAAGATACTTATGGAGGTGACACAATAGATACAGAAGTTGAGCCGTACAACATCTAACAACTGGATGACACTCTAATCAACCATGATGGGGATATTACATGGATTAGGGCTGATGTGGAGGAAACAACTGTTGACAACATAGTTGATATATATGGCGGTGATGATATCCGTGTTGATATTGATGAGGCTTGTAGTGATGAGGATGTTTATAAGACTTATGAAGATGATTCCGAGGCGGACGAGGAAGCTAACGAGAGTGATATAGATGAAAGTGATGAAAATAAGGAGACCAGTGTCGATTATGATATTGAAAGTGATGATTATGATACTGACATGAATGAAGATGACAATTGATATGAATTTTCCAATTATGAATGGTTTTATTTTTAAGGATGCTTAGATGTTCACGAATTTTGGCATTCTTTTCTTAATTTAATATTTGGTATGCTTGTTTATGTTTTGTGTTTGTGTTCAAGCAACTTGAGATATGTACTTTTGAATACCATTATCGAGGGAAGTCTTATCAACTTATCTCATTTGTTATTATTTCAGTAAGTTATCCTAATTTTTAAGGCAAAATGTACATATATATGTTATGTTTGATAAAATCATCTCCAGCTATGATCATTTGAGCCAATGGAACATTGAACTTTGCCAATCCTCTAGTTTGTTGCACATTATACCCGTTCATATCAGTGACACTAGTTTGTAACACTATTGTTTACTAAAAGATTTACTACATATGGGATTTATGGAAAGCAATGACTTTAACTATCTTAAACAATTATATTACTCTTTAATTTTTGTTAGAATTAAATTTAATGAGACACTTTATTTACCGTCTCATACCGAACCCAAATTCCAATGCACCCATAACCTTCATAATTCTGTGGATGAATCTTTATATACTGGTTAGAGTATCAACTGATGCTGGTTTAGTTTTACAACAGAGAGATGTTGGGCTTTATTTTTTTTCCTCCTGTTAGTACTATGAGCAGGTCTTTTAGGCTTAATTAATGATACGAGCTAAGCTACATAATTTGGTTAAGTTTGATGCTGTAAAAATGTAATCCCCCACGTAGCCACTCACCCAACCAACATATACTTATTATTTCTTTCAATTGGATTTGCCTAAAACAAGGAATGTGATACAATGTTCAAAACTATAGTGGTATGTGCTAGCATTCTACTTGATATAGTTGCTTGGAAGTGCACTTTTTACTCCCCTTTTCCTTTTATTTTGTCTTTTTTGTTTTGTATTATTTTTTCCTTTCACACATTTTGGTTCATGTGGGGACTTTTATCATGGAAGAATTCATTACAAAGAATAAGCATTTTGCGATCTTCACTAAAAGATTTGTTACATAAAATGCAAGGATGTTGGAATTAGTGATATCAAAATTTTAGAATTTCTTTCACTTTGTTTTTATGGCCCCTACATTTTCAAAATACATTCTTTCTCTATTGTTCGATAGACATTTGGCAATTGTTTTATCAGTATGGAAATCCTTTTCATAATAGTTATGGTGCATATTTAGTGACCATTAGCCTTGGCTTACCTTTTGAATGTTGCATATTTGTCATCACTTGATGAGAATTGTAAATGATAGATAAATTATGTTATGACTAGTAGTCATTTGAAAAGTTCATTGTTTCTGTCAAGGTTCTAAAAAATGCGAGGCGTGACCAAGGCGTGGATGCCAAGCCTTAAGCCTTAGAAGCCTAGGCGGGCCTTGGCGTAAAAAGGCGTTTAGGCATTTTTAATATATTTTAATATTTTTTGACTATGACAAGGCTATTTAAAATACTAAATTGGTACATACTTTAAAAATATGTCTAAATATTTGTAAATTAAAATACTATTTTTTAAAATACAAAAAAAAAAAATTGCCTCTTTTCACACCTTCTTCTAAAAAACTCGCGTTTTTTCACGCCTTACTCCTAAAAAACGCGCGTTTTTTCACGCCTTGCCCCAAAAAACGTTGACCATCGTTGACCACGCCTAGGGCCAAAACTTGGCGTATCTAAAAAGCCTCGCGCCTAGGCGCGCCTTGGCGCCGCCTAGGCGCGTTTTTTAGAACACTGGTTTCTGTATTATTATTCAAAGATATTCATAATTGATGTGGTTTTTTAGAAGCAGGTGTTGGAACACGAGGCCTCCAAATTGTAAATCTTACACAAAAATAAAGTAATTTCCTTTTTAAATATGCGGAAGCAGAGATGGTTCAATTAAACAATTACAAATTTTAATTTCTTTTCAAATTAAAATTAAACCAAGTGAAATAAGATTGAACAATTAATACATTTTTCACTTCAACCAATTTAACCCAAGTCCTAGAAATTTGCCTAAGTCATATTTTTAATATTACCAAATTAGGCCAATCCAATTTTAACAAATTAAACGAAGACTTGAATTAAATTAACATATACCCAAATTAATTTTGCACCAAATTAAACAAGTAATGATTTAAACCAATTTTATCTTTTACCTAAGCATGCATTCTAGGTGAGTTTTGAAAAAGATAAAATAAACAATTAAACCATTGCGCCGCGATGTACGAGGAAAAATCCACAACGGGAAAAAAAACCTCAGACGGCCCTAGCCTCAAATTCACTAAGTACGAAATTTACAATTACAAGAAAGATGACTTACAACACTCGACTCGACTCCTTCAAGCCCCGACGCATCTTCTTGTAACTACCTCTGCCTAGCGAATAACCACGGAGCTCCACCGTGGTCTCGGAATCCACCGATCAGACTTTTTCTGGTCACCGTCACTCGAATAAGGAGCCTTTCTCCAAGTGTGCATGACGCAGCAAACAATCTTCTTCTTTTATGGGATGTAGACGCAAACCCAAACTCTCTTTTATGGTAGATATGAATTCGGTGCCAAAACAAACTCTCCAAGCAAGATGTATGTATATATATATATAGATAGATAGAAACTTGGATTAAAACATTGTTTATTGGGTGTATACTTGGTTTTGTTATTTGATTATATCAATTTGGATAACAAACACCAAGGGAACTTTTTATGAAAGAATTAAGCTTTCCAACACTCTCTAGGAGATGGAAAAAGTTCTTCTAAAAAATCTGTTCCCGAAGTCATTAAAATCTGTGAAAGAATAGTGGGACAAGGTAGTGGGAAAGTGCCAAAAGATGGCCAAATACTGTTCCTACCGAAATCTCGGTCGAACGACATTTTCGTTCGAACGAACTATCTAACGACGTTCCAGTGACAAGTCGTTGGAAAACCTTGTTCGAACGACAATATCGAACGAAAAACCAGAAAGCTTAAAAAATGCCATTTTTAGCCCAAAAACTTTATTTTAATGTTTTAAAGAAACCTTCTGAAAATAAACCTTAGATTAAAATAAAATATACCCAATATAAACTTATTCCAAGTCTCCGTATATTTATATAGAAATGCATTCATACCTTTTGGAGACTATGGAATATGATTTTGATTATGTAGAAACATGACACTTGAAACTCGACAATTAATAAAGATTTATAAGTCTTGTCCGGTACGTCTTCAACTCTAGTATGTCATAGGCTTGAAGGATGGTCAAGTATTCTATCATATGACTCAAACAATATTGTCCAGAATTGAGACAAAACAACAATGGACTTAATTGGAAATTTGTGTCCTTTCAAATCTCCCCCTTTGTCTATTCCGGGACAAAAACCAAACAAAAATTCTAAAGGGCCGTCAAGCTCTACTAGACTAATAAAAATGTACCACCCAAAATAAAAATACAATGCTTGACTCAAACAACCCAAGGATCAATATCTTTGCCGATGATGAAAGTTGCCATTTAGTAGTATTCCTGCACACTTAAGCAAACTATCAAACGCATAGGGAATATCAAGAATATTAAATACAATTAAGATAAATACTCCCCCTAAATTAATTCTTTCCTTTATCAACTATGATCAATGTAAGAAGATAGCGCTCTTCTCCCTAAGTTAAATATCCTAAACTTAGATAAGATTGCAATAGGATTAGATACCATTTCTCCCCCTATCATTCTCCCCTTTTTTGTTCAGGAATAGACAAAGGATATAAACTAATTTAAACACGATGAAGCTTAGAGTGATAAGAGCATGAAAGTATATAGGCAACAAAGGCATAACTGATCCAACAAATAATAATGAGTACCAAATAATATTCAAAAAACAGATACCAAAATGATACATAAGTATTAAGCATGTGATATTAACAAAGAATGCAACAAGATAGATACCAATTATAAAGTAGAAGCATAGATAGACTAGAAAGCAAGGCAAAGACCAAATAAAAATATCATATATATACATAATCTAGATATACCAAAGATGCACACGCACATATATGTAGATATAAACACACACATGACACAAAATACAATAAGTTTTTCACAGTTGTATGGCAAAAATGTGTCATATGGAAACGGAAGTGTGGGAGTGTGAACTAGTAACAATTAAATTTAGACCCAATCACTTAAAACATGTTCACGGAGTTCTCAATTGATTGCCGACTTCATCACATTTGAATATAACCTCATGTGACAATATAAATTGAACTCAATGAACAAACCTACACAATGCATACAAGCCTAGCATGTTGATGATTCTACAAATCAATAGAGTCATGGCAATGAAAGATCAACTAGGATAAACAGACATTGTGCAAACCGTTGATATACCATCTAATCTCCCTCAATAAGCATATATATTTTGAATGAACATATCAATAAAAATTGGGCCTTGGAAATTGTTTTTCTTCTTAATGCCATATTTTCTTTTAGGACTTTGGACCACGTATTTCTATTAGGTCCATTTCAAAATGGTGGCTTACTATTCGTAAAGGATAATAAATCCTTTCGGAGACCTTACCCGTGCACACTTATATATATTTTTGGGCACCCGAATTTGGCATCATGGGACCAGACGAGTAGCCTAATAAAAATGGACCAAAGTCTAGCCCCTCATATCTCAATAGAATTCAGTTCCGGCTTAGTTCACTCCTAGAATCTCGTAAGGAGATATTCTAGGAGTAGAAGATGGACGTAGGGGAATCCAACACCCCCACTCCCTGAGAAAAAACATGTATATAACAAACCCTAAGCCTGGGGCAAAATACACGCACTATATTCTCTATAAAATGATCCCCAGAGTATATAGAAAGAATACTGACTGCACCATCATGGACGTAGGCATTCTTGTTGAACCACGTACATACTGTGTTGTGTGATTGAAATTTTATGTTCTTTATTTTCCTTTGTGATTGCACTTTTCTTTTTTATTTGTGTTGAATATAATTGTCACCACAATTGGCGCCGAATGTGGGAACGTTAGTCTTCCTTGAGAAAGCCTTCACCAATAAAGAAGATATAATGTCTGGTCACAGTAGCAATGCCCCTCAGGCAGGAGATATCCAAGAATAACCTGCCCCTCGCAGGATCAGATCTGAAGTTCGGCGTTCAGATCAGAGGGCTCACCCAGAGAGGCCAGCTTCAGAGGAGAGCCAAGGACCAACAAGGTCCACTCAAATCTCCAGATTGATTGATGCCTATGAGGCGAGGCTCCAAGAGAAGAGGGAGTCCGCTCGCAAGCAAGAAGCTGAGAATGCTCACCTCAAAAGGAAATTAGAAAGGATGGAGAAAAAGCTCCATCGCATCACTAGGCAACGTCCATGCCACACTCCTAGCCCTTAGGCGAGAAAGTCTCGCAGTCGAGGAAGGAGCCCTAGACATGGATCCCGAAAGAGTGAGAAGCACGAGTCAAGTGACGATTCATCCGAGCATTAGCGATCGGCTCGTCGTTATAGGAGCCCAACTCGTAGCAATGAGAACCTACGAAATTTGGTCCGAAGGGAGATAGACCAACACCCAACACATCGCGGTGCCAGATCGACCCGGGAGCTTGCTAGACGAGATCTCAAGACCCAGATAAAATCCCCTTTCTCAAGGGAGATAGAAGAAGAGGAAGCCCCTAAGAAATTTGTTATTCCAAAATTCAAGATCTATGATGGAAAAACTGACCCTATTAATCACGTTAGGCAGTACAGGCAAGCCATGACACTCTAGAACCATCGGGATGCACTGATGTGCCGAATTTTCCCTTCAAGTCTGCATGACTTGGGGCAGAAGTGGTTCGAGAGGCTCCCTCATAGGTCCATCAAGAGCTTTGAGTCCCTTGCCGAACTCTTCACGGCTCGCTTAATCACCAACAACTCTCATCCAAAGAGGATGGATGATTTGCTAACAATGCAGAAGACGTCACAGGAGAGCCTCCGGGACTACGTAAAGCGGTACTGAGAATTATTGAACGAGGTTGAGGACTGCTCAAAGTAAGTAGCAGTGGCCTCTTTCAATATCGGCCTACCAAACTTTTGCCTTTTGCACCAATCCCTGACGAAGAATGAGGTCACAACCATTGATGACCTGATGGCCCGCATCGAGAAGTACACCAAGGTGGAGAATGTGATATGCCTCAATACAGGGGAGAACGCTCGGACTAAGCTCGCTGCCAAGGGAAATGACAAGGATGATAAACAGAAGAAAGCAAGAAAGAATGTCTCCAAGAATGGAGGTAAGAACAATGTTTCAAAAGCATTTCAGGCATTAAACACTGTCTTCAAAGAACCAGTCTACAAGATCCTAGTGAAGATCAAAGACGATCCATTTGTTAAGTGGCCTAGAAAGATGGGAGGAGATACCTCGAAGAGAAATAATGCGCTGAGATGCGCTTTTCATAAAGAGGGAGGACATAAGACTGAGCACTGCAAAGCTCTTAAGTCTCACCTCGAAGAACTGGCCCAGTCTGGGCACCTAAATGAGTTTGTGGAGAAGAAGGCAGAGAAAGTCTCTACAAATGAAGAAGCAAGACCTGATAACGTACTCGAGGATGATGCTGGCCATGAATTCGCAGTAATTCATAGGGCATCTGATATGAAGTAGATCCAAGGAAATTCGGCTCTAATGGAAGTAAAAAAGCTTACTGGAGTGATGCAATCTTTTCAGATCGATCTAGAAAAGACACAATCAGGAAAGCATCGGTGAGTAGATGATGTCGACTGTAGCAAACATATTTTGTTAAAAGATGAACATCTGGTGGGACTGAGAGCCCCACATCATGATGCCTTGATCATTACGCTCAGGATAGCCAACTACGACGTCGACAAGTTGCTCATCGACCAAGGAAGATCATCTGAGGTAATTTATCTCGACCTATTCAAAAAATTAAATTTGAGCGTCGCTGATGTGAAGGAAGCCACTGTCCCTCTAGTTGGCTTCGCTGGAAAAGTGACTATTCTATTGGGAAAGATTGTGCTGCCAGTAAAGGCAGGAAGTGTCTCCAAGATGATTAAGTTTGTAGTTATCGACATTGACTCGCCATACCATGCTATCCTCGGCAGAGGGTGGCTACATGCGATGAAGGCAGTCCCCTCGACCTACCATCAGAAACTCAAATATGTGATCGAGCGAGGAGAAATGGAGATCCATGGAGATAAAGCGATGGCAAGAAGGTGCTTCATAGCGGCCATCCGCCCAAGACCAGAGAATAAGGTCAAAAATCCTAAAGAGAAGGTCGAGAAACAAGAAGGTCTGATACCTTCAAAATAACAGTTAAAGTATGGAAGACCCAGAGTGGAAGAGACGAGGCTCCTCCCCTCTGAGCGGGTCATCGAAAACCTGGATGAAGTTACAGATGGTGGTAGCGAGAAAGACATGATATTCTTGATTGGATCTTCTCTCACAGATCAAGAAAAGAAGGAATTGATGATTCTATTAAGAAGCAACGTAAACATTTTTGCGTGGGAACCGTACGAGATGCCTGGAATTGATCCCAGTATGGTTTGTCATCAGTTGCACGTCGACCCCACTTTCAAACCTATCACGTAAAAGTCACGGCGAACTGCGTTCGAGAAGGCCAAAGCCTTAGAAAAAGAAGTTAAAAAACTGCTGGATGCAGGATCCATACGGGAGGTTCAATTACCTAAATGGTTATCTAACCCAGTAGTAGTTCTGAAGAGTAATGGGAAATAGAGAGTCTTCATTGACTTCACTGACCTTAACAGGTCATGCCCTAAGGACAATTTTCCTCTCCCAAAAATTGACCAATTTGTGGATGCCACAGCAGCTCACAAAAGAATGAGTTTTCTGGACGCATATTTGGGGTATCATCTGATCCATCTTTATGCACCAGACCATGACAAGACAACATTCATCACCACCGTTAAATTATACTGTTACAAAGTCATGCCCTTCGAGCTCAAAAATGCAGGGGTAACCTACCAGCGGCTGGTCACCAAGATGTTCAAAGACCAAATGGGAGACACCATGGAGTCTACGTCGATGATATGCTCGTCAAGAGCAGGAACAAAGAAGACCACCTCTCAGACCTATCAAGAACCTTCGAAATCCTCAGGAAATAACGAATGAAGCTCACTGCTAGTAAGTGTTCTTTTGGTGTCCAGTCAGGAAAGTTTCTTAGGTACTTGTTCAGTAAGAGAGGCATCGACGCTAATCCAGACCAGATCGATGCAATCAATAGGGTACAGCCCCTCGCATAATATGGGACGTACAAAAGCTCATCGGTATGCTCACTGCCTTGAACCGTTTAATCTCAAAGTCCTCCGAGAAGTGCAAACCATTCTTCCAGCTCTTGAAGGGAAATAAGACAGTAAAATGGAATCAAGATTACTCGTAAGCATTGGACGAGCTCAAGGCTTACCTTAGCTCACCACCCCTACTCGTCATACCTTAAGAAAGACATTCCTTATACTTATACCTCGTTATTTCCAGCCACGCCATCAGTTCTGCACTGGTGTACGAGAAAGCAGGAATTCGGCACCCCATTTATTACGCGAGAAAGACCTTATTAGACGCTGAGCAGCGGTACCTACCACAAGAAAAGCTCGCCTTTGCACTTGTAGTGGCTTCGAGGAAGTTGAAGCATTCAAATCTCACACTATCATCGTCCTTACATCACACCCCCTTAAAGCAGTCCTGTGAAAAGAAGATTTTTAGGGTAGACTGACTAAAAGGTTGGTCAAGCTCAGAAGATTTGACATCCAATTTCAACCAAGGAATGCAACCAAAGGGCAAGACCTTGCTGATTTCATAGCCGAGTTCACAGACGAGCAGCCTCTCGACCAACTTCAACCCATGAAGTAAAGAGAGAATCGCGCAATAGAGGGAGTTTGGAAATTATTTGTTAATGGATCCTCCAACTCAAAGTGGGCCGGAGTAGGCATTGTGCTTGTTACTCCAAAAGATACAATCCTAGAACAAGGAATCAGGCTTAGATTTGATACCTCCAGCAATGAGGCAGAGTATGAGGATTTGATATTCAGCCTCTAAAAGGCACAGACGTTGGGGGCGAAGCAGTTACAGGTGTTCGACGACTCATAATTGGTCTCTAATCAGATAAGTGGGGACTACAATGCAAAAGATGAAAGAATGGCAGCCTACCTCGCCTTGACAAAGAGGTTAATGTCCATCTTCGAGGAAGTCAGTGTCCAGAAGTTTCCCAGAGGTCAGAACAGCCATGCTGACGCCTTGGTAGCCCTGAGTTTGACAATTAATTCCAACTTAAAAAGAATGATCCCCATCGACTTCCTCGCCCATCCGAGCATCAACCAGGGCGATGAGTTGCCAAGCGTGGAGCATATGCTCCAGATTGAGTCAGCATCTAGTTGGATGGACCCTTTAAGGGACTATTTGAAACATGGCGCACTTCCAAACGATAGAAAGACCGCTCACCAGATAAGATTCAAAGCTTCTCGCTTTCACATATCTCCCGAGGGAAAGCTGTATAAGAGATCGTTCTCTGGCCCTTACCTTCAATGTGTTCACCCGAAGGATGTCGAGTAAATTCTACACGAGCTACACAGAGGAATCTATGGAGGCCATATTGAAGGAATGTCATTAACTTTTCGAGCAATGAAAGAAAGCTACTGGTGGCCATATATGCAAAGAGATTCTGCAGTATACGCTCGCAAATGCGAGAAATTCCAACTACATGTTCCCACGGTCCATCAACCTGCCAGCGACCTAAGATCACTTTCCAGCCCATGGCCATTCGCCCAATGGGGAATGGACATCATGGGACCTCTTCCTACTGCTGCCGGTAATCACAAATATCTATTGGTCACAATTGATTACTTCACCAAATGGATCGAGGCACAACCACTGACGAATATCCGAGATGCATATATGATGAGATTAATATGGACAAATTTAATTACCCACTTTGGGATTACCAGAACCATCATCACTGATAATGGAACACAGTTCGAGAAAGGCTCTTTCCAGAGTTTCTGTAATGACCACGAAATCCGACATTATTTCAGCTCGGTGGCCTATCCTCAGAGCAATGGTCAAGCCGAAGATTCCAACAAAATGGTGATCGATGGGTTAAAGAAACGATTAGAGTGAGCCAAAAGCGCATGGGTGAACGAACTACCTCATATTCTGTGGGCCTACCGCACTACCCCATGGTGGGCAACGGGGGAAACCCTATTCTCACTAACGTATGAAATGTAAGCGATCATCCCATTAGAAGCAGGCCTACCAATTATGAGGTCCACCCTTGTTGACCAGGGCTAGAATGATGCAGTATGCTCACTGAACTTGACCTAGTTGACGAATGTAGAGAACTTGCCTTAATGAAACTAGCGAGCTATCAACAATAACTCGCAAAATACTATAAGAAGAAGGTCAATCCAAGGGCATTTTGAGTTGGGGACTATGTCCTAAGGAAAGTCCTTGGCAACACAGTAAAACCATCAGACGGCAAGTTGGGGCCAAACTGGAAAGGACCATTCAAGATAACCAGAGATGATCTGCAAGGAGACTATCACTTAGAAACGCTGGAAGGCAGAGAGATACCCCGAGCATGGAATGCAACCAATCTTAAGAAATTTTATTTCTAGTTTTTTCTTTCATCCTTTATCAGATTTATGAAACTGGCAGCTCATTTACTTGTGATTAATAAAAGTTATTTGGCAGTTGCATTCTATAAAGTGTCAATTAACTAAGTATATGAACTTTATAACTTGCACACCCTTTCCAAGCGATAGGCACACTACTCAGTACACGATAGCAGGGAAATCACCCTCCTCAGGTTTTCGTTATGAAATACAAATAACCTCTTAGCATTGCCCATGACAATATATGAAGCCCTACAGGAGATCCTTGAAGCACCTTATACCTTTGACTTGCTTAAGTCTATATTGTATAAGTGTTCAACTAGTTTGGAAATAGTGACAAAATTGGTTGTCCAACCTAGAATCCAAAGAGCCTCAGATCTTT
Organism: Sambucus nigra; assembly: GCA_949130495.1. Taxonomy (NCBI): domain Eukaryota; kingdom Viridiplantae; phylum Streptophyta; class Magnoliopsida; order Dipsacales; family Adoxaceae; genus Sambucus; species Sambucus nigra. The sequence goes on from OX422212.1 coordinate 413,768,322, forward strand.
TCTCTCTAATCCTCTTCAATGATCCATGAAGGTATAAATTGAATCACACTACACACAATTAGAAGTTCATACATGTGTTCATATTGCTTAAAATTTCTTAAAATTGAGTGTGTGTTTAATTCCCCTTGAATTGGAGCTTTAATAATTTTTTTGAGAATTTTTAAATATTTTTTAAACATTTTTAAACTTTTTCTAAATAAATGTTTTTATTAATAAAATGGGATTATAAAATTTGTGGGGTTAATATTCTATTTTGTAAACTTCATTTCTCACTCGTATGTTTGGTTGGGTAGAATCTTAAAGCACTAGAGACTTCAGGGTACCTTCTGTAATTATTTTAGACGCGCGTGTGAGAGCCACTCACAAGCCAACACTTGTCATCCTCCGGGTGTACCTATTTGTGTTTCTTTTGTGAGAAGGTTGGATGGTTGATTGCTGATCGTTGGATCATTCCTAATCGAGGGTGTGCATGTGTTCTTAGTTAATCCCGGTGCTATCCATATGAACCAATCACAATCATTTTTAATCACCGCTGTTTTATAACCTTTGGATCAAGTCAAAGTTTGCAAGACTTGATCTCAGCCCTTGATTTCCCTCGAACATCCAGAACCTTCCCTCAGCCCTATAAATACCCTCCACTTCTCAGCCTTAGAAGACTTTTGGGCATTCGTCATTTCTCAGAAAAAAAATAGAGAGAAGAGAGAAAAGAAAAGAGAGAAGAGAGAGAAAGAAAACTATGTTAGCCCAAAACCAAAACCAAACCCTAACCCTAAACACTTCATTTTCTGAATCAAACCTTCGTATACACTTAACCCCAAACACAACCTTGAGTGTTTGAGAGAGAGAGTGGTTTGTTCTTTTGAAGCTGTAACCTCTTTGTCCTTAATCTTGTTCACAACTTAAACATTCGTGTGAAGATCTTGTTTCTTTTTCATAGAAACTTTAGATCTACACTCTGCATGTTACATTTTCACTAGATCTGCATATTTACTACTTGATTTAAGAAAATCTTTACTGATTTAGTTTTGAAAATGTTTTATGGTTCCTGTTTTTACAAAACTTAACCTTGACCTAGTTGGATTCACACTTGGAGATTTTCAATCTCACAAATGTTTTCAAAAAGAGATTGATTAAGATCTTGACCGATTTTGAAGCGAGATATCCGTGGAATCTGGGTTATATTAAAGGTCAAAAAGGTTTTTAGTTTTGTAAGAAAGAAAGAAAACAAAATCACAGCATATAGACTTTATATGTAATTTTTATAGGACTGTCTGTAAATCTAAGTGTGTGTGAGTTCATGCATGTGAATAGGAATCACTTCACAAACACTTAACACACTACTACACTGGAAGTGTTGTGTATAAGATCAGAGATCATTGAGTCGACGTAAGAAAGCTAAAGCAAAGGAAGTTAGCAAACTGGAAGAACATCATCAACAAATCAGATCTATGAGAAGTTAGAAGGACACCAAGTGGGGTATATTCCTAAACTTAGAATAGGTTGATTTGTGTGCTTGCATGTTGTATTGTTTGTAACTATTATTTGTTATTAGTGGATTTTTATTTTTGTGACTTAGAAGTCATCGTGGATGTTTCCTCTGTTGGGAGAGGTTTTACCACGTTAAAAACCGTGTGTTGATTATCTTCATCTACTCATCTCATTCTATAAGTGTGCTGTATTTTTGAAACTGCCTTAGTTTTAAAAACTGATTACACAATCTTAATTACTCTCGTACATAAGTTTCTTTGTAAACACATCTTGTTTATAATTTTTATTTTCAAAAGAAAAGGGTTTCTCCAACAAACATTTCGGAGTTGCTTATACAGTTTAATCTTGTATTAAACGGCATTAGCGACGTTTTTCAATTGGTATCAGAGCCCTGTTAACTTTTATTTCAAAAGATCTTGTGTTTCTGAAATCGTTTTCTGAAAAACCTAACTATGGACGAGAAGAATGAGAGGTTTGGTAATCTGTCCAGACCTCCACTCTTTGATGGAAACAACTTTGCTTACTGGAAAGTAAGAATGGTTGCCTTCATCCAAGGGACTTTAGGAGATGATGTCTGGGACATTATTGAAAATGGATACACTTATCCTACTAAACCAGCCACTGAAGGAAGTGATGAGAGGGTAAAGAAAATCTTAAGTGAATTTACCCAAGAAGAGAAAACCATTTCTCGAAATAACAATAAAGGCAAGAATGCCATTTTTATGTCTATTAATGAGTATGAGTTCAAAAGAATCTCATCTTGTGCCACTTCTAAGGAAGCTTGGGACACATTAATCACTGCCCATGAAGGAGACTCAAGAGTTAAAGCTGCTAAAACTCAAATGCTTATCCAGCAGTACAACTCTTTGATTATGTCTGATTCTGAGTCTTTTGATGATTTTTACATGAACTTGACTGATATAGTCACTAAGTTGCATGCTAATGGTATTACTTATGATAGAAATGAAATTGTTTCTAAAATCCTAAGGTCATTACCACAAAAGTTTGACAGTAAGAGGTATGCTATTGAGGAAATGAATGATCAAAACCTTACCCCTGAGTTATTCAGTAGCAAACTTAGGACTGTGGAAATGGAATTAGACTTTAAGAAATAATTAAATCATTCTCAAAGAAAACAGGCCAACTCTAACTTGAGTTTTGCCTCTAAGATACCCAAACTTGAGTCTAATTTGACCAACTCTAACTCTGATGAGGAGTGCAATATAGAGAAACTAGATAATCAGATTTGCCTTGATGTCTAAACAATTTAAGAAAATTGTCAAATTTCGAAACAAACAGGCAACTAAACAAGGCAAGCCTAATTATCCTACTCTGTCTAATCCCAAACCTCATGAGAGAGGACTTGACAAACATCCTAAGGATAACAACTCCAGACCCACTAGAGACCTTAAAAATATTGAATGTTTTAGATGTGGGAAATTAGGTCACATTGCTCACGATTGCAGAGTTAATCTGAATAAAGCCAACACACACAATAGAGCCAATGTCTGTAAAACATGGAATAATTCAAGTGACTCTGATGAAGAGGAACTTGAATCTTCAAATGTACTTGACCTTTGCATGTCCTTTTATGCTAAGATCATTTACAATGATGATATGCCTGTGTGTGATAATGATGCTCCTACTCTTGCTTGTGTGAATACTGTTTTGACTGGCCTAGATGCCTTATTATCTGAAAATGTTGCTAGTTCTACTACCGTGTGTGTGAGTCAAAGTGATCTCGATAATGACGATGCAAATGGGTGCGTGAGTACTAAAACTGAATCGTTAGGGGTCACTACACACACTTCACTTAGCGACTCAGACACAGACGACCTCCCTGATATCCATACTTTGTATGCTAAAACTCTTAAAAAAGGCACTAGATTGGAGAAGACTGTTAGAGACCTGACTAAGAAATTAGATGATCAAAGTCTTATTGTGAAGTTGAATGCTGAAGAGTACACTAACCAGTGTCTGACTCATCAATCTGAAATTGAAACTTTTGATCAAAAATTAAAAGAGTTGACTAAAACTAATGAAACCCTGTGAATGAAATACAAGGGAACATTATTAGAACTGGAGGAAGCAAAAACAAAGACAGCTACTGTTTTCAAAAAAATTTCTAAGTTTGAAAACAATTCAAATTGTTTTACTAACTTTGTTGTTGACTCCAAGACCAATTCTGATGATAGAACCGGTATTGGATTTTGCCCTAAGAACAAACCACAAACTACAAATCTTGAACCTATTAAGTTTGTGTCTGGGGGCAAAAGACCAATTGAAACATGTCCAGACTTTCATTTTATTAAAAAGGAATTTGATCAAAAGCAACAAGAGAAAGACATTGGAGAGTCTAGTAATTCTAAGGCTGAGACTGCACTTAAGACTAAATACGTCTGTCCTTTGATCAGAAAGGTTGATTCTACCTATAAGACCATACCTCCTAAGAATAGGACTTCTGAACAGAATGCTGTTAAACCCATCTTTAGAAGTTTCCCTAAGGAAATTCATCCCTCAAGCAATCAATATTGCTCCTACTGTGACATTTATGGTCATTCCTTTGAAGGTTGTTATGCTAGGCGTCTAAACACCCCCTGTGTACAACAATTCTGTCTACAAGAACTTTAACTATTCTAGGCAAAATCGTAACAATTATGTCCTTCCAAGACAACCTGATAAGAACTCTAACTACAGAAATAGAAAGACCAAAACTAAGAGTTCATTTAAGAGAAAGGCTCCCAGAAACTTTCCTAAACCAAAAGCTCAAATTTTTCACAATAATCAGTTTGCTGCTTCAAATGTTTTTCGAAAAAAAGCTGTGTCTCGAAAATTTTATCAAATGAGGGCAAACTTGCGCAAAATTAAAACTAGAGCTATTTGGGTTAGAAAAGATGATCTTTTACCCCAAATGAAGTGTAACATTGTCATCACTGCCTTAAAAGTTGAACACACTTCATCTGGTTGGTATTTAGATTCAGGATGTTCCAAACATATGACAGGAGATGAAACCAAAGTTTTAAACAAAACCAGATTTGTTGGTGGGAAAGTAGTTTTTGGTGACGGAGTTTCATCTCAGATCATAGGTAAAAGAACCCTAAAAGAAGAAGAAATGCCTGTTCTAAAAAATGTTCTATTAGTTAAAGGCCTTAAAGCCAACCTCCTAAGTATATCACAATTTTGTGACTCTGACCATACAGTCACCTTTTCAAAGAACAATTGTAAAATTCTAAATGATAAAGGTGAATGCATTATTACAGATTTAGAACACCTGACAATTGTTATACTGTCAAGACTAGTTCTGAAACCTGTAACATTGTCAGAATGGATGACAATGAGATCTGGCATAATCGTATGGGTCACCTAAGTTATGATATCCTTGGTAGATTGTCTAGTCAAGAGATTGTTAGAGGAATTCCTAAAATTAAACCTATTTCAAGTGTTGTCAGTGGTCATTGCCATGAAGGAAAAATAGTTAAGACTTCGCATAAAAAGGTTAAAGACATTCTCACCTCTAGACCTTTAGATCTCATCCATATGGACCTTATTGGTCCCTCTAGAACTGTTAGTCTCTGTGGACACAGTTATATCCTTGTCATGGTTGATGATTTCACACGATTCACTTGGGTTGCCTTCTTGAAATAAAAATCTGACACGTTTCAGAATTTTTTGAAAATTTTATTAAGAATTGAAAATGAGAAGGACACACAAGTAAATCGTATTCGTAGCGATAGAGGGGGAGAGTTCATAGACACAGGAATAGTTGAATATTGTGACTACAACGGTTACAAACATGAATTTAGTTCCCCTAAAACTCCTCAGCAGAATGGTATTGCTGAAAGGAAAAACCGAACTCTTCAAGAGATGGCACGTGTCATGTTGCTTGCCAAATCTCTACCTAAATACTTCTGGGTAAAATCTATTAGAACTGCATGTCATATCATTAATAGGGTTTACCTTAGGAAAAACTCTAAACAAACCCCTTATGAGTTGTGGTACGGTAAGAAGCCTAATCTGAAATATCTAAGAACCTTCGAAAGTCAGTGTTATGTCTGTAAAGACAGAGAACATCTGTCTAAATTCGAAACGCGTGGGGATAAAGCCATCTTCTTAGGATACTCTCCAAATAGTCGTGCTTATCGTATATACAATCTGCGTACTAAGGCCCTTATGGAATCGATAAATGTAATTGTAAGCGACACTATTCTCGAAAATAAGACATCTGGATCAGCTATTGTGGTTGAATCTGAAAATGATTTCAGAACTGATTCACCAGAAATAGATGACTCATTACCTATTGAGAGTCCAGAAGTACCTGGCTGGGTCTCTAAAGATCATCCCATTGACAACGTGGTCGGTAATCCTAATGATCCAGTTCGTACTAGATCCCAGTTAAGAAATTATGCTAATTATGCATGTTTCGTCTCCCTTGCGGAACCGAAAAATGTTAATGAAGCATTGAATGACACACACTGGATTTCTGCTATGCAGGAAGAACTTTTACAATTTGTCATTCACGATGTCTGGTATCTTGTACCGCGGCCTCAAAACAAAAATATTATTGGGACACGTTGGATTTTTAAGAACAAATCTGATGAAAATGGGGTAATCCTTAGAAACAAAGCTAGACTAGTTGCTCAAGGCTACTCACAAATAGAAGGAATAGATTTAAGCGAGACATTTGCCCCTGTCACTCGTCTAGAATCTCTTCGACTTCTTTTCGCCATAGCATGTCACTTAAAATTCACACTTTATCAAATGGACGTCAAATCTGCTTTCCTAAATGGAATTCTGTCCGAAGAAACATATGTAGAACAACCCAAAGGGTTCATTGACCCTAAATACCCTAACCATGTCTTTCGTCTAAAAAAGGCTTTGTATGGCTTAAAACAAGCTCCTAGAGCTTGGTATGAACGCCTTTCCAACTTTTTGTTGGATAAGGGTTTTAAGAGAGGAGGAAATGACCAGACTCTCTTTGTCAAACATTTTGACAAAAACATTATTATAGCCCAAGTCTATGTAGACGACATCATTTTTGGGTCAACTTCAAACTCTGAAGTTAAATCTTTTTCTGCTATTATGCATAAGGAATTTCACATGTCCCTTATGGGGGAGCTACAAATTTTCTTAGGATTTCAAGTGAAACAGAATTCTGATGGACTATTTGTCTCTCAAATGAAGTATGCCTTAGATCTTGTCAAGAAATTTGGTTTAGATAATGCTAAAGTTGCCAAAACGCCTATGAGTACTACTGTTAAATTATGTAAAGATGAAAATGGTAAGTCAGTTGATTCCACACTCTATCGTAGTATGATTGGTAGTCTACTCTATCTAACTGCCTTGTGCCCAGACATAATGTATGCTGTATGTCTGTGTTCTCGTTACCAGAATAACCCTAAAGAGAGCCATTTATTGAGTGTAAAACGTATAATAAAGTACATAAAGGGCACTCTCAATCTTGGACTTAGGTATACTAAAGATACCTGTAGCACCATCATAGGGTATACTGATGCTGATTGGGCCGGGTGTACTGATGATAGTAAAAGTACATCAGGTGCCTGTTATTATGTCGGCAATAATTTAGTTGGTTGGAGTAGTAAAAAACAGAATTTCACATCTTTATCAACGGCTGAGTCCGAATATATAGTAGCAGGAAGTTGCTGTGCTCAATTATTATGGATAAAATAGATGTTAAGCGATTATGGGATTAAAGAAGATCAATTACAATTGTATTGTGAAAATCAAAGCGCCATTAACATATCTAAAAACCCGGTTCAACACTCGCGAACTAAGCATATTAAAATAAGACATCATTTTATACGCGAACTTGTTGAAACTAAGGAATTAGAAATTCATTACCTGCCTACTGATCTGAAACTTGCAGACATGTTCACTAAACCTTTAGACTATAACAGATTTCTGTATTTGCGAAATTCTATAGGCATGGTATGCGCTGATTAAACTCTCAAGACCTTAAGTTTTACCCTTTGTCCATTTGAGACAAAATGGGGGAGAAATTTGAGTTTTATGAGTTCAATATTTTGTTTACATTTCATCTAAACTGCTTGATCTTAGTGTGTATATTTGCAGGAATCTCCTCTACTGATTTTCTACCTTTTCTAGTGTACACATTTGTAAATAGTTGAGTTATGTAATTTTTGACTTTCTAGGAAATGGTTAGATAATATCTTTTGTATAGGACTAGGTTTTATTTTTTTTGGTTCCCTACGAGTTTTAAGCTAACTCAAAGGAGATTTTGTCTCATATTTCCAAAGGGGGAGATTGAAGCACCTTATACCTTTGACTTGCTTAAGTCTATACTGTATAAATGTTCAACTAGTTTGGAAATAGTGACAAAATTGGTTGTCCAACCTAGAATCCAAAGAGCCTCAGATCTTTTCTCTCTAATCCTCTTCAATGATCCATGAAGGTATAAACTGAATCACACTACACACAATTAGAAGTGCATACATGTGTTCATATTGCTTAAAATTGCTTAAAATTGAGTGTGTGTTTAATTCCCCTTGAATTGGAGCTTTAATAATTTTTTTGGGAATTTTTAAATATTTTTTAAACATTTTTAAACTTTTTCTAAATAAATGTTTTTATTAATAAAATGGGATTATAAAATTTGTGGGGTTAATATTCTATTTTGTAAACTTCATTTCTCACTCGAATGTTTGGTTGGGTAGAATCTCAAAGCGCTAGAGACTTCAGGGTACCTTCTGTAATTATTTTAGACGCGCGTGTGAGAGCCACTCACAAGTCAACACTTGTCATCCTCCGGGTGTACCTATTTGTGTTTCTTTTGTGAGAAGGTTGGATGGTTGATTGTTGATCGTTGGATCATTCCTAATCGAGGGTCTGCATGTGTTCTTAGCTAATCCCGGTGCTATCCATATGAACCAATCACAATCATTTTTAATCACCGCTGTTTTATAACCTTTGGATCAAGTCAAAGTTTGCAATACTTGATCTCAGCCCTTGATTTCCCTCGAACATCCAGAACCTTCCCTCAGCCCTATAAATACCCTCCACTTCTCAGCCTTAGAAGACTTTTGGGCATTCGTCATTTCTCATAAAAAAAAAATAGAGAGAAGAGAGAAAAGAAAAGAGAGAAGAGAGAGAAAGAAAACTCTGTTAGCCCAAAACCAAACCCAAACCCTAAACACTTCATTTTCTGAATCAAACCTTCGTATACACTTAACCCCAAACACAACCTTGAGTGTTTGAGAGAGAGAGTGGTTTGTTCTTTTAAAGCTGTAACCTCTTTTTCCTTGATCTTGTTCACAACTTAAACATTCGTGTGAAGATCTTGTTTCTTTTTCATAGAAACTTTAGATCTACACTCTGCATGTTAGATTTTCACTAGATCTTCATATTTACTACTTGATTTAAGAAAATCTTTACTGATTTAGTTTTGAAAATGTTTTTTGGTTTCTGTTTTTACAAAACTTAACCTTGACCTAGTTGGATTCACACTTGGAGATTTTCAATCTCACAAATGTTTTCAAAAAGAGATTGATTAAGATCTTGACCGATTTTGAAGCGAGATATCCGTGGAATCTGGGTTATATTAAAGGTCAAAAAGGTTTTTAGTTTTGTAAGAAAGAAAGAAAACAAAATCACAGCATATAGACTTTATATGTAATTTTTATAGGACTGTCTGTAAATCTAAGTGTGTGTGAGTTCATGCATGTGAATAGGAATCACTTCACAAACACTAAACACACTACTACACTGGAAGTGTTGTGTATAAGATCAGAGATCATTGATTCGACGTAAGGAAGCTAAAGCAAAGGAAGTTAGCAAACTGGAAGAACATCATCAACAAATCAGATCTATGAGAAGTTAGAAGGACACCAAGTGGGGTATATTCCTAAACTTAGAATAGGTTGATTTGTGTGCTTGCATGTTGTATTGTTTGTAACTATTATTTGTTATTAGTGGATTTTTATTTTTGTGACTTAGAAGTCACCGTGGATGTTTCCTCTGTTGGGAGAGGTTTTACCACGTTAAAAACCGTGTGTTGATTATCTTCATCTACTCATCTCATTATATAAGTGTGCTGTATTTTTGAAACTGCCTTAGTTTTAAAAACTGATTACACAATCTTAATTACTCTCGTACATAAGTTTCTTTGTAAACACATCTTGTTTATAATTTTTATTTTCAAAAGAAAAGGGTTTCTCCAATAAACATTTCGGAGTTTCTTATACAGTTTAATCTTGTATTAAACGGCATTAGCGACGTTTTTCAATCCTTACGCAGTCTGTCCAAGTCAAATTGGTCACCAAACTATGTTTGGATAAAAAACCTTCTCGGATAGAACATCCAGGACCAGGTGTGTCCTCGTCATTTCCACACTTACACCTAAGGGAGTGTGACGTCACAATCTAAACGGTAATGTGAGGCAGAATGGCATCTTATAAGCATACTGGACTGGAAGGAAACTTACTCAACACTGCAACCCTACCAATCTAGTCGGCCATCAGGGGCCCAAGATAATTAAGTAAGAGATAAATGATGAGCAAATGTTTAGTTGGCGAGGTCGCCCAAAACATAGATATTATATTACTTCATCACATTTATAACAAGAATGTACAACCCGTGTTTAGTCGACGAAATCTCCCAAAACATTAATATTACATTACTTCATGTATAAAGAGTTATAGCTGGTAAAATCCTAATGAGGCTGAGGCCTCTGAACAAGATAATCAGCCACAGGTGCTCTTTGATCGTCATCCGAATGAGGAGCTAATTCCTCCTCAATCTCATTCGGGTTTGGCTCTACTAGTTTCCTAGGGATAGCATCTATAAGGATCCATTGATCGTCCCTCCTAAAAGGGTTAGGCCTTAAAGTGGGAGGGGAGATCTCGTGACGGTACCAAAGTACTAAATTCCTCGAAACCTACAGCTCCTTAAGGGCACTCAACCATCCCCTCATAAAGGTGAACTCTTCAAACTCTGTCAGCCTCGTTGGAGCATCTTCCCAACCTTGGTCATAACCATCAACCCACACTCGTCGAGGTCCTTTCTTAAATAGATGCCTCAGCCGTGTGACATCCCTTTGGAGCCCAGCAGCGATCACGTATGATCGACGGATATTTTCACGGAGCTCGTCCATTTCCCTAGATGAACTTCTTACGTTTGGACCAGCTCGCAGAACAGTCGATGAGGTAGAACCTCACAAAACCAGAGGGGCATCGCTTGGTCCTGTGCCAGCTCATGATGAAGAGGAACCCCTTAAAACATGAGGTGCGATGCTCGGCACATGCTCCCTGAGGTGCAATAATTCCGTTCTCAAGGACTCATTTTCCTGTTGCAAAACCTCTCCAACTTGGTTAATCTCATTGCCATCGAGAAGTCTTTCTCTCAGAGTGTTCACTTCCTCTTGAACAGAAGCTCCAACTTCTTCCATTTCCTGAAGCCTGTCTTTCAGTTTAGAAATGAGCCCTGACTGATCTATGAAACTCCTATTCCTCGATCGTAGCAATTTGCAAATTCTTACGAAGGTCTGGGAAACTTGAGCATTCACATCAAGACCGAGAATTCTTCTCAGTTGAGAAGTGGCTGGTATATATTCATCTACATCAATCGACTACAGGACATAAAAGAGCAGTAAAGGATAAAATGAATCAGTACGCTGAGGGAAAAATTCTTTTCATTTCATTCAAACATAAAGGATCAAAGTACATTGAGAATCAGAAAGGAACATTACAAACAAGTCAAAAATATAAATAAAGTCCTAAGAATAGGCTAATGAGCGACCTCAATCTGTTCAGAGGTAGATAACTATTTTCCTTTGTCGACTGCACTGATAGCACCTCCCTCAGATGGGGCAATTGTTGTTCCCTGAGCAGGAGGACCATCAATAGGGGCAGTCTGAGAAGTGGGGACTACGCCTTTAGCGGTCGGGGTAGGCACATCATCCACAATAGGCTTTGGGCTTGGATCATGCTCATCGAACAAGGGTGAGCCAGTATCCACCCCAACAGCCAGAAGAGCCTTGTTCTAGCCTTTCTTAAAGTTCATTTGGCTGATGTAGCCAATCTGAATATCGGCATCTTCATACGCCACAGCCCAATAATCATTGTAAGAACTCTCCTTCAGAATAGCTGCCTCAGACTCCTTCATATTTAGCTTCCCCACCATCACCTGATTCTCATCTACCACCGCTAGCTTACTCGAGAAGACTAAATCATAGGCCTGCTGCAGCTCATTCAGACCCTTGACCGCTGCCTCCCTTGCCCGATTATCTTCAATAAGGGCAAGATCAGAGGACATATGAGCAGTATTAGTAGTCTTTAAGCTAGCCTCGAGCTCTACACTCTTCCCCTTCAGAGCAGCGTTCTTCTTCTCCAACTTAGCACTCTTATTCACCAGCTCATCGCGAGAGTAATAGAGCATAGCGAACTCAGCCACGAACTGCAAGTAAAAAGGAAGCTTTAAAAGAAAGCAGCAAACATAATTTTACAAGTGTTAAATAAAAGAAACAGACTTACCAAGGCTAGCCTCTAACTCGCTTGCAAGGCAAACTGGTCAGTCCCCATTGCCCTTTGGCGATCAACAGGCAGGACTGCTCTCTCGAGCAGCGCAGGAGCCACTTAGGGAGAGATGGCAATCGAGGCCCTCTCTGGCAATGCCGACACGGGCACTAGAGCTTGACCAGCCTTCGTCCTCGCTTTCACTCTTTTCCTTTCCTCCTCTCTCTCCTTCTCCTTCTCCTTCTCTGCCCTCTTCCTCTCTTCCACCTTCTTTTTCTCTTCAGTCTTCTTCCTCTCCTCTTTTCTCTTTCTTTCTCTCTCTCTCTCTCTCACTCTCTCTCTCTCAACTTCTCTTCTTCTTTTCTCTTCTTCTCCTGCTCATGAGCAGAAGACGGAGAACCAGTGGAAATAGACCCACTAATGGATTTTTTCTTCTTCAACCATTCAGCGAGAAGCACATCATCCTCCTCCTCATCATCATCACAGATCAGGTTCCTCCTGGGGGCATTTCCTCGCTAGAACTGCTGGATGTACTTAAAGACTCTTGAGCCTTAGAAACCTCTTCTGAGCTGGAAGAATTTTCATTACTTGAGCTCGCCTCGCCAGAACCACCTTCAACACCTCCTCTAATATCACTCTCAGAACTACTCCCTTCCTCGTCCAACTCGATGGGGTCAACAACAACTTATTTAGTAATATCTAGGACAGGAATGTTGTCTACAGGCTGCACAATGAAACTAGACCCAATGTTCTTATAATCCAGGAGAAAAGTGGCCGACCGGGGATGTTCACCTTCAACCAAAGGGTCTCTGATGTTCCAAGCCTTGATCAGCTCAGCAACTCAAACCTCACTAAGAGAAGGTTCCAAATTATTTATCCTCGTTGAAAAGAAGAGAGAAGAATATCAGAAAAATCATGCATTAACAAGAAGATCGAAAGAGCAAAATAGAAGTTAATCCTACCTATGAACTCCTCCCCATAAAAGGGGACCATGAACCTGTCAGACCTCGCCCCCTTAATCTGGGGGGGGGGGGGGGGGGGAGAACTACCAATTCCTAGTAAGAAAGCCCTCTTTCAGTAGTCCTTGTGGGAATCAGGTAAATTAACTACCAATATCCTATCAGGACTCCTGGCCTTGAGTTAAAGAAGACCAGAGCTCGTTCGAGATAAGGAATAACAAAAATAAACTTCAGCGAGCCCTAATTTAGTGCCATAAAGTTGATTTATTCTATGGACACCATTGACTATCTTCCAGACGTTGGGCGAGCATTGTGCAGGGATGATATTGAAATAACCAAAAAAATGCAGGAACAAATTGTTTGGAGGAAAAGTAAGACCTCCTTGGGAAAGCAACAGGACGGGAATCCAATGAGCGCCCTCTATCTCTCTTACATTCTTAGGGACAGAGACGCACTCAATCTCTACCCATTCTGGGATATTATAAAACTTTCTGAACTCAGACACTGATCTATTACCTATCTTCGTCATTTGTAAACCCTAAATTGCAAATTCAAAGAAAACTCAGCAGAGAAAGCACAGAGAGAGAGCAAAGGGGACTTACGAGATGAATGTTTGACTTGGACGATGCAAGATGACAAGCCCTGATGACGAGGGAGATTGAAAGCGAAGAAAATGAAGACCTGGAGAAGAGGGCACAACAGCTAAAACTCGCAGAAGATGAGGGAACACTAAGAAGCTCGAAATGACAACATAAAATGCCACTCCAAATGATTCCTTAAATGTTCTCAATCATGATGCACAGAACAGGAAGCAGGATGCCGCCGAAATCAAGTAAAGAACTCCAACATTGAAAAGAGTTGTACAATTTACAAAAGAGCCATTATGCCAATCCATTTAAATTTATTGAGCCCAAATCATGGCCCAACAACTTTAGGGGAAATTTTGGGTACCCGAATTTGGCATCATGGGCCCAGATGAGTAGCCTAATAAAAACGGTCCAAAGTTTGGACCCTCATATCTCAACAGAATTCAGTTCCGACTTAGTCCACTTCTAGAATCTCATAAGGAGATATTCTAGGAGTAGAAGATGGAAGTGGGGGAATCCAACACCCCCACTCCCCGAGAAAAAACATGTATACAACAAACCTTAAGCTTGGGGCAAAAGACACGCACTGTATTCTCTGTAAAACGCTCCTCGGAGTATATAGAAAGAATACTGACTGCACCACCGTGGACGTAGGCATTCTTGCTGAACCATGTACATACTGTGTTGTGTGATTGGCATTTTATGTTCTTTATTTTCCTTGGTGATTGCGCTTTTCTTATTTATTTATGTTGAATATAATTATCACCACAATATTATTTTTATATCTCACACAAATCTCACGTGCAACGGATTTTGACATGCACTAGTCCTCCTAAGTCACACATATGTAGATGACAAGACTGGTAGGAGAACACCTCATAAAGCTCAAATATTACACGCGACGATTAAATTTCAAAAGAGCTCGTGCATGTGTGAATAGAGGCGTATAAAAGTAGAATCCATTTAAGCAACACAAAATCTAACTACTCCATGTAAGCATGGTAAAGAACATTTTAAGGATTGACAATCTTAACCAAAAGTTCTAGCCACATGGGAGCGAAAAAGATGGGATTCAAACACAAGAATATGCCACATAAAGTGTGTCAAACTAAAATACACACAAAATAAAATCTTTTTGAGTTTTTGAAATTTTTAACCAAAGATAAAAACATTTACTCAAAAGACAAACAAAATCATTTGTATTTTCATTAAGCCTAAATTACCAAGAAGGTAAAACACAAATCATAAACAAAAATCTTTTTGTATTTTTCATTTAATGCAAACTGCAATGAAAGAAGTATAATACAAAAGATAAATAAAAATCATTATTCTAGAATGTGATTAAGCATGGAGCATAGACTAGAAAATGATTAAACATGCATACACGTATAAATGATATATAATATGAAGCATAAAAAGCTAGAGTATGCAAATAACTAACACATTTAACCTTTAGATTTAACAAGTGAGGTTTCATGTGAAAGAAAATGAGAATCAACAAATCTAATATCTAGCACATCTAAACATGATTTCCTAACCCATATAAATGTATATTTAAAATGATGGGTTTTGGGAACTAATGAAATTCTAGACATAGACTTCCTAGTACTTCTTTTAAGATCAAAACAAAATGACCTAAGGTGACCTTTCCTACCACAATGCAAGCATGTGAAAACACAAGGAATGATACCTAAGGTGTGACCGTTTCTAAAGTCCTTGGACAAAGTCGACCCTCTAAAACAAACAATGGTCTTAGGTTTAGCAACGGAAGTATTTGAACATGATGAGCTAGTACCATTACAACTACTACTCGAGTCAAGTAAATCATTTTTCATTTTTAAAATTTCGGACTCAAGAAATAAATTAGACTCCTCAAATTTACGGGACTCATTTAAATTTTCAATTACACCTAGAAGGTTATCACGCTCCCCCTCAATGTGAGAACACTTGTCCCTAAGAGTCTTTTCTCTACAATCACTCTCTTTCTTGGTCATTTCTAAAATATTAAAATTGTGATTTATGTTCCTGAGCTTTTCATGAAAAATATCTTTTCGAGATAGGGAGATTTGCAAAAACTCAACTTTAGTTTTAAAACAAGAATTTTCATTTTCAAGAAATTTAATTCTTTTTGCAAATCTCAAATTTAATTCTCTTAATTTTTCATTACACATATTAAGCCCATTAAACTCCTCTCGAATAAGAAAAACTTCATTAATTATTAGAAATGGACAAATTATCATTAAGACGTCCCATCGAGAGATACAAAAAAATGAGAGTGAGGCAAAAATGAACCACCAAAAAAATACAAGGAGCACAAAAATTATAAAAGCAAAAAAAAAAACTGATCTTTGATGCAATAAATTAGCGCCCCGGCTCTGATACCACTTGTTAGAACACGAGGCCCTCAAATTTTAAATCTTACACAAAGAGAAAGTAATTTCCTTTTTAAATATAAGAAAGCAGAGATGGTTCAATTAAACAATTACAAATTCTAATTTCTTTTAAAATAAAAATTAAACCAAGTGAAATAAGATTGAACATTTAATACATTTTTCACTTCAACCAATTTAACCCAAGTCCTAGAAATTCGCCTAAGTCATATTTTCAATATTACCAAATTAGGCCAAACCAATTTTAACAAATTAAACGACGACTTGAATTAAATTAACATATACCCAAATTAATTTTGCACTAAATTAAACAAGTAGTGATTTAAACCAATTTTATCTTTTTACCTAAGCATGCGTTCTAGGTGAGTTTTGAAAAAGATAAAATAAACAATGAACCCACTGCGCCGCGATGTACGAGGAAAAACCCACAACGGAAAAAAAAAACTCGAACGGCCCTAGCCTTAAATTTGCTAAGTACAAAATTTACAATTACAAGCAAGATGACTTACAACACTCGACTCGACTCCTTCAAGCCCTGACGCGTCTTCTTGTAACTACCTCTGCTTAGCGAATAACCACGGAGCTCCACCGTTGTCTCGCAATCCACCAATCGAACTTTTTCTGATCACCTTCACCCGAACAAGGAGCCTTTCTCGAAGTGGGTATGCCGCAGCAAACAATCTTCTACTTTTATGGGATGTAAAAGAAAACCCAAACTCTCTTTTACGGTAGAGATTAGTTCGGTGCCAAAATAAACTCTCCAAGCAATATGTATATATATATATATAGATAGATAGATAGATAGATAGATAGATAGAAACTTGGATTAAAACATTATTTATTGGGTGTATACTTGGTTTTGCTCTTTGAATATATCAATTTGGATGACAAACACCAAGGGAACTTTTTATGAAAGAATTAAGCTCTCCAACACTCTCTAGGAGATGGAAAAGTTCTTATAAAAAATCCGTTCCCAAAGTCATTAAAATCTGTGAAAGAATAGTGGGACAAGGTAGTGGAAAAGTGCCAAAAAAATTGCCAAAAACTGTTCCCGTCGAAATCTCGTTCAAATGACATTTTCGTTCGAATGACATTTCATTCGAACGAACTATCTAACGAAGTTCCAGTTGCAATTCGTTGGCAAACCTTGTTCGAACGACATTCTCGTTCGAACGACAATATCGAACGAAAAAACAGAAAGCTTAAAAAATTCCATTTTTAGTCGAGAAACTTCATTTTAAAGTTTTAAAGAAACCTTCTGAAAATAAACCTTAGTTTAAAATAAAATACACCCAATATAAACTTATTCCAAGTCTCCCTATATTTATATAGAAACGTATTCATAGCTTTTGGTGACGTAGAAACATGACACTTGAAACTCGACAATTAATGAAGCTTTATAAGTCTTGGCCCCTACGTCTTCAACTCTAGTATGTCATAGGCTTGAAGGATGGAAAAGTATTCAATCCTATGACTCAAACATTTTTGTCTGGAATTGAGCCAAAACAACGAGGGACTCAATTGGAAATTTGTGTCCTTACAGTAGGGTGCCATCTTCCTTTACATAAAGTGAATTATTCTGATTCTACACTCGATTTTAAATTTGAACTGTCCTACATTGAAAAGGTCTGTCCAAAGACAATCTCGGTATGGAAATTGCTATTTTGGGTCCTTTACTTTTCATTCAAGGCATGGTGAATAATGTTTTCTATTTTTACTTACTAATTTTCGGGAAGTTGTCAAGAAAAAAATTTGAGTTTGGCCAATAAAACCTCATTATTGTCACCCTGATTTGACCTTTAAAGTATGTCTATATAATATAGGGGAATGCTGTTTTAGTGTTACCTATTATAAAAGTAATCAAACAGCTCGTTGGTTCAGCTGTACAAATCCAACGAATGAGTTACGAGAACTCCTTCAAGATATGGCACAAGCTTAAAGTGTACAGATAGTCTAACTAAAGTATCTGTGCTTTTTAGTGCAAGTCTGATTGAGAAAGGAGTTTCTCCAAATGAATTAGCCTCATTGTTTGATTTAGATAGGCTTTCATGGTATGACTTTTTAATTTTGATTGGTAATTTCGTAGCTTCATGGGGTTAGTGTAAAATTTATATAATTCTAGTATCCTCAAAATCAATATCAACTGATTTGATTTTGTCGATATGATTTGAAGTTCTTCTCTTGGGATTCCCTTTTTGGCCTTTATATTATTTGAACTTTGCCTGACTGGTTGATTCTGACTAATTTGATCTTTTGTTGTCGTTGTATTGTGTTATTGGTGCTCTGAATCATTGAGATCTTGTAGAAGTGTATTTGATGTTGTCACTATATTGTGTTGTTGTGTTATGTTGTTGGTACTCCTTAAACGGGTTACGCCTCGGTAAATTTTTTTATCAAATATCTCAAGAAGGTTCAAATATTTGCATGGGTAAAGAACACAATTCATAGTTTAGGAACTTAATTGTAGTTATTGTATAGTTCATTGGCTATTTTTAACTCACCTTATATATGTATATAATTTATTTGTAAGAATTCACGATTACAATGTTTGAATTTTATGAATTTTTCAAGTATCTGTAATGGTGGAGACGCCTAGAGATGAGACGGACAAGATGATTCCCATCTTAATTTCTGAATTTGATCAGTTGTCTTTGAATTTTTCAGGTACCTTCTACTTATGTTCTTCTTATCAATAGAAAATCATCTTTCTCTCTCTCCTTATTTTGTGTACATGAAGTGTTCATTGTTAATCGAAGACACTTTGGTTGTACTTTCAATTAATTTCTTACGTATTTGTGTTTATGTATCTGATTTTGCAGCTGTTTGAATTTCTATTGACCATTGTGGGTAGTGCAAATTTGTAAAGGTGTGTTCTAAGACACTCTGCAATGATTTTTATTTTCATATCATCAAGTCGCATTTGTAATATATCTGATTGAGTGGTTTCAAAAAAATTATGTAGGTGTTCGTAACTAATGTCAAAGAGTTGGTGTATTATGTCACAAAGACACGGAAGGTAACAAGGATATAGATCGCCATTTCTCTATCTTTCACAGAGTCCTCTGAGGAGATTCAAGGTTGGCTGAGCTCCACATTTATTTGTCCACATTAAGGTTTAATAATTATTAGTCCAACTTTTTCGTTCATTCATACTTTTGAGTATACAAGAGTGGGGATTCTAAGGGATTCTATGAGTTCGTCCTAAGAATTTTAGAGTTTTTGATCACATACTCTGTTCTATGTTCATACTATAAGAATTTTAGAGTTTTTGTTCACATACTTTGTTCTTTGTTCTCTGTTCTCTGTTCGTATGATAAGAAAGTGTTAACATATCCCTAAACACTTTTCTACCATTTCATGTCCGATTAATCAAGTTTATGCGGTTTGTTCAACCCTCAGTGGTGTAAAGTTCCAATCTTCGTAGATTTGACTTCACCTACAATTATTTATGTAAGTCACTATCCCTATTTGATTTTTCTTTGAGTTTTAGCATCTGTAGCACTCTTAAGTTTATTTCATCATCTTAGGTTTGTTTGATTGGGTGATTATGAGGATTTGGTGGTTTTGAGAACTATTTCGGAATTTTGAGATTCTATCATTTGTTTTCGTCCCTAGGTTCTAATTTTATTGGTGATATCCCATAATTCTAGACTATTTATTGATTTTTATTCAGTATGCCAAGAGAGGAGAAAAATGTTAGGAAAATGCCCATCCCTCGAGAGGACCCAGTGAGATTTAGACCCCTAGAATGACTAAGAGACGTCGAGGCCCCGAGTGCTCCTATTCTTATTCCTGACACTCAATTAGATGCATCTACGATTCGTTTCACTAGAGATGATTATGCTTTGTCTGCTAGATTTATAAGTCATTATATCATTACTGAGAGAGATCTTTACTTTGATCATTTAGAGCGATGTGATCAGGGTCTTTATCTTATTTCTTGTATTTCTTCTATTCAGGATTCTCTATTATTCCGACCTTATGGTTAAGCCAATGCGTCTTTGGTTCATGAGTAGTACGTAAAAATGATTATTCCCGAGGGTTTTCATTCGGTCTAGTCTTTTGTGAGAAGAGTATAGATTGAATTGTCTTATGACCGTCTAGATACTTTTTGGTTTGAAGACAAGGTTATCTCAGGCGAGAGAGTAATATATTGTGGTTCAGATTACTCCAAAAGTCAGGAAACTAATAACAGTTTCGCACTGTTTATCTCAGTCAGAAAACTATAGCCACCCTCACAGTAAGATCTTTCTCCTCCACTCTAACTTTCTCCCTTGCAATTCGATTCCCACATACAGGTTGACTGGTGCTGCTTAGCAGCCCTCTTTCTTATTTGATACTAGGTTCTAAGCTACCGGTGACCATTTAAAGTGATGTACTATTTCATAGAGTCGTTAATCTTAATTGAGTGCGGTTTACTCAAAGGTTGCCCAAGCATAGTTAGATTGATTCATAGCTTACAAGGGACTAAAGACCTATTTCAGAAGGGAATGGGATAAGCCAGGCGGAAATACAGAATTAGAATATCCGAAAGTGGAGGGTTAAATAGATCGGTCAGATGGCATTAAAAGAGGATGGGCTTTCTACTTTCTCGAAGGCTTCGGAGAAATTGAATATTCATTTGCTCAAGAAGCAGTCTTTTAGGTACATGTATCTTATTATTTACTCCTGAAGTCTATCACCTTCATTCATCCATTTAAACCTAGATTTTTTTTTTATTAAACATGGCTATGAAAGTAAGTTATGAATCTAGATATGGGTTAAACGGTAACCTGTTCCCAATGTCTTAAAAGGCGAAATGAGGCGCGTCTCGAGGCGCTGCCTTGAGGCGAGGCGAAGGATATGAGGCATGAGGTTTAAGCCTCTAGGGGCCTGTACCAAGGCTTATGCCTTGTGTGGAAGAGGCGTACGCCTTGAGGCGTACTGATTAAAAAAACAAGTCATGTGGGATTTGTATTTTGATTTGCTTAAAAAAAAGTCGTACGAGGCTAAAACTCCTTACAGCCGAAACAAAAGACCACCGAAAGACCAAACGAAAGACCACCGATCACAGAAACCAACCTCTGATCAGAAATCGATAATCGTACGAGGTAAATTTCATATTTTGAAAGGTTTTTCTTAATATCCCCTTGTTTTTTTTTTTTGTGTTTTCTACTATATATATGTGTGTTGTCTTGTCTTTTTTTTGCTGTTGTACTACTGAATATATAGATATATCCCACTGTTATTTTTTTTATATTCTTTGCTATTGTATAAATAATTTTTTTTTGTTGTATATATATCGTTGTGAAATCAATGTTTACATCGTTTGTTTTCATGATACATAATTTGTTCCTCGTTTAATTATTATTTTTATATCAATTTTTAGTAACTTTTGTGAAAAAAAAGTTGAGGCTTACGCCTCAAATCACAGAGGCAAAATGCCTCAACAACGTCTCGCACCTTTTAAAACCTTGCATGTTCCCATAACTATCTTATAATGATGTAATCAATTGATGCATAAACAATTGTATAGGTTGCTTTCACCACATCAAACTTGTGTTTGTAATTATTTTCTAATTTTTCTTTAAGATTCTTTTTTGGTGAGTTGGAAAGAAATGTTGTAAAAACTTGAAGCTCAATTTCCATCATGTCAACAACGTATGTTCACATAACTTTATAGCTCTGTGAAGTCCCTTAAGGTGCCCCCATTTTGCAAGTCTTGCTAAGCCATATTCATCAATAGGCGCATCATAATCATAACTAGTTGTAATGAATGGTCCACCCGAAGTGCGTCCAGAACACGTAAGTCTCAAGCACATACACACATACTTCCTTTGTTGTTTGAACCAGTCCTAGCCACATTGTGGGGATGCTTCTAGGGTAGTGAATCGCAGCGAAAATCAGAAGCTTTCGTTGGTCGTCAATTATTGGAGAGTGCTGGTCGTACGTCACATTGCCACCTGCTAGTGACAATGTAAATAATAATAGGCTCACAAATGTTACCAAAATTGTTTTTTAGCCCTCGTCCTCAAAGCTTAGAGCTTACGGCATACTACATATACACCAACTGAGTTAACATAGAATCTGAAATATTAACAACATCTAGGTGCATTTTAAAATAAGACCGCGTTGAGGTCAGCACTCAACGTGGCCCACGGCGCATGCTCATTTATTAGAGTGTCCACCGCTAACCCCCTGCTTCTAGGTTTTAGTGTCCTCATTCTCTGTAGCGGGCCAACACCCCTGCCCTGCTTCTAATTTCAACGCATCATATCCCATAGTCATATTTTCTATTTCAATATGTAATAACATCAACTCATCCATTGTAAACTCTTGACGATTTTGTATCTTTTTATCCTTATCATCCTTCAACAATTCTAATATTTGATTATGATATTTATACACATTTGTAGACTTATAAACATTGGATATCAATAACAAATAATTTAGGAGATAAAGAATCCACAAAGCCTTAGTAGATTTGAAAAATCTCCACACTCTGTCAATCCAAATCTTAAATTAGCTAATTTTTCTTAGAATTTTGGTTAAAAACAACCATGAGACTTGGTCATATGCATCTGATATATCTAATTTAATCACCAAATTAGATCCATGAACCTTTCTACCAAACTAATTCATCATCTCTTGACCAAGAACAATGTTATCAGTTATATGTCTTCCCTTTATGAAACCTGCTTGAGATCTATCAATAATTCTAGGAAGAACATGTGAGATCCTAGAGGAGAGAATTTTAGCTATAGCTTTGTATCTAAAATGACATAGACTTATTGGTTGAAGTCATCATAAGTACCTCATTCTGAGACTTGGGGATTAACATTATAGTGGTATTGGTCCAACTTTTGGTTAACTCACCCCGTTCATAGAAATGTAAGATATCATTAATGAGATTAGTTTTAACCCCATAATTTAAAAAAAAATCCCATGGAACTCACACGTCTGTAATTGCTTTATGAATTTAAGCTTTATCTGGGAACACATCAAGGCCACTACTCTCATGTTCAGATACCCTTTTGTGCAACTGCCTCCATTATCTTATCCTCACCCTATATTTTCTCAAATTAAAAAAAATTCTGGTAATAGAGGATAAACTTATCTCTAATTAAATCATAGTCTCTTACCCAAACTCCTTGATTATTCTTGATGAATTGACAGTGGCAACTTTTTATTTTTAATAAAGGCAGGGAAAATATTTGTATTAGAGTCTTCTTTAATGAGCCATTGAACTTTAGATTTTTTTTCCAATAAATTTCCTCACAAACAAGAGCCCACTAAAGCTTAGTCTTTCTTATGATAGCACCCCATATTTTGGAACTTGAATTGTTTAGAAGTAAAATCTAACAGAATGAGAATTTTAATGAGGCATGATCAGAACATCATCTTTTCTAACCCAAATTTCTCTAGTTTTAAAACGTTTGCTCAAATTTTCTCGGATATGATAAAATTTGCGAGCATCAGATTTTTCTTTAAAAAAATTTTGCGCATTAAACTAGTTTTTGGTAGATTGTGGAGCATTTGGTTTAATAATGAATCTAGGTTCTTTTCTCTTGGACTTTCTTTTAGTGTTAGGTCGTTTCTTCCTATTTCGATAGTTAGAGTTCTTATCAGGCTGTTTAGGAAGGACGTAGTAATTTTTGTTTTTCGTAGTATAGTTGAAGTTTCTATACATGGGAGTGTAGGATATGGATTGACCTAGATGCTTTTGAAAACAGGTTTCAAGTGAATGTCCATAGACATCACAATCGGAGAAGTAAAGGTGGCTCGAAGGCTCCTTAATGTCTTGAAGACCTTTGAAGATGGGTTTGTCTAAATGTGGGTTTTCAGTCCTATGTCTCATATCGACAGATAGACCGAGGATTCTCCTTGCCGTATGGGAGGGGGGGGGGGGGGGGGAGGGGACGTATTTAGTCTTAGATTCAACATTAGCTTTAGACTCAATGCTTGTCAAAATGTCGTTCCCTTTCTGTTTTTTATCAAAATTAACTTTTATAGACTAAAAATATAGACAAGTTTCCATAGGCCTTTTTCCTCGTGAGACAAACTTTATTGTTTGTAAATTATTAGTTTGTGTGTCAGTGTTGAATCCATTACCCGTTATGTCCTCAGAATTGATTTTACTTGATGCTACAAGGTCTTCAAAAAAATTAGAATTGTTTTCAAATTTTGCAAACTTTTTGAAGACTGTTGAAGCTTTTTCTTTTGATTGTTCCAATTCTAATAACGTGGCCTTGTATTTTTTTTTCCAGAATTTCATTAGATTCAGAAAGATCCTTGATTTTTTTTAAAAAAAAGCCTTAGTTTGAGTTTTATGGGCTAGATATTGATTAGTGTAATATTCAACATTTTGTTTAACCACAAGACTAAGAGATTCTATCTTTTCACTCGGGTCTTCAATGGTTCTTTCTAATCTAGTGCTCCTAAGCGTCTCTGTGTACAGTTTGTGGATGTCTAGAAGGTCATCATTATCGGACTCACTAAGTATGGTGGGTGATTTGTCCCTTATCGATTCGTTTCTCGAACTCACACACACATTCAGTTAATCATTCATACGATTCCTTTGACTCACACACATGGCAGTAGAGCTGCTGTTATCAGCATAGCCATTATTAGCAATCTCAAGACACAAAGTAGATAAACTATTAACAGACACAGTCAAAGCATTATTAGGTAGACTCTCATCAGCATTATTAGAATATATTATCTTGGCAAAAAGTGACATACAAGGGTAAAAAATGTTAAATGATTCAGTCTCATCATCATCTAAACCGCTTCAATCATCCCATGTTTTACACAAATTGGCCTTATTATGTTTTTTCAGGTTGACCCTACATTTAATGGAAACGTGGCATATTTTACCACATCTAAAGCATTCAGACTTGCTATGGTCTTTGTTAGGTCTGGCGTTGTTCTGGTGTTTCTTTAGTCTCTTCTCATGAGGTCTGTTATTGGATTGATTTGAGTAAGGACCCTTTCCTTGTTTAGCAGCAACATTATTTCTAAGCTTCAGTATGTTCTTGAAATGTTTATACATTAAGGCTATTTGGTTATCCAAATCATCCAAGTCATAGTCATCATCAGATTGGATTTCAAGATTAGGCATAACTTTAGATTGAAACATCACATTTAGACTATTGTTTTTCTTATGACTTCCAAGCAGTTGTTTCTTATAATCCAATTCCATTTCCACATTTTTTAATTTTCTACTGAGGAGTTACGGGCTAAGATTTGGATATTCCATTTCCTCAATTGCATATCTTTTACTGTCAAATTTCTATGTAAGTGATCTTAGGATTTTAGAGACAATTTATCTTCTATCATAGACAATGCCATTTGCATGTAGCTTAGTTACGACATCAGTTAGTTTAATATAAAAATCATTGAAGGTCTTAGTCTCAGTCATAACTAGGGTGTTATATTGTTGAATGAGCATTTGAGTCTTGGTAGTCTTAACACGTGTATCACCTTCATGGGTTGTCACCAACATGTCCCAAGCTTCCTTAGAAGTGGTACATATAGAGATTATTTTGAAGTCATGCTCATTTACAGACATGAATATCGAATTCTTTCCTTTATTATTGTAGAGGGAGGCATGTTTCTCCTCTTTAGTAAATTCAGTGAAAAGTTTTCTGATTCTTATTTTACTGCCTTCTGCTAAAGGTTTAGTAGGATCAAAGTAACCATTTTCTATGGCATCCCAGACTTAATCTCCTAGCATTCCTTGGATGAAGGCAATCATCCTTACTTTTCAGTAAGGAAAATTATTTCCATCGAAGAGGGGAGGTCGGGATAAGTTTCCCAGCCTCTCGAATTTCTCTTCCATGAGGTGTTTTTTAAAACATTTTCAAAAAACGCAGGATTCTGAACAGTTGTTTTGAAAAATAAGAAACCCCTCTGATACCAATTGAAAATCCATTACTAAGTCTTTTATTTAAAAGTTAAAACAGTTAAGAAGGGTCCAAATAATTTTTGGAGGAAACTCTTTTAATAGCACCAAGGAAAACCCAAGTTATGTTAGAAAATATTTTTGACAGGAAATTTCAGTTATTTAGAAACTTAAAGGTTTAAAAGAATTTTAAACACTTATAAGAGTGATAGCAAAAGTAAAGCAAGTATAAAAAACATTTACACAAGACAAATATTTTAACGTGGTAAAACCCCTATCAAGCAGGGGATACACCCATGACTCCCTTTACGGAGTAAAACAAAAATCCACTAGAATGAGTTATAGAGTACAAGAAAGCAACATATTATCCAACCAAATCAGACCTAAAACTAACTCAAGTTATTATTCCAGCACTCCTAGTTTTTCTCTGACTTTTCTGGCTTCTGACTGTTGTCTTTATTGTCCTCCAAGATTTATTCCTTAGCTCCTTATGTACGTCGACTCTGATGGTAAAAATCATTTTACCAACACAACTTTAGTGATGTTGTGTGATAGTGTAGTGATGTGATGTGCCTAACATATGCATGCAACTCCCTCACACTTATACAGACGATTTCCTACAAATTAAAATTTTTATCTAAAATGACATGCAAGAGTTCTGAATCAATGTTTCTTGAAACTAGACTTCTCTTTTTTAAGGCACATCAGAAAATAATCTTGCTATAATAAAAGAGCCAAGATCCTATATGTCTCACTCTTATTTATTTAAAAAATTATTTCACAAAATGTGAAATACAAGCTGGGAGACATAAATGTCTTTAGATCTGAAAATTTTGAAGTCTTATTTTTCAAGAAAACTTGAAAATAGAAAAGGAGATATGTTGAGAAAGATTAGATAAAAATGTTTTAAACTTAAAACCCAGTAGAGAGATGATTTCTAATAAAGAAATCAGTCCTAACAGTAAATCGTGATTGTATCACTTAGTTAGATCTACAAATCTCAAAGTTATGAGAAGAGATCAGACTTGGTGAAAGTGTTGGACAAGAGATGTAAACTAGACAGGATTTAGAACCACGAACACAAAAAAAGTTCTCAAACTCTCAAAAGATTTCTGAAAAAATTTGGCCAGAGTTTGGTTCACATTTTTCTTTTTCTCTCTTATTTTTCCTCTCTCTCTCTCTCTCTCTCTCTCTCTCTCTCTCTCTCTCTCTTATTTTCTCCCAACTCTCAGACTTGCCAAAAGTTAGAAGCGAATTACCCTTAGACCCTATTTATAGTGAATGATGGAAGGATCTGGAATGGGGAATCAAATCAAGGGTCAAGATTAAATCGAGCAAATGGTTGTAAATCTAACGGTTGAAGATGCAGCGCATTAAAACTCTCTGCGATTGGCTCAAACAGGTAAGGCATGGATTGAGTTAAAACGCATGCAGGCCATAGATGAATTTAAACCAACATTCCATATTAACTCTCAATTATGTGAGTGAAAAGAAACACAAATCTAATCATTGAGAAGGCAACACGTGTGTGATCCAGATTTATTATAAAGAGCGTGTTTTTATTCTTTTAAAAATATTATTTACCACCTCAAATGTCTCTGTCGCTTTCGAATTCTACCCAAGGCGAATTTTAGGAATTTTGAATTATTATAAAATGGTCCAAACATTTTTAAAACATAATTTTAAATGTTTAAAAAATATATTTTAAATGTTTAAATATAATTCTTTAAAAATATTAGAAAATATCTTTAAGCCAATGTGAACACACACACCCTCATACACATAAAATGTCAAATAAATGCAGTCCTAGGTGTAGTGAGTTGTGTTGGTTACTGCATTTTCTAGCCTTGATTATTCTTGATGCAAATCATGAAGAGGCATGAGGTTTAGGGTTAGACATAGGATGGCATAATTTTGCCTCTATTTCCAAACTAGATAAGCTCCTATATTTTAGACTCACGTGAGTCATATATATAGAGTGCTTCAGACACCTCCATCTATCTATGTGCATCACATGTGCATTCTTAGCAAACTCATAAGTGTCAAAGCATTTGACTATTGCATTAGGAAACCTATCGGCAGAGGGTTTGCACTCTTCCTAGCTATTGTAAATTCATTTTTTTCTTCCCTTAAAAATGACAATGTATTTGGTTTTTATCATTTTCGAAACAAGATATGGGTTTTTGAAGATTCATTATAACTCATAATTTTATACCAAAAGAAATTGGGAAATTATTAAAGCCTAATATGGTTTCCTGACCTGGTTCTGTGTTATAGTGTTGCTAGGGAAAGACTAGGCATGTAAACTTGTCAGTGGTGAAGTCTTTATTGACCTACGAACATTATCATTCCAATTTTTCACAGTGTGTGAATAAATAATTGATGATAGGGAATAAATTGCACTTATTACCCTACATTAGTCCCAACAACAAATCGAATAGGTGGTGCCATGTGATATGTAAAATGTCATGAGTGATTTTATGTACCAATGGTGAAGGGTATCGTCCATGAAAGGTTTCCATGTGATATATAATGAAATATCACTCACAATTTATTATTATGTATAACAATTTATTATTACATATAGCAGTGTGTAAATAATAATTATATAACAATTTATTTTTTTATTTTTACATAATAGTTTGTTTTTAATTATGTTTGCCCGTATAGTTTATTATTATGTGATAGTTTATTATATGTATGATATAAGTTATTTTAATATAAAGTTTAATTTTATTTTTTTAAAATACAAAAATAAATTTACCAATTTTTTTTAAAAACAATTCAGAAAACATGTCATAATGGCATAGTGCATTTCAGATTTTTTACACAAATTATTTCAATATTAATGAGGAGAAATTATACTCAGAAAAAACAACAACCACCAAAAAATGTTGTAAAATATTCTTCACAACATTTAACAAAAACATTGTTTGGTACCCAAATGAATGCACACATTCATAGTAAAAATTAAAATCTCAAGTTGATATACACAATCATACACACAATATGAAAAAAATAAAATCGCAAGTAAAATTAAACCATAAATCAAAGAACTCACTTTTGCCAGAAGAGGTGTTGCCAGTACTTGTAGATCGAATCTGGGGTGGTGGAGTGTTGTTCATGATATCCGATCGCCGGAGTTTGCTTCTACTTTTTTTTAAAATACTGAGAATGGCTAGGAAAGATGATCGACCTCCTTTTAAGCAAGTGAAACCACGACTGACAACCATATGTTCAATTAAATATTATTAAATTGAAGTCGCAAATGTTAAATGCGGTTTCAAATTAATATAAATTGCGTTTTTCCAACTGTGACTTTAGTTTAATTAGATCAAATTAATGAACGATTTAATCCAAGTTCAATTCGCGATTACCAACTGCAATTTCAGTTTAAAAACTTGGTTACCAATCGCAATTTTAAGAAGGGCAATATTTTTAAAAATATGTGGCAATATACATTATTTTTTAAAATATATAATTAAAGTGTATTTTTAAAATAAAAACCCCAATGACAATAAATAAAGAGATATATAAGTTAAAAGCAAAATATTCAAGGTCCCAGTACATAAAAGAAAAACAAAAACTATTTGAGGCCTTACATTAACTAGAGAAAATAAAAGGAAAAATAAGGAAGCTAGTGGGGCATCCATGTCTTTTTATTGATTGGCCTCTTGATGGACGACTCGTTTCGCCTCTTCATCCTCCCCATTAGGGCGAATATAATGATCATATTAGATAATGGATTTTGGTAAAGATGGGTGCATCTTTGAGCAACCGTTATAGGTATGCTAAATGTCTATATATGCGGTAAAGTTATATGTTGTGGGTAGAGTAAATGTGTATATTTAGCATTTGGTAAGGTAAAAAATAACAAATTTAGAAATGGACTAGCAATCGACAAGTTGCTTTTTTGTGGAGCCCCCCTTAAACGGAAAATGTTGTTCTGCCTTAGAATTACAAAAAAAAAAAAAAAGTTGGCCTAAAACGAAACAAGATGTTCCGCCTAGGATTCTTCCCAACTTAGGTGTAATTAGATTTTTAGACCCAATGATTTATTTCAACCCATCTGCTTGTCAAGTTGTCAACATCTACTTTTTTGTAAATAGAGTTTTTTTTTAACCAATAAAAACTAAAGTATGTGGGATGGAAGTTGAAAATAGCACTTTGCTTAAACGGAACATGTTCTTTCGCCTAATAAATAGTATACATATCCTTAGGGGGAACATGATTTTCCGTGGTGGCATTTTGATTTCTAAACGACATCGTTTCGGGTTCTCCGTAGTGTATATTTGCATTATTCATAACATTTTTTTAATTTTTAAGCGAGTATATTTGGACTAATATTGTGTATTTTTACATTACTCATTAGAGTGCTTTGATATGATAAGGATTCTTAAAAAAAACACCTTATTTTATCTCAATAATCCATCCCTCATTCAAGGAGACAGAAATAAAAGTCTAACTTTTCGGCTACGTTGTTGACCCCATCATCAAAGTTCCGTCTTGAGGAAGGACAAAATCCTTCTTTGTATCTTCAAACTACTTCAAATTATCGTCTGAGAGAGGGAGAGAGAGAACATTGTACCGAAGCTCGAACCCATGACAGATTACGCATATCACAGGTATGAACACCAAGGCCATGTTAGCTTGGGTTACTTCAAATTGTCGTCTAAGAACAAAGAAATTGTTGTCCTTGACCACATCCTTATTGTGCATCACAATGAATTAGTTAAACATTAGTTTATTCTGCTCAGCCAACTCCATTGCTTAATTCTTGGACCACTTTCATCCCATGACACGCATCAACAATAAAAAAAAAATATTAAGTCGGTAAAAAATAAAGATGAAGTATAATTTGAAAGCATACTTACGAGGATCAAGTTTCTCATGTCTTTTTAAAGAGTTATGCTATTCCCGCCCCAAACAAATATCGAGGCACTCTAACTCTGTATCTAAATTCTAAAAAAAGACTATTAAGACCTTGCATCAAAGTTCATCATTTATCTTCTCCACTTTCCTGTACTTCAAACAAGTTTACATATTTGTACTTTTAAATAATAGTTTTAAGGATAATTTTTTAAAATAACTAGTGTTCTCTTTCCTTTTTTTTTTAACTTTTTCTAACTGTTTTATAAAAGAACAAAACTGTTTTAACATAAAATGTTTTAACTGTTTTAGATAAAAACATTTTTTTTCGTATAAGGAAAAAACTGTTTTAAATGTTAATAAAATTGTTTTTTAATAGAAAAACTGTCTTAATTATTTTTTTAAATGTATTTTAAGTTTTTATTTTAAAAAAATAGTTAATTTTTTTTAATAAATAGCTTATATTATTTTGTTATAAATAACATAATGTTTTTTAAAATGAAAAGTATTTTCAAAAATATTTTCAGTTTTTTTTTTTAAATTGAAAAGCAGTTAAATAACAAATTATTTTATTTATAAAATATGTTTAAAGTGTTTTTTTTTTATAAATAATGTATTTGTTGTAAAATAAAATGTTTAAATATTTTAATTGTTAATAATATTTCTTCATTGCACTAACATATGAATACTCAAAGGGTATGATCCTTATTTGTAGTATAAAATAAGGTATTCCAATAGATCCTTTAATAATAGTGGAATACTAGTGGACATCCACGGAATACATATTTTATAACAGTACTGTTTTTTTTAATAAAAATGATCAAAAAATAATTTGAAAACTGCA
This sequence comes from Sambucus nigra, assembly GCA_949130495.1. Lineage (NCBI taxonomy): Eukaryota > Viridiplantae > Streptophyta > Magnoliopsida > Dipsacales > Adoxaceae > Sambucus > Sambucus nigra. Next base: position 413,799,829 of record OX422212.1, read on the forward strand.
AATAATGCACATTTTAAATATTCGTTATTTGGTTTTTGTTCATGTTAAGTAAAAAATAGGGCTATTTGGGGTTTGGTCTCCATCAATTATTCTTGAGCCCCACTACAACGATCGGCCATCCGGACATAAAACCCCTACTTAATGATGTGGATTTGCCACATCATTAATATACCAATTACTTCTATTTTAATCCCATAATACCCAAAACAAAAATGACCTTAAAGCTTCTCAACGAATTTTTTTTTTTTTTTTTTAATATGTTGGTCCGCGCCAGCGGTATGTATAGGTGATCGGACCCCTATACACACCGCTGGCGCGAACTACTTTTTTAAATAGTAAAAATATTATTTTTAAAATAGTAAAAAATGCTCCGCGTCAGCAGTATGGAAAAAATACGGCTCCACGCCATGTCGGGTTTTTTTGGATCGTGATCGTGTTAGTTAAAAAATAAAATATTCGTAATCGCAATGTGTAATTTTTAATTGGTTTGGGCGCACACACACACACACACATATATATATATATATATATATATATATATATATATATTTGTGATTGGGTAGTTTTTTATTTTTTTATTTTCTTTAACTCTTCTTTATGAAAAATTGTTTCTCTAGAAAAAAATAAAAAACAAAAAGCATTTTTTATATAAAACTATACGTTATTTAATTTTTTTTAGATAAAAATTGGGCGATTTTTAAAGGTTATATATTTGTAATTTTATGATATTTACGCACTGTTTTAACTGCATTATTATAAGAAAAAATATCTAAGTAAAAACTCAGAAAATATATAAAAAACAAGTAAGACATTTTTTTTAAACAACACAGTTGTATTAACAATTAAAATAGTTGTCTTCCTTTTACCAAAAAATAGTTTTCCCTAAAATAGTTAAACATTTTCTATTAAAATAGTTTTGTTCGTTTTTAAAATAGCTAAAAAAATTAAAAACCAAAAAGAAAACACGAGTTATTTAAAAGAATTCTCACTAAAATTAATATTTTAAATTTTAAATATGTAGACTTGTTTTAGGTGAAGGTTACGTGGATCTTCGGTTTGGAGAAGAGAAATGGTGGACAGTGATGCAAGGTCTTACTGGTCTTTTTTTAGATTTTGGGAACAAGGTTGGAGTGCCTTGAGTATTTGTTTGGAGCGGGAATAGCGTCACCCTTTTTAAAATGGCGTTCATTAAAGCATTTCCTCAAAGACCACATATCCTTTGGCATCATGAGGGCTCAACAAACTCCATATCCAACTTCGCAACTCTAACTAATCGATTCAACCACAATAATAATCTCCCTTGTCATATTTGAAAATGAATGACCATGTGTTCGGTAAAGGGTTTAAAGTGCTATTAGTTTGATAAAGGAGGTTGGTGGGATGGGGCTTGTTGAGCGAACCTTGTTGGAAATTAATATTCAGTGTCGAAATTAATTATTTAATTTCAATTATATTAAATTTTGAATTTATGAATTTCCCAATTTTGTGGTCTTGATAAATATCAGATAATTAATTAGGAACGTGATAAATACGAATATTAGAAGATTGAGTCAATCTTATCCGTTAGTCATATGATGATTAGTGGCATTAATGGGAGACTTGAAAAAGAGTCCCACCTTGATTAGGATTTCGGCCCTCTTCTCCTTATAAATAGAGAAGTCCTACACTATCTGGGGTTATCTCATAACACACTATTTCTGAGGTGGGAGAGAAACTCCGAGATTCCATTAGAGTGTATTTTTTTCCAAGAGGTAGATTGATGGAGCAATTAATCAAGATTGATCCTTGATCAAGGTAAGACTTATTTTCCATCTTTTAGACGTATTTTGTGAAAACATGAAGAGCTAAGATCCTTTTATTAAGAACAATTGTATGCTAAAGTTTAATCATATTAATGTGTTCGTGATTAATATTTAGGGTGTTCTTAAGAATGATTTTATATGTGGTATCAGAGCTAAAGTTTAAAATCTCATGATTTTCCTTATTGATGTTCGTCTATAATGAAATATGTGCCTGAGACTTTCTGTGATATTTTTATTTATGTCATTAAATTGATTTTGCGCCTGAGACCTTCTGCGATGTCTTATTTTTGTCATTAAATCTGTTCTTAAAGTGTGTCTGAGATTTTCTGTGACGTTTTTCTTCTGTCGCGAATACTCACTGGTGAGAATGAAAGGTCAAAACTTGCTCAGAATTTTACGAAATTGACATGGTCGACTGAAAAACGTCGAAATAAACAAAACCCATTGTGTACAGTGGGCACCATCTTACTTTTGCGTTTTGACGTCGTTAAGATCCTTAAAATTGCATTTTTGCCATTTTTGGTAATAATGTTGACGTCAATATCTCACTCCAGAAAAATGATTTTTGAATTTCGTAAATTGTTTTGAGATCCTAGAGTAATTATCTACATCCCTGTGGTGCTAACTCAAATTTTCTATTTCTGGCAAAAATTACGATTTTTCCCGAATATTATGTATTTTTTCATCACTCGGGCTATTTTTTAATGGTTGTTCTAATATTCATGTTATGTAGTATTTGGTATTGATGAAAGAGTTCAATATAAAATTTTGAATATTAGATGTATGATTATGTGTTTGATTATAACATTTCAATATATTAGGTTTTATGCATAATCTATATTTGGACCATTAATTATACATTAAGTTTTGAGTATAATATTTTTGGGGGCATTGATTTTGCATAAATAATGTTTCTGAGTTCCAGAAAAAATATTTTTGAATTTCGTCGAATATTTGAGATTCTGGAGTAATTTCCTACAGTTCCATGATGCTAACTCAATTTTTTTGGAAAATTTTAAGTTTTTCCATATTTCATGTATGTTTTATCTAGAACTGTGATAAAACCTTGCTCTAATGATCCCTTTTCAGTTGAATATTCATGCGAAGCACATGCCAAGAAATTTCATATGGTAGGATATTAGACTTGCGTTATTATTAATATTCATATTTTGATGAGTCTCCATCCAAACACATGTCAATGATTCATATTGTTGAATATTGTGATATTCGTGTTTTAATGAGTCTTATGCCAAACACAGGCCAACGATTCATGTAGTTGAAAATCAGAATTATTGTTTATTCTAAGGCTAGTACTCCCATTAAGTTGAATTAAATGCCAAACACATGCTACAATTCATATGTGCGGATACTAGATTTATTCGTTACATACATGCATATTTGAATGCATGACTTGCAAATTTTGAGGCTCATAAGTAGGTATTCATTCAGTTTAATCAAATGCCAAATACATGCTAAGATTACATGTGAAGATACTATACTTGTAGTCATTTCAGATTATCCTAATGTTTGTTATAAGGTTAAATTGAAGCGCAACACATGCTGAAATTTGAATTAAATAAACATTGAAATTTTTGTAAATGTTAAATAATTGGCATTAATGTTAAAAAGTCATATTTACATATGCCACTAGTATGATAATTGTGATTATAACCGTATTGTGCATTAGTATGACCATGAATGATTTGGGTCAATATTTCTGATTTGTTACTCATACATAAGTGATGAAGTGAAAGTAAATGATTTATGTCTTCCATTTACTATTATTTGTGTAATATCTCATGTAAACTCGTTGTCTATTTAATTTTGACATTATGTCTAATTTTTCATGAATTTCAAGTTAGGGAATAGACAATAATATAATTATTCATGTATTACATGTATTTTGAACATGTATGCGTATCTCTAATACTTATATAATATAAGGTTTGGTGTTCATCAAAGTGCTCCATTCTAGAAGATATAAATATTGTACTAATGCATTTGGTTGCCTACGAGTCCATGTATGATATTGAATGCTAGGATGATGATACTTTATGATGTTGCATACATATTATTGTTTATTCATTTATTGTGATTACAATAATTGAACAAAATGTTAGTGGTGATATATATTTTGGGAAGGTAATAATGGTCGTCAAATGCAGATGCCATAGTTTTTTTCACTATCATATCACCAATTAAGTTTATGAAAATCATAAACATGAATAATTTAGTTTATTGATCATGCGATGTTTAATGAAAATAAGTGAAAAATTTATTGACTTGTGTATGTAAGTCTTTACGTAATGTAATATTCATATTATGAAATGTTTGGTAGTCACTACAGTGACCCAACTAGAATGGCAATGAATATTAAATGTAAAGATGATGGTAGTAGTAACTCATGATGCTTATAATTATAAAGATATTCATGGGGTATATTGATTTTATTTCTTCAAGCAAGGTTATTCCTTACAGGGAATCAATTTTGAGTGATTGAATGAACATCATAGATCACATACATTATTATAGTATGTGAAAATAAGTTGTGCACAAATATCGTGTATAATATAATGAAATAACATTATACCCAATAAAGTAATATACAAGCATCATATAATCGATATTTCACGATTACTACTGAAGAAAACTCACGATTATGCACTCAATTTATTATCATGTAATCGGTGTGTGTGTTGTTAAATCAAAGAATTAATGAAGTGAGAAATTTATCTCATTATCTTATCACATATTATTGTATCCCATTTTGTTTCTCTAAAAATTTCATATTTAATTTGGTTAAACAAATTAAGTTTGTTTACATATTTCACACTCGGACTAATAATGATAAAGATAATATGTATCTTTTATGATTTGAAATGAGTTTTTCATCTCAGTAGAGTTTGCAAGTTATACTTACTATGTTATAAAAAGTATTTGCTTTTGATGCAAGGATTTCTTATAAATCAAACTAGAAATGCTAATAAGATTCTTTTCTTTTGTTCTTGGGGAATCAAATCGCCATTTGTTTTCATAAACCTTCAATTTTTTGGGAAAATGTTTGTCTAGACTTGATCGTGAGGGATATGTTCTAAAGAATCTTTTGATGTATATTTTTTTCAAGGGTTATGATATTCCTTTTGATGTTTTGTACAAAATAAAGTTTGGACATAGTTCTTTAAAGATTTGTTTGATCCTGCATCATAATCGTAGCGTTATTGATGAAACTCTTTAAATCTTGTGCCAAATTAAATCTAGACTCTTTTTCATAATTTTCGTGGACAAGATTTTTGTAATGTCTCTTACAAATTTTGATAGTCGAGTTGTGCTCTTAAGGTATTACGATGTCTAATATAATGATGACCTATGTGGACCAAGGGGGAGATTATGAGAAACTTTCCTTAAAGTGAACCTACATAGATCATATAATTGTCATTGACACGTATTTATTGCATTAAAGTCAAATTCATTATGAAAGGTGAGATTAGTGGTAGTAGAAAATCATGAAATATGGTTATAAAGGAAGGTAGGGTACTTATCCCATTACTGGTAACCTTCTTGAATCCTTGTTCTTTTAGTTGTTAGATTGTCTAAATAACAAAGAACAAATAAATGATCAACCACTAAATGATAGTATTGTCACCATGAGAGAAATGTAGATAAAATCATAAGGAATAGTATTAAGAAGATCCTAAAAGGTCTACTATCCTCGATGATTATGTGGTGTATCTGCATGAACATGAATTTGGCGTAGGGATAAATAATGACATGGTTTTATTTTCAAAAGTTATAAGAAGTGAAACTAATGGACTACAACTAAGGTTGAAATCTCGTTGAATTACATAATTGATACACTAAAGTTGGGTATAAGGGGGTCATCAAGACCAAACGCGACACTAACTGTAGTTAAACGAGATAAAGCTAAATTGTAGTAAAATATTTCACTATTAATGAAGAAAAGGTTATAAATGAACCTTCTCAATTATATGTAAGGACATGGAATTCCTATGACATTAGTAGCTCATTATGATTGAGAGTTACATGAAGTGGATGTGAAAATTACTTTTTGAAGTCTTATAAACCATGCGTATATGTTTAGGAGATCATTTTATAAACATAAGTTTCCCACATGACGTATTTTAAGAAATAATATCATTATTTTTTTTAATCGTTGTATATTTGTATACACCTTAAGATCAGTGGGAGTAAGTTTATATATTTTCTCTATATGCAAGCACATATTTAGAAAGTAGAGAATCAAAATAATCTTATGGGTTTAAAAGTTGAGTATGAAGTAATGATATACTTAAAGGACAATATGCTCACATTTATGATATATGTGTTCATTTAAATATGAATAATTATTGTGACTCAGATTTACTATTTGTACGGATGGTATGAAGTTCACTCTTTCTTAAGAATATTTGTTTTGGTTTATCAACCAATATAATAAAGGAGTGCAACACAATCCATTCATTAAATATTGTGAAAGCTGAGTTTGTAGAATGCTTGATGATATAACTTATGTATTTTGGCAGCGTGACTTCATTTCGGGACTTGGAGTTGTCGACACTATTATCAAGTCTCTGAAATATTATGATAATGTCACTACAATCTTCTTTATGAAGAAATGTTAGGTATTCCTAAAGTAACTAAGTACGTTGAATGAAATACCTATCAGTTAAAGAAGAAATTCAGAAACAAAGTGTCAATTAATCACATTAGTACGAGTGATAACATAGCAGATCCTATTACGAAAGGACTATCTCCAAAAGACCTATAGAACGTGTCAAAGAGATGGATCTTGATTAGTAAAATTATTATTGCTATTTATCTTAGTTGTTTGACACTATTACATGAATTCAATAAAAGTGTTTATGATTTCAATTATTTCTGTCTTTTGTGAATGCATGCATATGATTATGAATTATTGTTGACAAAAATAGTCCTTATTCAAAAGGACATTATGAGGCCATTATGATACCCAATATTAAAGGCTTAGTTGAATGAAATATTGGTGTTGTGGTATATGGAAGGAACCATGCTCTTGAATAGCATGGAACTGCCATGACTCGCATCCGTGAATTTTTTGATTTAAGCAAACTATATTTATCAGTTATTGTGCACCTTATGGTACCTAATTTAACTATAAGGATTATTAAGACCAAGTGGGAGACTGTTGGAAATTAATATTCAGTGTCGAAATTAATTATTTAATTTCAATTATATTAAATTCCGAATTTATGAATTTCCCAATTATGTGGTCTTGATAAATATGAGATACTTAATTAGGAACGTGATAAATACGAATATTAGAAGATTGGATCAATCTTATCCGTTAGTCACATGATGGTTAGTGGCATTAGTGGGAGACTTGAAAAAGAGTCCCACCTTGATTTGGATTCCGTCCCTCTTCCCCTTATAAATAGAGGAGCCCTACACCATCTGGGGTTATCTCATAACACACTATTTCTGAGGTAGGAGAGAAACTCAGAGATTCCATTAGAGTGTATTTTTTTTCAAGGAGGTAGATTGATGGAGAAATTAATCAAGATTGATCCTTGATCAAGGTAGGTCTTATTTTCTATCTTTTAGACGTATTTTGTGAAAACATGAAGATCTAAGATCCTTTTATTAAGAACAATTGTATGCTAAAGTTTAATCATATTAATATGTTCGTGATTAAAATTAGGCTGTTCTTAAGAATGATTTTATAAACCTCTTTGCAGCTGCCTTGTAGAGCTGGGGCAGAGAAAGGGAGAAAAACTCTCCTTATCATATGACTCTAAAATCATACTTAAGAACAATGCTAATAATGAAAGACATAATTTTTTCTTAAAAAATTATCTCAATCTTCATGCATTCAATAGTTGTACTCACACTATAACGGATAAAGAACGCATATCGTTCTCGAATGATTCGAACTCTATTAAAGTATAATTTCATCTCTTGAATTCTAAAATTTGTAATTCTTTGTAATTTCAGATTTTTTTCTAACTAGACCAATATTTGTGTATTTTTATACAGATTATTTGAAGTGATGTTATCTAATATATAATGTGATAGAGAACCTTTTTTTTAAATAATATGATATCGTAACATTATTTAAAATCGAATCAATCATACGTAAATGGTTTGAACTACTCAAATGAGTACATTAATGAGAATCAGATAAATTGGGACTATCACATAGTGATATCAATAATAGGCATAATTCAAAGCATTGCGTGAAAATAATATTGAATAAAAAATCGCTTACAAAGTAATATAGAATAAGAAGTCAACTGCATGTGTTTATGAGCTTTACGTTGTCATTCATGGATCTTTCATTATTACGTTCCAATTTTCGTAGTTATTTTTGCTTGAGGGATTAAATGAGAGTGGGTATATCGGTGTTTGGGAAGAATGGTTTGGGTTTATTTTATCTTACGTTTTTTTTAAATTAAAACATTTTATTCAAAAGGAGAAAAATAGCCTTTCTCCAGTGGCAGAACAAGCTTAAATACATCGAATTTTAAACTCCCTAACAAGCTCAAGATCCATGCTAGATTTACAATCTGAGAAAGGGAAAGCGAAAAAAGAATCTTTAATGCCATTGAGGATATTTGAGATTAAAACTTTTGTCTTCATAGCATGGTCATCATAAACAGCTCTATTACCACCTTTTCAGATCTTCCACGTAATAAGAATTGGAATAATGATTAAAAGAGTAGAAAGAACACAATTTCCTTTTACTTTAATCCACCATGACATAAGCTCTCCTTTGATTGATATGAAAGAAGTTCTGATACCCATGATACCTTTGAAATGAGTCCAAATTGATGAAGCTATATCTCCCTTGAAGAAAATGTCATCAATTGATTCTTGGACAGGACTAGCGCTGCAATGGCATTTCGAAACAATAGGAATCTTGATTTTGGAAATTATATCATCTGTAGGAATAATTTAATGGAGTAATTTCCACATAAAAATTGAAAATTTACTAGGAAGCCTCTTATTCCATATTATTTTGAAAGAGAATTCAGGACAGCTTTTATGTCTAACATTGTTCCAAGCTGATTTGAGTGAGAAGATACCATTGAGGTTGGCCATATATTTGAGATCCTCGTCATCATTGATGCACTCTTTAAACACTGGAAGATCCTTGTGCATCCTTTTCCATATATGAGAAGAATTAATTTTGCAAGAAGATTCAAGGGGGGCACATCTTTTACAGTATTTATTTTTCAAAAATCTACTCCAAGATGAATCTATTGATAGAAACTTCCACCAAAGTTTGCAAGAAGAAGCTTCAATGTAATCTGGAATGAGTTTAAGGCCTAAGACCTCTTCGTCATAAGGAAGACAAAGAGAATTCCAATTTTTCCAATGTATTTTCATAGTACCTTTGGAAGAACCCCAAAAGAAGTTTGAGAATAGTGTTTCTAGAGTCTTGATAATGGAAATTGGAGGATCCAAAGTTGCAAATAAATGGTAAAACATAGATTGAGTGACATGTTTTAAAAGAATTGGTTTTCCTCCTTGACTCAGTAATTTACATGACCAGCTTTCAAGTCGTTTCTTGATTTTATCTATGAGCCCGTTGAAAAAGGAACTCTTCTTTCTTCCTGCATAAAGAGGCACCCCCAAATAAAGAAGATGAGGAGATTTGAAAGTGAAATTTGTTGTTCTTTCAATAATTCTTCTTCTAGATAAAGAGCATGATTTAGGGATCATGAAAGTTCACTTGGACTTATTCAGAGCTTGACCAGAGATAGCTTCATAATCATTGAGAAAGGACATGAGATGTTTCAAAGACTTTTGACTGCCAGAGGTGAAAATAAGATTGTCATCTTCAAAAGAGAGGTTAGAAATAATGGGACTATCAGGAGGCATAGAAAATGAATCAATCATACCATTCTCAACTAAATTTTTCAGCCCTCTATTTATGACTTCAGTAGATAAGATGAAAAGAGCAGGTGAGAAAGGATCTACCTGTATAATTCCACATGAAGACTTAAAAAAGTCATGAGTAGATATATTGATAAGAATTGAGAACAAACATTCAAAAATTAACCTCTACACCATGTCTATAAATGATTCATTGAAACCAAATTTTTGGAAAACTTGAATGCAATATAACCATGAAACTCTGTCATATGCTTTAGACATGTCAAGTTTACAGACTAAATTTGTTCCTCTCAAATTTTTGTTGAAATTAGCCATGATTTCTTGGGTAGAAGGATTTGTTCTGAAATAGATATGCCCTTGATGAAAACTGATTGATTGGGACTAATAATACCATTAAGGAGCAATCCCAGTCTATTGGCAAGGATTTTGGATATTATTTTATTTGAGGTATCATAAAGACTGATAGGTCTATAATCATTACAAGAAGAAGGATTGTCTATTTTGGGGATGAGAGTGATTAAAGTGTAAGTCCAGCTTTTGGGTAATCTATTCCCCCTAAAGAAAGAAGTGATGGATTTAGAGAAAGAAGTGATGGATTTAAACATATCTGCTTTAATAGTGTCCCAACATTTTTTGTAAAATAGAGAGTTGAATCCATCAGATCCTTCAGTGCTAGAGGAATCCATTGGGATTATAACATCTCTAATTTCTTGCATAGTTGCAGGATAAGGTTTGGGATGTAATTTAGTAAGGATAAATCATCATGAATGATAGAAGAGGAAGAAAGAATACTTTTAAAATGACCAGAGAAATGACTTTTAATAGTAACTGGATCTGTGATCCAAACACCATTAGAGTATCTGATTTTAGAGATATTAAGCTTATTCTTCTTATGATTTACCATAGCATGGAAATTTTTTGAATTTTCATCCCCATCTTACAGCCATTTAATCCTTGCCTTTTGTTTCCAAAAATCATCTTCAATGGCCAGTTGATGCTTAAGTTTAGCTATTGCAAGCTTGTATTCAATGTTGGCAGCTTTTGAGAAGTTGGATTCTAGCTCAATTTCTTTTCTAAGAACTTCATCTTCTGCTTCAATTGTGGTTTGGAAAATGTTTTTGAAAGTTGATTTGTTCCATAGGGATAAGGCCTGTTTAGTGGCCTTTAATTTTTGGGAGAAAACTCTAAGAGAGTCCCCATTACAAGAAATTCTCCAAGCTTGATCCACCACTAAGAGGAAATTTTGATGCTTAGTCCAAATTTTTTGGAATCTGAAGCTCTACTTAATAGGCTCATCATTTAGCATAAGACTAAGTAATAGAGGTCTATGATCAAAATTAGTTCTATTTAAGTGAGATACAGTAGAATTTAAAAAAGTTTGGCCCTATTGAAAGTTGCATACCACCATGTCAAGCCTGGCCCAAATGCGATTACCTCCCTCCCTGCGGTTACACCAAGTGTATTTGCAACCAGTGAAAAGAGTTTCAGACAAACCATCTAGTCACATGGCATTATTAAACTGAGAGCAGGCCTCAAAGTCAATTTCGTAGTTAAACTATAATTTTATAATCCATCACAGTTAGAATTTAATTTGGAAACTAACTTGCACAATATCTTGAAAATCATGATGACTTATCTAAAGGAATACCAATAAAATATTTTTCTTATGTGGACCGCATTAAGTAGGACACTTACATTTGATCAATTAATTAATTTCGAATTTATCATAATTTTAAAATTAATCTTTTGAGTAAATAATCCTAACAGCCTCCCATTTGGTATTAATAAGAATTTCAGTTCATGATTTAATTAAAGGAACATAATGCGCGCAATAGTCTCTATTTTATTCTAAAACACAATACAAGAAATTAAGGTAACTAAACAGGAGGGATGTCCACGTGGCAAATGGGTTAGATTCCCACTTCAATCACTTAACTCTTCGTCTCCTGTAAGCTGCTATGTCTTTTCACTTCAACCCTTAAGCTACTATATCTCTTTAAATTCATTGCCATCCACTATCCCCTTAACTTTACGTCTCCTGTAAATTCACTCAAACTATTCTTTTATCAATACACCCTTTTATTACATGACCACAATTTTTTTTATATATTTTTCCCCAAAACTCTTTTCCCCTTACTATTTATTTTTCTTCTTTATTCCTTTCTTCTCCTATTACCCTCTCTTTCTCTACACGTAGGCACACTTTGAGATCAATTGAAGGCCCTCCCATACTTGAAAATAAGAAGATGAAAAACATACATTCCCAAGAACAACAACGCGAATAAGAAGTGTCAGTTTTCTTAGACGAGAATTTTTTGTACAACAGCTTCATTCGGTGGTACTCGCTCTGTGGGTTTAGTAATCTACCCTATCTATACCTTTCACCACTTTCTAACTCTCTTCTTCATCCTCCTCATCATCATCATCAACTTGGTCATGTCGTCCGCCATCGTCACCGTTGGTTCCACCCAAATCAAACAACAAAACTCGATGTGGGGAAAATGAGGTTAATCTTTCACTTTCTCTGCTCTCCATTCATTTAATTTTATTAATTTATGAGGATGAATATGCAAATTATTTTGCCAACTGTTACAAGTAAAGGGGAAAGTCGATAAATTACAAATATAACCCCACTTGGGATTTAGAGAGGAATGAAAATTGAGAAATGAGAGAGGTCAATTGTTATCTAAGTACATATAAAGATTCTCTAAATTTGATGTTTGAGATTATGGTGCTCAGAAGCCTAAGAGTTAAGAAGAGGTATTTTTAAAATTTTGAGGTAAATAAAGGATACAAGTGTCCAAATGGTGTCATTTTGTTTATAAGTGTTCATATATGTTTTTTATTTTATTAATTTATGAATGAGTTGATTTATATATATAGATAAGATTGACATTTTGTTCAACAACGTTTCGTATTTTTTTGTTAAAATATAAGAATCATACTTTGCTTTTTCCACCAAATTGGAGCCATAGTTTTTCCATTTTTAAGACATTTCAGAGTGTTTTTGTGTTACACCGCGTTAAAATTTGTATAACCTTTTAGTGCTACTCCATATTGAGTTCTATAAAATGTTTGGGATATTTTGTTTTCTAGGATAAGAGTGTTTTTATTGTCTTATGGTCAAATCAAAGTAAAGTAATAATAAAAAATATAGAGAAAAAAAAATCTGTCATTTAAATTTAAAAAACGCAAATGTTCACTATATGTTATTCAACATCTTGGAGGTATTCATATAATTTTTTATAGAATAGTGTTTGTTATTTTAGTTTTTCATTGGTTCATTCTATTATCCCTCAAATTTCAGGTCACTATATTGCCACAAAATACTATTATGAAGAAGCTATATTTAGCAATGAAAATTTCATGCATAACCGTTGCTTGATCAAAACAACAAGAATGAAATGGACATGAAAAATTATTTATTGGTGGCACAATTAATTTATTTGACTATTAAGTTCCATTTTGTTAATTTAATTTAGTTTTTTTACTCGAAAAAAATACTTGATTTGGTTTACTTTTTTCACGTACAAGATGAAAGTGAAGAGATTGGAACTTTGTATATATGCAAATTGAAGTTATTTAGTTTCATAATGTTGTAATTTTTTTTATTTGTTCATTTGTTCATTTGGTATTTTTACTAACAAACAGATTGTAGACAAAGGTTGAGGATGTTGAAAAATACGAACATCGAGAGAGTTGCTTTCTGTTTTCTCAAGTTGGAAGAGTTTTTTTTAATCTTTATAAAAAATTTGAAATATGTGGTATTATAGTAATGCTTTATTACGCCAACACGCACTCGGGCATCATGCGGATTTACACCTAGTCTTTAAAATAGTCATTAACAATTATCTACCTTAATTAAACAATCAACCAATGTGAGTCATAGTGGTTCCACATTAATCCAAGAGCATGGTTCGTTCCATGTACTATGCCACCAATGTCATATTCAATTAGATCTATAATGTGGGTCATCATAATGGTTTCATAATGTCTTTATAAAAGGACTATTTTTATCACAATAACTAACTCACATGCATGTATAAAATAAAGATAAGAATGTAAAATTCAGAAATACTTTATTGATATCAAAATAAGCAGTGTTAAATAACTAAGCAAATAGCAATCCCTAACCAAACTACTCAAGATCCATCTCTTCAGTATGTTTCACAAATATCATCGGAGATAGTCCTTTCATAAGAGGATCTACTATGTTAACACTTGAATTAATGTGTTCGATTGACCCTTATTATTTTTAAACTTCTTCTTTGGTATATAGATATTTCATTTCGATATGCTTAGCTTCTTTAGTATACCATCATTCTTAGAAAAGACGACTGTTGCAGCATTATCACAACAAATTTTCAATAGCTTAGGTATCAAACTCATAACTCTAAGTCCTGAAATAAAATGTCGTATCCGTAATCAATGATTTGTATCTTCAAAAAAATATGCGAACTTAACCTCCATAGTGGATGAAACAATAACACTTTTCTTAGCACTTTTTCATGAAACAGTTCCTCTTGCTATAAGGAAAGCATAAGACAAAGTGGTTTTTATGCTATGAAGACATCCTCTAAAACGTGAATCTGAATACCCTACCACCATAAGGAGACCACTCTTCCTTTGAAAGTAAATTAACACTTTCTTTGCATCTTTCCAATGATAGTCAGTCAAATTACTTTGAAATATGCCAAGCGTCCCATTGAAAAATTAGTATCCAGTCTCGTGCAAACCTGCGCATACATTAAACTACCTACAAGTGAAGCATAAAGTATGCCTTTCATGTATTCCCTTTCCAATTCATATTGTGGACTTTGATTTACTGGACCTATCCCCTTTCCGTATGGGAAAATTAATGAGATTATAATTTTTCATGATAAATCTTTTTAAATTTTGTTAATATATTCTTTCTGAGGAAATCTCAACAATCTACGTGATTTGTCCCGAAATATTTCTATCCGTATCACGAAGGATGACTCACCCATATATTTTATTTCAAAGTTTTTTGAAAGATAATCCTTGGGTTCCTTTAGAAAACTAAGATCATTGTTAGCAATAAGCAAGTCGTTAATATATACCACTAAAAATAAACACTTATTCACATTGATCTGCATGTATATACACCGATCAATGGTGTTTTCCTCAAACCCAAAGGAGGTAATGGTATCGTGAAACTTAAGGTACAATTATCGAGAATCTTGTTTAAGTCCATATATTTATTTATTTAATAAACATACCATGTTTTCCTTTCCCTCTTTTATGAATCCTTTTGGTTATGATATATAGACTTCTTCTTCTAAACTCCCATTTAAAAAAGTTATTTTCACATCCATTCGGTGCAACTCCAAATCATAATGAGACACCAATGCCAAGATGATTCTTAGAGAATCCTTATTTGAAATATGAGAGAAGGTTTCAACATAATCAATAGCTTCTCATCGATTAAAACCTTTGGTGACAAGTCTATATTTTTCGGGTTCGATATTGACTTTCGAGTCGCGTTTGGTCTTAAATACTCATTTACACCCGACTTGTTTATGTCTTTCCCGCAATTCGACCAACTCACAGAATTGATTAAAATCCATAGATTTTATTTCCTCATTTATGGCATCAATCCATTTATCAAAATCATTATCATTAATAACTTGTTCATAAGTAATGAGATCATCGATATCCCTTATGTTAAATTTAATTTCTTTTAAATACATCACACAATCATCTGGAATAGCCAGTATTCTATTTCTATGAGATCTCATTATTACTATTTCTTATGGTGTTTCTATATTAGGTTCATTATTTATAGTCTCATTATGTGTTTGTTCAATTTGTTAATCATTCATATGTTATTCATTGTTCCTAATCGCTTCAACAACTGCATTGTAAATAGCGAGAACGTTATGAAATCGGGGTATATGAAATTGTACGCTGACTTCTTGAATGATCACATCCCTACTTTCATCACTCCCACTGACTTCACTTTTTTCAACGAATTAATCATTAACAGTTATAATAATTCTTGTAGTGTGATTAGTATAGTAGAATCTATATCCCTTTGAATTTTTTTGATACCCAGTAAAATTACAAGTCAGCATCATAGGATCTAATTTTTTTCTTGTGGATTGTAATTATTTCTTTCATTGGGCAACCCCAAACACGTAAACATATTAAATAGGGTTTCCATGCCTTCCACAGTTCAAGAGGAGTCTTTGGAATGTCCTTACTAGGAACCTGATTTAACATATACACAACAGTCATAAGATTATGCATCCACATAAATATAGGAAAATTGGTTCTAATTCTCATACTCCTAATAATTTCTATAAGGGTACGATTGTGCCTTTTAGCTACACTATTTTGCTAGGGTGGTATCGACATTGTGTATTGTGCGTCAATACCTAAGCATTATAGGAGTTTAGCAAAAGGTCCAAGGCGTTGCCCTAACTCATCATATCTTCCATTAAATTCACCACTTCTATCCCATCTAATAAATTTTATCTTTTTGCTCAATTTCTTTCAACCTCAGTTATGTATATTTTAATAATATTAACAGACTGAAATTTATCTTGCAATAACTACAATTTGCAAGATCGTAAAAATCCATTAATAAAGGAAATTAAATATTTTTCTCCACCACTAGATGAAACATCAAAAGTTTCACATATGTTTGTATGTATAATTTCAATAAGTCGTGTGATCCTTATGGATCCTTTCCTTGTGTGTTTGGTTTAATTTCCTTTAATACAATCCACACACACATCATAATCAACCCAATCCAGGTTAGGGAGAATTCACTATTTAATAAGACTTTCAACTATTTTCTTTTATATGTGCCATAATATCTTATGCCACAAGTAAAAGGATTTCTCATTTAATGAGACACATTTTGTTCCATCATTACAATGCAGGGGACAACAGAATTTCAGAAAATAATTTTTAAGATTTATTTTATATAATTCATTCACCAAAAAAACTTGAACCAATAAGAGAACAATGTGTAAATAAACTAAAACTATTAAGTTTAAAATCAAATATTAAGCCATTAAGAAATAGTTTTGACAAGGAATTAAATTTCTAAAAACTGCAGGAACATAAAGAAATTTCTCTAAATCTAAGTAAAAATGAGACCGCAAAACTAATTTAAAAACACCAATGGCTTTGACTCTTGACTTCACCCGGTTTCCCATGTAAAGAAAGGCTTCATTTTATTTTATTTTTCCAGGTTCAAAGGAAACCCTGCATTAAATTTTAAAATGCCATGTAGAATCAAAATCAATCCACTAATTTTTAGAAGGAACCTCAATTAAATATGATTTTAAACATACTAAAGCCAAAGGCTTACCTTAATTTTTGAACTGGGATTTAAGTTTAAGGCAGTCTTTCTGATAATACCCATTATTTTTACATAAGTGACACTTATGGCTCGTCTCTTTCTTAGAAAAAGGTGGGATGAGTTTTTCTTAATTGGAAGGGTCAAGTCCATACTTAATGCCCTTTCCATATTCCTTATTTCCAAATCCTATGACCACCACATTATCCACATGCCCTTTACACACATGACCACGTTGATGCCTTAGTCTAACCTTTTCTTGCACCAACTTACCATATAGTTCACTCATATTCCACTTATAGGGTTCATACTCAAGAGGTAGGGAGCTAAGGATAAATTAAACAAGAAACGAATCATTCAATTTCATGCCCAAACTCTTTAGTTTAGCAATCAGATTGGTTAACTCAATTATGAGTTCATTCATGGTTCAAGTGCCATCGAATTTCATAATGGTGAGGTCAGCTGCTACTTTTCTAACTGGGGACTTTTTGGAAGTGAAAAATGTTCTTTAATATTATTAAAATATTCTCTAACTTTCATTTTGTAGGTAGGGAGGTTTTGATAGTATTAGTAATGCACATCCGTATAAACATAAAATCCACCACGTTGAATCTGGATATGCCTCATGAATGACCTCCTAATCCTCATTGCTTTGATTAGTAAGAGTATGATGTTTTTACAAGAGGATTACCATGTCTAGGTCCAGGATTCCAAGAGAGAACTCAATTTTCTCGCTCCATTCTGAAAGGTTAGTTCCACTACACTAAATCTGGGAAATGGTCACCGTAAATTGGTCACGATCCAGAACTGTGACCAAGTGGTCACAGTCTAAAACTATAACCCTTAGCTAATTATCGTGACTAATTATATGACCAGGGTATAGGGTGACCATAAATAATGGATGGTCACAATCAGGAGTTGTGATTAAAGGGGTCTTGATTCAAAATCGTGATCGGGATGTAACTCATTATGGCTCTAAATTTCCTGCCTTTTTGGCAACAATGGTGGTCATGGTTTAAAACTGTAACCCACCTATAACTATTTACAGTGAATCATAGTCACGGTTTGGATCCTTGACCCTTAACACTTGTTTAAATGTTAACTTGGTCACGGTCCTAAATCGTGACCATTTTTCGAGATTGAATTGGTCATAAATGGGGTCATGGTCATGAACCATGACTAATTTTAAGTTATTAATTAGTCATAGAGGAGGTCACGGATTTGGACCTTAACCATCTTATGGGTGTATATTAAAATAGAACCTCCCTTTTTTATTTCACCTTACTCTCTCTCCCCAATCGATGCCCACTTTGAATTTGGCCATCTCCCTTGCTCTTTCCATTTTCAGCCATCTCCCTGGTTGTCTCACTCTCTTAACACAAGTACATTAATCCTCTCTCTCTCCATTTTCATTTATGTGTGTTTATTAAGTGTGTGTTTCAATGTGTTTATGTGAGAGTTTCAGTGTGTGTGTTTGCGTGTGTATATGATTCAGTGTGTTTGTGTGTCTTTTATTATGTGCGTGTAACAGTGTATGTGTGTGTGTGTGTGTGTGTGTTTCATTATATGTATGTGTGTGTATGTATGAGTTAGAAAATTTTCATAATGTTGAAAATTGTTAGGCTAATAATGTTGATATATAAATTGTTAATAATGTTGGAAATTGTTAGGTTAATAATGTTGATATATAAGTTGTTAGGTTAGTAATGTTGAACAATAGATGAGTTCAAAATTGTTAGTCTAGTAATGTTGATATATAAATTATCTATGAAGGAGAAGGGTTGTTGTTGAATTCTAGAGTCTTTTAGGTTGGTTTGATATGAGAATTGGTTTCAATTTTTATGTTGTTAGAACACTTCACACCACCAGGAGCGAATAAATTTGGTCGGGTGAATCGATTTGGCGCTAGTGAGAATAGATTCGGGTTTGGAAAAATTTATTTAGGGAGTTCTTTAGGGATGTTAAATGAACCTAGTCTAATTATTTCACTTGGAGGATTAATGGGATTATTAAAATACATTAGTAATCAGTAATAAGTAACATAGTGTGACACCCCACTTAAAATAATAACAGGTGGCCAGCCCTATAACCAAGAATCTCAGATGGATCATTCTCAGCATCTACTGACGATGATAAACTAAATATGGCTAACTACCCAAAATTATAATAAGCGGATGCCAAAATTAACTATAAAAAAAACATAATATAAACATCCATCCAATAACAAAATGACTATTAACATGAATAAAAGGATAGATGCTCAATATGATGAAAGGACGTACTCATAACATATACATCTTAAGTACATACAAGAAAATATACCCGAACATGCTATCGGGTCACAGACAATACAACATCCATAGGGAAGAAATATAACTACTACAAATAACTCTTGGGTATAAACCCGATACACAAAAATGAATCCTATCTAGATTTACAAAGAAGTAGGAAACGGCTACAATACAAATCCCGTAACAGTCCGCATCTGACATGGCTTCGAGAACACTGGATGGAAAAAGCTTCATTGGTGCCCTTGCGGTGGGACACCTGTAGCACACACACAATATATATATATATATATATATATATATATATATATATATATATATATATATATATATAGAAAGAGGGGGGAAATAAACGGGTCAGAGCCCGAGGTGTAAAAACGTTCATAGCAAGTGTATAACAGTGCATAATAGTTATAAATGCACAATTTCATAAATAAAGTGGAGTCACACTCCCACCCCCAAACTCACCCCTCCACTAAAGAGCACCCCTAATCGTATCCCTGAACCTTAATTATGTTACCCAACACATTTTTAGGGACAATATACCTAATTATACGCACAGCCTAAACCCGCGTAACCCACCATCCTAACATAACCCAGAATCTTATTCATCCTAATTACATATAAATATATACACACATGTATATATCTTACATTATCTTTAGTTTTAATCTAAAGAATTTATTCACTAAACAACATAACTCCGAGTGCTAAGGACAAAACTTTTCTTCACTCCCAACATTGCACTACGTTTCGTGCGTGGGGCATCTTGCAAAGAGAAATCCAAACAAGGAACCCCCCCGATACACTACTCCTTGACAATGTTGATCATTGAGATCCATTGTGCCCTCAAACCACAACCTATAACTCTACCTATTTACTAGGAACAACTATCTCCAAGTATATAAGTAAAATAACACTTAGAATCCTTAGGGTCTACATAACAATATCATAGTTATATACACACGATCATCCAACCCTAACAATCATGTACACCTAATACATGAAATGTACAACTTATAACACTCATATCATATTTTTTTTCCTTAGGGTATAGTTATCATTACTCTAGTTACCTAATACAATTGTACAATCCTATAACAATGCACACATATCACATAAGATACACACTTGAAATACTCATACCAATATACTGTTATAGGATACAAATCTACTGCACAATGCTATCATCATTCGGGAATTACTCACTGTATCCCGGGTTACCATATACCGGACTATTATCACACCGACATGGTAATAAAATAAAACACAACATATGGGAAGCGGTCATAGTTCCGAACCAAAAGTGAGAAAGAATCATACCCAAGACTTCTCACCCCAAAATGAAATCACACAATAAATAACGGATGACTATGACCTGGGGACTATACGCACCCTACTCCTTAAGCCAGGGGCCTCACCCACATTGCGTAACCTCCCATGATAGCATGTGCTGGGTATGCCCACACAATAAATAAATAAATAAATATATATATATATATATATATATATATATATATATATATATATATATACACATATGATCATATCATATATACAAACCATCACACACTGTATATACATGCATGCCATATCTATACACATATATAAAAATCTACTATCTCCAATCCGTATGCATAAAGGTAATGAATTCGGGTATATGTAGATAATTCTCTTCATACTAAATAACATTGTAATGCATACCTATTCGATTCATTTCCTTATACGATCCCTCATTTGAAACTTACCCATCCATCACACTTACTATGGGAATAGTCTCCCAACATATCCAACATTAAGGATACTATCTCAAAATCGAACGTACATATAAATCATCATACGCATAGCATAGATATCTGGATGCATACTAGCATACAATAATCATTACGGCTATAAGTATAAACACAACCTATTAGTCGGTAATCTACGAGCTCAATCCAAATTCATTTCTTATGACCCCATCATACCTTGGAATTTCTATTATTAATTGCGCATAAATGTGTAATAACTATCTCGGCTAGAGGTACACACATAACTATTTTATTCGTTAATAATCTAAAGCATATACCGCAATACCACTTGACTTCAAACGCACATAAGCAAAAAGGAACTATCTCTACAACTTATAGTTATTTCATGATAGCCCACCACAATTACATTAACGTTATCTGACTATCTTTCAGTCCCACAATCTTTTCCTTACTAAAAGAGGCATCATACCATCATAATCCAGTCTAAAATAGGTTCGAATGTTGCCTATTCAACCCATGGTACAAATCTCTTGATTGTATGACCTAACCCTCTATAATACATCCACTAAGAAGGTCACTAAGTTTTAAACCCAAAAGAAAAGGTGCCAAAAGAAGATACCATTCTTGGGCTAAAAATAGAGGACCGGTCGACAGACCCCTGACCCTTGGTCGACCGCGGTTCTAAATTTTTCCTTACGAAGAATGCAGTAGACTTTTCCTTTGGGGCGCGGTCGATCACCTCCCTGGCCGCGGTCGACCGGCCATACCCGATATCTCGGCCATTTTCCATTTTTGGACGAACCCTAACTCTCTAAACACCCAAACTATCAACATCCAACCCCCAATCTTTAACTCAATCATATTCCTCACATTAAAACCCAACCTACATCTCATCTCATCAATTTTTATGTCATCAATCCCATATATAAACATCAAATTTAAGATTTAGTCCTAAAAATCTAGGTTTTGACATATAACCTAAAATCCAATTCTCTTGTCCACAATTTATGAAATAAAATACATAAATGAATTATTTAGCAAGATTAAACACTTGCCTCAAAATGGTAGGGGTTGAATCTTCCTCGAAGTCGCTGATTTTGGCCAGAACTCCCAAGCTCCAAGCCTTCTCCTCTCTCTTCTTTCTTTTCCTCTTCTCTTTCTCTCTCTAAGGCTTCCTCTCCCTTTCTTAATCTCAAGAATGAGATTTTAATCTCCCAAAGGATTTATAAGCCTAATATCCCGTATATCCAACTTTAAATGGTGATACACACTTCAAATGACTCGTTTACTCCAATCCGAGTCAAACTAACCTAAAATATTCCGGAATCGGAATAAAATCCAATGACAGTCATTTTGACTATCTCGACCCATTCCAAATCAACCGCACACTCAGAATCATCATCCTAAATATTTTATAACATCCTCAAATTTAGATCTCAATTGCCGAATTTGAAATTCTCCAATTTAAATCAATTTTTATTTCACCCAAAAATTTAACTTTTCGGTCCCAAAAATCACGGGGTATTACAGACTTTCGCCCCTTACAGAAATTTCGTCCTCGAAATTTAAGTTATGCCTAGGAATCCTAACCTCAACTAGTTCTCACATCTACCCTCAAGATCACTATACCTATCTCTCTCACTTCTCACGGCGAATCATTTTAACTAAAAAAATCAAGTTAACTATCCAAGACACCCATACACCCTGTACCCGAACTTAACTCTTATAAACATAACCCGGCTCCATAAGCATCAATCATAATATAAATCTTAACATATTAATCTATAATAGCGTACTAAGTACATAACATTTTAAAATTTCCACTGGTTGAACTCTTCTCAATTCATGACATTTGCTACTTTTATGTGGGGGAGGTCTCGCAAGCAAAATCCAAACAAGGAACCCTCTCAATACACTACTGTGTAGATATGTCGGGGATTGAGATGAGTTGAACCAGGGTTAAGATTTTATAAAATATTTTTGAATCATAGATATTGCCCTAAGGCCTATATAACAGTATGATATAAAATAATTTCATGCCTTTCGACACACCATACAAACACCTTATGTTCAAGATGCAACGACTCAACAAATACAATACTCCTACCAACGCTTAGTTCTCAAAACTAACACATCCCTGGGCTAAATTCCCCGCTCCACAATGAATTTGCTAAACTCTGAACCTCCTAAGTGATAAAAATCCTTTACATCACATCAAAGCATTGCCGCAAGATAAGCCCTTCCACAACTGGAATACTACAAATACCTGCACCTAGCCTAACTATAAAACGATAACCTTATCGTTGCTACTCAACAAACCTTAACAGTTCACACTCCCAAAAATCAAAAGCATAACTCTCGACTAGCCCATCGTAAAACAATTTGTTGTCCCGAAAGATACCATCCAAATGTTACACACACTCACTCCTTCCTCCAAGGAAATTCTATAGACATTATGGTTATAGTGGCTAACCACTTATTAAACCTTATATGCAACGCTCCCAATACCACGTAAAGCATGACCTAATCCCCAAAGGAATGTATTCTACATTATACCTCCATATTCCAACCACTTAACTTCATCTATGTGTCCCTGGTCAAAGTCCTCTACTTCCTCCAGGGCAATCCTTCTTCCTAAGGCCTATTTCTCCACAAAAGAAACATCTTTCTGAAAATCCTTCCTACCCATCCAGAAGGACAAAGCGCTATTGCGACCCTCGACAATCCTGCCTAATACCCTATCGCGATAATGAACTTGTTCTGCTGGTATCAACTCCTTTAGTCCTACTTGATAAACCCGAGTCTCCAAATTTCTTACTCCCTTCATAAATGAAGACAAAACTCTTGATAATGAGACAACATCACACACCTCACCTTAGTAAAAGTCAGCAACATCGAGTTCCTTACAGATACTGACGAACTCGCCAATCTAACCCTTTCAATAACTTCACTGTTCGCTTATTCTCCATATGTACCTCGTCGGGCGTAAAATTTTCCAATCGAGTAGATTCTTATTTGTACTCAACCACCGATCGATCTCCTTGAGTCATATCCAATAGTCTCCTCCCTATTTTTTCCTAAATTACGGAAAGAAATACTTCCAGTCAAAGCATACCAAAAATCCGTTATGGGCATTGCATCTCTCTTCCCCGGTGTGGTGACTAACTCCGACCTTTGAAGACTTACACTTGATAGTTTAAAAGTGGGGGGCGAGTACTTGTTTCTGCACCTCACTGCACTCAATCATCCAAAGGTGCCTTATGAATCCTTCTTCCACTAACTTGCAACTATTGTATCAGCTTGCCTCGAAGAGTCTGGAGGATATCATTTCTTGAACGCTTCTCATACTCTTTCCCACGCAGATGGTCCTGAGTGGTCCTAAGCCATCGGAACTGTAGGATGGTGTGCCATCGCAGAAATGGCAGCACCTATTGTTCGTGCCACAGAATTGGAAGCTTCTGTTGCAGTCATAGTCCCTATGGGCATTTGGGTTCTATGTTCTCAGCCTCTCTGCTTTCCCTTTTCAGGACGACTTATTCTTAGCGACGTCTGAGACGAGAGCAACTGTGTCAGAATGTCATTCACGTGAATACACCTTGCAGAAGAAAGTAAATGCAGTGAACACAACAATCCTAATTGTAGGGCTCTACATCAAGAACGCTCACGGAAGAATGCAGAAAACCCGCACAGATCCTAAAGACACTAGAACCTGATGCTTTGATACCGTTTGTGACACCCCGCTTAAAATAATAACGGGTGGCCAGCCTTATACTGCATTTAACTAGGTATCTCAGATGGATCATTCTCAGCATCTACTGATGATATTAAACTAAATATGGCTAACTACCCAAAATTATAATAAGCGGATACCAAAATTAAATATAAAAAAAACATAATATAAACATCCATCCAATAACAAAATGACTATTAACATGAAAAAAGGATGCATGCTCAATATGATAAAAGGACATACTCACAACATATACATCTTAAGTACATACAAGAAAATACACCCGAATATGATGTCGGGTCACAGACAATACAACATCCATAGGGAAGAAATATAACTACTACAAATAACTCTTGGGTATAAACCCGATAGACAAAAATGAATCCTATCTAGATTTACAAAGAAGTAGGAAATGGCTACAATACAAATCCCATAACAGTCCGCATCTGCCATGGCTTCGAGAACACTGGATGGAAAAAGCTTCATTGGTGCCCTTGCGGTGGGACACCTGTAGCACACAATATATATATATATATATATATATATATATATATATATATATATATATATATATATATATATATATATAGAAAGATGGGGAAAATAAACTGGTCAGAGCCCGAGGTGTAAAAACGTTCATAGCAAGTGTATAACAGTGCATAATAATTAAAATGCACAATTTCATAAATAAAGTGGAGTCACACTCCCACCCCCAAACTCACCCCTCCACTAAAGCGCGCCCCTAATCATATCCCTGAACATTAATTATGCTACCCAACACATTTTTAGGTACAATCTACCTAATTGTACGCATAGCATAAACCCACGTAACCCACCATCCTAACATAACCCAAAATCTTATTCATCCTAATTACATATAAATACACACACACACACACACACACACACATATATATATATATATATATATATATATATAGGCTTTATCGGTTCTAATTATTAGCTTAAATCCAATTATTAGAATTAGCACGTCTTCAATTATCTTTAGTTTTCATCTAAAGAATTTATTCACCAAACAACATACCTCCGAGTGCTAAGGAAAAAACTACTCTCTACTCCCAACATTGCACAACGTTTCGTGCATGGGGAGTCTCGCAAAGAGAAATCCAAACAAGGACCCCCCCCCCCCCCCCGATACATTACTCCTTGATAATGTTGATCGTTGAGATCCATTGTGCCCTCAACCCACAACCTATAACTCCACCTATTTACTAGGAACAACTATCTCCAAGTATATAAGTAAAATAACACCTAGAATCCTTAGGGTCTACATAACAATATCATAGTTATATACACACGGTCATTCAACCCTAAAAGGCATGTACACCTAATACATGAAATGTACATCTTATAACACTCATATCACATTTTTTTCCTTTGGGTATAGTTATCATTACTCTAGTTACCTACTACAATTGTACAATCCTATACCCATGCACACATATCACACAAGATACACACTTGAAATACTCATACCAGTATACTGTTATAGGATACAAATCTACTGCACAATGCTATCATCTTCTAGGAATTACTTACTTTATCCCGTGTTACCATACACCGGACTATTATCACACCGCCATGGTAATAAAATAAAACACAACGTATGGGAGGCGGTCATAGTTCCGAATCGGAAGTGAGAACGAATCATACCCAAGATTTCTCACCCCAAAATGAAATCACACAATAAATAACGGACGACTATGACTTGGGGACAATACGCACCCTGCTCCTCAATCTAGGGGACTCACCCACATCGTGTAACCTCCCATGATAACACGTACTGTGTATGCCCACACAATAAGTGTATATATATATATATATATATATATATATATTGTAAGAGGGTAGTTTAGATAAGATGGAGGCGTAACCCCTTTTGAGTATGGTGATGACAAGGTTAGTCAGTAAACACTAGTGATTTAGCCACAAGACACAAAGAACAGTTTGGAATGCATGGAACCCAGTTTATACTCACAAATCTCTCGTGTATAACTCTCAATATAATAAAGAACTCAGAAATAACTTAGCTAGAGGGAGAGAGAAGTAAGCACCCTAGATACACCTTGGTAGGCAGACAAAACACACTAAACACTCTCGAGAATCTCTGTCATGTATTAAAAGCTTCGTAATAAATGACAAATGGTGGGTGGCAGAACTCTCTGGTTTTTTCCAATAACTCTCTCTAGTAAATAATTTCTCAAAACTCTCAGAGGGATATATCCAAAAGAACTCTTTTTAGAACTTTCTGATCGATGCCCTTCCTTGGAGGTGGTTGGGGCCTTAAATAGCCCCCACACCACCCCTGAGGCAGCTAAGTCATTTTAATGCCTGTGAAAGACCTCCCTCATACCTTATGTCACCAGCATTAAATACCTGATGCACTAGTTGTCTTTACGTCATAAACATTAAATGCCAAGACATGCCTTTTGCCTAACCACTGTGTGTCAGGGGGCTGTTGCCACAGAGGTTGCTTACCCACCGTCTGACAGCCCCAAATACCACGGTGGTTTACTCAAGTGCAGACTTGACGTTGTCTAGCTGGCTAGTGACATCACCTACAGTAGATGGGACATAAAGTAGAGGGCTGTTTGGTTCACAGCAAAGCTCCCGATGGAACTCGAAGATACTTTGCTCTAGGTTCCACGGTAAAGATCTTTCGGTGTTTTACCAGGTGTATCTAAGATGGTCAGGACAAGCCCCAACGGTGCCCTACTTCTCAATCCTCCAAACCAAGTCCCTTTAAAGTTCCCACGGTGAGGTTGTTCGATAGAGCATGAAAGCTCTCCCAGGCCCTGCCAAGCCTGGTCTCTCGCGAGTACCGTTCGACCTCACACTCATTCATTATTCTCGTTACAACATTACAGTCGTTACAACTCGTAGTCAATATAAACAAAGCTATAATATGACAAAGTAACAATAAGCTAAAGTACGAGTTGCCACGCTTGAGTTGCCACGCTGGGCTGCCTCACCAAGCTGCCACGCTGAGCTGCCTCACCAAGATGCCACGCCTGAGTTGCCACGCTGGGCTGCCACGCTGAGCTGCCTCACCAAGATGCCACGCTTGAGTTGCCACGCTGGGCTTATCCTCAGAACACTGTTGCCAATTGGTGGATTATCCCTAATCCCAGGATTACCTTCAGGCCCCCTCTATACATACATACATATATATATATATATATATATATATATATATATATATATATATATACTAGCGGAATGCCCGTGCCTGAAGGCACGGAGAAAATTTCCAAAGTACATAATCGAAAACGTTAAAAATTTCATTCCCTAACAAAAGTATTGATAACAATTTAGTGAATATGGGCAAACTCTCCTTTGTTTATAGGATTATCCACCCTATTTATCAAATAATAAATATGCCAACAATGAAAATACTAATAGTCCATTTTGTACTTTATATAAACAACATCGTAGCCATCAATTAGAAAGAGTGATTGACATAGTGTCCTAAACACTTAATGTACCACAAATGGTCAAATGAAAACAATATAACAATAAGAACTGATAGGACACCATGCACTTATAATGAAAGTACGATGAACCGAATTCAAAAGCAATCCCATTTTGAATGTGTGCACACAAAGAAAACTTGGACGACTAAATTCTCATCACGATCCATTTCCGAATTCAAGAGCCGTTTTAAAGCCTACATCGGCTCCAAGCGATCGGTGTTGCATTCGGAGAGAAGCTACCGATCCCAGAAATTGTGGCACTATGTGGACAATCGAATGGAAAAATCTCTCTATCGATCATGGCTCAATGATCACAAACTTAACAACACAACCTAAAAAATTGGGTGTCAAAGAATGAACAAAGATGGTTTACTTATTAACAACATTTAACAGTTATTAACAACTGTTAAATGTTAAAACATGACCGGATATTGTAATGTCATAATATACAGTTATTAACAAATATGACCTCTAAACATAAATGAACACAAACAACAAAAAGATATGTACTATCAACTCGTTCAGTTATCCTGTATAAGTAGCATTTCTAAGTATCTCAGGCACGGGCATACAGTCTGCATCATCTCGATCCACCCTGCATCATTTTAAATTATCAGAACTCTTAAAAAGTGAGGGACAGTGGCAATAATACAAAGCTTTAAGAAATTGGCAAAAATTGAAAATCATAAAAAGGATTAAGGTTGTATGAATCTGTCTTGAATTCAAAATTTCGAGGAGATATTGTTACCTTGAAATCAAAATTTTTAAACTTCTCAACGGCTTTGGATACCAATTGAACACTCCTAACAGTCACAAAAGCAAAGCCATTGTTCTCATTTGAATCTGTCTTTAATTATTCTAGCCTGATGGCACAAAAATTTAACGTTAAAGTCCAATAAATAGATACAAATTATAATGTGAAACAATATAATGCAAGTTGTATTGTCCTTTTCTCTCCCCATCAGTAAGCTACATAGTTGATCTTTTGTTGTCATTTTCTTTGGGTACATGTTTGTATAATATGTATGATGTGAGTTTCTTCTAACATGTAAAAGTTAGATGGATATAAGTCATAAACTTACATTAGTAATTGTAGTTTATGATGTCGTGGAAACCCTACTCTTTTTCCATGTTATGATCCTTATGTGTCTCCTGCAATAGTGGGTTCCATTTTGAGTTCGATATTTACATTACAGTTACTGTTGTGGATTTGAATCAGACTGTACTGACCTTCAGATTCGTGGTTACTATGTAGGTAATGTAAGGTTCTTGGACGTAATATCTCAAGCAAAGCAAGTACTAAAATCATTTCAATGGAATTATATCAAATCTCGGCCATAATTTTCATCAATTAGTGCCTACAAATGGCGATAACTGAGAACCACAAATTAGTACCTACAAAAAAATAAATATAAGCATCAAATTAGTACCATCAAAACAAAAATAAATGCATTATGAACGTCAGCAGGCCCTAACCTGTGGATATATAACCTACTTCCCTCGAGACCACTCAAACTCTTCCATATTGGAAGAATGATTTGAAATGGCACAGGAAGCCCAGTCTCCATGTACTTGTAGTTGAAAGTTTAATGTTGTAGCTCCTGTAACTTGAGTCCAATTGTGGGATACCAATTAATTGAAGCCACATTAAATGAACACACATGTTCGGTTGTTGTAGCTCCACACGCGTTTGAAGATTCATCAAGTGAAGAGGCGATAATTCTATATCATCCCAATTAATTACTTTGGACAATTACGTCACTAATTACCTTTTCCAGCTTTAGATGTTGCCTTGATAATCTGTAAAACAATAACTAAATGTCAACCACACGTGTTACTCTGCATTCTCAGTAGGTCATTTCAATAGGTGCTAAATTCAAATGAATCTAAAATTATGAAAACAAACCTTGTATCAATCAAAAAGAGGAAATTATTCAACCATAAACATAACACACTATAAAAAACCTATAAAAACAGAGACACGGGATCTAATAGTTAATACCTTTGTGATTCACAGATCAATTGTCAAAAAAAAATCAACATCATTAGTAAGTTTGGATTTGATATTTCGAACAGAATAATTAATTAGTGGGTCAATATTTTCAATATGGTTAAGTGACACCAAATCATCATCAATATGGATTCAACTTAGTGAAATAAAGTTAAGTGAGTAATATCATGGAAAAAATTAAGGGAATGTTTGTGCAGTTTGGGGCTGCACTTATGATCATAAATATTGGTCATATGGGTGTGTATCTTAAAAAATAGAGCATAAATAAAAATACGATGGACCAAATGAACATGTAAATGACATTCCCACCCATATAATGCAAATTAATAGAAAATAAAAATTTGGTAAAAAAATAGAGAGAAAACACAGAGTATTCTGTTCAAATCTGCCAAAAAATTCAAGGGAATCAAGGAGAAAAAGTAAAGAACTCACAGTATCTCAAGCTAGAGGATTCCCATGCCTAAAGGAATTACTAAAACTTTTGAACATATAGCACATGCTTAATATGTGTATGGTGCAACTAAGTCGCCACCTTGATCAACATTTAAACCAATAAACAGGTGTAATAAACACCCAACGTGCGAACAAAAATTAAAAAATCCCAAAATTATCATGCAATCAAACAATATAAAAGTACAAACCACCAATCTATAAATCACAAACTTGTTAGGGAGAGAAATAAATCCAAGAGCATTAATTTGTTTATTTATCCATTTAAACGTGCAATCCCCAAAATGAAAGAAAATCCAATCTTTAGAGTTTCACCAATGCTATGGTGTAATTCCTAGCCCATATATTGGGACATATAAATAGAATCCCAAATAACATTATGTTTCCCACAATCAATAGCTCAAACAACAGTTCCTAAGAGTTGAATATTTTATATTTCTTTAAGCAAATATTGATGATATATCAAAGGATAAAGATGAAAAATAAAAACAAAAATGCTATTGGAACCTTTTTTTATTGAAAGTGTTGGAACAGAAATAGGTGTTGGCTTTTATTGGTTACTTTGTCCAATAAAATGCTGCCATGTAACTTATTCCCCAAAATTTCTGTCGAAATTTCGGTTCCAATAGAATGGTCCAAATAAAAAAGTCTCAAGAAAGACACTAAATAAAGTCTACAGTTTACATGCCTGAAAGAAAAAATACCTGGAATGCAACTCAATTAAATGGCCAAATCCACTAACCTGAATTATAAAAAATGAATCAAGCTGTAACCCTAAACACAATATTTATGAAATATAAATAAAGTAACCTCAACATAGAAATTATTAATGGAGGAAAAATCTTAGTTGAGAATCAACTTCCTTAAAAATCCAAACATATTCATAGATATAATCTGCATAACTGATACCCCTAATTTTGAACTCAATTAAAAAAAAGTGAATCCATACAATGGTGATGTCTAACAATATAAATGCACATCGAGTGGACTCTAAATAAACTCATTATTCTCCACAACTTTTCACACAATCAATCCCATCAAATTTAAAAAATTGGCTTGGAAAAAAATGCATTTTCCATGTTCTCTCTCAAACACACCCTTAACGAAACCCAATATTGAAATATTGTCCATTTAATGAGAAAACAGTAGAGCAAACACTTAAATGAGATGATATTATGGTGACCTGATAATCTTTCCACGCACAGTAAGTGGCGACAGACGGAATAGTAATTCCCTTTTCCCTCTCCAAATCCATGGAATCCATCTTAGCTCCGACACCGTCTTTCCCTCTGACCTCGTGGCGGAAGACGGAATAGCACTCGGGTTGAGATTCCAAAGTCTCCAAAAAATTATGTAAGTCATACAGAGTTTCCAAAAAAATCCAAAATTCAAACAAAAAAAAAAGAGGGTATAGAAACAGAGAAAACTCTAAAGATAGAGTGACAGTGTGCGCTTACCGTTCCCCCTTTTGGAGTCGAGATGGAATTTGAGGATGCATTTGAGTGTCGGGAGTTGAGAGGGGAGAGAGACGTGAGTGGTGGCTAAGACAGAAATTACATGCGCCGTGCGAGAGCTGAGAGAGGGTTTGGGTGTGTGGGGGAGGTGAACGGGAGAGAGAAAGTACTTTTGGGTGTGTGAGCACCAAAGTACGTTTGGGTGTATTACCAATATACCCTCTTTGTTTGAATCATAACTCAAAATCTAGGAAGAAAAAGAGGGGGAAAGTGTGTTTGAGTGGGTTAAAATTGTAAATACAATATGGAGTATATAATGAGATGTGGTGAGTTGTAGAGCTTACAGTGTGAATTGTGATCTCACCTTCCATTTCATGCTTTGTTGTCACAATCCTCACCTCTACTTATGTTGTCAACTTATGGAATAGTAAAAACCTTTTACTCTTTATTATATATATATATCATTCACGCCATATATACATACATATGATTACATCATATATACAAACCATCACACACTGTATATACATGCATGCCATATCTATACACATATATAAAAATCTACTATCTCCAATCCGTATGCATAAAGGTAATGAATTCGGGTATATGTAGATAATTCTCTTCATATTAAATAACGCTATAACGCATACCTACTCGATTCATTTCATTATACGATCCCTCATTTGCAACTTACCCATCCATCACACTTATTATGTGAATAGTCTCTCAACATATCCAACATTAAGGATACTATCTCAAAATCGAACGTACATATAAATCATCATACGCATACCACCGAAATCTGGATGCATACCAGCATACAATAATCATTCCGGCTATAAGTATAAGCACAACCTATTAGTCGGTAATCTACGATCTCAATCCCAATTCATTTCTTATGACCCCATCATACCTCGAAATATCTATTATTAATTGCGCATAAATGTGTAATAACTATCTCGGCTAGAGGTACACACATAACTATTCTATTCGGTAATAATCTAAAGCATATACCGCAATACCACTTGACTTCAAACACATATAAGAAAAAAGGGACTATCTCAAAAACTTATAACTATTGCATGATAGCCCACCACAATTACATTAACGTTATCCGACTATCTTTCAGTCCCACAATATTTTCCTTAATAAAAGAGGCATCATACCCTCATAATCCAGTCTAAAATATGTCTGAATGCCACTTATTTAACCTAAGGTACAAATCTCTTGATTGTGTAACCTAAACCTCTATAATACATCCACTAAGAAGGTCAATGAGTTTTAAACCCAAAAGAAAATGTGGTAAAAACAAATCCTATTCTTGGGCTAAAAACAGAGGACCTATCGACCGGCCCCTGACCCCCGATCGATCGCGGTTCCTAATTTTTCCTTACGAAGAATGAAGCCGGACCCCTGGCCGTGGTCGACTGGCCATACCTGATATCTTGACCATTTTTCATTTTTGGACAAACCCTAAGTCTCCAAACACCCAAACTATCAACATCCAACCCCCCAATATTTAACTCAATCATATTCCTCACATCAAGACCTAACCTACATCTCATCTCATCAATTTATATGTCATCAATCCCATGTATAAACATCAAATTTAAGATTTAGTCCTCAAAATCTAGGTTTTGACATATAACCTAAAATTCAATTCTCTTGTCCACAATTTATGAAATAAAATACACAAATGAACTATTTAGCAAGATTAAACACTTGCCTCAAAATGGTAGAGGTTGAATCTTCCTCAAAGTAGCTGATTTTTGCCGGACCTCCCAAGCTCCAAGCTTTCTCCTCTCTTTTCTTTCTTTTCCTCTTCTCCTTCTCTCTCTAGGGCTTCCTCTCCCTTTCTTAATCTCAAGAATGAGATTTTAATCTCCCAAAGGCTTTATAAGCCTAATATCCTAGATATCCAAGTTTAAATGGTGATACACACTTTAAATGACTAGTTTACTCCAATTCAAGTCAAACTAACCTAAAATATTTCGAAACCGAAATAAAACCCAATGACAGTCATTTTGACTATC
Organism: Sambucus nigra; assembly: GCA_949130495.1. Taxonomy (NCBI): domain Eukaryota; kingdom Viridiplantae; phylum Streptophyta; class Magnoliopsida; order Dipsacales; family Adoxaceae; genus Sambucus; species Sambucus nigra. The sequence goes on from OX422212.1 coordinate 413,834,062, forward strand.
TCGACCCATCCGAAATCAACCCTACACTCAGAATCGTCATCCGAAATACTTTATAACATCCTCAAATTTAGACCTTAATTGCCAAATTTGATATTCTCCAATTTAAATCAATTTTTATTTCTCCCAAAAATTTAAATATTCGGTTCCAAAAATTACGGGGTATTACACATAGCTAGTTTATATTAATAAGGGTAACTAATTTATTTCAATAATAAGTAACCTAGATAGTTTGGGCTAAAACTAAGGGGATTTGGTTAAGGTTGGAATGCGAGCAGGGTTTATCGGACAAGAGATTATGTTATTAGATACCTAGAGTAGGGTTTATCTTTGATAGGTAAAGGACTTAACAATGTAAAACATAATAAAAAGAAGATTACAAATTAAAAAGAAGATTACAAATTAAAAATCTTTTGGTTTTTCCTACACACGAAATAATATCCATTCTATTAAAAAATATACCTCCTTTTTGAAATATTTGAAAGGCATGAATTGAGTCATAGTTTCAAATGCTCGAAAATAATTTCTAAAAACCCTCAAGTAAGTTAAAAATATTATATATAAACAGTTAAACATCAAATTTTGAAATATAGAAATCCTTATAATTGTATATAACAAATGTGTGTGTGTGTGTGTGTGTGTGTGTGTGTGTGTGTGTGTGTGTGTGTGTGATTATTCTCACATGTTCTATATTAAAATATGTACCTATCTATATTTAGAAATTGTATATGAAACCCTTGATGCATAATTTTATATGAAATATCATGTTTTATAATTTTATTCTCGAAAAACAATCAAGTTAACAATTTAAAATGAGAATGGGATAAGCTTGTGTTGGATTGTTGGGTTTATGGTTGTTGTGGCTTGTGTTAAATGATCATGATTTCATATGTTAAATGTTTAGAATAACGTCATTTGTTTAACTTTTTATGATTATGTTTACCCCTTCCTTAAAATGGTTACTATTTGGATGAACATAAATTGGTGGAAGGGCTTGCATAATCGGTGGACAAATAGTAATTTTAGGTTTACTTAAATTGATATAAACTTAAATTGGAGTTATTGTGTCTGACTGGTCGGAGGGAAAACCATAATTTGTTTAGGATTAATTAGAGCCATTACCTCTACGACTCATATTCACACACTTCTGTATATATTTCCTCAAGAGTGACAGTAGTAATTAGGGGAAACAAAAGTATGAGAGGGTGCAATTTGACCACACTAAAATATCATTCATTAGTGCACGACCTATAGAGGGAACTCATATTTACAAGTATGATAATAGAAAAAATTGAACAATTTAATTACCTAACAAATCATGGAGTTTATCTCTCGCAAGACTACCTGTTCAATCGTATTCTATTTCCTTGTCAGAATGATGAAATGAGGCAGTAGAGATTATATTTCACCTGCATAATCCCAACAAGGCACTGACGTTGGTGACATAGTTAGAAAAGGTTGAAAAAATATTCATCCTTTATGGATACAATTGTGAAAAGAGGTCATTCGCCCAGATTGTGACGTCACACGATATATGCATATAAAAAATGATCTTGAAAATAAGTTGAGGAAGAAAGAATTTTGAGTTTATGTCATGGACCTTTATATGTCAATCATAGACATGCTTCCGTCCTATTGGCCGAGTGTAAAATTTCATAGATTTTTAAAAAGTAATACTGACTGGATGGAAATCCGATATATTGAGCATGCTTTAAATGCTATTGAAAAGGTATCCATATAACAAGATAGGATGGTTTTTTAATCTTGAAAATATAGAAGCACAATAATGGTTGCGATTCATTGGAAAAAAATAAAGGGTTGTGATGAATTCTGAGATTTCATTACCCCGCTCAAAATTTTGAGATGTAAATATTTGCTCCTTTACGCTTTAAATCTCTGAATTATTTCAAAATTTTCACACCTCCCAAAGTTAACAACACAACTTCACCCACCCACATCTATACACGATTTTCTCTCACCCTCTCTCTTCACCCACATCTGAATTATTTGGTTGTTTTTTGTGTTATCTCTCTTTATCCGTTTCCAGGTATGAAGATTTCTTCTTCAACTATGAAGGAGAACATGGTTTTCTCTCACCCTCTCTCTTCACTCATTTGGTTATTCTCTCTATCCGTCTCTGCGTCTCAAGATTTCGTCTTCAACTATGAAGGATCATGGGTTTGGTTTGGATCTCATAGATCTGAAACGAAAGCAACTGTATGGGTTTCTAGCGAAGAGACTAAGAATAGGATTTGGGTTTACACTACAAATCTCAGGTATTGGGGTTTCTAATTGTATGGGTTTCTCTTTTTATTTGATTTGATCTTTGGGTTTTGGGGTTCTACATTTTGTTTGTCATTGGGATTTGTTTTGAGGTGTAATTGGGTTTCTAATTTGGTTTGTTTGTTTGTTTGTATATCTTAGATGCACTAAATTTTTACATATCTTAGAGGCCTTACATTTTGACATACGATTTGGGTTTGTTTGTTTGACATATCTCAAATCTACATTTTGACATAGAGCTGGTGTAAAACAAATCACTAGGTTTATGATTATTTTATTTGGTTTATTTGTTTGTTTATATACCCATTTGATTGCTCTTGATCAGTTCGTTTTTAGTTTCTTAGTTTTATTTATGGTTTGGGTAGTAGATTTTGTGTTGAATTGATTCTGATGGTTTCCATTTGACCATGCTTTATGGAAAATCAAATAGATTATAGAGGTTTCATAAATGGGGGTACATATAGTGTTTGTGTTTTCTCTTCGGTGTCTGTGTTTTGTCTTCAGAGTACATGAAAGAATTGGTGAGATACTCTGTTTCTTATTGATTTTGGCAAGATATACTTTGTTTCTTACTAAGTTCGACAAGATATACTCTATTTCTTACTAATTTTGGCAAGAAACACTCATGATTATTATTATTATAATATGCTTTTGGAGTTTTTAGTTTGACCCTTTTGTGAATCTTAGGTTTTACATATTCTCTATTTGAAAGAACTTAAGACAGTATTTGTGGTATTTTAGGCTTCGAAATTGATTAATATTTGGGTTTTAAGGATTTTGAACCTCATATTTGTACTTTCTATATTGTTTTATTAGAAGTTCAACAATCTATACCATAGTTGGGGGCATTGTGCAAATACAATATATATATATTATGATCATTATGGAGGTCCTTAATATCTTTATTTCTCTTTTATTCTGAGTTTAGTTGGGAATACTTAATTTGATAATTCAGTTGGCTTTATAACATGGCATGCGTTTCTTAAAATAGCATCTTCAACTTTTGAGAAAAATTTACAATTTTTAAATTGGTATGAATTTATTTATCAAGATATTTTTCACTTTAACAACTTTGTTTGCCATTTGTTAGCTAGACCCCATACTGAATTGGGTTTCAATGCTTTTGATTATTTGAGTTAGTGAGGAGGCTTGAGTTGGTATCAAGTCGTGTATTAACATGTAATAGGTTATAGGATTTTTAATTATTTCCTTACTCTGTGATTTTGATTACATAAATTGTCTCTATTTGAATCTCTGCCCAAGTATCTCTGATATGCACTATCTTAATTTATTTTGAACCTCTCAGCGGCCTAAGCAGGAACAAATTTCATTTTCATTTTTTATGAGTTTCTTTCGTTGTCAATATAGTTTTAATGATCAAAATCAGTATTGAATAAAATATTGTACTTACATTCATGTTTGGGGTAATGATTTCTTTGCATATTTTCATGGTTTTGTTTTATGTACATTTATTTGTAGTTTATATTGACTTCTAACGTGTTCTTCTATTTCAGCCATCCTATTAGCAATGCAAACTACAATTATCACATAGACATGGCATTTTGGTTCGGAGATGCAATGGCATCACTGATATGGAGCGGTATTGGTTGGTTCACTCATATGCAGTGGCTATATGCTCCCGAATATGCATTGGGAGTGGTATTTTCAGATAACTCTAATGTATATAGTTTTGGTGTGATGCTACTAGAGATTATTAGAAGCATGAAGTCTAATGTCTAATGTCTATATTTTCAGAGAACTCTACAGATCCTTGATGTCTCTGAAGAAACATAATCTCTTATGAAGTCCATAATCTGTTTTCTAGCACCTCTAAGGTAATGGAAAATAGTGATTCTACCCCCATTGAATCTCTTAATCTCTCGCTCAAATCTATTCCAGTTGTGATATAATAAATGCACAAGAAAATTTTTGTCATCTCTGTCTATTTTATTCTCCGGGATAGAACATTATTGATGTTATGGAAAAAAAACTCTTAAGTTTAACAGGGGACCATTTCTGAATTAGCATTGCTCTCTTGCTCAATAGCTTAGTTTTTGCATAACCAAGTAAGAGTGAATTTTGCGGTAGTGTTCATCATGGGAATATCATCAAACATTCATGATTCATAAGAGTTTTTTATGAAGTAACATTTTCTCACAGGAAGCTCCTAATTAGGCTTTAGACCCAGGTTAATTATCCTATTAAACCAAATCTTTTTTTCAACTCCTGAAAGGTTAAATAGGTCCAATGCATCATATGAACCTGAAAACTCATCACCTCAAGTACATCCAACCTGAACCTCCAGGCAACTGAACCATAAGCTTTCAGTATATCCAGTCTGCGAGACCATGTGGTGGGACATTATCTTTATGGCCTCTTTTCTCAAATCTTGCATTAAGAAAATGTCATCTTCTATATTTTTTATTTCCACAACAGATGTTGAATGTCATCTGCTATATTTTTTATTTCTACATCTATATGCATTGCCCCTTAATTACTCTCTTTTTTGCAGGTATCTCCTCTATTCTCTATGCTTACACACATTGCATAGGCTGCCTACTGCAATACTTTTGCGATGCTTGACCCCCACTATTTGGACTACCCCTGCCTCACTCACTACCACCATGGAAGCTGGAGGCACTGCTAAGATGCCTTTTGGACTAATTTCCTCATGATACTCCATGGGTTAGTCCGCATTTCCCCTTGCAACACTTTGTGGACTCGCTTTACTTTTGTGACCCTTTATTGCTACTGTTATTAGCCTAGATACCTTCACTTGGACTAATTTGATTCAGTTGCTCAGTCATACGTGGCTCAAGTGTTTCCACATTTGCTTACATCGTCAGATGCATATATGCATATGCATATTGCACAAATGCTGCATATATGCATACTTCCTATATGCAGATGCATATATGCTTCATATATGCATATTGCATATATGAAGTATGCATATATGAGCATATATGCAATATGCATATATATATATATATATATATATATATATATATATATATATATATATGCAGATGCATATATGATTGCATATATGCATACAGTATGGAAATTATAAATAAGACGCAACATTTGTTTCATTTGTATGACACAACAATTGTTGACTGTATTTATTTAGATATTTTACAGTTGGAAATTCCCTCAAAAATGTAAACTGTTTGGCGGCATTTTTATATTTTACATTTAAAGTTCATTCTTATTTTTGTTTAATTAGACTTTCTTTATCCATATAATAATGTTTTCCACGAGGAAAAATATTCTAAGTTTTTTTTAATTTATTGGTTGCTTATTTTGTATTTTTGTAAGCCCTTTATTATACTACATAGGGCTATTGTTTTCTTAAGGTAACATAGTTTTTGTTTGTTTGTGGGAAATTTTATATTATAAAGGAAGATAAGTAGAAAGGTTTGTTCATCTAATCTTGCTCATACATTTAACATTATTCTACCATTTGTACCACTTTTATGACATTTCAGGTCATTTCCTTCTTATTTATTTTTGACAAACAATTTACTTATTGTTGGTTTAGAACTCATTATCACATTGACTATTGAAAATTTTTAATAATTTTTTAAGTCTACTATGTTTGATCTGTTTTCTCCACCCTGTTAAAATAGGATGAGTGAAGAAAGTTATGAGGATTATGACAGGAAATGCCATTTTTAGGTTGCCTTCTGTGACAGTTAGTATACAGATTTTCATTGTGGTCAAAATATTCTTTGCACTTTATCTTACGAAGTGCTGATGGTCCGTTATGGTTTATTGTAAGGGTGTTTTGATTCAATGTATCAGTTATGGTTATGGTTTATACTAAGGGTGTTTTGATTCCTGGTTAAATTTCCCGAGGGCTTATAGTTTATTTTGCTGCATTTGTTCTGTTTTTGCTTTTCTTCCCACATAGACACCTTTTTCATGTCCCCTTTTCAATTAGAATTTCTGTAGCATGTTAAACAATTTGATTCTTTTGGAATTTACATGCGTGTATTTTTTTGCAGGGGTTATATACATCAGGGCTTTGATGTTTGGACTTGAGCCTACATTAGGTGTGAGCTTCAACCAGGAATGATGTCTTTATCTTAGGATTGAGCTTGGAAGGACTTGACTCGAGAATGGACTATGCGATTGGTAGGAGTTGAAAAGACTTCCCGCATTCATAGTCAATATTTATTTGTACGTTTTCAATGTTTCTTTTGAATCTCGTACTTCAGTCATCCGACGTGTCAACTCTATATTTCTTCGCATCATGTCCAATTCTTCTCAGGTACAATCGCATTAACACATTATGTTAAATTCTACAGTTTGTTTGGGGAGAGTTTTTGCATAGCCTCTTGCATGGTTTAAAAGAGCAGATAGTCTTATAGATAGTCTTATAGAAAAGTGTATTCCATCACTTTGAAGTTTTATTTTGTAGAATTTTGAAGATTACAAGTCTTAGTTAACGCAATTTTTTGGATTTGTAGTCGGTAAAAAACTACTTTCCCATGTGGTGTGCATGTACCATTCATGTCGCAAGAATGTGTTACGTTTTTTACAAAGTTTGAACTGTGCCTTCAGGCACGGGTATGTACTAGTATACATATATATAGTCATGAATTGTACTTTCTTACATACGACAATAATTTTTTTAATTGTAAGAAATGTTGAAGAGAAATGACAATAATCATCCAAATAGCGGAACACCACTAATTGGGTGCTCTCCTACACCCCAACCTCAATTCTCATCTCCTTCAAGTTATCAATACTCTACTCCGTTAGAGATTTATTCTAATCCATCTTCGAATCATCAAATGCAAGAGTCCCCTAGTAATCCAATACCCCCCAACTGTTGTTGCCAAGGGATTCCAAGCTAACCCTAAGAATCACATTGAATTCTCCTTTAGCGTAGATAATCCAACCGATGATAAAGCCAATGTTCATCTTTCTAAAATTGTTGTCTGTCACTTGAAAAGATGACGGTGGGCATCATAGGCGTAGACATCTAAAAGAAGGTTGATCCTGTTTTAAAGGATGACGTTTGGGAGCAACTTAATAAGACATTTTTATTCCCACCCAGTTTGAAGCCAAAGGTTCTTTTCAAAGTAGTTGATGATTTGAAAACCTATCACAAGGACCTTCGCAATAAGTTTTTCCTTAAGGGGCAACGAGTTCTGATATTTTAGGGATGAAAGGGAATTTTTTTCAAATTTTTGAAATGCCCACTAACTAATAGAATGACTTCTTGGAGAATGAGGTTAGGGAGGGAAAGTTGATTGAGAGGGAAGAAATAACCTAAATAGATAAAAAAAAAATTATGTCCACAAACTTAGGGAAAAATCTTTTAATGATCTGAAGGGTGAGTGGCAGAACGGACCAAGGGGACTCCGAAAGAAGGTAAAGATGCTAGTCAAGTCAAGTTGTACTTACATGCCTGATGGGAAAAATGGACCAATAAATTCCCAAAAAATTGGCTTCGACTTTGTTGAGTGTGAATTAGTTATCATATACATACATGTTATAATACTGTTATGGTTAAAATCATAGTCCTAATTTTAATATTATGTTAAATAAAATTATAGAAGTCATGTCGAGCAACAATTATGAGTGCAGTCCCTGTGACTTTCAAGCAGATTTCCTGACTAAGGTGCTTGGGAGGAACCATAAGGGGAAGACAAGACGTGTAGGATCACGTATACTAAGTAGGAAATTACAAAACAAGGTAAATTTATTGGACAAGATCTCTTTAGTGAGGGGTACGGTGGTGAAAGAGGTGGAAGACCGTGCCAAGATGAAAGGAGAGGTGTCAGAGCTTCAGAGGGAGGTAGGCCATGTTTGTAATAACATGGCACTCCTGACAAATGAAATTTGCGAGTTGATTCGATTCTTTTCTCCTTAAACATTCCCCTATCCTCCCCCTAGAACATTCCCCTCCGAAATTACTCCTGCTAGAACATTTTCTTCCTAAATGCCTCATCTCATAATATTTCCCTCGTAAATTTCTCCTCTCGAAACATTCCCCTTGCAAATGCTTTTGCTTGAAACATTCCCCTCACAAATTCCTACACCTGGAACATTACATTCATCATCGTCATCCACACATGGTGACTTTGGACAATTGTATTATATAAGGGACTTGACCAATAGTAGGTTTATTGGCACATGCACTCTTGTTTCCATGATTTTCAGAATGCATGTCAACAATCAGCCTTTGGCGATAAGTGAAGCTAAAATATTAGTCGATAAAATATACTCTAGTTGTGAAGATGAGTCTATGTACGTTGACCACGGGGAAGGGCTTATGTTAAGAAATTATGAAAATTATTTTATTACTTGGCCAGTTCATTTGTTGGACAAGTATACGCGTTGACAAAGGTTTTCTTTTTGAAAAAGTTATTAATATTTTACTTATCTGTGATACCTGTTAGGTTTCAATGAATTTGCTTGTAATATTTCTTTTTGATCGAATTTAATGAATTTTCTTTGAACTTGTTAGGGTTGAATAAATTTGCTTGAATTATGAATTGAGAGTTTTTGTATCCAACATAACCTTCATTTTAACTTATTTATATAGGTGACTTGAATATTGAAGACTACTTATTGGCTTTCCCACAATACAAGAGTGGATAGAAAAGAGTCATAGACTATATGGTAATCATGTATAGGGCATTCGGGAATTTATTAAATATGAAGATAGAAATCTTAACAATGATAAGATTCTGTGTCCGTGCAACTATTGTATAAACGAAAAATTTAAGTCATTGGAAGATGATGAATTGTATTTACTAATGTGGGGTATGATGGAAGACAATAAGATGTGGACATTCCATGGGCAAAAGAATGTACCATATGTTTTGGAAGAACAACTGATACATAACCCCATGATGTAACCCCACTGGGTGAAAGTGGTGAGCGATTCCTCGGCACATCATCCTTTGACCGACCTAATTGATGATTCTTACGGAGTCCACCACCATCAAAACCACCAGCCTATGGATACGGACAATATGCACTATGAACAAGTTGATGTTGAATTAACCAAAGATCTAGAATACATATAGTTGAAAGCCGATGCGACTAGATATTTATATAAAAATTATAAAGAAGATAACTAGGTATTTTATGCATCGATCAGTTTGCATAATAGATGCACTATGCAACAATCGATGAAACCATCGTCTATCATCATTCAAAGTTAATATAGTCTCCCATTCAAGACCCAGTGCTAGCCTCTCTATTTACTCCTCCCACTTTATATGAAAAACAAAGGGCTAGGTAATCGTAATAGTAAACAAAAATTATTATTTAACACTTTATGAGTATTTATAATTCATCCTGGTCAAAAATAAAAAGTTATGGGAAAAGAACTGTTGACGCAAAAATTCTCCATCTACGAGGACCAATTAGAAAAGGACACATGTCATCCTACGTGGAAATATTCGGCACCCTAGGAGAGTTGATCGACACCCAAGGAGAGTTAGTCGACACCCGAGGAGAGATGGTCAGCACCCGAGGAGAGATAGTCGGCACCCGAGGAGAGTTGGTCGGCATACCAACCAGGAAGATCAAAGGATAACTATGCATTTAATGTGCATTAATGAAAATGACAACGCATTTAATGAGCCTTAATGTACATTTCTACTGTATTAATAGATGACAATACATAGCATACTAAGAAATTCAAGGAGGATCAACCATCATAGAAGGCCAACAATTAGATTCATTGTATGTAGACATAAATTTCTGAATGTATAAAGACATTGTATCTCTTTATCTCTCATCACTATAAATACATGTATCCCTTAGCCAAAGGGGGGGGGGGGGGGGGGGGAAGGAGAGACAACTAAGAAACACCATACACAAGATACACATCCTTTCTCTCTCTACACCATATTGTGCTATTGTAAACCTCTGGGAATAAAATAACAGTGGATGTAGGCTTTATTCATAGCCGAACCACTTTAAAAACCTTTGTCTCTTATGTGTTTGATGTGATCACCATTTCATCTTCATACCTTCATTTTTATCTGTTGTTGATGCCGATAAGATATCCTGGCTGCTATTTCTAGTCATCAACAGATTGGCGTCGTCTGTGGGAACGTGTTACAACCATTGTTCTCCATCAAAAGCTAAGTATTCCTTTTCTCTACGTATAATCAATTGTGCATACATCTTTTAATTCAATCATGATTTTATATTCACAAATTGTTGAATCAGTTTTTACAAATCTGCATAAATGTATATTTCATAATCACAAAGTTTAAGAAATTTGTGTACATATTATATTATTTCTCTTTTAAGGAGATAAAATAATTTATTTGTATTCATAAATCTATTTTATATGAGTATATACATATCTGATTCATTTGGAAATTTTTTAATTTAGTCATAAATTTTATATGCACTAACTGTGTGATCGATTTCAATTTGGGGATTTGGTGAATTTTAGACTCATAAATATTATACAAATCCTTACATATATGGATCTACTTGAAAATTTTCTAAACCAATACGTTTAAAACATGGGTTGCATCAATTTCTGGAAACACAATATGTATCTAAATTTTCTCATAATTGTGGGAGGTGAAAAGACAATTTTGTCTCAAATTTTTTTTTGTACGAATATATATTTAACCCTATTTATGTAGGCACACCAGACCAGATCTTCAAAAGATCCTAAATTAATTAGCGTAAATGGTTACAGAAAATGACGTTTAAATCTTTGATTTGTGCCGGATCGCACAACCCATCACGGTTTTACCCAATTTAATTCTAAGCGGTGATAGGTGTTTCACCCAGAAGAAATGTCCCAATTTAAAACAACCAACTGATTGTCTGTATTTTTATAATAGCGAATTTGTGCTCCGAAACCAAGAAAACTAGGTTAAAAAAATGTGGATACGACAATCGGAGGATTTATGTCCCAATTTCATTATTCTCCAACTTGTGGTTATTACTGTACCGAACAACAAAGAAATGTTTACTAACAAAAATTTTCATGTCAGCTCTCTCCGGTCATCTCCGATTTCCCTCTGGCTGGTCAACACAATTCCAGCAGACCACTGTTTTGGTGCTGAAGATAAGTTTCATATCTGGTTGGAGCATTTAAACGTTGCTCGACACTATGTATTATACATCAAGAGGATCTCCACAACCTCCTATTTATTTTTCGGGATTTTCATCAGACCATTTTTGGTGCTCGGTGGTAAACTGCAACATCGGAGTAGGTCGGGAGAACCTATTGACAGTCGAAAATCGTCTGCTCGGCGACGTCTAATTTTGGTCGGTGACCATCCAACAACAACCTACCCCTGGTCACCAACATCCATTGCTGGTCGACATCATCTCTAGAACACCCAGATCGGCACCATCAAATGCTCATCGAGGCAACTATTATTGCTCGACAATATATATTCTTGGTCGGCTACAAGTCGACAACACCCACTGTTCGTATTAACCTTGATCGGCATAAATGGTCAACCAAAGTCTATTGAGTCAACAGGTTATTTTGTTGGTCGGTAACTCTTATATGATGGTCGTAATGATTTGTATGCTGGTCGGCGACACTTTTATAGGTCGGAAAAGGTGTAGTGAGATTGTGTTTTTCTCCCGACCAACTGTGTTTGGTTCGTAGTATAAACACTGATTAGCAGCATCTACTCTTGGTCGAAGGCCTCATTGCACTACTATAATCATGATTTGGGCAAGTTGGGAGCTTCCCAATTACTTATTGGTAACAATATAAGTTACAATACCGGATGGATTTTGTACACTCGTTGGTCGGCGTAGGTCGACAACGATTATTCATGGTCAGAAGTTATTATATGCTAATCGGAGATAAGTTTAAAGAAGCTAGTCGGTGACAACAACCTAGAATGAAGGATTGACCATTTTGTCAAAAGAAAAATTCACCTCTTACTATTTCTTAACTTACACTTCTCTAATAAAATAAAATTTTAAAGCTAAGCAAAACATACTCCAAAGCTTTACCTTAAAATAATTTTTTCTGAACCAACTTATAAATATTTTGGAAACCAACTTATATTAAGTATTTATTGGAATTCAGATAATTTTACAAAAACTTTAGATTAAATAAATATGCCTTACATATGGCAGGTACTTGATAAAAAATTTCTCATATGATACACATTTGGCACAAAACATATTAGTTCATATTTTGAAATTTTTATTGCCTTATGCTGATACACATCACATATTGTTTGGCTGAATAATTATTCTCATGACAATAATTATTTGATCTAGTCTCGATAGGTGCTCGGGCAGCTTATTAAAATTTATAGGGACGAGATTCAATCCTGACGAAAGCTCAGTCACAATCTTAAACCTCTGGAAAACTATTATTGCTCGACATCAGGAAATTTTGCCTCGACATATTAACCAAAATATATTGTTTCATTTTTTGAAATTAATATTTGTATTGCCCGAGCATATACATATCATATATATTGATTAGATGACTAAATTATTCTTATGACTAATTAGTTCAGCCTACACATATGGTAGGGCAAGTTATTAATTTTTACAGGTACAAGATTCAGTGCCAACGAATACTCGAAAATAATCTTAAACTTCTGAAAAATATTATCATTGTTCGGCATTATGAAGTTTTATCTCAACGAGGCACTATTGATTGTATTAGTGCTCTGATCTACGCTCAAGAACGAATCATTCTCTATATCCATTCGGATGCATATTATATATTCATCTCATCATGGAGCTCGACGAGATACTTACTCAGTTCTGAAGAGATCTGCAACATTTATTATATTTCACCCTCAATGGACAGTTGGTCGGGGTCATTCTTATTTATAGTCAGACCCGACAAAGTTCTCGGCCATATTCTTATATTGTGGAAAATATTATTCTCATTCAGCATTATGAAATTTTTCCTCGATAGATCAACAAGACAGTTTATTATTATTCTAAATCATTCTTTATGTCTATGCATATTTTATATTTATCTCAGCATGGAGCTCGGAAAATTTCTTCTCTATATATATTCAGCTTCAAGGAAGTCTTCAACACGTATTATCTTATTCCCAACAATCTGTTGGTCAGCTCCGAGGAGGTCTCCAGCATTTATTATATCTTATTCCCAACAATCTGTTGAGGAGGTCTCCAACATTTATTATATCTTATTCCCAGCAATCTGTTGAGGAGGTATCCAACATTTATTATATCTTATTCCCAACAATCTGTTGGTCGACTCCGAGGAAGTCTCTAGCATTTATTATAAAATCCCACCAACTACGGTTGGTCGGTCTACCAACTACGGTTGGTCGATAAATAAAACCCCACCAACTACGGTTGTTCGGTCTACCAACTACGGTTGGTCGATAAATAAAACCCCACCAACTACGGTTGGTCGGTCTACCAACTACGGTTGGTCGATAAATAAAACCCCACCAACTACGGTTGGTCGGTTTACCAACTACGGTTGGTCGATAAATAAAATCCCACCAACTACGGTTGGTCGGTCTACCAACTACGGTTGGTCGATAAATAAAATTCCCTAACTACGGTTGGTCAGGGAATAAAAGTTCACCAACTCCGATTGGTCGGAAACAAAAATCTTAATAAACTCTAGCTGGTCGGTAAGACAATTACAATCATCTCCAGTTGTTTAAATTAAGCAGGATCATGAAATGAAAGTTGTTTCATTTCTTAGGCCCAAAGAGTGACAAGTCACTATAATTATACCGCAGGTGGCGCAAATCTTATTGTCTATGCAAAATAAGAAAATTTGTCAAATAACATACTTCAAGGCCGAGAAAGCATTCAAAATTCATATTCCACACTTGGGGGCTTCTATTAAAAATTCAGTTGTTCATTCGGTGGCACATTCTCATAACATCATGCAGTCGAGCATCAAATTCAACTCCACAAATTACATAGTCGGGGCCCCGACGAATCATTATTCATGAATTGTTTTTCTTGCTCAGGAATTAGTTTTAATATTGAAGTTCAGGAGGTATATTGAAGTTCACGAGGCATATTGAGGTTCAGGAGGCATATTGAAGTTCAGGAGGCATATTCAGGAGTTATTATGCACATTTGATCGAGGGGAAAAACCGAGCATCCGTGTAATACGCTAGTCGTTGTTATCGGCTTCCAACCTCAATACAAAAAACCCTAAACTTGTAACTACACTTCTTAAGGAGTATAGTGGCGAGTCTGGGTATCGAATCCACAGGGAATGGTTGATAGAATTTAATTGATTTATTACCTCTAAAGAAAAAATGAAAAAGATTATGATGGTTGAAAAGGGAAAAAAATAAGTAAATAAAGAAGTTAAATTAATTAAGATGAATGAAAAAGTAGGTTGGAATACAATCCCCCTAACCCTAGTAATTTACCGTATAGAAACCTAGAATTGTAAATTATAAATTTGAATGAATCCAGTCTTTATAGATCTTAATCATTACATATATGAGGATCAAGCCCGCACTATATGAAATCAAAGGTAAATATAAAGCGATGATACATAATTTTACGCACATCATATTCTTAAACATCCCAAGTACCTAGGGCAAGAGAGATTAAAAGATCTACAATGGTTGTAAAATTGTCTCGCACGACTCTTTCAAATTTTTAATTTAAATTCTATTTTCTACATAAGTAATTTACATTGGGATGGGTTCATGCATCCCAACCCTTAAAAACTTAGCTTAACATGATGAAATCAAAATAAAACTTACAAATTAAAGTGCAGGAATTCATGACTAACTCTAGAAAATTGAGAACATGACTTGAATTGGGAATGGAAAACTAGAAATCAACAATTAATTAAAATAACTAGGAAAGCAGTAAAAACAATAAATTAAAATTACTTGCAATGGATGAATGATGAATCTTGAATAGTAGACAACTTCAAAAACTAGGGTTTATGAAAATTTCTACCAAAGAAAACTAAAAAGAATCCCTAAAATCTGACTTTCTCTCTCTAAAATTCTATTCTACTCTCTAGAATTCGACTCCTTCTCACTAGAATTCAACTCCTCTTGAAAATGAGGTAGGGCTTGGTCTTTTATAGCACCAAGTAGCACTAATTTGACAGCCAGAGTTGCTTGTTGCACAAGTTTTCCAAGAGTTGCATTGCTTTAACTGCATAATTAATTGCCTGGATTTCGCATGACCGGATCGGTCCTGTTCCATCTGGATCGGTCCTGTCCCCACCGGATCGATCCTGTCCCCACCGGATCGGTTTAGTTTCTGGTCCATTTCTCTTCATTATCTCGCAACTTCAAAACCTCGTAACTTCTTCACCATAGCTCGGATTGAGGTGCCATTTTTTCCAATGTTCTTGTAATTTAGATCTCTTCAACTTTATAGTTGGCCCCACCTCCGGAATAAGGCTGTAAAATTACGAAAATGCCCTTCAACTCTCCATTTCTTGGTTTCTTTCACTGTTTTGAGTTCTCTTTCGCACCAATTTGCATGAAATACCTGTAAAACATATGAGAAATACACAAAACACGAAATACTTGCCAAAAAAGGTTAGTAGCATAAATACGAGACAAATCCAAGCTATTTACACAACACGGGATCATAAAAATACCGAAATTAAGGGGATAAATGTGAAGAATATGTGCCTAATCACACCCCCTAACTTAGAACTTTGCGCGTCCCGAGCAATGTAAATGAATCTAACCAAAATTCCACTATTTAAAATTCCTTTATTAAAATAAAATTCCACTTTCGCAGGCAAGCGATTGCATTGAGCATATGCAACAAGCCTTTAAACCCCTAGGTTACCCTAGTAGGACGAGTTTTGTCTCGTGAGGGTTTGCAGTGAATATACCCACAAAATTCTTTATTGACTCAAATAAATATCAAAATATTTAAAAATTGTACAATTTAAATTTTTCGAAAAATAATCACCATAAATTCATATTCAAATGTCTCAAACCGTAGTGTGTGTGTGCAAAGCCAAAAATTCAACCTCAAATTTCCACCGATTGAGCATTACGTTACTTTTCGAAAATTCGTTTTGATTCAAATTCTTACGGATGCACTCACAAATGAATCACTCGAATTGTGGCTATTTTCTCTCGGTATGCATGATATAAAGAGTAAATATAATGAACACGAATTCATGCATACAAAATTAAAAAGAAGTAAATATATGGTGAAAAGATCTCATCATCGGAATACAATTATTAGGAAATGGGAACATCACCTCTAGTTCACACCATTTTTATCTCTCATATTATCTTTTCATGTCTTAGCTCTCCATGCGGTAATTAATTTCACCATCCGGACTCGGTTAGGACTTTTCGGATTAAAAAGTGTAAAGGGTAAAAATGGAAATGGATGGAATGTTCGGAATTGGAAAATGTCCTGATGACGTCCATTAGTGCTTTTTCGGGCATTTGCTCATTTTTCTCTTTCTTTTTTTTTTCTTCTTCTTTTTTTTTTCTCTTGCCCCTTTTTATTGCACAATTTGGACTTACTTGATGAATTTTCTCAATTTTCACAATTCCGGGCTATTTGGGTTTTTCGGGTTATCAAACGAAAGGGAAATATTTTATTAGGCTCAAAGTGGGTTGCAAAGGGATAATTTTGTTTTTCAGAACTTTTTATGGCTAATATTTTTGGATTAAACAAAAGAGGGCATACTTCATTGTCCAAATTGCTAATCACATTACCATATGCATCTCGAGATTAATTAAGTTTAGAGATACATTTAGCACGAATTTCGAGACAACATTTCACACATTTCCCATAACCGATCAAAACAAAGGATTGAGATCATCAACGACTTATTAAAACGCTGAAAAGAACTTTGAGTTAATCATAAACTCGGATTGATTTAAAAACTCATAAAAAATTGAAAGGCTTGAAATCTCACCGGGTTTGATCAATCTCCACACTTATTCGTTAAGTCGTCAATTTTCTTTCAATTTCCATCTTCGGTCAATTTTGGCTTAGTGCAATTGAGATTGTTAACAATTTGAGACTTTAAATAGAATAAAGGTGATATTTTTGAAAAATTTAAATTCCAATTTTTATTTATTTTGAACAAAAATATTTTTGGCTTTTCTTCAAATTTTTTTTTTTTTAAACACACTTGGAAAGAACATGTGATCGAATCAATGAATCTAAACAATAAATGGGAAGAACATTCCACACCCCCTAACTTAAATGTTGCATTGTCCTCAATGCGAATCAAGAACACAACATAAAGAGAGGAAAAGAAAGATATTACCCAAATGGAGCGATCCCGATGAGTGCGAGTCCATTGAATCTACAAAACATGTTAGAACCAAGCATAACAGAAAAGAATAACAAAAATTTTAACTAATTACTCTAATGCAACAAGACACTGAATAACACTTATACATGACTAAAAAATACAACAAAAATCACCCCATACGCGTCGGGGGTGCGACGACCTCTCATCTCTCTCCACAAATCACCCGACCCCTTTCTTTGGGTACGATGAACTCCTCGTCTCTCCCGTCTTACCATCATACGTGAATAGCCGGAACAAATTGGGCCCGTGCCCATAGATAAAGGAAAGACCGGGAGATGCATTATGATAAACCGAAAAAGGATCCTCTTCTTGCGTAGCACGTGAGTTGGTCTCTATGTCGGACGAGATAAGAGTCTTATCTTCAAGTACCTCCGAAGACTCAAATGGTATGGGTGGAGGTTTAGGAAGGAGAAATTCATCAATTCTATGTTCCCACTCGCTTTCGTCTAAATGACGAAATGAGGCCTAGAAAGATTGGACTTCATCATTGAGGCTTGCATCCACCTGTCCGAACTCTCTCTCAAACTCGGCTAGGATCAACTCCTCTAGCTCTCTCTCTTGCTTGGTGTCCTCAACCTGCCTTGCGTTCTCACTCACCGAATTATAGGGTGGTGTGCGTGGGTGGTAATCGAGGAGAAATGTATCGATAGTGTCCTGCCATTCTCTTTCCTCTAAGTATTTCGACGAGCCTCTCCTGACACACTCTAAATCTCCTCTTTCACTCTTGTTCATGGGCTCACTCATGCTTTCGAATGCATTAACTAAACATACACACCCTACCTTGCTCTCGATGTTGCAACCACTCCTCTAACTGTGCGTAACATAACCTTCCCCTAATGGCTCTTCCTTGTACGTTCTTTCTTGCTTGTGTGCTTCCCCCAAAAGATCCAACCCTTGCGGTTCCCCTTCATCACTCTCTTTCTTGAAATTATTAAAGATATTTGTTTCGAGGGTCATATTCCCGAAAGTTAATTGCATACGCCCACTTCGGGTATTGATAAGAGCATTAGCTGTAGCTAAAAATGGGCGGCCAAGGATAACGGGAACATGATTACTTGGGAGAACGGAAGGTTCTTCGTCCCAAATGACAAAATCCATCGGGAAGTAGAAAGTGTCTATTTGGATAATCACATCCTCAACGATTCCCCGAGGAAACTTCACAGAACAATCCGCGAGCTGGAGAGTCATATTGGTGGGCTTAAGGGCCCCCAGTTCTAGTTTCCTATAGATGGAATAGGGCATAATGTTAACACTCGCCCCTAGATCTATTAGAACTCTCTCGATTCGATTCTTCCCCATGATACACGAAATAGTGGGTGCACCCGGATCTTTATATTTTAATGGAAAGTCACTCGACAAGACTGCGCTGACATTTTGGGCCAAAGAGACGTTATGGTTTACCTTTAGCTTGCATTTCACCGTGAGTAAGTCCTTAATAAACTTAGCATACGCGGGAATTCTCTGTATAGTCTCGAGAAAAGGTAAATTAATTTTTACTTGCTTAAGGACTTCCAGAACTTCATCACGGGAGGTCGTTTTGGAGTGAGAGACCAACCGTTGAGGGTATGGGGCAGCGGTGGGGGTGATGGCCTTGGGTCCACTAGTATTTTCCTCCTCCTCACTCTCAATTAAAGGGGAATCTTAGGCCTCTCTTGTGCCGGGCGAAACCTATTTATCTTTAGATGCATTGCGTGGGGGAGGTGAAAAATCAACTACTTTCCCACTACGTAGAGTGGTAATAGCGCTACATTGCTCTCGATGGTCGTGGGATGTAGTGCTAACACTGGTTTGTCCTAGGGGAGGTCGTTGGCTTTGAGCAGGAAATTTGCCCTTCTCTTGGACATTCGATGCATTTTGCAACCTTGAGATGCTAGTATGTTTTTCATTGAACATTCGATCATACTTAGCACTGTTCTCCTTTTGAGATTGGATGAGGTGATTTAAGTTGTCCTCAAGAGATCGCCTCGGTGGAATAACATATGAACTAGGAGATGGTGATTCCATAGGGTTTGGCATTGGAGGAGCCACTTGCTGAAATTAAGGAGGTGGTGGTAGAGTCATATGTGGGTTAGGAACCATCCCACCTTGGGGTTGTCCATAATTGAACCCAGGATTCCTCCACGATTGATTATATGCATTCCCTTGCTGTGCATTATAATTTCCTCAAAAACCCCCTATTTCCTCAACCTGTTCAGTGTACATTGCCTTGTATGCAGGAATGGTAGGACATCCTTTGTTAGAATGACCCGCATTACAAATGGCACACACATTCTCCTTTCCGGCTTGTACGGGTCCAGACACATCTCTCAATCGCACTTCAAGCATATCTCTGAAATTCTTCTCCAATTGGTCAAATTTTTTATCCAACAAAGTGTCCTTGTCCAAGTGATAAATACCGGATGCAGCAGGCAAGTTGGACACTTGTCGATTTTTATTTTGACTATTGGGATCAGAAATATCCCATGCTTGGGTAGTCTCTGCCACATATTTCAAATGAGCCTCAGCATCGCTCGAATCTAACTCCCAAAAAGATATTTCACACATGGTTTGAACAAGTTGTTTAGATGCCAAAGTAAGGCCTTGATGGAAAAATGAAATCAGATGATGCTTTTCAAAACCATGATGTGGGCATGTACTAACTAACTCCTGAAATCTCTCCCAACATTTATCAAAAGCCTCATTCTCATTTTGACGAAAAGCTTGAATTTGGGCTTTAACAGAATTGGTTGTGTTGTGGAAATTTTTTTGATAAAAACTTGGCTTGCATATCTCTCCAGGATAACACAGAATTTGGGGGTAGGGACCATAACCATGTTTTAGCTTTATCCTTTAAGGAAAAAGGTAAGAGCTTCAACCGTATTACATCTTGTGGACAAGATTGGTCACCAAACGTCTCACATGTATCTTCGAATTCTCGAATATGGAGATATGGTTTTTCAGAATCCATCCCATGAAATGTAGGAAGAATTTGAATCATCCCATTACGAAAGTGGAACTGACCGGCATTATACGGGAGTAAAATGCAACCAGGGGTAACAGTTCTCTCTGGAAATAAAAGGTCTTTCATGGGAAGATATGGTATTTCTTCCTCTCCAGCACCAACACCAACACTACCGTGCACAGACATATTGCTACCGAAAGATTCAGAATTCACACTTAGTGTTTGACTCAAAAGTGTGGAACGTCGGTAGTATGAGAATTGTCAGAGTTAGCTTCAGCAAGGGGATTTTTGTGAAATTAGTTTGGAGACAACAGAGGAGTTTGCATGAACAACTTATGAAAGATGAGATGAGATTTTTTTTTATTTTTTTTACGAAGTAGTCAGTCAATTATAATCTATAACAAACACTCCCCGGCAACGGCGACATTTTGATCGAGGGGAAAAACCGAGCGTCCGTGTAATACGCTAGTCGTTGTTATCGGCTTCCAACCTCAATACAAAAAAACCTAAACTTGTAACTACACTTCTTAAGGAGTATAGTGGCGAGTCTGGGTATCGAATCCACAGGGAATGGTTGATGGAATTTAATTGATTTATTACCTCTAAAGAAAAAATGAAAAAGATGATGATGGTTGAAAAGGGAAATAAAATAAGTAAATAAAGAAGTTAAATTAATTAAGATGAATGAAAAAGTAGGTTGGAATACAATCCCCCTAACCCTAGTAATTTACCGTATAGAAACCTAGAATTGTAAATTATAAATTTGAATGAATCCAGTCTTTATAGATCTCAAGCATTACATATATGAGGATCAAGCCCGCACCATATGAAATCAAAGGTAAATATAAAGCGGTGATAAATAATTATACTCACATCGTATTCTTAAACATTCCAAGTACCTAGGGCAAGATAGATTAAAAGATCTACAATGGTTGTAAAATTGTCTCGCACGACTCTTTCAAAATTTAAATTTAAATTCTATTTTCTACATAAGTAATTTACATTGGGATGGGTTCATTCATCCCAACCTTTAAAAACTTAGCTAGGCATGATTTTATTAAATGAAAATAAATTCATAACAATGCATGTAATTGTGGATCTAAGAAACATTGTAAAAACAAAAATTACAAAACAATTGAGAATTGAATTGAAAATAAAATAGAGAATAAATAAGAGAATGAAAAATTGATACATGTATTCAGCAATAGGGAAAAGAGATGAACTTGAATCCAGAAAAATTCTTCTTCTTCAAACTTACAAAAAGAGACTCTCTAAAATCTGACTTTCTTTCTCTAAAATTCTATTCTACTCTCTAGAATTCATCTCCTTCTCTCTAGAATTCAACTCTCTTGAAATGAGGTAGGGCTTGGTCTTTTATAGCACCAAGTAGAACTAATTTGACAGCGAGAGTTGCTTGTTTCACAAGTTTTCCAAGAGTTTCACTTCTTTAAATGCATAATTAATTGCCTGGATTTCGCATGACCGGACCGGTCCATTTCTCTTCATTATCGCGCAACTTCAAAACATCATAACTTCTTCACCGTAGCTCGAATTGAGGTGCCGTTTTTTCCAGTGTTCTTGTAATTTAGAGATATTCAACTTTCTAGTTGGCCCCACCTACGGAATAAGGATGAAAAATTACGAAAATGCCCTTCAACTCTCCATTTCTTGGTTTCTTTCACTGTTTTGAGTTCTCCTTCGCACTAACTTGCATGAAATACCTGTAAAACATATGATAAATACAAAAAATACGAAATACTTGCCAAAAAAGGTTAGTAGAATAAATACGTGACAAATCCAAGCTATTTACACAACACGGGATCATAAAAATACCGAAATTAAGGGGATAAATGTGAAGAATATGTGCCTAATCAACATTCAGGAGTCAGATTCAGCTTCTACACCACTGATATCTTTACTACTACTGTCCCGGCCAATATTAAAGAAGTAGTTGTATGAAAATGTTTCGAAGTCCACCACTAACTTGGTACTAATCAGATTGAAGAGTTGGGTTCAAAAGCTAGTATGTTACTCGACAAAGTATTCAGAGGAACATACATCAGAAAAATCAAGCACGTGAAGTTAGCACTCAGTTGCTCAGCACAGGAAGCAGTTGGTTGGCTGAAAAACCAATCAACATACTTGAAGATTATGATAAGCTACTAGTTGCTTACTATGACATGGCTGCATCCAAATTCCCAGGGGTGATACATAGCACACGTTCGCTTGACGAACAGAGTTCCACAAAAGAGATATTAGCAACCATCGATCAACCTGCATCATATGTCGTACAGGAGTTAGTGCACTTTATGTTGAACAAATCAAGAAGGCAGATCAAGAATTTCACGAGCACCGAGCAACACTACAGAATAAATACTCCATCCTTTCAGTGAACCATCAAGCATGGAGCATTGGGGGCTTCTGTTGACGCAAAAATTCTCCATTTACGAGGACTAATTAGAAAAGGACACATGTCATCATACTTGGCAATATTCGGCACCCTAGGAGAGTTGATCGACACCCGAGGAGAGTTGGTCGGTACCCGAGGAGAGTTAGTCGACACTCGAGGAGAGATGGTCGGCACCCGAGGAGAGATAGTCGGCACCCGAGGAGAGTTGGTCGGCATACCAACCAGGAAGATCAAAGGATAACTATGCATTTAATGTGAATTAATGAAGATGACAACGCATTTAATGAGCCGTAATGTACATTTCTACTGTATTGATAGATGACAGCACATAGCATACCAAGAAATTCAAGGAGGATCAACCATCATAGAAGGCCAACAGTTAAATTCATTATATATAGACATAAATGTCAGAATGTATAAAGACATTGTATCTCTTTATCTCCCATCACTATAAATACATGTATTCCCTTAGCCAAAAGGGGGGGGGGGGGGGGGGGGGGAAGAAAGGAGAGACAACTAAGAAACACCATACACAAGATACACATCATTTCTCTCTCTACACCATATTGTGCTATCGTAAACCCCTGGGAATAAAATAACAATGGACGTAGGCTTTATTCATAGCCGAACCACTTTAAAAACCTTTGTCTCTTATGTGTTTGATGTCATCACCATTTCATCTTCAATCATCATCTTCATACCTTCATTTTTATCTGTTTATCGGCATCAACAAGAACCATACAACAATTTAGCATTATAAATAAAAAAAATTAAGCCCCGCGCGATGCACGAGTGATTTGTAGGAATTATTGAGAATTGTATGGAAGAAGAGGTATCCGAGTGAATTTTGTCAGCACATTCGAAAATGTATGTGGTTATTGTGCTTATGATTAGCTTGTTGGGTAAGTAAGAATCCAAAAGTTGCAGTTAAACGATTATTGTATTTCTTAAGGGTAAGAAGTGATATAAAACCTAAAAGCTCTACATAAAACATCCAATGTGGTTTTATAGCTGCCCTATCGAACAAAATGGCCAGTTGATCAATAAATTTGATAAATTGGTAACAATATAAAGTACTTAAATAAGAATGTTAGCTTACTCAAAGCACTCCAACTTTTGAATCAATATCAAATAAGAAATTAGGCTTCTTACTCTAAGTACTCTCTTAAGTTTAGAATCTCCCACTATGAATACTTGAATTTGTCCTCTTTAAACTTAAGATAATCTAAATTTTGGGTGAATTTGTTCTATAAAAAATAGATATTGTGTTATCATCTGGTAAACGAACGCAATTCAATACCATAACAATATTTATACATAGAAATTGCAAGTGAGTTTAGTAGAAACTGCAAAACCAAAAATACATAACAATGAAATAAAACAGATCCTTAGGTAGTGAGGAAGTTTTTAGGAATTTGCAAAATACTATATGCATAACAATATTAGTTAAGATCTTATCATATTAGTATGAAACCAAACCTTAATATAAAATAACGATTTCATATAAGAGACATACATATTAAGTAGTTCAAATATTAACACGCCAACATATGAAAAATAACAAATAGTTCATAATTAAATTATCAGGCCGAGTGACTTGCCTCTCATCTATCCTACGCTCTACCTTCCTTGTCAATAAAACTACACTGTCAAATTAAAAACTACAACCTTATGTGCTCAAAAAAGCCACTAAGAAATGTTAACTTAACAAAAATAAAAAATATAAAATAACTCCCATATTACAAACAGGAAAAAAATATCTAAAGAACATAATAGAATTAAAATAGCCTTTAGACATTTTGTCAGACATCAAAAACAAAAATTTTGTGACCAAAAGATTATAATTCCTCCTCTATCTTTGTGTTTGGAGAGTGAGAAGTGAAACAAAATAGGTGGAATGAGTCAAACATCACAGAGTTAATAAATACTCAAGTGAGACTAAATGGTGATGATGATTTATATGTTCCGACTCCATGTGAGCTCCAATACACCATGGTTGTACACAATCACCCCCTAAAAAACTGCCTGGGTGCCGACTCCTTTGGATGAAAGACACCTTCGTTTCACACATATACTCCCTCAACATCCCCATCAACAATTATCTCTTCACCGACACCAACTACCCTAACGGCCAACAAATCTGCCACAGCGTCATCTTGGACCCACCCACGACCTCAACGATTTCCCAAGCGTCAACGCCTCCACCTGTATCTCCTCCCCCTCCCCCCCCCCCCCCCCCCCCCGATACACTTAACACCCATATCCACTGCCTATTTATTATGGTTTCATATGGAGTTTGGATATTTTGTTGTTTAGGTAAAAATACAATTTATGGGGATGCAGAAGGTTGCTAGATTTTAATGGTTTCGGGGAGGAAAAGTGAAAGGTTTTAGAAATAAATTGTCATTAGCAAACCCTTCCCCATTCCTAAATGGTATGGTTGATAAGTTTTTTTTGCCATTGTGTGGCTGCTGAGTTACCAGTCTTGTTTAGAAGATGTTTAATGCTCCTAATAATTTCGAAAAAGAGAATGTGTATATGTGGATGGCATTGTCACACGGATATTTTTTTTTTCTAAAATCTTCCGGTGAGGCACCAAGTTTTTCCCACAAAACCTGATCAGCCAACCAATACACGAGGTTCACCAACACGACCTGCTGTTAACATGATTATAGCAAGCAAAATAGTAAACCAAGTCACAATATGAGGCACACACACACAATAGACATGAAATTTATAGGAACTCAACTCCCAACCTTTATTTAATCACTCCACGGTTACATAGGAACACTCAATTTCGGCCTAAGGCTACCTGCCTAAAAATACAAGGGGCTAATGCTTATAAATAAGGTACAAAAACGTAGTTAACATCCCCAACTTCTAGGACGTGTGTCTTAATTAAATGCTGCCAGGTCTCTCCCACGAAATTGCCTTCAAAACTGCTGCATTAATATCCTTCCAACAGGTGTCTAGAGAGTTAACCCATGATCTAAAACTGCCCAACTGATGCAATCCCATTTTTACATCTGTTCTATCCCGTAAGTTCCATGGAACTGATCTAAAACTTCTACATCAGTATCCCAACAGGTGTCCAATGAGTTATCCCATGATCCCACATGTGCCACATTGGTGTAATCCCGTTTTTACACCTATCTAGCCCAGCAACTCCCATGGAAACTACCCAAATCCATTTTTGGGACAAGCACAACTGCTCTTTGAAGTCAACTAGCAACAACCCACGAATTAAGACAATGCCACCTCAAAAATATAAGCAACCCATCCCACCGCTGCAATCCAATGTTGCATAACAGGTGTGATCGAGAAATTCCCGATCACAACCCAACATCCATGCACTACCAATCCCACATTCGGTATATGGATAACCCAACATGCCCACGAAATTGCCTAGAGCCTAGGAGCGCTCATGGCTAAATACTGAATTTTGCCTCGGAGGTACCCCCCTCCTTGTATATGTTCTTAACAAAAATTCCAGAGTGGTAGCAGTAGACTTCAACTACGAAATGATCGAAAAGAACCCAGCTCCCCACAATCTGACAACTTCGAATAGCATAACCACTTTGTTCTAGCTGAACGCCTTAGTCAAAGTGAACTAACCCATTTTTCTTTAGTTACGAGGTTTGCCCATACCCAAACTTCATAATGAATCCCATACTTCATGATGAGAGTTTTGGGGTGTGACAGATGGCCTATATGATTAGCAACATTAAATGGGTGTTGGGTGTTGGGTGTTTTATAATATTTACTATGTTTTATCCCCGCGCGGGCATTTTATAATTTTCCTTTGTAATAGGTATATTAGAATCTCCTACAAAAATAATCCAAGTTACGCTCCATTAGGGGTGGTAATTTCATAAACAATAGAAAAACATGACATGAAAGGACATGAAATTGACACGAAGTTGATAAACGTCGTTCCGTATTTTTATCAAAATTATGATAGATGTTTTGTCGTGAATAGCGATATTTCGATGCAAAAATTACAAAAAAAATTATAAAAATTTCATTTACACATTATTGAAAAATCGAGTATACACTAATGATGACGTTAATAAAAAAAATGAATCGCCAAGAAATTATTACCGAAAAATCTGTCAAGATCATGTTCAACAAAAATAAAGTGCATACCAACATAAGAAAAGGTGATAATCTATTTAGAGCATTGATCCCAATAATTAGTTTTAATCAAATAAATTCCCCAATGTTCTTCTCAGGACCAATTGTGAAAAATACATATACATTGCTCTAACGATTAGAACAGGTAAGAATGTACATAAAATAATAAAATCCAAACAAAATAAACATGAATATCCATGAAAATATAGATTTGGACAAAAAAATTCATTATAAAGCAATCAACAAACATTCTCGCAATTGTTGTCAATGGAATTAACCATCGCCATCTCTAAATTGCCGCCGACATCAGTTTTTGATCTGCATCCCCATGGATGTGAATGAAAATTTCGAGAATAAAAAATAAATTTAATACATAAATATATATTCAAAATCGATATATGTGACCTTCCAAAATAAAGACAATAAAAACCAGGAACCACATCTTCTAAAAGAAACATATCACACAAAAGCATAGCCAATAGTAAGAATATGTTCTGGCATTTGAGTTCCATAAAAATTACAAAACACCTTTACGAATACAACACAACTTTTATTGTCTCAACAATATACAATAGTAGAAGATTTAAAAACAGTGATGCAATAAATACAGAACTTAGTTGTAGGATTCAATCAAACCTTGCATAAACCAATTTTACAATCCTTAAGGTCCAAAAATTTGAATATGAATACTTGGGTAGAAACTACCAAAATATGAATAAACATAAAAGCATAAGAAAAATAGCAATAGTTGGTGTTTTACTTATTTTGAGAATCAAAACCTTATTATTTATAACAGAAGTCAATCTTGGACATAGAAATTTTATTCATCAAAATAGTTAGACATGCATGGTGGACTAAAATTCATATGTAAGGTGGTTAAACTCCAATTGTGACAGTGTAGACCTGCAAGTGAAGGGAGAAGTGTAAGTAATAGTTTCTTCATGCCACATTTTTAAAATTTATAGAATAACATTGTAAATAAATTTTGGGTTATTTACTATTTGGAGTACGTTTGTTTATAGTAATTGGGACTTAGGTTACGTTAGTTTCCATTATAATTGTATGAGTATTATTTTAACAGTTTGACCTAACATCCATCTAACACCTCACTATCTACACTTAAATACCAATAATACCCTTGTTTTAAAAGACGCATGTGCCCTTTTGGCAAACCAATACACAAATATCCATTTGATAAATCAATACTAAAAAAACTATAATTATTTATAAAAATATATTTTATAATATTTTTTTAAAATAATGTTTCTGTCACTTTTTTAAAATAGTTTTTTATAAACATTTTAAAAACGAATAGAAAACTATTTAAAATGATTTTGAACATAACAAATTTTTTTCCACCCAAAATAAAAAAAATAAATTTCAGCATAAATATATAAAAATTAAATTAATTTCAGTTAAAAAAATTATTTGCAGAGAAAAAAAAGTTTTCTACAAAAAAATGATTTTCATTAAAAGAAAAAAAAATTTACCCAAGAAAAAAATATATTCCCAAGAAAAAAATAAACCATAACCTCCGACCACATCACCTAGATCAACCCTCCGGTCAAGCAAACAAACCAGCGGTAAAGAAAAAACATCTCCGGCCAGTCCTCCCAGGTACCTTAAACCCAGTAGACCCATACAATCAAAACCCGAGATCCAAACCAACGACAGCTGAACCAAAATAATTTTTGTACAAAAATATATATTTTCAGAGGAAAGAAAATGTTTTTCACCAATTAAAATGATTTTCAACAAAAGAAATTTATTTTCCACCCAAAAAATGATATTCCAACTAAGAAAGTTATTTCCAACAAAAAAGTAAAAAAAAAACTAATTTCAGTAAAAAAAAAATATTTTCAAAAAAAAAAAAGTTTTCCAAAATTAAAATGATTTTCATCAAAAGAAATTTATTTTCCACCCAAAAAAAATGATATCCAACTACAAAAAAATTGCTTCCAGCAAAAAAAGTAAAAAAGTAAACTGATTTCAGTTAAAAATATATATTTTCAGAAAAAAAACGGTTTTCACCAATTAAAATGATTTTCAACAAGAAAAATGTTTTCCACCCAAAAAACGATATCCAACTACAAAAAAAATTCTAGGAAAAAAAATGAACATAAAACACAAAAATTCAGATCGGATATTTTAAAACACATAAATTCAGATCGGATGTTTTAAACAGAACTTAGATCGTGAAAAGAACAAAAAAAACACTGACAAAACTCAGCTTCGATCTATGCCGGTGATGGAAGTACTGGGCGAAAATGTCGATGTTGGAGGTACTGACCGAAGATGGAGGCGAGTGTTATTGCAATTGTTGTGAGATGCTGATGTTGTTCCTTCCTCCATAAGTTGTTAGTATGTGGTGATTGTTGTTATGGGTAGTGTTATGTTGATAGAATAAGTAAGGGTAGTTAAGGTAGTTCACCGTACGGAGGAAAAACGAAAGATCCTTACGAGTCAATTTCCTCCAAACTGAGATGTTATCACGTTATCCACAATTCATCAGAACAAAAAAATCTTAATACAACATGTCCATCATAATAGAAAAATAGCAGAATAATAATTAATTTCTATTGTTAATTAGCTAATAAGATAAATAAGTAGAGTAAAGGGATGAGAAGTGTATATAGAGAAAGATACCCGAGAATAGTTCTACATTTGCAGTCAGAGGTGGGGCAAAGAAGGGTGTGGAGTAAAGAAGAAATTTGTCAATAAATAGTGCGAGACCTTGATGTGTAAGACGAAAGAAAATGAAGATTAAGAGATTTGGAAGATAAAACATCATAAGAGAGAGGGAGGTTCATGATGACTTTTGGTTCTATGAGAGCATCCGCACTGGAGATCACTCCACGAAAGGTATAATACAAATCAGGTGGACAGTTTATCTTTCACCCGGTTGACTGTTTAGTAGTGTTGGAGCTTCCTACAAACTTCTGAAGTTTGTAGGAATTGATACAAACTTCTGTTATTCGTAGCAATTCCTACAAACTTTAAAAGTTCGCAGGAAGTCCCAACGGCTAGTAACAGCTAACTCTCTATGCATCATCAATATATAAATCCATCTCAGGTAGACCTCCATCTCCACCTCTTTACTTCATAAACTCTACTACTTCTTCTTCCTCAATCCAACATTTCTTTTACCCCAAAATTCAGCACCTCAATTCCAAATCAACAAATATCACTTATGCAATTTTTTTATTTATACATTATGGACGAAAAAAGATGGAAAAATATTTAAATATCGGCAAAAGAAAGAAACACGGATCCACGTCAATGACAAATCCTACTTAACCTCCGATGAGTGAACCTGTTGATCCCGTGTCCAAGCATTACGCACGTATTTTCGATGGGGATACACACGCGTCCAACGGGCAGACGCCAATTATAAATGGCAATAAATTGTTAACTAGTGTCGATCGTTAACTAGTGTCGACTGTATGTGGCAGTTAATAGAGGTACAATTTATAATATTATTATTTAAACGTTCATGCATTATATATTTAGTTATAATGAATGTACATGCCTTCTAATCAATTTAATTTATCTATATAGTTTGCAATACTAACATCACAAGTATATGGCGACCGCATGTCCGATTATCGTTGATCCGATCGTAGATGTATGGCCCCGAATATTTCGTTGGTCAAAGTCGAATAGGAGTCGGGCAAAGTATGCATAATGATTTAATATATCGGGCAGCCAACATCAGCTTGAGATGCGGTCCCCTGAATCCATCATATGGCAGTCGTACGAGAGGTCGATGTACCGGCATAACGATTTCATTACATACTCGCATCATTTATCTGGGTTGCGTATGATTTTTTGGGATCCATTTTTTAAGGGATTTTGGTACTTGGGCGACCGGGGGTTTCGACAGTTGACGGGTCAAATTTGTATAATAGACAACCCACCTCGAAATTTGAGCTCAGTCCTACAATTCGAATACCAATCCACCCTTGCCCATAATTGGCCTCTTGCAAATGCGCATACATCAGTTGTGACCCAAGAAGAGTATGATACATACTGGAAAGCAGTTGCGCAGGGACCTTTACTTCCGGCGATGGCACGCTATGTTAACGTTGATTTGATTGGGGTTGGGACAGTGGCACCATCAACATTGCGCATCCCATGGGCGCCAGTTCCAATTAACCAGCTGTCTGAGTATCATACATAGTTTGCATTGGCTAGCCCTACACAAATACATGCGCATAGGCAGAGTTGGACGGTAGACGTCAGCCTTTCACTAGGTGCTTTATATGAAAGAAGTGTGTCGCGACTTGAGTTCCCAATGAACGTTCCCCTAGCGCATGCGTTGTCATAATTAGAATGAAGTTCTTCATTCATCGATGCAGCAGATAATATTCGTGGTCTCCATCATTTACTGCTTACTGAGACTCGAGAGCGCGAGGATAGGATTGAGGAACTCGAGCGACAACTTGTCGCCTGTAATGTGCGTGGTACTGGTCCTACCATTAGTGGTCCGAGCTACACCCGTGAGGATTTTTACGTACCTCAACCCTCTCACCCATATGCGGGATATCAAAGGCAACAGAGTTGGGGCAGCCATATTGGCGACGATCCGATGTTGGGGCCGCACGTTGATTTGGGTCAGGATTATGAATTTGGGCAGGGTCCATCTTGATTGTATTTTCTTTATTATTTTTATTTTATTTTGTATTCATATTATTGTATTGTCTTCAATTTATTATTATGAATTCATTTGTAGAAGGCAATTTAATTTTAGATGGCACACCACCGATGGCACACTGATCGATGGCACACTGATCTATGGTACACTGACCGATGGCACACTAACCGATAACACATTACATGGAACACAAACCGATAAACAATTAAAATAAGATGTCGGTACACTAACCAATAATGAATTTATGGTGATACTCTAAGAATTGGTCGGTTCAACATCTGACCTATAAATATTCGTGGTTTCAGTTGGGTATTCCTCCACAAATCGAGTTATACTTCCTAAACCTCATAATGCATAACTATGTGTACATTCCTGACGAAGATCCACCCTTCTTAACCCATGTTCCCAAGAAAACTCTATCCGGAAAAAAACTTCCATATTATAACTGGTCACCACCTAAAGAGGTAGTGCAATGTGATCACCTCTCAACTAGAGGGACAAGTATGAAGCATCACATCGCAAAGAAAAATGGTAAGGCCAAAGCGTCAACATCAGTTGTTATTGAACATTTAGCGGTACCGCGCAGTAATGTTGAACGAGTGTTGACTAATCAGGGATCTATCAAGATCCCCATAGAGGCAGCTGGTTTGGCAAAAAAATGCCTTTTGAAAACATTCCTATATGCACGCTACATTCTTTAGGCAACGTTAATCATGTTATGAAATGGTTAACGCCGATAAAAGGAAATATTCCATGGGATGATCATTTAAAATGGCCGAGGTTATTTGATAAACATTTCGATTTGAAGTGCTACTGCCATTGGCATGGTTTACCCGTGACACAAGAAAAATTGGCTAGATTTTGCAAAGATCCAAACAAAGATAATGAAAAGTGTTTACATTTATTGCAACGTGAAATAACACAAATGGAGAAAAGACTAGAGCGATGGCTTGTTAAATATTTGATAAATATTGAACTTAACGATCCAATGTATGCATCAGATTCGGACTTCCCGGATTACAAAGGGGTCGATTCGGACATGGATTTAGTACATCATCTACCAACAATGTTAATGGGGGATGATAATGCATTATGTTGTGTTCCATGGTTGCCTAGGAAGTAATTGTAATCACTAGACAAATCAGTCATTACTATGTAACGCATGTTTTTATGTGAATCATGTTTGTTGTTTTGTATATATATTGTAGTAGTTAATTCTATATAGGACATATACAGCGGTAATAGTAAATGCATACATTTATTACAAATAACTGTATTAGTTAATATATATAGAAGTAGTAATTTTATATAGTAAATATAAATAGGTAATAGTAAATGCATACAATTATTGCATATAACTGCAGTAGCTACTAATTATTGAAGTAGTAATTTTAGATACTAAATATAAAAAGGTAATAATAAATGCCAATTCCAAGTACATCAGATTGGCACACTTACCAATACTAGCACACTTACCAATTCCTACATCAAATTAGCACACTTACCATACTACATCAAATTGTTTTCTGTAGGGCACATTTACCAATTCCTACAATAGTAACTGCAGTAGTTAATAATTATTGTTTTCTATAGGACAGTTTACCTTTGTACATCAGATTGGCACACTTACCAATTCCTACCAGCACGATTATAATACAACTCACCAATTCCATAGTACATCAGTCTCTGTTTATACAATTATAAATAGAAATCCAGTGTATGAAATATTATGATTCAACTTCTTACATTTCATAATTATTCCAAGGAAAAAACATCATGGATTACTCCAGTTTTAACGACGAGGGACGAAATATAATGCTTCAGTATGCTAAATTTAATGATGGCGCGTCATCAAATGATTCAGATGAGGAAATGATAATATGCATGGAGATTACACGTTAGATTGCAGAATAAAATATAATTCGAGATGGGAAAGAACTCGAATTTAGACGTCGAGTGAATCCAAGGAGAGAAAGGGGACACCAAACACTATGGAAAGATTACTTTGGTGAAGATAAGGTATATAACGATTATTTCTTTCGGATAAGATTTAGGATGCAGTATTCCGTTTTCAATCGCATCCTATATTCGGCATGCCAATACGATAACTACTTTGTACAAAAGTATGACGCGTACGGTCAGCTAGCTTTAAGCTCACATAAAAAAATTATGAAGGTTATACGACTCCTCGCTAATGGAGGATCTCATGACATAGGGTCTGAGAAGTACACAATGAGTGAAACAACTCTATTAAAAACTGTTATTAGATTTATTGAGTCAATAGTGGCCGTATTCGGTCCCGAGTATGCGAGAAATCCGATAACAGGCGACGTCACCAGGTTACTCGAACAAAATGCAAGCCGAGGATTTCCAGGAATGCTAGGGAGTACAGATTGCATGCATTGGTGGTGGAAAAACTTCCCCATAGCCTGGCATGCTCAATATAGTGGTCGAAAAGAATCTCCAACTATAATCCTAGACGCGGTTGCCTCGTACGACCTATGGATTTGGAAATCGTTCTTTGGGGTTCCTGGATCTTACAATGATATAAACATCTTGCACCGATATAACGTCTTTCGAGAATTACGCAATGGGACAACACCTCCCGTTAATTACAATGTTAATGGAACTATATACGATATGGGGTATTACCTTGCTGATGGCATATACTCTCCATACGCAACCATCGTTAAAACTTTTAGGAACCAACCTGGCCTATCACCAAAACAAAAATTATTTTGTAAGAAACAAGAATCGTGCAGGAAAGATGTCGAACGTGCTTTTGGTGTACGACAAGCACAATTCGCTTTAGAGCACGAACCTGGCAAATTATGGAATAGGTCATCCTTAGCAACCATAATGAAATCTTTCATTATAATGCACAATATGATTATTAATGATGAACGTAGAGACTGTCCCTAGCAAAATGAATACAAAAAAAATGATCCCACACCTGAAATACTATGGGAGCAAACTAATTTTTACGACTACCTAACGCGGGATGCAAATGTTAGGGACGCAACTACACATGAACAACTACGAGATGATTTGGGGGAGCACATTTGGAACACCAGCGGTGATGACTTGGACGATTAATGATTATATATATATATGTGTATTTGAGGGTTTCTATTCTCTTTATAAATTCACTTTTTACAATTGTTCTATTAGGGTGTGCATTAAAATAATATAATATATGTAATATTTCTTATGTAATTATTTTGAATTGACTGCTTCAATTTAGCACACAATAATACAACAATTGCAACACATCTTAAAATAAAATAACATTTATTAAAATAGCATTGCACTTTTTATAACAATATAATTGACATTACATTTATTAAATAACGGAAAATTAAACAGGCCACACCCTTAACATACTACTCAGCATTGTTTGCACCAGACAAACCGGAATCAGAATTTGACGAGCCGTCAATGTTTGACATAAGCGCGACAATCGTAGCTTCCATCACAGCTACCATATTTGAGAGGTCGGCGTACCTTTTCACATGGAATTGCTGTTGCAGCTCGTTCATTTTGACCATATCCAACTCCATGATGTACAACTGTTCTCGGCCTAGACGCACAAGCTGATCTTATTTTCTTGTAATTTGATCAGCTCTTTTCATCTCAATGAAAGCATTCATTTGAGAATCAAATTTCATGAAACGACTTTTCTTACACTCTTGCTTACTTTTAAACATCTCGGTGAATTTTTTGCAATGTTTTAGGACCGTCATGTTATAATCAAGGTTGTCTGAACGGGCATGTTGCAGGGGACGTTGTTTCTACCGGGAGGTCTGCACGGTGCGTCACGTACACCCGGACTGTCCTCCGAGTCTAGAGGCATAGGGTCGTCGTTATTGCACGCTGTGTTCTTCAAATCAAATTTCGATAAGTCTATTAAAGTTTGGTAGCATTTATCAAACATGAATTGTTTGCTCGTTTCCACGCGATATGCCTCGCGGGCCTTTGTAACCGCATCGAACTCGTTATTGTCGCTTCCTACATTATCTATTTGGTGAGACAATTTCGAAACGTATATCATTACACGGGACGAAATATGATTGTAGGGTGTTGATAGCATGGTCCTCACACGTTGAATATAAATTTTTGGCGTGTTGTTATATTCATTCATTACAGAATCCCAAAATGTTCCATGCGATATCGAGTTGCCTTCAATACCACGACTCGTATATTTAACATATATGGTACATAATATTTCATCTTCGATAGGAGTCATATTCTGTTTTTTTTAAGTACTAGAATTAATGGGTTGAGATGAAGACATACTGATCGGTAATTAAAATGTATAGGGAGACAAAATGGATTACTCAAATATATTTTTGGGAAAGAATTGGGTTGGATGGATAAAAAATGAGAGAAATATTGGTCTGGGTATAAATGGGTGGGATTTGAGGGGAACAAAGGATGGCATTATATAGGAAAATAAGGGATAACAACCGTTTGTTGTTACTGTGGTAAAAATGTTTCCTACGAACTTCTGAAGTTCGTAGGAATTGCTACGAACAACTGAAGTTCGTACCAATTCCTACGAACTTCAGAAGTTCATAGGAGCCATATACAAATTCTGCTTCCCTTTTGTATATTTGCAAAACCTATGCAAACTCAACTTCATATTCTCCACGTTTTGCCTCACCACTGTGATCCAACAAATTTGTATCAATTTGTAAACTTGCCTTTTCTGTTGTTGTTTTCCCCCACCATTGTACATGCTCTGAAAGGATCGTAACAATGGGGATATATGGTTAAGATTAACATTGAACTAAATTGGTGAGGAGACACCGTTTTTAAATTATTAGAATAGATTAGATTAAATATACATGCATTGCCCGCATCGACGTGATTATATAGAATAATAAGTACTTCCGCGTAGACACTAACGATATCAACATTAAAGGATTGGGATGCCGATTGAACCTTCTGTGTCATTGATGTACTATCCTAATCTCCAAGATTATGTTTGCCTTACTAGAGGTCGTCACTTCTAAACTTCTCTTAAGTCAATAAGATTCACAATGGATTCACGGGGAGCTCTCCTATAGTTTGATCCTCAGAAAAATTAAAATGCTCAACAACATTAAATTAATAATTAAATGATTGAAAAAAAGGATGACACGCCCCTTGTAATTCCACTCGGGGTGATAAATGCTCCCTTGTAGTTGTACTTTATGGCTTGGTGAAAAAAAAACTCATTACAAATGTGTGCCATTAAACACATCTAATATGTAAAATATTCTGTATATTCCATATTTGTATGATAAATGTGGCCTATCCTATCAAACACAATTTAAAATAACATCATTCAAAAATGATCATTGGTTATAGTGCAATTGTTTAGTTTTGACTCATGTTAAAAGACATATCGCAATGGAAGGTCAACTATTATTAATACATTAGCATACAACCTGTATGAGGTACGAATGATATACAATAAAGAAATATAATGATAATTATATAAACTTGTATATATTATAAATCCAATATCTTATCTTAAAGTCATTATAACCATTTGTTTATAACCATTTGTTTTTATTTATATTATTTTTTTTTTAATTTTTAAAACTTTTTTTAACTTGAATAATTTTTTTTATAAACAAAAACTTAAAAGAAAAACTACACGTATTTTATTTAAAAAAAATTATACATTTTTTATTTGTTATTAATTAAATTTTTTTTGTCATTTATAAATAAAAATTAAAAGTTTTTCCATAAACACAACATTAAAAATGTTTTTATAATCAAAAACATTTTTTTATATAGATGAAGTAATATTAGTCGTTGTTGATGTAAAAAATTAGATTATCTCTAATTATTTAATCACACATAAAAATAAATAAGACAAAAGAATTTTAAAGTGGTTCAGCCTTGAAAGAATGGCCTACGTTCACTATTTTGTTATTGCCTACTGTTTGGAATTCTCGATAACAGATTTTACCAAGAAATTCCGAGTCCCCTGGTGATGAGGAGGTCACAATGTATTTATAGCCTTGAGGCTGTACAAATGAAAGGACAATGTGTTATTTTCTAGTAGACATGTACATTTGTATGGTAATAATGAGCATTTAATTCGCAGTCGTCCTCTTAATTATCCGGATATAAATGCTCTGTACGAAATGCAGCTCGGACCGCCTAAGCTGCTCGGACCGCCTAAGTAGCTCGGCATACATGAGTTGCTCGGTAGAATAAAGTTCCTCGGAGAACACTTGTTGCTCGGAGTGCCTGAGTTGGTCGGGGAGGTTGAGTTCCTCGGAGTCAAGGTGTTATTAAAAAATATTTGCAGGCGCCATGTAGATTGACACGTGTCTCCACATAATTGGTCCACGTCAGCAGACTAAATTTTGTATCAACAGAAGCCCCCAATGTTTCGTAGTTTGATGTTGAAGAGAAGTATGGAACATTCTGCTGCTTAGATTTTCGATTTGTATGGTTTTTAGGAAAGCATAAATGCTCAGTATCAGACCTCTTAAATATTATGAATTTCCATAACCGCTTTGTTTTTTGTGGCCCTTTTCTTCTTTTTAGCCGCCGGATACGCAATCGTCCATCCTGGCAATCATTGTTTTTTCTCTATTCCCGATGTAAAGTATTTAAACGTCTCAGAAAATTTGATTGTCTTCTACTTTTTCAAATCTGCATCTTAGAACTTCTTTACTTCTTCTCCATGTTGTGCGTTCATTTCTTCCATTGTTCGTTGTCAACTGATCCACCTTTTTCCTGTAAGATCTTCTTCCTTATCTTTTATTTTCTTTGTTCATCATGGTTTACCTTGTTGAGTCGCTTGATAAGTTTTGCTCTAATTTTTCTATTCCTTCATGGGTCACTTTGGAAGAACTTTCTGAACCTTCTGACTATTTTCGTCTGGCTGAGGGACATTGGTTCCCCAGTCTCTTTGTGGCCGAATGCGGCTTTTCTTTTCCTCCAAATCCTTTATGTTTGGAGTTCTGTCAATTTTTTGATGTTGATCCTGCAAAAATAGCGCCAAACACTTTGAGAATAGTTAATGGAGTTCATAGGTTAAATCAAATTCATGGAACTCGTTTAGGAATTCCAAAAATTATGTTTTGTTATAGATGGGTTGTCAGTGATAGTACTTTTTATTTAAAAACTAAGTTTTTAAATAGGGCTTTAGTTGTCAATCTCCCAGATGCCAACAGGGATTACTTCGAGCATGGGGTTGTTATGAAAAATTGGCAACATGCTCCATTAAATGTAAATGATGTGTATCAGGGTCCTATATGCCCTCCCTATGGCAATGGGATAGGTTGTTTTTATTTTATTTTATTTTTGAGATTGTGTTTTCTTTGTGTTTGATAAAATGCGTAATTGACATTTTAATTTTTGTTTATTTGCAGTTGATAGCAAAAGAAAATCCCCTAAAGAAACTGATGTCAATTTGAGACACTTGAAACTTATCTGGAGTTTGCACCAAACTGTTGCTGACGAACACATTAGATCAGCTTCTTATTTGTTGCAGTACAAGAACTACACTTCATCTTTTACTTCTTGTCCAGTGGTAGGTGACATCGACCCATTACCAGCTTCTGAGAGTTCTTCCCCTGAATCGTATATTCCCCTCAGTACCAGAATGAAGAAAAGACGAGCTCCTGTTTACTTTGACAAATTGGCCTCTGTCAATGTGGAGGCTAAGAAGAATAAGCAAGATGTCCCAGAGGAAGGGACGAGGAATATTGAGGCACCCCCTCCAATTGCTGCTAAGAAGGTTGTCGAGAAGCCCCCAGTGGCTCCGAGCAAGATTGTTTCTATTTATCCTCCCAGCGAGGTTATCGTCATATCCCCGACCAAGACAACATCCTTGGTTGAGAATGTTCCTGCTCCTACGAGGAGGTTAAAGAAAAGTTCTCTTGAGAGACCAGTTGAAATAGTCTCTCAGTCTTTAAATGTTGAAGGTGGTATTCCCACCTTTATTCCTCCGAGCTCTACTATGATCTCGGTGAAGTCTTGGATCATCCCAGAGATCCAAGGTGTTGAAGACAATCTTTCTCGGGAGAGGGTTACCACCTTGGCAGCTCAACATATTTCCTTAGTAAGTATTACTAATCTAAACTTTCATTTTTAAATGTTATGTCCCTGCACTGACTTATAATTATTCTCTTTTTCCAACTGGTAACCTGTTTCAACACTATTCTGAAAAGGGATGAGGCCATCAAGAACTCGAGCTCCTCGGGAGGTGTAGAGGAAGCTTTTGTGGGTCTGACACAGTCCTTAAAGGATTCTCATCAGAAATATGACGAAGATAAGGTTGCTTGGGAGAAGCAACTAAAATCCACCGATCAAGAGAGAGAGAGAAAGCAGTGAAGGCCTCTCAGGAGTTGGAGAGTAAAATGAAAGAATTTGAGAAGAAGAATAATGATCTTGAGGAAAAGCTCAAAAATGCTGGAGAGTTTGAGACTAAGATCAAACTACTGAAGAGGAAGTTGGCAGACTCCGTGAAGCTGATCGTCATAGGTAGGAGCTAGAAGGAAAGATGAAGGTTGCCGAGGAATTTTTTTTTGAGAAGATTTCCTCGGAGAAGGCAAAGAGAAAACTTTCTATTAAGAAGTCTTTCAGCGCTAGCTGGGACAAGGGTTGGAACAAAGCCCTAGCTGCCATGTCCTCTCAGATGGATGGATTTCTGCTCTGCAGGAGTTAATGGTCTCCGGGAGTTCTAAAATTTTTCAGCGCCATGTTCATGGTCCTCTTCCCTTTCCTGGAGAAGGAGAAGAGGACAAATATGCCTCTGAAAAGTCTTCAATGATGATTGGGGATCAGGTCCCTACTGTTGAACTTCACTACGAGCAGCCCCAACCATCCAATACTTCAGCCGAGCAGCTTCAATATACCAGTACCTTTGTCGAGCAACCGGCAATATCTTCTGAGCAACTTTCCATGCCCCCCGAGCAACCTACTTCTTCATCCAAGCCTCCCGAAGAAGTCTTAGGAAGCAATGAGAAGGTGTATAGTTGTTCGGACCTTTCTCTTTATTTTTCTTTGTTAAATGTAATTTTGGGCTATGTACTTCTCTTTATGATGTAATAAAATTCGAAATTTTTTACTGTTCATACTGACTTTTTCTTCTACTTGCTCTGTCTGCATCCTTATTGATTCTTTTTGTCTCTTCTCTTTACTAGTTTATGGTCAGGATGGAACTATTATCATCTCATTATACAGAACTAATGAAGAAATGTAATGAGTACTTCACAGATGGTCATGCAGACTTGAATGAAGCTCAGATCATTGATATCCTTGGGCCAGACGCTTCTGAACGAGCAGTCGAGACCTACCAATATCTAAAATGCCTGATCGACCGTGCAGTTGCCAATAATGTGGCATATTACGAGATGATTGAAGATCTTCAGAGTACCATCGAGGAACTTCAATAATAATATAAGGAGTCTACTGCCCTTTTGCACCAGGGGTACGAGAAAAAGTATCAGCAACTAAATGCTGACAAAGGATATGATAAGTTCGTCGCTGCCTATGATAAGAAGGAGAGGACTCTGAAGACCGAGGTTGAAGAGCATAGGCAGATCGCGAAACTTCTGGAGTAGGAAAACAATAACTTGCGAGGAGAGATATCCCAATTGAAATTTACAGCATCTACCTCGGGAGCCTTGGTCCCTATCAACGACGAAGGTTTCTCTTTCTTGGAGGTCAAAAATGCCAATTTGAGAGACGAATTGGAAACTTTAAAGAGGATTGGACCCTCTACATCTGCTCGTGGGTGAGCAAGAGATTTTCGGGGACGAGAAAGATCTGCTCGGGTCACTATTGAAGAGGCTAGAATGTAGGAAGCCTTGGAGAATCAGGCTTTTCAGTTAATGGCAAAGAATCAGGCATTAACAGAGATGTCCAAGAAGATTCTGACCCTCGACGAGCAACTTACTGCCCAAAGCTCTGCCTTGGAAAATAAAGAATTTTTAATTAAGAACCTCCATGATCAACTCGAGAGGTTGGCCTATCAGTTTCACAAACAGCCCAGAGAGTTTTGGATGGCTGTATATATGAAGCCCTTTATCACCTCGATGATCGGATCCAGAATTCAAATAATGAGGGTTACAAGCAAGGATGGATGAATGAACTGGGGGCGTTACAGTTGGAGCAGGGTCATTATCTCTGGGAGTACTATGACCCTGGGTTGCTCGAGTTGCCTGTGCCACCTTTTAAACTTGATATGAGTTCGATTCCTGCTCGGGAAATTCCTCAGTGTTTAATCTCCAACTATCTCAGTGACTATAGTCTTCATTCTAATTTCGAGATATCTCTCTCGGAGCACCTGCTTGATCTGCCCTCAGTAATGAATGTTAGGATGCTTAGAGATTTGAACTTCATAAATTCCCCTTATGCCTTAGACGATCATCCTGCTGGGGAAGAACCTGTTTCAAAGGCAGAAGGGAAAAAGCCAATAGAGTAGGATTTTTGATGTAATAATTTCTCATGTAATATGTAATTTGTTTTCTATGTAATTTATTCTCATTTTAATGAAGAAACTTTTAGTTTTCCCTGCAATCTTAATTGTCATTACTTTATGAAACATCTATTTTATTTGCTGAAGAATGTCTATGCATATCTGTAAAAAGACAAAAAT
The DNA here is from genome assembly GCA_949130495.1 of Sambucus nigra. Lineage (NCBI taxonomy): Eukaryota > Viridiplantae > Streptophyta > Magnoliopsida > Dipsacales > Adoxaceae > Sambucus > Sambucus nigra. Next base: position 413,876,358 of record OX422212.1, read on the forward strand.
GTTTTGTGTTATTTTATATTGCCGACCAATTGGAGTTGGTGAAAATTTATTGTTGACTATCCTGAATTGGTGATAATTATCTGACGACCAACCAGAGTTGGTGATATTTTTATTCCCAACCAACCGTAGTTGGTGGATTTTATTCCCGCAATCGTAGTTGGTGGATTTTTATTCCCGGCAAATCGTAGTTGGTGGATTTTTATTCCCGACCAACCGTAGTTGGTGGATTATTATTCCCGACCAACCGTAGTTGGTGGATTTTTATTTCTGACCAACCGTAGTTGGTGGATTTTTCTTCCCGACCAACCGTAGTTAGTGGATTTTTATTATGGACTTCATGCGTAGTGTGTAGCACTAGTATTCCGAAAAAAATTCAACAAAAGGAGAGAATTGGGTAAAACATCCAAAGCTTTATTCATATCGAAGAAAACTGCATTACATAAGGATTGAACTACTGATAATATTTGCGCAGATGCTCTGCGTTCCATGCATTCTTAAACTCCTATACTTCTAAGGTTTCAATCCTATATGTTCCTGGTCGAACGACTTCTGTTACTCTGTAGGGTCCATGCCAGTTAGCTTCCAGTTTGTTGTGTCTTTGAATTACTTTCTTTAGCACATAGTCCACTTCTTTCAAATCACATTTATTTACTCTCTTGTTGTAGAACAGAGTTGTTCTTTGCTGTTATGCATCATTCCTGATTGCTGCTTCTTCTCTAACTTCCTCGAGCATATCTAAGTCTAATCTTCTCATCAAGTCACTGACAGGAGAATTGAAATTCAGCACTCTGTGTGTGGGGAGGCCCAACTTGGCAGGTATAACAGCTTCACTTCCAAACGCTATCATGTATGGAGATTCTCCTGTTGCTGCTCGTGGTGTAGTACGACAATCCCACAACACAGAATGTAGCTCGTTGATCCAATTTGCTCATCCAGCCTTTTCTTCAAACCATTCAGTAGCGTTCGATTTGTCACCTCAGTTTGTCCATTGCTCTGGGGATGGACTGGTGCAGAGTGGGTTTTCAATATGTTTGACTGATGACAATATGCAGTGAATTCCTCGTTATCAAATTGAGTTCCATGGTCTGTGATGAATGCATGAGTAAGAACATATCTACAAATGATGTTCTTCCATATAAATTGATACACCCTGCCATATGTCATATCAATGAGGGGCTCAGCTTCCACCCAGTTAGTAAAGTAATCTACCGTGACCACAAGATATTTAAATCTTCCCCTGGTCGTTGGATGTGGCCCGACTAAGTCAATTCCCCACATGGCAAATGGCCGAGGGGAAGTAATGGGTGTTAACAAAGCTTGGGGAGTTCTTCGGATAGAGGATAAGCGTTGACATTTGTCACATTTTTTGGCATAGGATATACAATCAGCCCTCATCATCGGCCAATAGTATCCTTGCATCATTATCCTTTACAAAAGCGTCCGACCTGCTGCATGGGCTCCATAGGACCCTTCATGAACCTCTTCAATTAAGTCTTTCACCTCGGAGGGATGCACACATCTCTGTAAACCAGCTATAATTCCTCGTCTATATAGAATACCATTAGTCAATATATAATGAGCAGCTTTAAACTTCAGTTTCTTGGCTGTGAGTTTATCAGTTGGCAAAACCCCTTCTTCAATATATGCCCTGATGGGATCCATCCAAGATGGTCCTAAATTAAGGGAAATGAAGTTAATCATCATATCTTCGTCAATGCTCCTGCTAGCCAAAATTTCTATTGGAATTGTTCTTCGTAGCTCAGTGCGTGTGGCTGAGGCTAACCGAGCTAAAGCATCTTCTCTTGCATTCTCCAATCTTGGTGTTCTAATTAACTACATTGCATAAAAGCTCGATACAATATCCATTATTTTCGCATAATACTTGATCATCAATTTTCCTTTTGTTGTGTACACTCCCAGCATTTGATTTACGATTAACTGTGAGTCACTGAATACAATGATCTACTCTGCCCCCATGTTTTTTGCTAAACTAAGACCTGCAATCATAGCTTCATATTCAGCCTCATTATTAGAAGCCTTGAATTGAAAGAACAGAGCATACTCCACATCGATTTCATCTGGGCTGTTTAAAACAATCCCTGCCCCACAGCCTGTACTGCAAGATGAGCCATCCACATATAGATTCCATATAGGTATTTTATCCTCAAATTTCTTATCAGATAAAGTTCCTCGGTGGAATATTTGCTTCTTTATATCTTCCCCTAGCACTTCTTGCTGCTCATCGACCATCTCCTCTTGATCGTCAACCGACCTAAGTTGGTCGGATTTTAAATTTGATGATCCCGTAACATCCACCGATTGGTCGGTATTCAGCTTTTGCTCCTCAGAGGTGTCAGGATAAGTTAATTCTGTGATAAAATCTGCTACTGCTTGCCCTTTAAGCGACGATCTAGGCTCATAGATTATGTCATATTCACCAAGTTCTACTGCCCAGTACATCAATCTCCCCAATTTCTCTGGTTTATGAAGAGCTTGCCTCAACGGCATATCAGTATACATAATTATGGTATGAGCTTGGAAGTATGGCCTCATTCTTCTACTCGATTCGATCAACACTAGTCCCAACTTTTATAGTCTTGGATATCTGATATCTGCTCCTCGAAAGGCCTTGCTAGTGTAATAAATTGGTTTTTGCACTCCATCCTCCATTCTTATCAATGCCGAGCTAACTGCATTCTCTGAAACTGCCAGATATAAGTACAATCTTTCTCCCATCACTGGCCTGGACAACAGTGGAGGTGCTTCCAAGTATTTCTTTAATTCTTGAAAATCCTTCTCGCATTCATCATTCCATTCAAAAGTCTTTCGGAGTGTTTTGAAAAATGGGAGGCATCTATCAGTTGCTCGTGACACAAATCTGTTAAGTGCTGCAACTCACCCCGTGAGACTTTTCACTTCCTTCTTCGTCGTTGGAGATCGCATCCCCAATAGAGCCTTGATCTTTTCAGGGTTTGCTTTAATACCTCGTTGGTTGACAATATACCTGAGGAACATGCCTTCTCGTACTCCGAATATGCACTTGTTAGGGTTCAACTTCATTTGATATTTATCTAATTGATCAAAGGTCTGACTTAGATCAATTAGATGGTCAGCAACTTTCTTGCTCTTCGTCAGCATATCATCAACATATACCTCCATATTGTGACTGATTTGCTCTGCAAACACATTGTTCATCAGCCGCTGATATGTTGCACCTGCATTTTTCAAACCAAAAGGCATAACATTATAACAATAAGTTCCCCTAGGGGTAATAAAAGAGGTACTCTCCCTGTCTTCAGGTTTCATTTTAATCTGGTTATAGCCAGAATAGGCATTCATGAAGCTTAATAGCTCGTGTCCCTAGGTAGCATCCACTAATTTATCAATTCGGGGCAAAGGGAAATAATCCTTTGGGCATGCCTTGTGGAGGTCGGTGAAGTCTACACATATCCTTCACTTGTTGTTCTTCTTCTTCACCATCACCACATTAGCTAACCAGTCTGGATATTTGACATCTTTAATAAATCAAGCTTTCAGGAGCTTCTCGACTTCCTCTTGTATAGCTTGGTTCTTTTCAGGGCTGAACACTTTTCTTCTATGCTTTACTGGCTTGATTTCCTTGTTCACATTGAGCTCGTGACACAAGAAATTTGGGTCTATTCCTGGCATATCTTCGTTGATCCATGTGAAAGTTTATTTTATGCTTTTTAGGAAGGCTATCAATTCCTATTTTAGTGAGGCATCCAACAATGACCCGATTTGAGTTGTTCGTTCTGGGTGTTCATCGTCCAGAATGACAATTTCAGTAGCTTCCACCACCTGACCTTTTACGAGCTCCGACTCGTCTCTAGGATCTAACATTTCAATTTCTGCACCTTCATCCACTTGTTAGGTAATAGTCTTTTTCCTAGATTCCTCCAGTTCTTCCTGCTCGACAGATAAATAGTAGCATTCCCGAGCTACTTTTTGGTCACCCTTCACAATTCCTACTCCAAAGTTGGTTAGAAATTTTAGGCATTAATGTACAGTAGATAGTACTGCTTCGAACTTCTTCAATCCTACTCTCCCCATGATGATATTATAAGCTGATTGAACATTCTTATCCATTACAAAAAAGTGCACTCTTTCTGTTCGACAAGCAGGCCATGTACCGATGAACATATCCAACTTGATCGTCCCAAGTGGAAAAACTTTATCGCCAGTAAAACCTAGGAGAGGCCTGTGATAAGGTTCCAACTGAGACAACTTCAAATTTAAACTGTCAAAGCATGAGTAGAATATGATGTTCATCGAGCTGCCATTATCCACCAGTACTCTTGAGATCATTACTTCCTTCATCCTCATTTTGATCACCAATGGGTCATTATGAGGATATAACACTCCTGCAAGGTCGTTCTTAGAGAAACCGATGATCAGTTTATCTTTGTTTACCTTCCTCGGGCGATCATTCTCAGCTAGATTTATTTATTGAATGTATGAATAAGCTTGGACCTCATTGAGGTAAGCTTTCCTTTCTGCAGTAAGGTCTCCACCTCCTGCATCTCCACCTGTAATAACATTACAATCAAATGATCCAAAACGAATTGAAAATACCTCACGTTTTGGATGTCTTGGTATTTTGGGGAGGTCGGGGTCATCTTCTGGATCATCTTCATGATCTCTTTTCTTTTTTTCTTCTGCTCGACGAGGAGATCTAGATCTCTGTCTTGCTCGGTCGTTGTTTTTCCCTTCATTTCTACGATCAACATACTTGGCTAGCTTTCCTCGTCTGATAAGTGCTTCAATTTCATTCTGAAGAGCTATGCAATTTTTGGTCGTGTGACCATGATCTTTATGGAACTCGCAATATTTGGCCTTATTCCTCTTGTCAGGATCTGTCTTCATTTTCTCTAGCCAGTTTAGCTCCTCGTTGTTCTTAATTTCTTCCAAAACATGGTTTATATCTACTTTCAAAGCAGTATAATTTCTAAATTTCTTCAACATTTCCCATGATGGCTTTGCTTTTGACTGCTTATTACCACTATTGTTCTTCTGCTCCTTCTTCTCAACCTTCTCGGCCTCGACTTTGGTCTCCTTAGTGTCCATGCTCTTCTTCATAGCCATAGCTTCCTCGGCATTCATAATTTTGGCTGCTTTTTCCATTAGTTCTGACATGGTCCTAGGTGGATCTTTGGCCAAAGTGTAGTACAATTTATTTGGCAATAGTCCACTCATCAAAGTAGTAATTGCTGTCTTTTTCTCGTAATTAATAACTTCGAGCTTCTCGTTATTGAAACGAGTTATGTAATCTCTGGTGCTCTCACCTGCTTTTTGTCTAACACTTGACAAGTGTGCTACTCGTTTAACTGGTTTTGCTCCAAAATAGAAATTTCCAATAAAGAGCTCGGCCATTTGAAAGAAAGTTGAAATCTTCCCCCGAGGAAGATTATTGTACCATATTTGAGCAGATCCGGTAAGAGTTCCCGAAAATGCCCTGCATCTCATCTCATCTGGCATGGCATAGATATCAGCAGCAGCTTGGTATTGTTCTATATGAAGGAAATGGTCAGTTTTTCCATCATATTTAGGGGTCACAACAGGTGCTTTGAACTTTGATGGTGTGGGAAAATCCACAATTGCCTGGATAAAAGGTGTCCCTTGGACAAAAGTTCTTTGTAGAAGATTCTTGGCCTCAATCATTTCCCCTAGTCTATCCTCCAATCTTTGGATAGAGCCTTTCCATGCATCATTTCCCTCCTCGGGCCTGTTGGTTCGAGCAACTGATCGTGTTGAATTTTCTTCCTGAGATCTTTCATTGCGACCAGTTGGTCGTGATTGGGCAGAACCCTCCCTTAGATCGGATGGTCGTCGAAAGTTCCTCGACACAGCCTTAGGAGGACTTCCATTCCTCCTAGGGCCCAAACGATCAAAAGGAGAGGCCCTACTTAGTCTCTTCAATGCACTAGTCCTTTCCGGAGAGAGAGTGATGTTTTGCTCAGTATCTGTAGCTCGTACTGATGAAGTTCGACCAGGTTGATAATAAAAATCATTAGATCTCTCAGTGTGATATGAATCGGTGCGTATGGATCGAGATTCCTCTGAGAGTAACGTTCGCCTAGAAGGTAATCGGGTGGTTCTGTGAACACTTCGTTGTCCTGAGTGGGTAGACACCCCACCCTGGACAGTTTGTATGAGTTATCGCATAGTTTCTTGCATGGCCGTCTGACCCTGGGCCAAATTAGCCATTATTCCGGCCAGATCTTGAATATTTGGGGGAACAGAAGGATTTGGTGGGTTTTCAGCGTTACGATTACTGGATTCAGGATTATCAGCCATTGGTGATGAATTGTTTTGGTGCAAAACGATAACTACAGTCGTTTCCCCACAGACGACGCCAATCTGTTGATGTAAAAAATTAGATTATCTCTAATTATTTAATCACAGATAAAAATAAATAAGACAAATGAATTTTAAAGTGGTTCAGCCTTGAAAGAATGACCCACGTCCACTATTTTGTTATTGCCTACTGTTTGGAATTCTCGATAACAGATTTTACCAAGAAATTCCGAGTCCCCTGGTGATGAGGAGGTCACAATGTATTTATAGCCTTGAGGGTGTACAAATGAAAGGACAATGCGCTGTTTTCTAGTAGACATGTACATCTGTATGGTAATAATGAGCATTTAATGCACAGTCGTCCTCTTAATTATCCGGATTTAAATTCTCTGTACGAGATGCAGCTCGGACCGCCTAAGCTGCTCGGACGGCCTAAGTAGCTCGGCATACATGAGTTGCTCGGTAGAATAAAGTTCCTCGGAGAACACTTGCTGCTCGGAGCGCCTGAGTTGGTCGGGGAGGTTGAGTTCCTCGGAGTCAAGGTGTTATTAAAAAATGTTTGTAGACGCCATGTAGATGGACACGTGTCTCTACATAATTGGTCCACGTCAGCAGACTAAATTTGGTATCAACAGTCATATTGTGTAATGTGATATTAGTGCAGAATGATGAAAAGAGATTAACTGAATCTAGATTATGTTGGATCGAGAGATTAATTAATGGAGTCTAGAATGGATCATATTTTTGGTTTTCAAGAGATTTGATTTATTCATTTTTTTTTGTTTTCAAGAGATTTTTTATTCATCTATTTTTTTAAAGAACACAATGTTCAAGATGAGAGACAAAAATATAATGAAATTATATAAAATAATATATATGATAAATTTAATATCTTATCTTAAAGCCATTATAAAAGGTTAATATTTTCATGAACAAAATTCGTCTATTATTTTTAAATTTTTTTATTACACAAAAAATATTTCTTATAGATAAAAAAATTATACATATTTTTATTTATTTTTAGTTTAATAATTGTATGTTATTTATAGATACAAAACTTAAAATTTTTTCTATAAATAAAACATTAAAAATGATTTTATAACCCAAAACTTTGTTTTTATTTATATTATATTTTTTTTGCAATATTGAAATTATTTTAGCTTCGAAACAATTTTTTATAATTAAAAAACTTCAAAAAACTGTACGTATTTTATATAAAAAAAATTATACATATTTTTATTTGTTTTTAGTTTGAAAAACATTTTGTCAATTATAAATGAAAACTTAAATTTTTTTCTACAAATACAACATTAAAAATGTTGTTATAATTTTTTATTTGTATAAAAAATAATTTTGAAATCTTGAAAACTTTGTTTAACATTTTTTCTAGAACTAAAAGTGTTATGTAGATGAAGTAGTATTTGTAGTATTGTGTAATGCGATTTTAGTGCAAAATGAGGAAAAGAGATTAGTTGAATCTGGACTCTTTTGGATTGAGAGATTAATTAGTAGGGTTTATAATGCATTGTTTTTTAGTTTTCAAGAAACTTTTCACTTCTTCTTTTTCTATTTCAAAGAGTTTTTCGATTATTCATTTTTTTGGTTTCAAAGAATACAATGTTGAAAACGAGAGAGAAACAAATATAATGATAATTATATAAATTAGTATATATCGTAAATTCAATATCTTATTATAAAGCAATTATAAAAGGTTAATTTTTTTCATAAATAAAATTTATTTATTATTTTTAAATATTTTATTCGATAAAAACTATTTTTATAGATCAAAACTTCAAAACAACTGTACGTATTTTATACTAAAAAAATTATACATGTTTTTATTTGTTTTTACTTTAAAAAACTGTATACCATTTATAGATACAAAACTTAAAGTTTTTTCCATGAATAAAACGTTAAAAATTTCTTCATAACCAAAAATATTTTTTATTTATAATATTTTTTTTCTGAAATTTTGAAAACTTTTTAAAAACTATTTTTTATAAATATAAACTTCATAAAAACTGTATGTATTTTATATAAAAAAATTCATACATATTTTTAGTTTAAAAAACTTTTTGTCATTTATAATTAAAAACATAAAGTTTTTCCTATGAAAACAATGTTAAAAATGTTTTTATAACCAAAAACTTTTTCCATTTTTATAAAAATAATGTTAAATTTTTGAAATTTTTTCTACTTTTTTCTAGAAATAATAATGTTATAAAGATAGATTAATATTATGAGCATTGTGTAATGTGATTTGATTGCGCAGTGATGAAAAGAGATTAATTGAATCTAGATTGTGTTGGATCGAGAGGTTAATTAATGGGTCCATAATAAATCATCCTTTTAGTTTTTAAGAGACTTTCGATTTATTGGCTTTCAAAGAGATTTTTTATTGATCCATTTTTTAATGAACATAATATTCAAAATGAGAGAGGAAATATAATGATAATTATATAAATTAATATATATCATAAATTCAATATCTTATCCTAAAACCATTATAAAAGGTAATTTTTTTCATAAATAAAATTTGTCAATTATTTTTAAATGTTTTTATTAGATATAAATTATTTTTTATAAATAAAAACTTCAAAATAACTGTATGTATTTTATATTAAAAATTATACATATATTTTTCATTTTTAGTTTTTAAAACTATATGTCATTTATAGTTACAAAACTTAAAAGTTTTTCTATAAATAAAAAGTTAAAAATATTTTTACAACCATTTTTTTTATTTATATTAATATATTTTTTTGAAATTTTGAAAACTTTTTTTTAACGTAAGAACTATATTTTATAAATAAAAACTTCAAAAGAACTGTTTGTATTTTGTATAAAAAAATTATACATATTTTTATTTGTTTTTAGTTTTAAAAACTTTTTGTTGATAAATAAAAACATAACGTTTTTATCTATAAATACAACGTTAAAAATTTTTTTACAAGCAAAAACTTTTTTATTTATATGAAAAATAGTTTTGAAATATTAAAAATATTTTGAACTTTTTTTTCTATAAATAAAAAGGTTATATAAATGAAGTGGTATTAGTAGTATTGTGTAGTTTGATTTGAGTGGATAATGATGAAAATAGATTATTTGAATTTAGATGGTGTTAGATCGAGAGATTAATTAATGGAGCTTAGAATGGATCATCTTTTTAGTTTTCAAGAGAGTTTTAATTTATTCAATTTTTTTGTTTCAAAGAGATTTTTTCTTTTTTTCTTTCAAAGAACGCAATGTTCGTAATGAGAGAGAAAAATATAATGATAATTATAAAATTTAGTATATATCATAAATTCAGTATCTTATCTTATAACCGTTATAAAAGGTTAATTTTTTCATAAATTAATTTTTTCTATTATTTTTAACTATTTTTATTATATAAAAAACTATTTTTAATAAATAAAAATAAAAAACAACAGTACCTATTTTATATATAAAATTATTCATATTGTTTTTAGTTTAAAAATCTGCATGTCATTTAGAGATACAAAACTTAAAGTTTTTCAATAAACAAAGCGTTAAAAATGTTTTTCTTACCAAAATCTTTTTTTATATATATTAATAATAATTTTGAAAATTTGAAAACTTCTTTAACTTAAAAACTATTTTTTTAAAATAAAAACTCAAAAAAAAAAACTGTAGGTATTAAATGTAAAAAATTAAACATATTTTTATTTGTTACTTTAAAAAACTCTATGTCATTTATAGATACAAAACTTAAAGTTTTTCTATAAATAAGACGTTAAAAATGTTTTAGAGCTAATTTTTTTTATTTATATTAATTTTTTTTGAAGTTTTGAAAGATTCTTTCAACATAAAAAATATTTTTTATAAATAAAAACTTCAAAAAAATTATACGTATATTTTTATTTATTTTTAGTATAAAAGCCTTTTTGCCATTTATATTTAAAAACATAAAGTTTTTCCTATATATACAATGTTAAAAGCGTTTTTATATCCATTTTTTTTTCATTTATATAAAAATAAATTTTGAAAATTTGAAAACTCTTTTTAACTTTTTAAAACAACTTAATAAAGTTATATAGATGAAGTAGTATTAGTAGCATTGTGTATTGTGATTTAAGTGCAGAGTGATGAAAATAGATTAATTGAATCTAGATTGTATTAGATCGAGAGATTAATTAATGAATTATAGAATGTATCATCTTTTAGTTTTTAAGAGACTTTTAATTTATTCATTTATTGAATTTCAAAGTGGTTTTTGATTTATCCATTTTTTTAATGAGCATAATATTCAAAATGAGAGAGAAAAATATAATGATAATTATATAAATTAATAAATATCATAAATTCAATATCTCATCCTAAAACCACTATAAAAGGTAATTCTTTTCATAAATAAAATTTGTCTATTATTTTTAAATGTATTTATTATATAAAAACTATTTTTCTATATACAAGCTTTAAAACAACTATACATATTTTATATTAAAAAATTATACGTATTTTTATTTGTTTTTAGTTAAACAAACTGTATGTCATTTCTAGATACAAAGCTTAAAGTTTTTCTGCAAATAAAACTTTAAATATATTTTTATAACCAACAACTTTTTTATTTATATTATTTTTTTTTAAAATTTTGAAAACCTTTTTTAACTCGAGAACTATTTTTTATAAATAAAAACTTAAAAAAAACTGTTTGTATTATATACAAAAAAATTATACAATTTTTATTTTTATTTTTATAGTTTTAAAAAACTTTTTGTCATTTATAATTAAAATCAAAAAGTTTTTCATACATATACAAGATTAAAAATGTTTTTATAACAATTTTTTTTTTCATTTATATAAAAATAATTTTGAAATTTTGAAAACTTTTTTAAATATTTTTTCTAGATATAATAAAGTTTTATAGATGAAGAAGTATTAGTATCATTGTGTATTGTGATTTGAGTGTAGAATGATGGAAAGAGATTAATTGAATCTAGATTGTGTGGGATTTAGAGATTAATTAATGGAGTCTAGAACAGATCAACTTTTTAGTTCAAGAGACTTTTGATTTATTCATTTATTTGCTTTCAAAGAGATTTTTTATTTATCCATTTTTTTAATGAACATAATATTTAAAATCAGAGAGAAAAATATAATGATAATTACATAAATTAATATATATATCATAAAATCAATATCTTATCCTAAACCATTATAAAATATAATTTTTTCATCAATAAATTTTTTCTATTATTTTAAAATATTTTTATTTATAAAAACTATTTTTTATGAAAAAAACGTTAAAACAACTCTACGTATTTTATATTAAAAAATTTCACATATTTTTAGTTGTTTTTAGTTAAAAAAACTGTATGTCATTTGTGGATACAAAACTTAAAGTTTTTATATAAATAAAACGTTAAAAATATTTTTATAACCAACAACTTTTTTTATTTACATTATTTTTTCTTGAAATTTTGCAAACTTTTTTTTAACTTAAGAACTATTTTTATAAAATAAAAACTTCAAAAAAACAGTTCATATTTTATATAAAAAAAATTATACAAATTTTTATATTTTTTTGTTTTAAAAACTTTTTGTCTTTTATAAATAAAATTTTATTTTTTTTTCTCTAAATACAATGTTAAAAATATTTTTACAAGCAAAACTTTTTTTATTTATATATAAAAAAATAGTTTTGAAATTTTGAAACTTGTTTTAACTTTTTTTTTGTCTAGAAATATAAAAGTTATATAGATGAAGTAGTATTTGTAGCATTATGTAATATGATTTGAGTGGAGAATGATGAAAAGAGATTAATTGAATTTTAGATTGCGTTGGATCGAGAGATTAATTAATTGAGTGTAACACCTCGTATTTTTAATGATTTTTATATTTGGACTAATTGTGTGAATTAATTTGGGATTAATTAAATTGATTTGGGATAATTAATCCGGAATAATAAATATAATTAGCGAGATAAGGATTAATATTTATTTATATTGAATATTACTTAGTGAGAGAGTAATAATAATGATATGAAAAGATTATAATTATCGTGAGTAAAAAAAATACGAGAGTTACGATAATTGTAGTCGGGACGCGCGTGTCAATCGTCTCGTGACATAATTTGAGAAATAAAACGTAACTTTAATTTTAGTATTCCATATAGTCATTTAGAGTGAGTCAAATTGTCCGAAAGGGACGGGATAGTCAGAAAAGTTTACTCGGGGGTTTAGTTTGGGTTCCGGAGCACTTTTAAGCCAAACCGGCAACCCAGAGGGGTATTTTGGACTTTTCAAAATTTTGGGGGAATGAAACTTGTGAAATTTGCTAAGTGAATAGCAACGTTAGGTAAAGGCCATTAGGTTTAGAATCTGCAAAACTCACAGAGGCCTTTAGAGGAAGAAGGAGAGACACCCCCTGTAATACCCCGTAAATTTTTGGAATAAAATACTTTGATTTAATGGATTTAATGATCTCGGATTTTTTAATTTTTAGAATAAATTAAATTGGGGGGATTTAAAACTTAAGAGGGTAAATTTTTTAATTTAAGTAAGCATTTATGATTTTATAAAAATAAAACTCAACTGGACGTAATGGGTTAGTGAGTGAAAAATAATTAATTTATAAATGAATCATTTGGTGCGCATCGTTGGAACATATTAAAAATGCCTAAGTAACATAAAAATATTTGGGACACATTTTGGTGAGCGTTAGGGACTCGTTTTAGTTTTTAAACATTTCAAATTGGTCCCGGGTCATAGGTATATGAGTTAGGGAACTTTTGGGCTAGTCGGGTTATTTCGGGCATATTTGGGGGTCCAAAAGTTGGGTCCATAACCCAATTCAGGATTAACACATAATTGAGTGGTTTAGTGGGAGTAACCCACTTCCTCATTAACACAAATCATAACCTAAGAGAACATCCAAGAGAGAGAGAAAAGTGAAACACCCAAAGGAGGGGAAAAGAGGAAGAACAAGGCAGGATCAAAGACTTTCAAGGGATCTCCTCTACAACCTTTAAAGGCAAGCATTTTCTTGAATAAATTATGTTTCTAATGTATTTCTCAATGGATAATTTATCTCCCTTTTAGATTTCTGGAAGTGAGGGCTTGTTATGTTTAAATTTGATGATGAAAACCCGCATGTAGAGGAAGAATATACATGTAGAATTTATTCCATAAATTAGGAATCTAAAGCCTTATTGATGATTAGATTTCTATCAAGTTTGGTTAATTATTGGAGGATAATGGGTTATTTATTGTAAGAAATTTTTAGTAACCATTAATGGACTAAAATCTAGATGTAGTGCCCTTATTATTAGTTCTTGAATTCGAATAAATTGAGTTGGGAATTAGATCTTGAATCATTAAAAATTAAAATTTGTTTGTAATTTGTTGGGACTGATTGATGTCAACAGTAGAAAAATTCTGGGTTGCGATCTCTTGGAAAATTTGGGAGTTTGGGGATATGTGAGAAACCCGAAAAGGTAGAGGGGTGGAGAAGATGACGAGACATCGTTCAAACGACGTGGAAAGTCGTTGAAATGACAAGCCATTTCGTTTGAACGATAGCCCTAGTCATTTTAACGACATGGGTTTTCTCCCCTCCACTTTTTGCTATAGCTTTGAACCTGGAATTCTGTAACTTAGGTTTCTGCATTGTATCCCTCATGAACAGTAGCAGTGTAGGTATATTAAAGTAACCAATAAGGGTTTTATTGGGTAATTAATTTATGGAATAGGATTCCACACATGTTGAAATTTATGATAATTACCTATAACTAGATGGTTAAATATTAATTACTAGGTATAATTAATAATTTATAAGATGATAAATTATTGATTGGATAATTGGTAATATGGAATTTTAATTTGACCCTTATGGTAATTTGGGGACAATTACCTCTACATATTATAGGAAAAATAATATATACTGTATCATAATTGTGTGTGGACATACCAGTGGACTTTCCTATTATCTCGGGGATTTGCGCGTTCAGGCCAGTGTTCCACACGTCGGCACAAGTGGGCTTGACGTTGTGTAGGCATATAGGTACTACGTAGAGGCTTCCCGCCGGTGGGGCGCTAACTGCTCCTGTATTACTGCTGGGTATGGGCCGTATAGAGGTGTCGTATGTAGGGACCGCCCCCAACTTATATGTGTTTTGTGGTGTCCGTTTAGGATGTTAGGATTCCTTCGGACCATCCGACTTGGTTGTTAGGATTCCTTCGGACTTGCTAATAGAGCTCGAATACGACATCGATGGGAGATGCCCTCGTGTGTCACATATATGGAAGGACTTATATTATTAATCACTCGAATATTCTGGAAATAACTTAAGCTGCCTAAGGATATGGACACTCACTAATATTTTATTTTACAACGCATAATAAATGCTTATGCTTCATATTTGATAAAGGGGAAGACCGGTATTAATGTAAATTGGTAAATGCTTAAAAATTTAGAGATTTCATTTTGGCTAAATCAAATGGGGAGAGGATTTCCTTTAAAATTGAGATTTTGTTACATATATATTACTTGGGACATTTTGGGGTGCAAATTTGATATTTCATTTCGATAAGGGGTGAGGTGTCATTTGCATGCGAGTGTCGAAAAGGGGGAAATTTATTGTGCATCGAGTGTATGATTACATTCATATTTTATTTAAGTTAATTCTTGTACACCTCAGGCTTTGACCCAAAATTTAAATGTTTACCCCCAGGTGCTCCTAGACAAGGATAGTTGGATTGTGTTGTGGAAGTCCTGCGGTCTCGCTTACTTTCTAGATTCAGATTCAGTTACTTCTAGCATAGGTTCTTTTAATAGTCATTCATCCTATATTTGGACTAGTTGTAAGGCCATAAGCCTAATACTCTCTTATTTCATGTCATTTGGGATTTATTATGTTAGCGGAATTTTATTATTACTATTATGGAGATGTGGATTATTAAACTATTGTGAATGAATTCTTCATTTATAAATGCCAACATTGTGGAAAATAATTTATTTATATTTACTATGGTGCTGAGGATGGTATTAATTGACATGCAAGACTTATCTTCGGCGTATCGTTCCTGACCAGCCTTTACGTGAGAAGATATGGTTTGTTACAGTTGGTATCAGAGCACGGTTCTAGTGTCCTTAGGATCTGTGTTTGAGCTCGTTACGTTATGCGTTGCGTTCCTTAATGTAAAGCTATGTGTTTAGGAATATTTGTAATATTTACGATCGGTTACTAATTCGAACCTTGTTTTCTTTCAAATGGCAAAGGGACGTAGGGGAAGACAGAGGAGATTAGTCCTACCATTTGGGGAGGAGGAGGCCCACTCGGAGCCACCCCAGGCACCCTAGGTCCCACAGTTGATCACCCCCACTAAGATAGCCACTATTGTTTCTCATGCGGTATCTACAGTGATAGCAATCATACTTCAGCATTTTCCACCGCTACAGGCACCCCAGCCGCTACCCCCCAGTAGGTGGCTATTCTAGCATAGGCACCGGGCTACGCATGAGACCGAGCGAGGGAGGCCTTTGTTAAGGACCAGCCTCTAGAGTTTGCTGGAGGATCAGATATATTGGTTGCTAGTCATTGGAAGAAAGACATTGAGAGGCACTTAAGGATGGTATAGTGCACGCCCATTCAGAAACAAATGTTAGCATCCTTTAGATTGGTGGGAGACGCCCTTCAGTGGTGGGAGGAAGTTACGATAGTCAAGGAGCGGGACAACCTCACGATAGATCAGTTCTGGGAGAGGTTTGATGGGAAATACTTTCCCCTAGCTATGCAGTCCGAGATGAGGACTAGGTTTATGAATCTGAAGTAGGAGGGACGTACCGTTTCTGAGTATGAGGAGGAATTCATGGCCCTATCCTATTTTTCAAAGGGAGATGTTCGCACCGAACATATAAAGATAGATCATTTCATTAAGGGATCGGCTTGACACGTTAGCCAGTCACTGTTGGTGAATTCGGCTTTCACTACATATAACCAAGTAGTGAATGCTACTTTACTACATTGCCAAGACCATAGGGCATTCCAGAAGGATAAGGGGGAGAAGAGACACCACTCTGAGGCGTCTAGCCAACAAAGTAGGACGAACGGGAGTAACAGTCAGGAGGCTCAACAGACTTGGGATCCTTAATCTGTCGGACAACACAAGAGGTATAGGGTCCCGATAATAAGAACAGACAGGGCCAAAATGGCCAAGGACAGCGGGGGTAGCAATAGGAGGCCACCAAGTCCAAGGGCATCAAAATCAGGATCAAGACGGGGCACCAAAAGATAAAAAAACAGTTCTAGGGTAATTGTTTTGTTTGTGGTGAGAGGGGCCACCTTACCAAGAGGTGCCCTTAGGGGAATCAAGCATCCCAAGAGTTAGAGGGACAACGGGGACACCAGGCAGCCCAGGATGAGCGCAGACCATTAGAGGTACAGCCAGTGGCGATAGTGCTAGCCGCACCAGTGCTACCTGCTCCACCCCAAGTACAGCAGCCGCAGTTGCAGTACGGGTCGTGCATCACCTCGCATCAAGAGAGGGATCAACGCCAACATAGACATTAATGGTATGATCACTAATCCATTTATTTTATAGGACATGCTTAGTTTAGTACTAATGCACGGTACTACAAGAAGGCAATATCCCATTTGCACATTGGGGAGGGTAGACTCCGTTTTATTTTGTTTCGCCCGTGAGTTGAGGGACAGGCATTTATAATGCCTCGTGTGTTAAGGTATGGGAATTTACCTCTGGAGAATTTAACCCATCTCTCTGTGTCGATAAATACGTAAATAATTAAATTTAATAGTCAAAGGTGGTGTGACTAGTTGGTAGTAACGTTTATTATTTCCACTGTGCAAAATGCTAAAGGAAATTGTGACACTTTGAGTTTAAATATAGTTAAATGGTTGATTATAGAACCTGTAGAGCCTTATAAAAATTTATGGAGTATATTATAAACATGGGTCCTGTACTGACGGATCTCAGTGACCGACAATTATATATGGTAGTGCATCGGGAGGGTTCCTTATTTGAATTTCGCTTGGGAGACATCCCACACATGAAAGTAGCAAAGGTCGGGAGCTGAGAGATGTTAGAACCTCGGGCATTTTGGATTGTTGATTGGGTATAATTTAATGGTTCTATTTATGGGGATTCAGTGTATTCCTTTGGCAATATGAGACTTTAGTTGGCAATAGGAAAAAAGTTAAAATTTATATTATTACTGCACACATTCATGTTTATATCTTTTCTTTAAATCTTGGGCCGATGGATCTCAATAACTGACTAAGCCGTACAGTAGTGTATCGGGAGGGTTCCTTATTTGGATTTCACTTGCGAGACTTTCCACGCATGAAATTGGCAAAAGTCGGGAGTTGGGGGAAATCAGATACCGAGATCCTTATTTCTCTTGTATGTACATATATGGTGGTATATTTGGTGTATGGTTATGCTTGGTATGAATGGAAAAAATTAAATGTATATGTACCATCCATCTTTGTTAATGTTATGTGTGTACATATAATGTGGAATATATGAGCACCCCAGTAATTTTATGATAGGCATGAGTGAGCCTTTTCTTTTATCTCATGGGATATAGGTATGGAATAATTGGGTGTAAAACTTGGTTTAATGACGCATATAAAAAAAATATAAGGTTGGGCTTTAGCTAATTTCGAGGAGGGAATTCTGTTATAAGGGGATGAGAATATAATACCCCATAAATTTTTGGAATAAAATATTTCGATTTAATGGATTTAATGATCTAGGATTTTTAATTTTTAGAATAAATTAAATTGGGAGGATTTAAAACTTAAGCGAGAAATTTTTTTAATTTAAGTAAGAATTTATGATTTAATAAAAATAAAACTCAACTGGATGTAATGGGTTAGCGAGTGAAAAATAATTAATTTATAAATGAATTATTGGGTGCGCATCGTTGAACATATTAAAAATGCCTAAGTAAAATGAAAATATTTAGGACACATTTTGATGAGTGTTAGAGACTCGGTTTAGTGCTTCAAATATTTAAAATTGGTCCCAGGTCATAGGTATATGAGTAGGAAACTTTTGGGCTATTTGGGTTATGATTTCGGGCTTATTTGGGAAAAGTTGGGCCCATAACACAACTGGGGATTGACACATAATTGAGTGGTTTAGTGGGAGTAACCCACTTCCCCATTATCACAAATCATAACCTAAGAGAACAGCCATGGGAGAGAGAAAAGATAAACTTCCAAAGTAAGGGAGGAGAGGAAGAACAAGGGAGGATCAAAGACTTTCAAGGGATCTCCTCTACAACATTTAAAGGCAAGATTTTTCTTGCATAAATCATGTTTCTAATGTATTTCTCAATGCATAATTTATCTCCCTTTTATATTTTTGGAAGTTTGGGCTTATTATGTTTAAATTTGATGATGAAAACCCACATGTAGAGGAAGAATATACATGAAGAATTTATGCCAGAAATTAGGAATCTAAAGCCTTATTGATGATTAGATTTCTGTCAAGTTTTGTTAATTATTGGAGGATAACGGCTTATTTATTGTAAGAAATTTTTAGCAACAATTAATGGACTGAAATCTAGATGTAGTTACCTTATTATTAAGTTCTTGAATTGGAATAGACTAAGTTGGGAATTGGAACTTGAATCATTGATAATTGTAATTTGTTAGTAATTTATTAGGATTGATTAATGTCAACAGTAGAAAAATTCTGGGTTGCGATCTGTTGGATATTTTGGAAGTTTGGGGACATCTGAGAAACCCAAAAAGGGAGAGGGGCAGAGAAGATGACGAGATGTCATTCAAATGACGTGGAAAGTTGTTCAAATGACAAGCCATTTCGTTTGAACGACAGCCCCAGTCATTTTAACGACATGGGTTTTCTCCCCTCCACTTTTTGCTATAGTTTTTTACCTGGAATTCTGTAACTTAGGTTTCTGCATTGTATCCCTCATGAACAATAGCAGTGCAGGTATATTAAAGTAACCAATGAGGGTTTTTATTGGGTAATTAATTTATGGAATAGGATTCCACACATGTTGAAATTTATGATAATTACCTATAACTAGATGGTGAAATAATTAATTACTTGGTATAATTAATAATTTATAAGATGATAAATTATTGATTGGATAATTGGTAATATGGAATTTGAATTTGACCCATATGGTAATTTGAGGAAAATTACCTCTACATATTATAGGAAAAATAATATATACTATATCAAAATTGTGTGTGGACATACTAGTGGACTTTCCTATCATCTCGGGGGTTCGCGCGTTAAGGCTAGTTACCACACGTCGGCACAGGTGGGCTTGACGTTGTGTAGGCATATAGGTACTATGTAGAGGCTTCCCTCCAATGTGGCGCTGACTTCTCCTGTATTAATGCTGGGTATGGGCCGTATAGAGGTATCCTATGTAGGGACCGCCCGCAACTTATATGTGTTTTGTGGTGTCTGTTTAGGATGCTAGGATTCCTTCGGACCGTCCGATTTGGATGTTAGGATTCCTTCGATCTTGTTGATAGAGCACGAATACGACATCGACGGTATATGCTCTCGTGTGTCACATATATGGAAGGACTTATATTATTAATCACCCGAATATTCTTGAAATAACTTAAACTGCCTAAGGATATGGGCACTGACTAATATTTTATTTTACAACGCATAATAGATGTTTATGCTTCATATTTGATAAAGGGGAAGACCGATATTAATGTAAATTGGTAAATCCTTATAAACGTAGAGATTTAAATTTGGTAAATCAAATAGGAAGAGAATTTCCTTTAAAATTGAGATTTTGTTACATATATATTATTTGCGACATTTTGGGGTGAAAATTTGATATTTCATTTAGATAAGGGATAACGTGTCGACTGTATGATTACATTAATATTTTATTCATGTTAATTCTTGCACACCTCGGCCTCTGACCCAAAATTTAAATATTTCCCTCCCCAGGTGCTCTTAGACATGGATAGTTAGATTGTGGTGTGGTAGCCATACGATCTCGCTTACTCTCCAAATTCAGATTCAATTACTTAATATTTGGCGTAGTTATAAGGGCATAAGCCCGATACTCTCTTATTTCATGCCGTTTGGGATTTATTATCTTAGCTGGACTTTATTATTAGTATTATGGTAATGTGTATTATTAGACTATTGTGTATGAATTCTTCATTTATAAATGCCAACATTGTGGGAAACAATTTATTTATATTTACTATGGTGTTGAGAATGGTATTAATTGACATGCAAGCCCTATCTTTGGCATATCATTCCTGGCCATCCTTCACATGAGAAAATCGAAGTTTTTACACCCTCCAAGGCTAAAACCACCATTGTTGCACCTTTTGCACCGCAAACACCACCGGAGCGTAGATCGAGGGAAGTGGAACACAACCACACCACGAATTGACAGAGATTCAGACTTGCACTTTGAGGCAAGTATTTATCTTTCTAATCTTTAACATGTATTTAATCCATGTTAGAGTTAGATGAATCGATCCATGGTCATGTGAAGAATTAATATAAATTAGAAGAGTTTAAACTAGGGGTGGCAATTTGGGTCAACGGGTCGTGTTTCGGACGGACACGACACGACAAGGTTATCTCGGACATGACACGAATTCATGTTTTTTTAGTTGACACGAACAAGACCCGAATAAAAAACAACACGACACGACACAAATACCAGAATTTCTTAAATTTCATGCCTAAAAAATACGATAACACGACACGACATGACTCATAATTCAAACACGAACATGACACGACTTCATGTAAAAAAAACACGACACGAACACGACATATCGTGTTAATTTTGGGTCAATTTCGTGTCGTTCCTAAAATTTCCACTCCGAGTTTAAACCATGTTTGGGGTAGGAATCATGTTAGGTTAACTCTCTTGATGCATGTAGAATGAAATTCACGAATTTATGAAATCATAATGTGATGAAATTTGGATTTAACTGGAGTTTTTGAACCAAAAAAATAAACTAGGGGTTTTATGGAAAAATCTTGAATTAATTCAATTTTAGGAGTAATATTTGATGACTTAATGATTCTACCACGTTAGAAATTGT
Source organism: Sambucus nigra (assembly GCA_949130495.1). Classification (NCBI taxonomy): domain Eukaryota; kingdom Viridiplantae; phylum Streptophyta; class Magnoliopsida; order Dipsacales; family Adoxaceae; genus Sambucus; species Sambucus nigra. The sequence goes on from OX422212.1 coordinate 413,897,734, forward strand.
TTATATATGTTGGTATAACATTTGATACGATTGGTTGGGAGTTTGGGTTTGATTACTTGAGTTAGTTGTGTAAAAATGGTGTAAACTTGTAACTTTGCGAGGAGGAAGAAACAGACCTATAACCGGTGAATTAATTCGGCTCCCTGGCCGAATCAATGCATTAGGCGAATTGATTCGGTTCGGGGCCGAATCGATTCGGATGCCCAAATTTTGAAAGTTTTCTCCCTTTTTAATTAGAATTCGCGGTGACTGATCGAATTAACTTATGAGACAACTTCTATATATAAAAAGAGTTACTTTAAGGATGTTACTAGGCCAATATTGGGATAAGTCTTAGACCCATTGGGGGGGGGGGGGAGTTAAGGGCGAAGATTAATTAGGCACAGTTGAGGAAAAACAGCCTAACTCAGAGAATAATATGGTGTCACGGGAATTCGGTGGAGATGATAACCTAGACCAGTAGGGAATGAGTGAGATGTCTAGTAAATAGACTCAAGATATAATTTTATGCCTTCCAAGTGGTGGAAAATACCCGGGCTTATACAAATAAGAAGTTAACACTACATTAAAAATTTGTAGGCTATGCGAGAGTATGTAGACTATGTATAGAATATCTTATGGGATATAGAATGACAAAAAATTAATTGTATATACATAGGTGATGTGAATACCTAATGTGTGACTTATTATGTGTATGACATATCTATGCTGTTTGCTATCGTAGGAGGTTTTGGAAAGGGGACAATCATATCTTGAGGATCCATCTTGGGGGATTTTGACTGGTACCTCAGAACATAGGACTAAGGGATTGAGGACCACGTGTGAATAAGGGTGTGACTGGTCATTTGGGTGGGTAGCCCAAAGGCTTAGGAATATGTTCGCCTTCAATATGTGTGTTTTGTATTTTTGATTCACGAGAGATCTTAGACCATTAGTCCTTTAGTTGTACGTGATGTACCGGGACTTTATAGCAGAGTACACATGCACCATAGCTCAGCCTAGGGGTGCTATATTAGTATATATATAATTAGAGTGACATGTATAGATATACTTATGATTTAAATCTACTGTATGTGCTTAGTATATGAGAAAGATAGTGATATCTAAATTAATTTACATATGCGGGAACTAAATCTAAATTGAGAAATTTACAAATATCTAATTGGTATAGAATATCAATAGCTGTTGTATTGGGTAATATAGATGAGCACCAAGAGTTAGTAGGTGTAGTAATATATTTAATTAGAACTAGTTACGCGGGGTAGCATAACTAGGATGGGTTAGGAGTATACGTTAGGCATGCACACTGGTGGACGGGTGATGACCTCAAGTGAAAACCGTAAACCTAATATGTATCTAATATCTGCTAATTATGCATTTTAAATACTTGCTGAATTTTTAAATGTTTTTACTCAGGCTCTGGCACGTTTTCCCTAATCTATTTTTGTAAAAACAATTTTTAGGTGTCCAGCCATAGGGAGGCCCGACTTAGAAGTTCATTTCTATTTGTCGTTGCTGTGGACGATTGCAGGTTCTAGTTGTTAAACACCTCCATTTCCTTACAGATCTTATGCACTCGTTGTTTTATTTCAGTAGTGCATGTTGACCATCTTCCATTAGTAGTTGTTCTAGAGACATTGTACTTTTTTTATTTTCAGTTATGGATTTAGAATTTTTATTATGGATTATTATATTGGTATTTTAGATTGGGGTGTTTACCTCCATCATATCGTATTGGATTTAGTTATGTTTCCCTATTTGTGATGTTGATTTTTTTAAAATGGTGAGTTTGATATTTAAATTATTTAATTATTTATATATCATTGTATGTTAATGGTAAAGATAAAATTTGACATCAACTTTTCAAATAATAGGTGGTTAGTAAATATTAAAAAGTTTTTTGACAGTGATGCTAAGAATGAACCAATCTGAATATTCTATTTTTTATTTAATAAAGGCCAGATCACCCGGTATTTAATTAAGCTGGGTGTCACAAATGGTATCAGAGCATCAGGTTCTAGTGTCTTTAGGACCTGTACAGCTTATGGCATTTTAGCGTAGCCTTATTTGATGTAGAGCCCTATTATTAGGATGGTTGTATTCCTTGTTAATAATTTACATCTTTAGCTATTTTAAGTCATATTGAATTGTGGACTGATAGAAAATTCTTTCTACTTTCAGATGCCTCCTCCATGCACCACATGAGCCACCCCAAAGGCATAGCCAGTGCCTTAACCAGCGCCTTAACCAGCCCCAGATCGAGGTTCTATGAACGCCACATAAGTTGCCTCCATAGTCGCTCAGGCAGTTAATGTGGCATTGGCCATAGTTTCACAGTAGGGCCCACCCTAGGCACAAATGGAGGCACCAGTTCAGATGCAAGCATTCCCTTCTGCTTGGGAGCAAGTTAGAGATGCCTTCTAAAAGGCACATCCTCCTGAGTTCTAGGGGATTTCAGAATTAGTGGTTGCGAACTAATGAAAGAACATCCAGAGGCACCTAAGGATGTACAAGTGTACCGATGTTCAGAGGCAGATTCTATCTACTTTTAAGCTAGTCGGGGTAGCACTGCAGTGGTGGGAGTCTTTTACCACCGCTGAGGAAAGGGACAACATGATGATACACTAGTTTTAGGAGCGATTTGACTGCAAATATCTCTCGTTCGCCATCCAAAAAGAGATGAAGTGAAAACTGCTAGATCTCACCTAGGAGGGGAGGACCGTTGCTAAATATGAGGAGGAGTTTATGAGGTTAGCAAAATTTATCCCAGGTGAGGTGCCTATTGAGGAGAAGAGAATACAACTATTCATGGATGGTCTGACTTGGAGGATCCGACAACATCTTTTGGGAAATATTTATTGGAGGACATATACAGATGTACTAAATGCTTCTTTATTACACTACCAAGATCACCGCTTCCATGTTAAGAGAAGAAAAAGAGTAGGAGAGTCCATCTAGCAGGGCAGGACTGGGGCCAATTTCGCTGTCGGGGTACATTCAACACAGAGTCAGCAAAGGCAGGGTGAGCAGGGTCCTTACCAGGGGGATGCTGCTAAGTGGTTTCGTTCTGGTGATTATCGACATGGACATGGTGGTTATAGGCAGGGCCATCAAGGCCATCATGGCCAACCGGTTCAATAACGAGTTTAGTAGGGCTAGGGTAGGGGTGGTAACGGTCACTAGGGTAAAGGCCAGCAGGGCCGAAGGGAAGGTAATTTCATAGGTCGATGTTTCATTTGTGGTAGGATTGGGCACTAGCGATAGGATTTCTCTGATAAGGGTCGGGCACAGCAGCAACAGGGAGGCCACCAGGAGATTCAGAGACCTATCTTCCCTATCTCCCTCCCATCACCAGCACCCGCACTCATACCAGCCTTACCTATAGCACCAGTAGCCCCACCTCATCAAGGGCAGTTATAGTTTGGGCGCATGTATCACATCCACCAGCCTGCAGCACCACAGGCTCCACCCGCTGTTGAGGGTACGTTTCTCATCCATGGCATTTCTGGGTGTATTTTATTTGACATTGGGACTTCACACTCATTCGTAGGTACTTAGTTTGCACTGTCCGTAGTATTGTTAAATACAGCTGATAGTACAGTTACCTGTGTAGATTTGTCGTTAGGCAATGGAACACTTATATTCATTATCTGTCGGGGGGCAAGTATAGACATTGGGAGACTGATTTTTCCCCCCGATATGATAATGTTAGATATGACAGTGTATGATGCTATTATTGGTACAGATTGGATGGCCACTTATAGGGCTATGATTATAGTAGGAGTACTGTGTTTGTTATACCAGGCCAGGAGATGTTTTTGATTGCGATGCCTCATCCTGAGGGAGGCTCGTCCACCCACATGTACTACATAGAGGATAAGACCTCTCAGGAGGTAGTGATCTCACTTGATTCGATTTTGATTGTTCGTGAGCTTGATGATGTGTTTTAGTAGATACTGGAATTGTCCCTAGTAGAGAGATTAAGTTCGTCATTGACTTAACATCCGATACTCGGCAAATAGCACGTGCACCTTACCACATAGATTCTACGGATATGAGGGACCTATAGGATCATATCGAGCAGCTTTTGGGATAGGAGTTCATACGTTGTAGTACATTATTATGGGGCCCCAATATTGTTTGTAAAGAAGAGAGATGGGTTATTGTGGCTGTGTGTTGACTATCGAGAACTGAATAAAGTCACGATACAGAATAAGTATCCGTTGCCCCAAATCGATGACTTATTGGATCAGTTGAGAGGGTTTTCCTACTTCTCGAAGGTAGAACTAAGATCCAGGTATCATCAGTTGTGTATCAGTGAATAAGACGTGTCTAAGACGGCCTTCTTGACAAATATGGGTCCTATGAGTTTAGGGTTCTGCCTTTTGAGCTAACTAATTCACCATCCATATTTATGGACTTGATGAAAAGGGTGTTCAGAGAGTTATTATATCAGTTTAATATCGTATTCATTGATGACATTCTGATTTATTCTAAGACCAATGAGGAGCATGCTGAGTATTTACGATAAGTTTTACTGACACTGCTTGAGCATCATCTATATGCAAAGTTTGAAAAATATGGGTTTTGTTTTCCTGAAGTGAAGTTTTAGGACATCGTTTCGGAGAAGGGGATATCAGTGGACCCAAGTAAGGTGTCAGCGGTAAGGGAGTGGGGATAGCCCATGTCACCGACGGAGGTACATAGTTTCTTGGGATTAGCAGGACATTACAAACAGTTTATTCAAAAGTTTTCAAAAATATCAGGTCCTATGACTAACTTAACTCGCAAAGGAGTGCGATTCATTTGGGATGACACTTGTCAATCGGATTTTGATGAGCTGAAGGACAAGTTCACTTCAGCACCAGTCCTCGCTCTACCCAGGCCAGGAGTGGAGTACCTAGTTTACACTAATGCATCCCTACAAGGACTTGGGCGAGTACTTTAGCAGGAGAACCAGGCTATAGCTTTTGCCTCCTGCAAGCTTAAGACTCACGAGAGGAATTACCCCACCCATGACTTGAAGTTAGCAGCAGCCATGTTTGCCCTTCTAATTTAGAGACATTACATGTTAGGGGAGAAATTTCGCTTGTTCACAAATCACAAGTCACTCCAGTATTTGTTCACTTAGAGAGAGAGATGAATATGCGTCAGCGTATGTGGCTTGAATTTGTGAAGGACTACCAGTTCAAAATTCGGTAATTCCCAGGGAAGGCCAATGTAGTGGCTGATGCTTTAATCCGTATACCAGTGGGGAGGTGGCCGAGATATGGAAAGAAAAATGGAAGAAGCTGGGTCATCAGGATGTAGTTTTCATATCATTCATGTTAGTTATGACCGTTACACCCCAGATTGTCACGAGTGTGGTGCAGGCATAGGTGACCAATCCATTTTGTCAAGAGCGGATTAGGACACTTTTAGCCCGAGGATTTGAGTCGTACTCCATTAGTTCAGAGGGAGGTTTACGATTTAGTAGGAGGTTGATAGTTCCTGAGGGGGAGGACTTACGACATGTTGTGATGGCAGAGGCCCACGGGTTCCGATTTGTGGTACATCCTGGAGGGGATAAGATGTAGCAAGACATGATACGGAAGTATTGGTGGAGTGGGATGAAGAGAGACATCTCCGAGTTCATCTCGAGGTGTACCACTTGTCAGCTAGTAAATGTAGACCACCAGAGACCACCAGAAGTCCTACAACCGTTGAAGATTCCTATGTCAAAATGGAAGAGAATTTCTATGTACTTTATTATCGGGTTACCTACTTCACAAAGGGGTTACGATTCTATATGGTTAATAGTGAATTGTTTGACTAATGTAGCTCACTTCCTGTCAGTTCGGACTGATTACACTACGTGACAGTGCGCTTAGAGTTTTATTGCTGAGATAGTGAGATTGCATGGGGTGCCACTAGACATTGTGTTGGACAGGGAAAATATTTTCGTCTCTCAATTTTAGGAGAGTTTCCAAGAGGCTATGGGTACCAAGTTGAGATTGAGTACAACATATCACCCACGGACGGACGAGAAGAAGGAGAGGACTAATCAGATATTGGAAGATATGCTATGGATGTGTATCCTTGATTTTGGGGGGAGGTTGGGAGCAGTATATTTCACTGGTGGAGTTCGCCTATAATAACTCCTACCAATTTACTATTGGCATGGCCCCATTCGAGGCACTATACGGTAGACCATGTCATTCTCCAGATTATTAGTTGGAGGTGGGAGACAACAAGCTACTCAGTCCAGAGTTGATCCAAGATACTTCAGACATGATATAAATGATTCGGAGTCGTATACGGATAGCTCTGGACATACATAAGAGTTATGCCAATGCTAAGAGGTCCTTTCTAGAGTTTGATGTGGGGGATCGGGTGCTACTACGTGTATCCCCTATGAAGGGGATAATGAGATTTGGGAAGAAGGGAAAATTGGCTCCAAGGTACGTTGGGATATTTATTACCATAAAGCGGATTGGTCCAGTGGCGTATAGACTCGGATTGCCAGAGCAGTTGCACCACATTCATGATGTGTTCCATATTTCTTTGTTAAGGCGATACCTACGCGATGAGCTGGCGTACACTCATATTTCACTAGAGGAGATAGACTTACAACCTCATAATTCTTATGAAAAGAGATCGGTCACTATTTTAGACCATAGTGAGAGGAGATTGAGGTCGAAAGTAGTGCCGCTTATACGTGTTCAGTGGGGGCATCATAATGTTAATAAGTCTACTTGGGAGCGCGAGGATGAGATGCACGAGAGATACCCAAAGTTGTTCATACTAGGTATTTTGTTTTTCGAATTTCGAGACGAAATTACGTTATAAGGGGGGAAGTATGTAAAACCTCATATTTTTAATGATTATTTTATATTTGGACCAATTGTGTGAATTAATTAAATTGAGTTGGGATAATTAATCCGAGATAACAAATATTAGTTAGAGAAATAAGGTTTAATATTTATTTGTATTGAATATTACTTAGTGAACAAGTAATAATCATGATATGGAAATATTATAATTGTCGTGAGTGAAAAAAATACGGCAGTTACAATAATTGTAGCCGGGACGGGCGTGTCAGGACATAATTTGAGAAATCAAATGTAAATTTATTTTTAGTATTTCATATCGTCATTTCTAGTGCGCCAAAGTGTCTGGAAGGATCGAGATAATCAGAAAAGTGTACCAGGGGGTTTAGTTTGGGTCCCGGGGCACTTTTAGGCCAAACTGGCACCCCAGAGGGGTAGTTAGGTCTTTTGGAATTTTGGAGGAATTAAAACTACAAAATTTGCTAAGTGTATATCAATGTTAGGTGAAGGGCATTAGGTTTAGAATTTGAAAAACTCACAGAGGCCATTAGAGGAAGAAGGAGAGACACCCCCAGGGCTAGAAGCACCATTGTTGCACCTTTTGCACCACAAACATCACTGGAGCGTAGATCGGGGGAAGAGGAACACCACCACACTGCCAATTCACAGAGATTTTAGACCTGCACTTTGAGGCAAGTATTTATCTTACTATTCTTGAGCATGTATTTAATCCATGTTAGAGTTAAATGAATCGATTCATGATCATGTGAAGAATTAATGTAAATTAGAAGAGTTTAAACCATGTTTGGGGTAGGAATCATAATAGGTTAACTCTATTGATGCATGTAGAATGAAATCCATGAATTTATGATGTCATAATGTGAAGAAATCTGGATATATATGGAGTTTTTGAACCAAAAAGATGAACTAGGGTTTTTATGGGCAAATCTTGAATTAATTCGATTTTAGGAATAATCATTGATGATTAATGATTCTACCATGTTAGAAATTGTTTATATATGTTGGTATAACATTGAATACGATTGGTTGGGAGTTTGGGTTTGATTAATGGAGTTTAGTTATGTACAAATGGTATAAACCCGTAACTGTGCGAGGAGGAAGAAACATACCTGTAGCTGATGAATCGATTCGGCTCCCTGGACGAATCGATTCAATAGGCGAATCGATTCGGATCAGGGCTGAATTTATTTGGTTGCCCAGATTTTGAAAGTTTTCTCCCTTTTTAATTAGAATTCGCAGTGACTGGTTGAATTAACTTCTGAGACGACTTCTATATATAAAAAGAGTTACTTTAAGGATGTTAGTAGTCCAATATTGGGATAAGTCTTAAACCCATTTGGGGGGGGGGGGGGGGGGGGGCTTAAGGGTGAAGATTAATTAGGCACAATTGAGGAATAAAAGCCTAACTCGAAGAGACTCAAGACATGATTGGATGCTTTCCAAGTGATGGGAAATACCCGGGGTTATACAAATAAGAAGTTAACGGTACGTTAAAAATACGTAGGCTATGCGAGAGTATGTAGACTATGTATAGAATATCTTATGGGATATAGAATGATGAATAAATTAATTGTATATACATAGGTGATGTGAATACCTAATGTGTGACTTATTATGTGTATGACATACCTATGCTTCTTGCTATTGTGGGAGGTTTCGGAAAGGGGACAGTCTTATCTTGAGGAGCCATCTTGGGGGATTTTGAATGGTACCTCAGAACATAGGACTTAGGGATTGAGCACCACTTGTGTGAATAAGGGTGTAACCCGTCATTTGGGTGCGTAGGTATGTTCGTAGCCCAAAGGCTTAGGACTATGTTCGACTCCAATATGTGTGATTTGTATTTATGATTTTAGAGAGATCCTGGACCACTTTAGTTGTACGTGATGTACCGGGACTTGATAGCAGAGTACGAATGCACAACTCAACCTAGGGGGGCTATATTAGTATATATAATTAGAGTGACATGTATAGATATACTTGTGATTTAAATCTACTGTATGTGCTTAGTAATTGAGAAAAATAGTGATATCTAAATTATTTTACATATGTGGGAACTAAATCTGAATTGAGAAATTTACAAATATCTAATCGATATAGAATATCAATAGCCGTTGTATTGGGTAGTACAGATGAGAACCAAGAGTTAGTAGGTTTAGTAATATATTTAAATCGAACTAGTTTGACGGGTGTAATACCCCGTAATTTTTAAGATTTTTAAAATAAGGGAATAATTAAAATTTAAATATGGGAAATTAATTAATAGTTAATTTGGATTAAAATAAATATTAACTAGCGAGATAAGGGTTAGTATTTATTGATGAGAATATTAGTGAATATTACTGAGCGAATATTTAATTGTGAATTTATGAGACTTGTCACGAGTGAGAAATATGACAATTAAGGTAATTAAGTCGGGACGGGTGTGTAAGTCGTGTTAGAGCTAAATTATTGGAGTAAAAATTAAACTATTTATAAGTCACTCAAATGGTCATTTAGAGTGCGCCAATGTGTCCAGAAGGGTCAAAATAGTCAGAAAAGTCTACCAGGTGATTTGGTTTGGGTCCCGGGGCAGTTTTGGGCCAAACCGGCACCCCGAGAGGGCATTTTGGTAATTTTATTTTTGGAGTATAATTAATGAAGAAAATAAAAGAAATAAAAGGTCAGGTGTGTGGGATGGAATAGGGTTATTTGTGTTAGGTCAAAAAAGGAGAAGGAGGAGGAGAGGTTTCTAGGGCCAAAACCACCACCTGTACACCTTTCTCACCACCGAGACCACCACCGCATAGATCCGAGAATGAAGATCGCACCCATACCAACGACATCAATGGATCAGAACTTCTTTTGTGAGGCAAGCGTTTAATTCTTGCTATCTTTTATCAATAATCATGTTCATATTAGTGTAGGTAATAAACACCCTTGATTTATATGTCAAATTGATAACCAGTTAATGATTACATGCTTAGCTTCGGACTGAATTAATATGGAATTGATTCGTTTATGTAGTTAGAGGATTAACCACAAATTTATGATGAATATTGATGATTAGATCTGGATTTATAATACTTGAAGCAAAGATTGATGAACTACGGTTCCAATTTATATAAATTTGGGGATTTTGAATTTTAGGGTTGTTTGTCAAGGATTTAATGACTCTAGGTTGATTAGAAATCATCCTTTTATGTTGAAACACTATTTGGAATTGATTGTTGGGAGTTTGGGAGTGAACATCAGATGTTTTGGGGTTGAAAGTGGTGGAAAAGCGTAACAGGTAGAGGTTGGGGACGAAACTGCATCGTCTCGTTCGAACAAGATTGGATCTCATTTTAACGAGATGGCATCTCGTGCGAAGATGTCATTCAAATGACCTGCAGTCTCGTTCAAACGAGATTTAGTTTCATTTGAGCACGGATCTGGATTTCTGGAAAATTTGTTTTGACCCCAATTTGTCCAGCATAGTTAATTCGAGTGAGATTTAAATAATGTGGAGTTAATTTTAGTATAGGGCGGAATTATTAAAGCTATTTGGGAATGAAACTATAAGGTTTTTGGAGTGGTGAGTTATCCTTGAGAATTACGAGAGAGAGTATTTGTAATTAAATAAATATATTGTAAGTAGTAATGAGAATAATACTACGCATGAACTAAAATATTTAGGTTGTGTGTATACCTAATGAGCTTGATGGGTTTGTGTGAATACTTATACTACTATTATTTATGTGTATGACATACCTACCATACTTGCTATCACAGGAGGTTTTAAAGAGAGGACAATCTTATCTTCATGGGCCTTTAGGAGGATTTAAATGGTATCTTAGAACATAGAACCTAAGTATGGACTATCTGTGAGAATGATAGTGTTGACAATCATATGGGTGCGTAGGTATGTGCGTAGCCCATAGGATTGTAACTATGTTCACATCCAAAATGTGTGAATCATATTTTCATAGTTCGAGAGTGATTCCAAACTGATTGTCCTTATTCAGTACGAGATGTACCGGGTCTCGATAGCAGAGTATGTCTGCACCGCAGCTGAGTCTAGGGGTGCTATATTAGTATTTATTTATGGTAGTGTGATGGAAAATAAATACTTGTGATTTAATCTACCATGCGGATATGTAGATGAGTATGTAAATGAAATCGAATCAATTATGAAAAATCTTAACCTTATTGTGGAATTTTACTTAGGTTAGTACATGCAAAAATATTTAATAATAATTATATATGGGGAATAGGGGTTATTGCTACGGATGAGTGTTAGGAGGTTTATGTCTACGATCTAGTTAGGTGTGACAAAAATAATTAGGACGGGTTAGAAGTACGTTAGGCGTGCACAATAGTTGAGGGGTAAGAATCTCAAGTGAGTGCTCGAAAAGCTAACATGCACATAATATTTATTTTATTGAAATTTTTAAATACTTGCTCAATTTTTTTAAAATATTTTACACTCGGGCTTTGACCCGTCTCTTGCAAAATCTCTTTTCTTGTGAAATTATTTTAGGTGTCTAGCCACAGGAACGCCAGGCTTAGACTGTTGGATATTTTGACATATTGCAGCTATTGTGGGAGTTGCAGGTCCTCATATTTAGACGCCTCCACATCTATGACTTCAGTTATTTGATTTAGGCTTTCTAGTTAGGGCATGTCTCCCCCATTCTCATATTATTTATGTCAGAGAGACATTGTACTCTTTTCATTTCAGTATTTCAGTTTCAGATGGATTTGGTATCATTACGATTGATGGTTTGGATTTTATTACTTGGATTAATTATGTCGGCTTTATCATTTTTAGTTAAATGGTATTTTATCAGCAAATTGTTCATGTATAAAAAAACTAGTGGATGTGTGAATGGTGAAATTAATTGATTTTAATTATTGGACAAAATAGTCTGACACTAGCTTAATTAATTATTAGGTGATTAATAAAATATATGTTTTCGACAATGACGCTAAGACTGAATCTACTCGATACTTTGATTTAATTTGATAAAGGACTTATCACCCGATATTTAATTAGACGGGGTGTCACAGCGAGGTAGCATAAGTAGGACGGGTTAGGAGTATGCGTTAGGCGTGCACACTAGTGGAGGGGTGAGGACCTCAAGTGAGAACCGTAAACCTAACATGTATCTAGTATCTACTAATTATGCATTTTAAATACTTGTTGAATTTTTAAATGTTTTTACTTGGGCTCTGACCCGTTTTCCCAAATCTATTTTTGTAAAAACCATTTGTAGGTGCCCATTCACAGGGAGACCCAGCTTGGGAGTTCATTTATATTTTTCGTTGCTGTAGTTGCTGTGAACGATTGCAGGTTCTAGTTGTTAGACGCCTCCATTTCCTTGCAGATCTAATGCACTCATTGTTTTATTTCAATCGGGCATGTTGCCCATCTTCCATTAGTAGTTGTTCCAGAGACATTGTACTTTTTTATTTTCAGTTTTGGATTTAGAATTTTAATTATGGATTATTATATTGGTATTTCAGACTGGTGAGTTTACCTCCGTCATATCATATTGGATTTAATTATTTTTTCCTACTTGTGATGTTGATTTATTTAGAATGGTGAATGTGATATTTAAATTATTTAATTGTTTACATATCATTGCATGTTAATGATAAAGATAAAATTTGACATCAGCTTTTCAAATACAATATGGTTAGTAAATATTAAAAAAAAATTCGACAGTGAGGCAAAGAATGAACCAATATGATTTTTTTTTTAATTTAAAAAAGTCGTGATCACCCGGTATTTAATTAAGCGGAGTATCACATGAAGTCTAAAACAAATTAGGTTTTTAGTTTTTAAGAGACATTTGATTTATTCATTTTTTTAGTTTCAAAGAGATTTTTTATTTATTTCTTTCAAAGAACACAATCTTCAAAATGAGAGAGAAATATATAATGATAATTATTAAAATTAGTATATATCATAAATTCAGTATCTTATCTTAAAACCATTATAAAAGGTTAATTTTTTCATAAATAAAATTTTTCTATTATTTTTAAATAATTATTATAAAATAATTTTTTTTATAGTTAATTTATTTTTAAACAAATATTCTTGTTTTATATATAAAATTATTCATATTTATTTGTTTTTAGTTTAAAAAACTATATTTCATTTATAGATACAAAACTTGAAGTTTTTCTATAAATAAAAAATTAAAAATGTTTTTATAACCAAAAGCTTTTTTTTATATATTAAAAATAATTTTGAAAACGTCTTTTAACTTCAAAACTATTTTTTAAAAATAAAAACTTTAAAAAAATTGTACATATCATATTTAAAAAATTATACATATTTTTATTTGTTTTTAGTTGAAAAAACTTTATATCGTTTATAAATAAAAACCAAGGTTCAAAAAAAGCGGGGCGTTGTTGGGGCGTGGAGGCCAAGCCTTAAGCCTTAGAAACCTAGGCGGATCTTAGGCGTGAAAAGGCGTCTACGCATTTTTTTAATATATTTTAACATTTTTAACTATAACAAGGCTATTAAAAATACTAAAATGGTACATACCTTAAAACATGTCAGAATATATGCAAACTAATATACCATTTTTTTAAAATACTAAGCAAAAAAAAAAAGAAGGAAAAACGTACGTTTTTTGGACGAGAGATAGAGAGGTTTGGGATACCATTTGTCTTTTGATTGATTTGAATGAGATATTGGTTTGATTTTTAAAAAAAGTATTTAAAAGGCAATATCGTTCCACTAAAGCGTTTTTGTTTAAAAAAAAAGGTGCGCCTTGAGTCTTTTACCAAGAATAAGGCATATAAGACTAAGGCGGGACGTTTCTCCCAAGCCTCAAGCATAGGCGCGCCTTTTCGAACACTGATAAAAACCTAAAACTTTTCTATAAATACAACGTTCAAAATGTTTTTATAACCCAAAACTTTTTTTATTTTTATAAAGAGTAATTTCAAAATTTTGAATACTTTTTATTAACTTTTTTCTAGAAATAAAAATGTTATATAGATGTAGTAGTATTAGTAACTAGGCCTGTCAATGGGTCGAGTTTGGAGCCGGACCCAATTCGTTAAAAAATACAAATATATATATATATATATATACACATTATTTTTTGTTTAAATTGATTTTTTTTGGTCCATGTTTTAGTTTCAGCTATTCAGGTATTCGGGTCAGATATTGGGGCGGGTACTCAGGTTCTTAATGTGTTTGGGTCCGTACAGATTTTTTTAGACCCGACGGGTAATTGGGTAAACCCGATCCGCTAAAAAAATGCCCAAATCAAATATGGATATAGGTAGATCTGACCCGAACTCAACCCATTAACAAGCCTATTAGTAGCATTATGTAACTGTGATTTGAGTGGAGAATGATAAAAAGAGATTAACTGAATCTAGATTATATTGGATGTACAGATTAATTAATTGAGTTTAAAATTGATCATCTTTTTAGTTTTCTAAAGAGTTTTGATTTATTCATTTATTGGGATTTAAAGAGATTTTTGATTTATCCATTTTTTTGTTTTAATGAATATAATGTTCAAAATGAGAGAAAAATATATTAAGAATTAAATGATCATCTTATTAGAGGTATAATATAGATTTGAACAAGGGGAGAGATAAAATCCAGAAAAGTATGCATATTGTAATGGCCTGTTGTACCCTCTTCATCCATTCTTGTACTTCATTTGAGCTATATATATATATATATATATATGGGAGAGGTTCAAAAGTGAACCTAAAAGATGAACTTTTTAATCAACCTTAACAAAAAAACACCTTAACAACCTATCAATTTTAATTCCTATGTTGTAATTGGTCCGCCCCAGCGACAAAGGACACGTGTGTGACACGTGGGTGGAGGGGGTTGGGGGGGGGGGGGGGTAAGGTGTGTGTATTAAAAAATACGCGTGTCCCACGCGTGTCTGTTGCCGCTGGAGTGGACCAATTATAATATAAGAATTAAAATTAATGGGTTTTTAAGGTTTTTTTTTTGTTAAGGTTCATTAAAATGTTCATCTTTTAGGTTCAAGATTCACTTTTGAGCCTCTCCCATATATATCTATATAATAAAGTATAAAACTTATGTATGTCACAAGTTGAAACTATGATGTCATCAGATGAATTTTTTCCTGCATTTCCTCTTTTATCCCTTAAATTTTGGATTCCCCCTATTTTCTTTCTACATACTTAATTCTCACCCTTCCACTTTAATTCAAACATAAGGACTTTTTTGGTAAATGACTTCTCTTTGTACTATCTCACCCACCTTCTATCATGACAATACACACACTCCTTATCAATTGAGTATATAGGAGAGTTTATTTTGTTTTACTATTGGTTTTGTTCACACCATTCTGATTTTCACGAAATCAAAGATTTGTTTCAAACAATCACAAAATCAATTAGGTTGAATTATATGTTGAACTGTAGATGAGGTTTCCATGACCTATGTTTGGATTGGTCATTGTGTAAAGAGTTGACTATTGACGTCGGGTTGTTGGATCAACATATCGGTTTTACTTTAATTGTTAGACAAAAAAATTATAACATTGTGGAAACCATTTCGTCAAATACAAGTTAATACACATATGTATTGCACCTATATGGCCTTTTTTATGGTGATTATGGTGATATTGACACAGTCTCTGGATCTAGTACCTCTGTTTTTGTTGACACATGTGGGAGTTAATAGTCTTTTTTTTTGGTGATTATGGTGACATTGACACAGGTAGGAATTAATTTTTATGGTGTCATATTATTTTTTTTTTATCTCAAAGTTCTTTGATCACTTTCTATGTCTTGCTGATGCAAATATGAATATGCATAGGATGCTTTGAATTTAATGATGCAGAAGGATAAAAATATGAAGATGACATGATTATCTTCAAATACATCACCTTTACTCCTTACGCTGATGAAGTATAGGGCATAGAAAATCTCCCAAGTTTCATCTTGAGCTGTCAGTCCTAGAGACCCTGGACTTGCTAGATCTGTGTGAACAAGCTCGTGTTTAGAATTCAGTTCCTAACATAACTGCATACACGGCATAATCGAAGTCGTAGAACACGTATGTGAATGTGGTAGGTTTTATGGCGCACCGTAAGTGGTGTTGTATTTGCATATTTTTTAGTAGAGCGCAAGCTTGGGAGACAAGTCTTGGTTGTTGGATCTTCTTGAGAGGGTAGTAGGATTGGGTTTTGTGGCCATCCAAATAAATGTAATGTGGTGTGAAATTATGACATACTCTATGCCAAATAAGTGTAATGTAGTAGGATAGGATTTTTTCGTAAAGCGCAAGCTTGGCGTACTCTATGCCTCAACCATTATAGGGCCTAACATAGTTTCTTTTATTGTCATGGCATACTCTATGCCTCACGACAAGCCAACTCTTTTATAGGATGTTCTGTTTTCGATGTTTTCACAAGTTTCATTTAGTCATATGCTTTATTAACTCGATAATTAGTTTAAGTAGTTTCTCTTATTCCATATTTAGTTTAAAAGTTGTCCCATATTCCATAATTTGAGTTCTTGTTAAATTGTTTGGTAGTTCATATTGTATCCATAATTTTATGAATAAAATATTTCTCAGAGTTGATCCCTACAAGTGCAGGCAGATGTATATTTCTTTTTCAATTGAATTCTCTCTTTTAGTTTTCATGATCTAATGCTTTTTATTTAGTTTTAGTTCTTTTTGGTCCAAATAACTATTTATTGTTTTTTCTAGGGGCTCAAATCACAGTGATTGACACTTTGTCTATAGGTCCAGTTATGTATGGTGCACTATTTTTATAAATGATCATTGGGGAATGTGGCAATTATCTCCAATAGGGATGAAAAAGAAATGTACTATTTCTGAGTCTCAATGCGAGTAGAGGTTTGTTATGCTTCTGAGTTCATTTTATTAGTTGAGCTTTGTTATGCTAGATTTTTTTTTTCATAACAGGTCATGTATCTGTCTGAAACACAATAAGAGCTCTTGCAACTATTTAGTCTAATTTGTTGAAAACTAATTAATATCTAATGCAAGTACGAGAGGGTGGAAATAAAATAGAAAAGCCATAAAGGCTACATAGGTTCGAAAATTTGAGATTGGTGAAATGACTTAAAAGTATGGAGTTCTTGGACATGGAGAATTGCAATAGTAAATAAAAGCTTCAGATAGGTGGGGCCATGAGTTTTCCAAACCCTGTTTCGTTTGATCTTCTGGTTAGTTTGAGCATACTGATAATGTACAATTTACAAGTGTATATCTTTAGAAATGTTTTTAGTTGGAGTATTAAAAACATACAAGAGCTAATTACTAGGACCTAGTGTATATCATGTTTTGCACACGGTGATGTGCATATTATTTTATCTAAGTCACGCTATTTGCCATTAACATATAGTGAGCTATGGATGTTAGACTGATTGCTCGCATGGTTTAATAGTTTGAGTCAGTTTGTTTTTTATGTTTATGTTTATCTACGGTTTAATATTTGACGTCTTAAAAAAGTGATTGAATTTTATTGATGTTGTTTAACTAACTAAGCTATTTAATTTCTATTCACTTTTGTTCGTTTGTTGTTTTGATTTCAGAAATCGGTTGGGGTTTTGAGTTTCCACAATATCAGCACCATTATTGTTAAATGATATACGTGACCTTTATTTCTGAAAATACAACCCCCCCTCCCCCACCCCCACCCCCCCAAAAAAACAATAACAATATTACATGTTAAGACCCTATAAAGACTTTGAACTGTAGTGTTACCATAGAATAATTTTTTTTCTTCATTGACAATATGATTTTATTTCTTACAATATTGTGTACTAAGTGACATGGAGTATATGAGTATGCAAAACTTTTTAACTTAAAATCTAATCTTCTTCGATTGTTATGCTATTATATGAATTCATTTAATGCATTTCAAGTATTTAGAGGACTTAAATGAATCAAATTAGATTGTGGGTTTTCTTAACAAAGGACGTGTTTTTTATTATTGATATTTTTGTGAGTAAACATTTCAGCAAAAAACGTGTGAATTATTTGTATGTGGTGAGAGTGAGCTCAACTAATGTTTCACGTTATTGTCATTTTTTCTTTTGTCTTCATTATGACATTTTCGTAAATTTATTTGTGAAATTATATTATTGATTTTCTTTCTGATTTTTTTTACAGACATTATGTGTATGAGTCCATCGTCATTCGCTAAGTATGGGACGTCAAACTGATGTTAGAATTGAGCACTTGGAAGTCTTCGATGCTTCTTTTATCGAAATTGAGTGGAGTCATTTCCTTTCATGACTAATTTAGAAGGTTAGTCCACTTATTCTTTGTTTATTCTAATGTTTTATAGAATTTTATGCTTTTACTAATATTTATCAAATCTAGATGGATGAAAGGAGTGCAACACAATTTGTTCCAGCAATAAGCTCACACGGTCACCACAAGTTCTTCTTCCATGCTGCCGATTATAGCAAACCTCCACATACGGCCATCGTAGTTGAAATAAGCAATTTGCAGTGTAAACATGAAGTTGTATTGAAGATTACTCATTGAATAGTTTATGTAATGAGTTAGTATGATTGTTTCGCAAATCTACAAAGCAGTTAATTTGGCAATTGAGTGTTCATCTATAAACAGATTTATGTAATTTATTTTTGGGTTCTAATTGCATTCACTGAAACATTAAACCACACATGTGTAATCGATTATGTTGCTTATACGAGGCACATGACAAACTATTTGTATTGTTGAGTATTTTTTATTTCTTAAACATGGTGTATAGTCTTATAATCAAAGAAAATTTTGTCCAAATTTTCTAAATTGTTTATACTTATTTGTGTTGTAAAAAATTTCAACATAAATTATACATGATTTAATATTTTGAGTATTTTTTGTGTCCAATTTTTTTTTTAATTGTTTATACGGTGGTTATTGTGAAATAATAGTATAGTTGTTGTTTGTCCCTGCTTAAATGGGGAAGGTTGTTCTATAAACAAAGAAAATTTTATCCAAATTTTTTAATACGTTAGGTTATGTATTAATAATTGTATAGCTAATATTTTTGTTCTTAAAGAGGACGGATTGTTCTATAAAAAAAGGAAAGTTGGCCAAAAAATTTAAATTATCAGATTTAGTATTAATAATAGTATAGTTAGTATTTTTGTTCTTAAGCAGGGGGAATTGTCTCATAAACAAAAGAAAATTTTCCCAATCTTTTGAAATAAATAGATTAGTACCATAGGGTATTTTAAAAAAATTATATGTTGCGAACTAAATACGACGTATGGTCTTATCAATGACGTACACTTTTGAAAATTAGCGTCGTGCCTTCAGGAACGAGTATACCCTAGTGTGTGTGTGTGTGTGTGTATATATATATATATATATATATATATATATATATATATAGAGAGAGAGAGAGAGAGAGAGAGAGAGAGAGAGATAGATAGATAGATAGATAGAGAGAGAGAGAGTCAAACTCTCCAACATACCTATGAATATATCTATTTTATTTTAATAGTAAAAAAAATAATTTTCAGTTGAGAATTTTTATATGGGTTCATAATATTTCAATGTACCCCTGTAAAAATATTCACTTCAAAATAATGTGTTTTGTTATTTTTAAAAAATAGGTAAAAAAAACTGACAGTTTTAAAAGGTAAAAACTAACATTTTTTGACTTATTTTTTAAAAATAACAAAAAAATATTTTCACTTGATTTTTTTTTATAGAGGCACACTGAAATATCATGAATCTATATAAAAAATATCATCTCAAATTTCTTTTTTTACTATTTTAAAAAATGAATATGTTTGTAGGTATATTGCTAAGAGGTATGCTATATATGTATATATATATATATATATATATATGTATATATATATATATATTGGTTTCCAAGGAAAAAAGCCTTTACATTGAAAACGTGCATTCCTTTTGTGAGTTTGTTCAGTTGTTTCCAAATATCTCACAGCCCCTCCTCCCTATGCCAAACTAATAAAAAAACATGGACCAAACACCAAATGGACCCCCTAAAAACTAGATATGATATTCTATAAAAAGATTGAGCAAAGGCACAAAGCCATGGGCAAAATAGTGCTACAAAAAGAAGGCTGCAACCCTCAAAAGCAAAAACAACTGAGCCGCTGGACAAAGCCATAATACAGACGAGCCAAAATCAAGGATCAGACACATATCGGGCAAGCAATACATCAAATACACTTCTTTTTCTTTTTTTCTTTCCTTTGTAATGATATTTTGTTTAGTATATCAGTGTTTGGTGGTGGTGTTTCAAACTTTACTATCGTTGGTGGAGAGTTGAATCTCTGACGAAATCTCATCTTCGTCCCAGTTGGTTGTCCGATAGAAGGTGGCATACAGTATGAGCTGAACTAATCCAGATATTGCTCCCAATGCATTAGGGACCTATCATTTAAATATGACACAAACATAGAGTTATTTTGGAATGTAAATTCAATCAAGCCCCGATCATGTATACTTTCATAAGAGCAGTGCTATAATCACTTTCATACATTTGTGAGAAAATTTGGGGTAGTAACTTCATGTAGATTGACAAACTTATTTAAACAAATTTAGAGAGCCAACTAAAATGGAAATATTTCATTTATAGATGTGTGAGATCTACTCAGAAATGTTATCAATTTAATTCATTATAGGGACAAATTAAGGTCCACCGACACAGGTGTCAAACATATATTATATAAAGAATAGAACAGAAAACGTATGGTTCCCTCCACCTGACTCCTCCCGTTGGATGATATCATCATAGGCCACAATTCTTTTAACTTGGGAGAAAAGTAACATTATATGCTGTATGAACATTTTGGGAAACGCAAGTTAACAAAATTCAGGAATTAGTTAAACATACGTACAAAAAATATATATATATTAAAAAAAAAAAACTAACGTCCCTCGAAATGTAGTTAAATGCAATCCAAGCGGATACCCTTTAACACCGAGAAAATGTCACTCAAGATCTTAACAAGGTGTTACTTTGAGGGCACTTAGCCATGGGCTATTTTTCAGTTCTTTTTGTGATGAGACTTAGAACTCTCCACAACCTACATAGAAGAAAAACTTGGTCTCTCCTCATGCATCCATCACATTGGTTTCATCTAAAACAACATTTTATATAAATGGAGATCTTAATATCGTGCACAGGGATAAAATGTTGGCTTTAATAGCCCATATAAGATAAAATTTCTAAATAAAGGCAACAAAAATGTATCCTTACCAAAATATTGGCATCAAACTTCATGAGTGCATAGCCCATCCATATGAGTCCATTCGCAAAGTTAAAAAATGAGAGGAAAAAGGGCATGTACTTCACACTTTTCGTCTGGATGACTCTACGCTGCCCAATAGAAAGTGCAGTGTTAATAGAATATATTATTCCTATCTGGGATAACTTATTCATAAAGAATTATAAATCACAAATTAAATTATAGTGTAACACGCCTTGATGGTTATTTAGAACCCTACGTTTTTTTTCCTTTCCCCTTAATGGATTGAATTGCCTTATTCCAGTTATAGATGCAGTGGTGGGTAATATTTAATTTTTTTTGATAAATAATTTTTTTTTTTTTAATGAAAAACTAGTTTTGGGGGAGAAACCCATATATAAGAAGTATATGACAACTTACAAGAAAAAAAAGAGGGGGGGGGGGGGGGGGGGGGGGGGGGGGAGGGAGGGAGAGTCTAAACAAAGCCCCCCAAGACATCTAGCCAAATTACATAACTCGGCGCATCTCCACCAAAAACTCCAAAAGAATAGGAACATAAGTGTTATGGTTTCCTTATACCAAATGAACATAATACGCAGAAAAAGGTATCCTAGTCTAAATAAATCGGCATCCATGCCTTCAAAACACCTCGAATTTATCTCATTCCAAATCATCCAAAAGATACAATGAGGCACCTATTTCCAAACATCTCTATCAGTCTTCCAGCCCTTCTAGGGTTGCCAAGACTCTAACAAAGCCCGCACCAATTTGGGCACCACCCATGCAATTCGGCTAAGGGAGAAGAAGATTTCCCATCCCCCCCTTGTCACCCAACAATGCAAGCGAAGGTGGTTCATCGTCTCTTGCTCCTCCTTGCACAACCAACACTAACTAGCTATCGGTTGTCTCCTCTTCTGTAAACCCTTCGTCCTTAAAATCGCCTGTCTAGCTATGGTCAGATAAAAAACATGACTTTCGGATGCACCTTCACCCTCTAAATCTCCCTCCAGGCAAAACTAACATTCCCGTTCCCGTATCTTCTCAAATCAGGGTAATGCTCAAATCACCTTCCCCTCCCAATGGGGTGGGGGCCATATCTAAATAATCGAAGTAGGCCTCCGCCTACTATAATTACTAGTCCCAAAAACGTCTTTAAAATTTTGGATTCACAAAAGTGGACCCCCAACGCTCAACATATAGTCCGCAACCAGGCCATACTTATCCCCTTCGATGCTAAACATCTTGAGAAATAGGTCCTCCAGAGAGCCATTTTTGCTTGACCTATCCTTCCAAATTTTAATCCTACGACCATTCCCCAGATGAAATATCGTGTATCTATAGAACTCTCCTTACCCCTTTGAGATATGCTTTTACTACCTGACCCCATGGGAGTAGCACTCTACTTCTGGCTCCCATCCCAACTACGTACTTCCCCTTAGGAACCACCACTCTCCTCCATAACCTATTATCCTCCCGAGAAAACCTCCACAACCATTTTCCTAACAAAGATTTATTAAAGTACACCAAGTTCTTCACTCTCTCCCCTCCTGAATTTTCTCGCACACTTCCTCCCACCCCACTAGGCTATAGTTAAGACTATCCTCATTCCCTCTCCACAAAAAGTCTCTCATCATTTTTTTTAGAAGCTTACACATAGAGAACGGAAGACGTAAAATGAAAAAGAAGTAGGTTGGCAGGATTAATAAAGTGCTCTTTATCAAAGTTAACCTCCCTCCTTTTGACATGAAACCATTATTTTAACGTGCCAATCTCTTTCTAAGCCTCTTCATATTCGGGTCCTATATATATTTAGCCTCGTACTTAGCCCCTAATGGCTAATCGAGATACATGGAAGGGAAATATCCCACCCTGCATCCAAGAGTCTCTGCCAGATTGCCCATGTTTCGAACTCCCTTTACCTGAATCACCTCACACTTCCCAATATTAATGTGGAGCCCCAAAACTTCTTCAAAGCACATTGACAGAAGTCTTAGAGATCTCACCTATCCCACTTTCTCATTATAAATATAAATCATATCATCTTCATACAAAAGGTGGAAGACCCTAACTGGGGCCACGTTAGGGTGCCCAATCATAAGACTGCTAATCATCCCCACCTTAACCACACACCGCTCCATCTGGTTACATGCCTCCATCACCAGATGAAAACAAAAATGGGCAGAAGATCTTGTCGAAGTTCCTGAGAGCTGGAAAAGAACCCTTACAGAACCCCATTAATAAGGATTGAGAATATGTCAGACGAAATGCAACATTGAATCCAACATCACCATATCTCTCTGAACCCCATTCTCTTCAGTAAGTACAATAAAAGCACCCAATTAACGTGGTCATATGCCTTTTCAATATTTTTCTTGCACAAAATACGAGGCTTCCCACTCCTAATCATTGCCTCCACACACTCAGTAGTCACTAGGACTGCATCGAGGACTTGTCCTCCTCCCACGAATGCATTTTGAATTCTGAAATGAGAGGGTCCATCACCCTCCTAAGATTGACTGACTGATAAGACTTTGGCAAGAATCTTGTACACATTCCTAATTAAATTGATTGGGCTGAGATCTCGTATATCAATTGATCCCCCAACCTTGGGATTCAAGGTGATGAATGCCACATTAAGACTCCTTAGGAAGGAGCCTATGGTGTGAAATTCTATAAAGAACGCCATAACCTCCCTTCTCACTATAGACCAATAATGATGAAATAAGGACATAATGAAACTGTACGGTCTTGGAGCCTTTTCTCAACTAATCTAACTAAAACACGATCACCACTTCCTCCTCCAAAAAAGTCCCCGAAATACTCCCCATCGCATCCTGGTCCAGGTTAGGATGCCACGACTCCTCCTCTTTATATAAACCATCAAAAGATTGAGAACCATTACATCCACCGAAATCTTCCAAATATGATTAAAATGACGATGCGATTTGGCCACCACGTAGAAGAATTTGGTATTTTTATCTCCCTCCCTCAACCACAGTTCTCGAGACTTTTTTTCTAACTAATCTCTTCCTCAACCACACACCTCCTTATCTCACCTTTTCTCTCATCTCTCAACAAATTCTTCTCCCCTGAAAACCCTCCCCCCTTATTTTTATATCAAGGAGTCTGACATCCTTCATAAACCTTGCACTGATCTCACTAAAGTTATCAATCACCTATTTGTTCCATGGCTTGTTAGCTTCCTTAAGGAGACCGAGTTTCCCTACCAAAATGAAGCTGCCAAAGGCCTCCACCACATAACCTTGCCACCACTCCTTCACTCTGTCCATAAAATCCTCCTCTTTAAGCCACATGTTATCAAATTTAAATGGGGTATTCCCTTCCCTTCACCCCCCATACTCTTAAAAGAATCTGGATATGCTTCGACGTAACACTAGGATAACAAGACTGTATAACCCCTGGAAAGAGATCCTCCCACCCCCGAGATACCAAAAAGTGACCTAAACGGGAAAGAGAAGGGTTATTTATATTACTATACCATGTGTACATGCCACCAGCTAGAGGAAGGTCCAATAAGTCCAGATCGTTAATAAACTCCTAAAATTCCCTCACATATCTTCTAGTGCGCCCTCTCCCACTTTTTTTAGGAAAATATCAACACATTAAAGTATCCACCTATGCATCACATCACCCCACACCTAGGTAATGTTTGATAACTCCTCCCACAACTCTTATCTATTAACATCTTCCACCGGCTTGTAAAACTCTGTGAAGATCCACACCACCCATCCTCGACACTTCTAAATAAACATCACATGGACCAATGACCTGCCAAACACTCTACTTTTCCATGACCCTAAAATCCCACATAATTATTATTCCATCCAAAGCACCCTATGCATCCATAGTGCACCATTTCACCCATCGACCACCCCAAATAGACATAATTATCTCGCTGTCCACTAGACCCAAATTAGATTCTTGGAGGCATACTTGATATAGCACCACCGACGATGCCACTATTATCAAGATCATTTAGACCCCTCACGTTCCACAAAATCATACGAAGCTTTATCAAGTATAGGTTATAACCCCCACCCCTTTCTCCCATGCCCCACTTTATTCCATTTCCTCGTAATTGATCGTGCATTGCAATCTCTTGAGTTCTTTGTCCTTCCTATCCACCGTGATGGAGAAAAATCCCCCCAGTCTTCTTGATGGCCACTCTATCTAGGCATCCTATTTTTCAAATAACATATTTGCCTTACTCTCACTCCATTTGTAAGACTGCAACTTTACTAATCCTACTTATAAGGTCCTCCACCCATCCATTAAATTTTTTGTCCCACCCCTCCTCCTCACTCTCCACCCTATTGTATCGCCTTCATTTCATCTCTCTACTAGGTGAAAGGACACCACACCTACAGTTCTATCGCTCTATCTCTAACTCCTTATCCCCTATCGCAACTTTGATTTTTACTTGAAGCATATAATTTTGCAAAAAAATTAGAAGTGTTTGGTAATGTCTCCAAACACCCCACCCCACTCGCTTCCCCTTTGTCAAATGTTAAACGAGTACCTTTATAAACAATTTTGAATTTTCAATAGCAACCATCATAGTTAAATTATTATCACAGTAACCTGTCTCCATCAACCCTACTGATTCATCATCCTTTATAAGATCCATTTTTTAATTTTTTCTCCCCCTTTAGACTTCTTTTATTTTCTTCCTCTTATCTTCTTTTTTCGAATTAATGAGAGCCATCACATTTTCAAAATCACATAGAGTTCCCAAAATAGATATCCTTATTGCCCAATTTAGTGGAATTAGCACGGTACTCCCCTTTTGACCCATAACTAACCCCTATATTTGAAGGATTTACATCCATTGGCTCCCAAAGGCACAATTTGTTTCCCATTCTTAAACCCAAATAGTCTTCACATATATTAACTGTCCACTTATGAATATTTAAAACCCCTGCCTTGGCTCCCAACTTATTCCCCATGTGGTGTAATATTCTCACTAACTATTTCCTTTTAATGCACTTCTATCTTCCCCATCCCTTCTTCCTAAACATTCTTTTCTTTTATGTTTGGTGGTTCGATTCTCTCCTCTTGGTCCAAAGCATCAGAGGTTGTCCTAACATTGTCGATCAACTTGTCAAATGTTTCTTTGATATCTTTTCCTTCCCCATTAACTCTTTCCTTCCTTCCCTATAAGATTAACTCCAGTCTCTACCCCGCACTTCATTCGTCGTCGCGTCACTTCCTATTAGTCCTTCTTCGGCAGCCGAAGTGTCAGGTTTGCTATCCAAGCAGCATATGACGCCGCTGGTTCGACTTCCCTCAGTCTCGACTGAGCTCGCTGATATCATCGGCCATGTCTTCTCTAACAACCTTGTCTTAAAATGGGCAAGGGTCATCTGATCAACCACGTAGGGCTGGTGCTTCTCCTCCCTATAACTACTGATCTCGACAAGCCTACCCGAAGTAACACGATCTCCCTTCCCCCAAAATAAATAACTTAAGAAAACCCTCCCCCAACCATAACTCTAACCTTGTCTAGAAGCTAATCTTTCCATTTCACCAATAGCCTATCCCATTGCACCTCTTCCCCCACATTCGTATTGTAGTCCACTTTTATGTACCCTTTGTATCTCTCACTAATGGCTCTAAAGACATCATATCCCCATAAGTGAAGGGAAGACCAATTTTTCGAATCTACCTAGGGTTTGATATACTTGGTGGTGGGTTGTAGCTTGCAAGAGGGTGCCAACACTGCAATAATGATCGTTCTCCTTCAAAAACAAACAACTCTTGACCTTCAGAGTCCTGCCTACCTCTTGGTTTGAGGTAACATGAACAAGAGGAAGGTTGAATGGAGATTACGAATTTGTGCCTCTCATATTGGTTTCCATCTCTCTTTAACCCATTTTTTCAACTTTTCAATTGCCGAAGGTGACTACCCCAGGCTACCGACCCGCCCCATTAATTCTCTCTAGAAGAACTCTACCCTAACAATGCAAGAATCGCCATAAACGATAAGGTTCGCTTCAGTGGATAGGGAAACACAAATGTTAATGGTGGATGTTGGCCAAGGATACCCATCTTATCTTCATGTCCCCCACGTGACCAGGGTGCTTCTCCTATTGTATACAAAGGACCACTAGCACCATATGTTTAAAAGCTTCCTTGTCAAATCCACACCCCCTTCCTTTCACCATATCCTCAAGCTGTACTTGTAATCAGCCTGCTATCGCTAATAATAATGTTAGACCAATCATTACCCTTGTTGTAACTCGTATAGACTATGATTTCTCTCTTTTTGTATAGTTTTCTTTTGTAGAATCTTCCTATCTTCCTGACCTCTTTGAAGCATCCCATAGGCATGAAATTAACCAAAATGCCTCTCGCTTAACTAACCAAGTTTCTTTGGAAAAGCCTCTCCCTCTAAAACTAAAACTAAAGTGGTAGCTATTGACCATTTCCTCCTTGGAGCTCATACGTCACCCTCCCTACTTGAAAGATAACCTTCTTCTCCCTCTCGATTTTAAGAGGAAAATTGAACCTTATGCTTTCTTTCTCTCTCTATTTGTCAACACAAGAAGATAAAAAAAGGGCAAAACATTTCATTCTATTTTACTCATGGGCATTGGGACTATATCGTAAGGATAAGCAACATAAATATTGTGATTATTATGATTTTTTAATCTATTTTCTTAAAATTATTTTGATAGTAGTACTTGTTTCTAGAGAGTAATAAGGAGGTCAAAAACTACCTTGACATCTTTTATATACTATAAAATGCTATACAAGGCATTAACAATGCTTATCAATCAAGGCATCCACGTGTCAGTACATAATTTTCTTTCTCTTTCCTCTCATTTCTTCCGTAGTTTCCAAACCATCTCATATCTTTTTAAACACCTATTAACGTCTTTTGATTTTCTATCAATTTGTCTTCCCTAAATTTTTCACGGCTTTAACCATGTCTTTTGATTTTCTTTCTCTTTATCTTCTCTAATTTTTTTCACGGCTACATATATCGTAAAGAAAACGTAATGATTAAAACCCCAACAGTCCCAAAGTATTATCCCTTTCTCTTCTCCCTACTACTCAAGGTTGGTTTCTCTCTCTTCTACCCCCTTAGAAATCACCATGGATGCACCCATCATCATCCATACTTTTAATAATTTTTCATCGTGGTACAACATTATCGTAATTCCTACTCCACCATTGGCGATTTTCAGATCCGTTAGATCAGTCATTTGCGATGGGAGTTCGTCTATGCTTTTAAATCGACGGTGATCGATGGTTCCATGGATTCGGTAGGGGGGATCGGTGTTGCTTAGATCGGAGCTCTTATATTCCTTCTGCTGGGTGGTCTCCTCGTGAGGTACCCGATTGGGTTTTTGACAATGTTGGACTCCTACGAAATTCGTGGCCAAGGCAATAAGGTTGAAAAGCTTTGTGACTTATGAAACATTATTGTGAACAAAAATGTTTCATTCTCAAGAGCATGGTGTGTCCAGTGAGCAGGTCTAGGGTAGGAAAGGCAAGGGCTTAGGGTGGACTCAGGTGAGGGCCTGTTTGGAGCCGGGTTTGATGGTGTTTGGGATTGGAGGTCGCGGGTTTTGGGCGGTTTGTGGGTTAATCCGGTGTGTGTGCTTTTTCCCCCTTTTTACTTCAATAAGATTTACTGTAATTGATGTAGGATTTGAGTTCAAATTGGTCTTTCAACCATCCCAATTTTATTTTCAGTAGCTTGCTTAAAAGCAATGACCAATCACATCTTATTCAGGTACTATAATAAATATTGTTAATTTTGATTAGTAATGTATTCATTGATATTTAAAAAAATTGACACCTTATTGCAGGACTCTTTCACAAGTCTTGGTAGAAAATTATATTAGTGAAGAATTTGCACTCTACAATCAGGTAGTTATTCAAGTGATTAGAAGCATAATGATTTAATGTTATTTTTTATATAACAATCAAAAGAATCATGAATTATTATGTGCATAACTAAGTTTCGCATTAAACGTAGAGCAGGAAAAGGCAAGCATGGAAGATTTTGATGTTATACATTTTGTTTTCTATTTATACATTAACTGATTTTGTGTTGTATCTTTTGATTATGGATTTTCTATTATTGTTTAGTTCTGGTATTTTTCATAACATTTTAGTCCTTCTTGATGCTTACATGGCATCTGTTGAGAACAATATGATATGGATAATGATAAATTAATCCATTTAGTGATGCAAATATGGAGAGAATGCCTAAATTAGTATGAGATCCTTTTTGTTTTATGTACAAATTCAACAAACAAAAAGTTAGTAGAAATTTTATTTCCAAATAAGAAGTAGTACAAATGTTCTTATAAAATAGTCTATAGCAATACAAAACAAATAGTAATTATATGATAGGAAAAAAAAGGTAGTCCCAATATAATGAAAAAAAGCCACTAGCAATAGCAATAGAGGAAAAAAGGTTTGTAGCAACATAAAAAAAATTCAGTAAAAAAAGTCTTAAGCAATATAATAAAAAAATGTCAATAGCATTATAACAAAGATAAAAATTGTACATGTATAGCAAAAAAAGGTTGTAGCATTAAAACGAAAATAGATTGTACAACTATAACAAAAAAAGGTTTCTAATTTGTGGAGAATGTCTATCACTTTGCTACAATTACCTGATAAGATCAAAGCCAGTTTGTAATGCGGGTTGTGGGTTAGGGTCACAGTTTGTCTGGAAATGAGTTCATCCCCAAACACAAATCGAATTTTATTATTATTCGATGTCTTTAGGTATCAAGGAGAAATAAAATTTTCTCTGATTTAAGTCATGTTTTGGCATTAGATCAAGCCAAATTATAATGAGTTGAGTAATATTTGAACTTTTGGGCCACTAATTATATCGTCAATTGGATGACATAAGATACTGCGTGCTTAAAGTTATAAAATTAGGATATATGGTTTAGAGGATCAATTGGGTTTAGCAAAAAATGATAGAAGCTAAACATTATTTCTTAATTCAGATGTGTCATAATCATAACTAAGAGTAAAAAAAAAAACTTGCT
Source organism: Sambucus nigra (assembly GCA_949130495.1). Classification (NCBI taxonomy): domain Eukaryota; kingdom Viridiplantae; phylum Streptophyta; class Magnoliopsida; order Dipsacales; family Adoxaceae; genus Sambucus; species Sambucus nigra. The sequence goes on from OX422212.1 coordinate 413,927,804, forward strand.
TTTTTTAAATGTTAAACATTTTATCTTATTACATATCCCACTGTATTTGTGATGGTAGGTGAATAAAAATTTATCTTTAAAGGGTTTGAATAGATAATATTAAAATAACTTAAATAATTTAGTTTAAAACTTCAAATTGATTGTAATGGAAATTCTTTTAAATTGATATCTTAATAGCGTCTATGGATGAGGTGAGGTCTCTGCGGTTGCTTCTGGTGTGTTTTGAGGCGGTGTCGGGTTTACGTATCAATGTCGAAAAGAGTGAGATGATTGCAGTGGGAGAGGTTGGTAATGTGGGCTACTTGGCTCGTGGTCTTGGTTGTCGGGTCGATCTCTCCCTTCTACTTATCTTGTCCTCCCTTTAGGGGCTAAGTTTAAGTCTTCTTCGATGTGGAATCCGGTCCTCGAGAGGGTTCAGAGGAGGTTAGCAGGTTGGAAGCATGGTTTCTTGTCTAAAGGTGGTCGGTTGACGTTGATCAAAAGTGTTTTGTCTAGCCTTCCGACATATTTTATGTCCGTTCTCCCTTTGCCTCGATCTGTTGGCATAAGGCTTGACAAGTTGATGAGGGATTTTCTGTGGAAAGGGAATGGTGATGAGTTTAAATACTGCTTGGTGAGTTGGGATAAGGTGTGTAGGCCGCTCAGTGAGGGTGGGGCTGGGGTCAGGAGCTTAGCCCATTTCAATATGGCTTTACTAGGTAAGTGGTTGTGGCGATTTAATAGGGATGGTGATAGATTGTGGAGGAGAGTGCTGGTAGCTAGGCATGGGGCTGGAACGTATGGGTGGGAGCCTATGTTGGGGCGAGCTGCGCATGGGGTGGGGTGGTGGAGGTTTATTGCGCTTGGGTGGGGGAGGTTCTCCTTGCTCACCTCTTTCCACCTTGGGAGTGGGAGTAGGATCAGGTTTTGGAAGGATATATGGGGCGAGGGGGGATCTTTGGAGGTCCTCTTCCCGAGGATGTTTAGGCTTGGGATTGACAAAGATGGGTTAGTTGAGAATCATAGGTGGAGGGAAGGGATTAGTGAGGTGTGGGACCCTAAGTTTAGGAGGGGGCTCCATGATTGGGAACTGGAGGAGGCAGACGTGTTCTTCGAATGGCTGAAGTTGGCACCGGTCCTGTCTATGGGGGCTGATGGGTTGAGGTGGTCGTACTCTCATGATGGCTTGTTTTCAGTTCGGAGTTACTATTCTGTCCTAAGGGGTCGTGGTGGTGCTTTCTTCCCGTGGAAGGCTATTTGGAAGTGCCATGCGCCTCCCAAGGTGTGCTTCTTTGTGTGGACTGCGGCCAGACAGGCCATCTTGACTGCTAAAGGGCTTCAGCAAAGAGGTAGGAGGATGGCCAGTAGATGTTGGTTGTGTAAAAAGGAGGAGGAGACGACTGATCACCTTCTTCTACACTGTGAGGTTACTAGGGGTCTTTGGGATTTATTTTTCTCTTTATGCCAGATTGCTTGGGTTATGCCTAGTTCGGTGTGCGAAGTGCTAGCGGCGTGGCGAAGGCCTAGGGGTTGGTCTGGTCCGAGGGTGGTCTGGATGTTGGTCCCCCACTGTATCTTTTGGACTATGTGGTTGGAGAGGAACAGGAGATGCTTCGAGGGGGTCGATCTTGACCCTCCTCGAATTCGGTACAGTTTTCTATGCCTTCTTCTTACCTGGTATAGGAAACGACAGGATTCGTCTTTGTCTTTCCTTATTGAGTTTTTGGAGGAATTCTAGGGGCTTGAGTTGATTGTGTTGGGGCCCGATCCTTCGCTTGTTTGCTTTGTATACTTCCTGTATACGGGATTCCGCCCCCTTAGGCGGGCTGCTTTATTGAATCATTTACTTATCAAAAAAAAAATTTAATATTTATTTAAGAAATATCATTTCGATCAAACACTCAATTTATTTTAGCCCTGGATATAAATTTAGACTTGCTTTTTGGTTCGCATCTTATTTCTTTTGAGTAACTTTGGTTCAAATTTCACCAATATTTTTGTTTATATCAGTATTCATTTTTGTCCTTTAATGTGACTAATAAATGATGGGATGGCTTAAGAATTCATGTAATACAGGCTAACAAATTCTTGAAGATTTTTTTTCATCATATTCAATTTCTTTAAAAAACATTGGGCGTGATATAAATATATATATATATATATATATATATATATATAATATTTTAATTATATTGTTCTAATTAAACATTTTTAATTAAAATATCATTTCTTGGTATATGCCTTATTGATTCACGTTCCGGTGGGTTTTTCTTTACAGTTTTTTGGTCGGGTTTTTTGGGTTTGTTCTCAGGGATTTGTTTTGGGTTTATTTACGTGGGTTTTATTTCAGTGGTGGTTTTAATGGTCTTAATGCTTTTTATGGTGGTTTCAATGGGGTATGTGGAGAGAAAATAGTGACAAATTTGTTTGTATATGGGTACACATATAAAGGATGGGGGTGAGGCCGAAGGGAGGGGCGGTGGGGTTTGTAAAAGGTGGATTTGGTGTTGAGTGGAAAGTGGTGGGGAGTGGGGCAGCAGGTGGTGGTCCCCCTCGGGGGGTGGCGTAACATAATTTTTGACATAATTTTTTGGAACAAACTGATGTGGAAGTTTGTTATTGGTTGGTTTTTAACATGTTTGAAATTTGTTTTGTTTAGTGTTTTTTCAGTTTTGGGTTTTTTAAATTGGGCAAGGGGTATTTTAGTCCATTTACACATAAAAAAAGGAGGAAACTTGACTTTTGGGTTTAATTTCAATGAATTTGTAGGTGCGGGGTGAGTTAGTTGAGTATTTTTTACGGGATGACTCACAAATTGGTGTTACTACTGTTGAAGATAAAGTGACATGTTTATACTGAAGTTTTATGCCTGCTCTAACTTTGTTTATACTACGTGATAATATGAAATGACGTTAGATGAGATTGGTTTCAAATTAATACCATATGTAATGTTTGTGTCATTTTTTTGGCACAAAGTTATGTCGTGTTGGCAGTATTACTATGTTGTGTCGTGTTTTATATATTATCATGTTTAATCAAGTGTAAAAGTAAACAATCGGATTAGGAATATCGTGTCGTGTTTTAAATGATTCGTGTTCATATTATGTAAAAAATACACAATTTTTGTGTAGTGTTCAAGAATCTTACTCTAACGTATAATTCGCTCATCGCGCGAATTTTCAACTAGTATAAACTAAAATAAGGGCAACTAAACATAGGAAGAATAAATTTGGTTGCATGTAATAGCACTCCTAATAAATGAGTACGTCAAGTGACACTTCAAACAATTTTTCAGATCATTGTGGGCATATTTGCCGGTTTTTTTTCTTTCTAATATTGCATTTATTATATATTTTTTTTATTTTATAGGGATAGGAAGGGCTACGAACAACTTTGACTTATACCCTTAATTATGGTGCAAAGTATCCACCAGCTTACTATAGTAGATAAGAAAGCTATTTTAAGGTAAAGAAAACACTCATACCATGACCGTCAATGGAGAGGCATACATAAGTATATTGAAGATTATACAGATTATCCCCACAACCATAGATCTTCCATGGGTACCATGGACACATGTCAAGGTAATCACAATTACCACTGCTAGGAACGCCACTTCAATGAGTAGAGCAATAATAATCTTCCGCTGATTGTAGATATAACAACGAAAAAAATTGTGTTAGTTATACATTCACTAGGACTACTTAAGAGGGTTTGCTGCAACATGGCAGATCGAGTTAAGAACACAACTTGTTCTTGTTCTTCTCAGTAATTTTCGGCAAACACAGATAATATCCTTAAGGTAGTTATAGCAATAAAATCACTAAAAAATAGAAATTCTTTAAATTATCGTTGATATATAAAATTTTGCACTATGCACTTTGTTGTCAAGAACCCTTTGCAATACAATGTGAAGTTTTATAGTTTTCTTTTTCATTCAATGTTATTTAGGCAGAAGTCTACCCGAAATGAATAAAGAAATACTTAAAACATCGTACCAATTTTGCATGTCATTAGTAGATGAGAACTGCTAGACTTACGGATTCCCTCTTCCCCAATCCATACCGAATGCAAAACTTCCTTTTTTATTTATTTTGTTTTTAATTGAAAAATTGTTTTGTTTTATAAAAATATGTATCTTTATATAAAAAAATAGTGTTTTATATTAAAAAAAAACACGAACATGAATAAATTAAAATAACCTAAATCCGACCCAATTAAATGCGACAATTTTACGAAAATATTATTTTAATATAAAACATATATATTTTTTGAAAAAACTGTTTTAAAAAATAATTGTTAGTTTAATATAAATAAAAAGAAACTTTTTTTTTTTTACATTTTTAAATGGTTTTAAGAAATACAAAATTGTTTTAAATGTTCTAAACTTAAAAAAAATTAAGTTTAAAAATAAGAGGTGCCGCTGGCGCGACCCTATAAAAACAAAAGAATATTAGGTAAATGGGTGTTTGAGGGAGTAAATGAGTTAAAAAATTAAGTTTAAAAATAAGGGTACCGCTGGCGCGGACCTATAAAAATAAGAGAATATTAGGTAAATGGGTGTTTGAGGGACTAAATGAGTTAAAAAATAAGGGATGCCGCTGGCGCGACCTTTAAAAATAAGAGAATATTGAATAAATGGGTGTTTGAGGGACTAACTGACACTGACGCACAAATCCGAAATATGTTTACTATTTTTTAATACACATTTAGTTCAAATTTTTTTATTTTATTCCAAAAAGTTACTCGCCACATAAAAAAACTCAAAGTGTATCGCTGATGCGGACCTTTAAAAATAAAAGAATATTAGTTAAATTAATGTTTGAGGACTTTTTGGAACAAAATAAAACAGTCAAAGTGTGCTGCTGACGCGAGCGTTTAAAAATAAAAAATTTTTGGTTAAATTAGTGTTCGAGGACTTTATAGAACAAAATAAAACAGTCAAAGTGACGCTGGCGCGGATCCACATTTAACAAATGATGTTGATTAGTGCTGATGTAGGTCCGGGAATGTAGGTACGCGTCAGCGGCACTAATTAATCGCGAAACTAATACATCAAATTAAACAATTTTTTTATATTAAAATTAAAAATATAATTTTTTTTATAAATAAAAAACTATGTTTACTATTTTTAAATACACGTTTAGTTCAAGCTTTTTTATTTTGTTCCAAAAGGTTTTTTTGGAACAAAATAAAAATCATTGGACTAAATTATTTATCAATTTAAAATAAATTTTAAAAAAATTAAAAGAATGTCTTTTAAAGGAATAAATCATAACTCTAATATGTATAATGCATTGTTTTTCAAAAATAAATTAAGGGCGGAGATTGTTTTGACATTTAAAGAAGGGAGAGAATTGTTTTGGGGATGGAATCGGGGAGGGTGGGTTCGGGAAGTATAACATTATTCTTAGTAGATAGAGACTTACACGCTTTTCCCAGTCAGAGAACGCGAGAAAAATGCCAACATAGACGAGTTCAATGAGGAGGCCAAAGCCATTTATAGTGATGACTAGAGTGCTATCTGGATGGACAAAGGGCATACCATAGAACACCCACATTGCGCAATTCAGTACTGTTGCAACATACGGGTCTGGCTTGAACGCTTGCACTGATTTTGTTTTCCAAATTTTTATGAATGTTGGTCTGCATATTGTCCAATCATTATGTAACATTCAAGACTTCTAGTTATGGTATATAAATTATAAACTTCAGGGATCCACGGACGACAATAACTTATACATTTGTAGTAAGAGAGTTATTTGTTCTAAAGAGTATTGTATCTCATATTTGTATAGTTCATCAAATTTGTATCTCAAATTTAAATGTTTCAAAAGTTATAATGGGTTAGTCGCTTTAGTTTCTTGTCACAATATCCCTTCTTGTTTTCTGGCAAAAACTCCACTAGCGACCAAACATCTTCGTTCCTGATGATTAGGTGGCTACGCACTCACTAGAAGAAATAGGAGAGGCCACAGCCGCCTCTAATTTCTTCGTCGAGGCTGGGCGCTTAACGAAGTATCTGGGATCCACAAATCATCATCTCTTATGATAAAGTAGATATAAATTTTTAAAGGCTTATTTCAAGAAAGCTAGAGTTTAATTCCCATGTAGTGGGGACAACATAGATATCCATGGAGTAAAGGGAGGGTTTACTACTATGGCGGATCGTGGCCCATCGAGGGTCCTTGCCGCTCCATGAGTGGTAGCTCGCTCTCAAAATTCATAATTTTCAAGAGAGACTATCCCTCCCTCTCCATATAATGATTCTAAAAATTGATTAGAAATGACCCAATAATATTTCCAAATAAGGTTGAGAAGGTGTTAAAGTGACTGATAGGATGTGAAAAATGACTGAATAACTTTGAAAATGTGTTAATGGGCTACGAAAAATGACTACAATTTTGTTTGAAGTCTTTATATATTATCAAGGTGAATTGTTTTCTACAATGACCTTGCATTTATCTTATATTATTCTAAAATGATTGTAATATTGTGTTAGAATATCTCTGCAACTATGTATATATACTTATTTTTTTTTCTAAATGATGTATGTTAAAATGAATCTAAATAGTGTTATAGTGACTGCAAATTTGTATAAAATGACTGTTTTGTGTCAAAATAACTTTTTATTGAGTAGCCAACGACTATGCATTTTATAATAAATTGGTTACACAATTTGTATTAACATGCCGTTAAAATGACACTGTTAAAATGACAATTTTATTTCAATGCCTTTGTAATATTGTTACAAAGATTCTTTTAAATCTGTATTACTATAGTTTTTCTCATCATATACCATTTATAAGTTGCTAATAATAGCTCTTTATAAAGTCTTTTATCGATGAAAATATTTTTTTTGTATTTTATATGTATTTTAAAATGAATCAGCAACAACATTATGCATGTTTTATTAAATTATTGAGTTAATGATTCTCTTTTTTGCATTTTGTGTGAAACAATTTCATTTTGCGTAAAACAAATTATTGAGTCAATGACTCTCTTCTTGCATTTCACAAACTAGTGGAATTCAAACTGATTAAGAAAACGAATCAAATCCAATCTCAATGTGATTGGATCGGATTGTATATAAGTTCAGTTCGGTTTGGATTGAATTTTAAATTAAAATTAACTTAATTTGAATAGTAATGGGTTCTTCTAAATTATATTGGTTTCAAACCAATGCACGTTGATAGTTGATTTTTTTTTTTTTTTTGGGGGGGGGGGGGAGGTGTTATAATTTTCATTAAACCGAATGTATTTCGTTGTGCATGAGAGAGAGAGAGAGAGAAAGAGAGTAATTACACTGGGGAGACAAAGAGGAAAAAAGATATTATATTTCCTGCAATGTGAGGAAAAGTACAAAATTAGACAAGTATGAATTGATAAATTCACATAACAAACTGAACTCATAAAATAACAAAACAAGTTAACATTCTCCTGTTGTGCATAACCAAAATAGAAATGATTAAATATGAATCTAGAAAATATGTTTTTCGAATGCATAGTAGTCACCTATTATGCAAATTTGGACCCTAGCAAAACTTAAAATGCCATATTTATTTTTTGGTGAGAAGGGTGATCCGCCAAACCCACGGTCCATGCCCCCAACGTTATACAACATGTAGATGGTAGGGGGAATCGAGAGCTTTTGGTTGTAACGAAATTTCTCTTATCCTGACTAACTAACCCCACCTAAAGGCACACGAGTTTATGTTAGTGTAAAAAAGAACCTACACTTCTATAATGTGAGATGATCGTTGTTAGGGGAGTGGATAATGTGGACTCTCTGGCTGAAATGTTAGGTTGTTGGGTTGGCATGATATTATCTATATCTTGGACTTCCTTTAGGTGATAAATTTAAGTCTAGATTTACTTGAGATCTTGTTCTCGAGACAAATTGAAAGAATTACTATCTTTTAATTGGGGGGGGGGGGGGGGGGGGGGGGGTTGTTGTTGCTATCGAGTCTCTTGACTCACTTCATGTCGATCCTATCTTTTCCATGATCAATACGTAAGTTATTGGTAAATATAATGAGGAACTTCTTCTAGATAGGTAATGAGGAATGTTTCAAATACTTCCTAGTGGGATGGGAAGATGTTCGAAATATGATGAAAGGGGCAGGGGGGGGGGGGGGAGGGTATAGAGTTTGGAGAATTTAAATAAAGTGTTGTTAGGAAAATACATATGGAGATTCAATCGCGAGGAGAACAGACTTTGGAGAATGGTTGTGGTGGCTGGGGGAGGGTTCTCTAGATATGGGTAGGGCTCGGGGGTGGGGCACTGTACGCATGAAGTTGGGTTGTGAAAGAACATATCAAACGGCTAGGAGGAGTTACTACTTTTCACCTCCTTCGCCCTTGAGTGTGGGAACATAATTAAATTTTGGAGAGACAAATGGGGAAGGAAGGCAAGTGGAGGATATTTTCTTGAGGATGTTCCTCATTGGGAGTGATAAGGAAGGGGAGGTGGCTGATCATATACCGGTTGTAGGAGACCGAGTGGTGTGAAACCTAGAGTTTAGAAAAAAGATTCATGACTGAGAGTTATAAGAGGCAGGTGTCTTATTTGAATGGTTAGGTAAGGCATCAAAGCCTTCAGTTGCCGAGGATGTCTTGAGTTGGGGAATAGGGAAGAAGGGAGTATTTTCTGTAAGGATCTATTATTCAGTTCTGAGGGGAACGAGGAGCTCTGTATTTTCGTGGAAAGTTGTGTGGAGATCGAAAGCGCCTCCTAAAATCACATTATTCATTTGGACCGCTACGAGGCAAGTTGTATTGACGACATAAGGGCTGCAAAAAAGGAGGAAGCATATGGCCATTCGATGTTAGTTGTGCACGGAGGCGGAGGAGACGACTAATCATTTGTTCTTTCACTCTTGGGTCATGCGAGGATTATGGGAGGTATTCTTGTCCTTTTGTCAGGTCCAGTGGGTGATGCCAAAGTCGGTGAGAGAGTTATTATCAGCATGGATGGTTACGAAGGGGTGGGAAGGAGAGATGAATATTTAGAGGATGGCCCTTCATTACATTTTCTAGATGATATGGTAAGAAAAAAATATGAGTTGTTTCGAAAGGAAGGAAGCAACTTAGACTTCGCTACGTATTTTTTAGTACTATGTTAGTTTGGCTTAGGAAGTATCTTATCTACTCTAATTATTTGTTCATGGATGAGATTCACAGGGTTGCTTAGTCTCTCTTAGCTTTGAGGTGGGGAGTATGTATCTGGTCGGTCCGATTCTCGATTATATAAGTATAATTCATGTATACGGATTCTCGCCCCCTTAGGCGATTTTCTATATGACTCATTTACTTATGAAAGTACGTTACTAACAAAGGATATTAAAAACCTCAATTTTTGTTCATAAAGTCATTTATTAGTAAATTTTGATTACACAAGATACATGCATAATGTTCTTTGTTTCTATTTGAAGCAAATTAACATCAAGTGGTAAACCGTTGTGAGTTTACAAGAGAAGAAGTCCATTTGATACGAACTTTCTGTTCTATTCTTTATTTCTAAATCAGAGAAGGTTTTGGAGAAAAGTTAAATTAAAACATAAAATACAGTCTCTTCCCCTTCCTCTCTTGATTAAATGGACTCTTAAAGAAGCTACTCTCTCTCTCTCTCTCTCCAATATAAAACTCCCAGATAAGGTGTGTTTTGGGGAGAAATATTTCTAGTTTCTTCTGCATTTTATGATAGTGATATATATATGGGAAAATGACCAACGAATGCTCATATACTCATATGAAGATTGAAGAAGTGAATCGGACAAACCGATGATGCCCAAGATTGTTCTTATTGTTTCTGTGTCCGCCATCTCTAAGATCTTCAGAAAAACGTGTACGAAATAGAAGAAGAAGAAGACGATGAAGTAGCCCGTGAGGAGTAACAATGAAGAAGAAAAGTAAAAAAGATGAGAAAGACAAGGGTGATTAATGACTTGGGCAGAAGACTTTGATAATGTATTTGGATGAATGAGAGAAAATTTGGTTTATATATGAAAAGAGTGGTTAAAGACAATGGTGTATGTTTGGATGGAGGAAAATATGGACAGACGGAAATGTCTGATTATTTAGCTGCGACTCTCACTCTCTTAACGCTTTTATCTATTAGTTTTCTCTGTGCCTACATGTATGCATGCAATGTTAACCATGAGATCTGTTTCAACCCGGTAGACCCCGAAGAATTCGGAAAATAACGCCACCAGATCAGATAAACCTACCACGTTGTCAGCCAAGTCAACCCAGGCTATCACCAAAAACAAAGACATAATACCACTAGCTGTGCCTAACTTCTTGGGACGGTTCGCCACACAATCCAGATCAAGTGAGAAGGAAGACCCTCTCATACGGAGCACCAAAATTCAGTAAAAGATGCAGTCTCTACAATGGATACCTGGACAAGTTTTGATCTGATATCCGCCAATTCAAGCATGAGGGAGCAAGGAAACAACATGGAAACGATTTAATACCTCCCTACACGACCCATGGAAGGAAACGATGGTCCCATTAATGATCTCTCACCGGATAATGTAGACATAAATAAAAAAACGAACCTTTAATCTATGTATGTATATCTATATAAAATAGAAGCCTGAATCCGTAGTAAAGCTACACGTGGCCTGCTCCTTAATTACACCGAGCCTGAGTAAAGTACCGATCTCGAAAGATCAGTAGATCAACGATTTCTTGCATTTTAAATTCATGAACCAAGAGAGAGGCAGTAGATAAAGGGTTTCTCTCCTTTTGGATCCAATGGATACCCCTTTCTCTCTCTCCAGCCTTTAAGAGTTTTCAACCGACCTTTTCTTTGAAGTTAAAGATTTCAGTGGTATATATATCCGGGTGAAGAGAATTTGAAGAATTTTTGAGAAAAATAGCAATTTGGAGCAAATCAAGCAGTCCCCAGCCATTACTCCACTACACAGATGTCTATCTTCTACGCCGGCTCACTCATCGGCTCAACTACGGTTTCAGTCTGGCTCCTAAATGGTTCGTTCTTGCCAGCTGCTCCACCTCCCAGCTCGCCTCAGTGGGCTCCAGCTCCCCCACCACGCCCCTCACTTCTTAGTTGACGTGGCCAAGCGGGAGATGGTGCTTGATGCGACGGTGGATATTGAGGGTACCGCTAAGGTGTTGTGGTGTGACCATATATTTAGGGTGCATGTGAGTAATCACGTCATTGTTGATCCTCTGTTTTTGGATGTGATTGAACAGGAAAATAAATTCCTCATGGACGTATTTGTTACTTGATTTTTGTTGTCATATCTAGCGCCGATAAACGGACGGATACAGATCGGATACTATGTTTTTCATATTCGTATTCGCTATCTGAATGTACTATTCATATTCGTATTCGTATCCGTATCCGCCTCCGCCTCGATAGTTAAAATAACTATCCATATCCTTATCCGCTCGGATACCTCAGATTCGGATAATATCCGTATCCGTTTACATTATTTAGTCACCACAAAAAATAACTATTAAAATATTCAATCCAATGAAATCCAATCCAATCCAAACAAATATATAAAAAAATTACTGCCTTCTAACAATTATGGATTCCATAATAATAGTATCATTCCATAATGATAATATGACCTAAAGTCATCCATACTTTACAACTATATAAGCTTCAAGCCATCAAAAAAAAAATAACGGTCGCATTCCATGACAGTAGAAATAAATATGCACCTTTTAGATTAAATAATTTTTTTTCATAATGATAACCTCATGGACCTTTTGTCTTTAAAACATACTGATATTTTTATTTTAATAAGTATACATTTTTATTTTGTATATAATATATATGTTGTTAACTCCAGTTCTCCTCACAATCAAAATCATCTCTTTACTTTTATGTTTCTCTGTTACATTCTATTATGTTTCTCTTTTACATTCTTTTTTGTTTCACTCTTACATTTATTTATAATTAAGAAAACTAACGAACAACCACATGAGGATTTTTTTTCTCTTATTTTGTACAAAAGAGAAATGAAATGAAGTTAGTTTTTTTTTTGTTTTGAGTGGAGTATATGTTCTTTAGGGGTGTATGTTGTGTGTGATAGGGTGTATTGTAACTTTAGTGTAATTCCATGATAATATACCCAACAAAATATTAATACATGATATTTTATAATAGATCCAATAAAATAATAACGTTAGGGTGTTTTTGTTTTTATTGGAGTATATGCTTATTTTGTTTAAGGGAATAAACGATTGATTTTTTAAAACTTATTTTATTAGTAATACTAATACTAATACTAATACTAATATTATTAGTGATATTTTAAACATATGTTTGACGGATACGGATATTCGGTACAACGGATATCCGATAAAATGGATACTCCGCATCGGATACGGATTATCCGTGTCGGATACTAATACTATCCGTATCCGTATCCGTTTTCTCGGATATTTTTATAGAGTATCCATATTCGTATCCGTTTCCATATTTTCGGATAAATATCCGCAAATTCGAATTCGGATATCGGACGGATGCGGATTTTCGAATATCCATTTACAACCATAGTCATATCGTTTTTAACAACAGTTTAGACAGAAACCTGGAAATTTCGGTTTATGTTAACTGTTGTGCTTCTCTATATTACCTGTAAACTTCTACTCAACAATATTACAAGATGTTTGCATGCACTTTTGTTTTAGAATTGATGTATGTATAGAATATATATTGTAATTCTTTTTCATTTTTTTATTTTTTTATCTGTGTATAAACAGTGTCAATTGCTTATATTCCTATACTACATGTTTTGTTCAGCATATAAAAATGTTACGACATGTTATTTTCTCAGTAAAGTATGGAATTATAATGATAATGAGTTGTTGTCTTTCGTATGGACCCTATTATGCATGTGCAAATTATAGCTATAAAAATCATTACAAATGGATATTTTCTTTTAACTAGATTATTGTACTTAGATTTCTAAAACATGTGTTTAGGCGGTGTCAAGGTGTGAGGCTTTTCAGATACGCCAAGATTTGGCCCTACGCTTGGATTAAGGCGTGGTCAACGTTTTTTTTGGGATAAGGCATGAAAAAATGACGTTTTTTGGGGGTGAGGCGTGAAAAAATGCAAGTTTTTTTTTTGTTTTTTTGGTATTTAAAAAAAATAGTATTTTAATTTACAAACATTTAAACATATTTTTAAGTTATGTACAATTTTAGTATTTTTAATAGCTTTATCATAGTTAAAAAATATTAAAATATATTAAAAAGGGCCTAAATACGTTTTTACGCATTTTTACGACTAAGGTCCATTTAGGCTTCTAACGCTTAAAGTTTGATTCCACGCCTCAGTTACGCCTCGCGTTTTTTAGAACATTGTATGTACATAATAAAAAAAATTATGAAAAGCTTTATACCAATCTACCAATTCTGTTTCCATTTCTGCAAACCTATAGACATTATGTTTGGTTAAAGTTCCTACACAAATGTGCATACTCTGTTTTAGAATTGATTTTTGTACAAAATATATTGTAAATCCTTTTCATTTTCTGTATGTTATATGTTTACAACCATTAACAAGAGCTATCGAGATGATGTTGGTATCTTTCTCTATTTCATTCTCTTTGTATTCTTCTTCCCATTCTCTCATAGTTTTGTTTTGTAGGTTGTTTGAAGGAGGATATGATGCCTCTTATGGAATTTTCTTACTCCAAAAATAAATTTTTACAAAAAACCCATATCAGTTGCATAGTCTTTGTTTTACAATATATGCGTAATTTCTCATTCCCAAATTTTTGTAGAAATTTTTTTGTTCATTTGTGTCATTTCTGTATGTCTCTCAATGGGTGTAATAGAAAATAAGACCAAAGAGAGATATGGCTACAAATACATTATACCTATTGATATTGGAGATGTCCAAAGCTTCAGAGGTATAAACATTCAAATAATGAAAAATTTATTACAATTTTATATAGATATTTTTTTAGCAAATAAGTTTTGTCTATGCTAATTATGGTGAGTATGCAGACATATCTTTGTTATCATTGATTGAAATAAGCCATCTATATTTTAATTTATTCATATATTTATAACCATATATGAGACTACGAAGCAACTTTCGTTTGTAATGGTTCAATGCTATAAATAGTTCTCTATATCTTATTAAGTTTTGTTTTATATATTATACTTTCCATCATGTATGAATATAAGTTCCACGTATAATATATTCTAATTACTGTATTATAGGACATATTTGATTATATACATAATAAACATGACCAATTGATTAAAATGTAAAAAAATTTAACAACAAAACAATACAGTTTAGATAAATTCGGCCACGCATTGCGTGGCCTGCATGTTAGTTTATTCTTATAAGGCATTTAAAATAGTTTAGAATTAATTATAACAAGTCATCCACGTTAATAACGGTCATGGAAGTTAGTAAGGATTTTTTATTCATATTAATTCACATCTAAATCTGCTTGGAAAAAGAATTATAAGGATATCTCAAATTTAACTTTGTTGGCCAAATTAATATTGAGTTTGAAATAGACTTGAACCCTTAAAATTATATTGAAATGGATAATTAAATTGTTTCCCTCTGGCCCTTTTAATTTCAAAATTGCGAAAAGTATGTAAATTGATGGAGAGACTAGAACTTATTTAAGGGTAAAAGGAGGACCCAAGAGTCTCCTAATTTATCCTTTATATTGTTTAGCCATCAAATCAAACTCTTGATATTTCTCAATAAACTTTTCATTATTCCATAAAACTCTTCAAATTTCGGATTGATATTAGTACTGTACAAGGTTTATTTTAATTCTGAAATGATAATCAAAATCCAACATTTTCCTACTTGGTTCAAATAACAATCTAATGATTTATCGAGTAATAAGAGATCGATATATATTGGGATAATTTTAGATCATGATTTTCACTACCTTATTTGAACAAATCACTAATGCGATTCATGGCGGTTGCAGACTAATTCAAGGGAATTTTCCCTTTCATATACTACAACATCAATGACTTATTCGATAAAGCCTGTAAGTTGGGTTTTTCTTCAACGGTCCGTAAATGTCTTGCAAGAGACTATTTTTGTCACATATACCAACAATAACATACATATAACCAATATTGCAATGAGAAAATATGAATATGTAGAAAATAACTTTATTAATATCATATCATAGTGTTTTTGCACAACAAACACTAACAAATCCACAATCATAGCCTAGACATTATGATTAAGATCCATCAATTCAAAATATTGTAAAAATATCTTTATGGACAGTGATTTAGTGAGTGGATCTGTTGTATTAACATTTGTGCTAATGTTTTCAATAGACACTATCTTTCTTTGAACATCTTCTTTCACTGATAAATACTTAATCTCAATGTGTTTACCTGCATTAGTGTATTTATCATTATTTGAAAGAAAGACGATCGCGACATTATCACAATAAATTTTCAGTGGTTTAGTAATTATGCCCATAATAGGAAACCTTGAAATGAAGCTTCGTGTCCGTAATTCAGGATTTGTAGCCTAAAAACACGCTATGAACTCAGCCTCCATGGTGGATGATGCAAACATTTTATTTTTCACCCTTCTGCGAAATATCCCATTCTCCAAGAAGGAAAACATAATCACTAGTGATTTTTTTGCTGTCTAAATATCCTCAAAATTCTGAATTTGAATAACCGACCACCTCAAAATAATCAATCCTCCTAAATGTAACCATGTGATGTTTAGTCTCATACAAGTACCTTAACACTTTCTTTGCAATTTTTCAATGATCTAACCTAGGATTACTTTGGTATCTTCCAAGCATTCCTATCGCAAAACTAATGTGAGGTCGAGTGGAAATCTATGCATACATCAAACTCCATATAATTGAAGAATAAGGATATTTTTTCCGTTTTCTCTCGTTCTATGTCATTCTGGGTACATTGACTTAAGTTAAATTTATCTCATTTTAGAATTGGAACTATAACAAGACCATAATATCTATAATAAATCTATCCAAAACTTTATTAATTTAAGATTTATAAGACATTCTTAACCATCCACGTGATCTGTCCCTGAATATATCTATTACGATCACTTAGAATGCCTGCCCCATATCTTTCATTTTTAAAATTTTGAGAAAAAAGTTCTTGGTATCCCATAATAAACCAAGATCACTGTTGGCTATCAATATACCATCAACATATAAAACCAAGAATACAAACTTAACCCCACTGATTTTGAGGTATATACACCGACCCATAATATTTTCCTTAAACCCCAAAGAGGAAATGGTATCATGAAATGTAAGGTACTATTGTTGAGAATTTTGTTTAAGTCCATATATTGACTTCTTTAACATTCATGGCATGTCCTCTTTATGTCAATAGTGAAGCCTTCGAGTTGTTCCATGTAGACTTCCTCATTAAAACCTTGGCTTAAAAAATCCGTTTTTACGTCTATCCGGTCAATCTCTAAATCATAATGAGCAACTAATGCCAATATAATTCTGAATGATTCGTCCGTAGAAACAAGAGAGAATGTTTCAGTATAATCAATGCCTTCGTTCTGATTAAAACCTTTGGCTACTAGTTTTGCTTTACATTGCTCAATATTTCCCTTTGAAGTGTGTCTGGTCTTGAAGACCCATTTACATTCGATTCTTTTACATCCTTGAGGCAAACAAACTAACTCCCATACTTTATTATAGTTCATAGATTTTAATTCATCTTTTATTGCACCAATCCATTTTTCAGAATTGTTAATATCAACGACTTCTTGATATGTAACTGGATTGAGAATGCGGTGTGATATCGATTGCTCAATAATTCACAAATTTATAATTAAAGGCTTATTTAATTAGATGCCAATTTTTTATCCCAATTAATTACACCCTAACACATGTATCTATGTGAAAAAATTAATTATTCCATCTCAAACATAACATGCTGATACGCAGATTTCAGGAAAAAAATCCTTTCGGGTAAAACCTTTTATTTCATTATGAAAAGTAAACTACAACTTACATACACAATGAAATCTGCAATGGATATTCCGCAGAACACTCACATAGACCGCAACCTAGAATCAACAATGGACTCCACAAGAACCCACAAAAATCGCAACTCTATATTCAACAAGGAACGCACTCAAGTCTTCCCAAATGAGCGCAGTCGTCAGCCAACAATTCCCTCGAGAACCACCAAATCAAGAGTAGAGAAATCTTTTCTACAAGAAAACATCACCAAAGTTTTATCTTGGGTTCTAAAACAATTCACTAAAGTAATTAGAATAATTTCTTAATTGAAAAACAAAGTTTTTAAACCCTAAAAGTGACGACTGAAAATTCTGCAGATTGCAGTTTCGTTTTTGCCAAAGTCGTAAAGAAAGAGTCCTCACAAAACGGTATTTATAATAAAATTGAGTCGATGGGGTCGCTCTAATGATAATGGTAGGTCGCTTGAACGACTTTAAATGTCGTTTGATCCGGGGTATCGCACGATCATCAAATCACCAAATAAATGCAAAACATTATAGGGTCATTAGATGTAAACATCAAGTGAGCTTTAAGAGAATCTTCGCATGACATTCAATGTCATTTGAACGACTTGGTCCTGTCGTTTGAACGACTGAAACGAAAATAATTTTTATTAAAACTCCGCCTACAGGTCTTGAAAAAGTTATTTTGACTCAACAAAATGCCTCAGGTTGATTAAAAACATTTTAGAAAAATATCATAACACTTTAAATAAAACATCAAGGAACTTAAACACATCCTTAAGAAAATCAATCTCGTAGAGGCTTGTTTGTTGAAGAACTTTGATGTTCGGATCCGTCTTAATACATGCATGATATTGATCCGTCTTCGAAGGGTGTAAATGAATACAACATACTCAAATGTAAACGGACTATATAAAATATGTCCTTAAAAATCTCCCCATATGTCTATGCCGGTACAAACTAAAAATATTCAAATTATCAAATCAAATGTCCTATACAAATCTAATAACCTCCCATGAACCCAAAAATGAAAAGATACTAAAATTGAAAGTCTTTAAACTTCCTTAAAAAATCTTCAATTTTGACATCTTCAAATATTCAACTTTTCTTTATCATCATCAGGGTGTGGAAAATAATGATCCTCAAAATTTGTACCTACACACATGAGACAAGAAATAAATACCTTCGTGACGTATAGAGTTTGAAATGAGATGAACCTAAATTAAAACAAAGATCAAATCTCCCCCATTAAATCATAATTCGTTCTTCCCCTTTTTATTTGTCCGAAATAGACAAGGGAAAGAATAAACAAACTAAACATGAAGTGTCACGATAAGTAAAGAAAGTCAACTAGATCATCTAAGGATAAACTTGAAAGCATTCACCAACTATTTTTTTTAATTTTTTTTAAATAAAAATATTTTACATAAAATCACACACCATGAATTTACACTAAGACAACCAAATTGTGGAAACGGAATGAATGGGTGTGACCTAATTCGATAAGAAAATCAATGCAATCAAACATAACATATATGCACGATGAATACAGATATTCCTAATTAATGAACTCAAAATCGTCCTTAGGTGTCAAAATGTGAATTTAAATGACATCGACTCAATCTATCAACACATCAAAGTCTAAAATGATTTCCACATCAATAACGTCAAAAACTATGTCATGTGTTTTCAAGACTTTGTCAGGACATATAAACCCGTTGATTAATTTCCAACAAAACATCCACATAAATAATAGATCTTTTATTTTCTAATGAGGTGATCTAAAACCTAATGGTCCCCTTTTGGCATGTTTATCTTTTTATTGCCTTTAGATTTTTTTTTTTAGCTCTTTTCAACCTGTTTGGACCTTGGGTACTTTTTACAATGCCACATTTTTTTAGATCCGATTTAAACAGTGGCTTAATCTCAAAGGACATGTGTACCTTTCATATCCCTTTTCCGTTCACGCATTATTTTGAACAAAGTCCTCACGGGCAATGGTTCGTACATGCACTACTTTCATTGCCAAGTTTTATCGCATTTGATTTGTTTTAAATACATGATTGAGATGAAAACACTCCAACCAACTTGCAATAGATAAGTACAATAATCAAACAAATCCATGCATGAGTGCTTTAAAGGAAATTATGAGTCAAACATGCAGGTAGTAATCAAATAAAAACATCTCAACGACTACACACATTGTAAAGCACAACAATTATATGATGACGCATATCGAAACACTGTCAAATAGTCACATAGAATTGGAATGAAATTGTGACTTGGTCATCCTAAATGTCCATTCATAAAAGGTGAAAAACAAAATAAAAAACTTTTTTGTGTTTTTCCAAAATTTTATCAAAATAAAATATTTTTGGCTTTTTCAATTTTTTCTCAAAAAATAGAAAATCTTTTTATATTTTTCTAAATTTTTTCAAAAACAAAAAAATCTTTTTGGTTTTTCGAAAAATATATCAAAAAATGAAAAAAAAAACTAAAACATAATGGTGGTACACACTAGAAATAGGTATAAAATATCATCATCCTATGATAGCAAACAAGTTTAAAGCATCGTCTGTTAAGTGCGGAAGTGTTTTCCAAAGATGGTGAAATCCTATGAAAGACATCCATCAAATCATGTGAAGTCTTGACCAAAAACTTAACTTGCTCACGAATGTGAGAAAACTCTCTCATGTAATCGTCCGGAGCAGGAAAAGTATCATGTGTGGGAACACGTTGCAAAACTCAATGTGATACACTATCCAACTTAAAACAAAATTTCCTTAGGTATCCTCTCTTCTTACAATGGGTGTAAAAATACATGATGCGACGCAAATATTGCATTTTTCACCCGTTAACATACGCGTTATTAGCTCCCTCGGGTATCTTAATCCCTATATTTATGCTCGTTAACAATATAACCTCGGATTTCTATGTTAACATGTTTTTCAGGGGTTAATTGAGCTTTTGTAGGTATTTCGATGCTTAGTATGAAGTTCGGTTGCATTCCGGTGAAGTTCCGTACACTATCGCACGTTCAGGGGCATTTTAGTCTTTTCACAGCTTGGGTACCTGGCCCGATATCTCACGGAAGTTGTATCCCTCCTCGCTAGATTCGCGTGGCCGCAAACGGTGCGCGATTCCGCTACATAACGAAGAAGTTACGGCATTTCTTGCGGAGGAAATACAAGAAAGCAAAAGAGGAGAAGAGAAGAAGAAAAGAAGCAGGGGCTGTTGCTGCTGCATTCTGCCCTGCTTGATCGATCGATCGATGTTTCTGGTCGATCGATCGACCTTTCAGGATTGTTGATATTTTCCCTTGATCGATCGATCGACCAAAGGGGTCGATCGATCGATCTCCTATTTTTCTGCAGATATTTTCTTTTCTTTTCTTTCTTCTTTTCTTTTATTCTAACTTACTATATAAGCTAATTTTTGGCTTCGTAATAAGACGACCAGCCCTTATACGATTTTAGCTTAGTTTAGTTAGGTTTGGAGGGTTTTTGCTTGGTTCTTCTTCAATTCATCTTGGTTTGACATCCATTTGGGTTGTAATTGGTACTATTCATCTTCCCTCTCCTTTAATATAGCTTGTTTTCATTCTTTCCTTGCTTTCTAGGTAATTTCCATGCTTTATAATTAGGTTTTGTTGCTTTAATTTATTTCTTTCTTAGTGTAAATTAGTTTAATTTAGTTTAATTCATTATGCGTCCCTAGATAAATAGGGTCGGGATTGCATTTCCGCCATTTTCGGGTTCGGACCTCGAAATTTAGGGTTTCGTGTAAAATTGCATTTAATTGAAACCGCGCGTATTAAAGTCGGATTATTATGCGTTTAACTTTCTTTGTCATGCAACGTTAGTGTTTATAGCGATTATCCGAATTTAATCCGCGTGTGACCATTTTTCAGTTAAATGTTTTATCTCGCAACTTTGGGTTAAATTCCTTCTTGCGTGATGTTTATGCTTAATTGTAAATGCTCTATTAAATTGCTTTCGAGACGGAATCTTGATTAGTAGTTGTTTCGATCCGTTTGGTTGGATGCGATCCCGATCCTCGCTTTACTTTATATAGCGTTAACTTATTCCTTTCTTTATTCACGATAACCACCCTTTCACCTTTTCATTTATTTATTTTACACCCTTTTATTCCTGAAGTAATCAAAACAATTAACATATAAAATTTAATCACTCCCTGTGGATTTACGATACCCGACTTACCGCTGTACTTGCTTGTCAAGTGTAGTAGTAGCTTAGGTTATCTTTTGTATCGCGGCGGCGAAACACACGACGACTGTGCATTTACACGCGCACACTATTTCCGCCGCACCACAAAATGGCGCCATTGCCGGGGAGTATGTTTTAGATAGTAATTGTTTTATTATTTCGTAGTATTTTTCCTTTCCTATTTGTATTCTTTCTTTTAACCTTTTTTGCAGGATTTTCATACTTTGAGCGCTAAGAAACTTTGATTCGCGGTTGCTCACTTTCTTGCTCGGTTTCTCCATCTTTCAACAACGAGGTAATCATGTCCTATTATTATAGTTATTACGGTTATTCTAATGATTCATACTCTGGGGATAGTTTTCAAGTTTTCCATTTTCAAGATTTTCTTGAAAATGAAAGACTTGAAAACATTTATCGGAATGAAAATCGTTATTGGGAGCTTGAGTTGGATTCATTATTTGAATCCAATGACGATTCTCATTTCATTACTTTCGAAGACGAGTTTCAACCAAATGAGGAGTCCGAGGCTCTTGAGCCGAGGAAGCCTACTTTGGAAGAGACTTTGCTTCTTTACTCCCAAGGTTTGGAAAGCCTAAATGATGTTGGAATGAGACTTGGTGCACTTTGCGATGAGATGAATTCTTATGCACAAAACAACGAGGAGGTGGAAACTTGTGTTTCACCTCAATTTTTCATAGAATTTCTCATCGAGTGTGCATCTTTCTCCCCCGAAATTCAATCTCCTTTCGACGATGAGTCGATTGAGATTGAATTTGTTTCATCACCATATTCGTTTTCCGTTATCGAACCATTAGAATTACCGGTTGATTCCTGTGAGTCGGTAGAAATTAAAACTTCTACACTTTTTGCCGATGAGGACTCTTTACCGGATTTGTTTGCTACGATGGAACCTATCCCCGTGTGTGCACTATCTCCCATTCCACTTGAAAAACCTTTGGGAGATGAGTCGATTTTTCTTGGACCTCTAGTGTACCTTTCCCCCTTATTATCCAAATCCCCCATCGTCCACCCAAAATTTCAAATTGGCGATGGTTCACTTTTTTCACCACCCACATGCCTTCCGTTGTTCAAACGGAATTCATATCTTTCGGGAGGCATGTTCACTTTGGAGGGTCCACCGTTGATCTTTCAAAGTCAAATCCCTTTGTGGGTGGACCCTCAACTATTTAGACTTCTAGTGTATAGTTAGTGTGAAGCCTAAATAGTAGGTTGTAAATAGTTAGCTTTTTAATTTTCTTTCTTTCCTTTTTTTCTTTCCTTTTAATTTAGTCTAGTGTAATTAGTTAACTTTTTGTTATTTGTTTTTGCTATGCTCGGTACTAACTTGTTTTGTAGATTCCTTTGGACTCGTGCTTATGGAGATCGCTCCAATTTTGGGTAATATCGTTCTTTTCCTCTCTTTGTGTTGTGTTCTTAATGCGCATTGAGG
The DNA here is from genome assembly GCA_949130495.1 of Sambucus nigra. Classification (NCBI taxonomy): domain Eukaryota; kingdom Viridiplantae; phylum Streptophyta; class Magnoliopsida; order Dipsacales; family Adoxaceae; genus Sambucus; species Sambucus nigra. Next base: position 413,950,443 of record OX422212.1, read on the forward strand.
ACAATGCAACATTTAAGTTAGGGGGTGTAGGATATTCTATCCATTTCATGTGTAGTCCATGGATTTGCTCACATTTAGTTATTGAGTATGCCTTTTCTCATTGAAAACGTTGAATTCGTTGGTAATCTCACTATTCTTTCATTGATCGTTCATTAATTGAGTCCATACTTGAAATGTGTTACTTGAGCATGATTTTCATATATTGTTTTGACTCGAGAATTGCGTAAACTTTGTGAAATGATCATAGGCCCTCTTTGTTATATCACCCATATTAGCCTTGACCTCACCTTATATGTTTACCCTCGTTAACCCCTTGAGCCTAAATATAGCCTTTCGTTTCATAACCCCATTCCCATAACCAACTCCAAATTGGAGTTTTAAACCATACATACACCTTCCATACCTTTGTTTGGAATGTTACTTAGGATTGAATGATGCTGTTATGATGTCGGTTGCAATTTAGGCATATGAGAGTTTGAAAAGTGATGAAAAGAAAGAAAAAGTGAAGAAAAAGAGAAAGCAAAAAGCAAAAGAAAACAAAAAAAGAAAAATAAGAAAAAGAAGAAAAGAAAAGAAAGAGAAAGTTGTATATGTTGTGTATAGTGTTCAATAAGCTTTGATTACTCTCTCAATTTTTATATCTAATGCTTATTTGGAACTTGTTTTCCAATTTTTGATATTGCCCGCATTTTTCCCATTATCCCGAGTTTTCATCCCGAACACTTTGAATCCGTACATACATTCCTTTATTTCGTACCCTAGCCTAACCTACATTACAACCCTATTAAATTCCTATGTGATCTTAGGGTGCATTTAATTTAAAAGTCATAATAGTTTTGATAATCTGTGAAAATGCATTTCGCCTCTTTTAGTGTGCGGTATCCTTTCATTGAGATTACAGTTTTTCATTATATATATAGCGTTCTTCATTTGTGACATGTGTACGGCCTAGTTTCCATTTACATTTACTCTTTAGCCCGCATGTCCCGTGTGTTACCTCCCTGTTTCGAGTGAATTCACTTGATGAGTGTAATGCCCGTGAGGATTGAATACATGCTTGCTTTATGTTTATCCGGTTTATTTAAGTTTTTTTCCAAATCATACTTTGCATATGCTTTCCCCCCTCCCACTTTTAAAGTTTCAATTCTATGAGGTGCATTCAACCTGTTAATAACAACGAACTTTAGCTTGAATTCGTTCAATATGCTAATAACATGTTTGAAATCTTTTTCGTTGTTGTTGAGTTTGTCTCATGTTGGGTTGGGCATATTTTGAGGAAACTATATGATGTTTGTGGGTTTCATCCCTGAAAACCCTCACGAGACGACACTCGTCCACTAGGGTAACCTAGGGGTTTAACGGCTTATTGCATATGCTAAATGCAATCGTATCGCCCGCGAAAGTGGCCTTATCTTTTTATTGCTTTTATACCATATTTTTGTTCTTCTCCTTCTTTTGGTTTGCTTGTAGTTCTTGTTGTTTCCTATTTCATTGCTAGGGACTAGCAATGTGTAAGTTAGGGGGTGTGATGCGACGCAAATATTGCATTTTTTCACCCGTTAACATACGCATTATTAGCCCCCTCAGGTATCTTAATCCCTATATTTATGCTCTTTAACAATATAACCTCGTATTTCTATGTTAACATGTTTTGCAGGGGTTAATTGAGCTTTTGTAGGTATTTGGATGCTTAGTATGAAGTTCGGTTGCATTCCGGTGAAGTTCCGTACACTATCGCACGTTCGGGGGCATTTTAGTCTTTTCACAGCTTGGGTACCTGGCCCGATATCTCACGGAAGTTGTAGCCCTCCTCTCTAGATTCGCGTGTCCGCGAACGGTGCGAGATTCCGCTACATAACGAAGAAGTTACGGCATTTCTTGCGGAGGAAATACAAGAAAGCAAAAGAGGAGAAGAGAAGAAGAAAAGAAGCAGGGGCTGTTGCTGCTGCATTCTGCCCTGCTTGATCGATCGATCGATGTTTCTGGTCGATCGATCGACCTTTCAGGATTGTTGATATTTTCCCTTGATCGATCGATCGACCAAAGGGGTCGATCGATCGATCTCCTATTTTTCTGCAGATATTTTCTTTTCTTTTCTTTCTTCTTTTCTTTTATTCTAACATACTATATAAGCTAATTTTTGGCTTCGTAATAAGAAGACCAGCCCTTATACAATTTTAGCTTAGTTTAGTTAGGGTTGGAGGGTTTTAACTTGGTTCTTCTTCAATTCATCTTGGTTTGACATCCATTTGGGTTGTAATTGGTACTATTCATCTTCCCTCTCCTTTAATATAGCTTGTTTTCATTCTTTCCTTGCTTTCTAGGTAATTTCCATGCTTTATAATTAGGTTTTCTTGCTTTAATTTATTTCTTTCTTAGTGTAAATTAGTTTAATTTAGTTTAATTCATTATGCGTCCCTAGATAAATAGGGTCGGGATTGCATTTCCGCCATTTTCGGGTTCGGACCTCGAAATTTAGGGTTTCGTGTAAAATTGCATTTAATTGAAACCGCGCGTATTAAAGTCGGATTATTATGCGTTTAACTTTCTTTGTCATGCAACGTTAGTGTTTATAGCGATTATCCGAATTTAATCCGCGTGTGACCATTTTTCAGATAAATGTTTTATCTCGCAACTTTGGGTTAAATTCCTTCTTGCGTGATGTTTATGCTTAATTGTAAATGCTCGATTAAATTGCTTTCGAGATGGAATCTTGATTAGTAGTTGTTTCGATCCGTTTGGTTGGATGCGATCCCGATCCTCGCTTTACTTTATATAGCGTTAACTTATTCTTTTCTTTATTCACGATAACCACCCTTTCACCTTTTCGTTTATTTATTTTACACCCTTTTTTTCCTGAAATAATCAAAACAATTAACATCTAAAATTTAATCACTCCCTGTGGATTTACGATAACCGACTTACCGCTGTACTTGCTTGTCAAGTGTAGTAGTAGCTTAGGTTATCTTTTGTATCGCGACGGCGAAACACACGACGACTGTGCACTTACACACGCACACTTTTTCCGCTGCACCAATACACGAGCCTAGGAACACCTCTCTTAAATCGTATAGGACGCACTCTACTCTTGGGTAACGTACGCCTAAGTGGGTTAGGCTGAGAGCCATAAGGATTTATGACAAACTCGGGAACCGTCTTAGGTTCAACATGGGAAGTAGATGCACCGTCATGACCTATTCTTAGTCTCTCAACATTACCCAAAGCGGGATCGAGGAGCATCATTCCTACCTTCTTATATGTGTCCTTTACAGTGACCTTTACCTTTCGGGAACGTTCGAGATCTCTCTCTAGTTGTAGGACACGGGCTTCAAGTTCACTCTTTTCCTAACTTATGACGATCAACTTCTCACTCAAAGTAACCTTCACCTTCTCGAGTTGACTCGCCGACACCTTCAATCCCCTCAAAACATCTATCTCTCTCTCTCTCTCTCTAAATCAAACACCTTAAGACCCAATTTCTTTTTCGACTTCTTCGCCTTTAAGGTCTTAGCGTAACAATCTCTAAATGCTATTTGGAGTTCACTTTCACCCTCATTAGCACAATCACTCTCACACTCAAATCATCATCGAGGCTCTCACGTGCACAAGTATCCTCATCGTAATGGGACAAACTAGGTGTGCTCACATGACTAGTTAAAAATGTGACACATATCCCATGTTATGACTCTTCCCCGGAATCATTTACTTCTTCCCCACTATCGCTAAGAATGGCTAGCATGGCAGTCATCTTGCCCATTCTCTTTAGCCCAGCGGGACACTCAAACAACTTATGCCCATTTCCCTCGCACTCAAAACATTTCTCCTCTTCCTCTTTCTCTTTCTCCCCGCTCTCTTTGGCCTCTTCTTTCCTCTTATTTTTCTCAAAAAATATTTTATTGGAAGATTTTTCTTTCGAAATTTTTAAATTTTTTTAGCAAGCATGGCTACATCATCAAAATCAAACTCGCCCTCAGACTCATACTAACAAACTTTCACTTTCTTTTTCTTCTCTCTCTTGGTCACTTACTCACTCTTATTACATTGGGCTCTAAGTACTATCCCTCTACCCTTAGGCTTGACAGTGTCAGAAAACATGTAAATTTTATATGTTTAGAGGTCTCCTATATATTCTTCTAACTTAAGATTGCTCAAATTTCCTAAGGAATTCAACACTGTCACTTTTGGGATAAAACGTTTAGGCAACGATCTCAAAATATTTTTAACTACTCGTACATCAAGAATGTGCTCAATAAAATTGAAACTAGTGTTAATAATATCAAATTAAGTAGTTAAAATTTGAAATTTAGACTCTTTCACTGCAATTGTGCCTTCAAGGGTAAGTTGTAAAACATCCCATGCTTCTTTTGGCGTGGTGCACGTCATGATGCGTCGAAACTCGTCAGGGGTGATGGCTCCAGAAATTGCACTTAGTGCACAAGAGTCAAATGCGCTCCATTTAAATTCATTTCCAGTCCAGTTTCTCACAGTTTTAAGATTTGTGACATTATTAGCGATGAAAGTACGAGGAGTCCACCCTCTTTCATAAACAACCCAAACACGTTCATCGATTACTTTCAAGGAAGATTTCATGCTGACTTTCCAATAGGCATAATTTGTCCCGTAAAAAACAGGTAACCAATTGTATAAGTTTTCATTAGGAAACATTGCGAAATCTCAAAATCAGAATTTTCAAAATATCAATATCACAAAAATCTTACGAAAAAAGGATCACTAAATAAATTAGAGACATATGATCTGATACCAATTTGAGAATGAAGTGTGATGTCAATTGCTCGTTGATTCGCAAATTTCCAATTAAGGGCTTATTTAATTAGATGCCAATTTTCGATCCAAATTAATTAAACCCTAACACATGCATCTATGTGGAAAAATTAATTGTGCCATCACAAATATAAATTGTTGATACGCAGATTTCAGAAAAAAAAAAACCTTTCCGGTAAAACTTTTTATTTCACTATGAAAAGTAAATCGCAACTTACATACATAATGAAATCTGTAATGACTATTTCGCAGAACACTCATATAGTACGCAACCTAGAATCAACAATGGGCTCCACAAGAACCTACAAGAACCGCAAATCTATCTTCAGCAAGAATACCCTCAAGTCTTCCCAAATGATTGCAGTTATTAGCCAATAATTCCCTCAAGAACCACCAAGTCAATAGTAGAGAAATCTTTCCTACAAGAGAAACTTCACCAAAGTTGTATCTTGTATTACAAAACAATTCACTAAACGTGAAGACTGAAAATTCTGTAGATTGAAGTTTCATTTTTTCCAAAGTCTTAAAGAATGAGTCCTCACAAAGAAAGTATTTATAACAAAACTGAGTCGACAGGGTCGCTAAAAAGACAATGTTAGGTCGCTCGAATGATATCGAATGTCGTTTTATCCAGGGGATCGTGCGACCATCAAAATAATAAAGAATGCAAAAGAGTACGACGTCATTATATGTAAACATCAAGCGATCTTCAAGCGACTCTTCGCGCGACCTCCAATGTCATTTGAACGATTTTATCCCTTGGTTTGAACTAAATGTATATGTCGTTTGAACGACTGAAAAGAAAAATAACTTTTTTTAAAACTCCGCCGAGAGGTCTTGGAAAAATTATTTTGACTCAATAAAAATTGCCTGAGGTTGAGAGAAATATTTTAGAAAAATATCCGAACACTTTAAATGAAACAGTAAGGAACTTAAACACAACCTTACCAAAATCAATCTCCCAGAGCCTTGTTTGTTAAAGAACTTTGATATTTGGATCCGTCTTGATTCATGTATGATCTTGATCCTTCTTCGACGGGTGTAACAGAATACGACATACTGAAATGTAAACAAACTATGTAAAATATATCCTTAGAAATGGATCATGTGTATACCCTTTGTTAAATTCAGTTTCTTGCAAATTCATCACATAATCATCTGAAATAACTGGCTTTCTAGTTCTTTGAGACCTTATTCATGTTATTTTAGGCGATGTTTCTGTAAGAGGATCGTTGGTGATAGTTTCAAGATAGGGTTCATTATGTGATTCATTAATGGGTTGTTGATTACTATTTTATTATTCATTATTTCCACCTAAAGCAACATGATTAGGCACAACGAATTCGTTATGAACTTGGGGTAAGGGAATTGATATCTCGACCTTTTCAATAATCACTTACCTAACTTTCTCACTACCACTAACTTTACCATTCTTAATAAATTTAGCATTACCACTTCCAACTATTCTAGTGTTATGGTTAGGGCAATAAAATCTATATCCCTTTGAGTTTTTTGGATACCCAATAAAAAAACACTAATAGACTTGGGATCCAATTTCTTTTCATCTTGATTAAAAATTATTTCTTCTGTTGGGCAACCCCAAACACGCAGGTGTCGTAAACTAGATTTCCTTCTCTTCCACCATTCAAAAGGAGTCTCTGGAATGAACTTACTAGGAAACCTATTCAAGATATATATAGAGGTTTTGAAAGCATACATCCACATGGATAAAGGCATATTAGTATTATATATCATGCTTATAACCATATCCATAAATGTATGTTAACGCTTTTCAGCCACACTATTTTGCTGGGGTGTACCTGACATTAATCACTAAAAAACTATACTAAAATTTTCAAGGATCTTAGAATATGGGTCAGGATGTTTTCCCATTCATCATATTCACCATCCCTATCATAGCTAATAATTTTTACTTTTCCCTATTTGTCTTGCAACTTCTTTTATATAAATATCAACAAACTTAACTGATTCATATTTATCATGCAAAGTATAAAGATAGTAGAAACGCGAAAATTCGTCTATAAAGGTGACAAAATACTTTTCTCCACCAAAGGTCATTACTTCTTATGTCATAGTTCTTTGTATTCTTGGTTTTCCTTCCTTTATTGCAATCTGCACATACACTAAAATCAATAAAATCATGGTAAGGGGGAATTCCCTCTCTTATGAGTATTTGAACTCTATCCCCAGATATGTGCCCTAATATTTTATGCTATAAGAAAGAAGAATTATCACTAGCTAAAGCTAGTGTAATTCCACAGTTGGGTTGCATGGTAAGTAGTGCATGTTCATAAATTTTTTCGAAATTAATTTGATATAAAACATCAATCATAAAACCATAATCAAAATAATTAAGACCTTTGAATATATTTAATATTTTATTCTTAAATTTAAATGGAAAAAAATCATTGACATGAAAATTAATTTGTAAAAGTGGTGATCGCTTAAATAAGATCTCATACCAATTTGTAAAATGTTTGGCTTTGTGATAACTGATTAAATTCGCAAATTTCTAATTTGGTGTACTTATTTAATTAGAGTATATTTTTAAACCAAATCAATTCATCCCCTAAACATGCAACTATGTGTGTGCGTGTCAACCCATAAATAAATAAAGCATGCGACACAAATTTTAGGAAAAATCCCCAAAGGGCAAAACCTTTTATTTCTAGAACTTTGACAAGTTTACAAGATCATTGACTTACATACCATCTTGTTTTCGCCCATTAGAGTAACACACGGTGTCTTCATCAATCGTTCAAAGTAACGTCTAGAAATCAGTAGTGGTTCACACGCAGCTATACCATAAGAACGCGCAGTCCAAGCACGCGGTCTAAAATCTTCATAAGGACTCCTTCCACAATAGCATGCAACTCTCCGGTTGTAGAGTTATCCCCACAAAGAATGAACAAAAGCAACGTGTGTTCTTGAACACCAAAACAATTCACCAAAGCATATGGAGTTTTTATGAATTGAAAACAAAATGATAACAACCCCAAAAGAAGAAGTCAAAAAGAATTTTGCAGATTCGTTATTTTCTGTCTTTCAAAACGCTGGGACTTCTTAATGAAAAAGAAACCATTTAATGAGTATTTATAGAAAATCACGCCTCCTCGGTCGTTTAAACGAAAAAGGGATCTCGCTCGAATGAAGTACACGTGTCATTTGAACGACATCGCGCGACATCTCCATGTCGCTTGAACGAGATAAAATCTCGCTTGAACGACCTGGGCGTCAAAATCGAGGAATGCTACAGGACTTAGAAAAATTAGTCATTCTCAAAATTTGATGAAAAAAATATCCTCCAGCACTTAGAAAATATTTTGAAAAAATATCCCAAAGATCTAAGTGCAAAGTTAAGGTATTTAAAACATAACCTTACCAAAGTAAAGTTTGCGGAGTCTTTTTGATGAAGAACCTTGATATATTTAGATCCGTCTTGATGTAGATTGCTCTTGAACTTCTTCGACGTAACGGTATATGACATAATTAATTGTGACGGACATTTATAAAAATATATCCTTACAAATCTCCCCCCTATGTCTATGCCGGAACATACATAAAAACATCCGAATTATCAAATACCAAAATGCCTATACAAATCTTCCCTCCCATGAATAAATTTGCAAGATCTCAAACTGTTCTTCAAAAATCTTCATCAAATCTAAAAGATTTTCTCACCAGGTTGTGCAATATGTGATCATCAATATTTGTACCTACACACATGAGATAAAGCAAAAACCTTCGTGACGTATCGAGTTTGAAATGATATAAGAATAAATCAATAATAAATCAAATCTCCCCCATAATGCAAATTCCTCCATAACATGATAATTCTTTCTCCCCCATTTTATGTTGTCGCCAAATAGACAGATAGGAAGAAACAATCTAAATATGGAGTGCCACGATAAAATGCATAGCAAACATGGATCAAACTACGCGCATGCAAATGTATATCTCAAAATAACTTTCACAAACTATTTTTGATTTTTCAAAATTTTCGTACAAAAATAAGATAACAAAAATCACACACCATGGACTTATACTCAAATAATCAAGTCATGGAAATGGAATGAATGGGTGTGAACACATTCGATATGTAAATAAACCCAATCAATCATATGTGCACGATGAATACGTGTACTCCTAACGAATGAACATCAAAAGTATACTTAGGTGTAAAAATTGTTGAATTTAAATGACATCGTCTTATACAAATTAACAAATCAAAGTTATAGTGATTTCCACCCCAATAACATCCAAAACTATGTAACACTTTTTTAAGACTTTCAAGGACGCACAAACCCATTTTAATTCTCTATCTAAACTCCCTCATGCATATTTTCTTTTAGAGGTAATCTAAATTCTCAAACACTGGAGAATTGGTGCAAAAACCTAGTGGCCCCTTTTTGGCATGAATTTCTTTTTGTTGCCTTTAAATTTTCCGAGATCTTTTAAACCTCTTTGGACCCCGGATAATAAAATTCCTCAATTTTTGAGGTCCGATATAATGGTGGCTTAGTATTCGCAAGGGCCAAATGTGAACCTTTCGCAACCCTTCCGCGTTTTCAAATAAAACACACAAACTCACAAACGGCTCTTACATGCACAACTTTCTTATCAAGTTTTATCACGCTTGGTTTGTTTTTAAAGATAGTATTGAAGTGAAAACACCCAACCAACATGTGATAAGACAAGCATAATAATCAAACAAATCCTTGCATGTGTGCAATAAACGAAATCATGAGTCAAACATGTAGTAAGTAACACTTAATTACATCTCAATGACTCCAAACATTATAAAGCACAAAGATGACATGATATATTGTCTCAAAACAGTATCAAATAGTCACATGAAAAATGGAATGATGTTGACTCAGTCATTCTAAGTGTTTATCCATAAAAGGTGCAAACAAAGTACAACAATCTTTTTGGATTTTCAAATTTGAAAAAAAAAAAAAATTAACGGACACTAAAAAAAATCTTTTTGCATTTTTCAAAAATTTTCAAAAAGAAAAATAACTACAAAAAGTACATGTCATTACACTAGAAAATATATATCATGAAACCACAACTAGTGTATGACAAAAAAAACAAACACAATCATCTATATGATATGGCAAGAGAAGAATCATGTGCAAGCAAAAGGGAATCAACTTGTCAAAAATCTAGTGCCTCTAAAAGAATTTCCTAACCCCAAATAGATGTGAAACGTCGTGTGGGGGATTTAAGAACCAAGGGAACACTAGACATAAACTTCCAAGGACTTTTTCCAAGATCAAAACAAAAACGCCTAAGGTGACCTTTTCTACCACAATATGAACATGTGTAAATGGATGGAACGACACCTACGGGTTGACCTTATCTGACGTCCTTAGGAATGGTTGACCCTCAACAACAAACTATAGTTTTGGTTTTTACACTCGAAGCATGAGAACAAAACGAGCCATTACCATCACTATCAAACCCTTGAGTCTGTCAAATCATTTTTTAACTTCAAAATTTTTTACTTAAGCAACGAATTAGACTCTTCCAATTTAAGGGATGCCTTTTTCAAATTATCAACAATTCCTAAAAGGTATCTCTCTCTCCCTCAATTAAAGCAAACTTTTCCCAAAGAGTCTCTTTACATTCCACAAACTCATCGATTAAAATCTTTATATCCTCTTTGGCACAAACACAACCACTAGAATTTATAAAGTCCTCCAATTATTTTTCTAAAAGTAGGACTCTATCATCACTCTCCTTCTTGGATAATTTTGAAGCATTAAATTCATGGTCCAAAGAAACAAATTTTTCACGATAAAAATCTCTTTGATTTTGAACCGTTTGCAAAAGAGCCAGCGGGGATTTAAAATGGGATTTTTTTTTCCAAAAAATTAATTCTTCAAGCAGACGTCAAATTCAAATGATTTATATTATCAAAACTCTGACTCGTGACATCAAAGGGGGGAATCCGATTACATAAGTGCTCCATCAGAAAAATTACGATTTTTCACAAAACTAATTTTTCAAAAGAGATCAATATCACACAATTTTGCGGAAAATAGGAATACACATTAAAATAGTGTAACCTTCTCTGATACCAATTTGTAACAGTGGTGATCACTTAAATAAGCTCTGATACCAATTTGTAAAATGTATGACTGTGTGATAATTGATTAAATTCGCAGATTTCTAATTTGGCATACTTATTTAATTAGAGTCTATTTTTAAACCAAATCAATTCAACCCCTAAACATGCAACTACGTGTGTGCGTGTGTCAACCCATAAATAAATAAAGCACGCGACATAAATTTCAAGAAAAATCCCCAAAGGACAAAACCTTTTATTTCTAGAACTTTGACAAGTTTACAAGACCATTGACTTACATACCATCTTTCTTTCACCCACAAGAGTAACAGACGGTGTCTTTGTTAAACCTTCAAAGTACCTGCTAGAAATCAACAGTGGTTCACATGCAGCTATACCACAAGGACGTGCAATCCAGACATGCAGTCTAAAATCTTCATAAGGACTCCCTCCACAATAGCACACAGCTCTCCGATTATAGAGTTGTCCCCACAAAGAATGATCAAAATCAAAGTGTGTTCTTGAACACCAAAATAATTCACTAAAGCATATGGGATATTTGGGAATTGAAAACAAAAGGGATAAAAACCCTAAAAGAAGAAGTCAAAAAGAATTCTGCAGATTCGCAATTTTCTGTCTTTCAAAATGCTGGGACTTCTTAATGAAAATGAAACCATTTAATGAGTATTTATAGAAAATCATGCCACCTCGGTCATTTGAACGAAAAAGGAATCTCACTCGAACGAAGTACACATGTCATTTGAACGACATCGCGTGACATCTCCATGTCTCTCAAACGAGATGAGATCTCTTTTGAACGACCTGGGCGTTAAAATCGAGGAATGTTATAGGACATAGAAAAATTACTCATTCCCAAAATTTGATGAAAAAAATCCGCTCCAACACTTAGAAAATATTTTGAAAAAATATCCCAAAACTCTAACTGCAAAGTTAAGGTATTTAAAACATGACCTTACTAAAGTAAACTTTGCGGAGTCTTTTTGATGAAGAACCTTGATATATTCGGATCCGTCTTGATGTAGATTGATCTTGAACTTATTCGGCGATTGTAACGGTATATGACATAATTAATTGTGACGGACATTTATAAAAATATGTCCTTACATAATTCTCTCGAAATACTAGGAACACATATAGTGTCTTTTATATCTAAAATAAATGTGGAATCCAAAACAAGTGTAAAATTGCCAATGTCTTCCACTTTGATTCTGTAAGGACTCCAGGTTATACCTAGTTCTTAATTTACATAGTGTATGGGGTATCCCCTTCTAACCGTCAAGGAATTCACGTTCACAAGTTTTAGACGACAGATTCGAATTTCAAGCATCTTCCACATTTTTGAAAGCCATGAGATGACACAAAAGCAATTAATGAAAGAGTTTATCTCATTTTTGAAAGAGGGTGGAGTCTGATGATGCTGTAAATAGCACCACCTGATGAGGTGTTGATAATCTCGAGCCAGTAATGATAATGGCAGTAAAAGAGTAAATATCTAGTAGAAGGAGATGAGGAGAGGATGAGAAACACTTGTATATAAATGGTTAAGCTAATTTGTCCTACATCCACTGTGAGTGTGTGAGTAAGTTCCACTAGAATGAGGAGCACTAATTGCTTGTAATACAATCTCACTTTCTCTTTCTACTGTGTATATTTTAACAGAGCTTTCGCTAGGGTTGTATTTTTGGATCCTTTTCCAAGGTAGGATAAGACCTGTATATATAGTGCTTGGGGGGTGTAGTTCACCCCTTAAGCATGCCATGATCATGTGTGAGTTGAACACATTAATCATAAGTAGACATCAAGATATGCCACATGTAAGCAATGATGACCAAATATTCCCTCACGTGGGGGAATGATTCGGTTATAACTGATTTGATACGTGTTCCAAGTCTTCCATATGCTTACGTGTGATCGAACTTGAGACATCATCTGTTGTAACCTTGGCCTGGCCGAGTACGAGGTTGGGGAAGTTCGATAGCTGCCCTGTCCTACCAATCTTAAGTATGACCTAGGCCCGAATGATTAGCCGATGTTAGGTATGAGGTAGAATACATTCTCGACTGAAGTAGAGGATGGGATTGGCAGTAGTTTGAGCCCATAAAATGTTGTTTACTTATTGACCTCGGCTGCTGGTATACCGAGGTTGGTCAATGAGGAGCCTACCCTATCGAAGATGACCCTTCTGACAGTTGCTGTAAGCTTTATGATAGCTCTGCTACGAGACAGGTCGAGGTTAGTGACCCTGAGTACGAGGGTGCACTTTGGGCATATCAATTACCCCTAGACCTTAGTCTCCTATATGAGTAGGTGGCTGAGGGGTATAAGAGTCAAGTTAATGAAGGGGCGTTTGGATACCTTGGGGTTTGAAGAGGTTCCCTGGACACATGTCAATCACTGAAGTGGCTAGCATTTTCCCCAAGATATGACAGTTTTAGGCGGTACCTTTTGGGTTTCCTAATGGTAATGATGAGATTATTGGGAATCGTTCCCCATCATTGAGAAGGTTTAAAAGATCTATCTATTTCCTCATTTCTCTTTCTTCTTTCTTAGCTTTCCCGCCCATAGCTTGTCTTCAACTGTAATTTCTCTCAAACCTTCCATTGTTTGCTGCGATTCAAGGTTCCTTGCTTCTTAATTTTTTCCTCCTTCAATCTCCATCAACAAGGTACTTCTCTTTGACCTCTACTTTTCCATTTCTAGTCATTACTTTACACTTTTGGTTTTCTGATGACTTTTACCTTTTTCGGTGAGGGTTTTCACTACTATCAAGTGGTGTCAGGGTTAGGATTGCAGTGCTTGAGTGACTTTAGGGCCATACTAGGTCGTCTTGTGGTTATTTTACCCATAAATACTTGTTTTAGACTTCTCGACGACCCTCCGATCATCTTCTTTAGTGACCCATTCTTTGAGTGTTCTTGAGGTTTTTGGTGAAAACCCTTTGGATTCCAAGTTTTAATCTTTAACTTGAGTAGCACAAGTTGTTTGCCTATTTGTCCTCTTTTAGTTCGGACTCTCAAGTGTAGTGTCATCTTCTGAATGCTCAGACCTTTGTATAAACTAATTGAAGAGTTCCCGTCTCTGCGTGAGAAGACCTTTCAAAATATTAGACAAATAGAGTTAGCCCCGGAGGAGGCTCGTAGAGCTGAGGCCTTTCCCCTTAGACCAATATTTCCCCCACCCTTAAAGGTCATATACCCTGAGCCTGCAGAGGTTCCTGAACCCATATATGAGAATAATTCTTCTTCAGACCTAATGTCAATGTCTTAGGCAAGCGAGTCCGTAAACTCTTTTCAAGAGGCTATGGATTATTCCCCTAGGCAAGGTGAGGTTTTGGAGGAAGCCGAGGTTTCAAACCGTGCCCCGTCCTATAGAGACGCTAGTACTTCGTGTAGATCTCCATCAATAGAAGTCTTGGGGCCCAGTGTAGAAATTCCCCCTCCTATTGATGCCATTCCTCAATTGACTGCCACTAGGGTTGAGTTTGCAAAGAGGTTTCCTGGTGGTGCCCCAACAAGTGCCCAGGATGAAGTTGCTGGGGATGGCGATGATAATGAGGGGAGGGAACTTGATACCTCTGCTGCTACAGAGTATGAGAGTACCGTGAATGAGTACGATTTCCTTTCTTTCACGCATCTTCATTCCACAGATTCCTCAATCCTCCTTAGTAAACCTATGAAGGACGAGAGGGCCTTCGATGACCGAGATGATGAAATCTTCATCTATGAGCAGATGTTTAAGTTAGGTTTTCGTCTTCCTATTCACCAAACTATCAGAGATATACTCTTATAAATAAATCTTTCCCCTACAACTTTTCCTTATTGAACCTCGCGATATAGTCTCTGAGGCTTTCATTCTTCCATTTCTTTACATAAAGCAAGTGAGTCTTCTTCTTCTTCTGAGGTCTTACCCCAAAACAAAAGTTGTGAATAAATCGCTTTGCCAAACCTTTAAAACTATCAACTGAATTTTTAGGAAGAGAAGTGAACCAGATATGTGCAGCGCCAGTTAGAGTGCTTGAGAAAGGTCGACACCTCATCTTATCAGAGATTGAATAAATGTCTACTGCATATTGATACATTTCAGTATGATGGACTGGGTTAGTACTTCTATCGTACTTAGGAGACACTATTAAAGGTTTAAATTTGGCAGGGGTTGGGAAGTTTACAATCCTTGCCACAAAATGGTGAAACCTCTGAGTACCCCCTCTGCAATGGGTCTCAGAATTTTATAAGATCCCCTATCTTCTCTTCCAGCCTTTGAAATGAGTTGTTCCAGGTCTTAGCAACATCGGCCTGGCCGAGGTTGTCCCTAACCACATCCAAAGGGTGGATTGAGGGTTCCCCAGCTACTACACAATGTCGACTGTTAACCTCCCCCTGACCACAGTCTCGGCTATGTGGGGGTCAGCCATGATGAGGTCGACGATTTCCACCCTCTCTTTATGATACGACTATGCTTCTTGACCCGGAAAACCTCTCTCGCAGGTTATTAACTGGGTCGAGTCTTTTGAAATACGACCCTCTACTCAACCGATCAAAAGTTGAACCTCTTTGACGGGCATCATAGTTTCGTCTTTCACCTTGTCCCCTGCTCTACTGGATAGGATGTATAGTGTTATTTGATACCTCATAGGGTTCCCAACAGTCATTCGGAGCATCCTAGACCTCTATATCGTCATACCTATCCTCCAAGAAAGGGTTTCCTTTCCTCCCTAGGCGTAAACACCCAGGCTCAGCAACATCCCTCCGTTATTGAGGAGTAGGTAGGTCTTTATGTGGTGCCTGGGGTGGTCCCCTGGCCTCATGTTGTCTCTGATCATCCGCCGGAGTAATCATCTCTGATGAGACCCCAGGTGGTCTCATTATTATGTTCTAGCTGAGCTGAGCAAATTGCTCCTGCATTGCTCGTTGAGTTGCAGCCAAGGACTTTAAGGCCGCTGCCACCTCAGCCATCTAGGACTGGGGTGGTGCCTGGCAGGAACTGGGCCCTCCAATACCAAATAATGGAGGTGGTAACTCTTCTGCTATATAAAAGGATATAGAGCTTATAATGTAAATATTAGAGAGCTTAAGACCTTAAGGGATATCTTTCAATGGTGAAACAGCTCCACACGAAGGGGGAGGTCTGGTTCACCACCAGAGTCTCCGATGAGGTCAAGCAGTAAAAGAGGAAGAGATGAATCCTATCATTCCCACAGACGGTGCCAAAATAATGATGCTATAAATAGAACTACCCGATTAGGTGTTGATAAGATCAAGTTATTAATGATAATGGAAGTACAAGAGTAAATATCTAGTAGAAGGAGATAAGGAGTAGAGGAGAAACACTTGTATTTAAGTGGTTCACCTAATTTGACCTATATCTGATGATGCTGGAAACAACACCACCCTTCAAGGTGTGTGTGAGCTCAATTCAATGTTAACAATGGCAGCATAAAGGTATATACACATATAGTAGAAAGAGGTGAGGAGAAGAGGATTCACACCGGAATATAAGTGGTTCAGCCAATTAGGCCTACATCCACTGTGTAAGTGTATGATATGTATCACTGTATGAGGGCTCTAGTGGCCATAGTTACAATCTCTCAAGCTTTATCTCTCTACTGTGTGTTTAGACAGAGTTTTAGCTAGGGTTGCTAATTTTGGGATCCTTTGCAAAGTATAATATGACCTCTATATATAGTACCTGGGGGGTGTAATGTACCCCCTATGCATGCAATGAGCATATGTGTATTGATCTAGCCAATCTGATGAAGACATCTGTCCCTGTCACATATAGAGAATGATGATAAAATATTCCCCCCGCGTGGGGGGAATGATTTGTTATAACTGATTTGTGTCCATGTGTCCTTATCCACACATATGTTAATAAGTGCTCGGCCTCCTTTCTTGGTCATGGCCTCGGCCTGGAAGAGTCCAAGGTTGGTAAGGTTTAGCTGCCCATCCAATCCGAGATGAGACATTATGGTCTCGGCTTAAGTGAAGCCGAGGTAAGGTGTTAAGGTCGGCCTGTGCCGAAGTTAAGTTGGAATGTTCTTGGAGCATTGGTCGATTCACTGATGGGATTGACCTTGGTAGAGGTAAGTCTCCTTGTAACCTCGGCCTACTCCTGGCCGAGGTTGTCATCCCCGGGTGAACTGATGAACTTCTGACCCCCATGATTCATGCAGTTTCCCCTTGATAAGGTTTGTAGTGGTTTCGGACAGGGCCGACCTTACTAGGGCCGAGGCCTATTGACACTGATCCAAGGCATTTCCAACCTCGGCAATGTCTTGGCCGAGGTTGTAGTTTTTGAGTCGAGGTGACACTTGGGGCATATCAATCACCCCAGCCCTTAGTTACATGTAAGAGCAGGTGACTGTGGGGTCTCTACATCTTCGAGGTCTCTCTTGTGCCAATGACCATTTGACACTTGTCCATTACTGAAGTGTGTGGCATGCCTGGAAAGCATGTGATGTCAGCCGTCCTTTGGGGCTCCCAAGGCAATGATGGGCCTTGGGAAGCGTGCAATCATATTAAGGGTTTAAACCCTATTTTCCTTCATTCCTTCTCATTTCTCTCTTTTCCTGGTTCGAGTCGCGTCTGCAGCTTTCTCTCTCAAGAAAGGCATTAGCTTGAAGCTTTTGGTGGTGATTCCTCATATTTTCTTCCTTCTCCCTTACCATTTCATCTTCATGTATCGTCTTCCATTCTTTTTCCTTCATTTTCCCTGTGAGTTTTCTTACTTTTGCATTTTGCGGTGAGTTTTTGGAGATTTTCGGCGAGGGTTCCATTTTTTCTGGCGAATTGTTCTTGCTCTAGGTTTGGTAGTTTGATCTTTAAATTGCATTATTCCATTAGACAGTCTTGTTTGATGTTTATTAGAGTTACAAGTGTAGTGTCTGCCTCTTATGCTCAGACCCCTCTATTAACTCTTAAAGGAGTTCCCTTCTCTTAGAGAGAAGACTTTGGAGAAAATTAGGCAAATAAAAAGAGCGCAGGAGGAAGCTCGTAGGTTAGAGGAATTCCCCCCAGACCTATCTTTCCCCCACCTCTAAAGGTAGCATACCCTGAACCATCAGAACCCGCTAACTAAGCTGAGGTACCTGCTGAACCCTCACCAATGTCTGAGTCTGAGTCTGAGTCTTCCACATCAGACCCTATGTCTGTGGACTCTTTCCAAGAGGCCATGGATATCTCAAATCAACAAGATCAGGTCCCTGATCAAGCAGAGGTCTCCAGTCGGGTCTCATCTCATAAAAATTCAAGCACATTATCCTCATCCTCAGAGGTTGAGATTGTCGAACCAAGTGTGGCTATTCCACAAATACTTGACACCATTCCCCTGTCGACCGTCACAGGGGATGAGTTTGCTCAGAGGTTCCCAAGTAACCCTCCAACGTCTGCTCCGACCGACGTTGAGCTAGATAATGACGATGATGATGAAGATGAGATTGATGTCGACGTCTCTAAGGCGGCTGAGATTGAGAGTACAGTTAGTGAGGTCGACTTTCTTTGCTTCAGATACCTATACTCCATCAGCCCCTCTATAAAGCTCAGGAGACCTCTGAGGGAAGAGAGGGCCTACCACGGCCGAGAAGGTAAGATCTATTTGTATGAGTAGATGTTCAAGTTGGGCTTTCGTTTGCCCATCCACCCCATCATTAGGTCTATACTATCCTACATCAACTTGGCCCCTTCCCAGTTACCACCCAATGCTTGGAGGGTAATAGTTGGGGCCATAGTCCTATGGAGGGATATTCATCATTCAGACCTTCCAGTCCAAGTTTTTGTAGGTTTCTATGTCCCTTCATCTGCCAAAAACCATCTTAGGTATTACCATTTTGTAGCTCAGAAACCTGAGAAGAAGATGCTCCAAATAACTCAGACTTCTAATCATAAATGGAAGCCCCGTTATTTCTTTGCCTCAGGTCCATGGGAATTTGGCCCATGTGCCCCCTCTTCCCTACTAGAGCTGCGAATGCCTATTAGATGGGGTAAAGTCACAATGTCTGCCAAGGCCGACCCTAGTCTAAGCCTATAAAATCTTCAGAAGGTCAAAGACCTTCAGGATCAGGGGATGCATGGTCTGCTCGTAAAATTTGAACACCTGATGACCCCCGCTACCTCTCTAAGACTGGTTTAGGGGGAAGTCCTCTTACAGAACTTGGTAAGTATTTTTTTATTCCATGTTATACCTCTGAATTTATGCATGTCTGACCCACTAACTCAGACCTTTCTATTTTATAGAGCGTCCGAAGGGAATATCAGACGAGCTTTGGGCAATGGAAGCACCGAGTTTGACAAATCTTGCAAAGAAGGCAGGTCTGAATGCTCCTCCACCCCCTCCCTTAACATCGAAGGCTCAGGCCACTAAGAAGAGAAGTGCTAGTGACCATGCCCCTGAGGATTAGAGGCAGAAGAAAAAAGGTGGGGACACTGCCATCCCAATATCCTCTGCTGACGCATTGGCTTCTCTCATAGAGCAACTAAAAATCAATGACAACATTATAGGCCACAGTTTGCAGGCGCTGGATGCCATCGGCTCTGCCATGACCGAGGCTGACAAATGTTTTTGCAAGTCTATGGACACACCTATGCTGGTTGAGTTCGGCCTTCACAAGTCTATTCAGGTATGACTTCAGATTTCTGTATAGATTCAAAGGGTAACCTCTAATTTGAATTTGAACTCATATACATGACCACATGATCTGCAGGGCCTGGCTACTATGCATCATCTCGCCAATTGGACTCTGAGGAAGTTACCCCTCATCCAGAATGGTCAAGAGGCCGAGAAGGTGAAAAACTCTCTGAATGCAGAGGTCGACCGCCTGAAGTCTGCATTTGATGGGTCTGACAAGAAGGTGAAGGAGATGGAGAAAGAGATCTCTAAGCTTAAAAAGGACCATGCTGTGGCTCTGAAGGCCAAGGACGGTGTTCTCCAGAAAAAGGTCTACTCTGCAGTGAAGGCGACCCTTCTAGATGCCTCTGAGGGGATATTGGTTGATTATAAAGTCTATGATGAATTCCTGAGCTTCAGCTTCGAGTACCTCGAAAGAGGTATTAAGGCTACTATCAAATGGGCGGCTGCTAAAGATAAGGAGGCAGGAAGTTTAAAGGCCTCTGACTTCATATGTCTGGGTTTTGCTAACCCTCAGCTTTCCCAAGCCCTTCAAGAAGTTGAGGAGGAGGTCGCTGCCCCTACAGAGACTGCCACACTGGATGGTACGGAGATAAAGGGATCTGACCATAGAGAAAATGGGGCCGAGGTGACCAACGTGGTCTAGGAGAATCAGGCCGAGAATACCAACACTCTCCCTTCGAATCCTTAGGCTCTTTTGTGAATCTTTTTGTACTTTTATAACCCATTAGTTGTAATCTCTGAAGAATATTGTCAGCATATACTTTTGAATTACAATTGGATGACAACCTCCGAGGAGGGTTTTTATTTCTTCGTTTGTTGATTTGCTTGTTGAATTCCTCTGTCATGCGATGTTTTAGCTCTGAA
Source organism: Sambucus nigra (assembly GCA_949130495.1). Lineage (NCBI taxonomy): Eukaryota > Viridiplantae > Streptophyta > Magnoliopsida > Dipsacales > Adoxaceae > Sambucus > Sambucus nigra. The sequence goes on from OX422212.1 coordinate 413,970,826, forward strand.
GTCTTGTTGCAATAATGTATGTTTAAACTAAATAAATAGTCTTACCTTAAACCTTGTCACCACTTAATGATGTTATAAGGGTCTGAGGTCATCAACTAAGATGTTATCCTCATAATTAATTTCACCAAATTAATGATGTTATGGGTCTGAGGTCATCCAAGTATGGTGTCTGACGTCAGACCTTGTCACCACTTAATGATGTTATAAGGGCCTGAGGTCATCAACTAAGATGTTATCCTCACACTTTCTATTATTAGAGAAAGATGAAGCAGGAATCGACATGGAAACTGATCTTTTATTAATAACCTCTTCATAAGATGGTACATTTACATAAATTTTTGCAACATCATATGTAATACTTCTTTAGGTGATCAACATTCCAGGGGTTAGCAAAAGGTTCCCCTTCACAGATTTCTAGCCTGTAGGTCCCGGGCACAACCTCTTCTGTCACTTTATAGGTACCATGCCAGTTTGGGTGGAGCTTATTTGTTTTCTGTAAGGTCTTCTTCAGTACTAAGTCTCCCACGATGATGGGTCTTGACTTCACCCTCTGATTATAGAATTTTGCTGCTCTCTGTTGGTAAGCTGCTTGTCTGATTTCTGCGTCTTCTCTTTCTCTTCAATCAAATCTAGGTCTAGTCTCCTCTCTTCCCCATTTTTATCAAGGTCATAGGTCTGAACCCTATGAGTTGGAAGCCCCACTTCTGTTGGTATGATGGCCTCTGAGCCATGTGCTAGCATGAACGGGGTTTCTCCTGTTGGTGTCCTTGCCGTGGTTCTGTAGGCCCATAACACAGCGTAGACCTCTTCAGTCCATCTCCCCTTCGCTGCTTCTAACCTCTTCTTGATTCCATCGAGGATTGTCCTATTTGTGACTTCCGTCTGACCGTTTGCCTGAGGTCGGCTAGGAGATGAGAAGAACTGCTTTATCCCCACTCTTTCGCAATAATTCTCTAAAGAGGAGTTCTTGAACTGGGTTCCATTATTCGTGAAGAGTGTGTTTGGGAGTCCATGTCTGCATATGATGTTCTTCCAAATAAATTGTAAGGTCTTCTATTTTTTGATCGTTATCATCGGCTCTGCCTCCACCCACTTTGAGAAGTAGTCAATGGCAACTATCAGAAATCGATAATTATTGGCAACTCTTGGAAGGGTTCCTACTAAGTTAATTACCCATACTGTAAATGTCCATGGAGATGTGATTGACATCATAGGTTGATGAGGTTGATAAGGAATAGTGGAGAATCTCTGACATTTATTGTACCTCTTCACGTAAACTACAACATCTTTGGACAAGGTTGGCCACCAATATCCATGTCTAATAATCCTCTTGGCCAAGGGTCTTCCCCCTATGTGACTGGAGCAAGAACCCTCATGAACTTCCTGTAAGACGCGGGGAACTTCGGTGGGATGTACACATCTGAGGAGAGGCAACATAAATCCCTTCTTATATAGGACGTCTCCTATTACAGAGAACTTGGCAGCCCTATATCTTAACTTCCTCCTCTCTAACTTGGACTCCGGTAGCTCTCCCTCTTTGATGTATCTGATGAGGGGGTCTATCCATGAGTCCCCTAGGTTCAAATTGAGACAAGGGTTGGATACCTCTTCTTCCTCAATGGTCGCCTTTGCTAAGACCTTGACCGGAACTATCCTTCTGATGTCTGTCTTCGTCGCTGAGGCCAACCTTGCCAATGCATCTGCGTGGCTGTTATTTTGTCGAGGTACTCTCTTCAGTTTTGTCTTTTTGAAATATTCTAACATCATTCTCACCCTCTTCAAATACTTAGACATTCTTTCATCTTTGGCCTCGTAGACTCCCAATACTTGATTGACAACTAACCTTGAATCGGTATGAAGTAGGAGTCGTCTTACACCTAGAGTCTTTTCCAATGAGAGGCCTGCTATCATGGCCTCATATTCTGACTCGTTGTTTGATGCCTTGAAGTTGAATCTCAGCGCATATTTAATGTTGACACCATTTGAAGCTGAAAGTATCAGCCCCACACCGCTTCCACTGTCGTAGGAAGAACCAACAACGAAGAGATTCCAAATGTTTGTATCTGATGAGAAGGCCCCTTCTGACATGATTCCTTGCCTGAAGAGGTATCGATCCTCCTCGTTATCCGCTACTCCGCTTCTGATCTTTTTGGATACGACCTCTTCCTGGTTTCGAAAGATGTTTGGTGCGACCTCTTCCTGTTCTTGGAAGACATTATTGTTTGACCCTTCAACACCCACTTGGTCATTTTATGCCTCGGCCTCTTCCCATGTGAACTCAGTAACAAAGTCTGCGAGGGCCTGCCCTTTGATGGCTGTCCTAGGTTGGTAGGTAAGGTCATACTCCCCCAACTCAATGGCCCAGGTCATCAATCTTCCAGACTTCTCAGGTTTATGTAGAACCTATCTTAGTGGGGAATCGGTGAGGACGACTATGAAATGGGCTTGGAAGTAGGGCTTCATCTTCCTTGAGGCATGTATCAGGGCATAGGCTAACTTTTCCATACGAGGGTAATTTTGTTCAGACCCTTGAAGCGCTTTACTGTTGAAATACACAGGCCTTTGGATTCCAACATCTTCCCGCACTATGGTTGCACTGATAGCTGATTCAGAGACTACTAGATACACATATAATTTCTCTCCTACTATGGGCCAAGATAACAACAAGGGTGACCCAAGGTAGGACTTGAGTTGGTTAAAAGCCTCTTTACACTCTTCGTCCCATTAGAAGTCCTTTCTAAGCACTTTGAAGAATGGAAGACACTTGTCCGTTGCTCTAGAGATAAACCTGTTGAGTGCGGCCACTCTCCCCGTGAGTCTTTGGACATCCTTGATACTCCTCGGTGTCTTTATATCAAGCAAAGCCTTGATTTTCTTAGGGTTTGCTTTGATTCCTCTTTGATTGACGATAAATCTAAGAAACTTCCCATCTCCTACCCCGAAGAAACACTTCGCGGGGTTGAGTTTCATTTTGCACAAGTCCATAGTATCGAAGGTCTTTTTAAGATCTGCCATATGAGTGCAGGCCTTCAATCTCTTTGTTAGCATATCGTCTACATACACCTCCATAGTCTTACCTATTTGATCTTCGAACATCTTATTCACAAGACATTGGTATGTTGCCCCCTCATTTTTCAGACCGAAGGGTATCACTTTATAGCAGTACGTTCCTTTGTCGATAATGAAGGCTGTCTTCTTCGAGTCTTCCGCATCCATAAAGATCTGATTGTAGCCTGAATACGCATCCATAAAGCTCATGAGCTCGTGCCCTGTAGTAGCATCTACCATCTGATCTATCCTGGGTAAGGGGTAGCAGTCTTTTGGGAAAGACTTATTCAGGTCAGTGAAATCAACGCAAATTCTCCACTTTCCATTAGCCTTGGGCACGATGACTACATTTGATAGCCACTCTAGATATATGACTTCTCTAATAAACTCAGCCTCTTCCAGTTTTTTGACTTCTTCTTGAATGACGTCGTACTTCTCCCTAGAGTAAACTCTTCATCTTTGTTTCATACGCCTGACATCTTTGGTCACGTTGAGCTTATGACTCATAACCTCAGGGTTGATGCCGCGCATGTCCGCGTGACTCCAAGCGAAGACACTCTGCCTCTTCCTGAGGAATTTTATCAGCTCTTCCTTGATTTCTGCTTTTAAGGCTTTGCCGACCTGGATGGTTTTTTCCGGTTCGTCTTCATTGAGGACGATGGATTCTACCTCTTTCACGGCCTCTCCCTTCTTCAATTTTGTTTCATCTCTTGGGTCAAGTGTATCAATGCTATAAGTGGTGGTTGACCTCTTATGGGCCTCTCTCTCTTCAGCTGAGTTGAAGTAACATTCTCGTGCTATAGTATGGTCACCTTGCACTTCCCCTACCCCATAGGGGGTTAGGAATTTTAGGATTTGGTGAACCGTTGATGGCACGGCTTCGAACTACTTAAGGGCCACTCTTCCTATGATGAGGTTATAGGCCGAGAAGATGTTTTCATCCATCACAAAAAAAATTATCTTTAGGGTCAACCTCTTAGGCCACTCGTCACCCATCCGTACGTCCAATTCATACATGCCAAATGGGTGGACCTTTTCACCGTTGAAGCCCATTAAAGGATGATGATAGGGTACCAACCTTGCTCTGCTGAGGCCCAGGCTCTTGAAGCATGGACAAAACATTACGTCTGCTGAACTCCCCCCGTCCACGAGGATCCTCTGCACCTCGCATCCATGAACCCTTGTTGTTATTACCAAAGAGTCATCATGCGGGGATAAGATACCTTTAAAGTCGAGTCGGGAGAACCCAACTATAAGGGTGTCCATGTCCACCTTCTTTCTCTTCTGTGCTGTATCGAAAGACGTTAGATTTACAACTTTAAGTTTGGCCACTAACTTGGACTCGACCACATGAGCTTTCCTGTCAGCCACTTCAGAGCCACCTCCCGCGAGTCCTTCGCAAATGGTGTCAACACCAAAGGAGATCATGCCAACCCTCTTCACCGGGGTGTTGTCATCTTTTAGCGGAAGGTCCGGATCATCTTCATCATCACCTTCTGAATCATTGTCTCTTCTAGCTGGGGCATCGTCACGGCATCTGTCATTTCTCCTATTCTTAGGGCCATCTCTTCCCCCTTTAAGAGCCTTGCCATTAACATACTTCCTCAGCTTTTCTGATTTTAACATCTTTTTAATCTCATCCTTCAAGGCAAAGCATCTGTCTGTAATATGGCCATGGTCCTGGTGGAACTCACACCACAAGATTTTGTTCCTCTTATGTGGAGGGGCCTTCAGCTTCTCTAGCCATCTTAGAGTCCTGTCATTCTTGATCTCGTTAAGGATATTCTCACAGCTCACGGTTAGAGGAGTATAGTGAGCGAACTTGTCATTGGGTGACCTCTTCTTTCCATCTTTCTTTCTTTGGGACTTCCATCTACTACCGAGGTTCTCATCCTTATACTTGGTGATTATTGCCTCTTCGACATTCATGACTTTTCCCACAGTTGCCAGTAGCTCGGCCATAGACCTGGGAGGGTCTTCCGTGAGTTTTTACAATAACTTCCCTTTCTGAAGACCTCCTATGAGGGTGATCATGGCTATATTCTCTTCATAGTCTTCAACCTCAAGTTTTTCTTTATTGAACCTGGCGATGTAGTCTCTTAGGCTCTCGTCCTTGCCTTGCTTGACATACAGTAGATGAGTGGTCTTCTTTTGAGGTCTTACCCCAAAGAAGAAGTTGTGAATGAATCGTTCAGCCAAGCCTTTAAAGTTCTCAATTGAATTCTTCGAAAGAGAAGTGAACCAGCTGTGTGCTTCTCCTGTCAAAGTTCCGGAGAAGGCCCTACACTTCATCTCATCAGGTATCGAGTAGATGTCCGCCACTGATTGATACATCTCAATGTGATGTACAAGGTTGGTGCTACCGTCATACCTGGGAGACACCATGGGTGGCTTGAACTTAGCAGGGGTCGGGAAGCTCACTATCCTTGCCATAAAGGGAGAGCCTTCCTAAAAACCTCTTTACAATGGGTCTCGGCTTTTAATGGGGTCTCCTATCTTTGCCTCAAGACGTTGGATAGAGTCATTCCATGGTATCCTACCATCGACATGGCCGAGGTTATCCCCAGCCACCTCCAAGGGATGAATTGAGGGTTCTCCAGCTGCAGCGCAACATCGACTGTTGACCTCTTCCTGGTCTCTACCTCTACCTGCATGAGGTCGGCCTTGGTGGGGCCGACGTTTCTCATCCCCTCTTTGCCAGCCGACTGCACTCCTTGACCTTGATAATCTCTATCTTAGGTCATTTACTGGGCCCAACCTGTCAAAGCTGACCCTTCACTCAATCGATCAAAAGTTGATCCTCGCTACTGGTCCTCTTTACCTCTTCAGCCGCAATGACCTCAGCTCTGCTGAAGAGGACGTACAGTATTATTCGAAACCTCATACGGCTCCTAACATTTTTCTGGGACCTCTTCCGCCTCTAAATCGTCATACCTGTTCTCCGGGCAAGGGTTGCCTTACCTCCCCAGGTGTAAGCGCCTAGGGTCAGCAACATCCCTCCTCCACTGGGGGGCAGGTTGGTCCTTCATTTTTGCCTGGGGTGGTCCCTTGGCATCAAGATGAGGCTGAACATCCGTCGAAGTGCTTATTTCTGGTGAAACTCCAGGTGGCCTCATCATAGTTTGGTTGAGGTGTACAAATTTCTCCTGCATATCTTGTTGCCTTGCAGCCAAAGACCTCAAGGCTGTAGCTACCTCCGCCATTTCGGACTGAGGCGGTGCCTGGTTGGAACTAGGTCCTCCCGTCCCAGGCGGCGAAAGAGGCGGTGGTACCTCTAGTGCCATATGCTAGCACAAAAGAGCTGGTGTAGTAAATGAGCTTAATACCTTACAGGACCTCTTTCAATGGTGAAACAGCTCTGTGCTAGGGGGGCTGGTTCACAACCAGAGTCTCCGATGAGGTTAAGCAGAAAAAGAGGAAGAGATAGCTTCTCGTTCCACAGACGACGCCAAAATGATGATGCTGGAAACAACACCATCCTTCAAGGTGTATGTGAGCTCAATTCAATGTTAACAATGGCAGCATAAAGGTATATACACATATAGTAGAAGGAGGTGAGGAGAAGAGGATTCACACCGGAATATAAGTGGTTCAGCCAATTAGGCCTACATCCACTGTGCAAGTGTATGATATGTATCACTGTATGAGGGCTCTAATGGCCATAGTTATAATCTCTCAAGCTTTATCTCTCTACTGTGTTTAGACAGAGTTTCAGCTAGGGTTGCTAATTTCGAGATCCTTTGCAAGGTAGAAGATGACCTCTATATATAGTACCCGGGGGTGTAATGTACCCCCTATGATGCAATGAGCATGTGTGTATTGATCTAGCCAATCTGATGAAGACATCTGTCCCTGTCACATATAGAGAATGATGATGAAATATTCCCCCAATGTGGGGGGAATGATTTATTATAACTGATTTGTGTCCACGTGTCCTTGTCCACACATATGTTAATAAGTGCTCGACCTCCTTGCTTGGTCATAACCTTGGTCTGGAAGAGTCCGAGGTTGGTAAGGTTTAGCTTCCCATCCAATCCGAGATGAGCCATTATGGTCTCGGCTTAAGTGAAGCCGAGGTAAGGTGTTAAGGTCGGCCTGGGCTGAGGTTAAGTTGGAATGTGCTTGGAACATTGGCCGATTCATTGATGGGGTTGACCTTGGTAGAGGTAAGTCTCCTTGTAACCTCGGCCTACCCCTGGCCGAGGTTGTCATACCCTAGTGAACTGATGAACTTCTGACCCCCATGATTTATGCAGTTTCCCCTTGATGATGTTTGTAGTGGTGTCGGCCAGGGCCGACCTTACTAGGGCCGAGGCCTATTGACACTGATCTAAGGCATTTCCAGCCTCGGCAATGTATTGGCCGAGGTTGTAGTTTCTGAGTCGAGGTGACACTTGGGGCATATCAATATCCACTGTGAGTGTGTGAGTAAGTTCCACCAGAATGAGGGGGCACTAATGGACTGTGATACAATCTCACTTTCTCTTTCTACTATCTATATTTTACTAGAGAATTCGCTAGGGTTGTATTTTTAATCCTTTTATAAGGTAGAAGAAGACCTGTGCTTAGGGGGATGTAGTGAACCCGCCAAGCATGCCATGATCATATGTGAGTTGAACACACTAATCATAGGTAGACACCTGTCTATGCCACATGTAAGGAATGATGACTAAATATTCCCTCATGTGGGGGAATGATTCAGTTATAACTGATTTGATATGTGTTCCAAGTCTTCTATGTGCTTGCGTGTGACTGGACTTGAGACATCATCTGTCGTAACCTCATCCTGACTGAGTACGAGGTTGGGGAAGTCCGATAGCTTCCCTGTCCTACCAATCTTAAGTATGACCTAGGCCCGAATGATTAGCCGATGTTAGGTATGAGTTCGAATACTCTCTCGACTGAAGTAGAGTATGGTATTGATAGTAGTTTGATCCCACAACTTATTTACTTGTTGACCTCGGCTGCTGGTATACCGAGGTTGGTCAATGAGGAGCCGATCCTGCAGAAGACGACCTTTTTTATGGCTGCTGTAAGCTTCATGATAGCTCGGTTGCGAGACAGACTAAGGTTACTCACCCTAAGTACGAGGATGCACTTTGGGCATATCAGAGTCCTCCCACTGTCACCGTTAATAATGTCATAAATCCCAAACTCGTGTCTGATTGGACTGATGATGAGTTTAAGTGGAGTACCTACAACTCCCAAGGGCTTAGAGCTATTTCTGGAGCCGTTACGCCCAACTTGTTCCGACGTATCATGACGTGCATCACATCAAAAGAGGCATGAGATTCCCTCCAGCTCACTCACGAGGGTAGTTATGCGGTTAAGGCAACAAAATTATAAAATTTGACCACCCAGTTTGAGACTATCACTATGTTAGAGTTCGAGTGCTTGGATGAGTTTTATGTTATGTTGTTGGACATAGTTATCATGAGTTTTAATTTGGATGAGAAGATTGATGATTCGAGAGTTGTGAAAAAGATTTTGAGTCCTTCCCTTCGCAATATATTCCTAAGGTCACTATTTTAAATTCTTTGGATGTATTAGATTCACTTAGGTTAGAAGAACTCGTAGGAGACCTTCAAACTTATGATATAGACATGTTTACTAAAACCATTAATCCTAAGGATATAGGTATGGTTTTAAAGACTCAGGTTAACAAAAAGAAAAAAGAGAGAGTTCGTGAGTCTGATTTTGAGGATGAGGTTAATTTAGATGACTTAGCCTTGTTTGCTAAAATTTTTACAAATTTTCTTATACTTTTGAAAGAAAATTCTTCCAATAAAAAGATATTTGAGAAAAACAAAATGAAAAATGAGGTTAAGGAGGAAGAGGTGAGATGTTATGAGTTCGAGGGAAAAGGGCACAGAGATTTTGAGTGTCCCACTATGCTAAAGAGAAAGGGCAAGAAAATTGCTAATACGACGACTCATAGTGTCATCACCCCATGAAAAGTGCTTTGATTTCATGGCTAGTCACGTGAGTACATCTAGTTTGTCCCACAACAATTAGAACCGTTGTAAACTTGATAGAATCGATGATGTTTCGAGCCATTATACGGATAGTGAGTGTGAAGATGAGGCCATAAGTGAGGGAGAAGGGGATATCCAAAAGGCGTTTAGTGATTTGTACACCGATACGTTGAAAACCACAAAGTTGATTAAAGAGTTAGGTCTTAAGGTGTTAGATTTGGAGAGAGAGATAAAAGTTTTGAGGGTGTGTGAGGCATAGACGATTCAACTGGAGAAAAAAGAGAGTTTCTTTATGTGAGCAGTTGATCATATTAGGTAAAAAAAGAGTGAATTGACCAACACCATGGCTAGTCTTACGGGATATCTTCAACCTTCATCGAAGACTCGTGAGAAACTTGAAGCTCATGTATTCCCACTATAAAGAGAGATCTCAAAAGTCTCCACGAGGTCAAGATCACTATAGATGACACATTTAAGAAGGTTGGAAAGATTCTTCTCCCTCCCTCTTTGGGTAATGATGAGATACTAGTAATAGGTTATGATGCTGCGTTCACTTACCATGTTGCACCCGAGCCGGTTACTGAGTTTGTGATAGATCCATATGTCTCTCAACCTAACCCACATAGGCGTATGTTTCCCCATAGGAGAGCATGTCCTAGGCATTTTGATAGAGGTGTTCATAGGCCCGTTTATGTTTGTTCCCATTGCAAGAAAAGAGGACACCTTAAGGAATTTTACTTTAAGTTGGGTCGTGTGTCTCATAGGTATTTACGTCATTATGCTGTTACATGTGTTCCCGCACACACTCCCACATATGATATACTCAACATTCTCCTGCACATCAGATGAGCGATTTTAAGCACTTGAGAGCAAGTTGAGTATTTAGTCAAGACTTCACATGATTTAATGGATGTTTTTCATAGGATGTCACCACATTTGGAAAACTCCTTTTGAACTATTGATTATGGTTCAAACTTGTTTGCTAGCATGGGTTGTTTCATGTTCTCATCATTTATACCCATTGCTAATATGTACTACCACTGTATTAATTTTTTCCATTTTGATATATTTTTCAAAAAATCCAAAAACAGTTTGTTTCCTTGAAATTTTTTGGAAAGATAAAAAAGATTTTCTATTTTTTAGAAAAAGTGAAAAAGCCAAAAATATTTTATTTTTGAGATTTTGTTTAAAAACACAAAAATATTTTTGTATTTCTTTTTACACCGTTTATGGATGGACATTTAGGATGACCAACTCACAATATCATTCCATTATCCATGTGACTATTTGATAGTGTTTTGAGACACAACATCATTTCATTTTTGTTATTTATAATGTTTAGAGTCATTAAGATGAGACTTGTGATTACTTTCTATATGATTGACTTTTAGTTTTCTTTAATTCACACTTACACATATTTATTTGATTATTTTACTTGTCTATCATATCTTGGTCAAAGTGTTTTCATCTCAATCCTATATTTAAAACGAACCAAAATGTGATAAAATAAGGCAATTAAAGTAATGCATGTAAGAACCGTTGCTCGTGAGGGGTTGTTTAATATTAAAAAAATGATGAGTGTACACGGGAAAGGTCTGTGGGAGGCAAGTGAACTCATCGTGAAAGGCACCGTATAAAAGAGCCCAAGAAAAAATTAAGGCAATAAAAAGAAAATAGGTCAAAAGGGGGGCAAACAATTTTGTTTGATTGATCTTTGAAAAGAAAAAAATTGAAAAGAAGGTCATGTTTATCTTTTGAGGGAGTTTGATTGGAAATCAACGGGTTTGCATGTCCTAACAATGTCTTGAAAAAGCATTACATAGTGTTAGACATTATTGGTATGAAAAATATTTTAGACTTTGATTTGTTGATTAGATTGAGTCGATATCATATAAATTCTATATATTTACACCTAAGGACGATTTTGAGTTCATTTGTTAGGAGTATCCAAAATTCATCATGCACATATGGTATGATTGTTTGAGTTGATTTTCCTATCGAATTTTTTCACACCCATTCATTCCGTTTCCACGATTTGGCTATCTTAGTATTAGTTCATGGTGCGTTGTTTTTGTAATATATATATATTTTTTAAAATATTTGAAAATTAAAAATAGATTGTGGAGACTTTTTAAGTTTTTCCTTGAACGAGCTTAATTGATATATGTTTGTGATAATTTGCTATGCTTATGTGACCCACTCTGGTTTATTATTATTTTATTATTTTCCTTGTCTATTTCGGATAAATAAAAAGGGGAAGAACGAATTATGAATTATGGGGGAGTGAGAGTTTGACTTATGAGGGAGATTCGAGTTGACTCTATATTTGATTTATGTTTATCTCATTTCAAACTCGATACATCGCAAAGGTATTTTCTTTTCTTATTGTGTGTATGAATTTGATGATCATTTGAAAAGCACACAAAAGAAGATCAAGAGCAAAGATTTGAAGATTTTTGAATACTTACACATTTAATATCTTTCCACTTTTGGGTTCAAGAAGACGGATTAGAATATCAAGCATCTTAAACATCTATGCGACATGAGGTATACTTTGGTATGGATTTAGTTTTTTTTACTTAGATTTTTTACTAAATATTGGGATACGTTGCTAAAATGTTTTATTTTAAAATGAGGCGTTTTTCAAATTTAAAATGTTTTCTGAGATACCTGTAGGCAAAATTCAAAAATTCATTTTTGTCATTCAAACGAAATGACATTAGCATCTAGTTATATAGGTCATTTGAAGACTAGGACCTCATATGGAACAAACGAGAGCGTACTTTTGATTTTTATGGATCATTTGATAGGTCGTTTGAAGACATGTTAAACGACATCATCATGTCATTCTAAAAACCTTGTGATCTCATTCTAGAGATTCCTTCGCCTCAACTTTTTTTGCCAATAAAAACCTGCTCTATGAAGCTTTTTTTATTAAGACTTTTATTTTAGATAATTTGTAGAATAACTGCAAAATAGTCTTCACCTTTTAGGGAAATACTAGTTTTTGATTCACCCAAATCAGTCGTAATTACATTTGTGAATCATATTTGGAACCCAAACACTTCCATAAAAAAATTGTTCTTATGGAGTGTTGTCTCTACTGCTGATCTTGGGGATACTCAAAGGTATTCGATGCTGAAGGAGGAAGCGTGATTCTTGTGATTCTCTAGGGAGTCATTTATGATTCAAGGCTACAGTCTTTGTGGGTTCTTGTGGGGGATCATTGTATTATTTCACTTGTAAGTTTGTAAGTTGTGATTTCCAAAGTTTAGTGAAATAAAGGTTTTGTTTTGCAGGGATTTTTCCTGATATTGGCATGCTTGTCTATTTAAGGCTTTCAATTACCTAGTTGCATATTTAAGGTTTAATTAAAATATCGAATTCTTGGGACTGACATCTAGTTAAATAAGTTTAATCCATTAAAATATTTCAAACTCTCAAATTGGTATCATATATGCCTTTTCAAATTTTCTTCATGTTTCCCATGTACAAAAAAGGTTCATTTTTTCTTATGTCCGTTATTGAAAGGTATCTTTTTAAGTATGTGGAAACATGAGTTCTTGATCCAAGCAATCCTTCTGAAACTGCCCACTCTTTTTACAAAATAGACCCTTCACATTCTTCTTATTAAACACTAGATTTTGTATTGGTTCAGATTCACTGGTCTCACCATGGCTTATGCCCTTCTCAGTAACATTCTTTTTCTAGAATTCTTTAGCAGAATGAAAATGAGTTACCTAACTTTTCTATTACTTCAATTTTATACATCACCCCATTCATACTCCATTTATCCTTGATTGTCTTGTAGTTTATCACACATAATTCATAATAATCTATGAGATAGTTGAGAATAAACCGAACGATAAAAACATAGTCCAATTGAGTTTCCAAATTCTTTAATTTATCATCAAGGTTGGTCATTTCCATAATATGCTTGTTCATGGTACATGTGCCACCAAATATCACAGAAGTGAGTTTTCCTATTAGTGTCCCTACTTGGGAGTTATCAAGATACTAAAATATCTATTTAGCATTATTTAGAAATTCCTTGGCAATTTCAGCCTTGGGTAGAGAATTTTTAATGGATGGAATAATGGTCAACTTCAAATACATTAGGATTGGCTTATTAGACCTTTATGATGCTTTAGATAACTCCTTTTAAGTATCGTTCTCTCATTAGTTATAGAAGAGATATTTTCAATAAGAAAATATATATCCAAGTAGAGGACCCCCTAGGAGTGAACTACACATGATCACTTTGATCAGGAAATTATTTCCATCAAATTTTTGAGTGGATAAAACTGCATTAAAAATGCTAACTAGAATTGTGGCAATACAAGTATACTTACATATTAAAAGTTGGCAATAAACATAACAATGACAATTTTCCAACAAGATATTTTATGTATCATATAATTATTTCAACAAACATTAATGTTTTTCAAAAATCATGAGTAGGCACTGTGTTTCTAAATTAAGGAAAGATACATACTCTTTGGAGCAACTAATATATTTACCTAAATTGATAAAAACATATTACCCCTTAATTTAATTTAACCATTGCAATCGTGCTCCTTGTAGAAATCATATCAGAGTGGCTTATTACCATAATGAAACTAGTATTAATAAAAACATTCAAAAATCATATATGGACTCTTTGCAGCAACCTAAACACAGTGTTTGAATGTTATCTCAAAGTTTAGTATTTATAATTTTTATATGGAACCACTTTGGTAGAATTGTAATCTGAACATAATATAAAGTACCAATGTAAAAACCTTTAAGGTATGCTTCTAATATCCATAATCATGTTGTACATAAAGAGCATATTCAACAATTAATGGCTTAAAAAACAGAATGGTTTTATCATTATAAAATAATTGTTTACAAATAAAGAACTGATTTTGGGAGGCTTGAACGATCTCACATGGCCGAAAAACAATGCTCATCAGTAGAAATGCTACTGAGTTTGTTATGAATTTCCATTTCTAGTCAAAATATTTCCTTTTCAATAAATTCTGACACATAAGAAATTCAAAAAATGTCGATGATGGGCGTCACTGGAAATCAATAATTCATGTTTTTAATGTTATTTTATGGATCTCTTTAGGCAGATTATAAAGAAACAATAGGAGATTAAAACAAGGCTATGATAAGATATGTAAACATTACTAATAAATGAATGTTAAATTTATTTTATAAAACATGGACAAAAATCTAGAATCAATTATTACAATCCATGCACGTTAATAAAGAGCTATGATTTGATATGAGTTGACATCTAAATCAGCCTAGAAAAGAGATTATAAGGACATGATTCTTGGTCCATACCACCTCCTGTCTTGATTGTGACAACCCGCCTACTAAAATAATAGGTGGCCAGCCCAATACTCTAATAATCACAGGAATCATAGATGGTCCATTCTCAGCATCACTGTCGATTTAAAATAACAGTACGAGATAACCATCAATCATTTTAGAAAACGGACTGTCAAATTTTAAAATTTTGAAAGTAAAAGAAAAAAATTTAGGCAATCTTATTTGCAAAAACGGTGGGTATCAAAAACCAACAATAAAGAGTGACGATATATAAATAGTCACCGAATAAGCTGTCGGCGAACAGACCAATACAAATAGTTACACCAAGTATCACATATTAAATATTACATTATAATAAATGTGTGCAATGCTTTGGGCCACACGCCCGAATAAATAAACTGAACATAACTAGAGTACAATGGGAAGAGGCGTCTAATACCAATAACCTACAACATCCGCAATATGCTGTAGCTCCATGACAACTGGGATGGAAATGTAAATACGGGTGTCCATGCGGTAGAGCACCTGTACGGCAAAGGGTATATGCAGAAATAAAGAAATATAGACGGGTCAGGGACCGGTTTGATATGATTCCCATGTGACTAAAATTCGTGACAGTTAAGTGCGTAGCTCTCGCAAATAACAATATATTTCTGACCTCTCAAATCTAAAAGGAACCTAGCGCAATATCAATGAATTATCTAGTTAACCCAAGTACTAAGGGCTAACTTCTCCCCAGTCTCAACACCATGCCCTATTCCTGCGTGGGGTGTCTCGCAAAGCGAAATCCAAACAAGAAACCCCCCGATACACTACTACTTAGGAAAGGTTGATCATCGAGATCCATTAGACCCTAAGTACATAACTAATATCTATACATATGTGGGAAATCATCTACAGCTACTCAAGGAAACATAAATAAATCTATTCACCATCTAAAAGCATAATTCCTATTTCTTTCTTCAGGAATATATATAAATGGTACAACATTTTATCAAATGTTTACCAATTAATCTCATTTAAACAATTTCTTTACCAATTTTATTTCCTTTCTTTCATCCAGGAAAATACATTTTTAAGCAAGTTTTATTATCATAAAACTGCTTTACCTTTTTCATAAAATCCCACTTCCCTTCTTCCATCCAGGAAGTGTAACCAAAAGTCATTTTTATTATCATAAAAATACTTTTGTATACCATATGCTTTCATCTCCCTTCTTCCATCCGGGAAATGTAACCGAAGCCAAACCATATATCCCATTTCCCTTCTTCCATCCGGGAAATGTAAGTATAGCCATTTTATTATAATAAAATGCTTTAACAAAATCTAAGACCGTCCCTCCAGGTTTCCCCACTGGACGCGCCCCTAAATGGCTATCATCTTCCAGGGCCCATCAAACAAGACAACCTGGGAACCTAACCAATGTCGGGAAGTGGCCATATGCTCGTGGGAAAGTCAAGACCACACCCAGAATCGCCTAACCAACGCAGTATAATAAACTCCATATGGCCTAGGGACTATATCCACCCTGCATTCATTAGTCAGGGGCTTCACCACGCACGCGCAACTTCCCTAATGATAGCGATTTAGGGAGGTGTGTAATCATAAATTATCATTTATGAAAACATTTACTTTTTTTTCCATTTTGAAAACATCCACTTTTACAATTCTCAAAATCATTTGTACATATTCATTTAGTAATACATATTAGCATATGTCTTTCTTATTATTAGTGTCATATTTTATTAATGACATAAGACCCGACGTGCCATAAATCTCAAACTAGTCCCCAAGAGTTTATACAATTTCATAAACCCTCAAAATAAGTCTCCCTCAAGGAGTATCTCCCAAATGTCTCAACATACACATTTTATCTGCAATTGATCTTTCGATTAATCTCCTATATCATACGGACATTAACCTACACAAACTAGCCCTCGGGGTAAGCATAAACATCCCATTTAAACCTAGGGCATTAGTCTACCCAAAACCACCTTCTAGGACTCCCCATTACTTCCCAAAGGAAGGTCCCTAAACCTTGGACCTAAAAGAAAAAGGGCTGAAAATCAAACTAGGAAAAATCCCACAAAAACAGGGGAACCCGAATCGATTCGGCCCTTGGGCCGAATCGATTCGGTGGGTAAAAACTGACTTTCTGCAAAAGCCGAATCGATTCGGCCTCAACCCGAATCAATTCGGTTTGCCCAGACCTGTAAGTATCCCCTTATCCGAATCGATTCACCCCTAGGGCCAAATCAATTTGGTCATGCAAAAATCCCAAGTCGTGCTACGATTTGTTTGAACCCTAAAACCCCAAAATCTCAAATCTTTGATTTCAACCAACTTCAACAACAAGAAATTCTCCCTATTTGTTCCTACACAATTACTAACTAATATGTATTCCTCAAATCAAGTTTAAACTAAGATTTAAGGCTTTAATCACTAAAATAAATAAATACCCATTTAGGGCTTAAATCTCCAAAACTTAACTATACATGCAATTTATCACATTAAATCACATCTAGAAAGTAAGAAACTTGACTCGAGGTTCATAGTCTCGTATTCCCTTTCGATAGTCATGATTTCCGGCCTCAATCTTCCATTTTCTCTGTTTTCTCTCCATTTCTCCCAACTCTCTCTTCTCTCTCTCTCTCTCTCTCTCTCTCTCTCTCTCTCCTTTGGCTTTTCTCACAAATGAAGAAAGAAAACGGGGTGGGGGAATTTAAACGGGTCTTAAATCACAAATGCCCTCTTTTAACTGGTAATACACCATTAAAATGACTCGGATCTACTTAATTGATTCATAACGCATTAAAAGTGCCCGAAACTCCAAAATACAACTTGGCACTTATTTCGACTATCTCGACTATTCTAAAAACAACCGCACCCCCTATTTTGGCATTCGGGAAAATGTGAACAAATTTTATGTTCTAATTTTATTTTATTTCATTAATTATTACAATTTAAATATGGGACATAACCGTCGTTTTACATATAACGACGCAATATATCACAATATAATGCTATTTACCTTCTCATAACGGTAAATAGACAAAACATAGTAAATATTATCCCTAAATCTCACGGGAAATAATATTTACTCCAACTTTCCCTATTTTATAAAATTAGCCCATCGGGAAAAATAATATAAAATAGCCGCTCAAAAACCCGGGTTGTTACATACTCCCCCCCTTAGACAGGAATTTTGCCCTCAAAATTCAGGCATACAACATAACCTTAATCATGTAAAGGGCATACTATACCATACTATCGTGCTATCAATCTAGCAAACCCCTCGGCAGTACGACGTCCACAAAGGACTCAGACTAAGGTCATTACTATTCGATCTTAGTTCACAACATCGTGCTCTAACATAGTACTAAATCGTTCCTTACGAACTATCGATCCTACCGTTCTACTACGGAAGGAGATACCTACATATCTCATCACAAATTGCCTTACTTCCCATAATACATTATACCCTTACTAGGGGAATGACTATGCTAACTTATAATCGCTCACCCCAACACTACTTACTCCTATTCGCATTGGCGGAGCCCTTGAAAGTATATGGCTCAATGGGCCCAATCATTAAGGAAAATGTTCCCGGACCACTCCAAGTCCAAGAAATATACTATCCATTGGTTCCATTCCAACGAACAGGCAAGGCACACAGCTCCATGACAACTGGGATGGAAATGTAAATACGGGTGTCCATGCGGTAGAGCACCTGTACGACAAAGGGTATATGCAGAAACAAAGAAATATAGACGGGTCAGGGACTGGTTTGATATGATTCCCATGTGACTAAAATTCGTGACAGTTAAGTGCGTAGCTCTCGCAAATAACAATATATTTCTCACCTCTCAAATCTAAAAGCAACCTAGCGCAATATCAATGAATGCTCTAATTAACCCAAGTACTAAGGGCTAACTTCTCCCCAGTCTCAACACCATTCCCTATTCGTGCGTGGGGTGTCTCGCAAAGCGAAATCCAAACAAGGAACCCCCCGATACACTACTACTTAGGCAAGGTTGATCATCGAGATCCATTAGACCCTAAGTTCATAACTAATATCTATACATATGTGGGAAATCATCTACAGCTACTCAAGGAAACATAAATAAATCTATTCACCATCTAAAAGCATAATTCCTATTTGTTTCTTTAGGAATATATATAATTGGTACAACATTTTATCAAATGTTTACCAATTAATCTCATTTCAATAATTTATTTACCAATTTTATTTCCTTTCTTTCATCCAGGAAAATACATTTTTAAAGCAAGTTTTATTATCATAAAAATGCTTTACCTTTTTCATAAAATCCCACTTCCCTTCTTCCATCTAGGAAGTGTAACCAAAAGTCATTTTTATTATCATAAAAATACTTTTGTATACCATATGCTTCCATCTCCCTTCTTCCATCCGGGAAATATAATCGAAGCCAAACCATATATCCCATTTCCCTTCTTCCATCCGGGAAATGTAAGTAAAGACATTTTATTATCATAAATTTCTTTAATAAAATCTAAGACCGTCCCTCCGGGTTTCCCCACTGGAGGCGCCCCTAAATGGCTATCAGCTTCCAGGGCCCATCAAACAAGACAACCTGGGAACCTAACCAACGTCGGGAAGCAGCCATATGCATGCGGGAAAGTCAAGACCACACCCAGAATCCCCTAACTAGTGCAGTATAATAAACTCCATATGGCCTAGGGACTATATCCATCCTGCATTCATTAGTCAGGGGGCTTCACCACGCACCGCAACTTCCCTTATGATAACGATTTAGGGAGGTGTGTAATCATAAATTATCATTTATGAAAACATTTACATTTTTTTCCATTTTGAAAACATCCACTTTTACAATTCTCAAAATCATTTTTACATATTTATTTAGTGATACATATTAGCATATGTTTTTCTTATTCTTAGTATCATATTTTATTAATGACCTAAGACCCGACGTGCCATAAATATCAAACTAGTCCCCAAGAGTTCATACAATTTCATAAACCATCAAAATGAGTTTCCCTCAAGGAGTATCTCCCAAATGTCCCAACATAAACATTTTATCTCCAATTGATCTTTTGGTTAATCTCCTATATCATACGGACATTAACCTACACAAACTAGTCCTCGGGGTAAGCCTAAACATCCCATTTAAACCTAGGGCATTAGTCTACCCAAAACCACCTTCTAGGACTCCCCATTACTTTCCAAAGGAAGGTCCCTAAACCTTGGACCTAAAAGAAAAAGGGCTAAAAATCAAACTAGGAAAAATCCCACAAAAACAGGGGAACCCGAATCGATTCGCCAAAAAGCCGAATCGATTTGGTGGGTAAAAACTAACTGTCTGCAAAATTCGAATCGATTCGGCCTCAACCCAAATCGATTCGATTTGCCCAGGCCTATAAGTCCCCCCTTATCTGAATCGATTCGCCCCTAGGGCCGAATTGATTCGGCCCTGCAAAAATCCTAAGTCGGGCTACGGGTTGTTTGAACCCTAAAACCCCAAAATCTCAAATCTTTAATTTCAACCATCTTCAACAACAACAAATTCTTCCAATTTGTTCCTACACAATTACTAACTAATATGTATTCCTCAAATCAAGTTAAAACTAAGATTTAAGGCTTTAATCACCAAAATCAATAAATACCCATTTAGGGTTTAAATCTCCAAAACTTAACTATACATGCAATTTATCACAGTAAATCACATCTAGCAAGTAAGAAACTTGCCTCGAGGTTCGTAGTCTCGGATTCCCTTCCGGTAGAAATGATTTTCGGCCTCAATCTTCCATTTTCTCTATTTCCTCTCCATTTCTCCCAACTCTCTCTTCTCTCTCTCTCCCCTTTGGCTTTTCTCACAAATGAAGAATGAAAAAGGGGTGGGGGAACTTAAATGGGTCTTAAATCACAAATGCCCTCTTTTAATCGCTAATACACCATTAAAATGACTCGTATCTACTTAATTGTCTCATAACGCATTAAAAGTGCCCGAAACTCCAAAATACAACTTGGCACTTAATTCGACGATCTCGACTATTCTAAAAACAACCGCACCCCCTATTTTGGCATTCGGGAAAATGTGAACAACTTTTATGTTCCAATTTTATTTTATTTCATTAATTATTACAATTTAAATAAGGGCCATAATCGTCGTTTTACATATAACGACGCAATATATCACAATATAATGCTATTTACCTTCCCATAACGGTAAATAGGCAAAACATAGTAAATATTATCCCTAAATATCACGAGAAATAATATTTACTCCTACTTCCCCTATTTTATAAAATTATCCAATCGGGCAAAATAATATAAAATAGCCGCTCAGAAACCCGGGTTGTTACATTGATCTCGAACATAACTTTATTGCCTAAATTAATTTTGAATTTGGAATAGACTTGAACTCTTCAAAGTATGATGAAATGGAGAATTGAGTATTTTCCCCCTCTGTTTAAATTTCATAATTACCAAAAGTGCGTAGAATGATAGAAAGACTACAACTTATTTAATAGTAGAGGGAGGCCTAGAGAGTATCCTAATCAATCCTTTATTTTGCTTAGACATCAAATAAAACTCTTGATATTTACCAATAAACCTTTAATTATTCCATGAAACTCTTTAAATTTTGGATTCTTATGCGTTTATTTTTCATTCCGAAATTAAAATTAAAATCTAATAGGTAAAATCACTAATGATCACCTATAAACTATAATGGTTAGAGGTACATGGAGTATCGGTTTTCTCATCACTTTTAAACGTAGTTGTTATGAAACAAATAATAACTCTTAAATTAGCTTTGTTAATCTAGTTGTAATCATCAACGTCATAATATGATTACTTGGACAACACTAAAATGCTAAATATGATGGGTTTAATGCTAAAGGCCCCTGATATATTTCCGTCATGATAATCGTGTGGTACATGAGTTTGTTCATATGAAGTAAAATGGAAGATTAGATTTACACCGTTCAACTTGTATTATTATCTTCTTTTAAGATGCTAAGTATCTCTAGAAGTTGTTATGGCTTTGAAATATTGTCAATAGACTTAACCCATAGTCATGAACTATTTAAAATTTTGTTAGCTATTGTTAGAGTTATCTCCTTAGGACTACTTCATGATGTTATCTCTTATACTCCCCTTGCAAATAAAGAGGGACTGAGGAAGGACTCCAAGCTTTCACCCAAAAGGAATGATGATCCAAAATTTAAATGTTTGGTTCGAGGATGTCCATTTTTTTTTATCATAGAAGGATACTTCCATTAAATATAAGAAATTAGGGGACCCTAAAAATACAAACCAAAGAATACATTGGGATAGTGAACGAGAGCCAAATCTAAAGGAGAGAACATTCTTCTACATAAATATATAAGGGTAGACTAATTAACACCTCAAACTATCCAAGAAAAGGAAAATACATCTTAAGGAAAATACAATGAAACTTAAAAAGCTAGTTAAAACACATATTCGTGGTCTTAAAAGGAGATAAACATCCACAAGTGTAAAACTCTTCGCCTCCACTCCAATCTTTGTTGTATTATGAACCTCCAAACCTATAAGATGGAGGACAAAAATTCTCACCAAAGGAGAGAGAAAAACCCTCTAGATCTGGAAATAAATATCAAATCTGATATGGGTGTCCTATGGATGGAAGATAAGATTTCTAGGGAGGAACACCTTATCCCACATGGGGAGTGTGGTTAGGGTGAGAGAGGTGGAAGGGTTTAGGGTCGGTCGGGGAATGCTTCTTTTAGAGAGAGAAAGGAGCTGGTTGTTTACTGATCTAGCTAGCATGCACAATAGGATTTATAGTAATGTGGAAGGCACTCATATAGTCACGATAAGTAATAGGAATCTAGGGAGATAGGCAAATATAATATTCTCACAAAATCCAAAAAAGTTGGGAGAATCTGAACCAAAATTGAGAATGTCAGTCGTATCATTATTTATACCTCAAATCTTCTTAGGTACATTTGCAAATGGTGGGTTTACCAACTATTTTTGTGTTTTTGAGTGTCCTTGAAATTTTTTTATGAGCACCGATGCTCACATCCAAAGTTTTCATCATTTTCTCATATTTGTTAGCAAAATTTGATATGATAGATACGAAAGAAATTTTTTCCTAAAATTTGTCATCCTTTTTAAAACATCTTTTTTTTTGTTAAAAACTATTTTTTCAATTAAAGATGTTTTTATTTTGTTTAAAAAATAATTCTTGTTAAAAACACACTTTTTATTAAAAACGTTTTTATTTATTAAAACTCTTTTTCTTAAAAAAACATTTTCCCATTAAAACTGTTTTATTTTGTTAAAAATTGCTTTTATTTTAAAAATCTTTACCAAGCACATACGTGTTTTAATTTTTTGTCTTTTACTAAAATTGACCTTCTATATATAATGGTTAATTTTTTAGGTCACTGCACTTAATAATACCAAATTCTATAAAAAAAATGCGAAAAAATATGATCAAGAAGTGTCAACTCACACACTTATGTTTCTAAAAACCTTGGATAGTCTAATAAACCTTACCGAGTCATGTTCCTGACTCCCTCCGTCTTCCCTATTTTTAGTGGGTTTATTGATACATTTTTATCATATCTCGTATTATGTATATACTAGGTTTTATTGCATTGGGTTTTCCTAGTAAAAGTTTTAACGGGGCATTATTAAGCGCATCCACCATCAGTTCAATGATTCTGAAAAATGTTGTATTCTTTTCTTTCATTTTGTTGTTTCCTATTGGGTTTAGCCTTAACAAGGAAACAAGCATAAAATGGTGAAAATATTGCACATACAAGGGGGAGTGTTATAATTATCTATATATAGTGTTGATGTCCGTATCTAGTTAGTACTAATTTTATTTTAATCTTACTCCATTAGAATAAGGAGTCTTTGAATATATATGTTTTTATACTATAAATGATTAGTGACCCTCTCAACATTGAGACATAATTAATGGGAAGTTTCATCCATATTCACACAGTTCATGAGACATGGCTCCCTCTACCCTAAAACCACGATCGTACGAATTGTAGAAAAAATTGTCTAAAATTCATGTCGCTTCGATGCATTCATGCCCTCATGGTTCTACGCACTTCCTATATAATATTATATCATAATGTCCTAGTTTTCACAATATGTTTTTTTTTTAATTTAAATCCAATTATTCTTTCTACTAGCATTCAACTTCGTGCAATTCACTAACGGTTTAAATGAAGGGAACACAAGATGTGAATGAAAAATCAATGTTAATAAATTCATCATAAATAAAAAGAAATGAGGGGATGATGATTTGATGTGAAAAGAGAGATAAATGAAATGTAGAGAACAAATTGGTAAATGAAGCCAGATCTATTAGTAAAAAATAATAAAATTAGAGAAATAAATTAAGGGAGATAAAAACTGATAAATAAAGGAAGGGAGAGGGATTGTCAAGAGTAATAAAAATGAAGATTTCAAATTTTGATACGTATCACATTGATAGAGTCCAAAAGTAATACATTTTACTCTCTCTCTCTCTCTCTCTCTCTCTCTCTCTCTATATATATATATATATATATATATATATAATTTATTTGGGGGTGGGGGGAGGGGGAGAGGAACTGGACCCCGTATATTTATTATAAATAGGAGAAAGATCCTCTCCTAGATGGCATTTACAATCATAAAAGAAATACTAAACAAGAATAATAAAAACTTGTCTAAGCACCAAAACAAAACAATAAAAAGCTAATACTTAGGATACCTTTTATTAAATAGACCTTTGATGAGATAAGGAAGATGGTTGTATTTTTGAATGGTTTCGGAGAATCTTGATGAAGATGTTATGATAGCTACATCTGCTACCGAGTTACTTTATCTTGATATATGGGATATATATATACATGCTTAGAACTAACAATGATGCAATATCTTGCAATAACGTTATTGTGCCCCATGGAGGTTTTTGAATACCAAGAGCCATGTTAACAACTGCGGATGAATCATTTACCACATATAGATGATCAAAACCAATGGTTATGAACATATCTATATCTCTTTTAAGGGGTAAGACCTCAACCATTAAACTTAAATTGTGACCTATGAATTCATGAAACTATGAAACAAAACACCCCTTTTCTCCTCTAATGATTCCCCCAATCCAACTATCTCTTAGACTGCCTTTGCTTGAACCATATTCATTAAGGCTTAGAGAACCTAGATTAGGACCTAACCATCTTGTGATTCTAAAAGAGGGTTTTTATTTTGCACTTTGATGTGAAGCGTAGCAACAAGTTAGGATGAGATTGGACAATAAAACTTGTAAAAACAATGTATCTATCTTTATCAAATATCATCTCATTTACCCTCTTAATAATTACTTCAGGACTCATTTGAATACCTTCATATAAACTAATGCATCTAGCCTTCCAAATCTCCCACAAAACCATCATAGGGATATTTGATAAATGAAATTTATGTAGTCTTTGTTAGACTTGAATAAGCACCGAGGTATGAGAATAGATAAAATAGAATTGAAGCTAGGTACTACTTCATTTTGAGAATAGAAATGAGACTAAATCCTCTTACCTAAAGGGTTGTCTATGAATAAGTGTTTGACTGTTTCTATATGATTCAGACATCATTAACATTTAGAAACAAATGGGATCCTTATTCTTCTGATTTGATCATCAAGAGGTATGTCTCTATAAAGAAGTTCCCATAAGAAAATGGATACTTTAGGAGGAATGACTGAGGACTAAATAAATTTCTATGAAGAACTAGAAGCAATACCAGTTCTCTAAGCTGATAGATAGACTTGAAAGTGAAATCTCCAGAAGATTAAGGCATCCAAATAGCTTATTGATCACTGATAATAGTGTTTTTAGGACATTAGACTGAGCAATTCCAATTCTTTTGATAATAATTGAACTAATATAGTCAAAATTCAAGGATTTCTTATACTGATTTTGCATGAACCTAGCCTAAATCGCTTTAGAATTATTCACCCTTGAAGCTAAATTCAAGCTAAAAGTAGTACAAATGTCAAAAACATCTCCGACCCCAAGCCCTCCTTCATTGATAGGCCTGCAAATGCTTTTTCAACTTATCCAAGCATGTTTATCCCCTCTCTTGACATCCGGACCCCATAAAAACTTGCTTAAGATATTATAAATTCTATTAATAATAGCTTTAGGAGGTTTTAAAGAGGCCAGAGTGTAAATTAAAATAAAATACAACACATGTTTGATAAGTATTAGCCTGTCAACCGTTAACAAATACTTGAATTTTCATCCCTTGAATTTCCCTTTGATTTGATTCAGTATCTCACAGAATTAGCTGATTTTTATCCTTCCAATGAATAGGGGGATACCAAGATACTTCATATGGAGGCTTTTGAAATGCATTTTCAATATAGGGCATATAACATATATCCTCTCAATAGGAATGGAAGGATCAACTGAGAAACTTCTTTTAAACTTGTTTATCAATTGTCCAGAACATTTTTCATATTTTTTAAGGAAGCCCATTAAGTTACATAAGATCTTTTTTACAACAATTGGTAAATAAGATGGTATCATCAACAAAGCCCATGTGAAAAATCAAAGGGCTACTAGGAGGACGATAAAAATCCTTGACCTTTTTTGACACTATAAGATTATATATACATTTACTTAAGATTTAACTATAATGACAAATAGAGTGGGGGAAGAAGATCCCTTACATAAGTCCTCTTAAGGAATTAAAGATACCAACTAGACATCTACTGATTAAAATGGAGAACCAATTATTTAAAATGAGACCCCAAATGAACTCAATGAAGCTCTCATAGTATCTAAATTCTCTCAGAATTTTTATAAGGAATAACTAATAAACCCTATCATATGATTTCTCCATATTAAGGTTGATGAGCACATTTGAGACTAAATTTTTTCTTCACAAGTAACTAGCCATCTTATGAGATAAAAGAATCTTGTCTTGAATGCATCTACCTTTTATAAAGACACTTTGATTGGGATAGGTTATGAGAGTGAGAATTTTATAAATCTTAGTGTTAAGTGTTTTGATTGAAAAGTTACACAGACTTATAGGTCTAAGTCTAAAATTGAAATAACTAAAGGGATTAGATGTTTTTGGGATAAGAACTATAGATTTACTTAGCCAGCTTCTAGGAATTTTGGATCCAACAAAAAAATGATTGAATGGCATCTATAAGTTCTTGTTCGATAATGTCCCAATCATTAACATAAAAGGATCCACAGATGGCATCAGGTGTAGGAGAACTATCTACATTAAGGTCTTTAATAGCTGAGAGTATATCTTGATGAGATGGCATCACTATAAGATATCCATTCATCTCCTCATTAATTAATGAGGGGATAACCTCCAATATGTCTAAGTCAGTAGTGCAATGGTCTACCTTCCATCTATCTTGAAAGTAGTAGACAAACACTCTATCTATATCCTCTTTTGGCTCCATCTAATGACCACTACCATCTTTAATTTTGTGAATTTCCATTATAGATTGTGTAGCTTTGGTTGAAGAATGAAAAAAATTGGTACTCAGGTCACCTTCTTTGAGCCAATGGATTTTAGACTTCTGTTTACAATAGGAGTCCTCTTGAGCCAAAGCCTTGTTCAAGTTTCTTTTGATTGCCTACATCGCCATTCTATTCAGAAACGATGGATTATTTTCAAAGACATTTTCCCACGTCAAAACCTCATCCTCCAAGTCTTTCACATTTTGGAAAGAATCCTTAAAAGTAAGTTTGATCCAGTTCTTTAAGTTCCTTTTTAATCTTCTCAATTTTAAAGAAAAACCAATATTGGATTTGCCTATACTGATGGATTCCATGATTGAGCTACTGTGGAAAGAAAGGAATTGTGGGAAAGCCACAATTTTTGGAATTAAAAGGATATAAGGAAAGAATCAAAAGAGGTTTTTATGGACAAGAGAAGAGGGGAGTGGTCACTACACCTTTTAGAAATATAAGAGGTTGAAGAATTAGGAAACAAATACTTCCATTGATGATTGCAAATCCCCTTCTCAAGTCTGGCACAAACAACATTGTCCTCATTTCTATAATTAGACCAGGTGAATCTAGATCCATTTAAGCCTAGATAAAATAGAGAAAGCAATTAGTACTGTCATTGAAATCTTTCATAACGTGTTGATCTATTATGTTCCCTCCTATTTTTTCATTATGGTTGGCCACTACATTGAATTACTAATAAATACTGAGGGCAGCCATCAAAAGAGTCACTAATGCTTTCCACATCACTCCATAACCCTACTCTTTCTTCTTTAGAACATCTATCATAAATTAGAGTGAGGATCTTCTCATACGATAAACTCTCATGAACTATTTTTACGATAAGACTTTGATCATTACCCAAAAGAACAAAAGCAGACATCCCCATCCTCCAAAAGAACCAAATTTTATTTGACTTATTTCATAGAGAACCATCAAAATTACACTTCAACTGTAAGTTAATTAATTTATATCAATCTATCTTAGGCTCTAAGATACCGAAGGCAGGTAGACAATGCCTTTTCATTAGCTTTTTAATTTTCCTACTAGTGGGCTTATTAGCTATTCCCCCTGCATTCTAACATAGTAAATTAATCATTAAGATTCGGAAGCTAAAGAGTTCTTCGTAACATTAGCTTTTAATCTTGTTAATTTTCTAAACAAAGGACCAATAGGGGTGTTTTTTGTGCTAGATTTGATGCAAATATGACAGTTCTTGTATGATTCCCTTCTTGAATCTTCTTGTTCCTCCTTTTTAAAGTTGCATATATGATGTTCCACTTTCTTTCAAAGAAACTAGTAAACATCATCAATTCTTCTTTCATGGGAATGTAAAACTTTTGTTTCTTATCAGTATTAAAAATTTATCCTTTATTTTTTACATGGTGGCACCCATAATCTCGCAACTCAGAGGCTTTGGGTGAAATCATGAATGGTCAACTGTGATGGTTTTGTCTGCGCTAATATCTCAATGTTGGATTGTCAATAAGTGGTCAACAATTTTTTGGGATTTAACATATGTGGGAATATGACTGATATTAGACTGTGAAATGACTTGGACTTGATGCTTCTCATGATTGTTAGGACTTGAAGGGGAATCAAGAATATAAATGGTGTTGTCTAGATTATCCATAATGGTTTCTTTAATGGAAGTGATTAAAGGGAATAGTTTACAAGTAGTTTTCTCATTGGGTTTTGGTAGAGGGTTGATTTCTTTGCCCTTGTGTCCACGTTGCTATTCCAAGAAAATGCAAGAATCTTCTACGTGCCCTTTCTTTATGCAATACTTATAGCATTTTGGGAGTTCTTTGAACATCACATCATGCTAATACCTATCATCACCAATACCTATCCAAAATCTTCTTGATCTATCATGAGTTTGATATAATTCAACACAAACCCTTGCTAAGCTAGGTGTTTATTGATTAAATGTGGATGCATCTATCTCTAAAGTTTCCCAATCAACTCAACTATTGAGAAAAGTGACGATATGGCAAATAGATGGATCGATAGGTTAGGAAAGGTAATTCAAGCAGGCATAATAGGACTCTCTCCATCCACTCTGAAGTTAGGTGACCATTTAAACGTGCACATGAGATAGTTTCCAAAGAACCATTGTTCTTTAGTTCACATACGAACAAAATATTCTTCAATTTTTTTTTTATAAGAACATGTTTATAATACAGTAAACCAACAATGCATGCTTATTTAAGATTGAATGTTAACAAGGTTTTTATCATATCATCCATTATAGGCCTACTATGTGAAAACTTACAAACTATTGAGTGCTTGAAAGTTTTTATCGAAACTTTAATATAATAAGAAGAAACATGAATTGCAGGGGTTCCTTTGAACATCGATGGAGATTTGAGATAATGTCCTTTAGCAGAGTTATAAGCCACAACATTTGTAAAAGATTTGGCCTATATATTGTGTGGATAGGGAGGTTTAGCATTCCTTGGGTGATCATGCATGAAAAAGGAGGCCATGCAAACCCTAAAAGACGTGGGTCAACCTAGAGATAGATAGAGAGATAAGTTACTATATTGTATATAGATAATACGTAGTAATTGTTAAAATTAATGCAAAGCCGCTCTCTTTGGTTGTTGCACCTGCTTTTATAGGGCAATTAATGTGACTACTGTTGGGCAATTAATGTGTTTATTCTAGGAAATTTAATATGTTATAGGGTGTGCCTTAGTAATCCCAAAGTCTAGCTTACCTATTACATGTTATAGGGGAGAAAAATCAGTAGAACAATTATTGTATCTCCCCTATTTTCTTATATATATTCAGCTGTCCAGAACTTTGAAAATATGAAATAAAAAGATTATCTTCTCCACAATACATCTCTTGATTTCTTATTCACTTATTCCTATAATACAACAATATTGTTCTCATTTAAACTCCAATAAAATGGTATCAGGGCCCTGTTCATCTCAAGATCTGGGTGTTTTCTCTGCTGGCCAGAAAATGAATCCGACGAAAAGCGGCAAAAAAATTATGGCAAGTTTTAGCAACCAAATGGGTACCCAACATGACTTCCTTCCAATTTTTGATGGAGAGAACTATGATTTATTGTCTGTAAAAATGAAAACCATTTTCCTTTCATTTGATTTATGGGAGTATATTGAAGATGGGTTTGATGAACCGGAGGATATCACGGCTTTGTCAGAAGCTCAAAAGCAAAAGTTGAAGGAGCACAAGAAGAAAGATGTAAAAGCTCTAAGCCTAATCCAATAGGGGTTAGTTAAAACAATATTTTCAAGAATCATTAATGCAAACAAAGTGAAGGAGGCTTGGGATATTTTACAAAAAGAATTCAGAGGTACTTTGAAGGTAAGTGCTATTAAAATTCAGTCCTGAAGAAGAGATTTTGAGAATATGAAGATGAAGGATGTGGAAATATTGAAAGATTATTTCTCTAGATTAATGGAGATTGTGAATCAAATGAAAACATACAGGGAACTACTTTCTGATCAAAGGATTGTTGAAAATATGTTGATTAGTTTGCCAAAAAATTATGACCGCATTGTTGCCATTGTTGAAGAAACTAAAGAAATAGACTCTTTGAGTGTTGAAGAATTGATGGGTTCCATTAAAACATATGAACAAAGGTTGAGTAGACACTCTAAAAAATATGTTGATATTTACTTTCAATCTAAGCTCAATGTTGGGGCCAAACCATTTTTTGATCAACCCAAAGGTGAATCTTCAAGAGGTGGAAGGCATGGAAGAGGAAGAGGAAGAAACACACGAGGAAGAGGTAGAAATATTTTTGAAAGAAGAGAAAGTAATGAAAGTTTTAATCAACAAAAGTGTAGTACTTTCAAGAGAAGTAGTCATATTGATAAAGATTGTTGGTTCCGAGGAAAGCCACAATGTCACAATTGCAAGAAATTTGGGCATGTTCAAAAAGATTGTCGGCTCAAGAACAACCAACAAGCTAACTTTACCAAAGAATAAGAATGTGAAGGGAATATATTTTTTTCTTGTCAAACTTCATCTAAGCATAGAAATGATTTGTGGTTTCTTGTTAGTGGGTGTAATAATCACATGATCGGAGATCAAAATATTTTTACCTCTATGGATACTTCTTCTAATTCTCAAGTGAAGATGGGTAGTGGTGCCTTAGTCCAAACAAAGGGAAAGGGTACTATAGCCATTTATATGGATAAAAGAACAAAGTATATCCTAGATGTTCTACTAGTTTCAGATTTAGAGCATAATTTGTTGAGTATTGGGAAACTTACGGAGCATGGGTTCACTATTCTCTTTGAAGAAGACTCGTGCATAATTTTTGACAATGGGGGGAGAAGCCAAGTTGTTGTAAAAATGAAGATGGAAAAGAATAGAAGTTTTACTCTCACTTTTCGATACTCAAAGAATGTGTCCTTGAATATGAATATGGTTGAATACAGAACAACCAACAAGCTAACTTCACCAAAGAATAATAATGTGAGGGGAATATATTTTTTTCTTATCAAAGTGCATCTAAGCATATAAATGATTTGTGGTTTCTTGTTAGTGGGTGTAATAATCACATGATCGGAGATCAAAATATTTTTACCTCTATGGATACTTATTCTAATTCTCAAGTGAAGATGGGTAGTGGTGCCTTAGTCCAAACAAAGGGAATGGGTACTATAGCCATTTATATGGATAAAAGAACAAAGTATATCCGAGATGTGCTACTAGTTTCGGATTTAGAGCATAATTTGTTGAGTATTGGGAAACTTACGGAGCATGGGTTCACTATTCTCTTTGAAGAAGACTCGTGCATAATTTTTGACAATGGGGGGAAAAGCCAAGTTGTTGTAAAAATGAAGATGGAAAAGAATATAAGTTTTACTCTCACTTTTCGATACTCAAAGAATGTGTCCTTGAATATGAATATGGTTGAATACATATGGCTATGGCATAGAAGATATGGGCACATGAATTTTCAAAGCGTGAAGAATTTGCATCAAAAGAGCATGGTTTATGGGCTGCCAAGCATCCAATAAGTAAATGGAGTTTGTAAAGGATGCGCTCTTGGAAAGCACCACCGAGATCCTTTTCCAAAGGAGAAAGCATGGAGAGCTAAATCACCATTGGAGCTTCTTCATACCGATCTGTGTGGACCAATGAAGAACACTTCTCATGACGATAACAAATACTTCATTACCTTTATTGATGATTTTATAAGAATGAATTGGGTGTATTTTATGCGGAAAAAATCATAGGTTAATGCCATTTTTAGAAAATTTCACAAACTTGTTGAAAAGTAATGTGGTCACTACTTGAAAATTTTGAGAAGTGATAGAGGGGAGAATACAACTCTAAGGAGTTTGATAAATTTTGTGATGATATTGGCATGGAAAGACAACTAACGGTTGGGTATACTCCACCAAAAAATGGAGTAGCGGAAAGGAAGAATAGAACCATTGAGGAAATGGCAAAATCCATGTTACATGAGATAGGGATGCCTTATACTTTTTGGGCCGAAGCGGTGTATACGATAGTTTATTTAATGAATAGATGCCCTACAAAGGCCGTAGAAAACAAAACTCCATTTGAGGCATGGAGTGGAAGAAAACCATCTGTGAACCACTTGAGGGTGTTTGGTTGTATTTGCTGTGATCATGCCCCTAAAGAAGTGAGATACAAGCTTGATGAAAGTAGTGGAAAATGCATCTTTGTGGGGTGTAGCTCAAAATCAAAGGGCTATAGACTCTTTATCTTGAAGAGGAATAAAGTGATTATTTATAGAGATGTGATTTTTGATGAGAAATCTTTTTGGGATTGGAAAGAAACAAAATCCCAAAATCAAGTTATAACCCTTAATGAAGAATAAAAAAGCGTTGAAGAAGATGAAGAGGAAGATGTAGAAGTTCCTCAAATGTCTCCAAATACAGGTCCAAATGAAAGTCCACAATTATCCTCAAGTTCTCCATCAAGGTCAAACTCCTCATTTCCAAGATCAACTCCAAAAAAAAATAAGAAGTCTAAATGATGTGTATGCTTGTTGTAATTTTTATGTAGCTGAACCGGAGACCTCTGAAGATGCTAAAAATGAATAATCCTGGAAGCTTACAATGGAAGAAGAAATTCAGTCTATTGAGAAGAACAAGATTGGGAATTGGTGGAGAGGCCTAAAAATAAAGATGTCATTAGTGTGAAGTGGATTTACAAAAGCAAGTTTAATTCATATGGCTCAATCCAAAAGCACAAAGCAAGAATTGTAGCAAAGGGGTATTTTCAACAACCTGGAATTGATTTTTAAGAGACATTTGCACCTGTGGAAAGGCTTGACACAATTAGAGCACTTGTTGCCATGGCCACTCAAAAAGGTTGGTTTTTGTATCAACTTGATGTAAAATATGCATTCTCGAATGGTGTGTTGAATGAAGCGGTGTACATGACCAACCTCAAGGATTCGTGATGAGAGGTGAGGAAGAGAAGCTATACAAGCCGAAAAAGGCCTTGTATGGCTTGAAGAAATCTCCCCAAGCA
This sequence comes from Sambucus nigra, assembly GCA_949130495.1. Classification (NCBI taxonomy): domain Eukaryota; kingdom Viridiplantae; phylum Streptophyta; class Magnoliopsida; order Dipsacales; family Adoxaceae; genus Sambucus; species Sambucus nigra. The sequence continues at coordinate 414,004,197 of OX422212.1, forward strand.
TGGTATAGTGAGATTGATGCATACTTCGATGAAAGAGGCTTTCAAAGAAGTAAAAGCGAGCCAACCTTGTACATCAAAACAAGCAGTTCCACATGTATTCTTATTGTCTCTCTTTACGTTGATGACTTGGTGTTTACCGGTAGTGATGCAAAAATGATTGAATATTTCAAAAGTGACATGATGCAAAAATATGAAATAAGTGATTTAGTTATTCTAAATTACGTATTGGGAATTTAAATTTATCAACAAGAAGTTGGTATGTTTATTAGCCAAAAGAAGTATGATAAAATGTTTCTTAAAAAATTCAAAATGATGAATTGCAAATCGATGGCTACGTCTTTGGTGGTGAATGAAAAATTATTGCAAGAAGATGGAAACAAAGAGCTTGATGTATCTATTTATACAAGTTTGGTTGGAAGTTTGTTGTACTTGATGGCTACAAGGCTGGATATCATGTATTCTACTAGTTTATTGTCCTGGTACATGCACTAGCCGAGTTAAACTCGTTTTGGGGTGCAAAAAGGTTGTTCAGGTACATCCAAGGAACTTTTGATTTTGGCATCATGTATAAGAAGAATGTTGAGATAAAGTTACTTGGGTTTTGTGATAGTGATTGGGACGATTCTATTGATGACATGAGAATTACTTCGGAGTATCTATTTTCTCTTGGGTTTGGAGCAATTTCATGGGCATCAAAGAAGCAACAAAAGATAGCGCAATCATCCGCCAAGGATGAATATGTGTCGGCATCATTGGCAACTTCACAAGAGTTGTGTCTAAGAATAATTTTGGAGGATGTTGGTGAAAAGAAATGAGATGATACTCAAATACTTTGTGACAACCAATCTGCGATTGCCATGACAAAGAATCCCGTCTACCATAGTCGCACCAAGAACATTGCAATCAAGAATCATTTCATTAGAGAGGCCGTGGAGGATGAAGAGATTCAACTCAAATATATCAAGACCGAAGATCAAGTTGCAGATATCTTCACCAAAGTTCTACGCAAGGACAATGTTCAATTTCTTAGAGAAATGATGGGTGTTCAACAAATGCATTAAGGGGGAGTGTTAAAATTAATGCATAGTTGTTATCTTTGGTTGTTGTACCTGCTTTTGAAGGGCAATTAATGTGAATGTTGTAGGTCAATTAATGTGTCTATTGCAGGGCATTTAATATGTTATAGGGTGTGCCTTAGTGGTCCTAAAATCTAGTTTACCTATTGTATGTTATAGGGGAGAAAAATTAGCAGAACAATAATTGTATCTCCCCTGTTTTCTTATATGTATTCAACTGTCCAGAACTTTGAAAATATGAAATGAAAAGATTATCTTCTCCACAATACATCTCTTGCTTTCTTCTTCACTTCTTCTTATAATACAACAATATAGTTCTCATTTAAACTCCAACAGTAATATGATACATGTATTAGTATTATTATATGTGTGTCAGTAGTTATATGTATAGTGTTTTTACAAATTGTATTTATATGTATGTGTATATATAGCAACATACTTATGAACATACTTTTTTTAAATAGTAAAACAATAATTTTGGGATGATATTTTTTATATGGGTTCATGATATTTCAATGTGCCCCTGTAAAAAAAAATCAACTGAAAATAATGTTTTTGTTATTTTTAAAATTAGGTAAAAAAATTGATAGTTTTTACCCTTTTAAACTATCAGTTTTTTTACCTATTTTTTAAAAATAACAAATCTCATTATTTTGAGCTGAATAGTTTTACAGGGGCACACCGAAATATTATGAACCCATATTAAAAATATCAGCTCAAAATTACTATTAAAAAAGGTATGTTCATAAGTATGTTTAATGCGGTACATTGGAGAGCCTACCTCTCTCTCTCTCTCTCTCTCTATATATATATATATATATATATATATATATATATATATATGTGTGTGTGTGTGTGTGTGTGTGTGTGTGTGTGTGTGTGTTTGTCTATGTGTGTGTGTGGTAAGTATTTTAAGTACTATTTCGTCTGTATGTGCTTTACTTATATAGTATCAACATTTTTATAATATAGGTAATTTTTAGATAGACATGTGTTTAAACTAGTGTGTTTATGTATATATGTATGTTTCAAGTAGTAGCTATATATAAATACATATTACCTATGTATGCCCTAAAATCGCATTTTAAACTACTTTTACCCTACTAAAACTGGCGCCCAACAGGTTACACCCTAAACCATTGTTCTTTTAGTTACAGTCGTGAGGCATCTCCACAACATTATATCATTTTTCTTGAAAAAAATGATCCAATAATGTTTTTCTTAATTAAATAATAGTAACTCCAGAACTTGGGGATTGCGATGAATTCCCCATGTTAGTGAGAGCGGTGCGTGCTGTGGAGTTCTCGCAACTTTTTAACTTTCAAATAAACAACAACCACATTTCATTATCTCTTTAGTGACTAGTTTTTATAAACTATAAAAATTACCCCTAAATTTAACCTTTTCACCACTCATCTCATTCTAAAACTCAATTTTCTTATTTTAATTTTTCTTTTCAAGTTTGTATACTCTCAATCACTTCCATGACAATGGATCTTACATGTTATTCTCAATCCGAAAAGTAACAAAATCAATTTTAGGAAAATCTAAAAATTCATATTCTAAATTTAAAATGAAAATACCTGATTACTATGGAGTTAACAAAGTACACAGTTCTCTTCTCCTTTTTCAATCTTCTTTCTTTTTTAACTCGACCCGTAATCTTTTTTTATAGGGAAGAACCTACATCGAGAAAGGAGTGGTTCTACCTCGAGGTGCGAGGGTGGAAGGTTACAAGAATTATTCCCTTTCGTTATTTCCTTAATATTGATAAGAGGTCGTAATAATGTAGGTAGGTTATCTCAAAAAATTTAAGAAGAAAAAAAAATCCCCCAAAAGAAAAGAGCTTAAAACTTATAAAGATTTTTTTCTATGGTAAATATATTTAACCACCTTTTAAAATAACTATTCTCTCGAACCTTTCCTCTTGGAGAAGTACATCACTCCGACATTGGAAAATATGATTTACCTACTTAAGAAGATTATGTATCAAATCAATTTTTCATAAAGCAAATAAGCATCAATCTATTAATGTGTTAAGGAGGATGCAAATTAGATTGGTAAGAGGAAGAACATGAACTTTGACTTTATTTTGTTGTTATATGGGGTATTAAGATACACTACTTTTCTCTACATGGGCATATTTGATTCATGGTCCAAATAAATTAAGGTTAGTCATGTGATATAAGGTTATAAAAAAATTTAATAGCATGGCCTAATTCAAATACAGGGTATAAAAAATTCTTTAACATTGAAATTTCATGCTATTACTATAAATTGGGATGAGAGGAAAATTTTGAGCCACTGTTGGGACATATATACGGGTGTGGTGTTGTGGCCCCTAGATTAGACTAGGGGGAGAGGGATTGTCATTGTGTTTAAGTAGCGGGCTTCATATTGTGAGGCTCATTTTTTTTATCCTCGTGGGAATGCGTGAGTACTTGTCTCTTGGTCCACTATTTTTTCCTAAGGTCGAGTTACCAGTTCGGTGGTTCGATGATCGAACCTAGAAGACATTAGACACCATATCTAGTTTTTGTTGCACACCCATGGTTACAATCTGAGCCTAGACATTTTGTGTGAGGGGTTGTCTGTTATTCAAACTCTCTAGTTTATTTTATATAAAAAGAGGTTTGGGTTAGTCTTTTCGGGCAATCCTATAGTAGGTTTCAATCTGTGGTTGATCCAATGATTCTTATTGTAGGGTTAGGGAATAAGGCTTCGAGTGGGTATTATATTTAAGCCCCACTTGTTATTTATGCTTCATTAATTATATTCTTATTATTTTTTATTTACATTAAGTGAGTAACCTATAGTTTATTTTATAACATAATTGAACACCTTAGTTTGATAATCCATTAAAACGTAGATAAATGCTTATGTATAAAATGGTATAAGGGAAAGGTCTAGGAACATCACTTAAACTAGTGTGGGTAGACAAGGGTGCTTGTATGCGAGTGTGTATATGGGATAATGGGTGGCTGTTAGTATGTATGTAAGTGTGCGAAAAAGCTTGACTGTATAACATAAGGTCGTTAATAAGTGAGTGTGCGCATACATAAGAAATCGTTCCTTGAGATAGGTTGATATCTCGTTCGAGATGTAAGAGAGGGCTCAAAATATAATATAAGAGATGGGTTCATCTCTACTATGACAACATATTAAGAGATACATTTTTTAGGCTCGTGCTCAAGAGACTGACTTGATATTATGCCTACGTACTCGTGTGTCCATGAGATCAGTGCATAGTTTGATTGTACACGTGTTTAAATGTGATATGGGTGTAAGTGTAAGGACTTATAATAAGATGGGGATAATAAAACCATACGATAAAGGGTATATTCAGTGGAGGTTCAGAATAGAAGTGGACTTGAATGTATCGACAAAGGCATAGTTTATTATCATTACTGGGTGATCACTAGCAGAAAGGTATTATCCTTCGGGCTGGTTTGGAAGTGTAATGATAAGTATGTAATATTATATACATCCTTTGTTACTTATGGGTATGGAGAGAGGAGGGCGTATTTAGGATTGAAGTGTACAAGAAGCCACTAACACAATTCTTTCAATATTACTTCCTAATTTAGTATCTTTTAACATCCCGAATAAGGTAATTGCTCTTGAGTTATCTCGTTTCCATGCTACTTACCCTTATACATAGTGTTGCGAGTTTTGTGCTTTTTCCAGGGATTTTTGAGGTATTTATTGCTAAGGAAATAAAGAGAAGTCAAAGCAAAAGAATAAGTCGAAGAAGAAAAGTCAGAAGCGCAAAATCGTAATTTCCATTTGAAATCCGGAAGAAGACCCAACATGAAAGTTGAAGATCTCCATTCAACGAATGTATAGGAAAAAATGGCGTCCAATTCCGAGTTCTAGGGAAGATGTTACAGGATTCTAAAGATGAGAAAAATTGAAGAGAAATTGAGGAGATATTGAAGAGAATTTAAAGATTAAAAGCGGACCGATCCCTTTTCCAAATTTGAAGGACCGATCTGACCCCTCTAAACCTTCTGGAAAAAATTACAAAGCGGACCAATCCCTTTTCCAAAATAAAAGGACCGATCCCTCTTCCTAGAACTCACTGGAAAAATTACTATAGCGGACCAATCCCTTTTCCAAATTAAAAGGATTGATCCGGATTGGGAGGAGGATCGATCCGCCACTGAAGACCCGGACCGGTCCGCCGAGGATAACCCTGATTTTCTATTTATATTTTAGAGTTTTATTTATCTACAACTCTGGATTTTTCATGATGTATTTAATCTCTAGTCATAGTTAGATAAAGGAGTTCGATTTTTAGGTTAGCTAAGTAGGAGTAGGGGGTTTTTGTAGTCAAAAACCCTAGTTTTCAATAAGAAGCATTGCTGTAAGGATTCAAGCTTCCAATTTATGCAATTCAAATAACATCTTTTCCTTTAATTCCTATTGCTCATTAGGTTTAATTACTCGTTTTGAATCTGAAAATTTCTTTCCAACTAGTTGCTTTAGATTTAATTTTTTCTTCCTTAAAAACCATATCTTTTTCGAAGTTCATTATGTGTAGCTCATTTTCTAAGGGTTTGGGTGCATGAACCCCACCCGATGTAATTCACGATAGTGGAAATAGAATTTTGAATTAAAATCTTAGGTGGATCGTGTCGTATAACATGTATAACCGTTGTAAAACTTGTGAGCTCGCTTGCCCTAGGTAACCGGGATGCTTAAGAATGCGACGCGAGTATTGGTTAATGCGATACTTCTTTAATTCGTCCTTTGTTTACATACTGTGCGGGCTAAGATCCCTCATATATGTAATACTTAGGAGTACTAAAGACCGGGTTTTAATTCGTCCTTTGCTTACATACTGTGCGGGCTACGATCCCTCATATATGTAATGCTTAGGAGTATTAATGAATGGGTTCATTTAAAGTTTTAATTACTAATTTAGTATCCTACGAAGTGAATTACTAGGGTGTGGGGGATTGTAACCCGACCTATCGTTCTCATTTCATAGTCAAATTTTTAGTTAAAATTGTCATCAAATTTTCGTTTAATTTGAATAATTTCATTTCATTTAGTCATAATTTCATTAGTAATAATTTTCAAATTTTCATTTAGTTATAGTTGTTTCGTAACCCAAATCACCTTTTCCTTCATTTTAGAGTCAAAACTAGGATTTCTCAATCTTTCCATTGCCGTCACGACTCCATTCATCCTTTCCCCTAAGAATCGATACCCAACTTTTGGATTATTACTTGAGCGATAGGCTTGCAATTGAGCCTAAATAGCACGCACACTAGACACATTTGAGGTCGCGTCAAGTTTTTGGCGCCGTTGCCAGGGATCTAGGTAGACTTTGGTTAGATCTAGTCAGTCTAGAACTTTGACCAAAAAATCCAAAAACATAATATATATAGAAGCATCTCTCAAAAGACTTTAATGAAAAATCCTGAACATACTCAGACTCCTCATAATACTCCGACCAGAGTGCACAAAAACCCGATTGTTGAGTATAACTCTGAAATCCCCCACACACCTCACGTTCCACAATTCTGGGTTCCACTTCCGGCTCCTGCGCACTCCATTGGTAGTTACACCCTGAGTCAATCCTCGAGTCACACCTCTTGGACACCGAGTGAGTACACAGAGTCATTTGAAGAGAGTGCGAGTGCGATGTCTGATATAACGAGTTTCAGTACTGGAGAGGGAGATTTACGCTATCATCCTATGAAAGACTTACTCTTTCCTGAGAGGACTGTCACCCCTGGCTGCATTTTACTTCCATATAATGCCAATCAGTTCCACTTTTGCAATGGGATGATACATATTCTCCCTAAATTTCATGACATGGATTCAGAGAAACCATACCTGCATATCCGTGAGTTCAAAGAGGTGTGTGACACATTTAGTGATCAAGCTTGCACGCAGGATAATATTCGCCTAAATCTTTTTCCTTTTTCCTTAAAGGATAAAGCCAAGACCTGGATATGGTCTCCACCCCCGAACTCCGTCACTTCTTAGGGAGATATGCAATCCATGTTTATCTTAAAATTTTATCCATTACACAAGACCAACTCTGCCAAAACTCAAATCCAAGATTTTTGACAAAACGATAATGAGTCATTTGACAGATGTTGGGAATGTTTCCAAGAGTTACTAAGCGCATGCCCCCATCATGGTTTTGATAAACATCTAGTAATCTCTTTCTTCCATAATGGGTTGACAGTAGCTTCCAAACAACTTGTGCAAACAATGTGTGAAAGACCTTTTTGGGATTTAAAATAATGCGATGCTGAGGCCCATCTTAAGTATGTTGAAGAGACTTCTCAATTATGGGGCACATCTGATCCTAACCAAACCCGACGTAGACATCCATCTATCAATCTGACTGCATCCTTTTTATACCATTTGGATAGAAATACCTTAATAGACCGTCAATTCGATCAGTTTCAGAGAGATATGAAAGAGTGGTTTGATGGTCGATTAAGAGATTAATTTCTAGAGATCCAACCGAGGATCGAAAGAAAAAGTGTGTGCTATCTGTGAGGCGGGCCAATCCATAAAAGCATGCCCGACGATTTCTTCCTACTAGGCCATGCAGAACGATCAGGTGGATGCTATAGGAGGATTCAAGGGGAATTTTAATGCCCAACATGGGAACTCGTACAACCCTTCGTGGAGAAACCATCCTAGTTTAACTACAGACAACCAAAAGTTGGGATTCCACCTCCACCACCTCCTTAATACCAACAAGAACCACCACCTCCAACTCCATATATAGATCTACGACGGAGGAACCTTGAGGAAATAATGAACCAATTCATAAATTCTTAAGGTGAAAATAATGCTATATATGAACGTATGTTCGCCGAAATAAATGCGAACATCTCCAAGATGCAATCCTCGTTGAGTATCCAAGAGAATGGAAAGTTTCTATCCCAAGTCCAAATACCTCCCCAAGGTCAACCTAGTGTTAGCTCCACCTCTACATAACAACAGGAGAACTGCCAAGCTGTAACCACTCTTCTTAGTGGAAGAGTTATTGATTTATCACCTCCCCCACACGTCATTTCAAAAGACAAGGAGAATTCGCCCGACACGAAAGAGGCCAAAGATATCTCCTTGAATGACAGTGATAAAATAGACACTAGTGAGCCCGAGGTAGTTGTAAAGCCACCCTTCGCCCCGCCATTTCTTCAAAGATTGGTTCCTGCCCATAAAAGAACCATAAGTGATGAAGTGCTCAAAGTTCTTAAGAACGTGAAACTGTACTTACCTTTCCTCGATGCAATAAGGCAAATTCCATCCTATGCAAAAGTCATAAAAGACTTATTGAAAGCCAAGATGAGGATGAAGGTAAAGAAGAACGTGTTTCTAGTGCAGAATGTGAGCTCAGTCCTTCTTAATGATCTCCCACCTAAATATAAAGATCCCGGTGCACCCACTATTTCCTACACCATTGGAGATAACAAATTTGAAAAATCCTTACTCGATTTGGGGGAGAGTGTCAATATCCTCCCCTATTCGATTTATAAAAACTTGATATGTGTGATCTTAAGCCCACAAGGATCACTCTCCAGTTAGCGGATCAAACCGTGAAGATACCAAGGGGTATAGTTGAGGACGTGATAGTCCAAGTGTACACTTTCTACTTCCCGGTAGATTTTGTCATTTGGGACATGGATCCCTCCTTCGCCTCGAAAAGTCATGTTCCCATAATTCTTGGATGCCCATTCTTAGCTACGGCTAAAACATTGATCAATAATAGAAATGGGCAGATGCAACTCACTTTTGGGAATATGAATTTAGTAATGAACAACTTCAACATAGCCCATCAAGCCGGGAAAAAAGATGATCTTCACGCGATGAGCTTAATTGATGAGATCGTAGAAGAGCTGTTTGTGGAAAATTACTATGGAGACACCTTAAAATCTTACCTAGATTCTAGTAATGATATTGAGGGAGATTACACCGAGTTTGAGAGGGAAGTAGAGGAGTTGAGAGTCTTACTCGATGAGAGAGCATCGGATGAGGACGCGGGAGATGTTAATTGGGTTTCTCGATTCGAAGAGTTGCCGCTGAGGGTAGCACGCATGGTTCCCTCTAGTGACATATTACCGACTCTCGAGTTGAAGAAACTACCCTCCAATGTTAAATATGATTTCCTAGATGAAAGTGAGACATTTTCTGTTATTATCTCCACTAGCTTAGATGAAGAGCAAGAGGGTAAGCTATTAAATATTTTGAGGGAGCACCAAAGTGCTTTTGGTTGGTGTATAGCTGATCTAAAGGGGATAAAACCTCTAATTTGCACCCATAAGATTCACCTCTAGGAGGATGTTATTCCCTTGAGAGAAATGCAAAAAAGATGTGAGGACTGAAATCATAAAGTTGTTGGATGACGGGATTATCTACCCAATCTCGGATAGTAAGTGGGTAAGATCCATTCAAGTAGTCCCGAAGAAGTTGGGTATGACAGTGATTAAAAATTCCAAGGGAGAGATAGTTCCCCAATGTACCACTACTAGGTGGCAAGTTTGCATTTATTACTGGAAACTCAATGCGGGAACTAGAAAAGACAATTTCCCCTTGCCATTTAGCGATCAAATGCTTGAAAGAGTAGTGAGCCACCCTTTATATTTCTTCCTAGATGGTTATTCCAGATATAACCAAATTTAGGTAGATGTACTTGATCAAGATAAAATAACCTTCACTTGCCCCTTTGGAACGTTTGCCTACAAACATATGCCATTTGGCTTGTGTAATGAACCGAAGACCTTTCAGAGGTTCATGTTGAGCTTATTTAATGACATGGTTAAGAGAGGGCTAGAGGTGTTCATGGATGACTTTATTGTTTTTGGCACCTCTTTCGACCTATGTCTAGCCAATATTGAGAAAGTACTAGCCCGATATGTGGAAAATAACTTAGTGATAAATTGGGATAAATTCCATTTCATAGTAACTGAAGGTATATTTCCTGGCCACATAGTGTCATCCAAAGGGATCGAGGTTGACCAAGCAAAAATAGATGTCGTAGCTGACCTACCCCCCTAAATCGTTGAAAGACGCACGCTCTTTCTTGGGCCACGCAGGGTTTTATAGAAGGTTCATTAAGGATTTTTTAGCCATCGCTAGACTCTTAAGAAATATTCTTATGAAAGATACTACATTCGAGTGGATGGAAGCATGTCAAAGCTCTTTTGAAAAATTGAAAAGCATGCTTGTGTTCGCTCCCATCATGTAAGCTCTGGATCGGTCCTTACCATTCGAGCTTATGTGTGATGCTAGAGATTATGCGGTAGGGGCTATGTTGGGCCAAAGAAAAGACAAACAGGCTCATGTCATCTACTACGCTAGACGAACTCTTACCGAATCACAACTCAACTACTCCACCACGGAGAAAGAATTGCTAGCGGTAGTTTTTGTTCTTGATAAGTTTCAGTCCTATCTTATCGGTTCCCCCATCACTTGTTTCACCAACCACGCGACGTTAAAATATCTCCTTGCTAAGAAATACGCAAAGTCGCACCTCATAAGGTGGATCCTACTCCTACAAGAGTTTAATCTCTCCATTAAAGATAAAAAAGGATTAGAAAACGTTGTTGCCGATCACTTATCACGACTTTTGTCTGATGTACCTAGTGATCCTACATCCATAGATGAATATTTTTCGGATGAGAAACTCTTTTCCACCTCTTCTTTTCTCTGGTTTGTGGATATAGTGAACTATCTTGTCACGGGAGCCGTCCCTCCCGATTGGACACCATAAGATAAGAAGAGGTTCATCACTTGGTTGTTCATGTTTTTCTATGATGATGCATTCCTTTTTAAATATTGCGCGGACAAAATCATCCGAAGATGCATATCGGATGACAAAATTCCGAAAGTCATCCAATTCTGTCATTCAGAAGCATATGGAGGCCACTTTTTCGTGAAAAAGACAGACGCTAAAATTATCCAAAGAGGTTTGTACTGTCCCACAATGTTTCGGGATGTAAAAAATTGTTGCAAATCTTGCGATAGGTGTCAAATGATGGGGGTGATTACCCGATGAGACATGATGCCATTAACCCCGATTCTCATCATTGAGGTTTTGACTGCTGGGGTATTGACTTCATGGTCCCTTTTCCCCTGTCCTTAAGATACCTATAAATCCTAGTCGCGATAGACTATGGGTGTAAGTGGGTGGAATCTATAGCTACAAGGACTATTGACAATAAAGTGGTGATAAAGTTCTTATACGAACACGTACTTTCTCGCTTCAGTGCATCAAAAGCGATAATCAATGATAACGACACACACTTTTGCAACAAGTCGTTTGAGAAAATCATGAAAAAGTATGGTGTCGTTCACAAGGTTGGAACAACATATCACCCACAAATGAATGGTCAAGACTAATTGGTGAATCGTGAGATAAAAAACATCCTCGAGAAAACCGTCGATCCTATCTGGAAAGATTGATCCCTTAGATTGAACGATTCCCTGTGGGCCTACCCCACCACATATAAGAACCCACTAGAAATGTACCCATTCTGTTTTGTGTACGAAAAACCTTGCCATCTTCCTGTTAAGTTGGAGCACAAAGCGTATTGGGCCATCAAGAGATTGAATTATGATATGGATAAAGCCGATGAAGCTTGTAAGATTTAACTGAATGAGTTAGAGGAGATACGCAAAGATGCGTATGAGAATGCCAAGATTGCAAGAGAACGGATGAAACTCGTGCATGACAAGCTTATTCTCTAAAAAGAGTTTCAACCCGGATAAAAAGTACTCCTCTTTAACTCCCAGCTTGATCTATTTTTGGTTAAATTGCGGTCCCGTTGGGCAGGCCCATTCGTTGTTAAGACCGTGTTTCCCTACAGAGATGTGGAACTCGATGATCCAAAAATGGGGAACACATTGAAGGTTAATGGCTAACGACTGAAGCCCTATCTAGAGGTGTGCATAGAGGATGTCGACACCATTTAGTTGTCAGACCTTGTATATGAGGCCGAGTGAGCTGAAATGGAGAAGTTGTCGCACCCCCAACGCGTATGGGGTGATTCTTGTGTATAATAGTCAGGGGTAGTTTAGGATAAGGTAAGTAGGTTCCCCATATAGATGTGAGTAAGTTGGGGTCGTTAGAGTCTTAGTTTTGAGTTTTGATAAGTTAAGGGTAAGCACTAAACACCACTGCTAAAGAGCATTCCTGTAATGGAGGACTCTAGATATTCTAGGAAGACAGACCAATCCTCCCCTGGGCATGCGGACTAGTCCGCATGGGAATAATTTAAAAATAAAAAAAGGACACAGATCGATCTGCCCCTGGGCACGCGGACCGGTCCAGTTCCTGCAACTCTTGAAATCCCTAGATTCACTCCCCCAATCCATTCATCTCCCTCCATTTCGTCCCTTCCCTCTTCCCAACCCGATTTCCCTCCCAAAAACTAACCCTTTTTCCTCCCAAACCCTTGACTCTAAAAATCCTCACCCTTCACCTTTCCCCACCTATAAATACAACCGTCTTCTACCCTATTTACCCACACTTTCTCCCTCTCTATTCAACACTCTAATTCCACCAACATCTCCCTTCATGGCCAACCCTCCACCCCAGTGATATGTTTCCTTGCTTCTTGTGTTTGTGTCCTATTTTGCCTATTTTCTTGTATTTTTGTCTTTCTTTTCCCTTTTTATGTACCATAGTCTTTATCAATGAAAATTTGCATTTTCTTTATTTGCTTGTTTTATTTTTCTCACTTTTATTTTGCCTTATATAGATTTTAGTCCATTTGATTGGTGACAATGCAAAAATCTAAGTTGGGGGTAGGGGAGGTAACACGTGCATATTTCTAAAACTTCAAAAAATTTTAAAATGCCAAAAAAAATAAAAAAACTTCAAAATTTCCATAAAAATCGAAATTTTTTTAAAAAGCCAAAAATATTTTTCATCAAAATAAACAAAAACTTGGAATTCAAATTTTTCAAAAATATCATTAAAATTCGATGTAAAGTCTCATATTGTAAAAACATAGTACACCAAGTTGAAATTGACCAAAGATGGAAATTGAGCGAACATAGACAACTTAACAAATAAATGTGGAGATTAACTAACCCAGTGAGATTCAAGCCTTTCATTTTTGTGTGAGTTTATAAATCAATCCAAGTTAATGATTAACTCAAGGTTCTAATTTAGCGTCTAATAAAGTCATCGCGATATACTCTTGTTTTGATCGGTTAAGGGAATATTGTGTAATGTCACCTCGAAAAACGCATTGAGATGTCTCTAAACATAAAACAATCTCAAAATGCATATGGTAGCTCAATTAGTAATTTGGACAATGAAGTAGGCCCTCGTTTGTCACCCAAAAAGATTAGCCAGAAAAGGTCGTGAAAATCACCCTTTTGCTGCCCATTTTGAGCCGAATAAAAAAAATTTCTTTTCGTTTGACAAACCAAAAACACCTATTTAGCCTGGAATTGCAAAAATGGAAAAAAAAAATCAGAATTTAAGTTCGAAAAGTGCAACAAAAAGGGGCAAGAAAAATAGAAAATGCTCAACAAAAAAAATGAAAAAATGAAAAACGCACAAAAACCCATAACAAGCACTAATGGTCATCTTAAGAATAGTTTCCAATTCCATATTTTCCAAACCCATTTTCTTGTACCTATTACACCTTAAAACCCGAGAAAGTCCTAACCGAGTCCAACTTGTGAAATTGGTTACGGCGTGGAGAGCTAAAACACAAAAAGATAATAAAATATATTGAAGGTGTGAATTAGAGGCTATGTTCCCGTTTCCCCATAACCGTAATCCGTTCATGAGATCCATTTCCCATAGAATTTTGTCTTTCTATTTGTGTGCGTGAACTTGGTTCCAATGCATTTCCTCTTTATATCACGCGCATCGAGGGAAATAGCCACATTTTTGAGAGACTCGTTTGTGGGAGAACGCCGTGAGAATTTGAATCAAAATGAATTTTTGGATAAATAACATAATGGTTAATAAGTTGAAATTCGCGATTTAATTTTTGGCTTCGCACACACGCACTATGATTTCAGACTCTTGAATATGAATTGATGATCACTATTTTTGGGAGAAGTTTGAATTATATAATTTTTGAGTATTTTGAATCTTCTTTGAGTCGAATTTTGTGAGTATATTCACTGCAAATCCTCATGAGACACAACTCGTCCTACTAGGGTGACCTAGGGGTTTAAAGGCTTGTTGCATACGCTAAATACAATCGCTTGCCCGTGAAAGTGGTATTCTATCCTTATAAGATGATTTTCACGAGTAGAGTTGTAGTTGAATCCTTTTAAATTTCTCGGGATGCGCAAAGTTCTATGTTAGGGAGGTTTGATTTGGTAGTAGTTCTATCAATATTACTTCCTAATTTAGTATATTTTAACATCCCAAATAAGGTAATTGCTCTTAAGTTATCTCGTTTCCATGCTACTGATCCTTCTACATAGTATTGTGAGTTTTATGCCTTTTTTTAGGAATTTTACAAGTATTTATTTCTAAGGAAATAAAGGAGAAAGTCAAAGGAAAAGAGTAAGTCAAAGAGGAAAAGTCACAAAGGAAAATTTGTAATTTCCATTCGAAATCCGGAAGAAGACCCAACATGAAAGTTGAAGATCTCCATTCAACGAATGTGTAGGAAGAAACTGCGTCAAATTCGGAGTTCCAAGGAGGAAGTTATGAGATTCTAAAACTGAGAAAATTTGAAGAGAAATTCAGGAGATATTGAAGAGAATTTAAAGATCAAAAGCGGACCGATCCCTTTTCCAAATTAAAAGGACCAGTACGATCCCTCTAAACCTTGGTGACACCCCGCCTAATTAAACATCGGGTGATCAAGCCTTTATTAAATTAAAACAAGTTTCTCAAATGGTTCATTCTTATCATCACTGTAGAAAACCTTTTAATTACTAATCACCTACGTGAAAATTAGACCGGTGCCAAATTTTATCTTTCTTAAAACAGATAAATCAACCATGTGGAACAAGGTATAACAATCACCATGTACTATAACCCAACAACCAAAATATAAGTACAAGATAACAAGAGTATTACCGAATAACCATCGCCTAAAAATCCCAAAACAACAATAGAATAACCGTAGTCTGAAACTAAACATCCGAGACTGATAGCAGACTATAAGTCCATACATAGAATAGTGTGAGATCTTGCACTAGATCTGAAAGAGAGATATCGTCATATCAAAATCGTGTAAGCATCCACTGCGCTACAACTTCGAGTCCCTCGAATGAAATCAGCATACATGGCGTCTCTGTGGCTGGACACCTAAAACCTTTCGAAAATATTTTATTGTAAGAGTTAGTACTCAAATCATTTTGAAAATATTTAGCAAGCGTTTATAACAATATAAAATGCGAATATTGATTACACATGTTAGATTCTCGTACGCTCTCTTGAGTTTACTCACTCCTCATCTATTGTGCACACCGTTCTACACTTAGCCTGCCTAACCATATCTCCCAAGCTAACTAGAACTAAAGTAATCATCAAAACTTATCTATACCTAAGTTTTTGTACCGCCCATACAGTACATCCATTTCACTAACATCTCGCGAATATTAATTAATTCTCAAGTAACATTTCACCTATATTATGTTTCAAAACTTCCCATTTAGTTTCACTACTAAATTTATACAATTCTCACAATTAATATCTTCCCACTTTTGTAATTAAGTTTCACTACTTAAATTACCAATTAGATATTCTCTATCTAACTTTACGTTTCGTAATTAAGTTTCACTACTTAACTTACCAGTTTGATATGTATCGTTAAACACATCATATATCAATCTACTAACACACATAAGTAGAATATCATTAAGTATATATTTAACACACAATATATACTAAATATCTGTCATTACTACTATGTCCTTTTGACACGCGTAATGGACTCTTGGTTCGGAACGATTCGTCGACCCCAAGTAAGAATTGGTTCAGAATGATACATCGACCCCAATTATTTATATACACATATTTTGGATCGGACTCTTTAATCATGCCACCAGTTCAAAGGTTTGGTTCGGAATTTTACATCGACCCCAAACATATGATAACCCAATGTTAGTTCGGAATACTCCATCGACCCTAACATATAATTACCCTGCATTAGTTCGAAATACTTCATCGACCCTAACGTAGTTAATTTAGGTATACATCTCTCAACTTAATAGTTCATAAAATTTAGTAGGTACACACCCGACCTATCAATTATACTTGTACGTAATATAGTATTCTCTTATATTAATCGTATTCGTCAATTTATGATTTCTCACTATCGCATTTATTTGAGTATTCACTCAACTCAAAGGGCCCTAGTTACCTCTCACATATAATTTCAGTAGTTATTACTTACCCTACTGGTCTATCACTTGAATTGACTTGATCTCGCCTTGTAACTCATTTCCAAATTCCTCGATGCTCTAGTCACTCGGTCTATTCTCGTCAGTCCATAATCCAAGTCCTACATCCAATGGCCTTACCGAACCTCAACAATATACCTACTAGTCTTATTCTCATTCCCATATAAGTATAATATAAATCCTAGAATTACCATTCATTCCCGGGAATCAAAGAAATCTTAACCAAGGAACGATTTAAGAAAAATACCTTCGGTCGATCGATCGACTCCTGGTCTCGATCGATCGATCCAGTCGATCGATCAATCAGGGGCAGCAGCAGTTCGTCTTCTACGTTAGTTTTTTCTTCCCTTAGCAAATCTCCAAACTTCATTATAGTACACCAAACTTCGACCCAATTATCCCAAAATGTTCCCATATATACTAGGGCAATTTCCAACATTTCAAATACATCAAAACCTCAATTCATTTTAAGAAATAATGGATTAAACTCAAAATTTCTTAAAAACTTAATTATGGTGTTCTTCCCATATATTCATCCAAATCCAAGATTTTATTCCAAAATAATTATCAAATCAGCTCTGAATATTATTCCTCTACATATGTTAAATCATTCTACATGCAATTCCTATCCCAACATGCATAAATATCATTTCTTTCTTATCAAGATAGTGATTTAACAAAATTATTCAAAAACTCTTCACATGGGTATTACAACTTTATAGTTTTTGTAATTAATAACTTGCCTTGACATAGGGGTTCTGATTTCGTGGAGTTGATGATG
This sequence comes from Sambucus nigra, assembly GCA_949130495.1. Lineage (NCBI taxonomy): Eukaryota > Viridiplantae > Streptophyta > Magnoliopsida > Dipsacales > Adoxaceae > Sambucus > Sambucus nigra. Next base: position 414,021,420 of record OX422212.1, read on the forward strand.
GATTGATGCTTCTCTTCTTCAATCCTTCCTCCTTTATCTCCTAGGATGCAAGATTCAAACCCAACCTCTTTAAAAACATCTTCTAAGCCTTAAGAATGATTTTCCCCTTTTATCTAATGATCTTGTTGTTTACATTGGTGTTTTAACCCTAACCCCTCTTTCATACGGTTGATAAGAGACTCTCAAATTTGTAGGTCTCAATACCCTCACATGTTAAAAGATGAAAACTCCCTCGAACGGTCTTGGTTTAGTCCAACATTTCGCCGAGACTCAACTAGTACCCCCGGGTATACTATTTTGACTAATTCGAGCCTTCCAGACTCATCTCTGACCTCTAAACTATTATTTGAGTCACTTAAAATTATATTACTCGTTCTCACTCCAAAATGGTCTACATGTGCTAAGTAAATATTTACTACTTGCGCTAAGTAAATAGAAAGAGGCAATATTAATCAGTATCAATCTCTCGCTTAATACTCCATATTCACAATTATTAATAAATCTCACTAAATTACCTTTCTTGGATAATTTAAATCAAATCGTATTTTCTCATTTAATTTTTTATTTAATTAAATAAAAACACTCAGAAATACGAGATATTACATACTTCCCCCCATACAAAGGAATTTTGTCCTCGAAATTTGAATAAGGCTGGTATAAAGACTAAGGGCCTTAAACATCACTTCCTCCTCTAATACCCAAAAATTTAATCATATCATCCTAAGGGTCGCCCCAAAAACATGCCTTGCTTCATTATAAATCCTTATCGCATGTTATCCATGCCTCATATATTATAAATTAGTCCCACTACTTGATATCTCCATAGATTTTTTCCAATCTAATGTTAACTCTTGAAATTAAGTTCCTCCCTACTAAATTTATGCTTTTGATATATATCTCTATATATAGCATGTATGTGTCTACTATCACTCACAAGTAAAATATTTTAAGGTATTTATTTCACACACAATATATACTATCAGGAAAATTGGTCCGGCAAAATCATCGACCCCAATCGTCCTATCATTTACGTTTGTCCAGAAATCCCTCAACCCCAAGGTAAATGTAATGCATATGTTGGTTCAGACTTTTTATCGATACCAATGTTTATCATTTATCATCGATTTGGTTCGGAAAATCATTGACCCCAAATCCATCTTTCATGTGTTGGTCCGGAACATCATCGACCCCAATACAGAATTAAGCATACTTATTATCGCACATCAGTAGGAAATCATAAGGTATATATTTGTTACACATAACATATACTATCAACACTTATTTTATAATCACCCCCCTTCTATAACACTTTTTGGGGTTATTGTCTTGGAATCCCACCTCGATCACCAATAGTGATTTTTTATATGGTCTCGGAATCACACCTCGAGCACCAATATATGTATATATATCTCATCGCACATGAGTAGACAATTTAGGAGCTATATATTTCACACTTCATATATTCTAAAATGTCATACTCCAATAGAATGTCCTCATATCACACATTAAGGGCTAAGATTTCAGAATGCCTCCTCAAACCACACCTCAAAGTACATATAAGTTCATAATAGGTACACTCACACTACCTATAAATATGATCATATAGGTATACATTTAACCTATGATTTGATCAGTGGGTTCTACCAAAATTCCACTAACGTTAGAGCGTAGTATCTTCCTTTCTCACAACCATGGAGTCATAGGTGACACAACATACCCAAAATAAAATTTCATTTCCGTTCCCCCCTGACCATCTCTCATAGGGTGGGATTTTAGGATTTTTCCCTGATTCCCAACAATATAGAGCAACACCTTGCACTTGTTCACTCTTCCTTTTCAATGACATACTAGTTCATCCCGGTCAACCCATTCTGCTACCCCCAACGGAATGTTGACTTAGTTACGATGTTCACATCCCATTCATAAATTATAAGTCTGCCTACTCATTTCATCACTGGAAACGTAGGTTCACTACCTAATTTCGTTTGCTCATTTCGAACCCATCATTCCCTATCAACTAGTTGTGCGTCTGGAGATAATCTCACTATGTCTATTCCTCAACACCGCTTCCCACTTATGTCATATTTTTCAAGTGGTCCTCCATTCCCCTTTCTCTCTAGGTATTTTATACTTTACAATCTATGTGCTCTTTATAATTGGCGTACTTTTAGGGTTGGTCACTTTATAAGAATAAACATTTTAGTAATGCGTAAGTCACTCTCAAGACTTAGTCAAGTAGTACCTTGTGTTACTTCTTCATAACAGTTAGGTCTCCTATATCAAGAGATAACTTTTGAATGGCTTCCTACCGACTCTTATCCCATAGTGTGCGCTGGCTCTCTCAGCTCATATAAGCTTCGATTATCTTCTTTCTCCCATGACATTCAATCCATTTCATCAATTCAAATTTCCTCATAACTTCACCACCGTCGTACTTATCAAATATAATCTTTCGCATCCCTCTATCTCAGATGACTAATAAGGACAATTGACTAGGGCACCCATACACCCTCGTCTCCGTGAACATTTGCAAAAACATTGCAACCGTTGCACTCGTAACCAGCTTTTCCTCAACTCTCGCCTTATTTTGGCGATGTGACTACAAACTCTGGGGTATTCTCAATATTTTGTAGACTAAAAATCAAATTCTTACCCACAAAGTCCCACTTATCCCTTCGTCGTGAGATAAGCTTTTTAGTGTTCTCCCACAACACTACCGGATCCACTAATGCCCTAGCATATAATAACTTCTCTTCTCCTACGTGCATAAAAATTCAGTCGTATCCCCTTTCGCAACTGAACTTAAAAAAGGGACTTCTCCCAATGCATTCTTACTGAGCATTATCGAAACAACACATAATCGAGATACTCAACTTTCATCCCTCGATAATAGGTACGGCCATACTCCAACATCTCTAAAGGATTTAAGTGGTACTGAGCTTATACTATCACTAAGTCCTTATCACTAACCAATATAATGAGCTCGATCTCTCTGCTCAGCGGTCATACGACATACCTTGAATCACATCATTAAGGTCCCTACACACTGTAATCAATCACTATGAGACATCCATAATATCCGAAGTCTCTAACATACTAATGAATAATGTGAGCTCGACCCTCTTTTAGATGAGGCATCGTCATATACCTCATTCACTCGAGGCTAAAACTCATATACTTTCTTGCCCATCACACTGGTGGTCCAAATAGTTCCCAAACATAACACGCTTGTCCTTATCAAGATGCAAAACTTATCGGAGTTATTATTCCCTTAAATAACTTTGGGAAAGATCAAAATGCGTGGTCTCACATCCCACATAAGACATCTTTTTATAAATCCCCTTATTCCACGCCACAACGACCGGTCTAGGGTATTCCTTCTCTCGGAATTGTCAGTCTCGATTCTTAACACTATCATCATGGTTCCTTTAGTTTCGATGATGAAGAGGAATGCACTATTGGACTTAATAGTCCTAACTTAGAATCAATTCAATAAATTCCCTTAGTGGGGTTCCACTTATGTCTTGCACTACCCCCTTTACATTCAGTCTTACTCTTTGACTAATTCCTTAAACTATTTTAGCTTCGCTCAGCTAGGAGCATTTTCATCAACCTTGTAGAAATCACCGTACTGCCATCATACACATAAGTCGTCCAAGCACAGTTTTACCAAAATTGCAGGCAACAACAACTCGTGAGTCCATTCTCTCAAGGTTTCTTATTCCCTTGTACTTGTCTCATCGTGTACAAGTTCACTTCAACAGATGAATTTCTTTCTTATAATTGGCCTCTACCAGGCTTTCACGTGATGGGTTCAAAAATTTCCATTTACTTCACTTGTAAATAATCATTAGAGGAATTTATGGTTATACTATACCTAAGATCCCTCTATTTGTATACTGACCCTCGGTCCAGATGTGGTGACTGGTATACCCATCACGTTGCCTCTATAAAAATTTACCCAAATTTTCAGTTATGAGTACTTCTACTCTATCCTTTATGCCAAGACCTCTGGACATTATATATCCACTGGTTAACATGCACAGTCGGCATTTTATCAAATCCTTTACGGCTCATTTTCTTCAAAGGTCCTTCAGACCTCCTCCTATTATTACTGCATTGGGCAGTCCATATTTGTATCACCCTTTGCCATCGCGGTACTTGAAAAAATGCCCGCTATGCCCCAATCGTCCTTACAGCATCTACTTCCATTACACACTAGGAGTGACCTCGACAACGGTCATCTCTTCCACAATTACCATCCTCCAACGCCCCATGTTTCACGCCGAGCCCCTTCCTCCTATAGTTCTTCCAACACCTATGATGGTCCTACCACCATGTTCGACGTACTATACCCAATCGAACTCGTATATATATCACTTCATCTATTGAATAGTAGGAGATCGTAAACCACGTAGGTAGAGGAGTACAACAATCCAAAGATCGGGTTCTATATCAATCAAACGATACGCTGAAAACTTAGTAAGCCGTACAGATCCTACGGACACAAGAACCTGATGCTCTGATACCATCTATGACACCCCTCCTAATTAAACATCAGGTGATCAAGCCTTTATTAAATTAAAACAGGTTTCTGAAATGGTTCATTCTTAGCATCACTGTTGAAAACCTTTTAATTACTAATCACCTACGTGAAAATTAGACCGGTGCCAAATTTTATCTTTCTTAAAATAGATAAATCAGCCATGCAGAACAAAGTATAACAATCACCATGTACTACAACCCAATCAACAAAATATAAGTACAAGAGAGTATTACCGAATAACCGTCGACTAAAAATCCCAAAACAACAATAGAACAACCACTAGTCTGAAACTAAACATCTGAGACTGATATCGGACTACAAGTATATACATAAAATAGTGTGAGATCTCGCACTAGATCTGAAAGATAGATATCGTCTAATAAAAATCCTGTAAGCATCCACTGTGCTATAGCTTCGAGTCCCTGGAATGAAATCAGCATACATGGCGTCCCTGTGGCTGGACAACTAAAAGGTTTTGAAAATATTTTATAGCAAGAGTTAGCTCAAAATAATTTGAAAATATTTAGCAAGCGTTTATCACAATATAAAATGCGGTTATTTATTTCACATATTAAGTTCTCGTACACTCTCTTGTGTAATGTTTAATACTTAGCCTGCCTAGCCATATCTCCCAAGCTAACTAGGACTAAAGTAAGCATTGGAACTTATCTATACCTAAGTTCTCGTACCGCCCATATAGTACATCTATTTCATTAACATCTCCCGAAGATTATTTAATTCTCAAGTAATATTTCACCTATGTTATGTCTAAAAAATTCTCATTTAGTTTCACTAATAAATTTTTACAATTCTCACAATTAATATCTTCCCACTTTTGTAATTAAGTTTCACTACTTAAATTACTAATTAGCTATTTGTGACAACCCTCTCAAAATAATAACGGGTGTCTAGCCCAATTCTAAAATAATTAGGAATCACACGTGGATCATTCTCAGCATCAACTGTCGATTCTAAAATAAACACGGCTGACAACCCACAAAAAGTGGGTGTCAAAAATTTTATTTTAAAACATTATTAAAACAAATCATGCCACAACTAACTAACGACATAACATTTAATTATGATAAGAAACACACCCATGCTCCTCATAATATAAAAGAGTATAACACAATGTACAAAATAAAATGCCAGAATATGCTGTCGGGTCATAGACAGTACAATAATTTGAGAAAGAAAATATAAAAGTGCTACTCTACAACACTTGGGTATAAACCCGATATACAAACTGAATCCTAATCTGGATACACAAAAGATAGGAATCGACTATAACAAAATGCTGCAACAGTCTGCTACTGCCACAACTCCACGAATACACTGGATGGATAAAAATCAATGGCGTCCTTGCGGAGGAACACCTAGAATAATACAATATATATATAGCAAGAGAGAATATAAACGGGTCAGAGCCCGAGGTGTGAAAACATTTTTAGCAAGTGCATTAAAATTCATAATAATTATAAATTCATTATGATATGATTTAGGTGGAGTCGCATTCTCCATAAAATCCAACTCACCTCTCAACTAAAGCGCGCAACTAAATGTATGCATATGATCTCGAATTAATTTCTCAAATCTATCTAAGGGCAAAGTAATCTAATTTAGTCCCAATTTACACTCATCTAAATTCCATCTATATCATATCCTTCAATTTCTAATATTATTGATCTCAATTATTGATTCTCTTTCAAAACATATAAAATATACATAAACACTTTCTTTTACTAGAATTTCTCATATTCTAGTTATGACATAAATATATATATATATATATATATATATATATATATATGAGTTAATAGCATCTAAGTGCTAAGGACTAAACTTCTCCCAATCCTCAATACTGCACTGCATTTCGTGCGTGGGACGTCTCGCAAGAGAAATCCAAACAAGGAACCCCCCGATACACTACTCCTGGCAGTATTGATTATCAAGATTCATTATTCCCTCAATGCATGACGCGTATAAACCAAATTCGTTTCATACTATAATGATTTATTTAATTATTCTCAATTCTCAACAGTGCATGACGTTTCGTGCATGGGACGTTTCGCAAGCGAAATCCAAACAAGGAACCCCCCGATACACTACTCCTTGGCACTGTCGATCGTCGAGATATACTATATATAAATATGAGCACTAAGGACTAACTTCTCCTCACTCCCAACATTGCACTATGTTTCATTTGTGGGATGTCTCGCAAGAAAAATCCAAACAAGGAACCCTCCCGATACACTACTCATTGGCAATGTTGGTCGTTGAGGTCCATTATGCCCTCGATACCCAAAGTACTATATACTCATATAATTACAAATTTTCATATTCTAATAATTGATTCTACATAATTTAAGTCCGGATAAAATCTCCTGGAATGAGATTCAAGCAATCTTCTTATGTCTCTTTACTCTAGAGACATATATGATATCACATAATCATATAAAATCTGTATACTTTTTTATAAAAGTATAATAATAACCATCCCAATGAGTTATAACTCGAGGATGCAGGTTCTCAATGCTATAATCTACCAAGGAATCACTCACATATCATCCTGGGTACCAACGGTGGGAATATCACACCACCTCGGATGTACAGCCACTAAAGCAAGTACTGGGCGCATTCGGGCAGGGAGAAGATGCTCCGGAACCCAAGGATCAGCAGTTGCAGCTAGAGTATGGAGGTAATTATTTTTACCCTATGGGCGTGGGGAATATTTTTGAGTGACAAAGAGGATGTCACAGTATAAGACTTATTTTTCACTAGAGTTCGCAGGTGAGTCGAATTTAGTGGGTGCATTGGCTGTAGCAGCCATAGTATGTGGATAAACTTTCCGTGGGGTACCGGAGTTTCTTTGGTGTTCTTTACGGGAGAGTGGAGGTGTACACTGAGTGAAGGTTTGAATTATGCGAGGAGTTACTACTTTCGAGAATTATGGGAGTAGGGTTAATAATATTTTCCTAAATATCGGCTGGATAGCGATGAAATTTAACTATTGTGGATAGTGGTGTTAAGTTTTGGTGTTCGTGACACCAGGAGATGATTGGTATTAGGTATCATTTGAGAGGGAGTTTAGCCTATGAATATGTGTGTATATATATTATGTTGTGTGGTGTGACAAAGTGAGGTCTTGTGTTCTCACATTTTATCCCGGTAAGTAGGGGTGTTTACTGAAGTGAATCAGGGTGGTTAGATGTATTTTCGAGCAAATAGAGATAGCTCGGGGTTTATTTTGCGCAAGGACTAGTGATAGTAAGGGCACGGTATTTTATATTGTCTTTGGCAGCATGAGGGTAAGCGTATATACTTTTGTGTTGAGAGACAAATATTTGGTGCGGAGATGCTTGGCCTTTAGTACATGGGTTGGGTACTCGGGCAGTAGATATATATGTGTGTGTGTATATATATATATATATATATATATATATATGTGTGTGTGTGTGTGTGTGTGTGTGTGTGTGTGTGTGATATCACTACGGGTTCGAAGTTATATTACGAGTTACGACTAGCATAGTTGGGTAATTTTTGTGCAGTAAAGCGCGGGGATAGGGTGTATGGGCACCCGGGTTAATTAAGGCAAATTTCATGCGGTTAAGCACGGGTAATGGGGTGTATGGGCACCCTGGTTAATTTAAATGCATACTTGTGTAACATATGGTTAAAAGCGGATGGGATAGATATAGCGAGCTTAGAGGCACATGACTAGAGAGTAATATGGGAAGCCTGGAACATTACGCTCATCTTAATTTCGAGGACGAAATTCCTTTGTAGGGGGGGGGGGGGGGGAGTATGTAACACCCCGTAATTTTGAGGATTTAATATTTAATTATTTTTGGGATTTACAAAAATATTTAAATTGGAGAAACTTAAATTCATGAGTTGGAATTTTTTTTTGAGTGAGCCAAATTATTTATAATTTGCGACTTTAAGTTTAATTGTCCGAATTAATGTGTGTCGCATTTTGAGGTCGAATTTGAAAATGTCAAAAAGTATTTCGGATGGCAATTTCGAGTGCCCGATTGCGTCTGTATGGGTCGAGATAGTTTGAAAAGAGTACCCGGGGGTAGTAATTGGGTCTCGGGGTATTTTTGGGTATAGCCGGACCCACACGGGATGAGTTGGGCCATTTTAATTAGGCCCAGATGGCCAAAAACGGGATTAAGGGTTTTTAACCTAATTGAGAGATTAGCGAACGACAGTCAACACAACTCTAAACCTAGGGTTTGAGAGGAAATTTGGGGGAAAGGAAATCAAGAGCCAATTTGGGGATTTTGGAGCCAAATTAAGGGACTACACCAACGGATCAGACACTACGAACAATTCGAGGCAAGTGGTTAACTGTTGTGATTTCTTAATTGATGATAATCAATTCATATCATAGTGATGTGTAAACCAAACTTCGTTTTGGGGATAAATGGGTACAAAATGGGTTTTTGTTCATGGAACTGTTGAATGAGATTCAAAGTAAGAATTGGTTGTGTTGTATATTTCTGAGTATGATTATCTGATTTGAATGAGAAAACCCGGGATAGGAAACGGTGGAATTTGAATATGAAATTGGGATTTTACTATAAGGATTTATGTTCTTTACTGGGTAAATATTCGTAGTGTTAAAGATGTTAAAAGGTTTAGATGATGTTTATAGTTCATGAGAAATATAATAAGATGATTAACAGACTAGGTTGAGGTTGGAAATTGGAGAAAAGAACCTTAGTTTTTCGTCAATGGCCAAGCAGTGGCCTGGAGAAGACGAAGTCTGGATCGATCGATCGATCGATCGACCCAAGGGGTTTAATCGATCGATGGTATAGGAATCTTGGCAGTTCGGCCAATTTTGATTATAAAGAGAAATTTAGTTAAGATTAAATTCCTTACTTTTATTTAGTGATAAATTCATATGTGGCATATATTTCCTTAACAATTATAGGGTGATATAATTAGGTTTAGGAGGGTGTAAATGGTATGCCATGAGATGGACGAATTTGGGGAAATAATTCATAAATATTTGTGTTAATATCGGACCGAGGAATAATATTCGGGTATTGTAGTTGGCTGACGCTACATTATTAAACGAATTGAGGTGAAATACTTAATTATGGACCAAGTGGGTGAGTCCGGGTATGTTGGTAATTATAGGTAAATATAATTGGGGAATTTAGGGAGATAAATGAGTGACACATTGTGGGCGAATATGTGGGAATGAAATTATGAGATGTAAAAATGGACCAAGTGAGTATGTCAGGGTATGTTGGTTAAGTGACACCAAAGTATTAAATTAATTATTGAGAGAGTAATTAATTTAGAGTCGGAACATAGACTCGGGAAATATTAAGTTATGTGCCAAGTGAGAGAGTCCGGGAATAACGCTTGGGTGGAACCAAGTTATTAAATTAACGGATGTGTTAATTAATGAAATTAGAGTCGGATTGTAGACTCGAGTAGGTATTAAATTAACGGGTGTAATAATTAATTTAATTACAGTCGGATTGTAGACTCGGGTAGGTATTAAATTAATGTGTGTGATAATTAATTTAATTTGAGTCGAATTGTAGACTTGGGTAGGTATTAAATTAATGGGTGTAATAATTAATTTAAGTAGAGTCAGATTGTAGACTCGGGTAGGCATTAAATTAATGGGTGTAATAATTAATTTAATTAGAGTCGAATTATAGAGTCGGGTAGGTATTAAATTAATAGATGTGATAATTAATTTAATTAGAGTCGAATTGTAGACTCGGGTGGGTATTAAATTAAAAAGTCAGTTAATTAATTTAATTAGAGTCGGACGATAGACTCGGGGAGGCATTAAATTAATAAGTGTGTTAATTAATTTAATTAGAGTCGGACGATAGACTCGGAGAGGTATTAAATTTATTAGTGTGTTAATTAATTTAATTAGAGTCGGACGATAGACTCGGGGAGGTATTAAATTAATAGGTGTGTTAATTAATTTAATTAGAGTGGGACGATAGACTCGGGGAGGTATTAAATTAATGGGTGTGTTAATTAATTTAATTAGAGTCGAACCATAAACTCGGGAAAAGTATTATATTAATTGAGGTGTGAGTTAATTATATTAGAGTCGGACCCTAGACTCGGGAAGATATTAAATTATTAAGCGAGAAAATTAATTATGTTGAGTCGGGCCACAAACTCAGGAAATTACAGGCTAGTGTACGGGATTTTGAGTACACGGCAAAGTCAGGGTTTATATTATATATTTACAATGTAGTTATAGTATATATATACATGTATATATTGTGTGTGATATTAAATATTAGTGATTAGATATTTATTTAATTTATATAGTCTAGTGCTATCAAGGGAGGTTGCGCGATGTGGGTGAATCCCCTAGCTTGAGGAGTAGGGTGAGTATATCCCCAGGTCATAGCGTCTGGTATATGGGTGAGGGGATTATCTCACTTTCAGGGAAGGGATATGACTGCCTCCACTTCGTTTATATTTTAGGCCAGGTTGGTGAGCGAATCCAACTTGGGTAACTAGGTTATGTGAGCACACCTAGTGAGATAGCACTTTAGAGGAAATCATCCGGCGAGGGTATACTCGGAGGGATGGATATACGTATGTTATATGTTTGGATGTTTTAGTAAAGGTACGTATATAATGGTATTCAATATTATATGCGGGTAATAATACAGTGTGTGATGTATTTACTTTTTATAACTTGTGACACGGTTATATGCTATTATTTAAAAAGGAATTAATTTAGTTAATTGTGAGATAACTTATAATTCAAGAATCATTATACTTGGGGTAGAGTAGTATAGCAAGGAGAGGTTATACCAAGACTAGTTGGAAGGGGTAGTACAACTAGGTGGGGGTCGAGGTGACCATTAGGTGTGCACAATAGTGGAGGGGTGAGAATGTCCACAAGGGAGTCCGACACTAACTTAAATATGAAGCGCATTCATGCATTTTAAATTACTGCAGGTAATTCACTTGCTAAATATTTTCAAAATGTTTTGGGTTCTAACTCTTACTATAAAACTATTTTCAAAACCTTTTAGGTGTCCAGCCACAGGGACGCCAGGATTGATATTCTATTTCAGGGATACGGAGCTGCGGCATATGTGGATGCTAGAAGGAGTTTGGATTAGACGCATCGTTCATTTATTCCTAGAGTAGGAATCATCTATCAGTTTCAGTTTTATTTAAGGCTTGTCGCCCAGTCTTCTTAGTACAGATTTCAGATGTATTTATTTAGTTGTTGGATGTTTATTTTGGATTTCACTTTGGTGGACGATGGTTTATTCGGAAAATTGTTTAATTATTTATTCTGTTGAGTTTTATTCAGTTGTGTGAATGGATAATATTTATTTCCGCATATACTGGTTGGTTTAATTAAAAAGTTAAAATTTGGCACCAACTTTTAGAATACTTGGTGGTTAGTAAGTTTTAAAAAGTTTTCGACAGTGATGCTAAGGATGATCCAACTGGGATTCATGTTTTAATTTGGTATAGGACTGATCACCCGGTATTTTATTAGGCGGGGTGTCACAATACATACATCACCACATCATATAAATGTATACGATCGGACAAGGTATATATATCACACTATTACCTACTCATAGTACTCTCTTAGGCGTAGATGAAATAATATCATTATTTAATATATTTTACTCTCGATATACTATTCATCAATAACTCACATAACTTCCCCACTTAGTATACACTATACTATTTCTCACTTAAAGTTCACACCTCACTTCTATTTATATGAATCGTCTCTCAATTCTATTTACGTTGAGGATATTCTTTATATCCTAATGCACCTCGATTAACATTTCTCATTTATGTGAAACATCTCCCAAGTTAATTTGCGTTAAGGATATTTTCTATATCCGTATGCACATCAATCAACATTTATAATTTTCTATCGAAAATATGGTTCAATTGATCATATGAACCTTTAAAGTTATCCCCTTTTGGGATTTGATCCTAAAATCCAATATCACTAAGAGCATTCTCACTCTTTCATATAATTCCATAATTATCTCCAAATAGAATTCTCAAAGGTAGTGGGCTTCCACACTAGTCGGTACGATACTCTCCAATCGGTATTCTCTCGAACTAAATCAATATGACTCCAATAATTTCTTATAAGGGAAACTCCCTAAAAGTATCCAAAACAAAATTCTCATAACCCATATAGAGCTTCCCAATTGATAACCTCAAATGAAATGGGATGAAACTCATCCTAGAAAAACATCCCTAAAACTGCCCTGTTTCCGAATCGATTCGGCCCAGGGAATCGATTCGGCCTCCAAGGCGAATCGATTCGGGTCAAACGACCTGGGCTTATGTCTCAGGACAAATCGATTCGGGTTGGGGATGAATATATTTGGTCACTTAGACCTGGGCACCTTCAACTATCCAAATCGATTCAGTAAGGCGCCGAATCGATTCGGCCTATCAGAAGGTACGAAAATGGCTATTTTTCTCAAAGCCAAAAATCCCAAAAATCATTTTTATCAACTTCTAACCATTTCTCTTCAATCCAAACATATATATAACCCTAATACTCATTAAATAACACACCTCAACTAATTTCTAACCTCCAATCCATTATATACATAACAAATCTAAAATTTTCCCAAAATCTAGGTTTTAACAATTTAGACCTAAAATCCATAAATTTGATCTACAAATCGTGAAATAATGATACAGTACAATTATTTAGAAAGTTTAATCACTTGCCTCAAGTTCGTAGTGTCTGAATCCTCCTCGAAGTCACGGATTGGCCGGAATCTCCCAACTTTTCTCCTATTTTTCTCTTCTTTTCTTCTTCTCTCTATTTCTCTCTTTCTTTTTCTCTCTCTCTAAGGAGAATTGTTTCTCCCGTAGGCTTAATAAGCCTTGTCTCCCAAAATACACAACTTTAAATGATAATACACACTTCAAATGACTCGATAACTTTAATTCGAGCCAAACGAACTTAAAATATCTCGGAATCCAAATAGACCCCAATTACAGTCATTTCAACTTTCTCGACCCTTCCGAAAATAATGGCACACTCAAAATCGTCTTTCGAATCACTTTCTAACATCTTCAAATTTTTGAACTGAAATGCCACTTTAATCATTCTCCAATTAAATTAATATTTGTTTCTCCCAAAAATATATAAATTATTGTCCCAAAAATCTTGGGTTATTACACTATTCTCTATCTAATGTTACGTTTCGTAATTAAGTTTCACTACTTAACTTACCAGTTTGATATGTATCGTTAAACACATCATATATCAATCTACTAACACAAAGAAGTAGAATATCATTAAGTTTATATTTCACACACAATATATACTACATATCAGTCATTACCACTATGTCTTTTTGACACACGTAAAGGACTCTTGGTTCGGAATGATTCATCGACCCCAAGAAAGAATTGGTTCATAATGATACATTGACCCCAATTATTTATATACACATATTCTGGCTTGGACTCTTTCATCATGCCACCAGTTCGAAGGTTTGTTTCGACATTTTACATCGACCCCAAACATATGAGAACCCAATGTTAGTTCAGAATACTCCATCGACCTTAACATATAATAACCCTACGTTAGTTCGGAATACTTCATCGACCCTAACATAGTTAATTTAGGTATACATATCTCAACTGAATAGTTCATACAATTTAGTAGGTACACACCCGACCTATCAATAATACTTGTATGCAACATAGCTGTTGATGTAAAAAATTAGACTATCTCTAATTTATCAATCACAGATAAAAATAAATAAGACAAAAGATTTTTAAAGTGGTTCAGCCTTGTAAGAATGGCCTACGTCCACTATATTTATTATTGCTGACTGTTTGCAGAATTCTCGATTTGTGGATTTACCAAGAAATTTCGAGTCCCCTGCTAATGAGGAGGTTACAATGTATTTATAGCCTTCAGGTTGTATAAATGAAAGGACAACGCGCTGTTATCCAGTAGACATGTACATCTGTACGATATTAGTGAGCATGTAATGCGCAGTTATATCCTGGATTCTCTTGATTTGGATACGATGTACACTTATGTAGCTTGGAGCGCCTAAGATGCTCGACACGTTTGAGCTGCTCGGGGAGCTTGAGTTATTCGGGGATGAGCAAGAGCTGCTCGGGGCCCATGAGTTCCTCGTGGCTTCTTAGTTGCTCAGTGAAGTTGAGTTGCTCGATGACTATGAGTTGCTTGGTAGAAGCGTATGTAATTTCCACGTTATCGGACACATGTTTGTAGGTGAATGGTCCATGTCAGCAGACTAAATTTGGTATCAACAGAAACCCCCAATGTTTCGTAATTTGATGTTGAAGAAAAGTATGGAACATTCTGCTGCTTAGATTTTTGGTTTGTACGGTTTTTAGGAAAGCATTCGTTGTATATAACCCCTTTTTAAATGCACAGTATCAGACCTCTAAATATTTTGAATTTCCATAACCGCTTCATTTTTTGTGCCCCTTTTCTTCTTTTTAGCCGTCGAATACGCAAACGTCCGTCTTGGTAATCATTTCTTTTTCTATTCCCGAGGTAAAGTATTTAAACGCGATAAAAATACTATAGTCTTTCACTTTTCAAATCCGTCTTTGAACTTTTCATTTCTTCTTTATCTTGTGAGTCCGTTTCTTTCCTTGTTCGTTGTCAACTGGTTCACTCTTCTCCTATAAGATCTTCTTCCTTCTCTTTTATTTTTCTTTGATCATCATGGTTTATGTTGTTGAATCGATTGACAAATTTTGTTCTGAATTTTCAATTCCTTCACGGGTCATTTTGGAGGAGCTTTCTAAACCTTCTGACTATTTCTCTTTGGCTGAGGCTCACTAGTTCCCAAGTCTCTTTATGGCCGAATGTGGCTTTTCTTTTCCTCCAAATCCTTTATGTTTGGAGTTCTGTCAATATTTTGACGTTGTTCCTGCAAAAATAGCACCGAATACCTGGAGAATAGTTAATGGAGTCCATAGGTTAAATCAAATTCATGGAACCCGTTTAGGAATTCCAGAAATTATGTTTTATTACAGATGGGTTGTCAGCGATAGTACTTTTTATTTAAAAACTAGGCTTTTGAATAGGGATTTAGTTGTCAATCTTCCAGATGCCAATAGGGATTACTTTGAGCATGGGGTTGTTATGAAAAATTGGCAACATGCTCCATTAAATGGAGATGATGTATATCAAGGTCCCTGGTGTCCCCCTTATGGCAATGGAATAGGTTTTTTTTTTATTTTTTGAAATCTTATTTTCTTGATGTTTGATAAAATGTATCACTGACATTTAACCTTTTATGATTTGAAGTTGACAGCAAAAGAAAGTCTCCAAAGGAGACAGAGGTTAATTTAAAGCATTTGAAACTTATCTGGAGTTTGCATCAATCTGTGGACGAGGAACACATTAGGTCGGCCTCTTATTTGTTACAGTACAAGAGTTACACTTCATCCTCTACTGCTCGTCCAGTGGTAGATGACGTGGAAGGTTCCTCCTCTCAATCGAATATTTCCCTTAGTAACATAATGAAGAGAAGAAAAGCTCCTGCCTTCTTTGACAAATCAGACTCTGCCAATGTGGAGGAAAAGAAAAGAAAACAAAATGTCCGAGAAGAAGGGACGAAAATTATTGATGCGCATCCTCCTGCTACTACCGCGAAAGTTGTTGAGAAGCCCCCTGTGGCTCCGAGCAAGGTTGTTGCTATCTCTCCTCAAAGTGAGGTTATCGTTATATCTCCAACAAAGACATTGTCTTTAGTTGAAAATGTTCCTGCTCCTACGAGGAGGTTAAAGAAAAGTTCTTCTGAGAGACCAGTAGAAGTTGTCTCTCAGTCTTTAAATATTGAAGGTGGTATTCCCACTTTTGTTCCTCCGAGCTCTGATATGAGCTCGGTGAAGTCTTGGATTATCCCAGAGGTCCAAGGTATTAAAGACACTATTTCTCGTGACAGGATCACTACCTTGGCTGCTCAACATATTGCCTCAGTAAGTATTACTAATCTAAGCATTCATTTTTCAATGCTATGTCCCTGTACTGATTCAATTTTTTTTCCAGCTAGTAACATGTTTCAACACTATTCTGAAGAAGGATGAAGCTATCAAGGCTTCAGTTTCCTCGAGAGGTGTAGAGGATGCTTTTACTAGATTAACCCAGTCTTTGAAAGATTCTCATCAGAAGTATGAGGAAAATAAAATTTCTTGGGAGAAACAGGTTAAGTCAGTTGAGCAGGAGAGGGATCGAGCTGTGGAAGCCTCCAAGGATTTGGAGAAAAAATTGAGAGAGTTTGAGAAGAATAATAAAGAGCTTGAGGAGAAGCTCAGGAATGCTGCAGAGCTTGAGAATAAACTCAAAGCTGCTGAAGAGGAAGTTGGTAGACTTCGTGAAGTTGATCGCTAGAAGGAAGAGGTGGAAGAGAAGTTGAAAGCTGTCGAGGAGCTCCTTAGGGAAAGGTCCTCCTTGGAGAAAGAAAAGAGGAAAAAGGCTGTCAAAAAATCGTTCAGTGCTGGTTGGGATAAGGGATGGAACAAGGGCTTGGCTTCCATGACTTCGCAAATGGAATATGACAGCCTCAAATATTTTAGGGATGGATGGGTCGCTTCTTTGAAAGAGATAAAAATTACTGAGAATTCAGAATTGTTCCAGCAACACATTTATGGCCCTCTTCCCTCTGTCGGGGAAGAAGAAGAGGACGAAGCTGCCTCAGAGGAATCTTCCATGTCGATTGGAGATCAAGTTCCACCTATTCCAGTTGTTCAAAATTTCTACGAGCAACTTCAGCCCACCAGTACCTCAGTCGAGCAACTGCCACAATCTTTCGAGCAACTAACCTCCTCATCCCAGCTTTTCGAGGAAGCTGTAAAACACAAGGAGAAGGTGTAAAGTTGCTCGGGTTTTAATTTTGTTATTCCTTTTTAATGTAACCTTGAGCTTTGTATTTACCTTTTGATGAATAAAAATTCGAACTTTTGGTTGTTCATATCGACTTTCTTCTTCTTGCCCTGTCTTTATCATTATTGATCCTGTTTATGGCTTCTCTTTGCTAGTTTATGGCCAGGATGGGGCTCTTGTCAGCTCATGACACCGAACTGATGAAAAAATGCAATGACTATTTCAAGGCTGGTCGTGCAGATCTAAACGATGCTCAAATCATTGATATCGTGGGTTCAGATGCCTCTCAACAAGCAGTTGAAGCATACCAGTATCTAAAATGCCTTCTTGACCGAGCTGTTGCCAATAATGTGGCATATTATGAGAAGATCAAGGACCATCAAGGAACTATTGAGGAACTCCAGCTGCAGTACAAAGAGTCCTCCACTCTCTTGCACAAGGGGTACGAGAAGAAATATCAACAGTTAAATGCTGAAAAAGGATATGATAAATTCATCTCTGCTTTCGAGAAGAAGGAGTGTGTTTTAAAGCTTGAAGTCGAGGAGCATAGGTATATCGCCAAATTATTGGAGAAAGAGAACATCGCTCTGCAAGAGGAAGTAAAACAACTCAAATCTGATGCGTCTTCCTCGGGAGCCTTGGTCCCTGTCAATGATGAAGGTTTCTCTTTTTTGGAGGTCAAAAATGCAAACTTAAGAGATGAGTTTTAAACTTTAAAAAGAATTGGACCTTCCACCTCTCCTCGAGGATGAGCAAGGTCTTCTTGGGGTCGAGAAAGGGCTTCCCGGGTTACTATTGAAGAGGCAAGAACTCAAGCAGCCTTAGAGAATCAAGCATTCCAGTTGGTGGTGAAGAATCATGCTTTGTCAGAGATATCAAAAAATATTCTGAACTTCAGCGAACATCTCTCTACCCAAAGTTCTTCCTTGTAGAATAATGAAATTTTAGTGAAGAGTCTCCTTGAGCAACTGGAAAGGTTGACGTACCAATTCCACAAACAGCCCAGAGAGTTTTGGATGGATGGATATAATGATGCCCTTTATAACCTCGATAATCGGATCCAGCAGTCTAATAATGAGGTTTACAAGCAAGGATGGTTGAATGCACTGGGGGTGTTAAAGTTAGAGCAGGGACACTATCTATGGGATTGTTATCACCGTGGATTCCTCGAGTTGCCCGTGCCACCTTTTAAACTTGATATGAGATGGATTACTTCTCGGGCAATTCCTCGGTGATTAATCTCCAAGTATCTCAGCGACTAAAGTCTTCATTCTAATTTCGAGATATCTCGCCCGGAGCACTTGATTGATCGACCATCTGTAATGAATGTCAGGATGCTTCGGGATCTGAACTTCATAAATTCCCCTTATGCCTTAGATGATCCTCCTGCTGGAGTAGAACCTGTTTCAAAGGCAGAGGGGAAGAAACCCATATAATAGAATTTGTTCCATTGATATCACATGCGATCTGTAATTTATATCATATATAATTTGCTCTAATTCTAATGAAGAAATTTTTAGTTTCCTTTCCATTTTAATTGTCATCGGTTTGAAAGTATTTTGTAAAATGTCTTTGTTTGTGAATATATGCATATTTTGATATGCCATCTGGTTTTATATTTTGACTATAGTGACTTATCACTCATTGATCCTAAGTAATGAAATGACTTACATCCCATGATCCTGCTTAGTTTAACCAACCTGAGTTGATTGTAAATTAATTTTCCAATCGGAGTTGGAGGAGATTAACTTGCCGACCAACCGGAGTTGGTGGATATTTATTCCCAACCAATCGGATTTGGAGGAGATTAACTTGCCGACCAACCGGATTTGGTGGATATTATTTTACCGACCAACCGTAGTTGGTGGGATTTTGTTCCCAACCAACCGGGGTTGAAGGAGATTAATTTATCGACCAATCGGAGTTGGTGGATTTTATTTTACCGACCATCCGTAGTTGGTGGATTTTATTTTACCGACCAGCCGTGGTTGGTGGATTTTGTTTCCGACCAATCGGGGTTGGAGGAGATTAATTTATCGACCAATCAGAGTTGGTGGATTTTATTTTACCGACCAACCGTAGTTGGTGGATTTTATTTTATCGACCAACCATAGTTGGTGGATTTTGTTCCCTACCAACCGGGGTTGGAGGAGATTAATTTACCGACCAATTGTAGTTGGTGGATTTTATTTTACCGACCAACCGTAGTTGGTGGATTTTTGTTCCCGACAAACTGGAGTTGGAGGAGATCATTCTGAACTTGATGCATAGTGTGTAGCACTAATACTCCGAAAAATTTCATCACAAAGAGAGAACTGGGTAAAAATTTCGACACTTTATTCATACTGAAGAAAGGTGCATTTACATAGGAATCCCAACTATTGATAATACTTGCGTAGATGCTATGCATTCCATGAATTCTTAAATTCTTCTCCCTCCAAGGTTTCAATCCTATATGTCCCTGGTCGAACAACTTCTGTTATTCTGTAAGGTCCATGCCAGTTAGCTTCCAGTTTGTTGTGTTTTTGAATTACTTTCTTCAGCACATAGTCTCCTTCCTTCAAATCACACTTCTTTACCCTCTTGTTGTAAAACAGAGCTGTTCGTTATTGGTATGTAGCATTCCTGATTGCTGCATCTTCTCTAACTTCTTCGAGTATATCTAGGTATAACCGCCTCATTAAATCACTGCTAGGAGAATTGAAATTCAGTACTCTGTGTGTGGGTAGGCCCAACTCAGCAGGTATACCTGCTTCACTTCCAAATGCCAGCATGTATGGAGATTCTCCTGTTGCTACTTGCGGCGTAGTACGATAAGCCCACAACACAGAATGTATCTCGTTAATCCAATTTGCTTTTTCATCATCTAGTCATTTTTTCAAACCATTCAGCAGTGTTATGTTCGTCACCTCAGTTTGTCCATTGCTCTAGGGATGGCCTAGTGCAGAGTGGGTCTTCAATATGTTTGACTGATAACAGTATGCAGCAAACTCCTCTTTGTCAAACTGAGTTCCATGATATGTGATGAATGCATGGGGAAGACCATATCTACAAATGATATTCTTCTAAATAAACTGATACACCTTGTCATATGTCATATCAATAAGAGGCTCAGCTTCTACCCATTTAGTAAAATAATCCACAGCGACCACGAGGTATTTAAATCTTCCTAGATTCATTGGAAGTGGCCCGACCAAGTCTATTCGTCACATGGTGAATGGCCAAGGAGACGTGATGGGCATTAGCAATGTTTGGGGAGTTCTTCGGATAGAGGAGAAACGTTGACAATTGTCACATTTCTTGGCATAGGCTACACAATCAGCTCTCATCGTTGGCTAGTAATACCCTTGCATTGTCATTCTTTGAAAGAGTGTCCGACCTGCTACATGGGCTCCACAAGACCCTTCATGAACCTCTTCAATCAATTTTTCCACCACGGAGGGGTGGACACATCTTTGCAAACCTGCTATAATTCCTCGTCTATATAAAATGCCATTAGTAAATACATAACGAGCAGCTTTAAACTTTAGTTTCTTGGCTGTGAGTTTATCAGTTGGTAAAGTCACTTCCTCAATATAGGACCTGATGGGATCCATCCAAGATGGTCCCAAATCAAGAGAAATGAAGTTCATCGTCAGATATTTATCAATGCTCCAACTAGCCAAGATTTCTATTGGGATTATTCTTCGTAGCTCGGTGTGTGTGGATGAGGCTAATCGAGCTAAGGCATCTACTCTTGCATTCTTCAATCTTAGTATTCTAATCAACTGTACTGCACTAAAGCTTGATACAATCTCCATTGCTTTCACATGATATTAGATCATTAATTCTCCTTTTACCGCATACACTCCCAACATTGCATTTATAATCAACTGTGAGTCACTGAATACCACGACCTGATTTGCTTTCATAGTTTTGGCTAGAATGAGACCCACGATCATAACTTCATATTCAGCCTCATTATTTGAAGCCTTAAATTGAAAATGCAGAGCATACTCCACATCTATCTCATCGGGGCTGTTTAAAATAACTCCTGCTCCACTGCCCGTAGTGCAAGAAGAGCCATCTACATATAAATTCCACACATGTATCTCATTATCAAATTCTTGGTCAGATAGAGTTCCTCGGTGGAATATTTGATGTTTCCTTATATCCTCTTCTATCACTTCATTCCGGTCGTCGACCATCTTCTCTTGCTCGTCAACCGACTTAAGTTGGTCGAGGTTTAAATTTGATGATCCTGAAACATTCACAGGTTGGTTGGTATTCAATTTCTGGTCTTCGAAGGTGTCAGGATATGTGAACTCTGTGATAAAATCTGCCATTGCTTGCCCTTTGAGTGATGACCTAGGCTCATAAATTATGTCATATTCACCCAATTCTATAGCCCAATACATCAATCTTCCTGATTTCTCTGGTTTGTACAGAGCTTGCCTTAATGGTATGTCTGTATACACAACTATAGTATGAGCTTGGAAGTATGGCCTGATCCTTCTACTTGCTTCGATCAATGCCATTGCTAATTTTTCCAGCCATGGATATCTGATCTCTGCTCCTCGAAAGGCCTTGCTAGTATAATAAATTGGTTTTTGAACTCCATCCTCCACTCTTATCAACGCCGAGTTCACTGCATATTCTGAAACTGCTAGATACAAGTATAGTCTTTCTCCCATCACTGGTCTGGATAACAATGGAGGTGCTCCCAGTTATTTCTTCAATTCTTAAAAGGCCTTATCTCAATCATCATTCCACTCAAAAGTCTTTCAGACTGTTTTGAAGAACGGGAGGCATCTATCAGTTGCTCATAACACAAACCTGTTAAGTACTGCAACTCGCCCTGTGAGGCTTTGTACTTCCTTCTTCGTCGTTGGAGATCGCAGCTCCAATAGATCCTTGATCTTTTTAGGGTTCGCTTCAATTCCTCGTTGATTAACGATATACCCGAGAAACATTCCTTCTCGTACTCCAAATATGCATTTGGTGGGATTTAGCTTCATTTGATATTTTTCTAATTGATCAAAGGTTTGGCCCAAGTCAACTAGATGATCATCAACTTTCTTGCTCTTTCTCAGTATGTCGTCAACATAAACTTCCATGTTACAACTGATTTTCTCTGCAAACACCTTATTCATCAGCCGCTGATAGGTAGCACCTGCATTTTTAAGTCCAAAAGGCATAACATTATAACAATAAGTTCCCCTCGGGGTAATAAAAGAGGTACTCTCCCTATCTTCAGGCTTCATTTTAATCTGGTTATAACCAGAATAAGCATCCATGAAACTTAATAGTTCGTGCCCCGAGGTAGCATCCACCAGTTGATCAATTCGGGGCAAAGGAAAATGATCCTTTGGGCATGCCCTATTAAGGTCGGTAGAGTCTGCACACATCCTCCACTTGTTATTTTTCTTCTTTGCCATCACCACATTTTCTAGATAGTCAGGATATTTAACATCCTCAATGAAAGAGGCTTTTTTTAGCTTCTCTACTTCCTCCTGTATAGCTTGATTTTTCTCAGGGCTGAACACTCTTCTTCGCTGCTTTACTGGCTTGATTTCCTTGTTCACATCGCAAAAGTCTTCTTTCTTCGCCTTAGGAATGCTATCAATTCTTATTTTATTGATTCATCCAAGGATGCAATAATTTGAGTTGTTCGTTCTGGATGCTCGTCGTCCAGAATGACATTCTCAGTAGCCTCCATAACCTTCCCTTTCATGAATTGGGACTCATCTCTAGGGTCTAATGTTTTAATCTCCGCATCTTCTATTTGGTAGGTAGTAGTCTTCTTTCTGGATTCTTCATGCTCTTCCTGCTTGGCAGATGAATAGTGGCATTCCCGAGCTACTTTCTGGTCGCCTTTCACCACTCCTATTCCAAAATTGGTTGGGAATTTTAGACATTGATGTACGGTAGATGGTAGTGCTTCGAATTTCTTTAGTCCTACCCTTACCATGATGATGTTGTAAGTTGATTGGACATTTTTATCCATTACGAAGAAGCAGACTCTTTCTATTCGACAAGCAGGACATGTACCAATAAGCATATCCAACTTGATCGTCCTAAGTGAAAAAACCTTTTCGCCAGTGAAACCAAAGAGGGGCCTATGATATGGTTCCAACTGGGATAGCTTCAAATTCAAACTGTCAAAGCATGGATATAACATGATATCTGCCGATCTACCATTATCCACCAGTACTCGTGAAATCACCACTTCTTTCATTCTCATCTTGATCACCAACGAGTCATCATGAAGATATAGTACACCTGCGAGGTCATTTTTAGAGAAACCAATGACCAGTTTGTCCTTATTCACCTTCCTCGGGCATTCATCTTCAGCCAGATTTATTCGCTGAATGTACGATCAAGCTTGAGCCTCATTGAGGTAAGCTTTTCTCTCCGCAGTCATATCTCTACCTCCTGCATCTCCACCTGTAATGACATTACATTCAAATGATCCAAAATGGATAGAAAATACCTCACGTTCTGGCTGTTTTGGTCTTTGAGGGAGATCAGGGTCGTCTTGGTCATCATCCGGGTCTTGTTTATGACTTCTCTTCTTCTCTTATTTTTCTCGACGAGGAGATCTAGACCTCTGCCTTGCTCGGTCGTTACACTTTCCACCATTTCGGTGATCCACATACTTGTTCAATTTTCCCCGCCTGATGAGCTCTTCAATTTCATTCTGGAGAGCTATGCAGTTTTTGGTCGTATGACCATGATCCTTCTAGAACTCGCAATATTTGGACTTATTCCTCTTATCAGGATCTGTCTTTATTTTTTCAAGCCAGTTTAGCTCCTCGCTGTTCTTGATTTCTTCCAGAACGTGGTTTATATCTACCTTCAAAGGAGTATAATTTCCAAATTTCTTCAATTTTTCCAATGCTTGCTTTGCTTTTGACTGCCTATTTCCACTATTGTTCTTCTGCTCCTTCTTCTCAGCCTTATAACCCTCAACCTTGGTCTCTTTGGTGTCTATATTCTTTTTCGCAGCCATAGCTTCCTCGGCGTTCATAATTTTGGCTTCCTTTGCCATCATCTCTGCCATGGTTGTAGGTGGATCTTTGGCTAGAGTGTAGTACAATTTATTTGGCAACAATCCACTCATCAGAGCAGTGATTGTTGTCTTCTCCTCGTAATCAATAACTTCGAGCTTCTCATTTTTTAAACGGGTAATATAATCCCTAGTGCTCTCATCTGCCTTCTGTCTAACACTTAACAAGTGTGCTACTCGTTTAACTGGTTTTGTTCCAAAACAAAAGTTCCCAATAAAGAGCTCGGCCAGTTGAAAGAAAGTCACAATCTTCCCACGAGGAAGATTGTTGTACCATATTTGAGCAGATCCAGTGAGAGTTACTGAAAATGCCCTACATCACATCTCATCTGGAACAACATAGATATCAAAAACTGCTTGTTATTATTCTATATGAAGGACAGGGTCAGTTTTTCCATCATATTTAGGCGTCACCAGAGAAGCTTTAAATTTCGATGGTGGGGGAAAATCAACAATTGCCTGTACAAAGGGTGTCCCTTGAACAAAAGTTCTTTGTAAAGGATTCTTGGCCTTATCCATTTCCCCTAATCTGTCTTCCAACCTCTCAATAGAACCTTTCCATGCGTCATTTCCTTCTTTGATCCTATTGGTTCGAGCAATAGACTGTGTTGAATTTGCCTCTTGAGATCTTTCACGACGAGCAGCTGGTCGTGATTGGGCAGAGCCTTCCTTTAAATCAGACGGTCGTTGAGAGTTCCTCGACACAATATTAGGGGGACGTCTATTCCTCCTAGGACCTAAACGATCAAAAGAAGAGAATCTACTTAATCTTTCAAGAACACTTGTCATTTCTGGATATAGAGTGATGTTTTATTGAGTGTTAGTAGCTTGTACCGAGGAAGTCCGTCCAGGCTGATAAGAAGGATCATTAGATCTTTTAGTACGATATGAATCGGTGTGTCTAGACTAAGATTCCTCTGGAAATAACATTCTCCTAGTTCGTGAAGAAGTTAATCGGGTATTTCTCTGAATGCTTCGTTGTCCTGATTGGGCTGGCGCTCCACCCTGGATAGTTTGCATGAGTTGTCGCATGGTTTCTTGTATGGCTGTCTGGCCTTGGGCCAAATTAGACATTATACCAGCCAGATCTTGGACATTCGGGGGAGTAGATGAATTTGAAGAGATTCCAGCATTTTGATTACTAGATTCTGGATTATCCTCCATTGATGATGAATTATTTTGGTGAAAAATGATGAGTACAGTCGTTTCCCACTGATGGCGCAAATCTGTTGATGTAAAAAATTAGATTATCTCTAATTTATCAATCACAGATAAAAATAAATAAGGCAAAAGATTTTTAAAGTGGTTCAGCCTTGTAAGAATGGCCTACGTCCACTATATTAGTTATTGCTGACTGTTTGCAGAATTCTCGATTTGTGGATTTACCAAGAAATTTTGAGTCCCTTGCTAATGAGGAGGTTACAATGTATTTATAGCCTTTATGCTGTATAAATGAAAGGACAACGCGTTGTTATCTAGTAGACATATACATCTGTACGATATTAGTGAGCATTTAATGCGCAGTTATATCCTGGATTCTTTTGATTTGGACACGTTTTACACTTACGTAGCTCGGACCGCCGGACCGCCTAAGCTGCTCGACACGCTTGAGCTGCTCGGGGAGCTTGAGTTATTCGGGGACTAACAAGAGCTGCTCGGGGCCCATGAGTTCCTCGTGGCTTCTTAGTTGCTCAGTAAGTTGGTTGCTCGGTGACTGTGAGTTGCTTAGTAGAAGGATATATAATTGCCACATTGTTGGACACGTGTCTATAGGTGAATGGTCCATGTGAGCAGACTAAATTTGTTATCAATAATAGCATTCTCTTATATTAACCGTATTCATCAATTTACGATTCCTCACTATCGCATTTATTTGAGTATTCACTCAACTCTAAGGGCCCTAGTTACCCCACACATATAATTTCATTAGTTATTACTTACCCTACTGGTATACCACATGAATTGACTTTACCTCGCCTCGTAACTCAATTCCAAATTCCCCTATGCTTTACTCACTCGATTTATTCTTGTCGGTCCATAATCCAAGTCCTACATCCAATGGCCTTACCTAACCTCAACAATATACCTGCTGGTCTTATTCTCATTCCCATATAAGTATAATATAAATCCTAGAATTCCCATTCATTCCCGGGAATCAAAGAAACCTTTACTAAGGAAGGATTTGAGAAAAACAGCTTCAGTCGATTGATCGACTCCTGGTCTCGATCGATCGATCCAGTCGATCGACCGACATTCAAGATCGATCGATCGACCGATCAGGGGTAGCAACAGTTCGTCTTCTACGCTAGTTTCTTCTTCCCTTAACAAATCTCCAAACTTCATTATAGTACACCAAACTTTGACCCAATTTTCCCAACATGTTCCCACATATAGTAGGACAATTTCCAACATTTTAAACACATCAAAACCTCAATTCATTTAAAGAAATAATGGATTAAACTCAAAATTTCTTAAAACCCTAGTTATGGTGTTCTTCCCATATATTCATCCAAAACACAGATTTTATTCCGAAATAATTATCAAATAAGATCTGAATATAATTCCTCTACATATGTTAAATCATTCTACATGCGATTCGTATTCCAACATGCATAAATATCATTTCTTTCTTATCAAGATAGTGATTTAACAAAACTATTCAAAAACCCTACACATGGGTATTATAACTTTACAATTTTTGTAATAAACAACTTGTCTTGACAGAGGGGTTCTGATTTCATGGAGTTGATGATGGATTGATGTTTCTGTTCTTCAATGCTTCCTCCTTTGGCTCCTAGGATGCAAGATTCAAACCCAACCTCTTCAAAAGCACCTTCTAAGCCTTGGGAATGATTTCCCCCTTCTCTCTAATGGTCTTAGTTTTTACATGGGTGTTCTAACCCTAACCCCTATTTCCTATGGATGATAAGAGACTCTCAAATTCGTAGGTCTCAATACCCTCACATGTTAGAAGATCAAAACGCCCCCGAATGATCTTAGTTTAGTCCAAATTTTCCCCAAGACTCAACTAGTACCCCCGGGTATACTATTTTGACTAATTCGACCCTTCCGGACTCATCCGTGACCTCTAAATTATCATTTGAGTAACTTAAAAATATAATACTCGTTCTCACCCCAAAATGGTCTTCACGTGCTAAGTAACTATTTACTACTTGCACTAAATAAATAGAAAGAGGCAATATTAATCAGTATCAATCTCTCGCTTAATACTCCAATTTCACAATTATTAATAAATCTCACTAAATTACTTTTCTTGCGTAATTTAAATCAAATCGTATTTTCTCATTTAATTTTCCAATTTAATTAAATAGAAATACTCAGAAATACGGGATATTTCATGCTTTCCCCCTTACAAAGGAATTTCGTCCTCGAAATTAGAATAAGACTAGTATAAAGACTAATGGCCTTAAATATCACTGCCTCCTCTAATACCCAAAAATAAAATCATATCATCCTAAGGGTCACCCCAAATACATGCATTTTTTCATTATAAACCCTTTTTGCATGTTATCCATGCCTCATACATTATAAATTAGTCCCAATACATAATATCTCCCTAGATTTTTCTCAATATAACGTTAACTCTTGAAATTAAGTTCCTCCCTACTTAATTTACATTTTTGATGTATATCTCTATATATAGCATCTATGTGTCTACTATCACTCATAAGTAGAATATTTTAAGGTATATATTTCATACAAAATACATACTATCAGGAAAATTGGTCCAACAAAATCATCGACCCCAATCATCCTATCATTTAAGTTGGTCCGAAAATCTCTCGACCCCAAGGTAAATGTAATGCATATGTTGGTTCAGACCTTCCGTCGGCATAGATAAAATCCCAAAGGTGTTATATGCCTCGAGATAGTTTCTTCGTATTTGGACTAGAGATGAAGGCATCCCAAAGAAATAATATGTGAAGAGAGTATTATAAGGATTAGGCTTGACAAGTTTGGTTTGGTATAATGACTGTGTACCTAAGGGCATTTGGGATCAAAGCCAACATATTTCCAATAAATGGGACATCTTACAGGTGTAGGCAATGGGATGTCAGGTATACAATCTACAATATTACCATGTTTATGGATCCCAATACTTGATATAACACTTATGTTATGAGTTGGAATGATATATTCATATGTTAAAAATACGTTAATCAAAGGTCGATGCTTGAAAAGTATTTCCATGAAAACATATATTCGGGGATCCCATCATAGATATATTCTTTGTTCCCTTAGAGAATTAATGAGAATAGACCAATTTTAGACTTTGGTTTTAATGTTTTAGAATGACTCGGCTCACTAACAATTTATTGGAAACGGTTTTGAAAATTATGTTTTCAAATATAGGTGTTAGGTTAAAAATAAGGCTTTAAAATATGAAAATTGTAAAGTGAATACTCGGTACCCTAAACGGGAGCCAAGCTATATGAGATAAATACATATGGACAAATTATATATATATATATATATATATGTGTGTGTGTGTGTGTGTGTGTGTGTGTGTGTGTGTAAGATTTTGACCCAATATTTCTACATGGATTCTTTTCCTTTTTAGTTTGAGTCAAGTTTTTTTTGTAGGAGTGTCCCCTATGAGGTGGAACCTTTTAGTCTAGAAGAGATTTGTTTTGAAGTGTCAACATTCATGATTTTCACGTAGAGGTTTGCCTATGTTTCTCTGAGGAAGATACTTTCAAAAGGACGAACTTCACTGTGTAGAGGTTTGCCCTTATTTTTCAGAGGAACTGACTTTTCAATATTATGAACTTTACTCGGGATTGTTTTGACTAATCTCGAGTTTCTCGGACAATCGGGATTAAAGAAAATTGAAAAACTGAGTCAATGTTGGGTTTTTACGTCCTTTTGAATATTGGTGGGGACCTCCTTTTATACGGGCCTATTGGGTTCCTTTGATCATTTAATTAAATGAGGGCCTTTAATCGTTTGATTAAAGGCCTGGTCATGTGTATCGTGGACTATAGTTAAGATGTCCACATTGGGAGATAATAGGTAAGATCGGAACATGTATAGATGGGGGGAACTTGCATAGATTCTTCAACCATTGAATGATGATCTTTAACTATTGGATTTAAAGGGTTTAATAGTTTGGTTAAAGACCTTTAACCATTCTATTAAATGGTAAAAACGACTTTAACTGAATAGTTAAAGCTATCCCGTATCCATTTTTGGTCCATTATAAGGTTTTGGATATGTCTATTTTGGCCCTCACAGATTTATTCATTATAGTTTCAACCCCTCACATTTGGTGTCGTCCAACTTTTAACCCTAGGAATTTATGGGGTGAAAAATGGGATAAGGACTCATGGCCCGATTGTCAAGGATTGACCAGGGTTCTTTGTAAGATAACAAGTATGCTCAAGCTCCCTTGGATTTAAGATTGTCTAATTATATTACGAAAATACTTTGAGTCGTACTATAAGTTGTTCCAGAAAAGTTCATGTTCAAGATTTTTGGACCACACTTATTCAACTTAATCTGAGAGCTACTTCATTCCATCACCAAGGATAATTCCATTTTTGGATAAAGTTAAAGGATTTATATGATTGAGAACACCCCTAATTCATTACTACTAATATTGTATTTTCTTAAATTGAAAAATGTGGTAAACTAGTGTTTGTATTTGTGTGTGTTATTGGAAAAAATAACTTGGTACTGAAATTTAAATGTATAAAGAATTCAACTTGAAGCACCCTATATCTTTGACTCACTTGAGTCTATATTATATAGGCGCTTGTTTATTTTGGAAATAGTGACAAAATTTGAGTCATATCCTTGTCTACCAAAGAGCCTCAGACCCTATATATCAATTCCTCTAATAGTCTCAAAGGTATCCTACTAACACTTCACCTAGGATTACATTTATGTGTTTCATTCATATTAATTTAGGCGTGTGATTATTAATTCCCATTAAAATGATTTTTTTAATAATATTTGGGATTTTCTAAATAATTTTTAGGAATTTATAAAAAATTTAAATAATTGAAAATTGGTTTTAAAATATTGTGGGCTTATTTGTAATATCAAATTGTTCCTAAAAACTATGGATGGGTAGAATTCCAAAGCGGAAGAGACTTCTATGACAGAAAATGAGATTTTTTAAAAATTTAAAACACACGTTTGAGGGCCGATCCTTCCCTTACACGTGTTGACCAATGAATGATTGGATTTATGATTTTTACCTCTCACAACCTTAAGATTTAATCATGTACCTTGGATCATTAGTTATCGATGGCCTGCATGTCTTTGTAATAATCCTTGTAACACTTTAGAGAACAAATTATAGCACATTTAAATATGATCCATCCTCCGCCATATGATTTGCATTAAGTTTAATCAAAGAAATATCAATTGTTGATTTCGATTAACCCTTCCAGATCCTTCTGTGAGTAGTATAAATGGAGACGAGGTGGGGAACGTTTTCAATTTTTGGCTCACTAGAGATTTGAGAGTACAAAAAGAGAGAAGCGAGAGAGAGAGAGAGAGAGAGAGAGAGAGAGAGAGAGAGAGAGAATTCGAAACCCTAAACCAAATTCGTACAATTTTTCTTTAGAAAACCCTTATGAGTTTGAGAAGTCAGTTCTTTTGTGTGAAGATCCATCCTCTCTGGCCTTAAATCTCTTATCCAACCTAGTCACGACGCTAGGATTTCATTTTCTTTCATAGAAAATTTAGATATAAGTTGTGTGATACATATCACGTAGAAATTGCTTAGTTTTATTTCTTTTTTCAAGAAATATTTATTTGTTGGTTGTTTTTACTCTTATATGTTGTTTTCAGAACCAGAACCAATAAATCCATTTCTTTTTATAGTTTATGAGAAAAACCAGGCTTGGATATAGTTAAGATCTTGATTGGGGATTTACACTTTCGTGTATTTCATAATTTTCAAATAAATAAATTGTTTAGTATCTTGGGTCTTTTAAATAGCAAGATTCCCTCTTGATCCGTGGATATAAATAAAGATCAGTAGTATGATATTTTCAAACAAACTGAGATAAAAAATATTTTCTGCATTTAGAACGAAATTTTATAATTTGTAAATCATTCTGTTTGTATAAGAGTGTGTGGGTTACATTCATGTGTTTAGGCACTTCACCACTTACATTATTCACACTAAAACACTAAAAAAGTGTTAGTATAGAGATTCTTGACTTTAGAGTCGACTAGAAGCTAAAAAGAAGAAGAGGAACAAAACTGGGAGAACAACTTCAACATCAGAGCCTTCAAAGAAGCTAGAATTACCTAAAGGATTTGGTAAAAATTCTTTACTTAGAATAGGTCTGATTGCGTGTTTAGTTTTTATAAATAGATTGTAACCTATATTTTTGTAATGGATTTTTCTTTTGAGGTGTAGAGACCTCCGTGGATGTTTCCCCAATTGGGTGGGGTTTTACCACGTTAAAATCAGGTGTTCTTGCATGTTTACTCTTCCTCTCATCACCTTCTTGAGCTTGTGCTAATTTAGATCTCAAATTAGTTTTGTTTTTCAAAACTGGGACACCTCTACCTTAAATAACTCGTTCATAAAATTTTTATACACATCTTGTGTTAACTGTTTGTCTTGATTAAAATTTTCTTCAAAAAACTATTCAAAGCCATTTAGACTATTTAATCTTGTATTAAACAACTTAAGTGGCACGTTTTTCAATTGGTATCAGAGAAAGGTTTTACAAATTCTTTTTAGATCCTAAGTTTTTGAATTTTTTTTTTCAAAAAAAAACAATGGACGAGAAATTTGAGAGATTAAGTAACCTATCTGTACCCCCACTCTTTGATGGAACCAACTTACCTTACTAGAAAGTGAGGGTGGTTGCTTTCATCCAAGGGATATTAAGAGATGATGACTGGTATGCTTTTGAAAATGGTTACACTTTTCCTACTAAACCATACGCAGAAGGAAGTACTATGAGGATTAGGAAACTGCTAAGTGAATTCACCAAAGAAGAGAAACATACCTCCCTTAACAATAATAAAGGCAAAAATGCCATACTCATGTTTATCAATGAACACGAATTCAAGAGGATATATTTATGTACTACCTCTAAGGAAGCATGGGACACTCTAGTGACTACACATGAAGGAGACACATGTGTTAAAACTGTTAAAACCCAAATGTTAATCATGTAGTACAACACTTTAGTCATGATAGAGACCGATTCATTTGATGACTTTTACATATGTTGATAGACATAGTGACTAAGCTGCCTGATAATGGTATAATTGTGATAGGAAGGAAATTTTTTCAAAAATTCTAAGGTCACTTCCATAAAAAATTGACAATAAGAGCTATGCCATGGAGGAGATGGATGATCCAAATTTAACACCTGAACTCCTCAGTAGCAAGCTAAGGACAGTAGAAATGGAATTAGAGATTAAGAAGAAATTATCTCAATTCTAAAAGAAATAGTCCAATTCTAATATTTTTTTCACCTCTAAGTTGACCAAACCTGAGTTTAATTTTCCTGAAATTGACTTAGACTCTGATGAGGACTGTAACATAGACAGTTTGGATAATCACATTGCCTTAATGTCTAAACGGTTTAAGAAAGTTGTAAAATTTTGAAATAAACTTGCAAGTAGACAAGGCAAACCTAATATCCAAAGTACTCTGATAATAGGCCTCATGAGAAAAGACATGAAAAAACCCAGACTGATAACCAAAACAAGCTTAGAAAAGACCTAAAACATGTTAAGTGTTTTAGATGTGGGAAATTAGGACATATGGAAAATAACTGTAGAGTTAATTTGAATAAAAATAAAAACAATAGGGCTAATTTGTGCAAGACCTAGGATGCCTCAAGTGAATCAGAAACTGATGAGCCTGAGTCATCTAATTCTTTTGACCCCTGTATGTCATTATTTGCCAAAATCATTTATATTGATGAGCTTATGATTAGTACTGAACCTGATAGTACTATCTCGAACCATGCTATGTTGAATGATGCTATTCCTAATGGCTTATCGGCTTTATTACTTGAGAATGTTGATAATACTTCGCACGCTATGTGTGAGTAAAAAGGAATGTTCTATTGACGATGAAAATGTGCGTGTGAGTCCTAGAAATGAATCGCTAGGGGACACTGCACACTGTACACTATACACTTAGTGAATTCGAAAATGAGGACCTCGCAGATATTCACAGACTATACACGAAAGCCCTCAAGAAGATAACTAAAACTTGAAAAAGTAGTCAAGGACCTTACCTAGAAAATAGAAGCTCCAAGCCAAATGATCAAACATAATGCTGAAGAGTACATCTCTCAATGTCTAGATCATGAGAATGAGACTAAGGTTTTTGCTTAAAAAAAATCAAGGAGTTGTCTCACTCAAATGGAATTCTGGAGAAGAAATATAAAGGGACGTTGTTATAATCGGAACAAACTAAAGAAAGGACATTATCAGTCTTCATAAAATTTGCAAAATTTAAAAATAACTCAAACTGTTTTAAAGACTTTGTTACGGAAAGTAAAACCAATTCTGATGACAGAACTGGAATAGGATTTTGCCCCAGTACTAACAAACAAATGAAAAATCTTGAAGCCATCAAGTTTGTGTCCAGTGGCAAAACACCTATTGAAACCTGTCTATATTTTCATGCGTTGAAAAATAACTTTGATTTGAAACAACAAAAGATAAACATTGGTGATGCCAGTACCTCTAATCTTAATGTTGAACATAAGGCTAAGTATGTCTTCCCTCCTATTAGGAAAAGTGATTCATCTTTTCAACATGTACCTTCTAGGAATAAGGCTAGAGTTCAGTTTTTAGACAAACCTTTGTCTACTAACTTTCCTAAGGACACGCCTCCTACGAGCCACCTTTATTGCTCATAATACGATGTCTTTGGAAATTCTATTGATGGATATTTTTCTAAATGTCTATACTAACCTATCTTTCGTTCACCTGTCTATCATAATTGAAATAGCGTTGCTAAAGCCGTTTATTGAAAATAAACTATTTAAGCAACTCCGAAAAGTTTGTTGAAGAAACTCTTTACTTAAATCAAACTGATTTTGAACACAAGATGTGTTAACAAAATTATGTACGAGATTAGGACAAGATTTGATAACAAGTTTTAGTAAACAGTTTAAAATATCTTAAACTCAGCACACATCAGAATGGGATGAGAAGATGTAGAAATATCAATACTCAGGATTTTTAACGTGGTAAAACCTCACCCTTGAGGAAACATCCACGACTCCCTCTACGGAGTAACACAAAAAAATTCACTAAAACAAATATGTGAGTTACAATCTATTTAACTAACATGCACACAATAACAAGTCTATACAAGTTCAGGATTGTACCCTCTGGCGTCCTTAAACTTTTCTGCAGATCTTGATTGTTGATGTAGTCTTCTCAGTTTGTCAACTCTTCCTTTGTTTCAGCACGTTACGTCGACTTATGTTCACCAAATCTTATAGCCAACACTTTCAGTGTAGTGTGTTAAGTGTTTGTGTAGTGAATCCTATTCACATGCATGAACTCACACACACTTGGATTTAAAAACAGTCCTATACAAATTACATATAAAGTCTATATGTAGTGAGTTTGTTATTTTTCTTTCTTACAAAACCAAAAACCTTTTGACCTTTCAATATAACCCAGATTCCACGGAGATCTTGCTTAAGAAATTGGTCAAGACCTTTCTCAATCTCTTTTGAAAATATTTAGGAGATTGAAAACCCTCCAAGTGCGAATCCAACTAGGCCAGGTTAAGTTTTGTAAAAACAGAAACTATAAAACATTTATTGTTGATTCTGAAGTAATAAAATGTTTTAACAGAAAAACAATCAACAATGTACTTCTCAAGATGAGAAATAAAATGCAACTAAGTGTATTATGACATGAAAAACTTCAGATCTATGATTTCTATTGAATCAGAAACAAGATCTGAGTAAGTGTCTAAGTTGGAAATAAGATTTTATGAACACAAGGTTACAGCAACCCAAGATCACTCAACTCGAACTCTCATAAACTCAAGAAACACTAAAGATGGTGTTTATTTGGTTATGGTGTTTTGGAGAGGTAAGTGGTTTAGGTTGTAGAAGTTTTTAGACGAAGTTAGGGTTTCTAACTTGACTCTCTGGTTTCTCTCTCTCTCTCTCTCTCTCTCTCTCTCTTCTCTTTCTTCTTCTCTCTATCTCTCTCTTATTCTTTCTCTGAGAATTTTCAAACTGGCAAAAGCTTTCGAAGGCTGAGATGAGAGTCCTTTAAATAGCAAGAGGAGAAGGTTCCAGACTATCGTTCAAAAACAACGGCTGAGATTGAGTCAAGCTTCTTTGACTTCAATCCAAGGGCTCACAACAGGCGGTGGATTAAACAGGCTGTGATTGGCTTAAAGGTTTACACGGGGATTCACTCAAGCGGCATGCAGGCCATTGATAAGGGTTGATCCAAGGGCT
The DNA here is from genome assembly GCA_949130495.1 of Sambucus nigra. Taxonomy (NCBI): domain Eukaryota; kingdom Viridiplantae; phylum Streptophyta; class Magnoliopsida; order Dipsacales; family Adoxaceae; genus Sambucus; species Sambucus nigra. The sequence goes on from OX422212.1 coordinate 414,057,359, forward strand.
GTAAACATGCGAAGTTTTGTCTCTGTAAAGAAACACAACTCTGGACAATCAGAGAGCAACAAGTGTTGACCATAGAATGAATACAAACGCATGTCCAAAACTAATTTCAAAGCCAACCCTGGCGTCTCTGGCGCTTTTGGTTTCTACCCAGAGTAACTTAAGGCCAAAAACCACAACAAAACATATTTAGATATTAACCCCAAAACTTTTTAAATCAAGATTTAGTTTAATAAAACCTAATTAAAATATGTTTAAAATTCCCAAAAAATTAATAAAAATAAAATTGAGGGATTTAAACACACTCACCACATTAATACACCTAAAGGTGCAATATGAAATGCAAAAATTAAGTTCTAAGTGTGTGAGTGATGGCTATAGTCTCAGGATCATTACAAGATGAATAGGAGAAGAAGCAAAACAATCTCTGAGGCTCTTTGGTTTCTAGGATGGACACAATTTTGTCACAATTTCCAAACTAGATGAGCTCTTATACAGTCCAGACTCAAATGAGTCAAAAGTATAAGGGCTTCAATCTCCCCCTTTGGAAATATGAGACAAAATCTCCTTTGAGTTATATAGAACTCGTAGGGCGACAACAAATAAGAAAACCTATTCCTATAAAAGTTTTATCTACCCAAATCCTAGAAAGAAAAAATTACATAACTCAACTATATATAGTTTAACATCCTATTATTACAATAGAGAATGACTGTACAAGAAGAATACCTGCAAAGAATTACTAAGATCAAGCTGTTTAGTATATGCAGAGATAGACTCAAATTTCTCCCCCATTTTGTCTCAAATGGACAAAGGGAAGGAACTTGGAAAATATAACAGGTATTTACTCGACACAAACCATACCAATAGATTTACGTAAAGAAATGAATCTATTATAATCAAGAGGTTTGGTAAACAAATCTGCAAGTTGTAGATCAGTAGGAAGATAATTGATTTCTAATTCCTTGGTTTCAACTAATTCACGAATAAAGTGATGTCTTATTTTAATGTGCTTAGTTCGCGAGTGTTGAACCGGGTTCTTAGAAATATTAATCGCGCTTTGATTATCACAATAGAGATGAAGTGTGGGTTCTAGAATACCATAATCACTTAGCATTTGTTTAAGCCACAATAATTGGGCACAACAGCTACCAGCGGCTATGTATACAGATTCAGCAGTCGAGCGAGATGTTCAGTTCTGTTTTTTACTACTCCATCCTACCAAGTTATTACCAATATAACAACATGCGCCTGAAGTGCTTTTACTATCATCAGTACAACCAGCCCAATCAGCATCAGTGTACCCAATAATAGTGTTCAGTGTGTCATTTGTGTACCAAATTCCTAAATTTATAGTGCCTTTAACATATTTAATTATCCGTTTAACAGAGTTTAAATGGCTATCTTCGGGGTTGTTTTGATAGCGCGCACAAACACACACAACATACATGATATCAGGACGTGAGGCAGTCAGATAGAGTAATGTGCCAATCATACTACGATATAAAGTAGGATCTACAGATTTTCCATTTTCATCTTTTGACAATTTTTCTGTAGTACTCATAGGCGTTTTAGCACTTTTAGCACTCTCGAGGCCAAATTTCTTAACTATCTCTAATGCGAACTTAGTCTGCGAAAGAAACAATCCATCTGGTTGTTGTTTGACTTGGAGACCTAGGAAGAACTGTAACTCCCCCATAAGGGACATCTGAAATTCCTTACTCATAATTTCAGCAAAAGATTTTACTTCTGAGGTAGAAGTGGATCCAAATATGATATCGTCTACATAGACTTGAGCGATAGTAATGTGTTTGTCAAATTGTTTGACAAATAAGGTTTGGTCATTTCCACCTCTTTTGAAACCTTTATCCAGTAGAAAACTGGACAGGCGCTCATACCAAGCTCTAGGAGCTTGCTTAAGACCATATAAAGCCTTTTTCAACCGAAATACATGATTAGGATAATTAGGGTCAATGAACCCTTTAGGTTGTTCTACATAGGTTTCCTCGACAAGTATTCCATTAAGGAACGCAGATTTAACATCCATTTGATATAATGTAAAATGCATGTGACAAGCTATAGCAAGAAGCAGACGAACTGATTCTAAATGAGTAATAGGAGCAAACGTCTCGTTAAAATCAATTCCTTCTATTTGGGAATAACCTTGAGCAACTAGTCTAGCTTTATTTCTAATTATCATCCCATTTTCATCAGTTTTATTTTTGAAAATCCAACGAGTACCAATAACCTTTTTGTGATCAGGACGTGGAACAAGATACCATACATCATGAATGACAAATTGTAAAAGTTCATCCTGCATTACAGAAATCCAGTGAGAGTCATTCAATGCCTCATTTACATTCTTTGGTTCCACAAGAGAAACAAAGCATGCATAAAGTGCATAATTTCTAAGTTGGGATCTTGTACGTACTGGCTCACTAGGGTTACCAACTATGTTGTTTATGGGATGATCTTTCGAAACCCAGTTAGGTACTTTAGGTGACTCAATAGGTAATGAATTATCTATTTCAGAAGAGTCATTTTCTAAAATATTTGACGATTCTTCTTCTATAGTTAATTCACTAGTCTTGCTTTCTATAGTAGTGTCACTAACAATTACATTTATGGATTCCATTAAGGTTTTAGTGTGAAGATTATACACCCGATAAGCTCTACTGTTAGGTGAATATCCTAAGAATATGGCTTTATCTCCCCTGCTCTCAAATTTAGATAAGTGTTCCCTATCTTTGCACACATAACAGGTACTACCAAAGGTTCTAAGGTACTTAAGATTAGGCTTTTTATTGTACCAAAGTTCATAAGGAGTTTGTTTGGAATTCTTTCTAAGATAGACCCTATTATTAAGATGGCATGCTGTACGAATAGATTCTACCCAAAAATACTTAGGTAAGTTCTTGGCATGGAGCATGACACGTGCCATCTCTTGAAGGGTTCGATTCTTTCTCTCAGCTATACCATTTTGTTGAGGGGCCTTAGGAGCACTGAACTCATGTTTGTAACCATTATAGTCACAGTATTCTATAATACCAGTATCTTTTAATTCACCACCTCTATCACTTCGGATTCTATTTACTTGAGTGTCTTTCTCATTTTCAATTCGTAAAAGAATCTTTAAAAAAGTTTGAAAAGTATCGGATTTCTGTTTTAAGAAAGCTACCCAAGTGAATCTGGTGAAGTCATCAACCATAACTAAGATATAACTGTGTCCACAGAGACTAACAGTTTGAGAAGGACCCATTAGGTCCATATGGATGAGTTCTAAGGGATTAGAGGTAAGGATATCTTTAACCCTTTTATGAGGTGCTTTAACAATTTTTCCTTCTTGACAGGGACCACAGACAATGTTATGAATAGGTTTAATTTTTGGTATTCCTCTAACTATTTGTTGAGAGGACAATTTACTCAAATTTTCGTAATTAATGTGACCTATTCTGTTATGCCATATCTCACTGTCATCCATTCTGGCAACATTACAGATTTCAGAACTAGTCATGACAGTATAACAATTGTCAGGAGTCCTGAATCCTGTAATTACGCATTCTCCCTTTTCATTTAAAATCTTGCAATTGTTCTTTAAAAAGGTGACAGTATGGTTTAAGTCACAAAATTGCGAAATGCCGAGTAAATTAGCCTTGAGGCCTTTAACTAAAAGAACATTTTCAAGAACAGGAAGTCCTTTTTCTTTAAGAGTTCCTTTGCCTATGATCTGGGATGATACTCCATCACCAAAAACAACTTTTCCACCATCAAAGTGGGTTTTATTTAAAAGTTTTCTATCATCACCTGTCATATGCTTGGAACATCCAGAATCCAAATACCAACCAAAAGATGTAAGTTAAGCTTTTAAGGCAGAAATAACAATATTACACTTCATCTGGGGTACTAGATCATCTTTTCTAACCCAAATTGCTCTGGTTTTCTATTTGCGCTTGTTTGCTCTCATTTGATAAAATTTGCGAGCATTAGATTTTTGTTGAAAAACATTTTGCGCATGCTTTTGAGTAAATTTAAACACCTGAGCATTTGTTTTAGAAAAGTTTCTGGGATTCCTTCTAGTAAATGTCCTTTTAGGTTTAGTCTTTCTATTCCTATAGTTGGAGTTTTTGTCTGGTGGCCTGGGAAGGACATAATTGTTACGACTCCTCCTAGAATAGTTAAAGTTTTGATACATGGAAGTATTGTAGATAGGATTAATCAGTCTCCTAGCATAGCAATCATCGAAAGAATGTCCGTATATATCACAATAGGAGCAATAAAGATTGCTCAGAATGGGGTTTACCTTAGGAAAGTCTCTAAACAAAGGTTTTGAGAAATTTTGAGGCTGAATTTTATTCCTAGGTAGCACAGGTTTGAAAGCAGGTTCACTTTTCCTAATTGGGGGGCAGACATATTTTTCCTTTGGTAAACTTTCATGCTTAGAGCAACTTGCATCTCCAGTGTTAGTGTTTTGATGATCAAACTCAGTTTTTAGTGAATGAAAGTCTGGACATGTTTCAATAGGTCTTTTGCCTCCTGACACAAATTTGATAGGTTCAACATGTTTTGTTTGTGTCTTCAAATTGGGGCAAAACCCTATACCAGTTCGATCATCAGAATTGGTTTTAGATTCAGCAACGAATTCCTCAAAACATTTAGAATTGTTTTCAAATTTTGTAAATTTTTTGAACACAGTTGCTGTCTTTTCTTTGGTTTGTTCCAATTCTAATAATGTCCCTTTGTATTTTTTCTCCAGAATTTCATTAGCTTCAGTCAAAGTTTTCAGTTTTTCATCAAACACTTTGATTTCACTTTCATGAGACATGCATTGAGTAGTATACTCTTCAGCATTCAGTTTTACAATCAGGCTTAGATCCTCTAGCTTTTTGGTAAGATCTTTAACAATCTTTTCTAGTCTAGTGCTTTTCTTAAGAGTTTTGGCATATAGAGTGTGAATGTCTGGGAGATCTTCATTGTCTGAGTCACTAAGTGAGGTGTGTGAAGTGACCCCTAAGGTTTCATTTCTTAAACTCACGCACCCATTGACATCAGCAGTATCGATTCCCTTTTGACTCACACACCCCGAGGAAGAAGTATTAATGTTCTCAGTAAGTAAAGCATCTAAACCAGTTAAAGTATGATTCAAGGCAACAGAGCTAGAATTACTAGACTCATCCTCACTATCAAGCACATGCATATCATCATTATATATGATTTTGGCAAAGAAGGATAAACAAGGATCAAAACCATCAGATGTCTCAGGTTCCTCATTTTCAGAGTCACTTGAATCATCCCATGTTTTGCAGATGTTGGCTCTAGAGCGTTTGTTTTGGGTATTTAAATTAACTCTACAGTCTTGAGCAATGTGTCCTAGTTTACCACATCTATAGCATTCAGTCTTCTTGAGGTTTCTGTGAGGTCTTGTGTTGTCCTTGTTCTGTTTGTCATGAGGTTTCTCATGGGACTTGTGATTTGAAGGAGTTGAATAATTAGACTTGCCCTGTCTATTTGCAATACTGTTTCTAAATTTAACAATTTTCTTAAATTGTTTTGACATTAGGGCAATCTGATTATCTGGACTTTCTAAGTCACAGTCCACATCAGAATCATTACTAGGAGTGTTTAACTCAGGCTTAATCATCTTAGAAGTAAAGCTAAGATTGGAATTGGTATGTTTCCTATGAGTGTGGGTCAATTGTTTCTTAAACTCTAATTCCATTTCCACAATTCTTAATTTACTACTGAGTAATTCAGGAGTGAGATTTATATCACACATTTCCTCAATAGCATATCTTTTATTGTCAAATTTCTGTGGTACTGATCTCAGAATTTTAGACACAATTTCTTGTCTATCATAAGTTATACCATTAGCATGCAGTTTAGTGACAATATCAATCAGGTTCATATAGAAGTCATCAAAAGACTCAGATTCAGACATGATTAAAGAATTATACTGTTGAATTAACATCTGAGTTTTAGCAGCCTTAACCCTAGAGTCTCCTTCATGGGCAGTAATCAAAGTATCCTATGCTTCCTTAGAAGTGGTACAAGATGAGATTCTCTTGAACTCATGTTCATTTATAGACATAAATATGGGATTCTTCCCTTTATTATTATTGCGAGAAACTTGTTTCTCTTCTTGAGTAAACTCACTTAATATTTTCTTAACCCTCTCATTACTTCCTTCAGTGGCTGGTTTAGTAGGATAAGAGTATCCATTTTCAATAATGTCCCAGACATCATCTCCCAAAGTTCCTTGAATGAAAGCAATCATCCTTACTTTCCAGTAAGAAAAATTGGTTCCATCAAAGACTGGAGGTCTGGTCAAGTTACCATATCTTTCATTTTTCTCGTCCATGATTGATTTTGAGAAAACAGTTTCAGAAACTCAGGATCTTTTTGAAATAAGTTCACCAATAGCTCTGATACCAATTGAAATAGCGTTGCTAAAGCCGTTTATTAAAAATAAACTATTTAAGCAACTCCGAAAAGTTTTTTGAAGAAACTCTTTACTTAAATCAAACTGATTTTGAACACAAGATGTGTTAACAAAATTATGTACGAGATTAGGACAAGATTTGATAACAAGTTTTAGTAAACAGTTTAAAATATCTTAAACTCAGCACACATCAGAATGGGATGAGAAGATGTAGAAATATCAATACTCAGGATTTTTAACGTGGTAAAACCTCACCCTTGAGGAAACATCCACGACTCCCTCTACGGAGTAACACAAAAAAATTCACTAAAACAAATATGTGAGTTACAATCTATTTAACTAACATGCACACAATAACAAGTCTATACAAGTTCAGGATTGTACCCTCTGGCGTCCTTAAACTTTTCTGCAGATCTTGATTGTTGATGTAGTCTTCTCAGTTTGTCAACTCTTCCTTTGTTTCAGCACGTTACGTCGACTTATGTTCACCAAATCTTATAGCCAACACTTTCAGTGTAGTGTGTTAAGTGTTTGTGTAGTGAATCCTATTCACATGCATGAACTCACACACACTTAGATTTAAAAACAGTCCTATACAAATTACATATAAAGTCTATATGTAGTGAGTTTGTTATTTTTCTTTCTTACAAAACCAAAAACCTTTTGACCTTTCAATATAACCCAGATTCCACGGAGATCTTGCTTAAGAAATTGGTCAAGACCTTTCTCAATCTCTTTTGAAAATATTTAGGAGATTGAAAACCCTCCAAGTGCGAATCCAACTAGGTCAGGTTAAGTTTTGTAAAAACAGAAACTATAAAACATTTATTGTTGATTCTGAAGTAATAAAATGTTTTAACAGAAAAACAATCAACAATGTACTTCTCAAGATGAGAAATAAAATGCAACTAAGTGTATTATGACATGAAAAACTTCAGATCTATGATTTCTATTGAATCAGAAACAAGATCTGAGTAAGTGTCTAAGTTGGAAATAAGATTTTATGAACACAAGGTTACAGCAACCCAAGATCACTCAACTCAAACTCTCATAAACTCAAGAAACACTAAAGATGGTGTTTATTTGGTTATGGTGTTTTGGAGAGGTAAGTGGTTTAGGTTGTAGAAGTTTTTAGACGAAGTTAGGGTTTCTAACTTGACTCTCTGGTTTCTCTCTCTCTCTCTTCTCTTTCTTCTTCTCTCTATCTCTCTCTTATTCTTTCTCTGAGAATTTTCAAAGTGGCAAAAGCTTTCGAAGGCTGAGATGAGAGTCCTTTAAATAGAAAGAGGAGAAGGTTCCAGACTATCGTTCAAAAACAACGGCTGAGATTGAGTCAAGCTTCTTTGACTTCAATCCAAGGGCTCACAACAGGCGGTGGATTAAATAGGCTGTGATTGGCTTAAAGGTTTACACGGGGATTCACTCAAGCGGCATGCAGGCCATTTATAAGGGTTGATCCAAGGGTTGTAAACATGCGAAGTTTTGTCTCTGTAAAGAAACACAACTCTGGCCAATCAGAGAGCAGCAAGTGTTGACCATAGAATGAATACAAACGCGCGTCCAAAACTAATTACTAAGCCAACCCTGGAGTCTCTGGCTCTTTTGGTTTCTACCCAGAGTAACTTAAGGCCAAAAACCACAACAAAACATATTTAGATATTAACCTCAAAACTTTTTAAATCAAGATTTAGTTTAATAAAACCTTAATTAAAATATGTTTAAAATTCCCAAAAAATTAATAAAAATCAAATTGAGGGATTTAAACACACTCACCACATTAATACACCTAAAGGTGCAATATGAAATGCAAAAATTAAGTTCTAAGTGTGTGAGTGATGGCTATAGTCTCAGGATCATTACAAGATGAATAGGAGAAGAAGCAAAACAATCTCTGAGGCTCTTTGGTTTCTAGGATGGACACAATTTTGTCACAATTTCCAAACTAGATGAGCTCTTATACAGTCTAGACTCAAATGAGTCAAAAGTATAAGGGCTTCAATAATTTCAAGTATTTATGAAATGGCAGAAATAACTATATTTCTCCTAGGTAACTAGATAAGGACTCTAACTATCATAATAGGAAGAAAATATCTAATACTAAAAGATCATCCACAAGAGGAAATCCTAGATTCATGTCTAAACCAAATGCTCAGAAATTTGAGAAAATAAAGTTGCGCAAAAATCTTTTAAAGAAAATGCTAATGCTCACAAATTTTACCTTATTCGAGCTAATCAGCGCAAGCTTTTAAAAACTAGAGAAATTTGGGTTAGGAAGGATGAACTAAGACCTCAGATGAAATGTAATATTGTGATCAGTGCTTTGAAAGCTGAGCACACAACATCTGGATTGTATTTAGATTAAAGATGTTCAAGACACATGATCGGGGATAAAGCAAAAATTCAAAATAAAACTAACTTCTCCAGAGGTAAAGTTTTGTTTGGAGATGGGGTATCAACCCATATCATTAGTAAATGGACTCTCCATGAACAAAGGTTACCTATCTTAGAAGATGTTCTTCAAGTAAAAGGTCTTAAAGAAAATTTATTAAGTGTTTCACAATTTTGTGACTCCAACCATATTGCCACATTTTCAAAGAATAATTGCAAAATTTTAAATGAAAATGTTGACTGTATTATTACAGGCCTTCATACTCCAGATAACTGTTATATAGTTATGCCAAATAACGAGGTTTGTAACATTACCAGAATGGATGATAATGAGATTTGTCATAATAGGTTGGGTCACATAAATTTTGATAACCTTGGTAAATTGTGTTCTCAAGAAATAGTTAGAGGTCTTCCTAAGATAAAGTCTATATCAAACATTGTTTGTGGACCTTGCCAAGAAGGAAAAATGTTTAAGACTGCCCATAGGAAAGTCAAAGACATTTTGACTACTAAACCTCTAGAACTTATCCATATGGACCTAATGGGTCTTTCTAGAACAGTTAGTCTATGTGAAATAGCTACATCTTATTGATATTTGATGATTTCACCCGCTTTAGTTGGATAGATTTTCTTAAACAAAAGTCCGACACCTTTTAAGAATTTCTTCAAATTCTTCTACATATTGAGAATGAAAAGGATAGTCAAGTATATCGTATCTGCAGTGATCGTGGGGGAGAGTTTAAAGACTTAGGAGTAACTGAATATTGTACCTATAATGGATATCAACATGAATTTAGCGCTCATAAAACTCATCAACAAAATGTTATAGCTGAAAGAAAGAATACTACTATTCAAGAAATAACACGAGTTATGATTCATGCCAAAAGCCTTACTAAGTATTTTTGGGTAGAAGCTATTAGGACAACCTTCCACATCATAAAGCGTGTCTATCTTAAAAAATATACCAAATAAACACCTTACAAATTATGGTACGTCAAGAAACCCAACCTAAAATATTTTAGAACCTTCGGCAGTGCTTGCTATGTATATAAGGACAGAGAACATTTGTCCAAATTTCAAACTAGAGGTGATAAAGTCATATTCTTAGGTTACTCTCCAAACAGTAGAGCCTATCGCATCTATAACTTTTAAACCAAAACCTCATTGAATCCATCAATGTGATTATTAGTGACACTAATGTTTAGAGTAAACCCACAGGACCAACTATCAAGGAAGAGTCTAAAAATATTTTTGATTGTGAATCTGTATAGATAGATGATCCTTTACCAACTGAGATACCTAAAGTACCTAACTGGGTTTTAAAGATAACCCCTTATAGAGCGTGGTTGGTAATCTTACTGAGCCTATTCGTACAAGATCCCAGGTACATAATTTTTCTCATTATGCATGCTTTGTGTCTCTTGTAGAACTAAAGAATGTAAATGAATCCCTAAGTAGATCCTTGTGGTTAAGTGCTATGCATGAGGAACTTCTTCAATATGTCGCTCATGACGTATGGTATCTTGTTCCCAGGCTAGAAAATAAAAAGGTTATTGGCACACACAGGGTTTTTAAAAATAAAACAGATGAGATTGGGATGGTCATTAGAAATAAGGCTAGATTAGTTGCCCAAAGCTAATCTCAGACTGAAGGATTAGACTTCGAGGAAAAAATTTCCCCAATAATTAGCCTTGAATTTGTTCGTCTACTCTTAGCAATAGCTTGTCACTTCCAATTCATTCTCTACCAAATGAATGTGAAATCTGCATTCCTTAATGGTATTTTAACTGATGGAGTATATGTAGAACAACCAAAAGGATTCATTGTATGGTTTAAATCAAGCACCTCGTGCTTGGTATGAACAGTTGTCTACGTTCTTGTTAAATCACAATTTGAGAAGAGGCGGTAATGATCCAACGTTATTTGTCAAACATTTTGACAAAATTATTGTTATAGCCCAAGTGTACGTAGATGATATCATTTTTGGATGAACATCCTTAACCGAAGTTGAAATCTTACCATCATCCTAAGCTCCACCTCGGCGTAAGACGTCCTGTCGGAGTAGTGCACGCCCGTCTTTTTTGCCCGATTATCCCTCCCCAATTGGAAAGATTCCAATTGTCGCTCCTCAATCTCAATGCCAATAAAGTTTAACCATTGTGCCAATAAGATAGTATCCTTTGGCGGGACGGAGTCACGCATTCGGATAATGGAGTCTCGGGTCTTCCCAAAGTACCGGCCACACAAATTTTTCTCCCACGTCTTATGTTTCTCCCTCAGCTTCTCCAAGAAGTAATCGCGTAGTTCTGGGGCCAGCCTGAATTGTTCCTGTCCAACAAATACAATGTTCGTTGTGAATAAATTGAAATTGAAATATTCATATAAATATAAATATAAATATATTACTTATAGTGCCGTCCAAATAGTAACTTGAGCTCATTTGGCACCTCCCTCCAACTAGTGTACCCCGAGAGAATGATCGTCTTTACCAGCTCGAGAGATATCGCTAATAAACCCGTCTTGTTCTCGATGGCCATCCCCAATTTGCCATATTTGGGGAGCCTAGGGGCCGAGGAGCCCTCCTCGCCTCCGCTACCACTGAGCCCAGACGACATCATCATAATCAACATCATCATCCTCGCCTTAATACCTGTAGGAGACATTTTCTGTAAAAAAATGTTCTTATTAGTTCAAATCCAAATGAATTAGAAGAAGACATGCAAATATGTACAATTACTACAAATCCAAACGAATTATTAATGTTTAACACCTCAATTCTGAATTCCAAAACAACAACATCTAACTCATAATATGTACAATTACTAAAAATCCGAAACATCCCCACCCCACCCCTACTACCCACACACACGTACACTACCCAAGAGTGATAAAGATAAAGTCCAAATCAATTAAAAGCATTAAAAATGGATTGATAAAGTACAAATTGGAATTATTACAAATTAAAAAATTATTTCAAATTCGGGTTATCATAAAAAATGGATTGATATTCGGTAGGAGCAGCCAATTCACCCACACTACTATTTAGACGCTTTGGTGCATGTAGGACAATTGAGAGATCTCATTACAGGGGTAATGACTCTCGATCAGGTCTAAGGGCTTTTGAATGCGTACGCATAAGAACTAAAAGGCTAGTATCTATGCGCACTATATGTAATTTCAAGTATGTTTCATTTAATTATCATACTATATATATATATATATATATATTGTTCATGACACAAAGTAATTTTAAAATAAAATAAAAAATCCCACCCCCATATGGATAATAATCTAGTGGTCATAGCACTTCTAAAATTAACCAAACGAACATCGATTCAGTATAATCCAGTCGCAATATCAACAACAAATGTGTTTCCCTACTCCTTCTAATTCATCTACTCAATTAATTCATTTCATCACTTAAACTACCAATTAAAGCATACAATTATAAATTTACTAATTTACAATGAGGGGCAATCCTACTTTCATATGAAAGGGGAACTAATTATTAATTTACTAAAAAAATAATAACCAATCAATATTTAATCAGTAAATTCTTTTACGAGGGGCACTACTTGCATATGAGGGGCAATATCTAATAAACCAATAAAAATTTAATTAAAAAAAATAACAAGCACCACCCCCTGCCCCACCCCTACCCCCCACCACACACACACATATACACACACACGCACCACCCCTACCCATCCCCCACCCCCTAGCCCTTCCCCCTCCCCCTAACTGTCACTGCCCACCACATGCATGCACACAAACACATATACACACATGCACATACACACACACACACACACATGCATATATATACACACACACACACATGCACATATACACCCCCTCCCCACCCCTCAATCCACCACAAACACATACACACACACACACACACACACATATATATATATAAATGGAAGAGAAATAGAGAGAGAAAATGTACCAAAATTGTAAAGAGAGAGAAAGAGAGTGCAGTCCCTTAGAGAGAGAGAGAGAAATGGAGGGAATAAAAATCGGTGGGAAAAAAGAAGAGGGAATGATTTTTTTTTACTGACAAACTTGTCATGGTCGTTGACCGTGACAAGTTTATAAGGTTTGTCACGGTCATTGATCGTGATAAGACCGTGACAATAGTAATTGTCACGGCCTTGTCACGATCAAAGACCGTGACAAAAATGCGTGTTTTTTTTGTCACGGTCATTGATCGTGACAAGGCTGGCCAGTTGAAGGGTGCCAATTTGAACATTTTGGTGTAGTACCTTATCTGCAAATCCACCGACCGAGTTTTACTTAGTGGAAGGGTTTATGGTTTAGGGATCTATCGAGGGGGTATCATAATCCACGCTACACTCTGGACACGAATACCTCTTAATTATTGTCTCATACCTATAATTATCACCCATTGTGTTAGGATCATTTGATTCAATATAATATTGAATCGCATCCATAGTAATTAAAGTAATAACTACATAAGCATCTCAATCCTCATAATTCTTGGGATTAAGAATCTATGCACCCTTTGCAAACAATGTGAGATTTCCCGAGTCTAATGTAGATAATCATTAGACTCAAAAATCATAGGTGGTCATGTTTAATACATTTTTAGGATGTACCGATCACAATCCTCTCTTTAATTATTGCATGAGTTGCTGAACCATCACACTAGTTCATTGTAATTTGAGATAAACTACTAGAATCGCATCGCAAATGTTCCGATAGGATGTTAAACCCCTATCTAGGTTGTTAACATTTCAATAGTGATAGAATCAAAGTCCTGATCTCCTTGTTATCAAACCGAAGCCCACTCATCAGAATTATTACTGAGATATATTGACTGACATTATATCAAAATTAAATGACATTACTTTACTTGAAATTAAGAATCATACATAGTTTTAAGAATATAACCCCAATAATCTCTCCCTTTATCTTAAAGCAATTTATCGAACTCCAACCCATCTACACAGTAGTTTACTCAGTAAATGATTACCTAAGTATTATCATATGCAACCATGGTGATAAACATACCACCCTCTTGTCCGATTTCTCGAACTAGGTGAAACCTACACTCAATGTGTTTAACCCTCTAACGGATCTTTGGTTCTCTTAAACTTGAAATCATGATGTTATAATCATTGAAACGTATAATAGCTAATTTCACTTGAAATAACCTCACCCAAGCACCTTAGGAATTAACTGAGACATATAGCCTCTATGGTTGTCTCCAAAGTGACAATAACTTTGGCCTCCCTTATGGAGTCAACAATTCAAGATTACGTCGCACTCCTTTAGCTTACAACTTAACATCTTTGGGTAAACACATATTCCAAAATAAAAAATGGGGAATATTTATTTGAATGAAAACTTAGTTTATGATCCTAAAATTAAAATAAAATTGGACTGAATTTTGCGAACCATGCCAAAGAAATAACATATTTTGGTATTTTCACAAAATATATAAAGCATTCACGGGTCTTCCCAACACCAAAGCCTTGGGTATATTCTTTGTTCCTACCAGATATCAAGTGTCCTAAGAAACTAATCCATAGACAAAATGATTCCATACCTGAAAAGAAACAGTTATTATGGAATTCGGATGCAACTCCTGTGTATATAACTTTTATATAATCAACATGGAATAATCCCAACATCCTTTGCAAAATGATCTAGCGAAGGCTTTATCAGAATGATGTGCCCGACTTTCTTAAGTACTTTATGTTAAATGTTTGGGCAACCACACTCCTATGTAAGCCAATACTCCCACCTTGTTCCTAATTTGGAAAGTATTATCGAAAAATTGTGCTTAGAAATAAAGATGCATTTCCATCACACTTCTTATATAAACAAGTGATATTCATACCTTGATCAAAATCAAGCGATTACCTGATAAAATCGATTGACCGTGGACCTTTATGTTAGCTTAAATCCGTAAATGGATCTTACAATATTACATCACTTTGATTTTCCCGACTTCATACTATGTACTTATCAATATGACGAATCTAGAATGTAGTCTTGACGTTTAAAGAATCCCGACAGGTTTAAGCACGGTTATCGTGAGAAGGTTTTATAATAGTCAATCCTTATCTTTTTTAGTAAACTATTTTTCAAGGTTTTCCTTGAAGATTTTCACCTTGCCGTGCATATATGTTTTAATTTCTTACAAGTTTACTTATGCCCATTGGTTTTTATCCCATCAATAAGTCTACAAGTTCCAAAACTTGATTCAACTATATCAAATCCATTTTGGTATCCATAGTCAGAAGATAAAGAAAAAATACTTGTCTAGAAATGCCTCATTGTAGTTTTCTAGACTGAGTGTGTTTTTCTGGGATCTCATCAAAATAATCACCAAAAATAATAACCACCCAGGACAAGTTTTGATGTTGCCATTACGATGTGGAACCACTTGTTATCCACTATAAATGGCACATATATCCTAATCATCAGTAATGCTCCCACTATGACAAGGTAGTGTAGAATAAATATCAGGTTATATTTCATCTTCTACTAGTGGTGTATCAACATTCGTAATATGATGTTCCATTATATATTGTAAGTCCAACTTACACTTGGACGTGGCTTATTACATAATCCTCTTTCAGGAACTTGGCATTGATTCAATAAACAAACTTATTATAATTAGGATTATGATATAAAAATCCTTTGTAACCTTTTATTATAACCACCAAGATACATACTTCTGTCTTTAATTTCAACTTCCTTAGCTCCTTCCATAACACGAGTACTAGGTACCCTGATATCATAACATTCCCTAGATTGATCTTGTGCCCACTCTGATGTTCAATAGGAGTTGAAGAGACCCATTAAGAAGAAACTAAATTAGAATGTATATACCTATCTCTTAAGTAAAATCCTAATAATAATCTTGCAGTCCTGAGTAACTAATCAAGAACCTTATCACTTCTAAAAAATACTTATCCCTTCATATCCTCTACACCTTTCCTAAGTGGAATACTTAGTTCAGACTACTAGGATAAAATCCCACGACTTCGATAAATGATCTCTTCACTATTCAAAGAGGTAAACACCTCTACGATCAGATCATAGAACTTGAATTATTATACCTTACCCATGCTCCACCTTATACTTTCAAACTTTGAACTAATCAAAGATCTCACACTTCTCGTGAATCAGGTAAACATATCCATACCTTCTAGTTATCATCAATGAAGTCGGTGATAACTTAAAACTACCTCTAGTCTGGATAGTCATTGAGCCATACTAATCGAAGTGAACCACTTTCAACACATCTTAAGATCTTTAACTCTTGGGCGTGAGGGCCCTTGGTCATTTATCCTTCTAAACATGATTCAAAATTAGAAGAGTCTCCACCTACAATGAACTAAAATGTCCATTTTTTGAATTCTTTTTATAATAAAACAACCTAAGCATAAGTGCTAAAGTTGTGCTTGTTTCTAGAATGAAACTTTGTCTATAATGATCTTTAAAATTATTCAATTATGTATTTAGCCGTATTGATGAGGCAAATATTATAATACATAAATTATTTCTAATGTAACACAACAAATAAAACATATCCCAATTTTGGTAAAAATATTTATAAAACCATTCGAATACATGTTCAAAAAAATTTTACAAAAACTAAAATGAACTTTTCTTAAACTAGGTACAGTAAATAACTTTCCCCTATTAACCTTTTGAATTCACGAAAGTTCGTGAGAATATCCCACTACTAATACTATTGCCTTATTCAAAGTCCCCACAACTTAGAACATATCTTTGTAAAGTAGTTTCCTGGTTACCTAAAACATTTGCAATGAGATGCATTCCTGATTTGTGGTTCTCGAGTGTACATATCAATTAATGTAGATCGAACCATAAATCATGCATTTACTTGATGAGATAAACCATTACCTTGTTATTTTTCTTACAAATCAAGGAAAATAGGTTTCTATACAATTTACAACTACTTCTAGTGAAAATACATTCCTTTTGGCTATGTCACTACCATTGAGGAGTATGAACCTTCTGTAATGCAAATCGTTATATGTGAGACATAGCCATATCCTCTTACCTCTATTTTGGTGATCTTCTAAAATAATAAACACCAATCTTTGGCTACCGATGATCCTCACTTCTGGATAATGATATGGCACTAGGTTTCACTTCCATGTCTAATCTTCAGAATCCTTTTTCCAACCAGTGATACAATCATTCAAAGAACATGATTATCACTTAAGTGTCATCAACCAATCATAGGTGTCCCCAAATTCTCATCGGTCAATTATTTAAAATAAAAATATACACATAAAAATTCCCCATTTGGGGGTGGGGGATCGAACACATGTAACACTTAATTTAAAAGAATTAGAATACCGTGATTTTGTGATTTAAATCATCCCTTCGAGGGGGGGGGGGGGAGAGGGGAAAACAAGCGGAGGCGAGGAGTAAATCACGTCACTATTTTAAATATTACTAAAAATTATGAGTTAAAACAATTTATTATCCTCATAACTTAAGATAATGCCCAATTACATATTCATTCCTTAAAACTTATTCGAGTTAAAACTTTAAGACTAAAACAATGACAAAAATTAAATTCGTTTTTTTTAATCTTAGAATCATCATTTTAAAAAAATGAATAAACACATGAGAACTAAATCGATTAAATTTTAAATTGGCATCCCTGAACTGCCAGTTTTTAAAATTAACCTCGTCGTACATCCTATTTCCTTCATGGTGTGAGATTTCTCATTAGGATCTTAAATCACCCCTACTTAAACCAAACCTATATTCATCTTTGATTATGTATTCGGACAATTTAGGATGCTTATGTCTAACATTATGAAAAGTCTGCGACTATCGATCCCACTCCTAATGACAATGACTCTATTGGGGAGGCTATCAAAAGTTATGTCTAATTGTATACCACCAGTTAATTCTTTGAAACAAAATAGCTCGTGATGGAATTCCACATTGGGAGTATCGAATTCACAGACATTTTAATTCTCGAAATTATCATTTAAGAGTTTTAATGATTCCTTGATACCTTAATTAATTCGATCAATTTGGGGGGGAGGGGGGGGGGGATCGAAGATGACTTATGAAATCATCATATTTGATTCATAAAAAAATAATAGAGACGGTGGGATTTATGTTTACCCCCTCCCCCCCAACCCACTTAATGTTTTAAAACATGAAGGCTTTGACGACCAATTCATTTAAATCTAAAAGCCCAATTGAAAATCATCAGTAATTTTCAATTTACTTGGTCAAATTAAATTAAGTGATTTGACTATTTTAATTTTCCTTAAATAAATTAATTTTTGAATTTAAAAACTCAAAGATCAAAATTTTATTTATACCTTAAAATTAATTACCTTGATGTAATTAAATTTAGAATAGAATAAATGCAAAAAAATTTCCAGTAAGTATGCCAAATTATGCAACATAATAATAATGATACATATATCCAAATATAAATAAATAAATAAATAAATGGAGAAAATAAATAAAATAATAAGGACAAAATTCTCATATCCGTCATGTTTTTGACTCCTTCTTGAAGTATAACTCTTCAAAACAAGAATACTTATTATAGAAGATTATCTTTTGACATAGAGTCTAACTTTAAGTAGACTTTATCACAAACATGAGTTCTTGTTGATACTTACTTTTTGAAAATCTCCTTCTGAATTTTAAGTATTGATTGAAATGAAGAATCGAAACAATAAGAATTAAAAAAATATCAAAATCCTTTAATTATTGAATCGACCTATGGGGACGAATCGAACAGCGACTGATCGATAGTGTCGGGAGAAACCTTCTTCTTCCTCTCATTTTCCATGCGAAAACTTTCATAACTTGGTAAAAACTTTACCAAACTCCATGAAACTTTTTTCAACATCCAAAACCATGTAAATACATGATTCTAACTGTAAATAAACATCACAATCCTCGTTTAACTCCTCAACATACATTGATATATAAATAATTAAAAAAACTTAATTATTATAACCATATCGAATCTAGGAGCGAAAAATAACTACGGATAAACCACCGTTGGATCCAATCAGATTAAATGAACACATGTGACCATAGTGGAAGAGATATAAACATAGAAACTCTGTAATCTCTATTAGCAGGACACCATACACAAAAATGTATAACCATACAACATGTCAAAACTAGGGTTCCAAGTTGGACAACCTAGACCTTTTCAATACATAATCAATCTAAACCGAGGTTTTGATACAAATTGTTGGTGAAAACAACTTGGTATTAAAATTTAAACATGGAAAACTTCAGCCCTAAATTTTTTGATTAATCATGCATGAAAAAAGTCAAGATATAGGTTTAAAGATTAAACCTAAGGTTTTTATGAGGAGAACTAGTTTGATGATGATAATGAAGTTGTTACTAATCCAAGGGCTCTGGAAACCTTTCTTAACCTTTTATAAGTATTATATGTTCTAGTGTATGATCATCCCCAAATCTTGGTAGGTGTATGGCACCTTCTGAGATGAAAACCCTTCCTTATAAGTGAGTTATGGTCCTCTCCCTTTAGGCTTCTTCACAGAAATGTGATTATTTTCTCTCACCCTTTTCAAACCTTAATGACTACCATTAACCTTAAAAACCTTTTTGGCACCTTTATATACAAGTAAAAATGGTGGGCTTGGATCAGACTAGGTTTCTTGAGAGTCTGGGCCTATCTACTTTAGTATATGGACTACACTTGGGACTCAAGATAAATAATTAAATTGACTTCAAATATATACTCAAAAATACCCATTATCAATACCACAATCAATTTCCTTTCTTTATTTAATCATAACTAATTTCATTAAATAATTATGACCGTAATCCAATTTTATTATCTTAGAAATGACTCGGATACAATGAGGTCTTATTTGCAAAGATGATTATAATACATAATATAATTTTCCTTATTAACTGTCTAATACTTTATGGGTAAAATTAATTTGCTGTTAATCATTTTTAGCCGATATATTACCAATTTCCTTAATTTTTAGACTTAACTTATTTACTACCCCATATGGATTATAAAATAAACCACCAGTCAGGTTTTACTTAGTGGAAATAAAAAAAATGTCTATGAACGGGTTATCACAATCCACGATTTTCCCTGGATGCAAATTCCTCTAAATTATGATCTTAGATCTACTTATATAACTGTAATACAATGTTCCAGGATCATTTGATTCAATTTAATATTGAATATAATCCATAGCAATAAAATCAACAACTATAGAAGCATCCAAATCCTCATAATTCACATGATTAGGAATCTATGAAGCTATTGCAAATGGTATGAAATTTCTCGAGTTTAAGCTAGACACCCCTTAGACTGAAATCTCATAAGCGGTCTCATTTAATACATGCCTCTTATGTACCGATCACAATCCTGTATTGAAATATCACACAAGTTCCAAAACCATCATATAGGTTTATCGTAAGTTGAGATGAACTACTAGGATTACATCATAACCATTCCGATAGGATGTTAAGCCTATTTTTAGGTCATGAACATTTTAATAGTGTTAGAATAGAAATTCTCATCTCTTAATGATCAACACCAAGATGACTCACAGGAATTCCTATTGAGATCTATTAACCGATATGTCTGTAATATATTTAAATAACATATAATGCATTCTCTTATCCATGGTTTATATTTTGAAATGAAATGACACACCTTTAGTTAAAATTAATCATCATATATGGTTTCAAGAATAAAACCCCAGCATACGTGTGTGTGTGTGTATTGGAGTTGATTTTTGTTATTTTCTTTATACACATATCATATATATTTCTATATAAACATACTTTTAAAAGGGAATATCATTTATTTAAAAAACTTGATTTTAATTTTAAAAAATTCTAAAAAATATTATTGATTCGTTGCAGCGAAGAAGAATTTTAATGGCTGTGAACAATATAAAACTCAAATGGTACAAAAATCTAGTAACATGTGTTGCCTATTTTGGTGCAGCAGAAGAGCCTTTATTGGTGCAAAATATTCCGTCCATGGTTGAGGAGATGACCAACGAGAATTTTGATGTACATTTTAAGGACTTTTTGGTGTCAAACTATGTGCAAATCACTCCATTAGCCATATCCTTTATGTGGCTTTATTTTTACTTTTTTTTTGTGGATAAGAACAAATCCTATCCTTAAAACACACGTGTTAAAATTTCATTTATGGCTCGTTCAATACTGAAGCCCCCTTTTTTCTATGTGTGCTTTACGTGGAAATATTTTTTTCAAAAAACAAAATTTTTCCAATTTTAATTCTCACCAATTTTGTGAACCAATTGTACTTAACCCAATTTTATCTTATTAATCCTCAACATTCATCTAGTGTGATTAATCAAGTAAAATAAATTAAGTCCAAAAAACACACAACGCCGATGTATGAGCACTAAGGGAAAAAACGTCGGATGACCCAAGTCAGACAATCACTATGGTACTGTTTTACAAAGTGCAGATAGTAGACTTACTCAAAAACTCGATACCCCACAAGTCTTGATTCTCTTATATGCTTCAACCGCTCCTCCACAATGCAATGCAGGAATGTCCATAACACACGAGTGCACGTGTGCCTCGGTATCCATCGAACAACTTTGGAAACTGCCTATGATTCGAAAATCAGAGTCCACTGCCTCTTCACCGCAAAACCCGACAAAACAAATATTCAATGTATGAACAAACACATAATGGTGCTAAACCAAGATCTCTATAGCATATGTATATGAAATATCAGATCTTGTAATACAAAGAACATTTTTAACTTGAAAAAACATTGTAAACAAGTGCGGAAAAACGAAATGGTTTTGTTCTTTAATTTTGTTTCTGCATACTTCAAAATTCTGAGAGAAAATTTCCTTAAATAAAAATTCTTAAGTCGGAAAGTTGTTAAAACGATGTTGGTCTGTCGTCACACACATATCTCATTCGAATGAGATATGAAAGTCATTAGAATGTCCTACTGATGTCGTTAGAATGACATTAAATTTCGCTTGATCTTCCAAAACATAAGGGAAAGATATGCACGACACTGAAATGTGTTTGTCTAAGAATAAACGAAGTTATCTTCTGAAAAATGAAGTAAAAACATTTTCAATAAAATAACATCCTTAAAATTTTTTTGTTTCCCATAAACAATATGCGTTCATACCTGAGAGTATCTTGGAATGCAATATGATATGAAGACGTGAATCTTGCATCACTAAACACAGCATGATATATCTTTAAGCTTGACCACTATGTATTCAAATAACAGGCCATAGTCTATGTGGGAATCGTGACAAGGTAAAATCTATCTATGACTCAAATTTCTTTTTGTTCGGAATAATACCAATACATACAAATTGACACTACTTCTAAATTTGTCCTTACAAATCTCCCCCATTGTCTATTCCGTGACAAACCAAAAAAATGAAATGCCTAAGCCAGGCTGTCAAGCTGAATGACCTAAATCCCATCCCAAAAACCCAAAAGAAAATACAGGACACAATCTAGTAAATAAATGTCGGACTAGAAGCACAAACTTGTCTTTATGTGATGTAGTCCCAAAATCTCCAATCTTCCAATAATCACTACACACAAAATAAATAAACATCATGTGAAGTATGAAGGTAAAAATGATATAAAATCTTATAAAATACTAATATGTAAAACAAATCATTTGTTAAACATATGAGCAAAACATATGATTCCAATTTGTATACATAACCAATATATCTCAAATCAATGATATGAATATGTAAGCAGTATTATCAAAACACGTAGACAAATGTTATCATCAAACAAAACTCTCCTATGTCACATACCATCTCCCCCCCTTTTTGTCTCGAATAGACAACCAGAGAAAAAGATAAGCAAACATATATTTAGAATGATAATAATCATATGAAGCATATCTAGATAAACATTGATATCCAGCTAATAATAATCTCAAATAATGCAGTCATCATATATCAAAAGATACCAAATTGTAGCTAGCAAACAACCACAAATATGAATCATCAATATAAAAAATGATGTGACTAAAAAACTAATGCAGTATAAGAATAAAAAATGAATAATCAATATCGATTGCAAACAAACAACCTAGATGTACCAAAATAGTTTAATATCATCATATATATGCACTAGGTACAAAAATAGAATGAAGAGTCAAAAAGTCAACTCAGGTCATTCGAACGACAAAGTAGTGTCGTTTGAATGAGATAGGGATCTCATTCGATATATGTAATAAACAGCCAAAAACTAAAAAGTGTCGCACGATGCAAATCAAGAAATGACCTAAAAATAACCCTTTTAACGATCTCTGCCCGACACTTTTAACACTTTTCTTTTATTGTCGTGCAATCGACTCTTCGAATGACATGGGTTTATCATTTGAACGACATCCAAAAGTCGTTTGAAAGACTTAAGAAACATTGTTTTCCAGCTCTAAACAAAATGCAAAATTTTCCCAGTGAAAATATTTCATCAAAACAACAACTAGAAAATCAAAACAGGCTCAAAACAGAACAAAATGAGTTTCATTCTAACACAGCATCAATGTGAATGAATCACAACTTAAACATATCGAAACGAATAAGAAGATCTAATTGATAGATAAACGTCATCAAACTAAGTTTTATCCATATGTGAAAATTAATATAATTAGCTTAATGAACTAAACGAACAACATGCACAGAAATCCAAAATTTTAACGATTCTACAAACAATAGCGTCATGATACGATTTTTCAACATTGGGATGAATGGTGCAAACCCATTGTATTTTTATCCAAACACCCTCATATACTCATATTTTCTTTTCATGTTCTTTTGAGGTTTCTATTTTATTACCTTATACAAATACTATTGGGCGCATTTTGGCATATGTTTCTTTTTAGTACCTTAATTTTTTCTGTCTCTTTTAAACAGTGACTTTCACGACGAGTTTATTATAGTCTCGCAGCCCTTTACCGTGAACACTCATTTTTTTTCAATATAAGCAATATTTATCCTCATGGAAAATAGTTCTTACATGTACACCTTTTCCTAAGTCCAATTACGCATAGATGACAAAATTGAGAGGAGAACGTCTCACCAAACTCAAATATGCATGACAAGTCAAACATTCATAAAAACTCGTGCAAGTGGGTGCGATGGCATATATATACAAAGTCGAATCCAAATGCAAATAAACTTCGAAATAACCCAATTAGTCAATGGCCAAGATCATTTAACGCATCTACAATTATGATAAAATGTCCTATCCACATGGATAATCGAATGATGGGTGTCCAAGCACACCGATATGCCACATCAAACATGAAAACTCATGACACTCATAAATAAACAAAAAATCCTGATATGTTTTTCCAAAAATATTTTTGACCTAAAGATTAAATATTTTTGTATTTTCTCAAAAATATATTAATGCAAACATCTTTTTCTAGTTTTTCAAATAAGATTCAAATAAATAAAAAAATATAATACAAAGAGGTAAACATGCCATATCAGTAGCAATATATATATAATGAAGCAAAAACTAGCGTATGATAAATATGTGTAACAACCTGCGTAATTTTGGGCTATTTTAATTAATTTATGGAAAATGGAGGAAAATAAAGTTTTTTGATAAAATTATTTTTATTACTCAAATATATTGGTTATTATTTTTAAAGGCGAGAATTTCAAACGGTTTGGAAATCGGAGTTAAAATGGATTTTAAAATGATTTTAAAATGTTTTTAACTCTTGGAGTTGTTTTGACTTCCAACTCTTCATTTATTTGCCTTATTTAAAGGAGTCTTTTGGATTCCAAGTCTTCATTTCTTTGTGTTATAAAAGGAAGTCGTGGGCAACCCTTTTAACCTACTTTTGGCACAAATTTTGGCAGCAAATATATTTTACATTCCTCTTCTTTTTATATACACATTAACCCTTGAGATTTGTGAGTTCCAACCTTAGATTAGAGGTGTTCTTGGGGCTATTTTTTTGGAGGTTCTTGGAGGAACTTTTGTAGATCTTTTGAGTTGATCTTGAGGAACTGATCGTTGGTTTCTCATCATGGTTTGAGGTATGGGGTTTTACACAATATGCTCCGTAAATCTCGCGAGTGTCATTCTCTTTGAATCCTTGTTAATTGAACTCATATTTGAATTGATAAATTCATTGAAATCTGGAAAATAATTGTTGAAATTATTTTGATTCATGTGGTATCATTATATTGTTGATGAGCACGTTGTCATGAGATTTTAATATGGCACGGATGTTGGGCACCCGCCAAAATTCCTGTTTCCCGGGCTATGGCTTGATAAAGCATATACGGATGTGGTGAGGCCTGGTGACCCGGTTAAAGTGTTGTTGAGAAATTCTATTGATAAATGCTTTGAGATTTGCATTTTTATTTGAATATTCGTACTCGTGTTGTTACGCTTTGTTCATCGTTAATATAATTATTGAGCATCTTTCTTGTCATATTGTGTACTTACCCATAATTTCTTTTAGTGGCAGGTTAGTGAGAATTTTGGGGTGCTATGGAGATTAATTTTAGTGAGGATTATTTGGGAAAGATTTGTATTATTTTCTTGTATAGAGCTTTGGAGATTTGTATTTTTATTCGAGTTAGATAGTTCTAATTTTTTATTCGAGAGACTTGTTGTAATTGAAGAGATTGAGATTTGTAGTTTCTCTTTTGTTGTTGTGGGACTTAGATGCTCTATACACATTGTTATTGTGGATTAGTTTAGTTTTATCGATAGTGGCGCTCCGTTCGCTCTCCCCGGGCGGGCGGGGTGTTACAATATGGTCATGCAAGCAATCATCCACAAGAAATATCATGTGAGAATCAACCAACCTAGCATTTAGTATCTCCAAAATAGATTTCCTAACCCAACCGGATGTATACCTAATTAAACGGGTTTTGAAAACTACGGGACACTACACTTAAACTTTCTTGGGTCTTTTCTAAGATCATAGAAAAAATGCCTAAGGTGACCTTTCTCACCACAATGTGAACATGTGTAAACACGATGAGGAACATGACATTTAGGTTAACCTTTTCTAACACCTTGGGATTTGATTAACACTCTAAAAAAACTATGGTTTTGGCTTTAACATTCGAATTACTAAAACAGGATAAGTCACTACCATTACTATTTACACTACTCGAGTGTTTTAAATTATTTTTCAACTTCAAAATTTTATACTCAAACAAAAAATTAAACTCCTCAATTTTTAGGGACATTTTCTTTAAATTTTCAATTACCCCTAGAAGATTATCTCGCTCCTCCTCATTGTCAGCCAACTTATCTCTAAGAGTCTTATCACTTGCCTTAAATTCATTAATCAAAATATTTTTTTCAACGGCACAAACCCTAGAATTTTTAAAGTCATCTATCATTTTTTCTAAAATAAGGACTCTATTCTCACTCTCTTCCTTGGCCAATTTAAAAGAATTAAAATCATCATACAAAGACAGAAACTTCTCACTATAGATATCTCTTTGAGTTTGAAATGTTTGCAAATATTCACTCATTTGTTTGAAATGAGAATTTTCTTCTTCAAGAAGTTCAATTCGTTTTGCAAACTTCAAATTCAAAAGATTTAATTCGTCAAAACTTTGACAATCCATAAAGAAAAAAACTAAGAGTGATAAATAAAAACAACTACCAAAAAGGACAAACCAAGGATCTACACAAAAACTAAATGCAATCTTCTCTGATACCAATTTGTAAACACCTTTTTTCTCTAAGTGCTTTAGGTGAAAACAATTTTTCCAAAAAACAAACTTTTTCCAATTTTATTTCGTACCAATTTTGTGAATTAATTTTACTTAACCCAATTTTATCTTGTTAATAATAAACTTGCATCTAGTGTGATTAAGCAAGTAAACTAAATCAAGTCCATAAAAAGCATAACATCGATGTATGAGGAAAGCATTAAGGAAAAAAAAACTCAGACGACCCAAGATAGACAATCACTATGATACGGTTTTATAAAGTACAAACAGTAGACTTACTCAAAGACTCGATACCCAACAAGTATTGATGTTCTTATATGCTTCAACCTCTCCTCTGCAAGGTCCACAACACATGAGTCCTCCTATGCAAGGTCCACAACACATGAGTCCACTTGTGCCTCAGTATCCACTGAACAACTTTAGTAATCGTCTACGATTCCAAAACCAGAGTCCACCGCCTCTTCACGGAAAAACTAGATGAAACAAATGTTCAAAGTATGAACAAACATTATACAGTGCTAAACCAAGATCTCTATAGAATATGCATATGAAAGATCGGATCTTGAAATACAAAGGATATTTTTAACTTGAAAAACCTTTGTAAACAAGTGCAGAAAAATTAAACTGTTTTATACAATAATTTTGGTTTTGCACACATCAAAATTATGAGAAAAAATTGCCTTAAATAAAAAATCTTAAGTCCGCAAGTCATTAAAACGATATTGTCTTGTCGTTAAAATGACTACACATATCTCGTTCGAACGAGATATGCATGTCGTTAGAACGATCTGCTGATGTCGTTAGAACAACATTAAATGTCGTTTGATCTTCCAAAACACAAGGAAAATATCTACACATTTCTAAAATATATTTATCTCAAAATAAATGAATTTATGTTTTGAAAAACAAAGTAAAGATATTTTTGAATAAAATAACATCCTTAAAACATTTTTGAACCCCATAAATATTATGTGTTCATACCCAAGAGTATCTCAGAATGCGATATGATTTGAAGACGTGAAACGTGCACCCATAAACACGACATGATATATCTTGAAGCTTGGCCGCTACGTTTTCAAACAACATGTCATAGACTATGTGGGAATCATGACAAGATAAAATATGTCTATGACTCAAGTTGATTTTTGTCCAGAATAAAACCAATAAATACAAATTGAAAATACTTGGAAATATATCCTTACAGATACTTGTAGTCTTCTTTGTCCACAACCAAGTTCGAGGTTATTTTTATGAAAGCTTCAGTTGATAAGAGATAAAAACATATGATGAAAATCACTATTGACTGGAGTTTTTCTTCAAGATTCTTTGAGTTTTCTTGATAAATCCTTTTTGTTATTATAATTTAATGTCATTTAAAGTTTCGTTAATTCTTGTAAATAGTTTAACAAAAAGTTTCCAAAATTATTATTGAGAGGATTTAAATACTTTTGAGTTTAGTTTGATTAACTAAACACTTTTAAAGACTTCAATTAACCTTTAAGAATCTCGCATCTTAGGAAGTTAGAAATTTCTTGTCGGATTCTCACTTTTTCCAGTTGAAAAAAAATCTATAACTTTAAATAATATTTGGACATTTGTTCAAACACGACACTATCAATAGATGTTACCACCTATGATGCGACGATCAGTCAAAAAGCGATTTGTACCTGATTTTCCTACAAAAAGATGGAAAAAAAGGATTGTAGAAGTTTTGAATTATTGAGTATAGGAGTAGTTCAAGTCTGTATGTCATTTTGTCAGTTTGTTTAAATCTTTACCTATATTGTGAAAGGCGTCAGTTTCACCTAAGGTTTTCTCCAAAAGAGTTTTTTTCACATATAAATCCTCATCTTAAGTGCATGATTTACAATTCAAAATTTTCATTTCTTTATATGATTAATGATCAACTGTTAACAAAGAATCATTTTTCGATTCACATTTGTGTCATTGAGAAGCTAGGATAAACTTTTATGCAAATTTTGATTAAAGAAAAATGTTAACTTATCTTTGGTAATAATTTTAATTTCAATATTTTTTATCTCACTCTGTATAGCCTACACATACTTTCAACTAGTATCAGAGATAAAATTTAATCACCTTGAGAAAGATCTAGTGTGTGGAGAAATGTAATGTTTTATGGGAAATTTTGAAGTTTTTCAATTAGAGAAAAATCAGGGTTTTACCAGACTTGTTACTTCATCTAGTCTTACTTGTAGTCATTCTTCTGAATATAAATATAATATATTTTAATATTATCATTTTAGTAATATTTCTCCTAATTTCTTCGATTCTTGAATCTAAATATTGTGGACTATATGAATAATCATTGAGATTTATGAAAGATTTTTTTTACCGTCCTTAAATCTAAAAGCTAATAAAAGGGAGAAGAATGATTTAGAACTTAAAGCAATCATTGTTTATCAACTTCAAGTTAACCGTGGTTACATGTATTAGAGGATTAAGTTATTAAAAAAAAATTCAAAAGTTGATCCGGATTCAATAAAAAATTTGATTTAAGAAAATGAAACATCATTGAAAATGTTCAAAATTCTTGAAAAAGGGGAAAATGTATTTTTAAATAAGCTAGAACTTGTAAGATATGAAAAGGAATTTTATATTCTTTAAAAGTTCAAGGATCTATCTTCTTTGAAAAACTTAAATTGTTGATGCCTTTTTTTTCGATATTTTAGACCTTTTTGATGAATTGAAAGATGAATCTAGTGAGGAAGAGTCATACCATCAAGTCTCTTCGACTCTTGAATATAAATATAGTGGACTATATGAATAATTATTTAAACTTATGAAAGAATTTTTTTACTGTCCTTCAATATAAAAGTTAATAAAAAGGAGAAGAATGATTTAGAACTTAAATTCAAGTTGATAGTGTTTACATGTGTAATAACCCGTCCTTTTGGAGACGATTAAATCCCATAATTAAGTATAATTTGGAATTTGGAGAATTTCTTGAAATAGTGATTTCTGGGATTTTCGAGGATTTAATGATTTTCGAAGGGTGTTATAAATTATTTTGGGACCATATAGGTCGAGATATTTTATTTATATGTCGCCACGGAGTATAGTGACAAAAGAAGTGAGATTTTGAGTAGAACACCACATTTAATTATTTTGGGTTGGAATAGTGATTTGCGGTCAAGTACCTCGGATGGGAATTTCGACTGCGCCATAATTCTCGGAATGGCCGAGATAGTCGAAAAAGAGTGTCTGATTGTCGAAAATGAGTTTTGGGTAATTTTAGAGGTAAAAGTAACTCGTAATTGGGTAAACGAGTCCTTTTTTGGTTTTAAGGGTTTAAACCCCTTTTGTCCTTATAAAAGGAGGAAGAGAGAGAGGAAGGAGAAAGAGGAGAAGAAATGGGAGATCTCGGGCCAACTCCGCCGGATTCGACTCGAGGTCGTCGGATTTTATCCACAAGGCAAGTGTTTACTTGCTTTATTTATCTTTTTGCATAAATATCTCATACCGTAGTTTGGTATAAACAATCCTAATGGTTTTGGGGTGGGTTATCATGGATAAAACGGGTTTGGGGGAGTTAAAACAATTAAACCCCGATAATATTTTAATTTTGTGGAACTTAAGTTTTAATCTAAATTAATTGGTGGTTTTGGGTTCTAGGATGTTTAGAACCCTTAATATATGTGTAGTTGTAGTTGGTTGAGGTTGTAGGACGTTGGGTGAGGCGACAAAAGCTTGGGAGAAGCTTTAATGGCTGAAATCGTCTCGGAAGAGACGATAAATAGTAACCCGTCACCTTAGGGGGCATTTTTGGCTAGGAAAATAATTGATTTAGCTTTCGGCCAAAACATGAAAGTTGTAGATATTTTCGATACGGTCGCGTGGACGCCGACTGCGTATTTTTCTTATTTTTCTACGATTTGATATGATTTTTACAAGATGATAGCTCCGGGTTGAAAGTACAAACTCGGAAATCAAATCGGGAATTGGAAAAATAAAGGCTAGAAATTATTGTGTAGATGTTTGGGATGATTTTTGGTGTAGAGTAGAAACCATGAAAATAAATTTGGATTGATTTTTGGGTATTTTGGAGTTTGAGAAATCGCCCAAACTGTTACCCTCGAACAGGCCGAATCGATTCGGGTATAGGCCGAATCGATTCGCCTAAGGGGAATTGGGTTTCTGCAATGGACCGAATCGATTCGGGTACAGACCGAATCGATTCGCCATTTACAGACTTGTTTGCAGAATATTTTCCGAATCGATTCAGATTGGGAACCGAATCGATTCGCCCACCCGAATCGATTCGCTAAAGGGGCGAATCGATTCGCTTAGGCCAGAATTTCTAGTTTTCTCCCTTTAAGAGTATGGGGAGTTGAATTACCATTTAGGATTTTTATGGGGATTCCTAAATAAGGGTTTTGAGGATAAATAAACCTTTAAGAGATGATTGAGTTAATTAGTATTGAACAAAGTAAGAAATACTTTGGATTTAGAATCATGCAACTATGAATGCATGATTACGATTCCTGGAGGGAATCTTTGGGATATTTGGTCATCGCTAGATGCTATAGGCCAATATGGCCGTATAAATATATTCTAGGAAGAATATATAGGATATGTATATACTGTGTGTTTTAGGTAAATATATACGATGATGGAAATGATTTTGAAAATATATAAATGAATATTTTCAAAATGGAAAAATAAATGTTTTCATAATTAATAAAATATGGATTACACACCTCTCTAAATCGCTATCATAAGGGAAGTTGCGTTCGTATGGTGAAGCCCCCTGGCTAATGATGCAGGGTGGATATAGTCCTATAGGCCATGTGAGCGTTTGTTGTATTATTTTTTGCGCTGGTTAGGAGATTCCGGGTGTGGTCTTGACTATCCCGCAGGCACATGGTCGCTTCCCGACGTCTTTCGATATAGGATCCCAGGTTATCTTGGAGGCCCTGGAAGATGATATCCATTTAGGGGCGCACACAGTGGAGAAATTCGGACGGGCGGTCTTAAAACGCATTTAAATTAAAGCAGTTCATAATAATGGATTTGCTTTAATTACATTTCGTGGATATAGGAAGGGAAATGGGTTATATATAAATTGGCTTCGGTAACACTTCCCGGATGGAAGAAGGGATCTGGAAGCATATGTTTTGATCAAAGCATTTTTATGATAATGAAAATGTCTTTGAATACATTTCCTGAGTATAAAAAGGGAAATGGGATAATTGATAAAGGAAAAGCTTTTTATGTTAATAAAATTGGCTTTCAAAAAGTATATGGTTTGTTAAAGCAATTCATGATAATGAATTGGCTTTTATAAATACATTTCCTGGATATGAGAAGGGAAATGGAAGTTTTTGAAATGAAAAGGATAAGTATTTATAAATACTTTATGTATCAAGTAATCCTCAGTCCGGGAGTTATTTATATTATCCGAAAGTATATTGTAGATGTATGTATATGTATAAATTGGGTGCCGAGGGTCTAATGAATCCCGATGATCGACCGTGCCGCATAGTAGTGTATCGGGGGGGTTCCTTGTTTGGATTTCGCTTCGCGAGACACCCCACGCACGAATATGGCACTGTGTTGAGACTGGGGAGAATTTTAATCCTTAGTACTCTTATATCATTAAATGTTTATGGAATATATATATTATATATCTTTCTGTACTGAGGGACTGGCGGATCTCAAAGATCGACCTTGCTGCATATTAGTGTATCGGGGGGTTCCTTGTTTGGATTTCGCTTCGCGAGACACCCCACGCACGAACATGGCATAGCGTCGAGATTAAAGTGAAGTTAGCCCTTAGTACATTTATTTGACTATCTAGGTTAGATAGTGGTTGGGTATTAGACTAGTTTAGCAGGGTAGCTTGACTAGGATGTTTTTAGGGATGCGCTAGGTGTGCACTGTTAGAGGAGAGGTGAGGGGTATCTCATGAGAGTGCGATACCAACTTAAAATATGTGATAAAACTATTTTTCTAAAAATAAAGCATTTATGCACTTGCAAAATATTTTCTAAACATTCGGGCTCTGACCCGTTTGTCTACTCTCCTTTCTTTCTCTATACTGTATATATATAGGTGTCCAGACACAGGGACGCCTGGATGGAAACTCTTTCGAGTCAGACGTCTGCTGCAGCAGCTGTGGATGCTTGCAGGTTATCGGTAGACGTTTCTTTCCTTGTACTCTAGATAGGAGATATTGTATAAACACTCAAGCCAATGGCTCAATTGCATTTATTTATTCCTTCAGTACAGCATTCGATATGGTTGTATTCTTTGGACCGAGTGTTCGGTTATTTTAGTTCCTTTCTTTTCTATTTCAGTTCATTACGCATTTAATTGGGAATGTTTTAATTTGTGCGCTAAAAAGAGTAGTTAGATAAAAGTTTTTAACGACCACCTAATAGGATATTAGTAATTAAATGGATTTTTGACAGTGATGTTAAGGATGATCCATTTGTGACTCCTGTTTCAATTTAATATTGGAGTGATCGCCCGGTATCTTATTAGGCGGGTTGTTACAACATGTATGAGAGGATTAAGTTATTAGAAAAGAGTTTTCAAAAGTTGATCCACATTCAATACAAATTTTGATAGAAGAAAATGAAACTCCTTTGAAAATGTTTAAAACTCATGAAAAGGTGGAAAATGTGTTTTTAAATAAGCTAGCACATGAAAGATATGAAAATGAATTTTCATGTTCTTTAAAAGTTCAAGGATCTATCCTCTTTCAAAAACTTAAATTTGTTGATGCCTTTTTTTCAAAATTTTAGACCCCCTTGATGAATTGAAAGATAAACCATTGTTTCAAAAGAAAAGGATATAAGTTTTGCCAAATTTAAAAAAAAAATGTGTTATTTTATCTCTTGGAAAAACTAAAGAGGTCCATAATTTGTGTGAAGAGTGTAAACAAAGTTGAAATTCTTAAAAATGATTTGATATCAGGCGATATATTAAAGCGGATTTAGAGGCAAGATTGCACAAATTGGAGATTTATTTTAAATACTAACCCGAAAAGATCATGATAAATGAGATTTCAACTTTAAAGAAGGAATACATTATTAAAATCTTATAAAAATAAGACAAAAAATATTGAGAAATAACCCTTAACATTTCAAGGTAAATGGAAATATATTGAGAATCATTTTTGAAAAGAAGAATTTTTTTTTGCACTTCAAGTTTGATAAAAAAAATCATGTAGTTAATTACAAGAGACCTAAAATGAACTTTGTTTTATTCCTGTTGTCATAAGAAAGGTTACGCTAAAGATTCATGTTAAAGTTTTAATGATGCTCTACATTTTGAAAAAGTTATTCGAAAGTCCCAAACCCATGACTAGACCTAAAGCATTCAAATGTGATCATTATAGCAAATTTGGTCATTTGAGAAAAATGTTTTTTTTAATCAAACCAACCTTTGATTGATATTCACCTTTGATTGGTATTCGTTATTTATTATTATTATTATTATTATTATTATTATTATTATTATTATTATTATTATTATTATTATTGTTGTTGTTGTTGTTGTTGTTGTTGTTGTTGTTGTTGTTGTTGTTGTTGTTGTTGTTGTTGTTGTTGTTGTTGTTGTTGTCGTTGTTGTTGTTATTATTATTATTATTATTATTATTATTATTATTAACATCATTGGTTTGCCTATTTTTTTTTTCCAGCATGGCATGCTCTTTTAGTCTTAACCATTGTGATTTATCTATATTATGTATGTTAGTACTTCATTGGTAAGTTTCATGATTGTTTGACTTTAGTGAGACATGTTTAAGATTATGTGCTTCCTGTAAATCTCTTACTACTATGAAATTCTCTTTTGTGGTTCTACATTTCTTTAATCTAAAAATTCATTTTTGTACACAATCATATATATGTCATTTTAGTTGATATACTCTATGACATAGTTATGTATATCAAAATGGAATATTTAATCAATGTTCCCTTGTTTTGGAATTTGACATGTGCTTCATGAGATGGATTTTATTTTCTTTTAAAACTTATAAATTTTGAAAAAAATATGATTGAGAATAAATGTCCATATCTCGTTGCACATTACATCGCACTACCTTGTTTAAATGTCACTTTATAAGGAATTACAAAGATGTGTGGTCTTCTACAAAGCATTCAAAGCCTAAAAATGTGTATGTGAGGAATATCATTTCATGATTTGGAAAATGTAGAAAAATGCTATGCTATGTAAAAAATATGAGGGATAAAGTGGTGCTATAATTTGATTATGTGATGCTACCTTTGAAAATTGAAAATAGTATCCCATCTATTTGATTGCATGAAGTCACATCTTTCAAGAGAAAGTTGAATATAACAATGTCTCAAAGACTTAATATATCCAAAATTGGATTACACCAAGGATATGGAACAAAAGTTTCAAACCATGTATTACTTTTGTGAAGGGAAAATGTGGTAGTTGATGATGATCCCAAAAATCATAGTGGATATTTCCATTGAATCAAAGATTTCGTTATTTATTACACGATTTGTTATCTTAATTTAACTTTATTGCGAACCTTTGTCCTAATGGTGTTCATTTTTTTCATAGCCAATATATGATCTTATGTTATTGGTTAATTCTCTCAGCATGTTTTAGCCTTTTATAGATAATCTTTTCTTTATCATAGACATGGGACATAAAAGTCAAAATTTGTAAGTGTGATAATATTTCCTATATTTTTACTTATAAAATGGGGTATTGGAGTTTCTCTTTTATTCCATAAATGTTCTTGTTCAATGTAAAACACTTTATATATACAAGTTTCAAGAAGATTAAATTGATATCATTATCTTAGCATATTATTCCCCTTTTCCCCATGTAGTATATCTTGCCCATTTATTTAAAAGATTCATTGATCATATATGTCTCTCTCAATTGATTTAAATATCAAATGTATATGCACCAAGATTTACACAATTTATTGAATATTGTGGTTGATTAGAAATATCATGTATTTTAGTGATAATTTTGTTTGGTATAATGTTGCTCTATTATATTCTTAAGTGAACTTAGGTTTTATATTATTTATTCATGTCTTTAAACTATGTCATATTAAATTTAACTCTGATAGTAACACAAAATTTTCATATATGTTGATACCATAGTTTATACATTTAGGACAATATGTTACACTCTATCCTTATGTTTTTTTAATCATCTTTATCTTGAAGATTATGTTTTTAGGATTAAAGAATGAATTATAAGGAATTATTTTTTGATGTATCCTATATCTGTGATGAATGTTAGTTATTGCAATATCCATAATTTATATTTGGAGGTTCCTTAAACATACTTAATAGATACTTGTCTTATCACATGATATCTTTTGGTATTTAGGATTATGCATATGTTTCAGTTTTATGATTGGGTAATAGAATATTAGGTAGTACCAGTGGTATATTTTATAATACTTTGCTCTTTTCTCATTGCGCTTAACTTGATGTTTAGTACATTTTAAGCACTTATGCTAAAATCTTGATGATGGTTTTGTATTTTCCTTCTTATGTGATTATTAATCACATGCACCGTTATATGTTATACCATGTGATTCATATCCCATATTTCTATCATATCCTTATGCTTATTTTGTTATGGACCATGTTGTAACAACCCTCGATTCTGGGAGGCTCATTTTATATTAAATTTACCGCATAAGGTAATTATATAAAATGTGGGGACTGGAGTAAATATTAATTGAATGAATTAAAAGTTAATATTTACTAGATTGATGTATATTTACTGTATGTGAAAGTAAATATCCTAAAGTTGCATGTGTTATAGTGTCATGTATTTAAAATGACATTTAGGTTTAAATAAGATAGGAATTCAAAATGATTTATAAAAATTTCCGGATGCCAGTTTAGAGGGTGTAGTTAGTCTCGGAAGGTGCGAGACAGGCAAAATAAGTTCCATATTGTAGTTTTGTATTTCGGGCACTTTTACCTGGTTTTAGCTTATATGCGTATTTGCGAGTCATTTTAATGTGGTATTAACCACTTAAGTTGGGAGAATTATGTTAAGCCACGATTTTGGTCTTGCCCCTTATTTCATTTCCTCATTTTATGTCTTAAAACATAGGGAGATAAGGAGAGAAAGAAAGAAATAAGAGAAAAATGAAGATTGAATATGGATTGATGCTCCTACTCAAAGAAATCTTATATTTTCTACATCAAGGCAAGTTTTCTACTTGCTAATATGTGATTTAAGTTGAATAGATTGTATGATATTTATGTATATTCATTTTGGAGATCAAAAATGGAATTTATGGGAATTAAACCATAATCTTAGTTTTGATGATAAAAATTATGGATTATAATGGTTATTAATCATGTAGGATAAATGTTGGGTAGATAAATGTTGTTGGTTGTGGGTAAAATTGAAGAGATTGGAGGTTTGGGAGAATTAGGGCTCATAACCCTTAAGACAAATTAGGCAAATCTGCAGAACCGAATCGATTCGGCCTGGCCGAATCGATTCGTCTTGAGACAGTTTCCAGGTCTGGGTTGACCGAACCGATTCGGATGGTCCGAATCGATTCGGAAATTATGCATAAATTCAGGTTTTCTTGATCGAATCGATTCGGATGGTCCGAATCGATTCGCTTTCCTGAGCCCAAATCGATTCGGCTAGGCCGAATCGATTCGGAAGCCCTGCATTTTTAAGTAATTTTGTTAGTTTAGTTCCAATTCATTTTATTTAAATCTAGGGCATAGGAACCTTCTTTAATGAAGTAAACTAAGTGTCCTAGAGTTGTAATTGAGTTAGTTACTTTCCCTACTCTAGGAATGGGTTATGTGGGGACTTTTCTGGGGTTATGCCTATTGATGTTAGGGAATCCTTTCTTCTAGTCAATTACTATAAAACCAAGAGTTATAATATTATGTTGGGAGACTTTAGGAGCTCATTCGAGCTATATTAGCCCTGATGGTTTATAATGACACCATAAAAGTATGTTGGGAGAATAAATTGGAAGTTCATTTATCCCTTCGAGGTATGATGATATTGGGGTTTTAAAATAATACCCTGCAATGTTTGGAGGAAATTAGGAGTTTACTTACTCCTTTGAGGTTGTAGTAACGATATAAATTATCGCATGGCTCCGGATAATAAGTTATATTATTCACAAGAAGTAAATAGTAATGGTTTTTGATAAAATGAGACATATACATTGACATGAGATGGAAATGGTATTGATTTTTGTAAATGATAATTTACTTAATCATGAAACTAGTAAATGATAATTTACTTGATTTTGAAAATGATAAATAAAATGTTTTAAACACACCTCTCTAAATGACATCATAAGGGAAGTCCGCGCGCGAGGTGATGCCCCCTGACAAATTAACGCAGGGTGGATATAGTCCACAGGCCATGTGAGTGCTTATTGTTGTATATTTTTCTGCGATGGGTAGGAGATTTCGGGTGTGGTCTTGGCTACCCTGCAGGCACATGGCCGTTTCCCGACGTCTTGCGATATAGGTGCCCAGGTTGTCTTATGATAGGCCCTGGAAGATGATGGTCATTTAGGGGCGCGCACAGTGGGGAAACCCGGACGGGCGGTCTTAGAATTCGTTATATGTATATAAATATAACAGTTCATAATCAAGTGGGACTTGATGTATTTGATATGCCATAAAGAGCGTGATGAAGTGCCACAAAGAGCACATATAGATGACACAAAGAGCATTTGAAAATGATTATTTTTCCTGATAAGGAAAGGATTTTTACAAAATGTAAAAGTGAGATAAAAATGCCATAAAGAGCATAACATCGTGATTTTATCTATATTTCCTGTTAAGGAAAAAGATATATGAGATACTTGGTACCCATGATAAGTTTTCAGATTAATCTTAGTTGTTTTATCTTCCTGCTTAGTTATATTTTAAATTGTGTAGTTAGATAGTTATATCTCTCATCATGATTCATCATTCATAACTGTCATACTCTTTAATCATCTGGTAATCATATAGAACCGGGCCCTGGCCCGTTTACAGTTCTTGCTGCATATGCACCTTGTCTCCACTCAGGTACTCCGCCGCAAGGATGCCTGATTTTAATTCCTATTCCGATGTCCTTGGCGAGCCGTGATGCATTGCGGGTATTACGGGATACATTTGGTATAGACGTTTTCATTTTTGCATTCTAGTTAAGATCGAGTCTTTTTACTCGGGCGAAAGGCCCACGCTTTTGTAATTGTTTAATGTAATGTATTATATAAATCTATTGAAATTGTTTATCAATGTTGTATGTATCAGCGGACCGATAACATATTTGGTCCTCTTATTTGTCACTTGTTATTATAGTAATATATATACATCCCTGAGGTTTCCCCTATCTTTTCAGGTTTTGGGTTGTTTAAATTCTTTCTTTATCTTTAAAACAAAATTTTTGGCAACCCGTTTTCTGAAATTTTGGGTGGTTATCCTGGATACTCTATATTTTGTTATGATGTTGAGAATGATTCCATCTATGATTCCGTTATATTGGAGTATTGGGCTGGCCACCCCTTATTTTGGTGAGCGGGTTGTCACACATATTTTCCACCCTCTAGGCTATTTTCTCTAATTATGTAATATAACTACATTTGTTATGTCCTTAATGACTTCGTTGCTCAATCTCTTCATCTTTTCTATAATAAGAGGACGTAGGAAAGAAGACTTGATTAAGGGGGATAATTAATTTGTGATGGAAAAAAATTAGCATTACGATAGAAAGCGAGAAAAATTGTGTTTTTAGGCTATACTTTTCACATGAAAAGAGTTAATGCTATAACATGTTAATGAGACTTTAGCTAGGCATAACATATTTTTGACTTTTGGTGACATATATATTAAGGTTGTTGCTCATATAATAGTTATGTTTGATGCCTTATATATTTCTATCTTGGGTTGATAACCTATTTTAACTTTTATCTCAATCATTTATTGTGGAATATTGGTTTCAGTCATTTGAATTATTTTTTCCTAGTTCGTCTCTTGATTCTCTTAGGCTTTACTTTGCGTGACACCCCTCTCAAAATAATAACGGGTGGCCAACCCTATACTATAATTAATCAGGAATCTCAAGTGGATCATTCTCAGCATCTACTGACGGTACTAAAATAAACACAGCTAATAACTCGCTACTACAAAAAGAGGGTGCCAAATTTTTTTGAAACATACAATGCAATAACAAACCAACAACATAATAACTACTAAACATGATATCATATGCTCACGATGATAATAAAAATATGTAATTCCAAGTTACAACATAAGTTCACAAAATAAAATACCCGAATATGCTGTCGGGTCATAGACAATACAATAATCTGAGAAATAAATACAAAAGTGATACACCTACAACACTTGGGTATAAACCCGATATACAAACTGAATCCTAAACTAGATTTACAAAATAATAGGAAACGACTATAAAAAAATCCCGCAACAGTCTGCAACAGCTATAGCTCCATTAATACACGGTGTAGAAAACACCAATGGCGTCCTTGCGGAGGAACACCTAAAATAATACAATATATATAGCAAGAAGAAAATATAAAAGGGTCAGAGCCTAGGTGTGAAAATGGTTTTAGCAAGTGCATTAAAATGCATAATAATTATAAATGCATTATAACGTGATTAAAGTTGAGTCGTACTCTCTTGAAAAATCCAACTCACCTCTCAACTAAAGTGTGCACCTAAACGTATGCACATGATCCTCAAATATATGCCCAACACTATCTAGGGGCAATATAATCTAACCTACGCCCAAAATTTATACACATTTAAACATCAATCTAAAACACAACCATCAACTTCGAATTCTACCATAAACCCCACATGTGCGTCACTTACTTAACATCTAATTATACATATACGTATTCTCTTACTAGAATTTCTCAGATTCTAGTTATTGACATAAATGAGTTATTATCATCAAAATGCTAAGGACTAAACTTCTCCCAATTTTCAATACTGCACTGCATTTCGTGCCTGGGACGTCTTGTAATCGAAATCCAAACAAGGAACCCCCCCGATACACTACTCCTTGACAATATTGATTATCGACATTCATTATTCCCTCAATGCACAACACATATAACCCAAAATAACTTATTTAATATATATAATTAAACTATTCCCAACTCTTAACAGTGCACTGCGTTTCGTGCGTGGGATGTCTCGTAAGCGAAATCCAAACAAGGAACCCCCCGATACACTAATCCTTGACACTATTTGTCGTTGAGGTCCATTATATATGCACTCGGTACCCCACAACTACTACTAATACATATAAGGACCAAAAATCTCTAATCGCATAAATAAGATAATGCTCCGAAACATTTTAGAGGTTTATAACATCAATCAAGTTATAAAGCACAAACATGCAACCCTAACATTCAAGTACACATAACACACTTTGAGTTCAATATAATATCTAAAATCTAATCACACATGGATATAAAAATACTTCACAATGCTATCATCTTCCAGGAATTACTCACTTTATCCCAAGTTACCATATATCGGACTATTATCACACTGCCATGGTAATAAAATAAATCACAACGTATGGGGAGCGGTCATAGTTACTAACCGAAAAGTGAGAATGAATCATACCCAAGACTTCCCACCCCCAAATAAAATCACACAAATAATAATGGATGACTATGAACTGAGGAATATACGCACCCTGTTTCTCAATCCAGGGGCCTCACCCACATCGCGCAACTCCCCATGATAGCACTGGAGGGTATGCTCACACAATAAATATACATATATCATTCACACAAGATATATATATACAATCACATCATATAAATTCAACCCATCACACAAGGTATATACAATTACACCATAAAGGAATACATACTATATTACGCCCGTATTTAAAGGAAATGAATTCATTTATAGTATATAACTCTCATTATACTAATCGTTGCTAACTCACTTATCATCCCACTATTCTTCACAATACGATCACTCACTCAAAATATTCTTATCCATCAGACTTTTTAATGTGAATAGTCTTCCAATTCAATTAATAATTAAGGATATCTTTGATATCCGAATACACCCCGATCAACAAACATTATCCCCAATCCATATTTTGGTTCAATCAATCATGCGAACCCTTAACGTTATCACAATTTGTGATTTAATCCTAAAGTCCAACTTCACTAAGTGCATCTTATCTTTCTCTTATATATCCATACTTATCTCCAAATAAATATCACATAGGCAGGGGATTTCCTACTAGTCTATATGATAATCTCTAATCGATATTCTCTCGAAATAATTCAATATGACCCCAACAATTCATCCTAAGGGAAACTCCCTAAAAGTCTCCAAAACATAATCCTCATAACCCATATAAGATTTCCCAATCATTAAACCCAAACGAAATGGAACGAAACTCGCTCTAGAAAAAACTCACCCAAAAATGCCCTATTTCCAAATTGATTTGGGCCCAATCCGAATCGATTCGGCCCAGCAAATCAATTCGCCTTCCAATGTGAATCGATTCGATCCAAAAGACCTAGTCATCTGTCTTAGTCCGAATCGATTCGGCTTTGGGTCCGAATCGATTCAGTCACTCAGACCTTGAAAGCTATAAAATTCCAAATCGATTCGGAATGGGAGCCGAATCGATTCGGCCTGTTCAGGCGCTATGAAAATGGCAATTTTCATCAAAAGCTGAAAATCCCAAAATTTATTTATATCATTTTCTAACAATTTCTATTCAACCCAAACATATATATAGCATCAAAACTTATTATATAACCCAACCCAACAAATTTATATACCCTCAAATCCATATACATACCTCAAATGCAAGATTTACCCAAAATCTAGGTTTTGACATTTTAAACCCAAAATCCACAATTTTATCCACAAGTCATGAAATAAAAATGCATACGAATTATTTAGCAATTTTAATCACTTGCCGCAAAGTTGTAGAGGTTGAATCTTCCTCGATATCGCGTATTGCCCAGAATCCCCAAGCTTTTCTTCTCTTTCTCTTCTTTATTTCCTCTACTCCCTCTCTCTCTAGAGCTTTCTCTTAATCTTAAATGAGATTGATATCTCCTGTAGTCTTAATAAGACTTATCTCCAAAATACCCAACTTTAAATGATAATACACACTTTAAATGACTCGGTTACTCCAATTCGAGTCAAACGAACTTAAAAATATTCTAGAACCCAAATAAGACCCAAGTACAGTCATTTTGGCTATCTCTACCCTTCCAGGATCAACCACACACTCAGAATCGTCATTCAAAATACTTTCTAACGTCCTCAAATTTTGACCTCAAATTCCAATTTAATTATTATCCAATTAAAATAATATTTATTTCTCCCATAATAATTAATTTACTGGTCCAAAAATCTCGGGGTATTACACTTTGTTGATTCCATACTAAATGGGGGTGGATGGGGTGGGGGGGGGGGTGATAAAGGGGGAGTTGAGTAAGTGAATGTATAAGCTTATGTAAATAAGTTTATATGTTCGTTAGTGATTTGATGAACCATGTTTACATTGTTGTATCTTTTATTCATATTATTGTGTATGTTATCTTCTCAATTGATTATGCATTGATGTCTTCACATATTTTCTAGTGCTTGATAGGAAATAGGTTTCAAAGTTTCAATTAGTTCAATAATCTTTTGATATACATCCAAGTGTTCTTTTCTTTGTTATACCTTTGGCTATGCGATGTCATGTCATATGTATTTGATTTGATTAATTGGTTGCTAATCCTTTATATGTGTGTTTTGTCATGGAATGGATAAATTCGGAGATTATAAGAGTACAAGTATGCTAATGTTACCTCCACTTTAGGATTGTCTTATCCCATTACCAAAACACTTTGAGCCGTAGTCAAGGTTATTCTAGAAAGTTTCGTGTTTAAGATTTCAAAACTCGACTTATTTATCTTTATCTAAGTGTTATCTCATGACATGACTAATGAGAATGCCTCTTTAGGGTAAAGATAAATGACTTAGATGTATTAGAACCCCATGATTTAACACCACTAAAATTTGATATTCTTAAATTGGAAAATGTGTTAAAATTTTGTGTGTGTGTGTGTGATGTGATGCTTGAGATTTATTATAAACATACGCTATATATCTTTCTTATAACATACTTTGAAAATGTTTTTTTTAAAAGACTTAATTTTAATTTTAAAAATATCTAGAAA
Source organism: Sambucus nigra (assembly GCA_949130495.1). NCBI lineage: Eukaryota > Viridiplantae > Streptophyta > Magnoliopsida > Dipsacales > Adoxaceae > Sambucus > Sambucus nigra. The sequence goes on from OX422212.1 coordinate 414,101,139, forward strand.
ATTGGTCTCAGTTTTCTTTAATGAGTTTGAATATTGATAGTTGCAAACAATGAAAAACTAAAATGGTGCAAAAATATGGTCATGTGCGCTACCAGGTTCGCTGCAGTGAAGTAGCCTTGGATAAAATGGAATCATTTATCGCTGGTCATGGAGATGACCAATGAATAATGTGATGCCAATTTTAGCACCTTTTTAGACACGAGCTTTGTGCAGAATAATCCGCTTGTCATATCTTTTGTGTGGATTTATTTTTGACTTTTGTGTGGATAAGAAACATATTAGGCTTAGAAAACTTGTGTCCAATTTTTTTTTTTGGATACTTAAGGTCTTCTTCTTATACAATCATGTTAGAGGTTGTTTTATGAAAGCTAAAGTTTTTTTTAGAGAGAAAAACATATGCTAGAAATTTTTATTTACTAGATTTTTTCTTTAAACTTCTTTAAGTGTTTGTGAGATAGCCTCTTTTTTCTATTTTAATTTAATTTCATTTGAAGTTTCATTAATTCTTCACAATACTTGAACAAAAATATGCCAAAGTTGTTCGTTAGTGGACTTAAGTATTTTTTTATACCTATAAAATACTTATATGTTTGTTAGGATTATCTAAACACTTTTAAAAACATCCATAAGACTTTAGGAATCCCACATATTAGGAAGTTAAAAATTCATTAGTGTCTTATCACTTGTTCAATTTGAATACAAAGTTTTCTTCCACTTAAAGAAATTGGATATTAGTTCAAACGTAGGATTATCGACGGAAGTTGACACCTGCGATATGGCGAGTGGTCGGAAAGATATCCATACTTGGTCTTCTTACAAAAAATGTCAAAAAAATGGATTGTGGAGGTTGTACATTATTGAGTCTAGGAGAGGTTCAAGTTTGTAAGTCATTTATCCTTTTGTATAAATGTTTACCTATATAGTTGAAAGTGTCAGCTTTAGCCCAAGGTTTTTATGAAACGGTATTTCCCTCATATAAATCCTTGACTCCAGTTCACGAAATATTATTCTTCATTTTGATTCCTTTATATCATTACTGTACATATGGTAACAAATAATCAATACGTAAATCACTTTTTTTTTCCCTTGGGCATTCTATTTAGTTTTTTCCCGAATATGGATTAAAAGAAAATTTTATCTTAATTTCTATAATAATTTAAATTAGTGTAGTTTTGATCTAATTTTATTTACCCTACATACACTTTCAATCTCATTATATATGATCTTCTTTTCCTTTCATGCTAACAATATAAGATGAATATGAATGAGGATTTTAGGTTCACGGGGTTTACGTTGATTTTAAGGAAACTTAAAGATCTACTTGCACTATGTTCGAAGATCATATTTTCTTAAAATAATAGGCGATGGAACCTTGTGCACGCATGTATTGAGATGAGAAAAACAATCCATCATCGAGAAGTGGAAGAAGGGGATGCGAGTAAATCGGGAGAAAAAAGAACTACAATGGAATTTTGATTTTCTGTGTCAATGATGCATCTCTTTTTATTTTCCAAAATAAATGTTTCTATTTTTTTCCTAGAATAATGTCCATGTTTTACGCTCTAATTTGATAATACTCTAGTGTTCAATTTCCAAGATTTATTATTTAACCAATTGTGTTATTAATATACACTCAGAATATTTCTTTGAATAAACTGAAATGATATATTGTTGAGAGTACTTTATTAGTCGTTCTTAATTTTAGTCAGTTATGGATTTTTTTTCAAATTGGCGGATTCGGCATGACATTTGGATTCTCTCACATCTTGTAGCACTGTCACACATTGGAAAATATATGATCATTTTTTTCTCTCAAATTAGCGAATTTTTAGGAATGTTATTTTTTTAATGCTTTGGCGTTCCAAGACTACCAAATCTTGTAACACCCCTACCTAGATTTAGCAATCACATGTGGATTAACCTGAACCGACCCGACTGATGTTTGGAGTTATGTGAAACAACTTATATAATGTTTATAATCCATTTATTTAATTAATTTAACTAAGTAAGCACGCAATTTACTTTTTCAAACATATAAATAAAGAATAAGAAGTGTGGAACCAACTAGGCAATGCCTTAGGGTTTGTTTAATCAGTGAAACTATCGTAAACAATATGAATTATTTTCCTCCGAAAGAATCTCAAAAGACGGAATATCGCTTAATCTACTATAACAAAGGAAAATGGGTGAGCCTTGAAAATCTGTTACTAAAGCCGTTTAATATAAAATTAAACTATTTAAGTAACTCCGAACTATTTTTTGAAGAAACTCTTTTCTTAAAACCAAAAAAAATTAATCACAAGATGTGTTTAACAAAAATATGTACGAGATATTTTCAAGATTTGTTAACAGGTTGAATAAATTTGTTTAAAAACTTTAAACTCGGTGAGACTAAGAATTAGATGAGGAGACGTAGAAAGATTAAGAACAAGGGATTTTTTACGTGGTAAAACCTCACCCAACTGAGGAAACATCCACGACTCCCTCTATGGAGTAAACCAAAAATTCCACTAAAACAAATTATAACAGTTACAAACAATATAACACACATGAACACAAATCAGACCTATACAAGTTTAGGAATGTACCCACTGGTGTCCTTATAACTTCTCTGCAGTTCTGTTTGTTGATGTTGTTCTCCCAGTTTGCTAACTTCCAATTTGTTCAAGTTCTTTATGTCGACTCTTATTCTTGAGATCTTATTACCAACACTTTTAGTGTGGTAGGGTGATAGTATTTGTGAAGGTGCTTTCTAACACACACACACACACACACACACACACACACACACACTTATTTTATACAAACAGTCCTATGAAATTACATATAAGATCTATATGTTGTGATTTTTTATTTCTCTCTTCTTATAAAACTCAACCTTATTTGACCTTTATTATAATCCCACAATCCAGGGCTATCTTGCTTGGAAGACGTATTAAGACCTTAATCAATCTCAAGTTTTGAAAATATTTTTGAAATTGAAAATCACCAAGTGCGATTCCAACTAGGTCGAAGGTCTTGTTTCAAAGGAACTAGAAACATAAAATATTTTTATTGATTTTGTAGATAAAAACATTTACAGAAACAAATCAACAAAAAAAAATTCAAGATGAGAAACTAAAAATGTAGATCTATGTGTAATATAACATGCAATGACTTAGATCTAAGATTTCTATAAAAGAAGAAACACAGATATAAACAAATGTATAAGTTGATAACAAGATATGAGAATGAAGAGGTTACAATAACAAAACTAACAAACCAAACACTCAAAATATCTTAAACACTCAAGGTTGTGTTTGGTATATATATGTTTTGAAAGAGGTTATGGTTTGAATATAGTTTTGGACGATTTAGGGTTAGGATTTCCTAACTCTGGTTTCTCTCTCTCTCTTATCTCTTCTTTCTTCTCTCTTCTCTCTTTCTCACTCGAATGAACAAAGTGGCAAAAGTCTCATATGGCTAAGAGAAGGGTTCCTTTTATAGGAGGCTGAGAAGATTCGAGATATCACACCAAAATCAAGGGCTAGGATCTGGTCTTGGAGGATTGACCTTGACCCAATGGTTTAAACAGAGGCGGTGATTAAAACTCTTCTGATTGGCTCAAGTTGGTTTCACCAGGATTGTAAAAGAACGCATGCAGATCATCGATTAAAACTAATCCAAGGGTTGAACCAACACACAATAATCGTCTCACAGAGAAAACACAATTTGGTTCGATAATAGCTCGATAGGTATAGGCAATTGATTGGTTATTCCACGCGTGCCTAAAATAATTACAAGGCACACCCTATAGTCTCTAGCACTTTCAGATTCTACCCAAGTGAACTTTCAGCAAATGAAACCAACAATCCAGAATAGCAGATTGACCCCAAAACTTTTAAAACCAAATTTTAATTAATAAAAACCTTATTTTAAAAGCTTATAAAATTCCCCAAAAAATATTAAAAATCAATTTTAGGGATTTAAACACACTTAACATATATACACACACTTATATGCAATATGAAATGTATGAATGAAATTCTAATGTGTGTGAGTGTTGGTAAAAGTATCTAGATCAATCAATCAAGAGGGATAAAAAGGCAAACCAATATCTGAGGTTCTTTGGTTTCTAGGATTGACACGATTTTGTCACAATTTCCAAACTAGATGAACACTTATACAATACAGACTCAAGTGAGGAAAGAGTATAAGGTGTTTCAATCTCCCCCTTTGGAAATATGAGACAAAATCTCCTATGAGTCATCTAGTACTCGTAGGGAAAGGAAATAAGAAAAACCTATTCCTATAAAAATTCTATCTACTCATTTCCTTGAAAACAAAAGTACATAACTCAACTAATTACAATTGAGTACCCTATTACAACTGTTGAGACTAACTGTACATAATCCTGTAATGAATCACTAAGATCAAGCACTTTAGAATATGTAAGAGGATTCATTAGACTCAAATTTCTCCCCCATTTTGTCTCAAATAGACAAAGGGAAAAACATATAGAGGTCAAAGAGAGTAATCAGCACACACCATACGTATTGATTTACGCAAAAAAATAAATCGATTGTAATCTAAAGGTTTGGTAAAGATATCTGCGAGTTGCAAATCAGTAGGAAGATAATTAATTTCTAATTCTTTAGTTTCAACCCATTCGCGTATAAAGTGATGTCTTATTTTTATGTGTTTTGTTCGCGAGTGTTGAACAAGATTTTTGGAGATATTGATCTCACTTTGATTATCATGATATAGATGTAATTGTTTTTCTTAAATACCATAATTACTTAGCATTTTTTTAAGATAAAGTAATTGAGCACAACAGCTTCTAGTGGCTATGTATTCAGATTCAGCTGTTGAGAGAGACGTGTAATTTTGTTTCTTAGTACTCCATCCTACCAAATTATTACCTATATAATAACATGATCTTGATGTACTTTTACTATCATTAGTACACCTAGCCCAATCAGGATCAGTGTACCCAATTATAGTGCTAGGTGTATCACTAGTGTACCAAAGTCCTAGGTTCAGAGTGACTTTTACATATTTAATTATTCTTTTAATAGAAGAAAGATGGCTCTCTTTATGGTTGTTTTGTTAACGAGCGCATACACAAACATCATACATTATATCAGGACTAGAGGCAGTAAGGTATAACAAGGTTCCTATCATACTACGATATTGTGTTAGATCTATAGATATTCCAGTTTCGCCGTTAGATAATTTGACCGTAGTACTCATTGGAGTTTTAGCATCTTTAGCACTCTCAAGGACAAATTTTTTGACAATCTCTAATGCGTATTTAGATTGCGAAACAAATAATCCTTCCTAATTTTGTTTGACTTGGAGACCTAAGAAAAATTGCAACTCCCCTATAAGAGACACTTGAAACTCTTTATGCATAGTCTCAGAAAAGGATTTAACTTCTCAGGGAGAAGTTGATCCAAAGATAATATCGTCAACATAAACTTGAGCTATAATGATGTGTTTGTCAAAATGTTTGACAAATAAAGTTTGATCATTTCCACCTCTCTTAAAACCTTTTTCTAAGAGAAAATTGGAAAGGCGCTCAGACCAAGCTCTAGGTGCTTATTTTAGGCCATACAAATCCTTTTTAGACGAAAAACATGATTTGGATATTGAGGGTCAATGAACCCTTTTGGTTGTTCTACATAGGTTTCCTCAGTCAATATTCCATTAAGGAATGCAGATTTGACATCCATTTGATAAAGTGTAAAATGCAAGTAGCAAGCTATGGCAAAGAGAAGACGAACAAATTTTAAACAAGTAATAGGAGAAAAGGTCTCGTTAAAATCTATTCCTTTAATTTGAGAGTATACTTGAGCACCTAATGTAGCTTTATTTCTAATGGTTATCCCACTTTCATCAGATTTATTTTTAAAAATCCAACGTGTGCCAATAACCTTTTTGTGATTAGGCCTAGTTACAAGATACCAAACATCATGGGTGATAAATTGAAGAAGTTTTTCCTGCATTGCAGAAATCCAGTGAGAGTTATTCAATGCCTCATTTACATTCTTTGGTTCCACAAGGGAAACAAAACATACATAATGAGCATAATTTCGTAATTGAGATCTTGTACGCACAGTCTCACTAGGATTACCAACAACGTTATCTATGGGATGATCTTTAGAAACCCAGTTAGGTAGTTCAGGTGTCTCAATAGGTAATGAATCATTTATTTATGTAGAGTCATTTTCTAAAACATTTGTAGGATCTTCCATAATTGTTGATTCACCAGTCTTACTCTCTACGATAGTGTCACTTATAATCAAATTTATGTATTCCATCATGGTTTTAGTGCGAAGATTATAAACACGGTAGGATCTACTTATTAGGTTAGTATCCTAGAAAAATAGCTTTATCTCCCCAACTCTCAAATTTGGATAAATGTTCTCTGTCTTTGCAGACCTAACACGTGCTACCAAAGGTTCTAAGGTACTTAAGATTGGGTTTTTTCTTATGCTAAATTTCATAAGGAGTTTGTTTAGAATTCTTTTTAAGATAGACCCTATTGATAATGTGACACGCAGTACGGATAGCTTCTACCCAAAAATATTTAGGTAAACTCTTGACATGTAACATAACACGTGCCATCTCTTGAAGTGTACGATTCTTTCTCTCAGGGATACCATTTTGTTGAGGAGTCTTAGGAGCACTAAATTCATGTTTGTAACCATTATAGTCATAATACTCTATTATACCAGTGTTTTTTAATTCTCCACCTCTATCACTACGAATTATATTTACTTGAGTGTCCTTCTCATTTTCAATTCGAAGAAGTGTTTTTAAAAAAGTTTGAAAAGTGTCAGACTTTTGCTTTAAGAAGGCTCCCCAAGTAAATATAGTGAAGTCATCAACCATAACAAGAATATAACTATGTCCACAAAGACTAACAGTTTGAGAGGGACCCATTAGGTCCATATGGATGATCTCTAAGGGGTTAGAGGTAAGGACATCTTTGACTTTCTTATGAGGTGCCTTAACAATTTTTCCTTCCTGATAGGAACCACAGACAATATTAGAAATGGGTTTGATTTTTGGAACTCCTCTAACTATTTCTTGAGAATTCAATCTACTAAGATTATCGTAATTTATGTGACCCATCCTGTTATGCCATATCTTATTGTCATCCATTCTGGCAACATTACACATTTCAAAACTATTCATGACAGTATAACAATTGTCAGGAGTCCTGAATCCTGTAATTATGGATTCACCCTTTTCATTTAAAATTTTGCAATTGTTCTTTGAAAAGGTAACAGTATGATCCGAGTCACAAAATTGTGAGATACTAAGTAGATTGGCCTTAAGACCTTTAACTAGAAGAACATTTTCAAGAACATGAAGTCCCTTCTCTTAGAGTGTTCCTTTACCTATGATCTGAGATAATACTCCATCACCAAAAATAACTTTTTCTCCAGCAAAGCTGGTTTTATTTAAGAGTTTCGTATCATCACCAATCATGTGTTTAGAACATTTAGAGTCCAAATACCAACCAGAAGATGTGTGTTCAACTTTTAAAGCAGTAATAACAATATTACACTTCATCTCGGGTAATAGATCATCTTTTCTAACCCAAATTGATCTTGTTTTTATTTTGTGCTTATTTGCTCTCAATTGATAAAATTTGCGAGCATTCAATTTTTGTTGAAAAATGTTTTGCACATGATTTTGAAATTCATGAAACACAGGAGCATTTGGTTTAGGAAAGTGTTTAGGAATCCTTCTAGGGAATGTTCTTTTAGGGTTCGTCTTTCTCTTCCTATAATTAGAGTTTTTGTCTAGTTGTCTAGGCAGAACATAATTGTTTCGACTTCTCCTAGAATAGTTAAAGTTTTGATAGACTGGAGGATTACAGACAGGTTTAACAAGTCTTCTAGCATAGAATTAATCAAAAGAATGACTATATATATCGCAGTAGGAGTAATAAAGGTTGCTCAAAGTTGGAGTCTCCTTAGGAAAATCTCTAAATATACGCTTTAAGGAATTTTGAGGTTGAACCCTATTCCTAGATAGAATAATTTGAATGTAGATTCACTCTTCCTAATGGAGGGGCAAACATATTTGGCCTTAGGTGAACTTTCATGTTTAGAGTAACTTGATTCCCAAGTATCAAAATTTTGATGTTTTGACTCAAACTCAATTTTTAGAGAATGAAAGTCGGGGCAGGTTTCAATAGGTCTTTTACCTCCTGACACAAATTTGATAGTTTCAAAAGGTTTTGTTTGTGTCTTTAAATTGGGGCAAAACCCTATTCCAGTTCGATCATCAGAATTGGTCTTAGATTCAACAACAAATCCATCAAAACAGTTTGAGTTATTTTCAAATTTTGTAAATTTTTTGAAAATAGTTGTTGTCTTTTCTTTTGTTTGTCCCAATTCTAACAATGTCCCTTTGTATTTTTTCTCCAGAGTTTCATTTGTTTCAGTCAAATTTTTCGGTTTTTGATCAAACATTTTGATTTCACTTTCATGAGTTAGACATTGGGTAGTATACTCTTCAGCATTAAGTTTGACCATCAAACTTAGATCTTCTAGTTTCTTAGTGAGATATTTCACTATCTTCTCTAGTCTAGTGCTTTTCTTGAGAGTTTTTGCATAAAGTATGTGAATATCAGGGAGGTCTTCATTTTCCGAGTCACTAAGTGCAGTGTGTGAAGTGACCCTTAAGCCTTCAATTCTTGGACTCACACAGCCATTGACATCATCATTATCTCTTTCCCTTTGACTCACACACCCCGTGGTAGAAGTAGGAATGTTCTCAGAAATTAAAGCATCTAATCCAGTAATAATAAGATTCAAAACAACAGAAGTAGAATTACTAAATTCATCCTCACAAACAAGCACAGGCATATCATCATTATAGATAGTCTTGGCAAAGAAAGACATGCAAGGATAAAAAACATCAGATGACTCAGGTTCCTCATTTTTAGAGTCGCTTGAATCATCCCATGTCTTGAAAATGTTGGCCCTAGTGTGTTTATTTTGAGTGTTCAAATTAACTCTACAATCTTATGCAATGTGTCCTAGTTTTCCACATCTAAAGCATTCAGTCTTCTTAAGGTATCTCTTAGGTCTAGTGTAAAAGTCCTTGTGATGTTTGTCTTAACCTTTATCATGAGGTTTGTGATTAGAGTGAGTTAGATAATTGGACTTGCCTTATTTGTTTGCCATGTTGTTTCTAAACTTGATAATTTTGTTAAACTGTTTTTACATTAAGGCAATCTAATTGTTCAAACTCTCTATGTCACATTCCTCATCACAGTCATAATTAAGGATGTTAGGCTCAGGCTTAATCATCTTAGAATAAAAACTCAGATTGGAACTAATTTGTTTCCTATGGGACCGGGTCAATTGTTTCTTAAATTCTAATTCCATTTCCACAGTTCTTAGTCTACTACTGTGTAATTCAGGAGTGAGATTTTGGTCACACATTTTCTCAATAGCATATCTTTTGTTGTCAAATTCCTGTGGTAATGATCTCAGAATTTTAGATACAATTTTATGTCTGTCATAGGTTATCCCATTAGCATGTAATTTGGTCACAATATCAGTCAAATTCATATAGAAGTCATCAAATGACACAGAGCCAGACATAATTAAAGAGTTATATTCTTGAATAAGCATTTGTGTTTTTGCAGCCTCAGCTCTAGTGTCACCTTCATGAGTAGTAACCAAAGTGTCCCAAGCTTCCTTAGAAGTGGTACAGGATGAGATTCTTTTGAACTCATGTTCATTTATGGACATAAATATGTCATTCTTTCCTTTGTTATTGTTGCGAGAAACTTGCTTCTCTTCTTGTGTGAACTCACTTAACACTTTCTTAACCCTCTCATTACTTCCTTCAGTGGCTAGTTTAGTAGGAAAAATGTATCCATTTTCAACAATGTCCCAAACATCATCTCCCAAAGTTCCTTGAATGAAAGAAATCATCCTTACTTTTCAGTAAGCAAAATTGGTTCCATCAAAGATAGGAGGTCTGGTCAAGTTACCAAATCCTTCATTTTTCTCATCCATGTTTGATTTTCAGAAAACAATTTCAGAAACATAGGATTTTTCAAAAAAAGTTTACAAAGCTCTGATACCAATTGAAAATCTGTTACTAAAGTCATTTAATATAAAATTAAACTATTTAAGTAACTCCGAACTGTTTTTTGAAGAAACTCTTTTCTTAAAACCAAAACAAATTAATCACAAGATGTGTTTAACAAAAATCCGTACGAGATCTTTTCAATATTTGTTAACAGGTTGAATAAATCAGTTTAAAAACATTAAACTCAGCACAACCAAGAATTAGATGAGGAGATGTCGAAAAATTAAGAACAATGGATTTTTTACGTGGTAAAACCTCACCCAACTGAGGAAACATCCACGACTCCCTCTACGGAGTAAACCAAAAATTCCACTAAAACAAATTATAACAGTCTATATAACACACATGCACACAAATTAGACCTATACAAGTTTAGTAATGTACCCACTGGTGTCCTTATAACTTCTCTGCAGTTCTGTTTGTTGATGTCGTTCTCCCAGTTTGCTAACTTCCAATTTGTTCAAGTTCTTTACGTCGACTCTTTTTCTTGAGATCTTATTACCAAAACTTTTAGTGTGGTAGGGTGATAGTGCTTGTGAAGGTGCTTTCTAACACATTCAGGCACACATAATCACTTATTTTATACAAACAGTACTATCAAATTACATATAAGATCTATATGTTGTGATTTTCTATTTCTCTTTTCTTATAAAACTTAACCTTGTTTGACCTTTATTATAATCCCAGAATCCACAACTTTCTTGCTCGGAAGAAGTATTAAGATCTTAATCAATCTCATGTTTTGAAAATATTTTTGAGATTGAAAATCACCAAGTGCGATTCCAACTAGGTCGAAGGTCTTGTTTCAAAGGAACTAGAAATAGATTATATTTTTATTGATTTGGTAGATAAAAACAATTACATAAACGAATCAACAAATATTTTTTGAAGATGAGAAACTAAAAATGTAGATCTATGTGTAATATAACATGCAATGACTTAGATATAAGGTTTCTATAAAAGAATAAACACAGATTTAAACAAATGTTTAAGTTTATAACAAGATCTGAGAACGAAGAGGTTACAACAACAAAACTAACAAACCAATCACTTAAAATCTCTCAAACACTCAAGGTTGTGTTTGGTATATATTGGTTTTGAAAGAGGTTATGGTTTGAATATAGTTTTGGATGATTTAGGGTAAGGGTTTCCTAACTTTGGTTTCTCTCTCTCTCTCTTCTCTCTTCTTTCTTCTCTCTTCTCTCTCTTCTCTCTTTCTCACTCGAATGAACAAAGTGACAAAAGTCTCGTATGGCTGAGAGAAGGGTTCCTTTTATAGGAGACTGAGAAGATTCGAGATATCAGACCAAAATCGAGGGCTAGGATATGGTCTTGGAGGATTGACCTTGATTCAGTGGTTTAAAAAGAGACAGTGATTAAAACGCTTCTGATTGGAACAAGTTGGTTTCACCAGGATTGTAAAAGAACGCATGCAGATCATCGATTAAAACTAATCAAAGGGTTGAAACAACACACAGCAATCATCTCAGAGAGAAAACACAACTTGGTTCGATAATAGCTCGACATGTGTAAGCAATTGATTGGTTGTTCCACGGGTGTCTAAAATAATTACAAGGCACACCCTATAGTCTCTAGCGCTTTCGGATTCTACCCAAGTGAACTTTAAGCCAATGAAACCAACAATCCAGAACAGTAGATTGACCCCAAAAATTTTAAAACCAAATTTTAATTAATAAAAACCTTATTTTAAAAGTTTATAACATTCCCCCAAAAAATATTAAAAATCAATTTTAGGGATTTAAACACACTCAACATATATACACACACTTATATGCAATATGAAATGTATGAATGAAATTCTAATGTGTGCGAGTGTTGGTAAAAGTATCTAGATCAATCAATCAAGAGGAATAAAAAGGCAAACCAATCTCTGAGGTTCTTTGGTTTCTAGGATTGACACAATTTTTCCACAATTTCCAAACTAGATGAACACTTATACAATATAGACTCAAGTGAGTCAAGAGTATAAGGTGCTTCAAGCCTATGCATGGTGGGGTTCCTAATGAATGACAAAAGGAAAGGATGCAATAACAACCATGAAACAACTAATATTATAAACATTACCCGTGTTTGATTAAAAAAAACATTCCCTTTAACATTAGTTAAAAGAGATTAACCTTATACTACCCCACCTCACCATTTTATTATAAAAACTTTCTTTAATCCATTGATTTGAACAATTAATAATCATGTTTCTTAATATATGGTATCATTTGTTTTCTACTATCGAAAATTATGCGTTTCAGCTTTTAACCCGCCACCATCATGGCATTTATGAAAATAACATTTCAACACACATAGTCAGTGCATAAAACCTTATTCACTATTACATGTCACCGAAGATTATAATAATTATACATTATACCAATACCCGCTTCTAGTCTTTATTACTTTACTTCCTTTAATCATTACTTTACCAACACATTACCATGTCAACTTAATATCTTCCTTAATTCATATTCCGAGGGTTCGTCAATTACTTCAATTAAATGTTTATCCTTATTTCAATATATACCGTTTATACCCGAAATAAATCATCTATATACATTTATTAAACATTTCTTCTATATTACGTTTGATGATGGAGTCAATTTTATCCCATTTTTGTTTACCAACTTACGCCAACTGCCACAAATGACGCAATATGCTTCCCTCGCTAGTGAATTTTAGTTTGAGCCGAAGCCTCACCCTTAGGATTCAGGATTTCCTTTAAATTTTCAGTTACTCCTTTGTGAAAACTATTTTACTTTACATTAATTTCATTTACTTGCAGTCCAACTGTTATTTTTATCAAAAACACCCAGATTATTGTTGTACCTTCCTTGCATAAATGCACCTTTTAGTTCCTTAGTGTTATTTTAATTGTTTTACCTAGCCCGAAGCATATAAATCCAAGGTAAATTATAACTTGTCATCCTTCTCATACACTTGAAAGCATTATGTCGCTTAGTATCTATTAAACATTTTAAACGTATTTTCAAAATCTTTACTATTACAAAGTTTTATGCCATTTCAATGTTAAATGACTTTTTCCATCATTTTATGCTCATTCAAAATCTTTTATAACAATTTCCCCTTTTAATCATAAATTATCATATTTGGGGCAAAAATCATTATTTCATTCTCTTAGGGGTTCATTTTGTAAATTATTCATTTTCAAGTTTTACTTACACTTCGTCACTTTAATCATTAATTATTCAAAGCTTTACCACTTGAAGACATATTCACTACACCTCACTTTATGTCCTATAAAAATGTTCAACAACATTTTTATACTTTCTTCCACCTGAAAGTAACATTATTTAATTTACATAACACTTCAAAATGTTACCTGAAAGCCTTCATGAAAACGAACCTTTAAATCTATTGACCTTAGGTCCAAAGTGAAAATATGTGACTTTTCATGATATTTCGCACATAAATTATCAACCCTTTTTATTTTGTTATTTCTTCTTATGAAATTATATATTTTTTACACAATCTTACTCATGACTTCAATAAGAATATAGTCCCAATTTTCTTAAATTGATTGAAAAATCATCCAAAGCTAACTAGCCGCACATTTTCATAAGCATTTCATGAAAACATGATTTTTAACACACTAGTAGATTTTATTTCACAAAATTCAACACTTTATATTCTAAAAATTTAATAGGTTGAAAGCCATGTGTTACATCAATTTTAACACTTCATTTCCCATGAAACTATACCATAAATTTCATGAATAGAAAGCATGTATAAAATCATATGTACACACACATGCGCGCGTGCACGCACAATGAGAGAGAATCCATAATGTGTTTTTACAATATAAAGCCATAAAATAAAACTCACCTGAAATTAAGAAATACTACAAACGTTATGTGGGAAAAACTCCTAGACTCGAATAAAAATGATCCATGAAATCTCCAATAAAATAACTCCCCTTAACTCCTAAAATATACCTTCTTTAACTTCATACAAATACACATCATAAGCCTTATTAATAATCTTCACAACTCCGTCTAAGGGTGCCTACCCCTTTTTGTTTAATCCTATTGAACACTAAATAACCATAAAAACGTCAATTACTTCTCTTAGTTTCCACAAGTAAACCTTTCCTTACCCATTGTGAACAAAATACACCTTCATTTGAACCTCTAGAATAAACCCACTAAACTCATCTAGATGGCCATATGTATTAGGACACATGAGACCGGTGTCCAATAACATTATTGTCTACTCTCTTATCTCATGGCATTACCACCTCACTAAAAATGTCGTTGCCATTATGGCAACTAATCGTATACTTTGCAGTATTTTAAGAGAATATTCCTTCATCTGAGCTGTATGCAGCTATGTCGGTCAATGCCGACATGTTTGGATGAACCATGATGGGTCTAACCACATCTATACCCAATAAATTATGTTCCTAGTTTCCACTTACTCTGCATCACTTGCATAGGGCTAACTTATTCTAGTCATCTAGACTTGACAGAAGTGTGCAGACAAGCACGTAATGTAATTACACTTGTGTTTACTACCTATTTCTTGGATATCAATCCTAGACCACAATAACTACTCAACTAAGAAATTTTATGCACTTTAGGACATATAATGTCCAACACATTCCCAAACTAGTCACCTAACACCGATGTACCTGATGAAGTTTCCTTTACAAACTATAAACTTTAGTATAAAAGCATTGTGTGTAAATATCCAAGGAAGGAAAAAACATAATTTCCTAGTTCTTTAATGATTAATGATCACTAAAACTTTCTTAGCCCTAAAGACATTGCTTGTAACACTTTTGCTAAAAAATTCCTATCTAATCAACATCATTCACCAATATTGGGAAAGACTCTTAGGAGAAGAAACTAATAAAACACGAGGCATATCAATGCTCACTTGACACTATACTTCTCAGTTGAATGATAACACCGTCCTTAATCAGATTTCAGGCAAACAAAATGACATTAATTAAATTTCTCCTTGACCTCGAATTCTACATATGTGTTTCATCGACAAATAAAAATCATTCTAACACCTGATGCAGTGCACGATGCCTTACTATGATTCAACACTTTCCTTGGGTAACGGGTACCTTTCAAACTAGGTACCGAACCCCTTTGAAACATTTATTCAAGGATAACTAGAAACCACCAACATTGATTCCCTGTGTGCATTCCCATGTTATTACCAATACTTTCATATATTTCGAAACACGTGCAACATTACCTATGATGTGACATATCCCTAGTGCTAATACACACTTTATCATTGTTATTATCCGTATACAATTATGGGTGCCAAGAAGAGGAACTTGATTTGTGGGTTATGGGACCACCACAATTCCGTTACGCTACTATGATGACCTAATTCCATGAGTGGTCACAACTCTTCTATGGGATTCTTCTTGTTGAGCATCTTAATATGTTACTCAATACACATCAAGATTTAAATACGCTTTAATATTGTACATGGGGTGTCACCAACATTGCAAAAATATTAAGACTATTACAAGCTTTCATGGTGAAT
Source organism: Sambucus nigra (assembly GCA_949130495.1). Taxonomy (NCBI): domain Eukaryota; kingdom Viridiplantae; phylum Streptophyta; class Magnoliopsida; order Dipsacales; family Adoxaceae; genus Sambucus; species Sambucus nigra. The sequence continues at coordinate 414,116,784 of OX422212.1, forward strand.
ACTCACCAAACAATTAGCATCCTACCCGGGGATATCGATGAGATAGTGCAATGACTAAAATACACCATATAATGTAAACAAAGAAAATTCCAATGATGTTGTACTCCTTAGATTCAATGTCATGGTTGCACACATGCATAAACAGAAGTTTCCTCTCGCCTTACAAGGTTGTGCTTAAAGGTGAACATTCGATAATCCAATATCAACACCCAGTCTCACCATTACATGTGTCTCTCATAAGGAATTTAAACATAAAGCTCTGATACCAAGTTATAACACCCCAACCCGGATTTAAAGGTCACCCATGGGTCAACCCGAATTGGTTTGGCTACATTAAGTGTGGAGTTATGTGAACCAACCTAGATAATATTCCTACTCCATTTTATTTAATTAATTTAACCAAGTAAGCCTGAAATTCCTTTTTCTAGACATATACATAAATAATAATAAGTAAGGAACCCATTACGCAATGTTCTAGGGTTCGTGTAATCAAAGCTACTAATGTAAACAATAATGATCACTTACATGTCAAACACTATCAAAAGAAGGAATATCACTTAACCAGCTGTAACAAAGGGAATGAGGTGAGCCTATGTCCAGTGGGGTTCCCAATAACAATGTAATAAAAATGGACAGTAGAAGAAAATGATGCAATAACAACCATGCAATAACTAACAGTATACACATTACCCATTCTATATTCGAAAACATTCCCTTTAACCTTGGTTAAAGGGCATTAACCTTAGATTCCCTCCTTCACCATTTTATTATAAAAAATTCTTTAATTCATTAATCTATATAATTAAAAATCATGTTTCTCTAAAACTATGTTATCATTTATTTTCTACTATCTAAAAATAATGACACTTCCATAGAATTTATGAAAATTACATTTCAACATACAGACTTAGTGAATATGAACTTATTTAAGCTTACATGTCACCCAGGTCTTATAATCATTATAGATTATATAAATGTCCATTTATGGTATTTGTTACTTTACTTCCTTTAACCTTTAGCTTTCCCACACATAACCATGTAAACTTGTTATATTCATTAATTCATATATCGAGGGTTCGCCACCTTAATTACAGGTTTATCCTTATTTAATTATATACCATTTATATCTAGAATAATTTATTCATATACACTGATTAACCATTTCATCGTTATTTACATTTGACTCTGGAATTAACTGTATCCTAATTGTGTTTACGAAAGTGCCCCAACTTCCATAAATGTCGCATTATGCTTCCTTAGCCAATGGTTTTGGGTCTAAGTTGAAGCCCCACCCTAGGGCTCTCGGACCTCCTTATATTTTCTCGGTGTTCCCTTGTTATAACTCTTTCAATTTACATTAATTTTATATACTTACGGTGCAACCGCTGTGTTTTCTTAAAAACGCATGACTTATTACATACCTTACTTAGATAAATGAACCGGTTAGTCTCTTAGTGTTATTTTAGCCATTTTACCTAGGTCAGAGTTCACAACCCAAGGTAAATGCCACCTTGTTATAATTGTTATAAACTTGATCACATTTTGTCATTTAGTACTTATTACCCATCTTAAATGTATTTCCAACATCTTTACTTTTACACAGTTTTATTCCATTTCCAAGTTTAAGGACCATTTTCATCATTTCGTGTTGATTTAAAGTCTTGTATAAGAAAGTCTAGTTTTTATCACAAATTACAATATTTTGAGAAAAAAATCAGGATTTAATTCTTTTTAGTGTTGACTTTGTAAATTATCCATTTCTAAATTTTACTTACATTTCCTTAGCTTAAGGAACAATTATTCAAAAATTTACCACTTGAAGTCATATATAATATACCTCACTTTTTGACCCTTAAAAATATTTAACAAAATTTGAATACTTTATTGCACCTTAAAGTCTCATTATTTTATTTACATAACACTTCAAAATGTTACTCGAAATCCCTCATGTAAATAAACCTTTAAACATGTTCACCTTGGGTCCAAAATGACAATATGTGACTTTTCATGACCTTTCACATAAAAAGTATCAACCCTTTTTATTAATTATTTGTTGTTATTAAATAAAATATTTTTGTAATATATTTATCACCACTTTCATAAGAATATAATCGTAAAATTTAGATTTTCATGGAAAAATTATCCAAAGCGTTCTAGTCCTATATTTTCATAAGCATTTCATGAAAAATATTTTTTCTAATACACTAATAGAAATTTTATTTCATAAAATTCAGCATTTTATATTCTAAAAATTTAATAAGTTGAAAACCACGTGTTAAGCCCATTTTAAGTCTTTATTTTCCTTGAAATTATACCATAAATTTGATGAATAGGAAGCATGTACATCCCCCCCATATATATATATATATATATATATATATATATATATATATATATATATATTATCATAAAGTAAAGATATAAAATAAAACCCACCTCAAATGAAGAAATCCTACAAAAGTTGTGGAAAAAGCTCTTAGACTCGAATAAAAATGCTCCATAAAAGCTTTACTAAAATAGCCTCCTTTAACTCCCAAAATACGCCCTCTTTAACATCATACAAATACACACCACAACCCCTGTAAATAATCTTCATAAATTCCTATAAATTTCCCCATAATAATTTTTCTTCTATCTCCAAAATAATATAAGTATCAAACATCAGAGTTTTTTGGTATTTACGGGTAAGAACAATGGTTTACCTTACAAAATGGTGGAGTTAGCATTATTATATGGGTATTTTTACCCTTAGAAAACATGATTTTTACATGTATTATTAAGAGGGTTTTCTCTTTTTTTTTTCCTTTGGTTTGTTCGAACATTCAGAGAGGAATGTTTTGGATTGTTTTTTTTGTAGAAACTCCACTTTTAATCCAAGGGATATAATGAGTTTGATTTGGATACATTTTGATTTATATGGAATTGAGAATATCTCATCTCCTTACTCTCTAAACATAACCGAAGCCACCTACAGGTAATTAAACTACCATTTTCTTTCTTTATTTTTTGTATGGTCCATACCAAACTCAGCCTATAACTTTCGACCTCTTGTTTCCTACATGGCAACATGATTTTTCCCCTTTAATCCCTTTCTACTTTTACAATTTATGGGATAAAAACCCACTCTCCATAAAATTTTCTCTCATGTCACTATATATAAAGTTATATACTACTTGCCAATCAAAGAGTAAGGTCCCCCCCTTTTGAACCTTCTGTAGTCAAGCCGACACATACATGTCAATATTATATGTGTGTGTGTATATATATATATATATATATATATATATATATCTATATAATAAAGTATAAAATTTATGTATGTCATAAGAGAGTCTTTTGATGTCATAAAGAGGAAATTTTTTTTATTTTTTTTCAACCGATGGGGTTTGAATTTAATGATCCAAAATCGACCCATCTGTCATAATGAGAATATGAGCCTCGAGCCATGTGCGCCCTGCAAATCCATCTAGCTATGCTTCTCTTTCACCAGACCTCGAGCCATGTGCCAGCAAACACAGTTCTTTATGAAGATATATTTGGATCACCATATAGTCTCTCTTTCACCAACCACTCTCACGGCACATGTTTCTCTACAAAGGTTCCACGCCTCCAAGTTTTAGTTTTTGTTTTGGGCTTCATAAGGTATTTCTGTCATATATGGTGACCGTGTTCCACTACCACCATACATTTTTTGGGGCTTATGCTATGGAGGTTTTTCGAGATATGGTGGTGGTTCCCAGATATTTGGTTGCTGATATTTGGGTCATCTTCCACAAATAGAAACAGGAAGGTAAAAAAATCTAATTCTGGCTAATTACTATTTTGGTCTCACTCTAAAAAAGATTTGGAGATTCACTAGCAGCATCGCAAGCCAACTTCACAAATTTTGCTGACCTGACTATGGTATGTATTGCCCCTTGAAAAGCAGAGGAAATTATTGCGATCCTAGAGTTGTGATTCTTTGTTTGGCTGGTTATTCACTAAAGGTAGATATAAGTTTAGTATATTCATTTTTTGGGCTATATGAAAACATGTGGTGTGGATATATTCTATCTTCGTTCTGGTTACTATCTGTCATTTTTTGGGCCATATGAAAACATGTTAGATTCAAGCTGTTGTTGTTAAAAAATATACACATATCTTTTTAAGATATGATTGATTTGGGTTTGTTAATGGGTTGGGAGTTGTTATATTATTGTGTGCAAGTTCTTGAAAATTTTCACTGTGTAATTGTGGGATCAAATGTAGACGATCCACAATCACAGTTTAGAGTCTGGAAGAACCCTATTGGGTTATACTTCTTTTTTTCAAATACCCATTCTGGACACACAGTGATATAACATTTGTGGTGTTATCTTTATCTCTCCCTCTGAGTATATTTTTCCCTCTACTTGCTGCTGATTTTAGACTTTGTGTTGATTTTTGCCAGATCACCACGATTTGTTAATAGGTTTCATTTTCAGTTCTTTTTTTGGATGACGAAGGTTGGAGATGGTTGTAGAGTGGTGGGTTTACGAGGTTGCCAATTTACAGTTCAGGTGTTTGACAAAATGTCCGAACCGAGTTGGTTAACTTCGTTTAAGTAGTTTATATGATGCCTTATACTGAGCAAAGATGAGGAAATGTAGATGTGCTTTTTGTTTTGTTCCTTTAATTAAGTACGACTTTTCTACTGGCATTGACAATAAGGATTTCTTTGTTGTGCTGGAACGTCTTGGATACCGCGTGGGATGACATCGTAGGTGTAGGGCAAGGGTTGGAATCCAGCACAGGGCCACAAATGAAGCTATAATGTGTGGTTCCATGTCAAATATAAGGGTGTGATTTGATCCTTAACAAATTCGATAATATCAAGGGTTAAGTATTGAATCAGTTTTAGTATAATTGCAAGTTTTTTTGAGTTTTAGACATACCGAGTTCTAAGTTTTAGATAGTTGCATTTAAAAAAAGTTATTTCTCTATCCGTGTTTGTGTTGTCTTTTGTAGAATCGTTTTGGGTGATTTATGTATTTTCTATTGTATTATATTTGTTGTTTTTGTTTCATGTTTTTTTTCTTCCTCTAATAGTTGTGGATTTTTGCCCTTAAAGTAGTGAGCATGTACAATATCTTTATCAATTTTAGATGTAAATGGTATTTAGATTATATGGTTCTTTCACCCAAATTTCTTAGTGTTAGCCAATTTTTTTTATCAATTACTAATATTGTAATTCCTATTATTGTTTGTTACTTTTAAACCATTTTTCTAAAACCATGTTAACCCACTTGCTTTATATTTTAATAATTTATTTGAATTTTCATTATTTGTCTAAAGTTTCTCACAAAAAATTGGGCCGATGCTTTTAGTGTTTAGATTTTGGGTATGTTTACTATTAGTATTTATATTTCATGGTTGCTTCATTTTTTGTTCTGGATACCAAGATAAATATTGTAGAAGCCTAAGAATATACTTTTAGATGTTTTTTTTTCCTTTTTGGGTGAATCATATATATAACTTGCAATATTTATATATATGAAAAAAGTATCTCATGGATTTATTTTTGGGGCCGATTGTCTTTGCATTATTGAGTTTTTAAGTATGAATTTATTCTTTTAATGTTTTATGTTTGTTTTATATGTATTTTAATTTCGAACATGTAAAAACATAGTTTTATTGTTATATTATAACTTTATTCATAATTTATTTATTATTATATTGGTTATATCTATAGAAATGTTTGTGTATTTATGGTTGTATTGGTCACTAGATGTTGGGATACACATGACTGTTTATAGTTGAATTATGGCACAACTTTTAAACTCTCACAACCTGACTTTGTACCAAAATATTCAAAAAAATAGCATGACACGGGGTTTTGACACTTACAATTTTACTAAATATGACACAGTTTTATCACTAGCACTATTCGAGTAATTATGACATGGATTCGACACGACTTTACGTGCTTTTATCAGTTATCATTTAAACATTATTAATTTGTTTAGTGGAGCTATCATTCATTAGTTTAAATGTATATTATTTTTATTTTATGTTGTTGATGTCAATCTATACGTTTTTGTAGATATGGAAGACGGTGGTGCGCATGTAGGATCTTTTTTATATGAATATGCGATTAGAATATTGAAGTTGTTTTTCTCTCAAGTTTCATTCATTATCTTTAGAAGCCCAATTATTTGTCTATTTCGTGCTAAAATTATGAACTCAAACTTTCAAGTTGTTTGGGGGTAGTGCAAGATTTATCTTCATTATATTTAAGGACTCGACAAGGTGTAGTCCTATAAAAATATATATAAACCTTATCAATTAAAATATGGTTATTTTGGATTATTAGGATTATGGTCACAGCATCATTTTTTTATTCCTTATGCACAGTGGATAATTAGACACACAAAGGGAATTCAACTCAAATTTCCTAAATTGATTACATCCATTTATATTATAATAGCTAACTTTCAATACTTAAACCACAAATTTCTATTTTGAAAAATTGTTATCGTGCCTTCAGGCACGCGCATATCCTAGTATGTATATATATATATATATATATATATATATATATATATATATATATATATATTTATGTGTGTGTGTGTGTATGTAAAAAGTTACACATAATTAAAGAAATTACTCAGCAAAGAATAATTTTACAAGAAATGAGTATTGCACCCCATGTATAAAATAACATTAAATATGTTCCTACAACAATTATTATACATTAATAACACAATACGAGTGGTTCAAACACTTTTCTTTTGCCGTTTCAGGCCCATTATCATTTTCCCATTTATTAGCCTTTTTATGCATTCACGCCATGCTTACACGAAGCCAACACATAACACGACATGCAATTTCGTATTCGCTATATTTAACCCCATATAGTATATATAATTTTTTTTCGTGAAAGCTTTTACGTGGAACGTTTCTTTAAAACAAAAATTATTATCTTAACACTTGTATGACCCATGTGGTGCTACGCGTGTAACTCTTTTACATAAAACTTTCCCGAGACACATATATTTACTAATTACTTTATTTATTAAAATCAAGGTTATTACAATAAACACAACAAATATAATTATGCTATTTTCACAATATCTTGGAGATGGACTGTAATGCTCCAATTTTCCATATATCGGCTGGCCAAGCCCAACGCCAAATATATGAGATGTCAAACAATGTATATGTAACACCTCGCTTAAATCAGGAATTTCAGATGGTCCAGTCTCAACATCAACTGTCGGTACAATATAATATAGATCTAACTACCCGGTATCATACAAGCGAGATGTTAAAATTAAATAAAATTTGCAACAGACAACAAACTAACACTACTAAAAAAAAAGAAAGAAAGATGAATGAAAGAACTATGAGAAATAAATTGCTAGAATAAAATGAAATAAATGACTACAACAGAATATACTACAAAAATAGACCCGAATAAGTTGTCGGGTCACAGCCAATACAATAATTGGAATGGAATAAATGTACACATCTATAAATATCCCTTGGGTATAAACCCGATATACAACATGAATCCTACCTAGAATTTTAAAGAAGTAGGAAGTGGATACAAAATACATCCCACAACAGTACGCACCTGTCGCGGCTCCCAAGACTCTAGAGAGAAGGTCATCCCGCAACCATGTGGTAGGACACCTGCAGTAATATATATATATATATATATATATACAGGCAGGAGGGAAAAGTAAATGGGTCAGAGCCCGAGTTGTGAAAATATTTAGCAAGTGTGTTAACCGTGCATAATAAATATCGGTGCACTTATTTCATAATTAAAAGTGGAATCGCACTCTCGTGGAACCCCAACTCACCTCTCCTCTAAAGGCGTGCACCTATTCGCGTCCTCAACTTTTAGTTAAATTACCCCCATTTATTAGGACAACCTAACTTTTCATAGGCCTAGCCTATACCCACGAGATCTACCTTCATATCATAACCCAAGAATCCACTCTTTTTTTTTAACACAGTTAAGTATTTGTTTTCAATCATATGTGTCTTATTATGCTTAGTGGATTCCGGTTTATAATTTAACCATTTATAAATTTAATAAGTTACCCAATATGCATTTGGGTTGAAACATATGATTTAATTTCTAATTAATAAGCATGCAAAATTATTATTGACACAACTTCCCTCCAATTTCAACGCTGCGCTGCGTTTCGTGCGTGGGGTGTCTCGCAAAGCGAAATCCAAACAAGGAACCAGCCCGTTACACTACTCCTTGTTAACGTCAATCCTGGAGATCCATTATGCGACACATAAATATCGACAGAACTTCTCTCTAATCTCAACAATGTACTACGTTTCGTGCGTGGGGTGTCTCGCAAAGAGAAATCCAAACAAGGAACTACCCCATTACACCACTCCTTGACAATGTCGATCCTAGAGATCTATAATGCCGTACATAACATAATTGGCAGAATTTTTCTCCAATTTCAACACTGCACTGCGTTTCATGCGTGGGGTGTCTCGCAAAGCAAAATCCAAACAAGGAAACACCCCATTACACTACTCCTTGACAATGTCGATCCTAGAGATCCATAATGCCATGTATACAATATTATACTACTACTACAACTAACATCTCCAATAATATCCTTGGGATGATGTAACCGAAATATTGCTTAAATGCGATACATCAACCGCCATCAATCTAGTACACCATAATCATCCAAGATGTACTCCACAAAGATTCTATATCCTTTCATCTATAGGATATATAAATAAATATATATGTATATATATAGGTATTTTATTGTCACCATATATATACATATACCAGTCATCCATACCCATGACCAAGTGTACATATTATATCTGATGTACAATGGACATGCACATAAATCACCCGGCTATATATATCGCCGATAAAACTGCATCAATGCTATCATCTTCCCAGTGCTCGGCTCACGTAGCAACTAGGGACCACCTGGTGGGGATCAAAGACGCCCACCTCGTGATAAATCACACACACGACGTCCCGGGAAGTCATCATAGCTCCAACTGTCAATGAGACGAAACATACCCACCACGTCTCATCCCAAAAATATATCTATCGTATAATAACACACGGGACAACTATGACCTGTGGAATATCCACACCCTTCTCTATATGCCAGGATGCACACCCTCTGCACGGAAACTTCCCAATGATAGAATGAGAGGGGTATGCTTAACCACATAAGTATATATATCGCTCACATGCGCAATATACATACATCCATATGATCCCATCATATGATCAAATATTAAACCATCATATACGGTTTAAATATCCATACCATGTATGTCCACATCATAAATATATCCATATATTCATATTTATATATAGATATATGTACATATATTCACACATCGTTATATCTATACGTACAAACTAATTCCCGTTCATATGTATAAGATATATAAACCCGGCTATAAGTATACATAATCCTCAATATACAAGCCGTCACCATAATTTCCTTTAATTTACCTCGATATGTGAATACAATCCCTCACTTGAAACATATTCAATCATTTTTCCTATGATGAATAGTCTCCCAAAATCATATGTATTTATATATACATATATATTCAACCTTAGGGTTATCACCCAAAAATTTGTGTAGGAATCCATCACTACATATTGCATCCATATCTAAAAGTACATATTCACCTTTAGTACTATTTAACCATAGGCACATACATGACTTAATAGTCTAAAACCTCAAATTATTCCAACCTCGTTTCAAGTATTGGAATCTCAATGGTTATTTCCCCACAAATACGTGTAAACTATCCTAACTAGAATTTATGCTACCTCTTATTCTAGTCGATAGTACGATCCAAAGCGTTCCCAATTTCACCTATGGTTCAATTAATCTTATGAACCCTTACTCCTATTGAGTTATAAATTGTTCCTTAGTCTAAACATTTATAAGGATATGAGACCCCTCACTCTTTAAGAGTTCTCAACCTCACATCATATTTATACATTTTTATCTATAATTGGTATTCCCAACCTCAATGAGGTTTCCCCTCAATCTCCATATGCAACTCCAATACATACATGGATACATTTCTCCCAAATTACCCTAAGGAGTTCCCAAAATCCTAATATGTGAGAAACTCCTTATATGTCTCCAAGAACATATCTTTTACATCATAAGATAAGGCCCCCAAATCAATAAACCCAACCAAAAAGGGTTTGGAATCACTATGGAGAAAATACCTCAAAATGGCCTATTTCCGAATCGATTCATCCCTATTCCGAATCAATTCCGCATAGCGAATTGATTCGGCCTCCAAGGCGAATCGATTAGGGTCCAAAGACCTGGGCTTCTGCCACAAGCCGAATCGATTCAGCTTGGGTCCGAATCGATTCGGTCAATGCAGACCTGCCAATTTCCTAAACCAAATCGATTCGCTTAAGGGGGCGAATCGATTCGGACTTGTAATTTTTGAACGGTTCTTCTTCTTCATTAAAACCCACGAATTCTAAACCCTAAATCTTTCATTCTAACCCCCAAACCTTCATCAAATCATGATTTTAAGCCCATAAATTAACCTAAAGTTGATCCCAACCATTTCTATTCCATTAAATCCATATTTAAATATTAATTTCAAGATTAAACCCAAAAATCTAGGTTTTGATATTAATGCCCAAAAATCCATTTCTTTAACCCACAAATTATGAAATGAAATACACAAATAGCTATTTAGCAAGATTAAACACTTTCCTCAGATTTGTAGAGGTTGGATCGTCCTCGATGTCGCGATTGGGCCGGAAATCTCCAAGCTTTTCTTCCTCTCTCTCTTCTTATCTTCTTCTTTCCTTCTTCTTTTCTCTTTTCTTTCTATTTCTCTCTTTATCAAATGAGAAGGCTTCATCCGTAAGCCTCTTAAGACTATAAAACACAAGTCCCAGTTTTAAATGTTAATACACACTTTAAATGACTTGTTTACTCCAATTCGAGTCAAACTAACTTAAAATATTCCGGAGCCGAAATAAAACCCAACGACAGTCATTTTGACTATCTCGACCATTTTGGGATCAATGGTTCCCTCAAAATCATCATCCAGAATACTTTAAAACGTTCTCTATTTTTGGACTTCAATTCCCAATTTTTAGAATTCTCCAATTCAATTAAATTTTATTTTCTCAAAATTAAATTTCTCGATCTTCAAAAATCGTGGGGTGTTACAATCTTCCCCCCTTACAAAAATTTTGCCCACGAAATTTAAAATACAAATAGGATCTCAATATCATCTAGTCCTAACATCAACTCTTAGGATCACTATAACAATCCTTCATGGTTCTCATGCCGAACTATTTAAATTTTAAAATCAACTAGCTACCCCCCAGGGTGCCCATACACCCTGTATCCGAGTTTCCACTCGTAAAATTATAATCAGGCTCCATTAGCCTCAAATCATAACATAACCCTTGACATTATAATCTATAACAACATACTAAATATATAAAAGTTTGAAAATTCCCAACGGTTGAACTCTCCCAACATACAATATACCACCCGCAACATCATCGAAAAACAAAAAAAATAATAAATGTAAATGGCTTATACCATATAAATTAAGCAAGATATGTAATTGAGATAAAATAAAAATGTTAAATTGTTTGTCTAAAATGAAACTAATAACAAATCTTAGCATCAATGTGGATTCATAGACAACAACTTGGAAATAAAAAATACTGGAATGTGTAAGTAAAATTAAATATCGAATGAAAAATGGCCCATATTATAAGGATAATCAACTAAATAATTTATTGGATTCCAGTTTGACTGCTCAGCCCTACTGCTCCTAATTTGGAATACTAAAAAAAAAATTTTATGTAAAAAATGGATAAGAAAACAAAAATTCCAAGAAACTACAACATTACTTAACAATATTAAATATGACACATTTATGACTCATCCCCTATTACACTCACTTATACCAAATATACCGCACCTTTTGTTTAACCTGAAACAACTCTCTATCTATAAACCCCCTCATATATATATATATATTAAGGCTACCATCCTGCATATAATAACTTCTAACAAATAAAACAGGTACCAATTCTAATAATACAACTAAACCATTAATCCCGACCATAACCTTGTAGGCCCTAAATATTACTACGTTATCACACTACCATCTGATAACTCGATACCAAATATACCTCACCTTTTGTTTAACCTGAAATAACTATATATCTATAGCCACCCTCACATTAATGTACCAAGGCTAATATCCCACATATAATAACTTCTCACAAATAAAAAGAGTAGAAAGTCTAATAATATAACTAACCATTAATCCACACCATAACAATGTAAGCAGTAATATTACTATGTTATTACACTACCGTTCGATTGCTCCAATTGCTCGACAGATCGTATACTAAGTTATGTACAAATACTATCCTCCATAGAATATACTACTAGATGATTACTAAATGTCTCATACCCATTATCTCCTAACTCCTGACCGAACTAAACTCTTTGCGTGAGACGTCTCATGAATAAAATCCAAATAAATAATCCTCTAATACACTTCCATAGAGAGAAATCATTCTTCAAAATGAATGGTACAAAATCAGTAAAAATACAAATAGCCCCAAACTTACCATATACATAACAATTACCTCAGAGCACTAACCCACCTCATATACCATACAAGTACCAAAGCCGTAATATCACCATCCTACCCTAGATAAATCTACCAACTCCATTATGCTATATGTTATACACTATGCAACACACTTCAATTTTATTGAGTTATGTTCGGCATTAGCACATGAGATTGCAATTCTAGTTCTAGTATGTTAGAATTCTAGATAACCGTGATGTTTAAGCTTAAGGGCTATCTTGATTAAATATATGTAATCTCAAACTATTTGCAAAGGGTGTAGATTTTTAATCCCGAGAGTTATGAGGATTTAAGTGCTTTCACACTTGTTACTTTGATTTTTATGGGTGTGCAATTAAATTTTATATCGGATCAATAGATCCCCTCAAGTTGGGAAATAGATGTGTGAGTAGGTATGAGATCATGATTTGGAGGAATTCATATCCAAGAAGGATCTCAAATTGCAATACCCCATTGATAAACTTATGAGGTTTGTTTCCACCAGTTTATAATCCTATTGAGTAGAAAAACAAGTTAGGTGTCAGCATCAAAGAATTGGTTAGATTTTGGTTAAAATTAATTAGCAAAAATATGATTTGAATAAGAGGATATCAGAAAAGTGACCTGGAAAATCACATTACGTACCATAATAACCTTTACAAATAAGATCTCACTATATCGAAGTGATTTTTTAGATAACTAAATCGGAATGCAATCATAATTATTTAGTGAATTAATTATTTTGAAATAAAGAAAGAAATAAAATTAAGGGGGTGTAATTTTGGAATTTTAAGTATTTACTTGGATTTAAAATTAATTATTTGACTTGGGTCCCTAGTATAGTCATATGCCCAAGTAGTTAGGCCCAGACTCCCTGGAAGCCTAGTTTAGCCTAATCCCACAACTTATACTAACATCTATTGTTGTAAGATAGGGTTTTAAGATGAATATTCTTCACTAAGGATTAGAGAGGGGAGAGAAAATAGTATTCACATTTTTTTTGGAGAGGCTTAGAGAGAAGTCTATATCTCACCAAAACCAAAGGTTTTCATATTAAAAGGTGCCCATACACCTATCTAGATTTTGAAGGGTTATATACTATAATATCCAAGCATATCAATGGGCATAAACAAGATTTTGTACGATAAAAATAAGGAATCCCCTTAATATTTAACAAATACCTTCAATCCATTCTCGGATGGTAACTAAATCCGTAAAGGTATTGTCTTTGTAACCCTAAGGTAAATCTCTTAAACCTAGTTTTTCATTTTTCATATTCCATAGAATGACTGATCAAATATTTATGGGATGAATTTTTTATTCCACGTATATTGATCCCCTACAATTGGTATCAGAGCCCTCGATTTAGATTATCATGCTTAGGAAAGATCCATGTTGTCGATTTCCTTAAATAATAGGATTACATGTTAGAAACATAAACACAGATGTGTACGCATGTGTACTAACATGGTTTTCTATGATTTTAATGTTTATATCCCTTTCATCACGGTCACATGAAGGTTTGTTATGTGAATGGATCGTATGGTCGTTTATCCATAATTAATTTTCTCTTAGATTAGATTTTGATATAACAATTTGGGTTGTTAATTATTGAGGGTAATTGATGTATTTGGAGGAGTTTAATAGGGGATGTAATCGTGATACGTTAAGATTTTATATTCTGCATCGAATTTTGATTTCGGTCGAAGATCAACAGTTTTTAATTAAATTTCCTGTAATACCCCATACTTTTATTGATATTTAAATTACATATGTATTGTGATTTAATAAATTGAGAAATATCAAGTGAAATAAAATTTGAAGTGTGGATTAAATATTAATTGTTAAGTTATGGATTAATATCAATTCGTGTTATATTTACTTACGGGAATGAGTAAATGAAGTTGAATTATTTTATATTAGGTTGCGAAAGGGTAAAGTGACAAGAAATACTATTTTATTTGGAAAAGTACGTGTGAGGTTGCATTGAATTTAAAAAGGTGAATTTTTTATAAGTGACTTGGATAGAAATTTCAAGTACACGATTGGTCTCGGAAGGGTCGAGATAGTCATAATAGAGTACTTGGGGGTAGTGTTTGGATTCTGAAGACTTTTTGTACTAGTAGAGACTCGCAATTGTGCACACGAGTCAATTTTGGGTTTAATAAGGGTATAAGCCTTATTTCTCTCATTTAACTCGTGCGAAAGAGCAAAAGACGGAAATAAAGGAAAAAAATAGAGAAAAAAAAGGAAGAAGAAAAGGGGAAGGGAGAAAGACAAGGCTCGAGCCAAGCTCCGGCGAATTCCCGGCACGAGGTCGTCGGATTTATCCAACGAGGTAAGTGTTTAACTTTCTTTAATTCTTTTAGTGTATCTAAAATCAATATTATAGTTGGTGTAGAAACTATATGATTTTTGGGTTGGGATTCTTGAATCAAAATGGGATCTTTGGAGATTAAATTCATAAAAATTGATGTGTTGATATCTTTATACGAAATCTAAGCAAAAATTCGTGTTAATGGTATAATTTTTAAGGAGAAAATGGAAGAAATGTATAAATAAGAATTAGGGTTTAAATTCTTAGAAATAGATAAATCCCTTGAAATTAATTGTAGTGTTGGGTAAATCATAGTGTGTGTGTGTATATATATATATATATTGGTGTTGGGTGATGTTATAAACACTACTAATTAAGTTGGATGAGTTTTTGAATGAATTTTTGGAGATGGAGAAGATAAACTCCCGAAACTTCTTATCTCAAACCGATTCGTTTGTTTGGAATACCAGATCGATTCGTTTATCTGAGCACCGAAATAGTTCATTTTCTATAGCCGGATCGATTCATTTTTGGCCGGGCTAGTTCCTTTTTTGGCAATCGGTTCGGTTCGGTTATGACAGAAAGATTTGAGAGATTTTTCTTAGATAAAAAGGGATTGGAGAAGAATTTCTTTTAAGACATAAATATTAGGGGATCCTAGCTAGAGGTGCGAGGACCTCTATAAGATCATGTGAGTGATGTATGAGTCTCGGATTAGTGGGAATAAGACCTGGGCTATGAATTTACGGAGCGTTTGGGATGAAAGACACTCGGGAAAGTATTTCGATGGGTACATATATATTTATTCATGTAGAATATGTATGTCAATAGTATATGAGTAAAATCCGAACTTGTGAGTGGGATGAAATTATAATACTAGCTAGAGGTGATAAGCTAATATTCGGGAAATTATTAAGGTGAGGAATTTGATCATAAGTGAGTAAATACTTATGGGATAAATATAAGTTGTGCATATACTTATAAACTAATACGAATTGGTATATTTGAATTTAGGTTAATGCCATGAGAGATAGGCAGGAATAGCCAGATTTGATATATATATATATCTGTGTGTGTGTGTGTGTGTGTGTGTATATATATATATATATAAAGTGATTTTAAATATATTTGTGTGTGAATGATATATTTATTTGGAGATACCCCTCTAGTGCTATCATGGGAAGTTTTACGATGTGGGTGAATCCCCTGTCTTGAGGAGAAGGGAGAGTATAGTCCCCAAGTCATAGTTGTCCATTAATTATATTGTGTGATTTTATTCTAGGTGAGAAGTCTTGGGTATGATTCTTTCTCACTTTCAGGTTAGGAGCTATGAGCGCTTCCTGTACGTTGCAATTCGGTTTTTACAAAGTCGGTATGAGAGTCCGACCGCTGGTACCCGGGATGATGCGTGAGTATGCCTGGAAGATGATAGCACTGAGAGACTACATCCAGTTAGTTATAGCTCTGAGGGATGGTTGTTATACTTATATAGTGTGTGATATATAAGTATATATATACTAGATGTGTATGGTATATTATGTATACATATACGAGATGTTAATCCATATATATATATATATATATATATATATATATATATATATATATATATATATATATATATATATGGATTAAGATAATGAATGAAATGTGTGTTAATTTCTAGATCATCCGGGAGTATAAAATCCAGAATAAAATAAGTGATATAGGTATATATGATGAGACTAGTATATAAGGAATAAATAACACTAAGGTGTGAGTAGTATAATAACTAGTGAAAGTTAATCCTAAGAATTGAGTAAATGATAAAATATGAGGAATAATAATTCATAAGTCGGCAAACACCTAGAACGTTATATACGCGGGACATTAGATAGTGTACGCGGATTTAGAATTTTGGTGAGATGCTAGTTAGGCTGGGTAGTAGAACTAGGGTGTTTAAAATACATGCATTAGGTGCGCACTGTTAAATGAGAGTGATGGGTATCTCATGCGAGTACGACTCCCGTTTAAATATGGAGAATATCATATTTTGAATATTAAAGTATTTTAAACACTTGCTAAAACTGGTTTTAAAACTCGGGCTCTGACCCATATCTATATTTTCTATTCGTCTCCCCTGTTATACTTTTTAGGTGTCCAGACACAGGGACGCCTAGGTGACTATTCTTTTGAGTCAGACATTGTTCCCACATCTATGGATGTGGGCAGTGGATTGTATAGACGCTCCTATCCTTGTGATCTAGATAGGAGGTATTGAGAGTATATTTGGGCATGTTTCCCAATTGATGTCATTTACTTTATTTCCAGCGATTTAATTTTATGTGCATTCGATATGGTTGTATAAATGTTTATCGAGAGTTATCGGTTGATTTATTGATTCATTTGAGTTGTTGTTCATATTCCCGTGTGATTGGAATTACTGGTGTATTTAAGTTTAAAAATAGTAGAAAGTTTAAAATTTCGCATGGGATACTGCTTTAACAATGCTTCACAATCTAGAAATCTTCTTCAAAGATGCCATTATCTTCAAGGAGTCTTCACAACGAAGATATTTAGTCCATGATGTAATGGGGCATTATTGTCCTTTTATTTCATATTTATAATTATTTATATTTGCATGTCTATCAATTATTTTTTTTCTTTTATTTCTTGTGCTAATTATTTGGTCAGTTAGGAACACTCATTTTTATAGACAACCTGGTTTATTATTTTGAAATCGGCGTAGATCATGATTTTTCTTGGAATGTCTAATTTATTTAATCTTTTCTAAATGGAATTTAATCGTGTAATTGATTTAATAATATAAATTAAATTAAGATGTTCGAGATTGGGAAATTTCATCTATACAAGTAAATTAAAAATTACTAAGGTTTTAATCAGGTGTTTTAAAATTGGATAAATTGTTTTTTCAAAAACCCTTAAGTTTTTTAAATTATTAATTGAAAGAATGATTTCAACACAATCTCCACATCAACCCATGGTGGGAAAAGACCTAGAGAGTTGAGGCAACTGAAGGATTGAATATTGAATTTGGTGATCCCCCAAACACTACTCAACCGTGGAATTCTTTGACCTAATCCTCTGTGACATTCTTAGCCAACCTATTCCACACAACAAGATAAGCGCAAACAACAACACACGGGTCCAAAAAACCATTGAAACCTGTAAAGGTCAAAACGCTTTAAAACCTCTAATACCAATTTGAGAATGCTTGGATTGTTCAAATAAACAAAAGCTCAATATTTTTATATTTTTCCAGTTTTAATAATTGAAATAAATTCACCCAATTAAACTTAACATCGATTAAACCTTTCTGATTCTCCAAAATTTATCTTTTTACCGTAAACTTGCATCTAGGTGATATAAGATAAATTACATAAATCAAACCACGATATGCCTATGTATGACGAAACAACAAAGGGAAAAAATCTCGGACGACCCAACCACACAATTACTATGATATGGAAATTATAAAGGATGAATAGAGTCTTACTCAACAACTCGATCCCCCACAAGCCTTGACATCTCTTCTTCTCTTTAAATATTCCTCTACAGTGCGATGTAGGAGTCCACCTATGCAAGCTCCATAGCACACGAGTCCATGTGTACCTTGGTATCCACTATCTTAGCAACCGTTTATGAATCAGAACATGAAATCCGCCGCTTTTTCACCGCAATCAGTGCGTATGGAGTCCACCGTACAAAAATGTTTCTCTTAAGATGAAATAAATAAACAAGGTGTCCAAACAAGATCTCAAAGTAAATGAATTACCAATTTTGGATCTTATAAACAAAAGGGTGAAACTTTGGAGTTGGAACTTTTGAGAACATGTCTTCTTTTCATTTTCATTAAAAGTTCTTCGTCTTAAAAAGATAACTGAGTCTGAAAATCCTTTTATAGAAAAATCAAGGAGACACATCGTTCGAATGATTCAAGGTTGTCATTGGAAAGATATGGAAATCTCGTTTGAATGAGATTTCATCTCTCTTATAACAACCTTGTAAAAACCAAAACAAAAGGCTTCGTTTGATGCACGCTTGATCGCATCCTTCGAACGACCTTACTATTTCATTTGAACGACATTGAAATTTCGTTTGAATGATCTCAACGAAATTTAAAACTACACCTACAATAAACTCAGAAAACATATTTTCAAAAATTAAGTTCCAAATGATTTTAAAAATAGAACACCATTATAAAAACTTTCCAAGGACTCATAAACTATATACGTTCATACCTGCGAGATCCTAGGCATATGTGAAGACAAACGTGACATGGTAAACACGGCTTAAAATATGCACTCTTTGAAGCATGGTTGTTATGTCTTCAACAAACAACGTCATGGTCTCATGGGATCATCAAATCAAAGTCTATCCTATGGCTCAAACGTTTTATCTGAAATTATGCCAATTACATACAAATTGACTCAATTGGAAATTTGTCCTTATAAATCTTCCCCTTTGTCTATTCCGGGACAAAACCCAAAAAACATCCTATGGGCCGTCAAGCATTTTAAAAATATTCATTCCCCAACCACCAAAAGGAAAAACTACAGACACAAACATGAATAGCTTTTCTTCACTTGAATTTTTTTTTTCGCTTTGATGTAAACCTGTAATACTACACACTTAAACACACCTTCAAGTGCAAAGAGAATATAACAAGTATAAATCTTCAAATGAATAAACATCTAACGATGTAAAAAATAATCTAAACCTAGGTAATATGTCTCCCCCTAAGATAAAGATATCTTAATGATGCAAAGGAAAGATACCATTCTCCCCCTTTTTGTTTAG
Organism: Sambucus nigra; assembly: GCA_949130495.1. Taxonomy (NCBI): domain Eukaryota; kingdom Viridiplantae; phylum Streptophyta; class Magnoliopsida; order Dipsacales; family Adoxaceae; genus Sambucus; species Sambucus nigra. The sequence goes on from OX422212.1 coordinate 414,136,534, forward strand.
GAATAGACAAAGTAAGATTGCATAAACAAATACTCCCCCAAAATCAAATCTCTCCCTACATATGTGATCATATGAAACTAATGCTAAGCAAAGGGATATGGGAATAAATCATGAAACGATTTAAAGTGTAACAAGCATGCAACATGGCAAATCAGGCATAAATAATCTAAAAGATCAAGCAAGTGATAATCATGGACTAAATGTAAATCGTAAAGACTCAAAGAAAAATACCATATATAATATATGCAAAATAAATTAAATAAATTTCGCACACGTATATAGGTATGAACGACCACAAAACAAATAAGTTTTACACACTAGCATATATCAATATTTCTAAACATGTGGGATGGAATGAATGGGTGTGAACTAGACACAAATGAATAACAACCCAAACACTCAATATGTTCATGAAGTTCTAATTGACCAAAAATATTTATCAAAAAAAGCTTTAGCCTCAATTGATAAATAAAGTTGAACTTAATAAACAAAGAAAGCACAATGAACACAAGCCTAGAATATTAATGATTCTACAAATCAATAGCATCATAAAAATAAGCATAACTAGGTATCTTTGTGCAAACCCGCTGATCTTCCACTAAACTCCCTCAAAATATAAACATGATCGTATTTCTATTCTTTTATATTATTTTTCTTTTGAAGAGATTTCTTTTGAGTGATCAATCAAAATAAACTAATTGGGCCCCTTTTTGGCAGATTTCTCTTTTTATTGCCTTTATTTTTCTTAGGCTCTTTTCAAATGGTGGATTTCGTGACAAGTTCACATGCCTCTCACATCCCTTTCCCATTTACGCTCATATTTTTTCAATATTAAACACAATTTAACGGGCAACGGTTCTTACATGAACAAATATCCATAGTTTTATAAATACTTAGATGATAAAATTGATGGGAGAACATCTAACCAGGCTAAAAAATGCATAATAAAGTCAAAATCCAATAAGCTCGTGCATGTGTGTGTGAAGGAATGTAAAAAGTCGAATCCATAAAGAAAATCAAGTTCTAAATAAATCCATAAACATGGTTAAGACTAGTCTAAGTATCTAAGTGCATAACCAAATGTCCTAGTCACATGGAAATTGTGAAGTGAAACCAACATGCCATACCAAATGTAAAAAACTAAAATACACCAAACTGAAAATATTTTTGCATTTTTCAAAAACAAAATCTTTTTGTATTTTTCAAATATGACTCAATAAAAGAAAAATATAATACAAAGATTCATGAACTATAATGCTAGAAAGGATATATCATGTAGCAAATCTAGTGGTGGAGCGGCGATGGTTGGGAGTAATAGCTTTTATGGATAGAACTTCCGTACAATAGTTCGGATCGTTTCCTATAAGTATGGGTCCGTGTGTGGCCTAGTGTAGTTGGCGGTGTGCCTTACCTATTCATTAGAATGGAAATAGCGAACAGTATATTTCTTGAACTTGGAGTGGTCCCGAAACAATTCTTTAAGGATTGGGCTCATTGGGCCGTATACTTTCAAGGGCTCCGCCAATGCGAATAGGAGTAAGTAGTGTTGGGTGAGCGATTATAAGTTAGTATAGTTATTCCCTAATAGGGGTGTAACGTATTTCGGGAAGTAAGGTAATTTGTGCCGAGATATGTAGATATCTCCTTCCATGGAAGAACGATAGGATCGATAGTTCGTAAGGAACGATTTGGTGCTATGTTAGAGCACGATGTTGTGGAATAAGATCGAATAGAGATGACCATGGTCCGAGTCCTATGTGGACGCCGCACTGCCGAGGGGTTTGATAGAATGATAGCACAATAGTTTGGTATAGTATACCCTTATTATGATTATGGGGTACGCCTTAATTTTGAGGGCAAAATTCCCCTCTAAGGGGGGAGTATGTAACAACCCAGGTTTTTGAGCGGCTATTTTATATTATTTTGCCCGATGAGCTAATTTTATAAAATAGGGAAAGTTGGAGTAAATATTATTTCCCGTGAGATTTAGGGATAATTTTTACTATGTTTTGTCTATTTACCGTTATGAGAAGGTAATAGCATTATATTATGATATATTGCGTCGTTATATGTAAAATGACGGTTATGACCTATACTTTAAGTTGGGTAAAATTAATGAAATAAAATGAAATTGGAACATAAAATTTGTTCACATTTTCCCGAATGCCAAAATATAGGGTGCGGTTGTTTTTAGAATAGTCGAGATAGTCGAAATAAGTGTCAAGTTGTATTTTTGAGTTTCAGGCACTTTTGGGGTGTTATGACTCAATTATGTGGATACGAGTCATTTTAATTGTGTATTAGCAATTAAAAGAGGGGCATTTATATTTTATAGACCCGATTAAGTCTCCCAACCCTTTTATTTTCTCAATCTTATGAGAAAAGCCAAGAGAGAGAGAGACAGAGAAGAGAGAGCTTGGGAGTAATGGAGACAAAGAGAGAGAAATGGAGATTTGAGGCCGAATTTCGTTGCTACCGGAGGAGGATCCGAGACTACAAACTCAAGGCAAGTTTCTTACTTGCTAGATGTTGGTTTAATGTGATAAATTGCATGTGTAGTTAAGTTTTGGAGATTTAAACCCTAAATGGGTTCATTGTTGATTTTGAGGATTTAACCCTTAAATATTAGTTTTAACTTGATTTGAGGAATATATAGTAGTTATTAATTATGTAGAAACAATTTGGGAGAATTTGTCATTGTTGATGTTGGTTGAAATCAAAGATTTGGGGTTTTTGAAATTTTAGAGTTCTTCAACCCGTAGCCCAAACTGGGCAAATTCTCAGGGCCGAATCAATTCGGCTCCCAGGAGAATCAATTTGGTTAAGGGGTAGGTTACATGTTTGGGAGACCGAATCGATTCGGGTTAAGACCGAATTGATTCGGTTATTACAGAATATGAGTTTTTACTCACCGAATCGATTCGGCCCAAGGGGCGAATCGATTCGGTCACCTTGTTTTTTTGAGTTTTTTTCCTTGTTTAATTTTTAACCCTTTTTCTTTTAGGTCCAAGGTTTAGGGACCTTCCTTTGGGAAGTAATGGGTAGTCCTAGAGGGATGTTTTGGGTAGACTAATGTCCTAGGATAAAACGGGATATTTGGGCTTACTCCGAGGGCTAATTTGTGTAGGTTAATAATCCGAAAGATATAGGAAGTTAACCTAAAGATAAATTGGAGATAAAATGTTAATGTTGGGATTTTTGGGAGTCTATTATTGATGAAGGCTCACTTTGATGGTTCATGAAATTAGATGAACTCTTGGAGACTAGTTTGAGGATAATGGCACTTCGAGTCTTAGGATATGACACTAAGAACAAGAAAGACATCTGTCAATATGTAGTACTAAAAGAAATAAGTACAAATGAGTTTGAGAATGTAAAAGTGAACATTTTTAAAAGAAAAAAGTAATGTTTTTCATAAATGTTAATTTATGATTACACACCTCCCTAAATCGCTATCATAAGGGAAGTTGCGTGCGTATGGTGATGCCCCCTGGCTAATGAACGCAGGGTGGATATAGTCCTAGGCCATATGGGCATTTATTATACTGCACTGGTTAGGATATTTTGGGTGTGGTCTTGACTTTCCCGCAGGAATATGGCCACTTTTCGACATTTATTAGGTTCCCAGGTTGTCTTGTTTGATGGGCCCTGGTAGATGATAGCCATTTAAGGGTGCGTCCAGTGGGGAAACTCGGAGGGACTGTCTTAGATAAATTTAAAGCAATCCATGATAATGAATTGGATTTAATTACATTTCTTGGATGGAAGAAGGGAAATGGGATATATAGTTTGGCTTCGGATGCATTTCCCGGATGGAAGAAGGGAGATGGAAGCATGTGGTATATAAAAGTATTTTTATGATAATAAAAATGACTTTTGATTACACTTCCTGGATGGAAGAAAGGAAGTGGGATTTTATGAAAAAGGATAAAGCATTTGTATGATAATAAAACTTGCTTTTAAAAATGTATTTTCTTGTATGGAAGAAAGGAAATAAAATTGGTAAAGAAAGTTTTGTAATGAGATTGAATTGGTAAACATTTGATAAAATGTTGTACCATTTATATATATTCCTTAAGAAAAAATAGGAATTGTGCCTTAAGAGGGTGAATGAAATTGGTTATGTGTATATAATTAGATTAGTATGTATATATTGATTCCGTGCTGAGGGTCTAATGGATCTCGACGATCAACCTTGCCTAGAAGTAGTGTATCGGGGGGGTTCCTTGTTTGGATTTCGCTTTGTGAGACACCCCACGCATGAATAGGGCATAGTGTTGAGACTGGTGAGAAGTCTAACCCTTAGTACTATCTTTAGGAAATTAAATTAGATGTTAATATACATCAATATTGTGCTTAGGTCTAATGGATCTCGACGATCAACCTTGCCTAAGTAGTAGTGTATCGGGGGGGGGGGTCCTTGTTTGGATTTTGCTTTGCGAGACACCCCACGCACAAATAGGGCATAGTGTTGAGACTGGGGAGAAGTTAGACCTTAGTACATGGGTTAACTAGCGCATCTCATGATATTGTGCTAGGTTGTGTTTTTAGTATGAGAGGTGAGAAATATTTTATTAACTGCGAGAGAATTACGCACTTAACTATCATGCATTTTAGTCACATCAGAATCATATCAAACTGGGTCCTGACCTGTCTATATTTCTTTGTTTCTGCATATACTCCTTACCGTCCAGGTGCTCTACCGCATGGACACCCGTATTTACATTTCCATTCCGGTTGTCATGGAGCTACGACATATAGCGGATGTTGTAGGTTATTTTTATTAGACGCTTCTTTCCATTGTACTCTAGTCATGTTCAGTTTATTTATTTTGGCGTGTGGCCCAAAGCATTTTACACATTTATTATAATGTAATATTTAATGTGTAATACTCGGTGTAATTATTTGTATTGGTCTGTTCACCGACAACTTATTCGGTGATTATTTATTGTCACTCTTTATCCGTTGATTTTTTATATCAACCGTTTTTTCAAATGGGATTGTCTAAATGTTTTTTTTTATTTTCAAAATTTTAAATTTGACTGTCCGTTTCCTAAAATGATTGGTGGTTATCTCGTACTATTATTTTAATCGACAGTGATGCTGATAATGGACCATCAATGATTCCTATGATTATTAGAGTATTGGGATGGCCACCTATTATTTTAGTAGGCGAGTTATCAGACAAAGGAAGAATACAGTCTTACTCAACGACTCGATCCCCCACTAGCCTTGATGCCTCTTCTTGTCTTCAACTGCTCCTCCACACTGTAACGTATGAGTCCACCTAAGCAAGGTCCGCATCATAAAAGTCCACATGTTTCTCGATATCCATCTATACAACTCGACAACCGTCTATGATTCAGAACACGAAATTCACCACTTCCTTATCGCAATAAACACCTACGAAGTCCACCGCATAAAAATAATTTCTCTCAAGATGAATGAAATAAACAAGGTTCCCAAATAAGATCCCAAAGTATAAGATTTATGAATCTTTGATCTTCTAACAAAAAGGGTGAAACTTTGGTGTTGGAACTTTTGAGAATAGGTATGTTTTTCATTTTTTTCAAAAGTTCTTCGTCTTTAAAAGATAACTGAGTCTGAAAATCCTTTTATAGAAAAATTAAGGTGGTGCGTGGCATGAATGATTTACGGTAATTGTTCAAACGAGATAGAGATCTCACTTTTAATGACCTTATAAAAACCAAAATATAAGGCTTCATTTTATGCACATTTGACCACATGCTTCAAAAGACCTTACTTTGTCATTTGAACGACATTGAGATGTCGTGAACTATCTCAACTAAATATAAAACTTTGCCTACAGTAAAGTTAGAAAACATATTTTCAAAAAAATTAAGTTTAAACGATTTTGAAAATAGAGACCCTTATAAAAACTTTCCAAGGACTAATAAACTATATACGTTCATACTTATGAGATCCTTGGCATATGTGAAGACAAATATGGCACGGTAAACCCGGCTTAGAATATGAAATATTTGAAGCATGGCTATTACGTATTCATCAAACCATGTCACAGGATCATGGGATGAACTAATCAAAGTCTATCCTGTGACTAAAATGTTTTGTCTAAAATTATGCCAATTACATACAAATTGACTCGATTGAAAATTTATCCTTACAAAACTATTCTAAAAAACTTTGTTGAAGCCATAAAAAAAATCTAAGCAGCATACAAGATCCTAATAAATCTTTTTCTCTTCCTCAACCATTCATGATAGGACACATGCTCCTTATAAATATCAAAGAAGAAGTATACGAGAATAACATGAAACAATGACAAACAAATTTGATTGGAAGATTCATTGTTCCTAAAAGGAAGAAGCCTCTATCAACTATGAAAATGAAAGACAAAATAAGCCTTATTAAGAAACTACTAAACCGTTAGAGACTCATTCCCCTTGGTGAATGCTACTTCGATATGAACTTCTCCACTACTTAAAAAATGGGTTCAATTTGGATAATGGTCACCATAATCATGAAGCCACATATGTTTAGAATCCTAGCTGGGGCACATGACCTCCAACCTGATAATCAAGCCCAAACTAATTCTCACGTTTAGGCCAGACTCAATGGCATAAGCCAAGAAAATTGTCACCCCAGAACTATTTTTGAGATTATATGAAGAGTGGGCACACAAGTCAAAGTGGATAATGAAATAATTAGTAGAAAATTTAGGCACTATGTTAGATTTCTAGTTGGTGTTGGTTTCAGTCAACAACTAACCTTCAAGATCCTAGTTGAAAGGAGAAATTATAATTTTATGATTAACATCTCGTATGAAAATCTACCTAATCTTTTCTCCCATTACAACATAATAGGACACATGTTATAATACCACAACATCATAAGAAAAATGTAAGAGAAGGAGAATGCTAATAAGCCAAAAGAAAAAGGAAAACATAATAGGAAAAATCAGACCTTGACTGAGAATGCAGAGACCAACAAGTGAGGGAATAACATAGTTGTTGATAACTGCATCAATAAAGATATATAAATTCTAGACTCTCCTACCCCTTAAGGGGTTTTAATGAATTTTTTTTATAGAAATGGTGGAAGAATAAAGCAACTCCTCCTGAACTACAAGAAATAAATGAAATGGAGCCAACTGTACCATTGAATAATGGGGATGCTGACATGATCACCCTAGAAGTAATCGAAGATGATGATGAGGTAGATTCATGTAAGGACACAAATTTCCAATTGTGTCCATATGTTGTTTTGGCTTCATTTCGAACAAAACCATTTGACTCAAAGGATATAAGTTTATTCCTATCAAGACTATGACATTTGAAGAAGATGAAGATGTAGTGGCCAAGAATTATAGTTTCATCCTTGTTGGGTTTCGTGCCACGTGTTTCACGCCATCAAAATTTGAGGATTCCAAGACTACAAAGGTATGAATGCACTATTATATATGTATGAGCTTGGAAAATATTTTATGGGGGTTAGTTTTATAAAGTTTTGTCTTAAACGACTTTTAATTTTCTCAGAAAATCATTTTAGACTTGTTAGACTAGTTTTAGAAAAGTTTTGGGCTTTAGAATTAAAAATTGGTTTTTTGAAAAAGTCGTTCGAACGAAAATGGGTCTCATTCGAACGAGATTCCCAGTCGTTTGAACAACATTACCAAAAAGTTTGATTTACATTTTTGTATTTTCTCGTTAGAAGTTTGGTTCGAGTTCAAACGAACTCGTTCGAACAAGATATCAAATGAAAATTTTCCTTAATATCTGAATTCTCATTAGAAGATGTTCGAATGATGTCGTTCGAACGAGAATGGTTGTTCGAATGAGATTCGTCAATTTTGGGCAGATTTTTTATTTTCCCTCCATTTTCACCCACTACTTTTCACTAGACTTTATGTGTGGCAAGAACTTTTTGAAAACCAACTTTTGACATAATTAACTCTAGATTTTGAGAGCAAAAAGGTTTCCCTCAAAAGTTCAAGTTTTGAGTTTTTGATTTCATGGATTAAATTCTACCAAAACTCATACACCCATATGTTTGTTTAAATTCAAGTTCTTTCACACACACACACACACACACACACACACACACACACATATATATATATATATATATATATATATATATATATATATATATATATATATATATATATATATATATATATATATATATATTGCATGGAGAGTTTATTTGGCACATGGTTTTCTCTACACCAACAAGAAGAGAGTTTGGGTCTATTATCTACCCCATAAAGGAGAAGAAAGTTATTTGCTACGATTTTCTCACATGGTGAAAGGCACCATGTGTGGTTAATGGTTGTTGTGCCTCCATTAGTGGACTCCAAGATTCCGGTGTACTCCAAAGTTATCTATAAGGCAGAGGTTGAAGAGCGAAGGAATCTTCGGGTCTTGAAGGAGTCGAGTGTTGTAAGTCTTCATGCCGTTGTCTTTGTAAAATTTTCGGACCTATGGAATTGTTAGGCAGGGCCGTCTGAGATTTGTCCCATTTGAGTTTTTTTCATACATCGCAGCGTAGTGTGATATTGTTTATTTTATCTTGCAAAATTACACTTAGATGCGTGCTTAGGTAAATCAAGATAAAATTGCATTTAATCATACTTTTGTTTATTTTGATGGTAATTAATTTGTGTAACAATTTAGTTTAATTTAATTGAAGTCCAGAATTTAATTTGACAAAAATTAGTTTGGCCTATATTGATAAATTGAATATTAATTGTTAGGAAAATTTTTAGTTTTATTTTAATTTGGAAAAATTAAAATTTGATATATTTAATTGTGAATTTCAAAAAGAAATTTTAGTTTAAAAGTTTGTGTGTGTTGAACCATCCTATTCTGCACTTGAAAATTTAAGGAATTTAAAATTTAGGGGATTCCTTAGTTTTCAAATTGGTATCAGAGAAAGAGCGCTAATTTATTGCATTAAGATCCTTAATTTAGTTTTATTTAAAAATGGAATTTTCCTCATTTTCAAAAATTTTAGTTTTTGATGGTTCTAATGATGTGTACTGAAAAGCGTGTAAAAATTGGCATTAAAGTCCATAGATGAGAAGGTTTTGCTGTCTGTCATTACCGGGTTGTCCCCACCTACATATTTAGTAGAAAATTAACGTGTCCCCAAACCCCGTAGAGAGATGGAGTGAGAATGAACTTAAATTAGCCAATTTTAATTATCGGGGCTTAAATGTTTTGTTTAGTGAGGTCACACCAGATGAATTATGACGTATCATGATGAGTGAAATTGCTAAAAAAGCTTGGGATATTTTACAACTCATCCACGAGGGAACTAGTGTCGTAAAAGATTCGAAACTCCAAAACCTCACCACTAAATTCGAGACCATTAAAATGATTAAAAATTAAACTTTTGATGAATTTTATGCTAGACTTTCAGATTTTGTTAATTCATCCTTTAATTTGGGAGAAAAAATACCCGACAACCGAGTAGTAAAGAAAATTTTAAGGTCCCTACACTATAGATTCATTCCTAAAATGACCGTGTAGAATTCTTTACCCACTTTAGCCTCTACAAAACTAGAAGAGCTCGTAGGTGATTTACAAACATATGAAGTTGACATGTTTTCCTATAAGATCGAAAAGAAGAAAGATAAGGGCATTGCTTTGAAATACCAAAAGGAGGAAAAACAAGTTTCGAATGATGATAGTGATTATGACTCGGAATATATGGCAATGTTTGGTAGGAAGTTTAGAAAATTTCCTAAGACTGATAAAGAGAGTCTCAAAAATGAATATAAGAAATTTGATAAATCCAAGTATAACAAGCCCGAGAAAATCCCTCAAAATCATAATGAAGATCTTAATAGGGACGAGTGAAATCGTTGCTTCGGTTGTGAAGGGTATGGTCATAGGGCTTTTGAATGTCCCACTAAACTAATGAGAGAGGAAAAGCAACCAATTTCAAACATTGCGACCCTTAATGATAGTGATAAGGAAGAGGGGCCCAATTCTCCCATTGAGTGCAACTTTACTGCGTTCATGGAAAGTCATGTGAGCACCAATAATGAATCTTCCCATGAAGATATACATTTACATGACTCTTACGAGGCCTTTGTTTGTGAATCCCAAAAATTTGATGGTAATGAGAGTGGATTTGAAAAAGAAAGTGAAAATGAAGAAGAGGTTGATGCGAGTGAGCTTCAAGTAGCATTTTAATAATTTTATGCCGAGTCAATTAAATTAAAAAGGGGAAACTTGAAGTTAGATGCTTGTTTAAGAGAGCGTGCCAAGGTCATTGATGAGAGCGCTTTAGTGGAAGACCTTAGGACGTGTGAGAGAAATCTTTGAGAGAACCTTTAGTATGTTGAATGCGAGAGAAATAGCCTTAGAGATGTGATGGAAATAATGAAGAAAGATCTAATAGTGTTTGAAGAGAGGACGGTTTTCCTAGAGTCTAAGATCCTAAAATTAGAAGAAAAATTGAGAGACTCTAGTAAGGTCAAATTTGATTTGGAATGTAGGTCTGCTAAAATAGACAAAATATTAGGAACCGTCCAAGTAAAAAATGAAATTTGTTGTTTAGGCTTCGATTCTTATAATTCCTTCGTTAATAAATCGAAAACCACTATTTTTAGAGAATCACCTTGGAACATTTCCAAAGGTCAATCCTTAGGTAATAATTTTTGCCGGATCTTTACTTGTTCACATTATGGTCGAAAAGGTCATCTTAGGAAATTTTGTTTTGATCTCAAAAAGGATCCCAGGAAATCCAAGAGTAAGGTCACCGGGGTAGCCAATGTTACCCAGTCCCGAAATTGTCACTCTTCACTTATTTGGTTTAGGAGATCTAACTTGGTAACTTTACAAAATAGGGTTTATGATTCTCATTTTTTATCACATGAGACCTCCCATACTAAATCGAAAGGTTAAATGTGTTAGTTTTGTTTACATACTCTAGCGTTTTTGTGCTTCATGATATATATATATACTAGTCGTATGTGTGTTTATCATTTTCGACTCTATGCTCCATGATTAATTACATGCTGGAATTATGACTTGTGTATATCTTTTGTATTTATTTTATTTGTTTATGTATTATTGAGAAAAATAAAAAAAGAATTTCTTTGTTTTCTTTTGAGTTGATTTTTTTGTGTTTGGTGAATTTTTTTGAAAAACTCAAAAAGATTTGTTTTGTGTGTATTTTATTTTGACACACTTTATGTGGCATATACTTGTGTTTGAATCCTTTTCCTTTAAGCTTCCATATGGCTAGAACTTTTGGTTAAGATTTTCAATCCGTAAAATACTCCTTGTCATGCCTCGTTTCACACATGCACGAGCTCATTTGAAATTATACTTCACATGTATATTTGAGTTAAGTGAGATGTTCTCCTACCAATATAGTAATCTATATATTTTGTGACTTAGGAGGATCTGTGCATGTTAGAACCGTTGCACGTGAGATTATTGTGTGTTTAAAAATGATATATGCTAGTGCACTGGGAAGGGCTACGAAAGGAACAATCATCATTTGTGATTAGGCCACCATTTGCGATGGACCAAAAAGAAATACGTGGCCCAATGGCTTAAAATAAAAATATGACATTCAAAGAAAAATATAGCCAATGCCTAGTTTGTTTAGATTGATATTTCCCTTAAAAGAAAATAAAATAAAATAAAAGAAAGTATTATTTTTGAGTTAGTTTGGATGGAATATCAATGGCTTTTGACAATGACTTTGTATCCTAGTTGTTCAATCTTGTCGTGACTTTATTGGTTTGTAGAATCATCAAAATTCTAGGCTTATGTGTAGTGTGTATGTTTGTTCATTGAGTTCAATCTATATAGTCACATGAGGCTATATCTAAATGTGATAAAGTTTTGCAATCAACTGAGAACTCCGTGAACATGTTTTAAGTGATTGGGTCTATAATCTTTTAGTCTCTAGTTCACACCCTTCACTTTCATTTTCCACATGCATGTGGACACATTTTTTCCATACGAGTGTGAAAATCTTATTGTATTTTGAGTCATGTGTGGTGTTTATACCTATGTATATATGCGTGTGCGTTAGTGATATTCATTGTGTATATATAGGGTTTTTTTGTTTTCGAGTCTTTGCCATGATAACTAGTCGATATTTTCTTTGAATTTATAATTGATATCTAACTTGTTACGGATTTTGATTGATATCCGATGCTTATGTTTAATACATTTTAGTAAGTATCATTTTTCTTATCATCGCATCATAATTGGTATCCTTTGTTATTATGTGTATTAGATGGATTTCATTATTTCCATATGCTTTATTGTTCCTGTTTATACGACATTGTTGTTCATCTTGTTTCTTCTTAATTCATATTGTTTAGAGTTTAGGGGGAGAACTAGTATTTACTTTATATAATAGGGAGAAATAAGTCAGATTATAATTCTTTAACCTTTATCTATTCCTGAACAAAAAGGGGGAGAAATGGTATCTAAACATTTAGTTTGGGAGATCTAACTTAGGGGCAGTTGTTCAATCTTCTTAGGTAGACATCAGTAGATAAATGGGTAGAGTTAATTAAGGGGGAGTATTTATTTTCCAAATTTAATATTGTTATATTCCATATGTGTTTGATGATTTGCTTAAGTGTGCAGGAATTCATTTTATGGCACATTTGATAAAGCAACAAAGCACTTCCTTGGGACGAGTCATAGCCTCCGTGTTTTTATTTTTTTGGGTGGGATGTTGTGTCTCGACGAGCTTGACGGCGCTTAGGATTTTTGGTTGGGTTTTGTTCCGGAATATCCAAAGGGGAGATTTGTGAGGACACAAATTTACAATTGAGTCCATATGTAGCTTTGGCTTAATTCCGGACAAAACCAATTGATTCATAGGTTAAAAGTTTGTTGCTATCAAGCCTATGATGTTTGAAGAAGCTAAAGACGTAGCGGCCAAGAATTAAAGTTTCATCCTCGTCGAGTTTCGTGCCACATGTTTTACGTCATCAACATTTGAGGCTTCCAAGTCTCAAAGGTATGAATGCACTATTATATATATATGAGCTTGGAAAATATTTTATGGGTGTTAGTCTTACAAAGTTTTGTCTTAACGACTTGTAATTTTCTCAGAATATCATTTTAGACTTTTTAGACTTATTTTAGAAAAGTTTTGGGATTTAAAATTAAAAATTGGTCTTTCGGAAAAGTCGTTCGAATGAAACTGGGTCTCGTTTGAAGGAGATTACTAGTCGTTCGAACGATATTACTAACGAGTTTGATTTCCAATTTTCTATTTTCTAGTTAGAAGTTTGGTTCGAACGAAGTCGTTCAAAAGAACTTGTTCAAACGAACTTGTTCGAACGAGATATCAAACAAAACTTTTCCTTAAACTCTGAATTCTTGTTAGAAGATGTTCGAATGAGAATGGTAGTTCGATTGAGATTCGTCAGTTTTGGATAGTTTTTTATTTTCCCTCCATTTTTACCCATTACTTTTCACTAGACTTTATATGCGGGAAAAACTTTTTGGAAAACAACTTTTGACAGAATTATCTCTAGACTTTGAGAGCAAAAAGGTTTCCCTCAAAAGTTCAAGTTTTTTGTTTTTTATTTCATGGATTAAATACTACCAAAACTCATACACCCATATGTTTGTTTAAATTCAAGTTATATATATATATATATATATATATATATATATATATATTGCTTCGAGAGTTTGTTTGGCACATGGTTTTCTCTACACAAAAAAGAAGAGAGTTTGGGTTTATTATCCACCCCATAAAGGAGAAGGAAGTTTTTTGCTGAGGCTTTCTCACATGGTGAAAGGCACCATGTGTGGTTAACGGTTGTTGTTCCTCCATTGGTGGACTCTAAGATTCTGGTGGACTCCAGAGTTATCTATGAGGTAGAGGTTGGAGAGCGAAGGAAGCGTCGTGGCTTGAAGGAGTCGAGTCGAGTGTTGTATGTCTTCTTGTCGTTGTCTTTGTAAAATTTTCGTACCTAGTGGATTTGTTAGGCAGAGCCGTCCGAGGCTTTTCCCATTTAAGTTTTCCTCATAAATCGCGGCGTAGTGTGATATTGTTTATTTTATATTGCAAAAATACACTTAGATGCATGGTTAGCTAAATCAAGATAAAATTGTGTTTAATCACACTTTTGTTGATTTTGGTGCTAATTAATTTGGGTAACATTTTAGTTTAATTTAATTCAAGTCCAGAATTCTATTTGATAAAATTTGGTTTGGCCTATATAAATAAATTGAATATTAATTGTTACGTAGATGTTTAGTTTAATTTTAATTATGAGAAATTAAAATTTGATATATTTAATTGTGAATTTGAAGAAGAAATTGTAGGTTAAAAGTTTGTGTGTGTTGAACCATCCAATTTCTCACTTGGAAATTTACAGAATTTAAAATTTAGGGGCTTCCTCACTTATCAATGCAGCTCTTACTGAGTTCACCCCAGTTATCTCAAAAAGATATAAAAAGAAATTTAAACTCGAGAAGAAGGAATGCTAACAAAGTGAGAAACTTAAACCCTGACTTAATTGAATTATATCAAAGGAATCCCAAGCTACAATCTGAGGAGTTATCCCCTAGGTTCTAAATTAGGCTTCTTCATTGGAAGATTATGGGAATTCCTAATCCCATTCTAAAATAGCCTTAGCCAATCTTATCATGATCGATAAACTAGAATACAATTGTGTCACTAAACTTGTGATCCATTAAATTCCTTACGATGCTACTTACCGGTGCCCTATTTAGTCATAATTCCTAACAAGCAATCACAAAGGCCTTTCCATTCCCAATATTTGTCTTTTATATTCTAGTTTTAATGCCATGGCTGGGATTTATGGGTTACCCGTGGTCAACGCGCTCTGACCTGAGCATTAGGTGTGAAGTATAAATAAACAACCTATGAAATGTTGTTAATGTAGTTTTATTTAATAAATTTTTTAGATGTTTAGGGTACAATTTCCATTTTAAGTCAAGCTACTTGAGGGACCCGTGGAAAACGTCCCGGAATTCAAGCATACATAGTTACTAATGTAAAATAAAAGAGAACACTTGCCTGTACAACGCTCTCAAAAAATGGAACCACACCCAACCTTCTGTATCAAAGATAAGGGAATGAGCCAATTGCCCAGTGGGAAAATATATTAATGCAACATAGAATTGAATGGTAGAAAAGACTTTAACACGTTAAAACTACGTTCAGTTGGGAATACCTTATAGATATAGATACAATTTAATGCATGGAACCATTTTTAATTCAGAAACCATTACCTTCCCTGATTAACCCTAATCTTATAAAGGACTCCCCTTTTCTTAACTTGACATCTATTACTTGGATTAACACACCTGGTTAAATACCAAACAAATACATCTTGTTTAAGGAAAATTATTTCTTTCACCAAAATTAACCCTTTATTGATATCAATCATCTTTAGTATTTTCATTAAAAATCACCCTTTAAATACACATAATGCCGTGTTGGAAAATACTTATTTTCCTTTGAAAATATTTCATAAACACACCCTTGTGTTAATTATAGGTTAAACCTCTTTAGGTTGCTTAACTACCCATTTATCTAATACGAAATACCGTTCCTTTAATTTATGGACATTAATCAATTATCACATCTCTTGTCCACTTTATCCATTTTTGAAACATTTATTACTTCATTCAAGTTAGGTTTTATTTTCACATATTCATCACACAACCCATTTCTTGACATTTTCCTCTTTTTATTATCTTTTTCTCAGAATATTCCTATATTCGCATAATTTAAGGATCTCCACGCCACCGCCTATGCTACTATATGCTTTGGCCAGTGATTTCAGGTCTTTCACCGGAGGGCTCCAGGCCCTAGGTCTTTCACCGAAGGGCTCCAGGCCCTCCTTAATTATCCTGATGTCATTCGAGTCCACATTAATGTCTCTTTTCATTTTATAAATGTCCATATTATTCCACTTTTTCTTTACCGACCGAAACAGAAACTCGAGGTTCCACTCCATCTTGTGTCTCACTTTAAAATCATAATTTCTTATCCTTTTTACTCTAGCATTTATTTTATCCTAAAAATAATGTCATTTAGGAACATTTTTCCAACATTTTTATTTCATTAGGGTCCATTTTGTACGAGAAAGAGGTTGAACTAAACTTTAGACGGAAACAGATTACATGGCCATCCTTTGTTGCCTTCAAATCCCCCTTGGGATTATGGTACTTGATGGATCAATTGAAAATTTGAGCTCTATAATATGTGAACCTTCTACTCTCACATATATAGAAAAGGAAACAAAGTCACTCATAATCTCTATCACTTGTTTTTGAACCATCACCACCTTAGTTAGTGGGTTATTGAGCCATAGGCTATCCAATCCCTTAGTTGCTTGATGGGATTTTAATAATATTAGGCGGTAGAGGGATGCCAAATTAAAATTAAATAGAAGTTTATTTTCATATGTTTATTCTGAAATTGATTATGTTTTCAAAATTTATAATTCTCATATTTTAAAATGGGCTCAACACTCAACCCACTTGATCTATCTGAAAGGGAAAAAAAACTTACTTCCAAGAACTATATAAATACTAGAAAAGAAACCTAAGCATTATCTGAACTGTTGAGGACTATAAGTTTGTTTTGACTAAAACCTCCACTACAAAGCCTAATGAAGGGGCATCCTAGGGGGATGTCCAATCATATCAGATGTGGTAAAAGGTTGAAAAAACGGTTTGTTGCTATATATTTTCTTTTACAACTAGTGTGTCACAAAACCATCATGAGCACATGTTAATAAATTATGACATGATTATGAACGTCAAGGATATGTTGAAGGATCAGAATCCTATCCCAAGGATGGATTATATAGAAAGGTTAGTTAATATTAAGATACTAGATGGTACTCCAATATAAGAGCACGTTCTCTATATGATATCCATCTTGGGAGAACTATAGGTGTTTGGATCTGAAATCAATGGGGAAACCCAAATTGATTTTGGGTTCCAATGACGACAGGGGTCATTTAAATCGTTTCGCCTAATTATTCTATGAATAAGTTTGATTACTCTTTGGCATAAATTCTTAAATAACTCCAAGATGTGGAGAATATCACCAGGCATAAGGGCATGGTTCAGGTTACTGAGAAAGGCCCATCTCCTTTTGTCCCAAAAGTAATAAAAAGAAGAAGTGAAAGTATCAGGAAAAAACTATGGTTATTAAAATGACTTTTAAGCCTTAGGCAGTCCATAAGAAGCCAAAAGACAACTGTTATATCATTAAATGGATTGGACATCAGAATAAGAAGTAGCCGATCTTATTAGAGAGGAAGATTGGAAATAGTATTTTTTTCCTTAGACAATATGATATGTTTTATGGTGTAGTCTACCTGTACCGGATATGTATACTCGGGAGAAACTAATAAAGTTTAAAATTCTTTTTTGGTGTTACAATTAATGGAGCTCAGTGATGAATTTTTTTATATTCATGGGCGATCACACTAAGGAAACAGTAGTAGCAGTAAAAAATTTACTTTAAAATTTTGGTAAATACTTCAAGTTAATATTAGTATATTTTGTATATGTTCTTAACGTTCTATGAAATTTTATTCCTATTTGTAAACTTATTTTCAATGTATATTTGGTTTATTTTAATGATGGTGTTTTTAAAAAAAAAAATGGCAAATATCTTATTTGTTCTGGTACATTGGAAATTGATTTCTATATTACAAGGCATGTCTCAAAACTATCACTTGGTACTGGATTTAAATACTTAAATAGAAATAACCTAAAAAGAAAAGAACCTTATAAGTTGAACAAAATGTATTTTTGAAAATTACTATCATGTCATATTAATTTAAAATGAATTCAAAGAACGGTATCAAATGGAGAATTATGTTCATTGGAAATGGAGGAACATCCAATACGTGAATCCTAATTAAAAGCTAAAATGACCAAGAGTCATTTTAAGGTTAAGTACTATAGAGCCAAAGATGTTTTGGAACTAGTTCATTATTATTTGTGTGGCCTTATGACTATCTGGGAAAATACGTCATCGTTTTTATTGATTATTACTTGAGGTTTGGGTATATTTAGCTTATGTATCATAAGATTAAATACTTTAATAAGTTTAAGTTATTTATACTGAGGTGGAGATTATGATGGAAAACTAATCCAAGCTCTCTGATATGATCGTGGAAGAGAGTGACTATTATGAGAGTTTATAAATCACTTATCGAAGGTGGGAATCACATCCCAATTATCTTCATCAAGCACTCAGTAGAAAATTGGTGTAGTGGAATGAAGGAACATGACTCTTTAGGGCATGGTTATATCTATGATGAGCTATTCAGATCTATTGACTCTGTTTTGGGGTTTTTCACTAGATACGACTGTTAGCCCAGAAATATACCTAGGGGTGAGTTGGTTATATGAATTTAACTGGAAATTATAAAACTTTCTTAATTTCTTTTATGAATTCATTACAATATGAGAAATCAATTCAAGTATAAGAAATTAACCAATAATAAGAAAAAGTAGTTAAGAGGTATGGTTTAGAGAAACTTTGCAACTGAAATATTTAACGAGGTTTGGACTTTGCCTACATTCATGCAAGAGATGGTACTGGAGAAACTTCACTATCTTTAGTTCACTTATGGTGGAAGAAAAATCCTTATATGGAATTATAACAACTTTTAAACCGTAACAAATAAGACGCTAAACTCATCCTTACCAAAGCGGTATCCACCCAAGATCCCACGGTGTTTTTGTGATTTGTCTTCCAACAACAGCGACATTACCTATAAAGATGATACAATTAAGTTAACATAAGTAAAAATTGTAAGATTTGTAATTAAAACATAAAGAAAAGTTGATTCACTAAAACATGTATGAAATGCTTTTACTCCCTCTCTACAAATGTAAACAATCAAATAATCAAAAGTATATTGTTCAAGTGGGTACTTGGTTAATTCTTTACTCACAAGAGTATTGTGTTTATATCTTTGGATAATGAGGTATTGGTTAGGAATCTTGAAAATCAAAGGCGTTTTGGGTGGATCTTGGATTTAATGGAACTCTCAATTAAAAATAGTTTTGTGACTCGATTTCTCTCTTTAAAAAACTAAAGGATATTAAAACAAGCATGAAATGGACTTTGATTAGTGAGAATATTATAGGAAGGTCGTGCAATTGAAAAATGAATCCAAGTTGTCCTTTTATAAACTATTTTTGAAACTAGCCATTAGAGGATAGTATGGTTATTTCTGGATTATTTGGAATTCAAAATTTGAAAACTAGTCTTTATGAATTTTGAATTTGCTCATAGTTATATTCGATCATAACTTAGTTATAGTAGACTTTAAATCCCCTGTAAAAAGTGGATTTTTATTTTTTTGAATACAATCCCATTTGGAACATGTTAGTCGACTATAACCAAGTGTTAGTCGACTATGAGCCCGCTAACTCCATGTTTGGATGTATATGATTCGGACTTGGTTAAATATTTTAGGAAGGTTTTGGTGGTTTGTATTAAGCATATACATGATCATGAAAGTTCATTTACATTTGTACAAATATTCCTAAGGATATTTAAGGCTTTGATAAGGTCTTCTAGAGTTTGATCATTTCTATGATTGCATGAAACATGTGCTTTTACTTTTGTACGATGATCATGATCTTCCTTGTATGAATGGTTGTCATATAATTCTCATAATGTATGTTTGATGAACTTGGTTGATCTTTGTCATAGGTGGAGTGTGATTTTCACGGTGAACTTCTGATGCTATTGATTTTATCTAATCTTGCTAGGGGTGGTTGCATTTCTTGGGTGATAATGCTGATTAATAGTTTTTTTTCTTGGTTCATGATGCATGGTTGAGTACTTTTTGAATTTTCTAGAATATGGTTTCTATATTGATTGTGATTCTCGGGTACTTAATGTCTTGGTTGGATAGATGACATAATTCTTGTAATATATCCCATCATGTATTTCGTGTTTGCTTTTATCTCATGTACATTAGAGAAGACAATGAAGTATGCTCACATATCAATTATGGTCTTATCATAAAAAATCTTTTTTCATCAAATACTTTATGTTTCACAACATACATATACTTACTCTACTTAGTTCCTTCCAAATGAGTCTCAAAAACTCCCATGGAGCTATGGGTTGATCACAAGCCTACTATAGGACATGTTCAATTCTAGGATTTCTTATCACGCATGCTTAAGAAGGGGGTGGGGAATCTGGAATCAAGGAGGGATGGTCAATTATATTATCTTAAGGAGTAGAGAGTATTTATTTGCAAAAATTCTTGGTCCTTGCAAGAATATTATATAATGGAACACTATCCTAAGAGAAAGATCGTCTTGTAAGAGCTAAGAGGGAAAGATCGGGTAATTACTTCTAAACCATTCGTACAAGATGAAATAAAACCTAATATAGATAGTAGACTGTCTGGAGGTAGTGGGAGTAGTATCGATGATCAGGATACAAATATCACTTATAATTGACCAAAAGTGTAGCCACGTCATAATGGGAGAGTTAGGCATCATCATGATAGGTTAATGTATTTTTTTCAACATTACATTGTGATCCTATAGGAACATGATACGGTTCCCGTCAGCTACAATGAGTTACACCAAAACAAGGACACTGAGATTCGCTAAAGGATATAAATACCAAGATGGATTTAATGTATTAAAATCAAGTTTGGAAACTTATAGACTTATCAAATAGGATAAAACCCGTCAGATGTAAATGGATCTATAATAAGAAGAGAGGGGTAGACGGGAAGGTGGAAACCTTCAAGGAAAGGCTTGTTGAAAAAGGGTTTAGTCAGAAAAAAAGGATCCACCATGAGGAAGCCTTCTCGCTGGTAGTCATGTAGAAGTCTATCCTAATTTTCTTATCCACTATGCCTCATCTACATCTAGATATTTGGGAAATGTATGTTAAGAATGGATTCATGAACGGTAGTCTTAATGAGTGAAACTATATGATGCAACTTGAGTAATTCATAGAAAAGGGCGAGGAAAACAAGGTGTGAAAGATTAATAGATTAATTTACGGACATAAGAAAGTGTAAAGGTCTTAGAAGATCCGATTTATCAGGCAATCATTTCTTTTGGATTTGATAAATGTCCAGATGAAACTTGTGTGTGTAATAAGTATGATGGCAATGTGGTGGTATTTATAGTACTTTACGCGGATGATATTATCCTAACTAGGAGAGTGTAAGTGTATTGTATAGTTTAAGAGTGTAGCTATCTAGTTAGTTCCATATAGAATACATAGGAGAATCCAGTCACATCCTTAGGATAAAGCTCACACATGATAAAAAAAATTGGATAATGGGATTCTCCCAAGCCACCTTTATCAATGATGTGCTCATAAATTTTTGCATGAATGATTCCAATAAAGTGTTTCTCCCTTTCAGGCATGATTTTTTTTTTATCTAAGGATAAGTGTCCAAAGACACCTGATTAGATTGAGTGGATGATGAATATGCCTTATGATTCAATGGTGGGCAACCTCATATATGATATGTTATGTACATGATCAGATATTTTCTTTGTCGTTGGCATGGTTATAAGATTCTAGTCTAACATAGGTGAAGAGAACTGGATTGTTGTTTAGCACATCTTAATTACTAAAAAAGCTTTAAAGATTATATACAGGTTTACTCGGTGGATAGGATGGTACCCATTTGGTAAAAGTACAAGGATTTTTAGTTGGTGAGGATGCCGAAGATCGACCTTATGATATGTGTTTACCATATAAGGTGTATCCATAAGTTAGAGGAGTATTAAGCAATCAAAATTCAGAGGAATCCGTGTCCATAAGATATATAGACATAAAAGATTTATTCCCACTAGTTAACCTTAATTAGTGGATTACTTCATAATCACGTAGAGTAGCAAAATAGCTAAGTCTGAGAATGAAAGAATTGATTAGATATTGGTTATAAATGAATAGTGGTAAATTAATTTTACCAGGCGTGCATGAGAAGCTTAACATGTGGAATCACATTATATACAATAATCAACTTTTCAAATAAAACCTCATCATATCCAAGTGACTTTGAGATAAATAATTGGATTCCAGACATATTTAGTCTAATTAATTATGGTTAGATAAAAGAAAGGAAATAAATTACGATGATATAATTTGGGATTTTTGAGTATTTATTTGAAAACAAATTTAATCATTTATCTTGGGTCCCTAATATAGTCCATATTCCCAATAAGTTAGGCTCAAACTCTCTAGAAGCTGAGTTTTGTCGAAGCCCACAACTTATAGTAATATGTATAGTGTAGGCTAGGATTTTAAGGTCCATATTCATCATTATAGGGTAGATAGGGGGGGAGAGAAAACAATATTCACATTTCTATGAAAAGGCTTATTGAGAGAGGTCCATATTTCACTCAAAATCAAATGTCTTAATTACAAAAGGATCCCATAAACCTACCTAGATTTGGGAGTATCATTACTACACAAGCTAATAATCTCTATGTACACAAGCAAGCTTTATGAGGATCAAATGAAGGCAACCCCTTCATCTTTACTTTTTCCATTCTTGGATTGTAATCATATGGGAAATGGTATTATATTCGCAACACTAAGTTTAATATATTAAAAATAGTTTTATGTCTTTCATTTTATCAGCATGATAAATCAAATATTGATGGACTAAATTTTTTTATTCCATGTATATTGATCCCTATAAAAACAAAATTTTGGGCATTTGGAATTTCCTAGGGCCTAGTCAAACCATGTCAACCTATAACATAATATTAACAACCACCATATTAATCAATAAACAAATCTATTATACCATATTTGTGGACAACACCTCATGATTTGAAGACCTTAGCCCCAACTAATGAGATGTCACTACAATAGCTTGGCCTAGCAATGATCTTGACCATATTCTCTACTAATGTGGATAACATCATAGTAGAGTGATAATATGCACTTTTTGGCCACTGGACAACAACATGTGCTTGGCATGTCAGGTGGCGAACATATGCTAGACCTTTTTCTTAATGGGTGAAATCTAACAGAATTAAAGGAGTTCTCCACTAATCCAAGATGTCTCCATTAAGCCCATGCTGGCTAGCACACACTTCTTGCTTTAGGTATCCTTATGAAAGAGAGAATCCTCCAGAAAGAGAGGGAAAGCAACCACGGATTCCACATTCCAACCTGCAAGAACATACTCAAACAACCATATGGTGTAAAACCTAAATACTATAAAATTCTGTGGTATAGGTGTAAATAAGAAAGTAATAAGATTCCATGTGGACATAGGACATTCATAAGGGCTAAACCACCTATATCCCAATGTTAATCCTCTTATTCTCATCCCTTTCTTTGATCGAATATAGATCTATTATTTATTTTATCTCCGATTGATTTTCTTCTAGCTAAGACACAATTAGAATTCATATTTTGGATGATACCATAATATCTCCATCTGTGAGAAAGTATAAGGCCTTGTTGTCTCTTACCCAATTCCTAATTCATAATTGTGGAAAATTTATATTTTCCAAATTCGCCCAAATCCCATTACACACCCATTTTTTTTGTTTTTGCCTGTAACGTCATTCAATTTCTTGCTTTGAATCCCCGATTTGATGTTTCATCAATAAGTTCTATGTAAATATCTACCAAACATTCATATTTATAGCCTAAAACAGTCTCGCACTATCGAAGTCTGAATAAATTTAACCGCGCTATATTTTCTTGAACATATACTTTATTTTTTGGGAATATTTGCAAGAGTAGGGGGAAAAGGAGGACTCACCACCCTCCACCCCTATTGTAATAGGCGACCTAGCAAGATTAATACATCGTTTGGTTAAAAGCCAAGAGGGTACGCACGAAAACATGAGATAGTTCACCCAAAGTGTTCTGGCCTCACAAAGACGACCAAAATCACCTCCAATCACTCCGGCCTTTGAAAGGAATTTGGGAAAACAAAGAGAATCGCCTCAACTGTCCCCCTTCCGATATAGGAGGCAAGAGAGTTGAGGAAAAGTTTTGGAAAATCCGAGAAGATTAAATGTAGGATTTTAAATGATTAAATTTTCTCAAACATGCGGATTCAAACTCGGAGAATTTTTTTACTAGCCAAATTGAACCTCCATTATTTGGAGACAATGATGATAAAACGTACTAGAAGGAATGGGTAAAAGACTTCGAAGGCACAACAAAACACTAGTCTTTGATAGGCTGGGAAGAAGAGGGGAACAATCACATCATCACCCTAAAGAAGGCACAATATCAACATAATATAGGAGACTTGACCCTTGAGGAGAAAATAGTTCAAAACATAACATTAGGGCACCCAACCGACGGTAGAATGTTGTTCTAAGGGAATAATCCTCGATTAAGAGTCACAAACCACCTAATATAGTAGTCGTGGAAGATCCTCTATGGAAGGGATCTATCAAGAGAATGGAAACTTTCCTGGGTGACCTTATAAAAACCAAAAAAAACATATCAAAGGAGTTTTATTCAAGGTTATTTAACTACGACCTCTGTGATTAGTTATCCCATGCCTAAAAAGTTCCTTTCGCCTGTGATTACTCCCATGTAGGAAGGAAAATTAGACCCTATTTTTCATGTGGTTCAATGCAAAGCTACATATGGCATATTCTATATAGTTGATGAGATGCACTAAAGTGATTGACCGTACTCAAATTTGGTATAATGTGTTACATAGGAGAGAAATCTCAAAGTTTAAACAACTGGACGACCTCTTTATAAATAATTTTTTCTTTAGAGAAAAACTTTGTAAATTGGTGTCTCACTTGTTAAACGTCCGTGAATGTGAGGATAAAAAGAAATAGGAGTACATTACAAGATTTAATGCTAAAAATTAGAAGTGGTGGATTATAATGAAAATGTGGCCATTACAACAATCATGAGTGGGAAACTCTTCTAGGCACAAACTAAGGATCCTCTAAACCATATGGATGAGATATTGGACATGATAGGGAATAACATGAATTCATATTAAGCCATGTCCACTAAAGATTTCATCCATACAAAATTCAAAGAAAATAGAAGTTCAGTAAGGAAGGAGAAGCCCAAAGAGGGCCCTTGAGGGAAGAATGACAAGAGTTCATATTAGAATTTTGATGAATACAGTCCCTTAGCAATGGGGCACATTGTATCCTCAATCGAATCTAAGGAAATAGTGAACTAAATTGGCAAGATAAGTTCGGAACCCCTGGTAGAAGAAAAGACACGAGCATGTATTGCAAATTTTGCAAAGATCATGGATACGTAACCAAGGATTCTTTAGCCTTGAAAGATGAAACTGTGACCCTTATCAAATGAGGGAAATTCAACAAATAAGTGGAAACGGATGGTAGAACAACACAAGCCCATGAAGAGTAGAGAACCAGGAGGAGATCAAGGTCACCTCGTGCCATGTACGAAAACCAAAAAAGAGGTCGGGAGACCAAAGATGAGGAGGACCCTAACCTCCTATCATGACCTATAGAACCCGTAGAAGAATGAATATGATCTCTTCTAGATGCAATTTCATTATAGGAGGAGACGCTAGTGGAGGCATTGAACCAACTATAAGGATTGCATACCTCAACAAAGTAAGAGCTTGTTTCGGCAATAATGATGTCAATATGGCCCCAGTAGAAAACACTTAACCCCGCAAGGTCACTAAAGAGACGCTTGTTATAGAAATGTCCAGGGATGACCTCTTGGGGTTATTGTATCCTCATTA
Source organism: Sambucus nigra (assembly GCA_949130495.1). Lineage (NCBI taxonomy): Eukaryota > Viridiplantae > Streptophyta > Magnoliopsida > Dipsacales > Adoxaceae > Sambucus > Sambucus nigra. The sequence continues at coordinate 414,162,248 of OX422212.1, forward strand.
TGATCCAATTGTAAACACAGTGATAGTACACAATAGAATTGTGAAAATAATTCTGGTGGATAATGGGATCTCATCCGATGTGATGTTCTATGATATTATCTAAAGATCGAAACTATCTGATAGTAAACTAGAAGTATAATATGATCCTCTGGTTTTTTTCTGGAGAAAAAGTGTACCCACTAGGTACCATTAAATTTGAAGTTGTAATAAGGAATTATTCAACTTGTAGAACAGAGAAAATAAGATTCTCGTCCTTGATAAGAAAGTCTCATCGGTAGATAAAATCATCTTTGAAATAGTGGGCCGGAATAAATTTGAAGCTATAGTCTCTATCGTTCACCTATGCGTTAATTTTCCTATTAATTTTGGCATGGGAGTGGTCAAAGGAAACTAAGTGGAAGCACATGAATGCTATTACACATCGATTAATAAAGAGGAGAGGAATAAGTTAGTCCAAACCAATCAGATCGAGACATTAGATCCTGAAAATGAAGATAGTTTGATAACTAGATAAGCTACAAAATAAACGGGGCTAGTGATACTGGATTATGAGCACCTTAAGAGAATAACACATATCGGCTCATCCTTGGACTTAATCCTTAAGAAATAGTTGATATACTTTATATGAGATATAATCAATGTCTTTTCTTGGAGTCATGAAGATATGCCTGAAATAGATCCTACTATTATCTTCTATGAACTCAACATAATCAAAGAAGCCAAACTAGTCAAATCGAAATATCGAGTATCCTAGAGGATAAAAATATGGAGATATAAGAGGAAGTGGCCAGAATTAAGAAATCTCAGTTCATTAAAGATCTGATGTATCCTTATTGGTTGGAAAATGCGGTAATGGTACTAAAGAAAAATGATAAATGAATAATGGGCATGGACATTACAAATTTGAATGAAGCATGTCCTAAGGATTATTATCCTCTACCACTCATAGACCAATTGGCAGATGAAACAGCTGGTCGTGAGCTTCTAAGATTCATGGATGCATACTCTGGGTATAATCAGATAAAGATGAATCCAAAAGATAAGGAGACGACATCTTTCATAACTAACCGAGGTGCTTTTTGATATAATGTTGTGTCTTTCAGTTTAAAAAATGCAGGCTACACTTACCAAAGGTTGGTAAACAAAGTATTTTAAAATAAAATATGGATTAACCTGTAGGTTTACATACATGACATGCTGACCAAAAGCATTAAGGCAAATGACCACATAAAAGAACTCGGACAAACATTTAAGGAATTGGAAAACACGAAATGAAGATAAATCCAACCAAATATTGATTTAGAGTCAAGGCGAGAAAATTTATGGGCTTCATTATGAACCATAGGGGTATAGAGGCTAACGCTAATAAGTCCTAAGTGTGTACAACCATGTAACCACTAAAAAGTAGGAAGGAAATGCAAAGCCTTACAGGCCATGTGGCCATTTTAAATAATTTTTTATTCAGACAAGTTGAAATAAGGTCCAAAACAATCTTCATTTGAAAATAATTAGCCTTGATACAGTGAAAAGTTTACTACTAAATTGTCTAAAGATAACTCCCAAGTGGAAGGATACCTTAATGGGGAGTTGCAAGTGTTGAAGGTGTAAGTATATGGATCATCGTGTGCTAGTAGTAGTAGAGCAGTCCTGATAGTCCACTCACCTGATGGGGCTAGCGTAGAGTATGCCCTACATTTCAACTTCAACCCATCCAATCATGAAGCAGAGCACGTAGCTTTACTAGATGGGATGGAGTTGGATATATCATTTGGATCCGAGCAGATAAATGCTCACAACTGATAGTGAACAAAGTGTTTGGAGTATATGAACCATGAGAGGGAAATATTCTTAAATACATTGCAAAGGTAAAGGTGATAGCCTTAAGACTAAACCACTCTAAATAATCAGAATTCCCAAAGATAAAAATGAAAGAGCAGATGCATTAGTTTGTCTGACATTAGCTACCAGATCCAACCTCAATACAACCATACCTGTAGGAATTTTGTCATAAAAAAGCATCGATGCCGAGGTAGTAAACTACCTAGAGGTAAACACGGACCCATCTTGGATGGATCCAAACATCACTTATTTAGAAGAAGGTATTATTCCCGCTGACCAGAAATAAGAAAAAAGACTTCCTTAAAAATACTCCAAATACATCTTAGACAGAGGAGTACTGTACAAAAGAGGTTTTTTACAGTCTCAATGATAAGATGCGTTCATTGTAGGGAGGCACCAAATCTGGTCAAAGAAATACGCAAAGTGTCATGTGGGGCTTATGTAACAGGTTGGACACTAGTAAAAAGAATAGCCATCTAGGGTCATTATTTGCCAATGATGGGGAATGATTACGAAGAATACATGCAAAAATGTGACAAATGTTGAAATTTTTTGATAATACACAAAAGACTAGGACGAGATAGTTCCAATTACATCACCTCGACCTTTTTTTATTTGGGGTATTTATCTATTCTTCCTATTGAAAAATACCAAAGAAAGATATAGATATTTAGTGGTCGGAGTGGATTATTTCATGAAGTGGATGGAAGTCGAACCACCCAATAAGATGACCTACGCAAAAGTCTTCCAGTTTATATGGAAGAATGTAAACAACATATATCGAATCCCTCACGCTTTCATTTCTGACCATGGAACCTAATGTGATAATGATGACTTCCAAGAATATCGTGACAAAACAAAAACAAAAAAGTTGCATTCATCACAAGCTTATCCACAATCTAACGAGCATAGAGAGGTTACAAGTCAATATCTTCTAGATGGGATGGAGAGTAATCTTGAAGCAGAAAAAGGAAATTGGATAGACGAGCTACAAAGTGTGTTTTGGGACTATAAAAAAACACCATGAACAATGACAGGAGAAACACCTTACATGTTGGCCTTTGGAAATGAAGCCATGGTCGCAGTGGATATTGGTCTACCAAGTCATAGAGTGTAAATATTGATTCTCCTAGAAGTGACTTATGAGAAAGTTGGATTTAGATTTGATAGACAAAGTCAGAGAGGAATTTGCACTCAGATTAGAAGCATATCAGCAACACACGACTAAATTCTATAATAAAAGATTTAATCCGAGCACTTAAAAAGGGAGATTACATCCTTAAGAAAGTTACACAGAAATCCAATAAGATCGAAGAAAATTGGCATGGTCCTTATCTCATAGCTGAAGTGCTACAACCAGGCACATTCCATATTGAAACTTTAGAGGGGGAGACATTCAAAACCCTAAGAAAGTCTGAACATCTCGAGAATTTTAATTTTATATTGGGAGATAATCAAAGTTGTACGAACAAAAACTCATTATATAAGGATATTTGTTACCTCTTTTAGTTTTATTAACATATACATATTCAAATGAATATTGATCACGTTGGATTCAACCAACCCAATTAATCTATGGCACGTCTTTAATGACATAAAAATATTATTTGGAAATGCACGTCTTCGACTACACTAAACAAATATAGTTCAAGTCAGCTTCGACCAACCCAATTAATCTATTGCACATCTTTAAATGCATAAAAAAAATTACTTGGAAATGCACGTCTTTGACTGCACCAAAAAAATTAGGTTGGCTTTGGTCAACCTAATGGACCTATTGGAAACCCTTGATTGTACCTCATCCTTGAAAACAAAAGTAATCTAAAAGCTGTGAAATATTAAAACACTGAAAATGCAAGATCAATGAGGCAAGATTTTAAACGAAATATGTGTAAAATCACAATGGAAGAAACATAATTAATAAAAAACCATTCATATTACATAAACAACTATTCAAATTTTCATTACAGGTGTTTGTAAAATGATACGTTGTGCAAAGAGTAATAAGCTAAGCAGTCCCAATGCCCTTGGTAGTAGACTTTACTTTTTCGACAGCATCCTTTAGAGTCGTCCCTGAGTCACTAATAGCATGATCACCTTCTATCACCTCGAGGACTTATAGTTATCCTCAAAGGATGAGTATTCTTCAGCTCGATAGGTAGTTTCCTCCTCATCGTCTATGGCCTTCAACTCATCCTTATCCCCCACCTAAGCTATAATAGTATTAACAATATCAAGTTAATGTTAAACCACCCTCTTTTTCATATCATCATACCATTTAAGGAAGGCTACGGTGGTCTCGATGATATACTCTTAGAATTTTTTAAAGGATTTCACAACCTTCTCCCCAGCCATGGATGTGGAAACTAGGGATTCAAAATTTTTTATCTTTACAACCTCCAACTAGTCAATAACAGTTTTAACTTCCTCTTTTATCTTGTCGGGCTCCTTAACTTTGTGCACCATGTGCTTCTCGCTCTCTTATAATTTATTGTGCACCTTTACCAATTATTCCTCAAAGGATTTTATTTTGTTCTCAAGGTCCTCCTGTGTATCCCTGAGATCATCACAGGTATTATTTGTTGTTTTATCTTTTTCCTGCTAAATGGTGGTGTCCATGGTACCCTGCAAAATGGAAAACGAAAGGAGTTAATCAAAATTTAAATAGATTATCCATTGCAGACCATAGTAACATATGAGTTGAATTAGCTTACCACTAAGGCTTTTTGGGAAGAAAAATTCCATAAGTTCTCCTCATCCAGGGTCCTCAGAAATAAAAAAATTAGGGTCGTAACCTGTATAACCCAAAACTGCAAAAATGTTAGCAGAATTGTGTAAAATATATTTAATGTCTTCCAATAGCTTGTCCATAGTAACTAGTGAATCCATCTCAGAAGGCTCCACATGCCATAGGGGGAAGAAGAATCACCCTATTTGACGAACTTCCAAATTGTGTGCTTTGGCGATTTTAGGTCCTTGAAGGTATGGTCCTCTAATGATCTCTTCCTGCTACCTTATTGGCCCCTAAGAAATTTTCCTTTTCTCTTGTCTACAGTTTTTTAGCTTCCTCAATAGCCAACCTTGCAGCTTCAGCATTGGACAACGGTGGAGGATTTTCATTGCTTTGTTTAGTATCAGCTTCCCCCTATCTTTCTTAGTATATTCTTATGTCAATCATCTCCTCAAGTTTCTTAGCTTTGATCTCTTTCATATGGCCATGATGAAAGAGCTGGAGTCCAGAATGGAAACTGCAACAAGATATGAAATAATAATAAGGTTAGTAAATAAATAAAACATGGATTATAGAAGCAAAACCATATGAAAGAAACACAAGGACATCCTAACACTTGTGATAATATCTAACCTTATTTGACCTCTTGTTAAGATTTTTCACTGTCATCTCTTACTTTTGCAACCTCCACCTCAGTCATTTCTTACTTAGAACTTTCTTCATCACTGTCAGCACGCTTGTGAGGCTTATAAGTATCAAATTCAATGGTAATGAGGATAAAATAATTGGTCATCCCTTTAAACCTTTTTGGGGTGTATACATCTTCAAAAAACATGGGATTCGAAGTACAAACTCTCTTGATGAGATTCAAAAATATTTTATAGTGTGAAGGTTTTTTTTTTGGTAATCAGTCCAGAATTGCTCCAATCCCTTGGAATACTAATCTCTCTCTCTAGATCATTTGGAAAAAAACTCGCACATGCTATAAATATAAACATATTTTGTTTTTTAATTGTGGGTATTGGTTTGAAAGACTTGAGCCATCTTAGTGTTGAATTTTCTAGGGGAAAGGTAATAATAACTAGGGGTCCTAAGATTTTCATTGAAGTCGTATACAAACCTAAAAATATCTCCATCAATGTCAAAGCCCCCATACATTTTCCAATAAATCATATCCCCCCAAAGGATCCATATGCATTTGGGGGAAGATGGGTAAGAGTTAGTTTGAACCCCTTCAACATGAATCTTATCAAAGAAAGGAGAGTAAGATGAACTCCTACCTGAATGGGCCAAAGAGGGAAATAGACCGTATAATTGTTACTCCTATAATAAGCCATTGCTTTTGGGGCATGAATCCAAATATACACATCATTAGGGATAGAGTATTAAACCCCAAGGTCGGTTAGATCCCCAGCTCTAACATCACTTATGTACCACTTTGTATTCGAAGTGTCTTAGTCAAAAGAAGGGGAAGGAACTCTCGTTTGTACATCTCCTCGTGTGTTAGAGAAATGATTGTTAGTGATGTAGAGGGAGTTGGTTTAGAAAATAAGGCTCTCTCCTTCAAATTTAACTTGGCAGAAAAGGTTGTATCACTAGTATTTGTGCAATTATTTCCCCCAACTATAATATTTACACTATCAATAATCTCTGAGGTATAAAACTCATAAGTGTTATACTCAACATTTGCGGGCTTGACGCCTAAATCACTAGAGGAAGTTAACTTGAGAATAAAGTTAAGATGTTTGGGGTTGTCTTTGTGATGTAGAACACACGAGGGAGGGGAAACCTATCAGAAAAAGCATCAGGATAAAGTTAGTTAAGATCACAAATATGTTTCCAAATTTTAAACAAATCACTCATATAAGGCACTCACCACTATAATAGGAAAACCCTAAAATCCAAGAGAAAATGCTATAAATCGAGGAAAACCCTAGGGAAAAGTAAACACTTCAACAAAAAAATAGAAGAAAGCTTCATGCAATAAAAAGAAGAAACGTAGCACGATAATACCTGAAATTTTTTAGAGGAAGACTGATTTCAATGAAGGAAAGCACAAGAAATCCAACAAGAAGTTGGATGGTTGATTATCTCTCTCTCTCTCTCTCTCTCTCTCTCTCAAGAAGTGAGATCGCTCTATTTTGAAACAAAGAAAAAACAATTTTTTCCCCACTTTTATACTTAAGGTGACCATGTGTGCCAGGGGAATTTTTAAACACCGTTGAATTGCCAACATGTGGCCTACTTAAGTTAAACAACAAATATTACAATAAACATACAGGGAGATCAGTTCAGTCATCCGAACATGATAACCAATAATTTATGAACCAACAGATATCGTCCCATGATTAACTACTATAAAATTTCACTCACTTCTTTGTAGTCACAAGTAAAGTCTTGGGGGATTTTATTATACCATATTTTTGGATAACACTTCATGATTTGAAGACCTCGGCCCCGAACGAATAAATATTACTACAAGATCTTGGCACAACCATGAGCTTGACCGTATTCTTTGCTCAGGTGGATAAGATCAAGGCAGAGTGACATCATGGACTTTTTGGCAGCTGGACAATAACATGTATCCGGCATGTCAGATGGAGAACATGTGCTGGATATGTTTCTTAATGGGTGAAATCTTAAACAATTAAAAGAGTGATCCACTAATCCAAGATATCTCCATTTATCTCATACCAGCTAGCACACACATTTTTCTATGGGGATCCTTATAAAGGGTAGAATCCTCCACAAAAAGAGGCCAATCAACCATGGATTCCACACACTAACATGCAAGAACATACTAAAATATCCACATGGTCTAAAACTTAGATACTAGAACAACTTATGGTATAAGTCTATATATGAAACACACTCAAATTGGGACCATCATATCCTCAACACTTTAACTGTGTTGTTGTAAATCGACCATGTCCACATAGTTAGTAAATTAACCATGCTGTAAAAATTCAACCATGCCATCCTTCTTAACAAATCACCCATGTTGAGCAAGTGTAATGTTAATTAAATAAAACTGGACTAGCAACAATTTGTAGGTTACTTCATTGCACTTCACACCTAACGCTCGGGTCAGATCGGGTTAACCACGGCAAAAGCATAAATTTAGTTTGGGGTGTTACACATATTGGGTTTTAAATTAACTTAAGGATACTATTCATTTATTTAAAATAACTTAAGTTCATTGAGTTAGTATATTATTTGGGGCAAGTTTTGAGACATTTGGAGCATGTTTTTGGTTCAGTGAGTTAAGGTTAATATTGGGCATATGCTTAATTTTTGAAATAAGAGTTCTATTAACTTAATTAGAGAAACCAAAAACACATGTAAGATATTAAAGAAAACCTAGTAGGTGAGGAGAGGAGGCACACCCAAGATTAAAGAGAATTTGGAGGATTTGAGATCTTGATTCATCAATCGGTTCGTGAATACATTAATTAAGAAACTAATTAAAATTTTGTTAGAATAGGGATAATTCATTGGAATCTAAATTAACACTTTGGTAAGATGATTTTAGTCATAAAAAAATAATTTTCGCAATTAGATTGGTTGTTCAATTCAGCCCCAATCACACATTACTGAATTAAAATAGCTTGATGATAAATCCTTTAAACTAATCATGTAATCTAATTGAATTTCGTATATTCTAAATCATTGTGATGATACTTACAATATCCCTCATGTTTAATCTGTAATTGAATCAAATCAAATATGATTTGTGAGGATTATGAAATTGGGGTTCTAAAACATAATATTTGACATTAATGCATGAATTTTTGTTATAATTGCCTAAAACTTATTGCTATGGGTTAATATTTTTTTTAAACGTCCTCAAGTAGAAGGAGGATGGGAATTAAACTTACCAATGGCTTGAAATTTAGGTTTTCTGGTGTTAATGGTCATTTTTACATTTCGAGGAATAAGACTTATGCATGGATCTCGAGATTGGGACTTCGTTCGAACGATTTAAGGGGCCTCTTTCGAACATTAACAAATTGAATTTTTGTCCAAATAAGATGGACTTTTTGTTTTGGTTCGAATGACAGAGGGGATTTCATTCGAATGAGTTAAGGACTCGTTCAAATGAATTTTATACATTTCACATATAAATGCTTTATTAATTATAGTTGATTAAATTAAGACTTAAGATACTTTTAGCAATTTGTGGGTAGACTGGAATTTTGTATATTTGTTATATGTTCAAACGTGCAATGGATGTCTCTGTGATCATGGAGGAACTACTAGGAGGGATTTTGATAGGTCGCGTATGACAGATCCATCTCGATGATTGTAATAAGTTTAAATGGGTTCTTTTATTCGATTATACTGTTGATATACTCGTGTCCTAAGTGAGGGTAAATGGGGGTATTCTATTGTATAGGATTGGCGGTGGAGTCTATATAATATATAAGATGGCGTAGTGATTTTACCTCATTTTATCTTTGAGGTTATAGGGTTGGGATGACCTATGACTATACCTAGTGCACATGATTGAGCCCCAAAGGCAATAGGAATAGGCTTTCGTGTTTTTATGTGTGGACTTATTCTTATCCCATCTATGTAAATGTGAGTGGAGACATACTACTTGGATACTGGGCTTATGTGGTCATGTTCCCTTACTAAGACTATGCGATAGATGTAAATTTGAGATATTTGTTTTGGAAACTTATAATTATAAACAATTGGGAGATATTATAAGTGTGCATCAATGGTTTCATTTGGGCTTCGGATTAGACTTGTATTATATATTTAAGTTGCTGGCCTTGGACATAAAAACCACTAAAATATGTGAGGAGGAGGATTATTATAGCGTAAATTTAGTTAAATTCTTACTCATTGTAGACCTATTAAGTTTGCTCCTATTTGTGGAATCTATTTTCTTGTTATAGCAACTGCTATAGCCTTATTTTCTTACATTCCTTATTAATTCATGGTTCTATCACTAGGATGTAGGTGTTGATCCTACATACTCATATCTATTTATTATATTTTTCCTTTTAGTATCAATCAAGTCAGATTATGGTTATTCAGACACCTGAGAACATTATTGTATTACAATGTTGGAGTTCTATCTACTATGGGGATGTTGGGATTAGAGTTATATTACCTTACTCTTGTGATTAATGTTAACTCTTTATCATTCTTAGTTAATTTTATTTTAGTCATCCTTAAAATGATACATAATGTTTTTTAACTTCGATATTATTTGTATTTAAGGCTCATAATTTTTTATATACATTAAGAGGTCTCACAGTTAGTATCAGAGCCTTTCAGATTCTAGTGTCCAAGGGTCTTTAGTGTGTCTGTGTTTATTTTGATTCACACTATTTGATACTTTATAGCTTTATTAATCATGATTTTTTACTATTACTTCGTACGATTACTGATAAAATTTTATTTATACACTTAAATATAGTGAAGACATAAAGGAGACCCGCATAGCACGCTGCGAGTGCCAAATCAAAGGCAGCACAACCTTGGTAGCATTAATAGGAGTAGGCGCCATCACTTGCACCTATAGACCTAGCATCCCTCATAGAAAATATAAGATAATCAACCATAGAATACATAAGCTAGGATGAGCCACCATTACCTCTACAACCCGTGGTTATATCGTCCCTGTATACTATATCTACATGGAAGAGAGCTAAGGAGTGCTTTTGGGAAAGGAAAATGAGCTTAGGTAAGGATGGTCCGTAAAAACAAAAAGTTTATATTTTATATTTTTCAATTTTAATGATAAAAACTTTAAACAAATTAAACCTAATGAAAATTGTTCTCCAAATTTAAACCGTTTGTCGTGAAAAACCAAATTACCAAATTTTATCTTTTTAACCTAAAACATGCATCTAGGTGATAAGAAGATAAAATAAATAAATCATCCATGACACATCGATGTATGAGGAAAACCACAAAGTGAAAAACCTCAGACGCGAACCAAACAGATCACTATAATAAGTTTTTACTAATACTAGACAATACACTTATTCAACGACTCGTCTCCCTTGCCAACCTTGATGAACTTTAATCTTCAACCACTACTTGATAGTGCAACATAGGAGTCTAGCGATGAAATTTGAAACAATGCACGAATCCACGAAGGAAGCATGTATCTATCGAGAAGGATCACTAACCGTTTGTGAAATTGAAACACGAAACACATTTTCTTCATCGCAACACAACAAAGCAAGTATGGTTTCAACCGCACAAAGAACATTCTCAATCCAAGATGATGACAAATAAACTATGGTGCTCAACACAAAGATTTCAAAGCATATGAATATGCAAACTTGGATCTTTAAACTCAAAGGGTCAAACTAGGGTTTTGGAACTTTGGTAAATAGGTAGAAAATTGATTTTCACCAAAAGTTCTTAAAATTATGAGTCCAACACTCCTTAAATAGTGAAAGCACGAATTTGGAGGCCGTGAGATCGTTCGAACGAAAACACAAAGTTCGTTCAAACGAGAAACTCATCTATTTCTAATGAAACCCAAGTTGATTCGAATGAATAGACTATCTCATTTTGATGAGCTTCTAATAAGAGCAGGTCTGTTGAACCTAGAGGCCTCATTTTCCTTAGAAGTTCATTCCAACGAGGATCCATTGGTCTTTGTAATAAGTTCATAACTTTATTTGAATGAGACGCACATTTCTCTCTAGCGAGGTATATAATTTCGTTCTAATGATCTCAAAAGAAAAAAATCATTTTTATTTAGAAAATAATTTAAAAACAGTTCCACACAATTTTGTTTAAAACAAAGACCCTTAAAAAAATCCAAAGACCATATTAAAAATGCATCCCTAACTTATGAGATCCTCGGTAAATGTGAATACTAACTTGGCATAAAAAACACGACACGATGTATATCCACTTTGAAGCTTCGCCTATATGTCTTCAACAAACATGTCATAGGCTTACGAGATCAATAATACAAAGCCTAACCTATGACTCGAATGTTTTATCTAAAACTAAGCCAATTATAAACATGTTGACTCAATTGGAAATTTATTTTTATAAATCTCCACCATTAACTCTCCCTAGATAAAACAAAAATAAAAATATATGGGCCATCAAGCCCTATAAAAAGACTCAATCCCTAACCCCTAAAAGAAAAAAGTACAGATGTTCAATCGACACATATGCTGAGTAGCTTTGCTTGCTTAAATTTTTTTTTTCGCATGATGCAAACTTGCACACTTAATAACATCTTCAAATGCCAAGATAATATAACAAATATAAGATCCGCAAATGAATAAACTTCGAATAATGTCTAAAATAATATTAACCTAGGTAAGACATCCCCCTAAGATAAAGATATCATAATCATGAAAAAAAAGATAACATTTCTCCCCCTTTTGTTCAGGAATAGACAAAGCAAGCATAAAAATATTTCTCCCAATAAACCAAATATCCTCTTAAATATGTGAAAACAATATCAAGAGAAATAGGTAGGGTGGAATAAAATCATGCGATTGTGTAAAGTGCAACAAAAACACAACACGGTAGGAAAAACACAAATAGTCCAGACAATGATCAATAATATCAATATTAATACAAAAATATACAAGTACGAATAAGAAATTAAGAATCATAACAATTTGAAACCATCAATATGAGATATGGAATTTCAATTCAAACAATTAGAGATACCAATATGATCATAAATCATGACAAAAAATCCAAAGATAAAGCATATGGAAAATCTGAACTAAATGAAAATTCAAAGACTCAAAACAAAACGATACCTTATATATAAATATGCAAGGTATACCAATTAAATACATGAACATATATATGGGTATAAACAACCACAAAGACATGATACAAAACACACAAGCTTTACAAACTAGCAATGTATCACTGAGTATAAACATGTGGGATGAAATGAATGGTCGTGAACTAGATACAAATGAATTATAACACACACACTCAAATATGTTCAAAGAGTTCAATTTTTGCAAAACATTACCAAACTAATAGTTAACCTCAATTGCTGAGATAAAGTGAACTCTTTGAACAAATAAGCATAATGTACATTATGACACCCTGCCTATTCTAGTTCCAGTTGATCAGTCCATTATAAAATTATGTAAGGACATAAATTTTCAATTCAGTCACTGTACTGTTTTGACTTAATTCCGTGAACAAAACTGTGTTTGTAATAGGTCATAGGGAGATTTTTATTTTGTCACGATCCCACTTGTTCTATGACATATTGAAGAAAATTGAAGACGTTTCGGCAAAGATTCAAAGAATTAAATCATGATGATGTTTGATTGGTGCAAGTTTAATCATCTTCAAAGTTAATTGCATTCCGAGATCACTCAGGCATGAATGCGTATAATTAATGGTGCTCGAAATTGTTTTTATAAAAGATAAGGATGTATTATTATAAAGAAAAATGTTGAAAAGTGTTTTAAAGGTTTACACTACATTTTATTCTGATATACTCGAAATAGAGTTTGACTATTTTGGATCTTGTTTAAAAGAGACGTTTTGAGCTAAAAGTCAAACTGCCACGTCAACTCGTTCAAACGACATAGGGATCTCGCTCAAACGAGATGCCTAAGTCGCGCGAATGACACATTTTTTGAGGCGACACTTATTTGTTATTTAAAGCATGTTTCTATTAGAGTTTCATAAGTTTGCATTCTGGAAAACAGTATTCAAACCAGAAACTTGTTTTGCACATTTTTCTAAGGTTTACAAAGCATAAACACATCCTTAGAGTTTGCAAAGATCCGAGATATCATTCTTATATGATTACGCGATCTTGCGGCACCAAAGATGTTTTTTCTATCATTGAACATCAAAGGGTTTTGCGGTGAAGAAAAGAGAAGGACTTCTTGTTTGACATCGTAGATGGATCAAAGCCAATCGATGGACATCGAGACATACGTGGACGCGTGTGTTGTGGATAGGCATCATGGAAGACGAAATTTTTGTGTGGGCACTATTGAAGAATGGTTGAAGATCAGAAGGAGAATCAAGACCCATGGGGATCGAGTCTTAGTGTAAGGATAATATATCTTTGTAAAACCATTATTCATAGTGATAGTCTGGCTTCGGCCGTCCGAGGTTATTTTCCCATTGTGGGTTTTTTCCTCGTACATCTGGCGTTGTGAGTATTCTTTACTTTATTTTACTTGCTTTAATCACTAGATTCATGTTTAGGATTATTCAAGATAAAATGGTTTAAAGTAAGAATTGGGTTTTCACAACTTGGTTTGGTGCACATTAAAAGTTGGATAATTTTTGCTAAAAAATTGGTTTTATTTGAAACACACATATCGTTTATCTCTCCTGTGTTTGGTGCACATTTTTCACAACTTGGTTTGGTGCACATTTTATTTGTTTTGTGATCCCGTGTGTTTGTTTATTACTCCTGTGTTTGTTTTCTCTCGATGGATTCTCTAAGAGTTGACGAAGTACATCATTTGAATTTAAAGTTTGCAAAATGTATTGAAGTTTTGGAGAAAGAAAATTACAGTTTCAAAAATAGGATTTGAATATTTGCAAACGTTCCAAATTCAAAGAGATATTTGTCATGATCACTTTAGTTCCTTGCTTAAAAATTTTATTATATTAAAATTTGGAAAAAAAGGAGAGTGGTGATAGAGTCCTTGTTTTAGAAAAAGAGTTAGAGGATTTAAAAAATTCTTGTGTTTGTGCTGTTGTGGAAAATAATTCTAATAATGATTTTGTGTCAGGAGAAAAGGCTCTTGGGGATAAGTTTGCTCACATTGAGGGGGAGTGAGATAACCTTCTAGGGGTAATTGAAAATTTAAATAAGGAGTACCGAATGTTTGTGGAGTCTAATAGTTTTCTTGAGTCGAAAGTTTTGATGTTAAAAAATGATTTAAATGACTCGAGTAGTGATGGTAGCAGCTTATCGTGTTCTAGTGGTTCGAATGTAAAGACCAAAATCATAGTTTGTTTTATAGAGTCAACCACATTCGAGGGTATTAGAAAAGGTCAACCTAAAGGTCCCATTCCTCGTCGTTTTTTCAGATGTTCGCATTGTGGTAGGTAAGGTCACCTTAGGAAATTTTGTTTTCATCTTAGAAAAGACGCTATGAAGATTAAACGTAGTGTCCTATTGGTTCCCAAAACCCGTTTTGTTAGGTATACACCTGTTTGGGTTAGGAAATTCATTTTGGAGATGCTAAATGCTTTGTTGGTTGATTCTCACATCCATGCACAAGATTCATCTCTTGCTATTTCTTATGGATAGTAGCTTGCATGTTTTGTCATACGCTAGCCCATTCATCTTGATTTATAATTTGCTAATGTTATGACATGTTTATCTCTTGGTATATTATTTTTCACTTGTTTGAGTCTTATTTGAAAAATACAAAAAGATTTTTTTTTGAGAAAACATTCAAAAAGCCAAAAAGATTTTCAGTTTTTGTTTTTGAGTTTACATGTTTGATGTGGCATATTGGTGTGCTTGGATCACCACCCCCCCCCCCCTCCCCCATCATTTCATATCAATGTGGCTAGGACATTTAGTCATTATTATCGATGCTTAGAATGATCTTAACCATTGTTTATATGGGGTTAGTTCGAAATTGATATGCATTTTGATTCGACTTTGTATATATGCCAACACTGCACACATGCACGGGTTTATACGGATGTTTGACTTCTCTTGCATATTTGAATTTGGTGAGGTGTTCTTATATCAATCTTGTCATCTATGCGTAAGTAGACTTGAGGAGAAGTGTGCATGTAAAAACCATTTACCGTGAGGATTTAAATTGAAAAAATTATGAGTGATTCACGGGAAAGGGCTGCAAGAGTTCAAAATTAACTCATCGTGAAAGCCACTGTTTAAAAGAGCCCAAAAGAAAATTCAATACGCTAAGAAAATGGCCAACTTAGTTTAGTTCATTCCAAAGAAAATATGATATTATTGAAGGAGTTTGGATGGATTAAAATTTTAAACGGGTTTGCACATCTAATCCTAACGTTGAAACATTGCAATTTGACGCTATTATTTGTAGAATCATCAAAATTCTGGATTTGTGTGCATATAGTATGTTTAGTTTATTAAGCTCAGAATTTAATTTTCATATGGCTACAATAAAGTTTGATGATTTATTTCTATCAATTAGAGCTTCTTGATCATTTTGATGTGTTGGAATTATGACTCATTTTTTGTAGTTTCACGCCCATTCATTTCATATCCATGGTTGAGCACATCGGTTCTATGTTTGCATGTAACTTGAATTTTTAGTATTTATGAGTTTTTGCGTTTAGTGTTAAAAGCCTCTATTTTAACACTATTTTCTCTCTGTCAGGCCCTTCCTGGAATTATTTTGTGGATCTTTTTTCACTGGGTAATATTTTATAATATTTTTGGGAATCTAGAAAATTCTGACAGGTCACGAGAAGTCGTTCGAGCGACGTATCCATCTCGCGCGAACGACAATTGTGTTTCCTTCAAGAGACATCCTCAACTCGTTTGAGAGATGTCCCTGTCTCGTTCGAACGACAGGCTGAAGTTTGGCTTCTGATTGGTTTGCAGTCCACTGGTTTATTTGGTGATATTTTTTGTACTGCTGGAAGTGTTTCTAGACTGACTTGGTTTATATGGAGGTTTATTGGTTCTTAATTGATTTTTGCATATGAGTCCGTTTATCACACCTGATTAGATTGCACTATTTTTTGTGTGATTCATTGGTCTACTAGCTACTGATTTGTCATCTATTGATCATATTTAGCTGGTTGTTTCATGGTTATCTAGTGTTTTCAATTCTCAAATTGGTACCCAATTGATTCAAATTGGTATATTCTCATGCTAGATACTTTGATTGGTGTTACACCCCGCCAAATTAAATACCGGGTGGCCAGTCCCATACCAAATTAAAACAGAATATACAGTTGGATCATTCTTAGCATCACTGTCGAAAACATTTACAACTCACCCAATACCCAATTAAGCTGGTGTTAAAAACTTTCCAATTTTAAATTTCAACAAAACCATTTTTAGTTTAAGAATAACACTACACATTTTATTCTACAAAACTGGTAACACAATAAATAACACAAAAAAATTTAAATGCAATTGGAATAAACATTCCCAAATAATATAAATCCTTTAAAATAATCCCAACAATGTTGAATGTATTAAAAAGTCCCGAATACAATAGCCTTTGACCTCAATAGAAAAGATAACTGAATCCTTTGGGCGACATGCCCTAACTAAGAATACAGTGAATCAAAAGATGATAAGCGTTTAAACAATACTTCCATAGCTCCATAGCTCGTCATAATCAACTATGGTTGGCGTCCATGTTGCTGGACACCTGATATAGAGATACAATAGAAGAGAAAATATGCAAGGAAACGGGTCAGAGCACGAATGTGTAGAGTATTTTTAAAACAACAAGTATTTAACAAGTGCAATAAAGCATTTATTATGTACATGTTAGTTCCCACTCTCACTTGCAATTATCACCTCTAAACTAGAGTGCACACTTAACGTTTCCTATTAACCTCCTAGTTAATGGTTCCTCTTTTCTAGTCTCCATATATAAATTCCATTCCCATATCATATTCCCCGTATGTCCCATACCATACGTCACATTATTATTCATTTACATTTCTCCTTTATGATTAGTTTCTCATTAATATGAATCATAACTCATTATTTCTCATTAATATGAATCATTACTCATTAATATGAGTTAATCTTTTCAATTCTAAAAGAATAAACATTTATTAACTAAATTCCATTAACATATTTTATTCACCGTTATCTACAATTATCACCGTAGATAGATTTAAACACAATATATAATTATGTAACCATTTAATCCATTATATATATATTCATATATAATACAGCACCCCGAGTCACAGTTGTGGTGCAATGCATTACTCTGTTATCATGTCCCATCATCGCATGTCGCTGAATAGGGGACTACAGGTTCGGTAAGATTCCACGAACCACAAGCAATAAACAAATTGGAGGCGAACATAGTTCTCATATCCATGGGTCACGCACATACCTACGTACCCACAGTCAGCGGACTTATCAACTCCCCGATAAGTCTTTCATAGACCTATGTTCTCGAGCGACAAATCAAAGATCCCATGGATTCATCAGGATATGACTTCCCTCACGCGTAAACCTCCCACCGATAGCAAGTAAGCTAGGTATGTCATACACATAATAATCAATCAATCAAATAGGTATTATCATACCTATAATATAATATCAATAAGGTAATTATCACTACCCTAAGATATTTCCCATACGTAGCATTATATTTCTTTTAAAATATCAAATCTTTACTTCATAAATTAATTATCCTCGCATCCTATAACATCTCTCCACTACCGACGTCGTTAAGGATCATGCGCGGAACGTCTCGCAAAGCGAAATCCAAACAAGGAACCCCTCCAATACACTACTACTTAACTTTGTCGATCGAGGAGGTCCGAAATCTTAAACTATGCGATCGGGATAACCTCATAACCTCTTTCAACCAAATGTATTCCGAACTCCCATTTCTATCTAGGAGCCATACCACTACGCTCTTATAATATAATTATTCTCGTATCCTAACATCACTCCACTCCCGACGTCGTTAAGTTTCATGCGCGGAGCGTCTCGCAAAGCGAAATCCAAACAAGGAACCCCTCCATTACACTACTACTTAACTTTGTCGAGCGAGGAGGTTTGTCAACTTTAAATACGTGATTGGGATAACCTCATACCCTAAGGCTACCCTCTCTCAATGTACAAGATTCAAATAAGATTTTCCTCAACATATATTCAGTAAGAAGTCACTAATATCCTACTGGTCCATAACATTATTTTTCCCGAACTACTACGAGTTTAGTTCTCCTTTTTAATTACGGTTAAAACCGATAGTTTCAAATCTCTTATAAGCACATATTCTTACACTTAGGATTAAACCCTCTTGTAAACTTAAGGATACCCAGGTGTTATATAAAATCACCCCTACTGGTCCTATCTTAAAACCTCATACATCACCATTTAGATTTTAACAAATGAATCTAGCAACCGAAATTCCATTCAATATAATTTCCAACATTTAAATCACTCGAATCCAAATCAAATTTAATTCAACTATTATCAAGGGTTTACTGATATTTTCTAGGTCCCATAATCTCCAAATAATAATCACCAAAGATCCACAAAAAGGTTTGGGATAAGAATCATCATTTAAAAAGAAACAACTTTACATAAGCTGGGGAGGTCGATCGATCGAAGGCAGGGGTCGATCGATCGATCCCTGAGGTCCAGGTCTGATTTTCTCCATTTTCTGCAACTACAGGTTTAGAAACTTTTGATCATTTAAACCTTCATCTAAACATCCCAAATGACTTATAAACTTTACTACATGATATATCAACATATATGAACGATTACCAATACTCTCAACATCCTAGAATCATCAAAGGATTGGATTAAAAAGCATGTTTATCTCCTTATTCCCAGAAATTTATTAACATAACCTCTTCAAGAACACATCAATGGTTTCCATCATTTCTTCAACAGATTCATGACTAATTCGTGGATTATTAATATCCTAACACATGAGTTAAATTCCTATATCATTTCAGTTTTCCAGAAATCCATTTAATGATCCATTATCTCTTCCAAACATGAATAATCTTCTCTTTTCATACTATTCTAACATGGAAAATATACAAACTTAAATTGCTATTATTAAACACTTGCCTTTAGTGTAGTTCTGATCCTTTGGTGTAGTTTATCTCAGTTGGTTGTCCCTTCTCCGGTCAAACTCCGGTGGTGGCTGGTGGTGGTGAACCTTGGTTCTAGTTCTTCTCCTTCCCAAGTGACTTTTCCCTTCCCAAGCACTCTTACTCTCACTCTAAGAAGATGGCTGCTCTTATTTGTGAAGAGGAGATGAATAACTCCCATTCACTTAATCTACCTATTCTTATAATAGTGCCAAATCCGTAATCACTATTCACCCCCCTAGAAAAATGACCAAAATGCCCTTTCGGGTTGTCTATTCATTTCCAAATGACCCGAGACTCAAAATAAACATCCAAATATACTTTTCTGACTATTTCGAACCTTCCGGACTCAACGACGCAGTCGAAATGACTATTAGATCGATAGAAAATAAATTTCCTTTTTAATTTAATAAACTAGTCCCGACACGTCCCATACCGCGTCTGACTAAAAATATAAATTACCGAATTTATATCATACAGTCATATCAATGACATCACATTTCATATATTACCTAAATATCTTTAAGTAATATTCAGAACCATCCATTTTAATATCCACCGTCCGGATAAACCCGAATGAATGAATTAATTAATAATAAAATCTAATTAATCCATTAATTTAAAATATAACCCATTTTAAAAGTCATTTAAAATTACGGGGTATTACATACTTCCCCCCTTATAACAGAATTTCGTCCCAAAATTCAGGAATATAAGTCATACAGGTAAGGTCAACTCCGGGTATAAATCTCACATCGCAACAAACCCAAGATGTACCGCCCATACAGTACATTAACAAAATCCCTATTGATGTTATACGCCAAGCCTCACCATATAGTCTCAACTGAATCAAATTTAGACTTTTCCTAATGTTCCCTATACCGTCCTCATGACAAACTTTGGGAAAAACTGAGCCTCACACCTTGAACAAATAAATCCTGAAGTTCCAACTACTTACCTTTTCACAATTTGAAAATTACTACAATCCAATCTTCTAGGGCGCCCATACACCCTGTCGTACCATTTTCATTATAATATTTGTCGCAAAGGTTATAAACTCATATACTAAAGACCTAACTTATTTTGACTCCCAACGGTTATTAGTTTCGTGCGTGGGGTGTCTCGCAAGCGAAATCCAAACAAGGAACCACCCCGATACACTACTTCCTAAAGTAGTCGATCCTCGAAACTCCTAAGGTCCTTAGTCAATAATATATATAAAAAAAATTTGGTTAAAAAAAAATAATATCAGGTTTATCGATTTTGAAAACAAAAATTTTGTTTTAATGATTTCAAATAGGGTCTACGCATCTACTCTTATAGAAGACAAGATGCAGACATATGCTCTCATATACCACAAGTCAATGCATGCCGATAGTCAAATTACACTCGGACATGCTCTAGGTAAGTAATCCCATGATACAAATCAAACCCACGTGATAACATGTAATATATATAGGTGTCCCACATTCCTCAGTGAGTCTACGTAAATAACGATGCCATAGGCTAAGTTTAACAACCCTTTTTTTTTCCTCACAATATCAATCACTACAAAAATCAATACGCTTCATACTTCCTTAGATAGGAAAACATACCCTCATTTGCGGGTGATGGTTGTTGAATCCCAATATTATAACTTTGCTCGATGAGTCAAGAAAAATTTTACCCCAAATTTTCAGTTCTAGTTAAATCACACTCCACTATATACCCAAGTCTTTCAATATATTGCCTTCATTAGGGAACATACACAATTCACGCATTTTAAGAACTTCTACTGATGACTCTTCATCAATTTTTCCTTAATAGGGGTGACCTTGACTACGGTCATCATACTCGAACATACTTCATAACCTCCTAAGTACGATCTCCACTATCCATCCAATAGCCCTCATCTGCCATACTTCTTTGTTCGATCACTCCCGAACGAAAATAAGATTCACTGATATATACGGAATCTTACCAAAGAGATCAACAATCCTAAACAAAGGGCTCTACATCAAAGAACGCTAAGCTGAAAACACAGTAAGCCGTACAGATCCTAAAGGACACTAGAACCTGAAGCTCTGATACCACCTGTTACACCCCGCCAAATTAAATACTGGGTGGCCAGTCCCATACCAAATTAAAATAGAATATACAGTTGGATCATTATTAGCATCACTGTCGAAAACATTTACAACTCACCCAATACCCAATTAAGATGGTGTTAAAAACTTTCCAATTTTAAATTTCAACAAAACCATTTTTAGTTTAAGAATAACACTACACATTTTATTCTACAAAACTGGTAACACAATAAATAACACAAAAGAATTTAAATGCAATTGGAATAAACATTCCCAAATAATATAAATCCTTTACAATAATCCCAATAATGTTGAATGTATTAAAAAGTTCCGAATACAATAGCCTTTGACCTCAATAGAAAAGATGACTGAATCCTTTGGGCGACATGACCTAACTAAGAATACTGTGAATCAAAAGATGATAAGCATCTAAACAATACTTCCATAGCTCCATAGCTCGTCATAATCAACTATGGTTGGCGTCCTTGTTGCTGGACACCTGATATAGAGATACAATGGAAGAGAAAATATGCAAGGAAACGGGTCAGAGCCCGAATGTGTAGGGTATTTTTAAAACACAAGTATTTAACAAGTGCAATAAAGCATTTATTATGTACATGTTAGATCCCACTCTCACTTGCAATTCTCACCTCTAAACTAGAGTGCACACTTAACGTTTCCTATTAACCTCCTAGTTAATGGTTCCTCTTTTCTAGTCTCCATATATAAATTCCATTCCCATATCATAATCCCCGTATGTCCCATACCATACGTCACATTATTATTCATTTACATTTCTCCTTTATGATTAGTTTCTCATTAATATGAATCATAACTCATTATTTCTCATTAATATGAATCATTACTCATTAATATGAGTTAAGCTTTTCAATTCTAAAAGCATAAACATTAATTAACTAAATTCCATTAACATATTTTATTCACCGTTATCTACAATTATCACCGTAGATAGATTTAAACACAATATATAATTATGTAACCATTTAATCCATTACATATATATATATATATATATATATATATATATATATATATATATATATATATTCATATATAATACAGCACCCCGAGTCACAGCTGTGGTGCAACGCATTACTCTGCTATCATGTCCCATCATCGCATGTCGCTGAATAGGGGACTACAGGTTCGGTAAGATTCCACGAACCACAAACAACAAATAAATTGGAGGCGAACATAGTTCTCGTATCCAGGGGTCACGTATATACCTACGTACCCACAGTCAGCGGACTTATCAACTCCCCGATAAGTCTTTCCTAGACCTATGTTCTCGAGCGACAAATCAAAGATCCCATGGATTCATCAGGATATGACTGCCCTCACGCGTAAACCTCCCACCGATAGCAAGTAAGCTAGGTTTGTCATACACATAATAATAAATCATTCAAATAAGTATTATCATACCTATAATATAATATCAATAAGGTAATTATCACTACCCTAAGATATTTCCCATACGTAGCATTATATTTCTTTTAAAATATCAAATCTTTACTTCATAAATTAATTATCCTCGCATCCTATAACATCTCTCCACTACCGACGTCGTTAAGGTTCATGCGCGAAACGTCTCGCAAAGCGAAATCGAAACAAGGAACCCCTCCAATACACTACTACTTAACTTTGTCGATCGAGGAGGTCCGAAAACTTAAACTATGCGATCGGGATAACCTCATAACCTCTTTCAACCAAATGTATTCCAAACTCCCATTTCTATCTAGGAGCCATACCACTACGCTCTTATAATATAATTATTCTCGTATCCTAACATCACTCCACTCCCGACGTCATTAAGGTTCATGCGCGGAGCGTCTCGCAAAGCGAAATCCAAACAAGGAACCCCTCCATTACACTACTACTTAACTTTGTCGAGCGAGGAGGTTTGTCAACTTTAAATACGTGATTGGGATAACCTCATACCCTAAGGCTACCCTCTCTCAATGTACAAGATTCAAATAAGATTTTCCTCAACATATATTCAGTAAGAAGTCACTAATATCCTACTGGTCCATAACATTATTTTTCCCGAACTACTACGAGTTTAGTTCTCCTTTTTAATTACGGTTAAAACCGATAGTTTCAAATCTCTTATAAACACATATTCTTACACTTAGGATTAAACCCTCTTGTAAACTTAAGGATACCCAGGTGTTATATAAAATCACCCCTACTGGTCCTATCTTAAAACCTCATACATCACCATTTAGATTTTAACAAATGAATCTAGCAACCGAAATTCCATTCAATATAATTTCCAACATTTAAATCACTCGAATCCAAATCAAATTTAATTCAACTATTATCAAGGGTTTACTAATATTTTCTAGGTCCCATAATCTCCAAATAATAATCACCAAAGATCCACAAAAGGGTTTGGAATAAGAATCATCATTTAAAAAGAAACAACTTTACATAAACTGGGGAGGTCGATCGATCGAAGGCAGGGGTCGATCGATCGATCCCTGAGGTCCAGGTCTGATTTTCTGCATTTTCTGCAACTACAGGTTTAGCAACTTTTGATCATTTAAACCTTCATCTAAACATCCCAAATGACTTATAAACTTTACTACATGATATATCAACATATATGAACGATTTCCAATACTCTAAACATCCTAGAATCATCAAAGGATTGGATTAAAAAGCATGTTTATCTCCTTATTCCCAGAAATTTATTAACATAACCTCTTCAAGAACACATCAATGGTTTCCATCATTTCTTCAACAGATTCATGACTAATTCGTGGATTATTAATATCCTAACACATGAGTTAAATTCCTATATCATTTCAGTTTTCCAGAAATCCATTTAATGATCCATTATCTCTTCCAAACATGAATAATCTTCTCTTTTCATACTATTCTAACATGGACAATATACAAACTTAAATTGCTATTATTAAACACTTGCCTTTAGTGTAGTTCTGATCCTTTGGTGTAGTTTATCTCAGTTGGTTGTCCCTTCTCCGGTCAAACTCCGGTGGTGGCTGGTGGTGGTGAACCTTGGTTCTAGTTCTTCTCCTCCCCAAGTGACTTTTCCCTTCCCAAGCACTCTTACTCTCACTCTAAGAAGATGGCTTCTCTTAATTGTGAAGAGGAGATGAATAACTCCCATTCACTTAATCTACCTATTCTTATAATAGTGCCAAATCCTTAATCACTATTCACCCCCCTAGAAAAATGACCAAAATGCCCTTTCGGGTTGTCTATTCATTTCCAAATGACCCGAGACTCAAAATAAACATCCAAATATACTTTTCTGACTATTTCGAACCTTTCGGACTCAACGACGCAGTCGAAATGACTATTAGATCGATAGAAAATAAATTTCCTTTTTAATTTAATAAACTAGTCCCGACACGTCCCATACCGCGTCTGACTAAAAATATAAATTACCGAATTTATATCATACAGTCATATCAATGACATCACATTTCATATATTACCTAAATATCTTTAAGTAATATTCAGAACCATCCATTTTAATATCCACCGTCCGGATAAACCCGAATGAATGAATTAATTAATAATAAAATCTAATTAATCCATTAATTTAAAATATAACCCATTTTAAAAGTCATTTAAAATTACGGGGTATTACAATTGGTTTATCTTTTCACTGGATTGTCTATTCAAGACAAAAAGGGGGAGAGATGTATTTGATGTAGGGGGAGATTTGAGCATGTTTTGGTTTACATATGTTTACAAATTGGTATCTCATATTGATAGTACACATTGGTATCAGTATGTTGCTCAAATTGTTTAACAAATGATTATTCACAAAGTTTATTCATATTGGTATCCATTGTTATTTGGTATCATTTGAATATATATATATTGGTTTCATTTGTTCCTCCATTATTCACTGGGTATTTTTTTGTTTGTTTTATGTGTGTAGGTATGTTTCAGCGACTGGAGATTTCAAATCTACATCCCATTTAGACAGTTTATGCTTGACGGTGCTACATATACTAGTCCGTGTCCTGTAATTTTGATTTTGGATTTATGGGATGGGATTTAGGCATCATATGCCTTGACGACCCAGTTAGGCATTTCACTGGTTTAATTTTGTCCCAGAATAGTCAAAGGGGGATATTTGTAAGGACATAAATTTCAAATTGAGTCCCTGTATTATTTTGACTTAATTTTGTGATCAAAACTATGTTTGTAATATGTCATAGGGAGATTTTTATTTTGTCACGATCCCACTTGGTCTATGACGTATTGAAGAAAATTGAAGACTTTGCGACAAAGCTTGAAAGAATTAAATCATGATGATGTTTAATTGGTGCAATTTTAATCGTATTCAAAGTTAATTGGATTCCGAGATCACTCGGGTATGAATGCGTATAATTAATGGTGCTCGAAATTGTTTTTATTAAAGATAAGGATGTATTTTTATAAGGAAAAATGTTTTCAAAGTGTTTTAAAGGTTTACATTACGTTTTATTCTGATATACTCGAAATAGAGTTGGACTATTTTGGATCTCCTTTAAAAGAGACGTTTTGAGCTAAAAGTCAAAAAGTCAAACTGACACGTCAGCTCGTTCAAACGACATAGGGATCTCGCTCGAACGAGATGCCTAAGTCGCGCGAACGACACATTTTTTGAGGTGGCGCTTATTTGTTATTTAAAGCGTGTTTCTATTAGAGTTTCGTAAGTGTGAATTCTGGAAAACAGTATTCGAACTAGAAACTTGTTTTGCACATGTTTTATAAGGTTTACAAAGCATAAACACATCCTTAGATTTTGCAAAGATCCTAGATATCATTCTTATATGCTTACGTGATCTTGTGGAACCAAAGAAGTTTGTTTTATCATTGAACATCAAAGGGTTTTGCGGTGAAGAAAAGATAAGGACTTCTTGTTCGACATCGTACACGAATAAAAGGCAATCGGTGGACACCGAGACATACTTGGACGCCTGGGTTATGGACAGGTATCGTGGGAGACAAAATTTCTATGTGGTCACTATTGAAGAACGGTTGAAGATCAGAAGGAGCATCAAGACTCATGGGTATCGAGTCTTAATGTAAGGCTAATCTGTCTTTGTAAAACCATTATTCATAGTGATTGTCTGGCTTGGGCCGTCCATGGTTGTTTTTCCATTTTATTTTTTTTCCTCGTACATTCCGCATTGTGAGTATTATTTACTTTATTTTACTAGATGCATGTTCAGGATTAATCAAGATACAATTTGTTTAAAGTAAGAATTGGGTTTTCACAACCTAGTTTGGTGCACATTAAAAGTTGGATAATTTTTGGTAAAAATTTAGATTTGCTTGAAACACACATATCGAGCCGCACTTTTCAAATTAAATCGGAATCATTAATGGTGTCATTCTTAGCATCACTTTCTAAATCCAATTTATTTTACTAATATACTAATGGCCCGATTTCAATATTTTAATCTTGTTATTAACATGCATATAATTTAAATTAAGTAATTCACATTCACCATTCCAATAAACATAGTAATAATGATAAAGCAGCGAGATGAATAAATAGGCCTGGAAAAACACTCCAGACAAAGTCCAAATACAATCATCCATAATAAAAACCCAATCCAACATGAAAACAAAATGGAAGTACAATGTCTCTGTAATAATAACCAACTAGGAATGGGCGACATGTCACGACCCTAACCCAAAATAGTAGTAGGGAACGAGTGTCTTGACATGACACCAATGAAGCAAATATTCCGATTTAATTGTTTCCTTAAATAAATGCAACGAAAATTTGATCACATAGTTTTGAATTCTAAAATACTGAAAGTAAAGGAATTACGTCGTCATAGCTTTCTAAAGGAAACTTCATATATATTAAAAGTAACAACGAGTTACAACTAAAGAGAAATGTTAAAACTTATTACAAGAGAACCAGACATGCTCTAAATAAACATTTTACAAAAAGATCTCTAAAAGATAAATTTTCAATATAGTCCCATTTCGTTTCGTCCGTGAGCCTAAACGTTTTCTGAAAAATGGTTATCCATACAATATCAACTAAAAGCTGAATGAGGTTCAATCTCCAGACATTCTAGGGTTGTCAAAAAATAGATAGATATTCAAGTCAAAAGAGAAGGCATATACATATATGGATAGGAACTTGCAGTAAATAGATATATATTTTAAAATGAAAGTATATATATATATATATATATATATATATATATATCACAATTGGATAGCTCAAAATAAGACGAATGCTACAAATCAAATGTGATATATTTTTCTTTCAATCATATCATTTTGATGGCCAAGTACACTCTAATACCTTATTCTTCTACTATATTATTTCCTGGTAGTTGAGGGTCAATCGAACTAGTTCGTCACAACGTCTTATTTAGGGCACACCAGCGATAAACCAGCTAGGAAGGTCAATCAGTAAAGAGGTCCCTTAGGCTGAATCATATTTTCAATATTCAATATCCTTTTCAATAATCATTTTAATCGGTATGTTTATATGGACAAATATAAACATATCACAAATGAATCAATCATCGGCATCACATGAATTTTGAGAATAAAAGAAGTTCACAAAATAAATATAGTTTGCATAATATCATATAATCAAAATACACAAGGAATGTCAGAGTACTCACCCAAAATGAAGGTCAAATTTACCGGTATTGAGTCTTTGATCACATGTTAATCTGATAAAGATTTAAGTACATGTTCCAAGGTCCAGTTTATACTATACTTTAATAATAGCTTCTTCTTTTAAAGAATTACTGAATCCCCATTTGTTAACTTTTAAAACTCATTGATCGTAATTGAAAATTTTAATTCATAGTCCCAGTAGAGATGGAGGGTCACAGGAGCACCACTTAAATACCATCTCGTCTAGACAGAACATTTTCGGATTCATTCCAAGTAGATATGGAGGGTCACAGGGGCACCACTTAAATACCATCTCATCTAGACAAAACTTCACCAAGCCTGACTTTGGAATGACTTAAATGGGATTCCATAATAACGAGCAATTTCTTTAAAAAGAATCATTTTTTTTAAAAGCGTATAATTTCAAACAAGTTTATAAAATCAACTTGGATTTGTTCTAAATTTTAAGTTTGGATTAGTGAATCCTTTAGTGTATTTTACCAGCATAACTACTAAGTAAAGCTATAAAACAATAAATTAAAATTATAAAGATGCATTTTAACATTAAGATTACCTTAAGATGAATATCCCTAAGAACTTCTTTTTAAACGTTTCCACGCTTTCTCTCACTACTTCTCTCTATAATTCTCAAGGAATTTTGTGCGAGTTTCAAATGGTCCCAAAGGCCCTATTTATAGTTTCCAAAGATATCACGGCATTGGCACGTGTTCATGCTGACCAAGCTTTTACAATGGCGAGTCAGTGTTTACGTGTCGCGTAATGGAGGCATCTTGCAGTCTTATTTCACAGGACTGCGACATGTATTTTACCTTCTCCTCTAACGACGACATGTGTTTTGGCTTCTCCTCTAATGACGACATGTGTAGGATGGAGGTGTCAAAACCAAGCACGAGGTGTTGAGCACGAGGTGGAAAGGTATTAAGGGTATAAGGGTCATTTTGCACCTTAAGGGCATTTTGGTAATTTCACACCATATATTTTCAATATTTCTTAGAAGTCCCTGAAAATATTTAATTTGCAAAAAGGTTCTTTTTTATTTTTATTTTCATTTTGGTCCCTAAAACTTTGTTAATTAAAATCAAATCCCTAAAGTTTCATAAAATTACATTTTCTACCTCAAAACTTATCACTTAGCTTAGGATGTGCCATAAAACCTCAATTTGACCCATTTTACCGTTGATTCTTCAACCTTAAAATTGGGCATTGTCATATTAAGAATCCATAATATCACATTTGTAATATTATAACATTTTCAAATAGGAAGTAAGACGAAATTATAGAAATGATCATATAAATTGGCATACAAAAATGGGGTCATTACATCCTACCCTCCTTATAAAAAGTTTGGTCCCTAAACTTTACTTACATTAATTTCCAAAAAGGTATGGATATCTCTCTTTTATTTCATCTTCCCGCTCCCATGTTGCTTCTTCAATAGAATGATTCCTCCATAATACTTTGACTAGTGGAATAACCTTGGTTCATAATATTTGATCTTTAGGTCCAAGATTTCCACTGGATGCTCAATGTATGTCAAATATTGTCTAACTTTAAGAGGCTCGTGGCTTAAGATATGTTCTGGATCAGGGATGTATTTCTTCATCATTGAAACATGAAACCCATTATGCACACTAGAGAGTTTAGGGTCTAAGGCTATTCTATACGCAACAACACCTAACCTTTCAAGGATTTCAAAAGGTCCTATGTATCTTGGACTCAACTTTCCTTTCTTCCCAAATCAGATTACTCCATTTGTCGGTGATACTCGTAAGAAAACATAATCTCCTCTTTGGAATTTTAATGATCGGTGCCGATTGTCAACCTGACTCTTTTGATGGCTTTGCAAGATTTGAAGTCGGTCTTGTATCAATTTCACTTTCTCTGTTGTGATCTGAATCAATTCTGGTCCTAACAATTTTCTTTCTCCAAATTCTTCCCAACATGCAGGAGAACGACACCTTCTACCATAGAGTGCCTCATACGGAGCCATTTGAATACTTGCTTGATAGCTATTATTATATGCAAATTCCACTAACGGTAAATGATCATCCAAATTCCCCTTCAAATCAAGTACACATGCCCTAAGCATATCCTCTAAGGTTTGGATGGTTCTCTCACATTGTTCGTCTATTTGAGGATGAAAAGTAGTGCTGAAATTCAATTTTGTTCCCATGGCTACTTGTAGGCTTTTCCAAAAGAGAGACACAAATCTAGGGTCACGATCAGAAACAATTGAAATCGGGGTTCCATGAAGCTTAATAATTTCCCGTATATAAAATTTAACTAACTTTTCTAAAGAATGGTTAATCTTAATGGAAAGAAAATGAGCAGATTTAGTTAACCTATCAATAATTACGCAAATGGAATCATTACCATTGGAACTCCTTGGTAGCCCTATCACAAAATCCATGGTAATATGTTCCCATTTCCACTCTGGGATAGGAAAAGGTTGTAATAATCCTGATGGTTTTTGATGTTCAGATTTTACCTGTTGACAGATCAAACACTGAGATACAAACTCTGTTATCTCCCTTTTCATGTTATTCAACCAAAACATTTCTCAGAGATCTCTATACATCTTGGTATTTCTGGGAATAACTATGAATCTCGAGTAATGACCTTCCTCTAAAATCTGCCTCTTTAGTTGGGCATCACCTAGTATACACACTCTATTTCCAAACCTTAATATATCATCTCGTATTGTAAATTCGATTCTCTTCCCTTCAATAACCTCTTCTTTAATCTTCTTCAGTTGTGGGTCATTTACTTGTGCAACTTCAATTTTTTCCATCAGCGCGGGTTGTATTTGTAAGTTTGCTATTATTCCTCATTTGTTATAAATATGTACATCTATTTATATACTTCTCAAATCTTTCAATAGAGCTTCATGGATGGTAATAAGACATGCTAAATTTGGGGTAGACTTTCTACTTAAAGCATCAGCTACTACATTAGCCTTCCCCGGGTGATAGTGAATATTTACATCATAATCTTTCATCAGTTCTAACCACATCCTTTGTCTCATGTTCAATCCTTTCTGAGTAAAGATACATTTTAAGCTCTTATGATCGGTATAAATCTCACAAGTCTCACCATACAAATAATGTCTCCAAATCTTAAGAGCAAAAATTATCGCTGCTAATTCTAAGTCATGGGTTGGATAATTTTGCTCATGTGGTCTTAACTATCTCACGGCATAAGCTATTAATTTTCCATTTTGCATTAGCACACATCCCAAACCATTTTTATAAGCATCACTATAAATCACAAATCCTCCTGTACTGGAAGGAATAGTCAAAATTGGGGCAGTTACTAATCGATTCTTAAGTTCTCGAAAACTATTCTCAATTTCCTCAGACCATTCATATTTCACCCTCTTTTGCATTAACCTACACAGAGGTTTGGAAATACTAGAAAATCATTCAACAAATCCTCGATAATAACCTTCTTATCCTAGGAAACTACGAATCTCCGTTACATTAGTTGGTCTTGGCCAATCTAGTATAGCCTCGATCTTTTGAGGATCAACCGACACTCCCTCCTTGGATATGACATGTCCTAGAAAAGAAACACTAGGCAACAAAATTCAAACTTCTTTGATTTTGCATATAATTTCTCTTTCCCAAGGATTTGTAATACTATCTCCAAATGCTTCTCGTGTCCTTTAATACCTTTGGAATAAATAAGAATGTCATCAATGAAAACAACCACACACTGATCCAGATATTTCCTAAATACTCTATTCATCATATCCATATAAGCAATTGGTGCATTAGTTAATCCAAATGGCATCACAAGAAATTCATAGTGACTATATCTAGTACGAAAAGATGATTTTGAAATATCATCTCCCTTAATTTTCAATTGGTGATAGCCTGACCTAAGGTCAATCATACAAAATACTTGTGCACCTTGAACTTGGTCAAACAAATCATCTATACGAGGTAAGTGGTATTTATTCTTAATGTTCACCTTATTCAGTTCACGATAATCTATACATAACCTCATCGTCCCATCCTTCTTTTTAACAAATAACACTGGAGCACCCCAAGGGGATATACTACGTCTAATAAACCCTTGTCTAACAGATCTTGTAATTGAGCTTTTAATTACCTTAATTCTAAAGGTGCCATGCGATAAGGTGGTTTTGAGATTGGTGTAGTTCCAGGAACAAGGTCAATGGTAAATTCTACTTCTCTACTAGGAGGTAGACTGGGCAAATCATCTGGAAAAACATCTGGAAAAAGCTTAGTTATAGGAATATCTTCTAAACTAGGCTCTTTTGTTTGCAAATAAACAACACTGGCAAGGAATCCTTGACATCCCTTCTTAAGAAAACTACAAGCTTGCATTGCAGAGATAATACGCATGGGAGATAAGATGGAAGTTCCTTCAAAATTGAATTCTGGTTAGTTAGGAATTTGGAAAATAACTCTCTTCTCAAAACAATCAATCGTAGCATGATATGATGCTAACCAATCCATCCCCAAAATGACTTCAAAATATCTTATGTATAAAACTATCAAATCAATGAATAGTTTATGACTACTCACATTTATAGGGCATGACTTATACACTAATGTTCCCATCAATAACTCACTCGAAGGAGTAGAAACATGTATGCTATGATTCAAGGGTTCAGGAATATTAGGAGAGATTAACAAAATGTACAAACACAAATGAATGAGGCGAATCAGGATCAATTAAAACTTAAAAAGGTTATGCACATATAGAAAGTGTACCTAACACTATTTCATTAGAAGCCTTTGCAACGGGAAGATTAAAAACTCTACCCTGTCTTCCCTGACCCTTATTATCATTAGAAGTGTTTGTTATCGCCTTTCGTTTGTTAGGACAATCTGTCATTGTATGTCCCTTTTGGCAACACCCAAAACAACTTCCCATCTCCAGGTAACATGGTTACCCTCTATGAACATTACCACAACGTTGGCATTTATCAACATTAAAGGGTTTGTTTACTAAAGGTTGTCCTATATTAGGTATAGTCTTAAAGGGTTTGTTATTTGGGTTCCTTCCTCTTTGTTCTCAAAATTTCCTCTTCCCCTCTCTAACCTGATTATATTCTTCAATATCCTTCTCAGTTATTGTTACCCTAGCCACCACGTCATTATATGATTTCAACTTCAGGATGGAAATTCGGCTACGAATATTCAACCTTAACCCACGTTTACACTTCTTGGCTCTTAAAACATCGGTTATCACAACATGAGGTGAAAAATGGGATAACTCATTAAACTTTGCCTCGTATTGACTAACCGTCATATTTCCTTGAACCAAACTCATGAAGTCAACTGCTTTTTGGTCTTGCATAGTTTCGGGAAAGTATTAATCGTAGACGATCACTAACAAGTCATGCCAACCTATGGGATTATTCCTTTCCCCGTGTATTCTCTTAGTCATTCACCACCAATGTTTGGCTTCACCTTCTAACATGAATATTCCAAATGAAACCCATTGTTCATCTGTACACTTAAGAACATCGAACATCTTTTCCATTTTCATCACCCAATTTTCTGCTTTAGTGGGGTTATGAGTACATTTAAAAGACGGCGGATTCAACTTCTTGAATAGTTCAATAGTACAACTACTTAGTTCAAGATTCCTTGATGCTCCCTTATTCACCTGATGCTCGAAATTCTTGCTAGACTTTCAATTGCCTTGTATGCCCCTTCCAGTCCTTCCATACTGGAACTACTAGTTCCTGGAGTTGATATTGTCTTGGTAATTTTCTAAATTCATGGTCAAACGTAAGATGTATTATACTATCCCAAGATTGCAATTTAGAAGAACAATGATATATAAATAATTATATATATATAGTGTAAGACACGTCGATGGTTATAACATAAATCGAATATTTAATCCTGTATCCTATGTATGGAAACTTAAAATCTATAACGTTCGAAACTTATGTTCAGTAGTCTACGGGTTCATAACCTATGCTCTGATACCACCTCTATCACGACCCTGACCCAAAATAGTAGTAGGCAACGAGTATCTTGACATGATACCAAGGAAACAAATATTCCGATTTAATTGTTTCCTTAAATAAATGCAATGGAAATATGATCACATGGTTATGAATCGTAAAATACTGAAAGTAAAGGAATTACGTCATCAGATATTTCTAAAGTAAACTTCATATATATTAAAAGTAGCAACGAGTTACAGCTAAAGATAAATTTAAAACTTATTACAAGAGAGCGAGACATACTCTAAATCAACATTTTACAAAAAGAGCTCTAAAAGCTAAATCTTCAATATAGTCCCATTTCGTTCCGTCCGTGAACCTAAACGTTTCCTGAAAAATGGTTATTCATACAACATCAGCTAAAAGCCGAATGAGATTCAATCTCCAGACATTCCATGGATTTCAGAAAATTGATACCTATTCAAGTCAAAAGAGAAGGAATATACATATATGGATAGGAACTTGCAGTAAATTGATATATATTTTGAAATCAAAGTATATATATCACAATTGGATAGCTTAGAATAAGACGAATGCTACAAATGAAATGTGATATCTTTTTCTTTCAATCATATCATTTTGATGGCCAAGTACACTCTAATACCGTATTATTCCCCGGTAGTTGAGGGTCAATCGAACTAGTTCATCTTAATGCCTTAGTTAGGACACACCAGCGATAACCCAGCTAGGAAGGTTAGTCATTAAAGATATCCCTTAGGTCGAATCATATTTTCAATATTCAATATCCTTTTCAATAATCATTTTAATCGGTACGTTTATATGGACAAATATAAACATATTACAAATTAGTCAATCATCGTTATCACATGAATTTTGAGAATAAAAGTAGTTCAAAAAATATATATAGTTTTCATAATATCATATGATCAAAATACACAAGGAATGTCAGAGTACTCACCCAAAATGGAGGCAAAATTTACTGGTATTGCGTTTTCGATCACACGTTGATCTGTTAAAGATTTAAGTACATGTTCTAAGGTCCAATTTATACTAGAATTTAATAACAACTTCTTCTTTTAAAGTATTACTGAATCCCCATTTGTCAACTTTTAAAACTCATTGATCGTAATTAAATAATTCAATTCATAGTCCTTCCTCATCAGTCGGTTCCGAGTAGAGATGGAGGGTCACAGGGGCACCATTTAAATACCATCTGATCTAGACAGAATATTTTTGAATTCATTCCCAGTAGAGATGGAGGGTCACAGGGTCACCACTTAAATACCATCTCATCTAGATTGAACTTCACCGGGCCTGACTTTTGAGTTACTTAAATGGGATTTCATAATAACGAGCAATTTCTTTAAAAAGAATCATTTGTTTAAAAGCGTATAATTTCAAACAAGTTTATAAAATTAGCTTGGATTTGTTCTAAATTTTATGTTTTGATTAGTGAATCCTTTAGTGTATTTTACCGCATAACTATTAAGTATAGCTATAAAACAATAAATTAAAATTGTAAAGATGCATTTTAACATTAAGATTACCTTAAGGTGAATATCCCTAAGAACTTCTTTTTAAATGTTCCCACGCTTTCTCTCACTACTTCTCTCTATGATTCTCAAGGAATTTGGTGTGAGTTTCAAATGACCCTAAAGGCCCTATTTATACTTTCCAACGATATCACGGCGTTGACACGTGTCCATGCTAACCAAGCTTTTACAATGCCGAGTCAGCATTGACGCATCGCGTAACGAAGGCATCTTGCAGTCTAATTTCACTGGACTACGACACGTGTTTTAGCTTATCCTCTAACAACGACATGTGTTTTGGCTTCTCCTCTAATGACGACACGTGTACGGTGGAGGTGTCAAAACCAAGCACGAGGTGGAAAGGTATTAAGGGTATAAGGGACATTTTGCACCTTAAGGGCATTTTGGTAATTTCACACCATATATTTTTAATATTTCTTAGAGGTCCTTGAAAATATTTTATCTGCAAAAGGGTTCTTTTTTATTTTTATTTTCGTTTTGGTCCCTAAAACTTTCTTAATTAAAATAAAATCCCTAAAGTTTCATAAAATTACATTTTCTACCCAAAAACTTTTCATTGAGTTTAGGATGTGCCATAAAACCTCAATTTGACCCATTTTATCATTGATTCTTCAAATTTAAAAATAGGCTTTGTCATATTCAGAATCCAGAATATCACATTTGTAATATTATAAAATTTTCAAATAGTAAGTAAGATGAAATTGTAGAAATGATTATATAGATTGGCATACAAAAATGGGGTCATTACACGACATGCCCGACTGAAGTAGATAAAAGGATAAATATGAACTAATAAATGTGGAGGCGTCTACTACTAAGGTTCTGAAACTTCAATAGTAGTTGCATCACATCAAAAGAAGGAATTCCTAAGTCTGGCGTCCCTATGGATGGGCACCAAAAATGTTTTTACAAAAAAATGGATTTGTAATGGATCAGAGCCGAAGTAAAAATAGTTTGAAATTATTTTGCAAGTAATTAAAATATATTAAAGAGAAGATATTGTATACATGTTAATTTTTCATGCTCTCACTTGAGATTCTCACCTCTCAACTAATGTGCACACCTAAAATCAATCTAGTTACGCTACCCCGCTTAACTAGTTTGACGAAGGCTTTTGCCGTATATTAATTCATTGTGCCCACCCGTATTGACCATACAGTATGTTACTAAATTTTCAATCCTATTTTATGTATTAAGAGCTTCCAATTAATTATTGATTTCACACAGACTGAGATCAATTTAGATATTATTATCTATAGTATCTACTAAAACACCCATAGTAGAATAAATCACATGTGTGTGTGTGTGTGTATATATATATATATCACTCTTATAATATATATGCATACGACATACCTAGGAGGAGACCTGCGATGCAGGCATACTCTTCTATCAAGTTCCATTAAATCACACACTCAGTACGGACATTGGGGTCGGAATCACTCTCGAACCAATACATTCACAAATTCACATAAATATGGAGGCGATCATAGTTTTAAGCCTTTGAGCTACGCACACACCTAACACACCCAAATTACCGGTCACACCATCATTCACGCAAGTGGTACTCAATACCTAGGTTCTATGTTCTGAGGTACAAGTCATAATTCCCCCAATGAGCTCATCAGGATAGTAATGTCCACTACGCGGAACCTCTCGTGATAGCAAGTAGTCTAGGTACATTCACACATGATAAATCAAACAATAGGTATTCACACCACCTATGTATATATAAATAACATCAATAGGTATAGACTCAACCTATAATATATGTATCATACGTAGTATATATATTTAACTCCTGAATATCCTACATATTATTGATTTACCATTTTACTACACCTCATCATTTCCTAAGAGTTTTCCCACCACTTGAAGAGTTCTAACCACCCCATATGAATATTTCAGTAGTCATAATATCCCTTTACTACTAGTTCGGTCCTAGGTTCACTCGTACTCTCCGTGGCCCATTCCAATTCTCCAGATATTATTTAATATCAAATGATCCCCCATGGTTCACTCGAATGCCCCGTGAGCACTTCCAATTCTCAGGATGTTAATTAATATTAAATTATATTCCATAATTGCTAGTCTTAAACCTCTATAATTGGTAAAAAATTCCAACCCCAACCTCTTAAAATTTAAGCAAACCAAGTCCAGGACTGTCAGGTCCCCCGAACCGATTTGAGTGTTCAGGCGAACCGATTTGAGAGGTCTGCCGAACCGGTTCGATGTTCCTGGAAATTCATCTTCTTTGCTATTAGGTTTTTCCGCCATTTTTAATCCTCAAAACCTCCATGGTTCAATCCCAAACACCCACCCAACTATACCAAACATTATACAAACATATATTGATTATTTCTAACTTGAATAAATCCCTAAGTCATTAAAACATCCTTTAAGTAGAATTAATTCAACACTAAATTTTAGAAAACCCTAGATTATCATATTTATTCAAGAACATCAATAAGAACTCAGATTCTTCACATATTCATACAAGTAATTCATCAGATTCATTATACATGCATAAGGGACTATACCTAATATGATTCCTACCCAAGAACTTGATTTAAGTCTTCCAAATTTAACACCAATATTTATATTTTCACGATATTAATCATCCCACACATAGATGGATGTTATATCTATTTAAATTTAGCAAGATAAATACTTGCATTAGTTAATGGGTCTGAATCTCTATAGAAAAATGGTAGGATTGCGTTCCTCTCCTCCTAATCAATGCAACGGTGGTGGTGGTGGTGCAAGAATGGTGGTGCAAGAATGGTCTGAATCTCATTGCTTTTGTAACTTCTTACCCCAGAAACCTTAACCTAGTAGCTAATATTCACTTAGAAATTTCTAGGTCTTTTTACTCCAAAAATCTAAAAGATCAAAATACCCTCCCCGAATACGAGGTTGGCCTAAGAATGCCCCATGACCCAAAATAAACCCCCGAGTACACTTTTTTTTTACTATTTCGACCTTTTGGACACACTGGCGCACTCGAAATGGAAATTTCAATTATCCAAAATAAAATTACATTTTATTTCGTAAAATTCAGTTCTAACACGACTGACATGCGTGTCCCGACTAGATTTATCGTAACAGTCATATTTCTCGCTCATGACAAGTCATAATACTTTCTTATCAATTTATTGCTCATTCACTAAGTAATATTCAATATAAATAAATATTAATCCTTGTCTCTCTGATTAGTATATATTTTAATCAGGATTAAGTTCCCATTTTAAATTTAATTAATCCCAATTAATGCTAATATAAAAATCATTAATATTAAGTGGTGTTACATACTTCCCTCGTAATGATGGAATTCCGTCCTGAAATTCTACAAAAGGAATACCTAGGATGAACAAATATGGTTATTTGTTGCGCATCCCATCCTCGCATTCCCAAGTAGACTCGTCGACATTATAATGCCCCCACTAAACACGTACAAGTGGAACTACGTTCGACCTCAATATCCTCTCACTATGGTCTAGGATAACCACTGGCTTCTCCTCATATGGATTATCGAGCTGCAAATTGATCTCCTCTAATGCAATGTGAGTGTGAGCTAACTCATCCCGAAGATACCGACTCAGCGAAGAAATGTGAAATACATCATGAATCCGATGCAAATGCTCTGGTAACCAGAATCTCTATGTAACTAGCCTAATCTGCTCAATGATAGGGAATGGACCCACATACCTTGGTGCCAACTTTACTTTATTCCTGAACCTCATTATCCCCTTCATAGGAGATACACGTAGTAACACCTGGTCCCCCACATTAAACTCCAAGAATAACCGCTTGGAAATGGACTAACTCTAATGTCTATCCTGGGCTATGACTCCGAATCAACTTAATTTTAGCTAAAGTATCCTGAATCAACTCTGGTCCAAGTAGCTTGTTGTCCCCCACCTCTAGGCAACTAGTGGGCGAATGAAAAGATTTATCGTATAACTCCTCAAATGGTTCCATGCCAATCGTAAAATAATTGGAGTTATTGTACGCAAAGTCCACCAGTGGAAGATAATTCTCTTAACCCCATCTAAAATCAAGGATTCACTCCATAGCATATCTTCCAACATCTGATTTGTCCTCTCCATTTTCCCACCCATTTTCACGTGATAGGCCGTACTCAATTATAACTCGATACTCATGGCCTCCTGAAAACTCTCCCAAAATAAGATAGGAAAATATTATTCCTATCGAACACACTATCGAGTGGCACCCCATATAATCTCACTCCCACAGTGATAAAAATCTGGGCATACTGTCCCGAAGTATAATCCATTTGGACTGGTAGAAAGTGAGCTACCTTTGTCAACCGATCCACTATCACCCAAATAGAATCTTGACCCCTCTGCGAAGTAGGCAACCTAATAATAAATCCATGGAAATTATCTCCTATTTCCACATTGAAATCTCTAATGGATGCAAAACCCCAACTGGCTTCTGATTATCCACCTTTACCAACTGACAAATGGTATACCTCAAGACAAACTCGATGATGTCTCTCTTCATCCCACTACACAAATACTATCATCTCATATCTTGGGACATCTTATCCCATCCACGATGTATCGTAAATCGTGACCCGTGTGACTATGCCATCACTGCGTGTTGCAAATCCTCCCCCTCTGGGACAATTAACCTCCCGTTGAATCGTAAACCTCCATCTGAACTCACAAAATATGACTGGGCTTCCCTGGCTAAAAGTTGCCTGATCTAATCCTGATAGAACAAATCTTTTGCCTGGTCCTGTACCACCCTCATGATAATCTAGGGGGTGACGATCATAATCGACATAAATGATCTGGTAATTTAGTCCCGATGTCCAACTCCTTCCATTTTGCCTTCGAAACTTCAATTACATCCCCAATGGCCTGCGGCGCATCTACCACCACGTTAGCCTTTATCGAGTGATACTGGATGTAAAATTGATAATCTTTCACAAATTCCATCCACCTACACTGATGCATATTTAGCTCTCTCTAAGTGAACAAGTACTGTAGCGACTTAACACCTGTGAACAAGCATAATTTCTTCCCCAGAAGATAATGTCTCCAAATCCAAAACACAAACACAACTTTTGCCAACTCTAAGCCATGGGTGGGATAATTACTCTCATGGGTCTTAAGCTTACAAGAAGCATAAGCTATAGCCTGGTCCTCCTGATGTAACACGCCCCCAAGTGCCTATAGGGACGCATCAATAAAAATAAGATTTTCCACCGTGCCTTGGGAAGCGCGAGTACATGTGTTAAAGTCAACTTGTCCTTCAGCTCATCGAATGCCAACTGCCAAGCATCATCCTAGAAAAATAATAAGCCTTAGCGAGTCAAGTTAATCATTGGACCTGCAATCTTTGAACATCCCCAAATAAACCTTCTGTAGTACTCGTCTCACCCTAAGAAATTACGCACCTCTATCGGTGTCATGGGTTGTCCCCACTCCCTCACCACTGAAACTTTACTAGGATCCACTTATATCCCCCTGGAAGATACGATATGACCCAAAAACTGAACCTCACACATCTAGAACCTGATTTCTCCAATTTATCATACAACTGGTTTTCACACAAAGTCTGCAAAATAAGATGCATATTCTCGGTATGCTCCTCCTTAGTTCGAGAATAAACCAGGATGTCATCAGTGAAGACAATGACAAGATGATCCAAGAACTCTCTGAACAACCTATTCATCAAGTCCATAAATACACATGGCGCATTGGTTATCCCAAATGGCATAACCTGAAACTCATAAGACCCATATCTCGTTAGAAAGGTAGTCTTAGATACATCCTACTCCCAGATGCTCAACTGGTGATATCCCAACCTCAACTCTATCTTAGATATGTATGTATATCCTTTCAATTGTTCAGACAAGTTATCTATTCTCGATAATGAATAGTTATTTCGTATCATGACTTTAGTTAACTCCCGGTAATCTATACACAATCATAAAGAACTATCTATTTTCTTTATAAATAACACTAGGGAACCCCAAGGCAAAGTACTCTGATGGAGCCCTACCCCAACACCTTTTCAATATGATCTAGTAGCTCCCTCATCTCCATAGGAGCCATACGATAAGGCACTTGAGCTATCGATCGAGTCCTCGATGCTAAAATAGTAACAAACTCTATCTCTCTGTAAGGCAGCAATCCCGATATCTCCTAAAAAACATCGACAAACTCACACACAACTAGGAACGAATCTAGGGAAAGAGCTACTCCCTAAGAGGTCTCCTCCTCTATATAATACAAATGAGTCGACGATCCTCCTTCGGGATGAGGCATTGCCACTAAGAACATCTCTTGGCCCGAAATCGCAAACACTATGCTTCCACTAAAACAGTCAATCGTGTCCCTATACGCTATGAGATAATCCATGAAAATAACGGAATCATACT
This sequence comes from Sambucus nigra, assembly GCA_949130495.1. Taxonomy (NCBI): domain Eukaryota; kingdom Viridiplantae; phylum Streptophyta; class Magnoliopsida; order Dipsacales; family Adoxaceae; genus Sambucus; species Sambucus nigra. Next base: position 414,204,228 of record OX422212.1, read on the forward strand.
CCGATATATCTAACAAAAGAATATCGGCAAGAAAAATAAATCTCCCAATATCTACACTCACACCCCGACAGATAAAGAGTATAAGTGTCCCGCTACCCAGTGGTGACTCTACACACGTGACTGTACTATCATCCATGTTTAACAACCCTATGGCTTATGCTAATCTAGTGGCTATGAATGAGTCTAAGCCCCACTGTTAAATAAAATGTGCCTCGAAGTCCCATATATAAGAAACATACTCTCAATTATAGGTGGAGTCTTTGGAACTACATCCTGGTGGACATTATACACACGCCCGTATGGTAACTGCCCCTACTGAGGTGGGGCTGCTGGAATGATTGGTGCTGCAGGCAATGCTGGAACAGGTGCTGGTGCTGGGTGGGCGAAGGGAAAACTATGCCTCTGGGGCTCCTAACGAGCACCCTCCTACTACTAAACTCAACGCTTATCCAGGAAATCCTGATGCTTATGGCCATTATTTCCACATATAAAACACCTGCATGTGATATTTCCTCCCCTATGGCTTTACGAGCGTCAGCGCTACTAGCCACTACCACCTCTCCCCTTACCCTGTTGAAAACGTTGTTGTCCCATCTAGCCCTTCCTAAATCCACCCTGTCCCTTCCTGTAATCTCCCAAACGAAAATGCTTAGCAATATCCCCTTGGTGGGAACTCTTCTCACTCTGCCTTGACTGACTCTGAATCGATTGTGCCCTACTGGCATTGCTACCTCTAGTCCTTCCCTACTGGATGAACTCTCTTGAGTGCTTGCTTCCCTTAACATGGAAGCGTTAGTCCTGGCAGGGTAGTAGAGAAGCATATAACACATCCATATATGTCTTCAAGGCTTGGTTACATAAAAAATGTTGTCAGATCCTCCAGGTAAGACCATCCATAAACAACTGTATCCTCTTCTCTTCCATGCTCACCTCGATAGGAACAAAGTTTTCCATCTTGGTAAATTCCTCCTCATACTCTTCTACACTCTACTCCTTTGTTACATATGAAGTTTTTTGTCTTATCTTATTTTGAACAATGGATACGATGTATTTACGATCGAACCACTCCCAAAACTCCTGAATACCCATGGCGTCTCTCTTTTGTGCGGTGGTAATAGACTCCCACCACTGTTAGGCTTTATGTACGTGAGTTAACTCATACATCCTCAAATGACTTTGGATTTCCTTCTTTCATTAGCAATCAGTAATAACATCGGAGCTCCCTTGAAACTCGAGAGGATGAGCCTTCTAAAAGGAATTTCTTACTCCCTCCAGTTAAAAGGAAACAAGTGTGCAGGATCTGGAAAACACTCTAAGGCTGAGGTGGCACTTGTGGTGCCTATTGGGAAAAAGTATTCAAGGTCACATTAACCTCCTGTGCCACAGTGGCGGCAACCTCGGGAGCATTCATAGTCCCTGGGGTCTGAGGTGGCTACGGCTTGGGTTATTCCTCTAGGGTCACAAGTGGAGCACGTCGAGGAGGCATATGAAACAAAAAAAGAATTTTCTATTAGTCCAAAATTCAATATGTCTTAAAATAGTTCAAGACGTAAATGCGTAGTAAAGAATACAAAAATCCTAATAGTAGGGCTCTACATCAAAGAAAGCTACGCAGAAAATTATAGTAAGCCACACATATACAATAGACACTCAAACTTGATGCTCTAATACTATCTGTGACACCTCGCATATTCTAATCCTGGGTGATAAGTCCATTATTAAATTAAACAAAAAGCATTAATGGTGTCATTATTAACATCACTATCTAAATCCAATTTATATTACTAATATCCTAGTGGCCTAGTGGAAAAATTTTAATCTTATTATTAACATGAAAATAATTTAAATTAAGGAATTCACATTCACCATTCCAATAAACATAGTAATAATGATAAAGCAACGAGATGAATAAATAGGTTTGGAAGAACACTCAAAAGAAAGTCGACGTACAATCATCCAAAATAAACCCAAATCCAACACGAACATAAAATGGAAGTACAATGTCTCAATAATAATAACTAACTAGGAAAGGGCGACATGCCTGCTTGAAGTGGATAAAGGATAAATAGGAACAGATAAATGTGGATGCTTCTACTACCAAGTTCCTGCAACTTCCATAGTAGCTGCAGCACGTCAAAAGAAGGAACTCCTAACCCTGGCATCCTTATGGATGGGCAACTAAATGTTTTTACAAAAAATGGATTTGCAATGGGTCAGTGCTCAAGTAAAAATGGTTTGAAAATATTTTGTAAGTTCTTAAAATGCATTAAAGAGTAGATATTGTATACATGTTAACTTTTCGTCCTCTCACTTGAGATTCTCACATCTCAACTAATGTGCACGCCTAACCTATACTTATAATCAAATCTCGTTATGCTACCCCACCTAACTAGTTTGACTTAAGCCTTTTTCCGTCTATTAATTCACTGTGCCCACCCGTATTTCCCATAGAATATGTTACTAAATTTTCAATCCCTTTTTATTTATTAAGAGTCGCCAATTTATTATTGAGTTCACACATACTGAGATCAATTTAGATATCATTATCCATAGTATCTTCTAAAACACCCATAGTAGAATAAATCACACACACACACACACACACACACACACATATATATATATATATATATATATATATATATATATATATCAGTCTTATAATATATTCATATACGACATCCCTCAGAGGAAACCTGCGATGCGGGCATACTATATTATCAAGTCCTGCTACATAATGTACTAAGTAAGGATGTCGGATTCGGAATCACTCTAAAACCAATGCATTAAATAATTCACATAAAGTTGGAATCGAACATAGTTCTAAGCCTTTGGGCTACGCACACACTTAACACACCCAAATGATCGATCACACCCTCATTCACACAAGTGGTGCTCAATCCTGAAGTTCTATGTTCTGAGTTACAATTCAAATTCCCCCCCCCCCCCAATGGGCTCATCAGGATAAGACTGTCCACGACGCGGAAACTCTCGTGATAGAAAGTACCCTAGGTATGTTCACACATAAAAAATCAAACAATAGGTATTCACACCACCTATGTATATATAAATAACATCAATATAGGTATACACCCAGCCTAAATTATACATCTCATACGTAGTATTTATATATATAACTCCCGAATATCCTACGTATTATTGATTTACCATTACACTACACCTCGTATTTTCCCAAGTGTTTTCCCACCACTCGAAGAGTTCTAACGACCCTATACGATTATTTCATTAGTCATAATATCCTTCTACTGCTGGTCCGGTCTTTGGTTCACTCGCACTCTCTGTGACCCATTCTAATTCTCAGGATATTATTTAATATCAAATGGGCCCCCATGGTTAACTCGTATTCCACGTGACCCACTCCAATTCTCATGATGTCAATTAATATAAAAGTATACCCCATAATTGTTAGTCATAATTCTCTATAATTGGGAAAAAAATTCCAACCCCAACCTCTTAAAATTTAATCAAACTAAGGCCAAGACTGTCAGGTCCCCCAAACCAGTTTGAGTCTACAGGCGAATAGGTTTGGGTGTACCTCCGAACCGGTTTAAGGGGTCTAACGAATCGATTCGAAGTGCCTGGAAATTCATCTTCTTCGTTGTTACGATTTTACACCATTGTTAACCCTTAAAACCTCCATGATTCAATACCAAACTCCCATCCAAGTATATCAAACGTTATACTAACATATATCCATGATTTCTAACATGAATAAATCCCTAAATCATCAAGAAAGTCCTTTAAATAGAATTATTTCAACACTACATTTTAAAAAACGCTAAATTATCATGTTTATTCAAGAACATCAATAAGAACTCAGATTTCTTCACATATTAATACTACTAATTCATTAGATTCATTCTACACGAATAAGGGATTATACCTAACATGATTCCTACCCAAGAACTTGATTTAAGTCTTCCAAATTTAACACACATATTCATATTTTCATGATATAAATCATCCTACACTAACACGGATGTTATATCTATTCAGAATTTATCAAGATAAGTACTTTCCTCAGTTAGTAGGTCTAAATTTCTGCAGAAAAATGATAGGATTATGTTCCTCTCCTCCAGATTTACGCAACGGTGGTGGTGGTGATGCAAGAATGGCGTGTGAAGGCCTAGGAACTCTTCTTCCTCCTCTAGTTGCCTCTCTTTTATTTTGTAACTTTTAATGCTAGAAACCTTAGCCTACCAGCTTGTATACACTTGGAAATTTCTTAGGTCTTTTTACTCCAAAAATCTAAAAGATCTAAATACCCTCCTGGGGTATCGGGTTGGCCTAAAAATGCCATAGGACCCAAACTAACCCCCCAAGTACACTTTTTTGACTGTTTCGACCCATCTGGACACAATGGTACACTCGAAATGACCTTTTGAATTATCCAAAATGAAATTACAATTTATTTCATAAAATTAAGTCCTGACATGACTGACATGCACGTCCCGACTTGATTTATTGCAACAACCGTATTTATCACTTAGGGCAAGTCATAATACTTTCTTATCAATTTATTACTCATTCTCTAAGTAATATTCAATAGAAATAAATATTAACCCTTGTATCGCTAATTAATATTTATTTTAATCCGAATTAATTTCTCATTTTAAATTTAATTAATCCTAATATAAATATCATTAAAATTACGAGGTGTTACACACACAAGCCTAGAATATTTATGATTCTACAAATAACTAGCATCGTGACAAAATAAGAATAACTAGGATTCATTACGCAAACCCATTGATTTTCAACTATACATCCATAAAAGATAAACTTATATCATATATTTTTTTTTCTCAATTCTTTTGACGCTATCACTTTTGAAAATCAAACAAACTAAATATGTTGGACGTGGAATTTTTTTTATCTTTTATTGCCATTAATCTTTTCATTAGGTTTTTTCCAATAGTGACTTTCCCGCAAAGGATATTTGCTTCTTTTGTTGACCTTTCCCGTGCACCCACAGATTTTACAATAAAATAAAACATTCTCAGGGGCAATGCTTCTTACATGCACAAATCCCCCATAGTCACAAAATATGCAAATGACAAGATTTATGGGAGAACATCTCACATAGGTCAAATATAACACGTGAAGTTAAAATTCAAAGATCTCGTGCATATGTGTGAGAAGGCATATACAAAAAGAATCCATTAAGAGAGTCATGTTAAAAAATAACTCCATGAAAGCATGATAAATAACAATATATGAATTGATAATCATAACCAAATGTTATATTCACATGGATATCATGGAATGAATTGTATTCAAACACACCAATATGCCTAAAAAAATGTGTATAACTAAAGTACATAAAAACCAAAGATCTTTTTGAGTTTGAATAAAAAAATTGAAAAGAAAAATATCAATTTGAAGACTAGATAACTCAAAAGACAAACAAAATCTTTTTATATTTTCCACAATGACTTACTAAATGAAAAATCAAAATACAAAAGATGCACACACCATTTCACTAGAAAACATATATCATTAAGAACAAAATATTGTATGACAAACATAAACATGCAAGCAATCACCCATAAGATATAACATGTGAAGAGTCATATGCAAGCATGCAAGAATTGGGTATTCTAGCATTTAATGCCTCTAAAATAGATGTCCTAACCCAAATAGATAAATACTTAACTCGTCGGATTTGGGGAAACATGGTGACATTATACTTCAACTTCCTAGGGTCTTTTCTAAGATCGCATCAATAAGGTGACTTTTTTTAGTACAGTGTGAGTATGTGTAGACGTGACGAGGAATGATACTTTGGGTTAAACTTTTTCTAACACCTTAAGATGTTATTGACCCTCTAAAGTAAATTATGGTCTTGGATTTAGCAACGGAGGCATTAGAACCCTGAAAGCCCATACCGTCACTACCAACACTACTCTAGTCTCCTAGATCATCTTTTTAACATCAAAATTTTAAACTCCTCAAGTGTTAGGTAATCCTTCTTCAAATTTTTAATCATTCCTAGAAGGTTATCTCGATCCCCTTAATACAAGAAAACTTATCCCTAATAGTCTTCTCACGTTCCCTCAAATCATCAATCAATTTATCATTATCCTTATCGGCATAAATATTTACCCTAGAAATTTCGAGTCCTCTAATTCTTTCTTCAAAAAATGGACTCTATCCTCACCCTTTTTCTTGGGTATTTATAAAATTTTAAAAATATGATCCACATCCAGAAGGTTAACAAAAAGGATATCTCCCATAAATCGAAAAGGATTTTTGTCACCTTTCACCCACAAGGAGTTGTAAAAAAAATGGAGCCCTTGTCATGATGTTTGAGCCTGATAAGGACATGACAACAAGTTATCACAATCGTGTCATGGTCAAAGACATTGACAAGATTGTTGTCACGTTAGTGCCAGGGTTAAAGACCATGAGAACAGATGTTTGTTGTCACGATATTTGACCATCACACGATCGTAACACCAAAATGGAAATAAAACCCCTATTTCCCCTTCGCAGTCGTTGTTTCAAACACCTCCACTATCTTTCTCAAAATGTCCACTCTCTCCTCTGGTCATCTTACCACCTCACATCATCGCCTCACCACCTTTCACCACCGGCGCTCCTCTCCCCACCTCACCGCCTTTCACCATCGGTGCTACCTCTCTTCTCTCCTCACAATAGGTATTTCTTCTTATCATCCTTTAATTTGCCTTTATTTTGTGAATTTTGTATCTTATTTAGGTACTGTGATTAATGTTGCTCCAAATCCATAGCCTCCCCTGAATACTTTATGCAAAATTAAAACCCTAATATTCTGTTTTGTTGTTTAGAGTGCTCGGTAATCCATAAGAAATGAATCTTTCTTAAAATAAGATTAAAAATTGTTTTTAACCATCGGATTTGATTTGGTAACTACATATCCTATCGTTTTCTCAACCTATTATGCAATCAAAAATAGATAACATTTTTCAGTCGAGACGATATTGTAGTGTTGTAACAGTTTATATGCTATGATAGTCGATATTGCATTGCTTTACAAGATTCCAATATTGAGTTCTTGTGATGTAGAGTATTCTAGAAGTTTAGATTTTATATATAATTCCAATTTCACTTATACAAAGAGCAACACATTTATAAATTATGATACTTTTTCGAATTAGTTAATTGTATGAAAGTACTTACATTTGTAGATCATTGGTAATCAACATAGAAAAGAAAGTAGCAATTTAATTAGGACTTAAAATTAGTACTTAAAATCTGTATAATGTTTGACATAATGGATGGATGTATAACTATTAATGCAAAAGAAAATCTCATCTGAAAAAAATATAGTATGTTGGAATGATATATCAATGAAAATTTATTTATTTGTGTATTATTGTTTTTGTGGATTTTGTTAGCCTAGCATTATGATATTGGAAATTCTCATGTCCTTCCATCCTTTTTTGACATAAGTATTCACTTGTTGGTACACTTATGCGATGAGACACTTCTTTACGACCCAATTAGATATCGATGGGTGTACCCATTTGAAAGGTTTATGAAAGTTTTCAAAGATTATGTCAAGATTACACAATACATTAAAGGATCAATTGCAGAGGAATACATCATCATGGACTCATCATCAGAAATATATTATCATCCCAAGCATTGTAGATAATGGTGATGAGTTCATTGATGAGGGTGATCATGTAATAGAAAAACGAATGAAATTAACAAGCTTACAATATGAACAAATAGCTTGAAATCTGTTTGAAACTTATGAAGATAGGAGAAATAAGTTTATGTTGTCTTCTTACATTATTTTAACTTATATACTTGATCAACTTCGTAATATGTTCATCATGGTCAATGTAGGGAATATGTTGCGTGAGGGAACAATAAAAGACGAAGAATGATGGAACAATCAGATAGTGAATTCAGGCTATGGGTGTTGCACGAGATAATTATTATGAGAATGTATATTACTAAAGGGAATATTACAAGAAAGTTTTAAAAATAACCTAATTAATTTATCTATAATTTCAACTCTCAAGGATGGGCGATACGATATTAAAGCTTGCTCGTCTAGCCAATGGACCCAATTTCATGGCATGTGAGTGAAAAATAGTATTGATGTATTTGGTTCAAGGGTGTACGAGGAAACACAAATGTACAAAACTCGGGCATTTCATATAAGTCTCTTACTTATTTTTGAGCGAGTGGAAAAGATATAAACCTCATTGAAGCTGAAATGACTTACTATGTTTTCATATAGAATATGTTTGAATTAGACTATATAAACTTCAAAGAGGTTGTGTTTACTGTCATTGGGTAAGACTTAAGGACAAAAATTCTTGTAAAGTTGATTCACGTACCAATTTAATCATGGATGACTTGTAAAAGATGAAGACCAACGAGCATGTGAGTGGTGAGCCATTTGTTTTTACTTTTCAAAAGGTCAAGCAAGTGTTTTACTAGGATTATATCAACAACAAGCCGTGGTCAATCGTCCTACATGCACCAAAGTGTCTAAGCAGTAACGTAGAGGACTTGGCTGCTCCTACCGAATATCAATCCATTTTGGATTATAAATCGAATTTGAAATATATCTTAGATTTATAATAACTATTACAAATATTTGAAACAATTTTGAGTTTGTTTTATGATATGGGTTTTTATTCTTATAATGTCATTGTTAATTCGTATTCTATAAATGCTTTATAGTTATTAGATGACAGTTGTCTCCACAATTCATTTGGATTTAATCAGTTTTTGGGGATTCGAATCATTCTTTTTTGGTTGGTTAGTGAATATATTAATTTTGATTTTAATTAGTTTACCCATTTCTTCAAAGTTCTTGACATAACCCGAATTTGAAATAATTCTTTGATTTGTAAAAATATTCATATTATTTGAAACAATTCTTAGTTTGGTTTATGATATGGATTTGTATTCTTCTAATGTCATTTTTAAATTGTAATTCTACTAATTTTTTATTATTATTAGATGATTGTTGTCGCTCCAATTCATTTGGATTTGATAAGTTTTTGGAGATTTGAATAAATCTTTATTGGTTGGTTTAGTGAATATGTTAATTTTAATTTTAATCAGTTTAAGCGCTATGTTTCGTGTATATATATGTTTCTAATAAGTTGGTTAAGGATTAAGTTAGTTAGTGAATATGTTAATTTGGATTTGTAATACGTATTCCAATTTGAAATAATTCATATATAGATGTTTTATCTAATAGCATGTTTTCTAGGATATATCTTCATCAGGGCGTCAGGGAAGCAAAGGCGAGGAAGGCTCATCTAGAACTAGGCCCCGAAAGTGGTAAAAATTGGGGAGCGTAGTGGATAACAATATAGGGCCTTGGAATTGCTCAAAATGATTATTGGCCCCAGGTACACTGATTGGAGGAGGGCGACCGTTGAGCTTAAGATGAACATTTAGGGGGCATTACAGGTACTTGCTTGACTCAATAATTTACATTTTATTTTATACTTTAAATACTACTAACTCACTTCCTTTTTATTTTATACTTCTTTAACAGTAGCAATTAGGTTTGTCTCCACAAGCACGCGACTCCACATTGGAACAACTAAGGGAGCAATGAAAAATGTGGAAGAAAAACATGCGATCGGGAGTCTGTCTTACGGAATAGGGACACATGTACCCTTTAAGGAGCCAATCTCATTGGCAAACATGAAATAGTTTGTCGATAATGAGATATCGAATATGCAATTTTCATCTCGTGAATTGGGGGGCACTACACGGGCCAAGAAGGTCGACATACACTACTCCGAGCGTATGTGTTACGCCGAGGTGGAGCATAGGATGGTAAGTTTTGAATGCCCTTTCGTTTTATTTTATTTGTGGTAATTATATACTAATTCACTATTTTGCATTATTTTATTTTAGGAGATGGGTAGTGGTGCTGAGGGTAAGCCACATAGGCTCGATGATTATGTGGAAATTCGAAAAAAGAAAGTGAAGGATAAGGAGATCAATTTTACCGTGGCCGTCACTATTATAAGTTATAATTATAATTATGTTATTAAATCAACATTTATAATCTCATACGTTTTTGTTATTTCATCTCATCATGTAATTTTTTATTATTTCAGGAAAAACATAAAGAAGTCCACTACTCCCAGAGTGATGTTGACAAGACATTTCTGAGTACGGATGCACTGAGGAATGTGCTCGAGCGGGATCATAAAGGCCATAATCAGGGTGTGAGGTATAAGGTAGGGAAGTCTATAATCGTTGGGATTACATCGAGAAACATTCTATTGTCACACAAGGTCGACGAAATGACGACCAATACGGACCAAAAGTTTAACAACCTCAAAAAAACATTGAGTAAAATGTTTTTGATGGTTAAACAAGCTCTTCAAGGTATAGCCAGGTGCATCTCAGGGAGTTAAAAGGAGAAAGTAGTGGATGAGGGGACCATTTATCCCTTTCTCACCCTAATCGATACAACCCTCATCTCCATATGACTCATTAGTAACCCCCACTCGGGTCCCAAATGTCCAAACTCTATTTATAATTAGTTGGGATAGAGTCTTTTTACTAAACTTATGGGAAGGTGATAGAATAGCTTGGGGTTAAAGGACCCAAGTATATGAATAGGTTCCTTTGTTCATAACCATCCACTGCAGTCTCACGAGTATCGGGTTCGTATCACTTAAGTTTGGGTGGGGAAAAAGAAGATTTAGACGTATGGTTGAATGAAGAGTGTGGTGTGCGGCATATTGAGGGTTGCATTGGTTCTTATATTATATGGCCTACTTTTCTCCTTCAACTAGAAAATCAATGGACATTTTTATGTAATAATTTGTATTTATGATTCAAACTTGGGTTATATATCATGTTTCTTATTTATATTTGTTTAGTGACTCGTTATTATGAATATTGATGTTGGTTGCTATTAATTATTGAGAAAATATATAATTTACTATTGTTACATATGAAATAATATACTATTGGATAGTGGCAGTTGCTATACGACTCAGTATTTTTTATATTGCTGCCCAGAATTATCACGGACTTTGACCATGATAAGTCCTTAACAATGTCAAGGACTTTTGATTGTCAAAGTCCGTGATAAGTTTTTTTTTTGTCACAAGCGTGTCATGATCAAAGTCCATGACATGTTTTAGTTGTCACGGTCAAAGTCCGTGACAAGTGACAAGTCTCAGTTGTCATAGACATGTCATGGTCAAAGTCCATGGCAAGTCTCAATTGTCACAGACAAGTTATGATCAAAGTCTGTGACAAGTCTTAATTGTCAAAGACTTTGACCGTGAGAAGTCCATGACAAAGAAAAACTTCTCACGGAATTTGAACTTAACATGTCCGTGACAACGTAGTTCTCTCCCCCATTCCTGTCACGATCTTTGATAGTGAAAAGTGCCACTTGTTAAGGTCGTTGATAGTGATAAATAGCCTATTTTGGTGTAGTTCTCTTTTATTTTGAATATGTTGCCAAAAATTTCACCTTTAAAACCACAATTTTATTTTTCAATAATTTTAATTCTCTTTGCAAACTTCAAATTCAAAAGAGTTAATTTGTCACATGGTTACGAAGCTCATTATTAACATCTCTAATATCAAAGTTTTCATTATTGATAAATGCATCAGACAACTTATAGCTATGGGGATCCATTAAGAAGAAAACACATAAAACCAACACGAGAGAGAAAAATAAACAGACCACCCTAACCGAAACGAAAAAAAGGATCTACACGATAATTTGGTACAACCTACTTTGATACGGATTTGAGAAAAGGCCCATACTATGTGTTCTTAGGAGGGAATGTCCGAATAAAAAAGAGTCTATTTTTTATTATATTTTTAAGATGAAAACTTCAAACAAATTAAACCCAATAGAACATGTTCACCAAATTTAAATAGTTTGTTGTGAAAAACTTATTTACCCAATTTTTATCTATTTAACCTAAAACATGCATCCAGGTGATATGTGGATAAAATAAATATATCATCCACAACATGCCAATGTACAAGGAATACCACAAAGGAAAAAACCTCGGAACACCCAACCATCCAGTTCATTATGATAAGATTTTATAAAGACTAGACAATAGATTTACTCAATGACTCATCTCCTTTGCAAGCCTTGACGCTCTTTTATCACCAACCTCTCCTCCATAGTGCAATTTCGAGTCTTCCCATACAATATTCCACGATGCAATAATCCATGCACATTTCTGTATCTATTGATAAGACTCATTAAATGTCTATGGAATCAAAACATGGAACACCGTTTCTTCACCACAACAGACCAAACTAATTACAGAGTCCAATGCTAGAATGATGTTCTCAATCCAAGATGATGAGAAACAAATTCTGGCTCCCAATAGAAAATCTAAAAGAATGTGAATATGTAAAAGTGGATCTATAAACTTAAAGGGTGAAACTAATGTTTTTAAACTTTGGTAAACAGGTAGAGAATTAATTTTCACAAAACGTTATTAAACAATTTGAGTCCAGCATACCTTAAATAATGAAAGTATAAATTTTAAGGTGGCAAACTCTTTCAAACGAAAACATGAAGTTCATTCAAACGAGAATATAATGACGTTCTAACGATGGTCAAGTTCGTTCGAATGAATAAGCACTTTCGCTCTAATGAGATTTTCTAATGAAAGCGGGTCTGTTAAATAGAGAGGCCTCGATTTATGTTCATTAGATGTACATTCCAACGAACTTCCATAGGTCATCTTAATGAGTTCATAACTTCGTTCGAATGAGATGTCCATTTTATTTTAACGAGGTTTATGATTTCGTTCTAACAATCTCAAAAATAAAAATAAAACATTTTCCTTTAAAAAATAATTTAAAAATAGCTCGAAATTATTTTCTTTAAAAATAAACACCCTTATAAATATCCCAAGGACCATATTCAAAATGCATCTATACCTTACGCTATTATCGGTGAATGTGAGGATAAACTTTGTACGAAAAATAAAACATGATTTATATCCACTTTGAAGTTTTATGGATACATCTTCATCAATCATGCCATAGGCTTATGAGATTGACAATACAAAGCCTAATCTGTTGCTCAAATATTTTTTTTAGAGTTAAGCCAATTATAAACAATTTGACATGTTTGGAAATTTTTTGCTGCAAACATCCACCAGAGTTTGCAGGTTCTACGAATCCCATTATCTCTCTATGGGGCGGCATGATATCCAGATGAATCTAAAACTAGTAGATTGATCAAAGGTCAAGAAGCCCATTGTAGCTTGTTTAAATCTATTAGGGGATGCGCTTAAGTGGTGAGAGTTAATCACCACGAGTGAGGAATAGTTGAGCATGACCATATAGCAGTTTTAGGCAAGTTTGAGGTCAAGTACTTTCTACCATATCCTTAAATAAGAAGGAGATAAGAGTTTATGCAACTACTTCAAGAGGGTTGTACTGTAGCAGAGCCCAAGTGGATTTTATCCGTATTTATTTCTTTTCACCCGACTAGGTAAATATAAATATGATGAAAATAGACCATTTCATTAGGATAATAACATGGTGAATGATGATGATGGAATTAGCACCACCAGATAAGGTGTTTTCAAGCCCAATCAAAGAACAACAATGGCAGCATAGTTTTGTAAAAGGTAAGAGAATGAGATGAGGAGAAGAGGAGAGAGCACCAGGATATAAGTGATTCAGCCTAAATTGGCCTATGTCCACTGTGTGTGTGTGTGAATAACCTCACTGTAACAAGGCACTAACGCCCATGGATACAATCTCTCAAGCCTTCTCTATCTACTGTGTATCTAGTTAGAGTTTCAGCTAGGGTTGAATATATGGATCCCTTTGCAAGGTAGAGGATGACCTCTATATATAGTACCTAGGGGGTGTAATGTACCCCCTATGCATGCAATGAGCATGTGTGTGGTTACCTCACCAGTGTGGGAGTGCCATCTCTCACTGTCACATGTAAGGAATGATGATGAAATATTCTCCCCACGTGTGGAGAATAATCTTGTTACAACTGATTTGTGCCCATGTGTCCTTATCCAAATGTCAACAGATGCTCGACCGCCATATTGGTGCAAGTCCTCGGCCTGGTAGAGGACGAGCTATAAAGGCTTGATATTCGTTCAATTCAAGATGTGCCATAGGGAGTCTCGGCCTGATCTCAGCCGAGACATTATGCTGGGGTCGATTGGGGCCCAGGTTGGACTGATTCCATGTTGAAGATTACCAAGGCTTCTTGTCACCTCGGCCTACACTCGGCCGAGGTTTCCATACCCAGGTATATGAGAATGTTGTTGATGCCTGTGATGCGCGTAGTGTCCATTGGAAATGTAGGTGATAGTGTCGGCCTGGGCCGACCTTACTAAGGTCGAGGGCTGATATCGTGGGCCCATGACTTATCCAGGGTTAGTCAATATCTCGGCCATCACCTCGGCCGAGGTTGGTGTCTCTAGGCCGAGGTCACACTTGGGGCATATCAATCACCCCCAGCCCCTAGTCACATATGAGGGAAGGTGACTAGGGGATTAGTACGCATTTGAGGCCTGTCTTCTTATGAACCAGTACTTACTTTACACTTGTCCAATGTTGGAGCATGCTCACTTGGTAGGCGTGTGATGTCAGCCGCCCTTTGGGGCTCCCAAGGCAATGACGGGCCTTGGGAAATGCGCCCATGTATTTAAGTTCCCTCCTTCTTCTTCATTTCTTCTCTCCTGTGCATGATTTCTTCCTGCAATTTCTCTCTCTAAAGAACTTCTAATCAAGGCTCTACTGTAACGGCATTTGTTGGTTTTTTTGCGAGTTTTCTTCATTTTCCCTCATCGTTTCATTTCCAGGTATTTTCTCCCTTCCATTTCCTTTGTTTTTCGCTTTCGGTTTGCATTTTTCGGTGAATTTCTAAGTTTTTCGGCGAGCGCCATTATTTCAGGCGAACTGTGCTTGCTTTGAATTTCTTGGTTTGATCTTTAGACTCCTTTACTTTACAAGTCAATTATGTTTGAAGTTTTAGGAGTTATTCCCAAGTTTAGGGTCGTCCTCTGATGCTCAGACCTTTATACCAACTTCTTGAGGATTTCCCCTCTCTTAGAGAGACGACCCTAGAAAAGATTAGGCAAATAGAAAGGGCCCAAGAGGAGGCTCGTAGGTTGCAAGAATTTCCTATTAGACCTATCTTTCCCCCACCTCTCAAGGTGGTATATCCTGATCCCCCTGAGTTCTTCTATCAGACAGAAGTCCCTGCCGACCCCACACCGATGTCTGAGTCTGAGTCTTCCACCTCAGACCCTATGTTTGTGGACTCGTTTCAGGATGCCATGGATGTCACACCTCGGCCTGGTTAGGCCCCTAATCAGGCCGAGGTCTCCAGCCGAGCCTCATCCTATAATGGCTCAAGAACCTCAGCCTCTTCTTCAGAGGTTGAAATTGTTGAGCTGAGTGTGGCTGTGCCACCCATTCTTGACGCCATCCCCCTGTCGGTCGTCACAGGGGTAGAGTTCGCTCAAGAATTCGCTAGTAACCCATCTACATCTGCTTTGGCCAACGTTGAGCTTGATGATGATGAAGATGCTGAAAGCGATTTCGACGTCTCTGAGGCGGCCGAGATTAAGGGCACGATAACTGAGGTGGATCTTCTGTGCTTCAGATATTTATACTCCATTAGTCCCTCCATTTCATTGAGGAGACCTCTGAGGGAAGAGAGGGCCTATCACGACCAAGATGGAGAAATCTGCTTGTACGAGCAGATGTTTAAGTTAGGGTTTCGCCTACCCATTTATCCCATCATCAAATCCATTCTCTCTTATATCAACTTAGCCCCCTCACAATTGTCCCCCAACGCCTGGAGAGTCATCATAGGGGCCATTATCTTATGGAGGGCAGTCCACCACTCTGACCTCGTAGTTCAGGTCTTCGTTGGTTGTTATGTCCCAACCTCGGCCAAAAACCATCCGAGCTACTATCATTTTGTGGCTCGGAGGCCTGAGAAGAAAATGCTCCAGGTGACTCAGACCTCAAACCATAATTGGAAGCCCCGCTATTTTTTCGCCTCTGGACCATGGGAATTTGGCCCATGCGTTCCGTCTTCCACACTTGAGCCGAGGATACCCCTAAAATGGGGTAAGGTCACCATGTCTGCCAGGGCCGACCCTGGTCTAAGTCTTCAGAATATCCAGAAGGTGAAAGCCCTGCAAAACCAAGGGGCACATGGTCTTTTTGTTAAGTTCGAACATTTGCTGACCCCCCATTATCTCTCGGGGACGGGCCTAGGTGAAAGTCCCCTTGTTGACTTTGGTAAGGATTTTTCTTTTAAGTTTAACCTCTGAACTCATTCATATCTGATCTCTAACCCATATCTTTTAACTTTTGCAGAGCGACCACAAGACATTCCAGACAAACTGTGGGAGATGGCTGCACCGAACTTAGCGAGACTTGCCAAAAAAGCCGATTTGAATGCTCCTCCCCCAGCTCCCTCTACATCCAAGTCTCAAGCCTCAAAGAAGAGGGCCCCAGAAGCCCATGCCTCTGAGGATCAGAGGCCGACTTTGAGACAGAAGAAGGCCTCTAATGCTGTAATTCTAATCTCCTCGATCGACGCCCTGTCGGCTCGCTTGGACCAGCTGAAGTTATCTGACAGCATTATCGGCCATAGTCTGCAGGCCTTTGACGCCATCGGCTCTTCAATGACCGAGGCTGACAAGCGTTTTTTTAGGTCTCTGGATATACAATTACTGGTTGAGTTTTGCCTTCACAGAGCCGTTTAGGTACGTCTTGATCTCTTTGTCAAAATTTTATAAGTGCAACATCTGACTTTTCTCCAGCTTAACCTCTTCATTAAATGTGCAGGGAGTGGCTGCTATGCACCACCTATCAAAATGGACTCTGAGGAAATTACCCCTCATACAGAAGGGGCAAGAGGCCGAGAAGGTTCAGAGCGCCCTAAATGCTGAGGTCGATCGTCTGAAATCAGAGCTGCAGAACTCTGAAAGTAAGGTTAAGGGGTTGGAGAAAGACATTTCTCTTCTCGTCAAAGATCATGCCAAAGCCCTGAAGGCCAAAGATGACATTCTGCAGCAGAAGGTTAGCTCGGCTGTCAAGGCTACCCTCGAAGATGCCTCGGACAAAATAATTTCTGACTACAAAGCCTCGAACGAATTCATGGGTTTTGGCTTTGAATATCTTGAAAGAGGTATCAAGGACACTCCCAAATGGGCTGAAGTCAGAGAGAGGGAGGTCGATACTCTAAAGGCCTCTGACTTTGCAGGTCTCTGCTTTGCTGACCCTCAGTTTGCTCAGGCGCTTCAAGAGGTAGAGGACGAGGGTGCTGCTCCTGCTGAGACTGCAACTCTGGGAGGGACCGAGGTCGGAGGGGCAGACCATACTGATGACGTGGCCGAGGTGACTAATGCTGATCAAGCCAATCAGGCCGAGGATGTTAATGTTCCCCCGCCAAAACTTTAGGATTTGTAACTTATAACTTGTAACTCGTAACTTGTAACACCATGGTACTTTGTATTCAAGGAATATTTGTTACTTCTTTGTATTTAAACCTCTGAATGCTATATGATCTCTTCTATTATTTTGTTGTAGTGATGTCTTGTTTATACTTCAGTCAATAATTCTGACCTCAGACCTCTTCACCACTGAATTGTTATTAGGCTCTGAGTTCATTATCTAAGATGCAATTCTCATAACCAACTTCACCAAATTAATGATGTTAAGGGTCTGAGGTCATCTGACTAAGGTGTCTGAGCTCGGACCTCGTCACTACCGAATGATGTTATGAAGGTCTGAGGTCATCACCTAAGATGTTATCCTCATAATTAATCTCACCAAATTAATGATGTTAAGGGCCTGAGGTCATCTAACTAAGGTGTCTGAGCTCAGACCTCGTCACCACCAAGTGATGTTATGAAGGTCTGAGGTCGTCACCTAAGATGTTATCCTCATAATTAATCTCACCAAATTAATGATGTTAAGGGTCTGAAGTCATCTAACTAAGGTGTCTGAGCTCAGACCTTGTCACCACCGAGTGATGTTATGAAGGTCAGAGGTCATCACGTAAGATGTTATCCTCATAATTAATCTCACTAAATTAATGATGTTAAGGGTCTGAGGTCATCTAACTAAGGTGTCTGAGCTCAGACCTCGTCACCACCGAGTGATGTTATGAAGGTCTGAGGTCGTCACCTAAGATGTTATCCTCATAATTAATCTCACCAAATTAATGATGTTAAGGGTCTGAGGTCATCTAACTAAGGTGTCTGAGCTCAGACCTCTTCACCACCGAGTGATGTTATGAAGATCTGAGGTCATCACCTAAGATGTTATCCTCATAATTAATCTCACCAAATTAATGATGTTAAGGGTCTGAGGTCATCTAACTAAGGTGTCTGAGCTCAAACCTCGTCACCACCGAGTGATGTTATGAAGGTCTGAGGTCGTTACCTAAGATGTTATCCTCATAATTAATATCACCAAATTAATGATGTTAAGGGTCTGAGGTCATCTAACTAAGGTGTTTGAGCTCAGACCTCTTCACCACCGAGTGATGTTATGAAGGTCTAAGGTCATCACCTAAGATGTTATCCCTATAATATATCTCTGGTCTAAGAATGAAGCAAGTACTGTCATGGAAACTGATCTTTATTAATAACCTCTTCTCAATAAGATGGTACATTTACATAAAATTCTACGCAACATCATATGTAATATATATTTAGGTGGTCAGCATTCCATGGGTTAATGAAAGGTTCTCCTTCTAGGTTTTCTAGCCTGTAAGTTCTAGGCACAACCTCTTATGTTACTTTGTAGGGGCCATGCCAGTTTGGGTGTAGCTTATTTGCCTTTTGTAGGGTCTTCTTTAGCACTAGGTCTCCCACTGCAATGGGTCTTGACTTCACCCTTTGGTTGTAGAATTTCTCTGCCCGCTGCTGGTAGGCTGCTTTTTTGACCTCTGTGTCTTCTCTTATTTCTTCGATAAGATCCAGGTCTAGCCTCCTCTCTTCCCCATTGTTGGCTGGGTCGTAGGTCTGAATCCGATGAGTTGGTATTCCTACTTCCATTGGTATGACGGCCTTTGAGCCATGTGCGAGCATGAATGGGGTTTCTCCTGTTGGTGTCCTTATCGTGGTTCTGTAGGCCCATAACACAGCGTAGACCTCTTCTGTCCATCTCCCCTTCGCATCTTCTAACCTCTTTTTGATTCCGTCCAAGATGGTTTTATTGGTGACCTCGGTCTGGCCATTTGCCTGAGGTCGACCAGGAGATGAGAAGAACTATATAATACCCACTCTTAGGCAATACTTTTTTAAGGAGGAGTTCTTGAACTGGGTCCCATTATCCGAGATGAGAGTGTTTGGGAGGCCATATCTGCATATGATGTTCCTCCAAATGAACTGGAAGGTCTTCTGCTCTGTAATTGTTATCATTGGTCCTGCCTCCACCCACTTTGAAAAGTAGTCAATGGCAACTATCAAGAATCTATAGTTGTTGACAGCTCTTGGCAAAGGTCCTATCAAGTCAATTCCCCATACCGTAAATGTCCATGGAGAAGAGATTGACGTCATAGGCTGATGGGGTTGATAAGGGATAGTGGCGAACCTTTGACATTTGTCACACCTCTTCACATAGTCTGCAGCATCCTTAAACAAGGTAGGCCACCAGTATCCCTGAGTGATGATCCTCTTGGCTAAGGGCCTTCCCCCTATATGGCTAGAGCAAGAACCCTCGTGAATCTCTTGTAAGACCCAGGGTACTTCCATGGGATGCACACATCTGAGGAGAGGAAATAGAAACCCCTTTTTGTACAAGACGTCTCCTATTATTGAGAACTTGGCAGCCCTGTATCTTAACTTTCTCCTTTCTATCTTGGACTCAGGTAGCTCTCCCTCTCTTAGGTATCTGGCGAGCGGGTCGATCCATGAGTCTCCTAGGTTCACATTGTGACAAGGGCTACATACTTCGTCCTCCTCGATGGTTGACTTTTCTAAGACCTCGATTGCAATGGTCCTTCCCATATCTGTCTTTACTGCTGAGGCCAGCCTTGCCAATGCATCAGCGTGATTGTTGCTCAGTCGGGGCACTCTCTTCAGTTTTGCTTCTTCAGAATATTCTAACAACCTTATTACCTTCTTTAAGTACTTGGCCATCCTTTCGTCTTTGGCTTCGTATACCCCTAATACTTGATTGACAACCAACCTTGAGTCGCAATGGAGTAGGAGTCGCTTTACTCGAAGAGTTGTTGCTAATAAGAGACCTACTATCATGGCCTCATACTCGGACTTGTTGTTTGAGGCCTGGAAGCTGAATCTCAAGGAGTATTCAATGTTGGTGCCATCTGGAGCCGAGAGTATTAGTCCCGCCCCGCTTCCACTGTCACAGGAAGAGCCATCAATGAAGAGGCTCCAGACGTCTGTATCTGATGAGAAGATCCCTTCTGTCATAACCCCCTTCTTGAAGAGGTATCGATGCTCTTCCTTCTTTTCTATTTCGCTCACGGTTTTTCCTGAGATGACCTCTTCCCGATCTCAGAAGACGTTTGGTGCCATCTCTTCTGAATGTTGGAAGACACTACGGTTCGTCTCTTCGCCGTCATCTAAGCCTTTCTCTGTCTCGGCCTCTTCCAAACTTCTACCGGCCTCTTCCCATGTAAAATTCTATGACAAAGTCTGCGAGGGCCTGCCCCTTGATGGCTGTCCTAGGCTAGTAGGTGAGATCATATTCTCCTAGTTCGATGGCCCAGGTCATCAATCTTCCAGAGTTCTCAGGTTTGTGCAGGACCTGCCTTAGTGGGGAGTCAGTGAGGACTACCATGGAGTGAGCTTGGAAGTAAGGCTTCATTTTCCTTGAGTCATGGATTAGGGCATAAGCCAACTTCTCCATTCGAGGATAATTTTGTTCAGACCCATGAAGGGCCTTACTGTTGAAGTACACAGGCCTTTGGACCCCATCCTCTTCCCGTATGATGGCCGCGCTGATGGATGATTCAGAGACTGCCAGATACACAAACAACCTCTCCCCCGTGATGGACTGAGACAGCAACAAGGGAGACCCTAAGTAGGACTTGAGTTGGTTGAAGGCTTTTTCACACTCTTCCTCCCATTGGAAGGCCTTTCTTATAACTTTAAAGAATGGATGACACTTGTCCGTTGCCCTAGAATCAAACCTGTTAATGGCATCCACTCTTCCCGTGAGTCTCTGGACATCCTTGATACTCCTAGGAGTCTTCATGTCGAGTAATGCCTTCATTTTCTCAGGGTTCACTTTAATCCCCCTATGATTAACGATGAATCCCAGGAACTTCCCAGCTCCTACTCCTAAGACACACTTTTTTGGGTTGAGTTTCATTCTGTACGAGTCCATGACATCGAATGTCTTCTCAAGGTCCGCTACGTGAGTACATGCTTTCAGGCTCTTCGTTAGCATATCGTCTACATATACCTCCTTGGTCTTACCTATTTTCTCTTCGAACATCTTATTGACAAGACGTTGATACGTTGCCCCCGCATTTTTTAGACCGAAGGGCATCACCTTGTAGCAGTACGTCCCTTTGTCAGTAATGAAGGCTGTCTTCTCAGAGTCTTCAGCATCCATGAAGATTTGGTTATATCCTGAATAAGCATCCATGAAGCTCATGAGCTCATGCCCTGCCATTGCTTCCACCATCTGGTCTATCCTAGGTAAGGAATAGCTATCTTTCGGGCAAGACCTGTTCATGTTAGTGAAATCTACACACATTTGCCACTTCCCATTAGCCTTAGGCACGATGACTGCATTTGAGAGCCACTCTGGATAGGTAACCTCTCTTATGAACTCGGCCTCTTGCAATTTTTTTACCTCTTCCCGGATGACGTCGTACTTCTCCCTGGAGTAGACTCTTCGTCTCTGCTTGATTGGCTTGGCATCTCTATCCACGTTGAGCTTGTGGCTCATGACCTCAGGGTCGATGCCAGGCATGTCTGCGTGACTCCATGCGAAGACACTTTGTATCCTCCTGAGGAAGTTTATCAGCTCTTCCTTGATTCCTGGTTTTAGGGCCTTACCATCCTGGACGGTTTTTTCCGGCTCTTCCTCATTGAGGACGATGGATTCTACCTCTTCTGCGACCTCACCCTTCTTCAATTTTGTTTCGTCTCTTGGGTCAAGAGTGTTAATGCTGTAAGTGGTGGTTTCTCTCTTATGGGCTTCTCTCTCTTCGGCCGAGTTGAAGTAACACTCTCGCGCCGTGGTCTGGTCCCCTTGCACTTCCCCTACTCCATAAGGAGTCAAGAATTTTAGCATCTGATGGACCGTCGACGGCACTGCTTCAAACTCTTTAAGGTCCACCCTTCCTATGATGAGGTTGTAGGCCGAGAAGACGTTTTCGTCCATAACGAAAAAGTTTATCTTCTTTGTCATCCTCCTAGGCCACTCATCCCCCATCTGTACGTCTATCTCATACATGCCCAATGGGTGGACCTTTTCTCCACTTAAGCCTATCAATGGGTGATGATAGGGCACCAGCCTTGCCCTACTAAGACCCAAACTCTTGAAGCAAGGCCAGAACTTTACGTCTGCTGAGCTTCCCCCGTCTATGAGGATCCTCTGCACCTCGCACCCATGCATCCTTGTTGTTATGACCAAAGGGTCATCATGGGGGGCTAAGATACCCTTGAAGTCGAGTCTGGAGAACCCCACTACGAGGGTGTCCATGTCTACCTTCTTCCTCTTCTGCACTTCATCAGAAGACGTTAGATTCACAACTTCGAGCTTGGCCAATGACCTAGCCTCTGATACATGAGCCTTCCTGTCGTCTACCTCAAAGCCACCTCCTGCAAATCCCCCACATATGGTGCCAACACCAAAGGAGATCATACCGACCCTCTTCACCGGGGTGTTGTCATCCTTTGGCGGAAGATCCGGGTCATCTTCATCATCTCCTTCTGAATCATCGTCCCTTCTGGCCGGGACATTGCCACAGCATCTGTCATCTCTTCTTTTCTTACGGACATCTCTTCCACCCTTTGGAGCCTTACCAACCACATACTTCCTCAGCTTTCCAGATTTCATCATCTTCTCAATCTCATCTTTTAAAGCGAAGAATCTATCTGTGACATGGCCATGATCCTGATGGAACTCGCACCATAGGTTTTTGTTCCTCTTATGCGGCGGGGCCTTCAGTTTTTCTGGCCACCTCAGAGTCCCATCAGTCTTAATCTCATTAAGGATGTCCTCACAGCTCACAGTCAGAGGAGTGTAATGAGTGAACTTGTCGTCTCCTGACCTCTTCTTCCCCTCTTTCTTACCTTGGCACTTTTCCATGCCACCGCGGTTCTCCTCCTCACACTTGGCGGCCATTGCCTCTTCCACATTCATCACTTTCCCTGCGGTTGCCAGCAGCTTCACCATAGACCTAGGGGGTCTTCCGCCAGTTTCCACAATAGCTTCCCTTTCTGGAGGCCTCCTATAAGGGCGGTCATGGCTATGCTCTCTTCATAATCTTCCACCTCCAATTTCTCTTTGTTGAATCTTGCTATGTAGTCTCTTAGGCTCTCACCCTTGGCCTGTTTGACATACAGCAGGTGGGTAGTCTTCTTTTGAGGTCTTACCCCAAAGCAGAAGTTGTGGATGAGCTGCTCAGCTAAGCCTTTGAAGTTCTCAATTGAGTTCTTCGGAAGGGAGGTGAACCAACTGTGGACTGCCCCTGTCAAGGTCCCTGAGAAGGCCCTACACTTCATCTCATCGGGTATCAAGTAAATGTCTGCTGCCGACTGGTACATCTCGATATGGTGTACAGGGTTAGTGCTGCCATCATACTTGGGAGTCACTGTAGGAGGCTTGAACTTGGCTGGGGTTGGGAACCCCACTATCCTAGCCACAAATGGGGAGCCCTCTGAGTAACCCCTTTGTAATGGGTCCCTGCTTTTAATGAGATCTCCTATCTTCTCCTCAAGGCGTTGGATAGAATCATTCCAGGGTCTTCTTTCATCAACTTGGCCGAGGTTATCCCCTGCCACCTCCCTGCGATGGACAGAGGGTTCCCCAGCCGCGACACGTTGGCTATTGACCTCTTCTTGTTCCCTACCTCTTCTTTCACAGGGTCGGCCTTGGTCTGGCCGACCCTTCCTATTCCCTCTCTGAGAGCCTTCTGCGCTCCTTGACCTCGACATCCTCTGCCTTAGGTCATTCACCGGGCCCAGTCTCTCGAAGGTCGACCCTCTTTGTTGGGCCTCTTCACCTCTTCGGCCGACACATCCTTGACTCTGCCTAAGAGGTCGTATAGTGTTATTTGACACCTCATACGGCTCCCAGCAGTCTTCTGGGGATTCTTCATCCTCTAAGTCATCATACCTGTCCTCTGGGCAAGGGTTTCCCTGCCTCCCCAGGCGCAAGCGCCTAGGGTCAGCAACGTCCCTTCTCCGCTGCGGTGCAGGCTGGTCCTTCATTGGCGCCTGGGGTGGTCCCCTGGCGTCAGGATGAGGCTGAACTGCCGCCGGAGTGATCATATCCAGTGAGACTCCAGGTGGCCTCATCATAGTTTGACTGAGCTGAGTAAATTACTCCTTCATGGCTTGTTGTGTTGTAGCTAAAGATTTCAAGGCCGCTGCTACCTCCGCCATTTCGGACTGGGGGCGCCTGACTGGAGCTAGGCCCCCCACCCCCGGGCGGCGGAAGAGGCCGTGGTAAGTCTGGTGTCATATGTTAACACTATAGAGCTTGAGTAGCAAATGAGCTTAGCACCTCACAGGACCTCTGTCAATGGTGAAACAACTCCACGCTAGGGGGAGGCCTGGTTCACCACCAGAGTCTCCGGTGAGGTTAAGCTAAAAAAGAGGAAGAGATAGTTTCTCGTTCCCACAGACGACGCCAAAATGATGATACTGGAATTAGCACAACTAGATAAGGTGTTTTCAAGCCCAATCTAAGAACAACAATGGAAGCATAGTCATGTAAAAGGTAAGAGAATGAGATGAGGAGAAGAGGAGAGAGCACCAGGATATAAGTGGTTCAGCCTAAATTGGCCTACATCCACTGTGTGTGTGTGAATAACCTCACTGTAACAAGGCACTAACGGCCATGGATACAATCTCTCAAGCTTTTTCTTTCTACTGTGTATCTAGTTAGAGTTTCATCTAGGGTTGAATATATGGATCCCTTTGCAAGGTAGAGGATGACCTCTATATATAGTACCTAGGGGGTGTAATGTACCCCCTATGCATGCAATGAGCATGTGTGTGGTTACCTCACCAGTGTGGGAGTGCCATCTGTCACTGTCACATGTAAGGAATGATGATGAAATATTCTCCCGACATGTGGAGAATAATCTTGTTACAACTGATTTGTGCCCATGTGTCCTTATCCAAATGTCAATAGATGCTCGGCCGCCATATTGGTGCATGTCCTCGTCCTGGTAGAGGCCGAGCTGTAAAGTCTTGATATTCGTTCAATCCGAGATGTGCCATAGGGAGTCTCGGCCTGATCTCAGCCGAGACATTATGCTGGGGGCAGCTGGGGCCGAGGTTGGACTGATTCCATGTTGAAGATTACCAAGGCTTCTTGTCACCTCGGCCTACACTCGGTCGAGGTTTCCATACCCAGGTATATGAGAATGTTGTTGATGCCTGTGATGCGCGTAGTGTCCATTGGAAATGTAGGTGATAGTGTCAGCCTGGGCTGACCTTACTAAGATCGAGGGCTGATATCGTGGGCCCATGGCTTATCCAGGGTCGGTCAATATCTCGGCCATCACCTCAGCCGAGGTTGGTGTCTCTAGGCCGATGTCACACTTGGGGCATATCAGTGGATTAGGTAGGTTCTTATTTACAACATGGCCTTAACTACATACACACAGGTAGTGGATGCCATTTTGATCCATTGCCATAACCATCGTATCTTTCTGATAGATAGATCTCCTAAGAAGGAGAATATTAGTACTGACTAAGGGTCAAAGATTGGAGAGAGTATTGAGTCATCCAAAGCTCAGGGAGGTTCACAATAGTAATAGGGACCACCACATGGGGGAGCATCACCCGATGTGATTTTGAGGTTTAAAAGATCAATGATGTTAGGGAGGCCTGTAACATATCTCAAACTATCGTTTGGGCTAAGGGAATCATGATTAATTGGTCCAATAGGGTTATGGATAGAGACAATAGGGACAATGGGTCTATGGTCACCAGCATCGACCCTAGGGCCAGGGATAGTGAGTACATTAATAGGGACTCCAGATCTGGGGACATGTTACACATGTGACGAGCATATCACTTACTTAGTAGGCGTACTAGGGGCTACCATGATGGTTAGGTTAGTATCAGTAAGGGCATTAGGAGAGTGTGTAAACCCAAACTCAGTATCATGCATTACCGCCACCACCTCAATTTCAAGAATTGTCGCTACTAGCTCCTAGGGACCCAATACACTACCATCCGCTATTGCATTATGTACATGTTTTCAACGTTTATTGATAGGATCAGAAGGTCCCACCGTAGGCCATAATGAGAAGGTAATATGCTTAAAAAGATCTGATACCAATTTGAGAATGTGGTGTGATATCGATTGCTTGATGGTTTTGCAAATTTCCAATTAAAAGATTATTTAATTAGATTCATTTTTTTTATCCAAATTAATTAAACCCTAACACATGCATCCATGGGGATAAATTAATTATGCCATCGCAAACATAAATTATTGGATACATAGATTTAGGGAAAAAAACCTTTCGGGTAAAAGTTATATTTCACTATGAAGAGTAAATCGCAACTGACATATACATAATGAAATCTGCAATGAATATTTCGCAGAACACTCACATGGGCGGCAACCCAAAACCATCAATGAATTTACCGTATCAAACCCAAAAGAACATCAGATCTATCTTTAGCATGAAATACCCTCACGCATTCCCAATGATTGCAGTCCTAGTTAGCAAGTAGCACTAGTAAGAACAACCAATCCAATAGTAGATATTTCGTCTCTACAACATAAACTTCAATAAAGTTGTTCCTTGGGTTCCAAAATGATTCACTAAAGTATTTGGTATGATTTGTGAATTAAAAAAAAGTTTTTAAACCCTAAAAGAGAAGAATAACAATTCTACAAATTACAGTTTTCCTATATCAAAACTCTCATGTCTTCTAAAGCAAAATGGACTCATAAAACATGTATTTATAAAAAAGTTGAGTCAATGGGGATGTTTAAACGACATCAGCAAGTCATTTGAACGACATTGCATGTCGTTATAAGACATTTTGAACGACCTTACTAACGACATTTAAAAACCAAAAAATTATACCTTTATTTAATGCATTAAAGAAATGACATATCAAATGTCCTTTCAAATAACATTGCAAGTTGTTAGATGAAGTCATTTGAGTAACTTCCTCCTGTCATTTGAACGACTGAAGAAAAAAATACGTATTATTAAAACTACTCCTCCATGCCTTAGAAAAATTATTTTGACTTAATAAAATGCCTCAAGATGATAAAAAAATTTTAGAAACATATCCCAACACTTTAAATGAAACATTAAGGAACTTTAAATAAAACCTTACCAAAATCAATCTCGTAGAGGCTTGTTATTGAAGAACTTTGATATTTTGATCCGTCTTGATGCATAATTGAACTTGAACTTTCTTCGAAGGGTGTACCGGTATATGACATACTCAAATGTAAAATAGACTATGTCCTTAAAAATATCCCCCTATGTCTATGCCGGTACAACTTAAAATAATCCGAATTATCAAATCAAATGTCCTATACAAATCAACTACCCTCCCATGAACCCAAAAATGAAAAAGTACTAAAAATGCAAGTCTTTTAAACATTCTTCAAAAATCTTCAACTTTGACATATTCAAATCTCCAACGTTTCTTTGTCATCATCAGGTCGTGCAAAATAATGATCCTCAACATTTGTACCTACACACATGAGACAAGAAATAAATACCTTCGTGAGATATCGAGCTTGAAATGAGATAAACATAAATCAAAACAAAGATCAAATATCAAATCTCCCCCATAATTCAAACTTACCATTAAATCATAATTCATTCTCCAACTTTTTATTTTACGAAATAGACAAGGAAAAGAATAAACAAAATAAGCATGGAGTGTCACAATAACCAAAGCATATCAACTACGATCATCTAAGGATAAACTCAAAAGCTTCCACAAACTATTTTTGATTTTTCAATTATTTTAAACAAAAATAATTTACAAAAAATCACATACCATGAATTTTCACTAAGATAGCCAAATCGTGGATACGGAATGAATGGGTGTGAACAGATTAGATAGGAAGATCAATGCAATCAAACATAACATATATGCACAATGAATATGGTTACTCCTAACGAATGATTTGAAAATTGTCCTTAGGTTTCAAAACATGAATTTATATGACATAGACTCAATCTAATCGATACATTAAAGTCAAATATGATTTTCACACCAATAATGTGTAAAATTATGTAATTCTTTTTCAAGACTTGTCAAGACGTCCAAACCCATTGATCTAAGTTGGGTAGTGTGTCTCATGTAATCTCTAGGAGCATCAACAGTGTTATGCGTGGGTGTGTTTGTGGGAACACGTGGCAAAACTCTATGTGACACACTACCCAACTTAAAACAAAATTCCCGAAGGTGTCCTCTCTTTTTACAATGGGTTCAAACAAACACAGGCCTAAGAACAACTCTCCTAAAATGACTATGAATCACTCTCCTATCGAGAACACGATGCCTAGTTGGGTTGGGTTGAGAGCCATAAGGATTTATCACAAACTCGGGAATCGGCTTAGGTGAAATGTAAAAAGTAAACACACTATCATAACCTATTCATATCTCTCAACATTACCAAAAGCGGGACCTAGGAGCATCTTACAAACCTTCTTATATGTGTCCTCTATAGTGATCTTGACCTCCCAGAAACATTTGAGATCTCTCTCTAATTATAACATACGGTCATCTAGTTCACTCTTTTCCCGACCTACGATGATCAACTGCTCACTCAATGAAACCTTCATCTTCTCAAGTTGACTCATTAAATCCCTTCAAAAAATCTATCTATATCTCCCAATCTAACACCTTAAGACCTAAATCCTTATTCAACTTCTTCGTCTTTAAGGTCTCAGCGTATAAATCTCTAAATGCTATTTGGATCTCACTTTCACCTTCACTAGCACACTCACTCTCACACTCGCTAAAAACACTTAAATCATCATCGGGGCTCTAACGTGCATAAGTATCCTCATCATCATGGGACGAACTGGGTTTGCTCACGTGACTTTCCATAAAGGCGACACACATACCACGTATGAATCATCCCCGAAATCGTTCACCTCTTCCTCACTATCGCTAAGAGTGGCTGGCATGGCAACTTTCTTCCCCTTTCTATTTCGGGTAGTGGGACACTCAAAGCCTTATGCCCCTTGCCTTCACACTAAAAATATTTGTTTGCTTCCTCTTCCTCTTTATCTTTCTCACCACTCTCTTTGGCCTCTTCTTTCTTTTTATTTTTCTCAAAATTCTTTTTATTGGAAGAATTTTCTTTTGAAAATTTGAGAACATTTTTAAAAAATTTAGCAAGTATGTACACATCATCAAAATCAAACTCACCCTCACACTTGACCTCACAAACTTTCTTCTTCCCTCTCTTGGACACATCCTCACCTTTTATAGACTTAACATTAAGTGTTATCCCTATATCCTTAGGCTTGATAGTGTGAGGAAACTGTGACACCCCGACTAATTAAATACCGTGTGATCAGTCCTTTATTAAATTTAAAACATAATATCCAGTTGGATAAGTCTTAGCATCACAGTCGAAAGCTTTTTTATTAAATACTAACCACCTAATATTTAAAAGAGTTAGAAGTCAAATTTTAACTTAGTAATATAACATGCAAGCAATTAAGTGATTAACTAAACATCCACCATCTAATGAAAATCTCATAGGAATTAAAATGAAATAATGAAATAAACTGAGTCTGGAGTAAACACTTCTAGTCTAAATCCCAAATACAATAGTTAGAAAAGAAATAAATCCCAACAACTAAAATATAAATAAATGTCTGAAATCACTATATTTGAGTACATCTGAATAATGATGGGAAACATGCCTGAATGAAGTAAATAACTATGCTAGAATCAAGGATGAATGTGGAGGCATCTAATACTGAGGTCTTGTAACTTCCAGAGCTGCTATAGTGCGTCAACTGGTAAGAACTCCTACGCTTGGCATCCCTGCGGATGGGCATCTAAAAATATTTTACAAAGAAAATGGATTTGAAATTAAACGGGTTAGAGCCCGAGCTGAAAATAGTTTTAAAAATAGCAAGTATTTAAATGCATAAATAGCAGATAATTATATACATGTTAGTCTCACTTGAGATTCTCACCTCTTAACTGTTGTGCATGCCTAACGTATTCTCCTAACCTATCCTAGTTACGATATCCCCGCTTAAATAGTTTAATTGAAAGCTCTTACTATAATGTCTAAACCATCGTGCCCACCCGTATTACCCGAATAATACGTTATTGTATTTTCAATATTTATTAATCAATTTAAGTATCTCTTTACTCATTTGAGT
Source organism: Sambucus nigra (assembly GCA_949130495.1). Lineage (NCBI taxonomy): Eukaryota > Viridiplantae > Streptophyta > Magnoliopsida > Dipsacales > Adoxaceae > Sambucus > Sambucus nigra. The sequence continues at coordinate 414,234,781 of OX422212.1, forward strand.
TTCCACCTTCTTAACTTATCTTATGAGTCGTAACCTTTTTTTATCCATTAAACAACACAATAGAATAATCACAAGTATATATATATACCGTAGCACACATAGGCGAAACTAACGCTTCGAACATACTCTTCTATCAAGTCTCGATACATCACGTACATAATAAGGACTGCAGATTCAAAATCTCTCAGGAACCATATAGAAAATAATTCACACGCATTTGGAGGTGAACATGGACCACGGTGTAATGGGCTACGAACATACCTACGCACCAATATAACCTAAACTTATCAACTCACAGTTAAGTCCTCCTCAGATCCTATGCTCTTAGGTACCATATCTAAATCCCCCCCCCCCCCCCCAAAGTGCTCATCAAGATAAGACTATCCTCTTCAAATGCCTCCAGGTGATAGCAAGTATGGTAGCTATGTCATACACATAAAAATCCACACAATAGATATTCACACAACCTAAGTATTTATAAATATCAATCTAGGTATTCACACGTCTCATAGCACAAGTCTCATACGTAGTATATTTTTATCCCGAATAGCCAGCGTATTAAATAATTTAAGCTTTACTTCTCACCGTATGCTCCCGAGAAATTTTTGCCACTCTAAGGTTTACTCTTAACCTATTCTTAATATCAATAGGTAACTCCTAAGACCTACCGGTCTAAATCGTCACTTTCCCCCAAATTATCATAATTCGAATTAGTCTCCAATTTAGGTATGATTCTTGAATTAATCTAATTAAGTTTAATCCTTAATTCCCCCTTTTGGGACCTAGCCCACAGCCCAACCTAGTCCTACTCGTATTACCATATATATTCCTCAATTTAATTAAACTTAAGTCCCATAATCAATTCTCAAATAAATTCCGAAAATATTCTAAATAATACGGGAAATTTAACAAAAACTGGGTAGCAAAAATTATTCGTAGGTAGCCGAATCGATTTGCTCCTACAGGTCATCGTCTTGAAACTTAATCTATTACGGGTTCCACCATTGTTAACTTCTAATACCTCCCTAATTCATTCCCAAAATCAAAAATAAACATACACAATGTTATACTAACATATATCAATGATTTTTAACATACAATAATTGTTTAAACATAAAGATTCATCAATTTATCACATAAATTACAATTAAATTATCAAGAGCTCTAGTTTATGATTTTTCCTCAGGAACATGAATAACACTCAAATTTTGTCTACAAATCAATTCCATATTTCATTCAATTTCATTTTTCCATAATAGTGATTCAATCCTAACCATGAATCCTACCCATAATATAATTCAATCCACAAAATTCTCCTCCACATGCATGAAATTTAACCTTAATCATATTCTACTAACATGGATATTTTATCTACTTGAATTTAAGAAAGAAAAATACTTTCCTTATAATAGTAGGTTTCATAATTTGACGATGAAGGGTATGGCTACGTTCCTCATCTTCCGATCTACACTCCGATGGAGTTAATTGTGAACAAGGTGCAATTATAGGTGGTTTTTGGCTTAGGATCTCTTCCCCTTCCTCTTCCAATGGACTAAATTGTTTTTTTGTTTGATAACCTTAGAATATATAACCCTAGCAGGTAGTACTTCCTTACAAAATTCGTGGGTTTAATTACTCTTAAAATTAAAATGATCGAAATACCCTCCCGAGGTGCCGATTTGGCCTTAAACTGCCCTGGGACCCAAACCGAACCCCTAGATAGACTTCTCTGACTATTTTGACCATTTTGGATACTCTGGCGCACTCAAAATGACCATTTGGATGACTAAAAATAAACTACCATTTTTATTCCATGAAATTGACTCCCGACACGACTGACACTTGCATCCCGACTTAATTAAAGTAATTGTTGTATTTCTCCTTCACAACAATTTTCTTAAATTCACAATCATATATATTACTTTACTCGCTCAGTAATATTTAATATAATTCTCATCAATAAATACTAACCCTTACCTCTCTAGTTAATATTTATTTTAATCTGAATTAATTATCAATATATTTCCCATATTTAATTTAACTAATCCAATATTTGAAAATTATAAAAAAAATATGGGGTGTTACATACTTCCCCTCTTACAATGGAATTTTGTCCCAAAATTGCAGAAAGAAAGGTATACCTGGTAAAAATAACACTGGATATGTCACGCATATCTCAGCCTCACGCTCCCAAGTAAACGCATTGACATTATGGTGCTCCCACTAGACACGCACAAATGGAACTACCTCTGACCTCAATATCCCCTTGATATGATCTAGGATATCCACTGGTCTCTCCTTATATGAACTATCAAGCTTTAATTCAATCTCCTCCAGCATGATGTGAGTGTGAGTCAATTCATCCGGGAGATACCGTCACGGTGAAGAAATATGGAACACATCATGAATACGATGCAAGTGCTTCAACAACCTAAGTCTCTATATGTAATGGGACCTATCTTCTTAATAATATAAAATGGACCCATGTACCTTGGTGCCAAATTTCCTTCCTTCCAAAATATCATTATCCCCTTCATAGGAGATATTCGTAGTAATACCTGGTCCACCACAGCAAACTCTCAAAAGAACTTCTTGGCATCATCATAGATTTTTTTGTCTATCCTGAGGTACCCGAATACGATTCTGAATTATCTCTATCTTGGTCGCAGTGTCCTGAATCAACTCTGGCTCTAGTAGCTTATTTTCCTCCACCTCTAGCCAACAACCAGGTGGATGATAAGGCCTACTGTAAAATGCCTCAAATGGTGTCATGCCAATTATAAAGTAATAAGATTTATTATAATCAAACTCCACTAATGAGATATGTTATTCCCAAACTCCATTCAAGTCAAGTATACACTCAAAGTATATCTTCCAACATATTATTCGTCCTCAGAGTTCGGATATGTCCTGAAACTAAAACTTTGGATTCTAACACTCAACTCATTCGAACATATTCAAAGTTAATTTGTAATAATGTTTTGGTACTTCCACTGTACCTATGTAAGGTTACCCTTTTTGGCTAAAAGTAAGTTCCCCACTACTCTAGGTTAGCTACCATTCATTGCCACTCTTATATGATGCTATATTTCTTCAAGTATTACCTATATAATGTCACACCATTTTATCATGAACCCACTAATAATGCTTCAAAAGGATGAGCCTATACTTTACTAGCTCTATCATCTGTGTTGGAAAATGCCATATTGCATATATGTCCATTTCTCTTGATGTTCAATCTCGCAACTCTCTCCATGAAGACATTCCTAACAACCCCTAACCACTTATGTCAAATTCCAATCTTAGTGTACCATGCTATACTCTCACCACCTTCCTGAATTTTACAAAATTGGCATCTTAATCACTTCTTGTCTGCCCAAGTCAGACTTTTAAACCTTCGATTGGTTATGGAGTAATTTTCATCCTATTACTCCTCTGTGCGGAGTAGTTTCTGATTATCCTCGAAAATAAAAATATACATTCTCTATACTTGTCAGCACTTTACTCACCCCCCCTTTCCATCTATGATCCAGTTTCTGGATACATGCCTTGATCTTAATGTAAATATATTCTCTGTCTTATTTTAGTCCCATCTCTATATTACTTATGCATCTACATTCATTTCATATGTTTCCATGTTTTCTCCTTGAGAATGATACTGAAAATTTCAACTAACTAGGGCGGCCATACACCTTTTGTCATGTGAACTTAAACACAAATCAATTGAGTGTAATATACTTGCATTTAATGTAATACACTTGGCATGACTATACTGTAAGGTTATACTCAAACAACCACTTAGTTGTAAATCCGTTATTTTCTTGGTTGCCCTACCAAATCTATTCGTGGTGAAAACATTCTACACTAGTTTTCACATCAAGATTATACGGATCTACTGGCCTTAAATCAAAATAGAACTATCAACTCTCAATTATATTCATGCATATGTATAATAACCAAGGTAATAAACCCAGGTACTAAAGACCAAACCTCTCCTGACCTCCAACGTTCGCTAAGTTTTATGCTTGGGATGTCTCGCAAAGATAAATCCAAACAAGCAATCCCCTCGATACATTACTATCTAACATTAATGGTCATCGATATCCGTTAGGTCCTCAGTCCATAATATGTACCCCTTAACCTCGGCTGCTAACATAAGAGATTACTCATCCACTCTCATGCCATTAAGGACGACAAACAACACGGAGTTCTTAATATCACAAGTTCTTAGCGCTATACAAATAACAGGCTATATATTTCTGCTCGACAAAGAACATAAATCACACATAATCACATCAGTGAAAAGTCCCTACGCACCGGGATCAAATACAACTAGACAATATACTCACTGAAGTCTATAATATTTTTGTATCTCTACATACAACATCAAGGATATAGCTCTTTGCATTTGATCATAACATAACATACAATATACGAAAGTAGGCTCAACCCTCTTTCAATTTATGCCTCGCAATATAATAAATCTCACCCTAGAATATCAATCATGATAGTCTAATCACACAGCCTATTATCGCTTAAACTCTCGGTATCCAGTCACTACATATGGTTACAATAAGTCTTACTTTTCTAACTCTAAAAAGTATCAAAATAAAAACATCAAATTCTTTTAGTGCCCACACCCACTCCCTTATGGTTCACATAGAAATGATCTTAGTTACCCAATGGTAATTATATTTGTAATAACCAGGCCTATATTAACCACGCATCCACTAAACACGAATCACTCTAGAATTTTAGTGTTAACAGTCATACCGTGTGACATGTGCATGTGACCCAAGATACTCCTGTATTTACAAGGGTGAAGAAAAGATATTACCTCTATTTAGAATCTGTCTCTCCTGATCATCAATTCCCTAAACGTACTCCCGTACTGGAACTGACCTACGATCTGGTACAATGGTTGTATGTCTAGGATCTCATCCTATAGTTGCCCCATGCCTTTCTTTGGTTAATCCCGTCTTTTATTATGTCCTATATTTTTTTAAGTTAAGCATCAACCCGCAAGTCTCTCCACAATGTAACAACTGTTAGAGCAATGCCATTATCCCTGACTCTGGCCCAACTGGCCTCCTCCTTTCTTCTATTTAGCCACAACGAACCTCAGGAATGGATATCTTGTTGTTTCTATTGAGGAACTTGTTGGTCCTACCTGAACCCACCACTCTTGGGTTGGTAACCCGTATCTAACTCTCTTAGACCAATTTCCCTTACCAAAAATCTCGCTCCTCTTGATGTTGTTCTCTACTGGGACAGTTCCTAGTCTGATTGGTCTCACTTTCTTGCTGTGCATAAATTCAACACAGGTAACCCTACTCTCTACACATAGGACACATTCCTACATTATCCCCTTCCTTTTACCTCACTGTCCATGTCAAAGTTTCCTCCTCTCGGACTTGTTAGTCCTGGACCCAATTGTTACTCTTGTTGTCCCTTTGGCTATGTTGGCCTCTATGGCCTTGATTGACTCCATCATCATTTTGTAGGAATTCAATTTATCAAAATCATATAAATGGTTTCCCTACTGGGTATGCTCTCATGTGTTTCTTCACTAACACTGTTCAGTACAGTCCTGCTTGTTGGCTAGATTCTCTAACCCTCCTGGCTCACTTCTTCTTCAAGTGTTGATATATACTTATAAATCTACAACCTTGACGATATTGACATTAGTCATACTAGGTGGATTTGTCATCCATACCTGGGTATTCTATTCATGGCCTTTTATCAATTATAAACCCTTTTATATTCTATGTACCCCCTTTTGTCGAGTACGATGTTCGTTAAGTAATCAACCTATCTATTATGATCGATCACTATCTTACCCACTTGTGGTAGGTTTCAAAATTCCATTTCCATCTTTGTTAGAATAGCAGATGGAAGACCTCACATTTAATTTGTACCCAAATTTGTCATTGAACTTCACACATTCTTCTTTATATGTGGCGATTGACTCTCATCGCTAAACACTACACCTATGAGCTAGAAATTTGCCCGAAGTTAAGTCTTGGGTCTTGTTGCAAATCACCTTACACTGTTTCCTTTGGATTATCTACTTCCATAGGGCCATTACACTTTTTATCTTCCCCGCATCTTTATATATGGCTCTTCAAAATAGTTCTTCCAACTCCCTCACCCTTTTCGATGAAGTTGGGAGAGTCCAAAATAGTAGCAACGTTAACTATGACACTACTTAGGGAATTTACTTCTTTCGAGTGATTTTGCCATTATCACTTGCTTGAATAACGCTCATGGTGACTTTTGTTGTGATCAACATTCCCAGAATACTTTATGTCTTCTACGGAGCTTCTCATCCTGCAGTCCTTATTACGGCCCTCGTTGGTCATCCTGTAAATTTTTGGTGTACGAAGCCCAAATGAATTCGTATACAAATCACATAAATTATACTTAATTGCAGGAGAACATAAGTCACAAACGTAAAGCAATAAAAAAATCCTATGATAAGTCTCTATATTAAAGAACTCTACTTTAAAACATGAAAAGCCACACAGATCCTAAATGAATTTAGAACCAGATGCCCTAATACCACCTGTGACACCCTGCCTAATTAAATACCGGGTGATCAGTCCTTTAATAAATTTAGAATAGAATATCCAGTTGGATCGGTCTTAGCATCCCTATTGAAAATATTTTTATAAATTACTAACCACCTATTATTTTAAAAAGTTAGATGTCAACTTTTATCTTTTTAATGTAACATGCAAGCAATAAAATGATTAAATAAGCATCCACCATCCAATGACAATCTCATCGGAATTAAAACGACATAATGAAATAAACTGAGCCTGGAGTAAACACTTCCATTCTAAATTACAAATACAATAGTTATAAAAGAAATAAATCCCAACAACTAAAATATAAATAAATGTCTGAAATCACTATCTATGAGTATATCTGAATAATGATGGGCAACATGCCCAACTGAAGTAAATAACTCTGATGGAATCAAGGTGTGACACCCTGACTAATTAAATACCGGGTAGATAATCCTTTATTAAATTAATTCAAAATGCCAAGCTGGTTCAGTTAATAGCATCACTCTCGAAAACATTTAATGATTACTAACCACCTAGTATTTAAAAAGTAAGTTGTCAAATTTTAAATTAAATCTGATTAACATGCAATAAAAGAATTATGAAAGAGTAACGTAACCATTCACCATAAAGAAGCAATAAAATCACCAACAAATAATAATAAGTCAGGAGGAAATACTCCTCACAACAATCCCACAACTGAAATAATAAAACAAGTCTGAATCCTGAATTAATTACAATCCACCATCTGAATAACTGAAATATAAAATATCTCAAATAGAAATGGGCGACATTCCCTACAAATGATGGAACTGAATGTGGAATCAAAACCAAAGGAAGCATCTACTAGCAAGGCCCTGTAACTTCCACAACAGCTATAGCTCGTCACCTAAATGGAAATCCTATGCATGGTGTCCTTGTGGCTGGGCACCTAAAAGGTTTTAACAAAAATAGATTTGAAAGCAAACGGGTCAGAGCCCGAAAGTGGAGAGTATTTTAAAAATAGCAAGAGTTTTAATGACATTAAAATAATGAATGCAAAATACATGTTAAGACGTTCACTCACATGAAATACACACCTCTCGACTAATTGTGCACTCCTAACGTACCGTACCCATCTAAGTGACATTCATATCTAACTAAACCATCATAAGTTCTACCCCTTTCTACTCGATTCGCATTATACATTCTAACGTTTTCAATTAAATAGAGGCTTTACTTAAACTCGGATTCTCAATTATTAGCAATCCCATTCACTACAAGTTATCCCTTTTTATTTTCTCAAAGCGTTACCATAATTATACCAACATGAAAGTTCTCATTATTTAAGCGTATATTATTCACGTCATGAATATACAATACAAGCACCCGAGACTAAGATGCGGTGCACACATACCCTGCTATCCATCCCGGTACATCACGTACATACGGATCACGCATTCCGAATCTCTCAGGAACCGTTCATAGATTACAACAATTACAAACAATGGAGGCGAACACAGTCCCATCACATGGGTCACGCACATACCTACGCTCCCATGATCAGCAGTCTTATTAACTTCCCAATAATTCCTTCCCTGAACTATGTTCTCGAGGTACCAATCTAAATCCGTGCACACAATGATTAGATGGCCCTAAGCGAACGTAAACCTCCCGTGATAGCAAGTATGGTAGGTATGTCATACATATAAAATCATATACATATACTAAGCATGCACACATCCTAGTAATTATCATAATTTATTAGTGGTATACTTCTCATTCTGATACCAACTTATAATGTTACGTAATTCACATATCCCCGATTAATATTAACATCTAAATCGTCAATTATCCTCACATCGTAATTAGTCACTCCCGTCCTAATCCACAATTTTCATTTGGTTCCAATCACACTTCTATGTTTTACTCCTCAATATATCCCAATTATCCCAACTATATTAATTAGTCATCAAGGGAATTTTATCTCTACAATTAAACTAGGTTACGGGACATTAGAAATCAAATCAGGCCAAAAAGGCCAATCTGTCAACTCGTTAGAAGTCTCGTTCGAACGAGAGTTCGTTAGAATGAAGTGGGCATCTAACGAGAACTCATTCGAACGAAAGGCATCGAACGAACCTCCAAATCGTTAGAAGTCAAACTGTCATCTCGTTAGAAGCTCGTTCGAACGAGCTCGTTCGAACGACCTGGGCAGGTCTTCTAACGAGGTGACAGTTTCGAGCCCAAAATTTTCCTATCTCGTTTTTCTCAATTTTCTTCACCTCTATTCTCATCTAAAAGTCTCCCCACCAGTATTTTAAGGTTTCTAATCATCACTAAACATTCATAGGTCATAACACAACATTTATATAGGGCCAAATCTTCCTATACATCATCTAATTATCATAACTCCCCAATTTTTCCCAAACCTTATGAACATGAACCCTAGAAATTTAAAGTCATCAATTTCCATAAATAAATCCATTTTTGTAACATAAAAATAGTAATTCTTTTAGTCTAATCACCAAATAACAATTCTACATGAAACCCTATATCCAAATCTGAATTTATAACTCCAATTTCATGGGTTTTTATAAATCTCCCAACACAATGCAAATATATCAATTTTCTAATCATGGAAGAAGCATTCGCTTGAAATTAATGAAATTAAACCACTTGCCTCGGAATTTTCTCTGAATTTGGTGTTGAATGTTGAAGGTTGCCCTATCTCTTTCTCTCCCAAGGTTGAAGGTTGAAGATGGAGGTTAAGGTTTTCTCTTTGGGAACTTTTCTAACTTCTCATGAAACCTCCGTAGCCCTCTAATCAGTTAATTGCTGGTAATGGGTTAGTGGGTCATTAAATTCCCTATTTTAAACTCCCAAAATTCGTTGGTCAAAATTCCTAAAATTCAAAAATTACCAAAATACCCTTTTAAGTTGTCGGTATGGCCTAAAAATGACCCGGGACCCAAATTAAACTCCCGGCTAGTGTTTTCTGACTATTTCCATCCTTCCGGACTCGTTGGGGCACTCAAAATGACCATACGGTTGATAAAAATAAAATTCACTTTTTAATTAAAATAATTACATTCCTGACGCGACTGTCACGTGCATCCCAACTAAATTTTCCAAATTGCCGTATTTCAGCCTCGCGACAATTTCAATATTTTCAATATTCATATATTGCCATATATACAAATTATAATCAAATACCAACTCACATCTCGTTAGTATTTTATCCGGATTAATTCTCAATTAATTCACATTTAATTTAATTAATCCTAGAAATAAATATCGATAAAAATGCGGGGTGTTACATACTTCCCCCCTAATAACAGAATTTCGTCCCGAAATTCGGAACTAAAAGGTACATGGTAAAAACAACTCTGGATAACGTTCGCGCATCTCATCCTCACGCTCCCATGTGGACTCGTCGGCATTATGATGCCGCCACTGAACACGTACTAATGGAACTATCTTTGATCGCAGTTTCTGCTCACTTCGGTCCAAAATAGTAATCGGCCCCTCCTCGTAGGAGCTATCGGGCTGGAGATCGATGTCCTCCAAAGCAATGTGAGAATGAGCCAAATCATCTCTAAGATATTTCCTTAGTGAGGAAATATGAAACACATCATGAATCCTGTGCAAATGCTCCGGTAATCCTAGTCTATATGCAACAGACCCAATCCGCTCGATGATAGGAAATGGCCCCACATATCTCGGTGCCAACTTCCCTTTCTTCCCAAATTTCATAATACCCTTCATAGGAGATACTCTGAGTAAAACTTGGTCCCCCACTTGGAACTCCCTGAAGAATCTCTTCGCATCAGCGTAGCTCTTCTGTCGATCCTGAGCTACCCGAATGCGACTCCGTATCAATTCTATCCTCGCCGAAGTATCCTGAATCACTTCCGGCCCAAGTAGTTTGTTGTCCTCCACCTCCAACCAACATGCTGGGGAACGACAAGGTCTACCGTACAACGCCTCAAATGGAGACATGCCAATGGTGAACTGGTAGGAGTTGTTGTAAGCAAAATCCACCAGTGGAAGATACTTCTCCCATCCACCCCCGAAATCAATGATGCACATATGTAACATGTCCTCCAATATATGATTTGTACACTCGGTTTGCCCATCGGTCTGCGAATGATAAGCCGTACTCAACCGCAATTCCATGCCCATGGCCTCCTGAAAACTCTCCCAAAATCGTGAAATGAATATCTTGTCTCTATCAGACACGATATTTAGGGGCACACCGTGAAGTCTCACTATTTCTGCAATAAAGAGCTGGGCATACTGTCCCGTAGTGTAGTCTGTCCTTACGGGTAGAAAATGAGTGACTTTGGTCAACCTGTCCACAATTACCCAAATGGAGTCGTGACCTCTCTGTGACGTAGGCAACCCCATGATAAATTCCATGGATATGCTCTCCCACATCCACATCGGGACCTCTAATGGCTGTAGAAGTCCTGCCGGTCTCTGATGATCCACTTTTACTAGCTGGCAAGTGGCGCATTTAGAAATAAACACGGCAATATCCTTCTTCATCCCACTCCACCAATACTGTCGTCTCATGTCTTAGTAGATTTTGTCCCCACCGAGATGTACCGCGAACCGTGAGCCGTGCGACTCTGCCATCACCTCGTGTCGTAATTCCTCCCTTTCTGGAACTACCAGTCTCCCATTGAAGCGTAATCCCCCGTCTGAGCTAACGGTATAGGACTCTGCTCCTTCTATTAGTAATCGAACTATCTGCTCCTGATAGAACGAGTCGTTTGCCTGTGCCTTTACCACCTTCATGACAATCTACGGTGTAACAGTCATTACAGACATGAACGATCGGGCCACTGCATCCTGGTGTCCCAACTCCTTCCACTTTGCCTTCCACACCCCTGCCACCTTATCTACTGGCCTACGGCTCAACGCGTCTGCCACTACGTTAGCCTTCCCCGGGTGATATTAGATATCAAACTGAAAGTCCTTCACAAACTCAAGCCACCTCCTTTGCCGCATATTCAACTCCTTCTGCATGAATAGGTACTGTAGGGACTTGTGGTCCGTGAACAATCGAAACTTCTCCCCCAAAAGGTAATGTCTCCAAATCCGAAGGGCAAATACAACTGCCGCTAACTCCAAATCATGAGTGGGGTAATTTTTCTCGTGAGCCTTAAGCTTACGGGAAGCATAAGCTATGGCCTGACTCTCCTGCTGCAATACACCTCCAAGTCCTTGTAAGGACGCATCGGTGTAAACTAGATACTCAACTCCCGATCTCGGTAATGCTAACACAGGTGCTGAGGTCAACTTATCCTTCAACTCATCGAATTCCAACTGACAGGCATCACTCCAGATGAATGGCACACCCTTACGAGTCAAATGTCTCAAAGGACCTTCTATTTTTGAGAAACCCCGAATGAACCTCCTATAGTATCCTGCTAGGCCCAAGAAACTACGAATCTCAGTAGGTGTCGTGGGCTGTCCCCACTCCCTCACCGCGGATACCTTACCAGGATCAACAGATATTCCCCGGTCGGAAATAATATGCCCCAAAAATTGAACCTCGTTCAGCCAAAACCCGCACTTCTCATACTTTGCATACAACTCGTTCTGACGTAGCGTCTGCAAAACCTGCCTCAAATGCTCGGCGTGCTCCTCCTCTGTCTGGGAATAGACCAGAATGTCATCAATGAAGACAATGACGAACTAATCTAGGAACTCTCTGAACAACCTATTCATCAAGTCCATAAACACGGCTGGAGCATTGGTCATACCAAAAGGCATAATTCGAAACTCGTAGGAACCATATCTAATTAAGAAAGCAGTCTTCGAGACGTCCTCCTCCCTGATACGCAACTGATGGTATCCCAATCGCAAATCAATCTTTGAGAAGAAAGAATCTCCCCTCAGCTGGTCGAATAAGTCATCGATTCGGGGCTACGGATACTTATTCCGTATCGTGACCTTATTCAACTCCCGGTAATCCACACACAACCTCAACGATCCATCCCTCTTCTTAACGAACAACACAGGGGCACCCCACGACGAAGTACTCCTCCGTATAAACCCCTATCCCAACAACTGCTCAATCTGATCCCGTAATTCTCTCATCTCAGCTGGAGCCATACGGTAAGGTGCGCGGGCAATAGGCCGAGTGCCCGGCGTCAAGTCGGTCACAAAATCTATCTCTCTACTCGGAGGTAATCCAGGTATATCCTGAAATACATCGACAAACTCTTGAACAACCGGAATCGAATCAAGTGGTATCACCACTTCCTTAGAGGTCTCCTCCTCTATATAGTACAAGTGGGTGGACGATCCTCCCTCAGGACGAGGCATCGCCACTAAAAACATCTCTTCCCCGGGAATGGCAAAGATAATACTCCTACTAAAACAGTCAATCATGTATCGGTACGCTACTAGCCAATCCATACCAATAATGGCATCATACTCGGTCATCTCTAACACTAACATATCCGCGGGTAGAGTAAACCTCCCGATCTCTATACCCACGCCTCTATATACAAAGGAAATCATGGAACCCCTACTCAACGGCGAATCTACACAAGTAACTGTACTTTCGGCGGTGTCTAACAACCCAATGGCGCGTGCAAATCTCATAGCAATAAAACAGTGTGTGGCCCCCGTGTCAAATAAAATACGTCCCCTAGTCCCCTTAATAGAGAACATACCCTCAATGGCTAGTGGATCCTGTGGGGCTGCGGCATGCTGGAGATGATACACTCGCCCATACTAAAGCTGTCCCTGCTGAACTGGGACCGCTGGAATGGGCGGTAATGCTGCCATCTGTGGCGGTGCTGGGAGGGCGGCGGGAAACATAGGCCTCTGTCGATCCTGTCGGGCACCCTATTGCTGCTGTTGCGGGGCCCTGCCCCTATCAGTACAATCCTGGAGTTTATGGTCAGTCTTGCCATAAACATAACACTTCCCCGGGAAGTTCCCCCCCCCCCCGATGTCTCTGCTGCCCTCGGCCCTGGTGGCCGTGTCCATTCCTCCCCTGGCCCTGCTGGCCATGATGAAACTGCTGTTGGCCGTTCTGACCCTGCTGGCCTCGATGGCCGTTCGGACCCTGATGGCCCTGCCTAAAACCTCCCTGTCCGTGCCTGAAATTCCCCGATCAAAACCTATTATGATCCCTCTGCTGGGAACCCTGGTCAGCCTGCCTCTGCCCCTGAGTAGATTGTGCCCCACTGGCACCATTTCCCCCAGTCCTTCCCTGATGGCTGGACTCTCCTGATCTTTTGCTCTCAGCCATGTGAAAGCGGTGATCCTGGTAGTATAACAGTGCAGCGTTAACCACGTCAGAATAAGTGGCCAACGAGAGGTTCCCCAATAAATGCTGACGGATCCTCCAAGTCAATCCATCTGTAAACTTCTGAATCTTTTTCTCCTCTGTCGATATCTCATCCAGAACAATATTCAGCAAATTGGTGAATTTGGCCTCATACTCGGCCACAGTCTTACCCTCCTGCCTGAGATTCATTAACTTCCTCCTCATTTCTGTGTTAACGGCTGACGGAAAATACTTGCGGTCAAACCGCACCCAAAACTCCTGTATCGGGAGAGTATCTCTCTCCTCCACGGTGGTAATAGACTCCCACCACAGCAGTACAGATCCCACTAGATTGAAAGTAGCTAGTACCTTCTTCTGAACGTCGGTGCACTCATACATCCTCAAGTGCCTCTGAATGTCTTTTCTCCACTGACTTGAAACCACAACATCGAAGCTACCTGCGAACTCCGGTGGGTGTGCTTTCTGAAAAGAATCACGAACGCGTTCCCAAGCAGACGGGAATGCATGTGCCTGAACTGGTGAGGCTACTGGCACCTGAGGTGGTGCCTGCTGTACAACGGCGAGAGCGGCATTTACCGCTTGAGCTACAATGGCTGCAACCTCGGCGGCATTGATGATGCCCTGTACTGGAGCTGGCTGTGGCTATGGCTGTGCATTCCTAGGAACCCGTGGTGCACGTCGTGGAGGCATCTGAAATAAGAGTAAGGTCAATAAGTTCGCAGTTATAAACCCAAAATAGCTAAAGAGCGAAGCATACTTAAAAGAATACAACAGTCCTAAAATATAGGGCTCTACATCAAAGAAAGCTCAGCGGAAACATAATAAGCCATACAGATCCTAAAAGACACTAGAACCTGATGCTCTGATACCACCTGTGACACCCCGACTAATTAAATACCGGGTAGCTACTCCTTTATTAAATTAATTCAAAATGCCAAGTTGGTTCAGTTAATAGCATCACTGTCGAAAACATTTAATGATTACTAACCACCTAGTATTTAAAAAGTAAGTTGTCAAATTTTAAATTAAATCTGATTAACATGCAATAAAAGAATTATGAAAGAGTAACGTAACCATTCACCATAAATAACAATAGAATCACCAACAAATAATAATAAGTCTAGAGGAAATACTCCTCACAACAATCCCACAACTGAAATAATAAAACAAGTCTGAATCCTGAATTAATTACAATCCGCCATCTGAATAACTGAAATATAAAATATCTCTAATAGAAATGGGCGACATGCCCTACAAATGATGGAACTGAATGTGGAATCAAAACCAAAGGAAGCATCTACTAGCAAGGTCCTGTAACTTCCACAACAGCTACAGCTCGTCACCTGAATGGAAATCCTATGCATGGTGTCCTTGTGGCTGGGCACCTAAAAGGTTTTTACAAAAATAGATTTGAAAGCAAACGAGTCAGAGCCTGAAAGTGGAGAGTATTTTAAAAATAGCAAGTGTTTTAATGACATTAAAATAATGAATGCAAAATACATGTTAGGACGTGCACTCACATGAAATACACACCTCTCGACTAATTGTGCACTCCTAACGTACCGTACCCATCTAAGTGACATTCATATCTAACTAAACCGTCATAAGTTCTACCCCTTTCTACTCGATTCCCATTATACATTCTAACGTTATCAATTAAATAGAGGCTTTACTTAAACTTGGATTCTCAATTATTAGCAATCCCATTCACTACAGGTTATCCCTTTTTATTTTCTCAAAGCGTTACCATAATTATACCAACATGAAAGTTCTCATTATTTAAGCGTATATTATTCATGTCATGAATATATAATACAAGCACCCGAGACTAGGCTGCGGTGCACACATACTCTATTATCCATCCCGGTACATCACGTACATAATGATCACGCATTCTGAATCTCTCAGGAACCGTTCATAGATAACAACAATCACAAACAATGGAGGCGAACACAGTCCCATCACATGGGTCACGCACATACCTACGCTCCCATGATCAGCAGTCTTATTAACTTCCCAATAAGTCCTTCCCTAAACTATGTTCTCGAGGTACCAATCTAAATCTGGGCACACAAAGATTAGATGGCCCTAAGCGAACGTAAACTTCCCGTGATAGCAAGTATGGTAGGTATGTCATACACATAAAATCATATACATATACTAAGCATGCACACATCCTAGTAATTATCATAATTTACTAGTGGTATACTTCTCATTCTGATACCAACATATAATGTTACGTAATTCACATATCCCCGGTTAATATTAACATCTAAATCGTCAATTATTCTCACATCGTAATTAGTCACTCACGTCCTAATCCACAATTTTCATTTGGTTCCAATCACACTTCTATGTTTTACTCCTCAATATATCCCAATTATTCCAACTATATTAATTAGTCATCAAGGGAATGTTATCTCTACAATTAAACCAGGTTATGGGACATTAGAAATCAAATCAGGCCAAAAAGGCCAATCTGTCCACTCGTTAGAAGTCTCGTTCGAACGAGGTCGTTCGAACGAGAGTTCGTTCGAACAAAGTGGGCATCTAACAAGATCTCGTTCGAACGAAAGGCATCGAACGAACCTCCAACTCGTTAGAAGTCAAACTGTCATCTCGTTAGAAGCTCGTTCGAACGAGCTCGTTCGAACGACCTGGGCAGGTCTTCTAACGAGGTGACAGTTTCGAGCCCAGAATTTTCCTATCTCATTTTTCTCAATTTTCTTCACCTCTATTCTCATCTAAAAGTCTCCCCAATAGTATTTTAAGGTTTCTAATCATCACTAAACATTCATAGGTCATAACACAACATTTATATAGGGCCAAATATTCCTATACATCATCTAATTATCATAACTCCCCAATTTTTTCCAAACCTTATGAACATGAACCCTAGAAATTTAAAGTCATCAATTTCCATAAATAAATCCGTTTTTGTAACATAAAAATAGTAATTCTTTTAGTCTAATCACCAAATAACAATTCTACATGAAAACCTATATCCAAATCTGAATTTATAACTCCAATTTCATGGGTTTTTATAAATCTCCCAACACAATGCAAATATATCAATTTTCTAATCATGGAAGAAGCATTCGCTTGAAATTAACGAAATTAAACCACTTGCCTCGGATTGTTCTCTGAATTTGGTGTTGAATGTTGAAGGTTGCCCTATCTCTTTCTCTCCCAAGGTTGAAGGTTAAAGATGGAGGTTAAGGTTTTCTCTTTGGGAACTTTTCTAACTTCTCATGAAACCCCCGTAGCCCTCTAATCAGTTAATTGCTGGTAATGGGTTAGTGGGTCATTAAATTCCCTATTTTAAACTCCCAAAATTCGTTGGTCAAAATTCCTAAAATTCCAAAATTACCAAAATACCCTTTTAAGTTGCCGGTATGGCCTAAAAATGACTCGGGACCCAAATTAAACCCCCGGCTAGTGTTTTCTGACTATTTCGACCCTTCCAGACTCGTTGTCGCACTCAAAATGACCATACGGTTGATAAAAATAAAATTTACTTTTTAATTAAAATAATTACATTCCTAACGCGACTGTCACGTGTGTCCCAACTAAATTTTCCAAATTGCCATATTTCAGCCTCGCGATAATTTCAATATTTTCAATATTCATATATTGCCATATATACACATTTTAATCAAATACCAACTCACATCTCGTTAGTATTTTATTCGGATTAATTCTCAATTAATTCACATTTAATTTAATTAATCCCATAAATAAATATCGATAAAAATGCGGGGTGTTACACAAGGATAAATGTCGGGGCATCTAATACCGAGGTCCCGTAACTTCCACAACAGCTTCAGTGCGTCAACTAGTAAGAACTCCTATGCTTGGCATCCATTTGGTCGGTCACCTAAAAATATTTTACAAAGAAAATGGATTTGAAAGAAAACCGGTCAGAGCCCGAGTTGAAATTAGTTTTAAAAACAGCAAGTATTTAAATGCATAAATATCCAGATAATTATATACATGTTAGTCACGTACTCCACTTGAGATTATCACCTTTCAACTGTTGTGCATGCCTAACGTATTCTTCTAACCCATCCTAGTTACGTTATCACGCTTAACTAGTTTGATTCAAGTCTCTTACTATAATGTATAAATCATCATTCCCACCCGTATTACCCGAATAATACGTTATCGCAATTCCAATATTTATTAATCAAATTTTCCACCTTCTTAACTTATCTTATGTGTCGTAACCTTTCTTATATATTAAACAACCTAGTACAATAATCAAAAGTGTATATATATATATATTTCACTATAATAATATATATACTAATACTGCACCCCACATAGGCGAAACTAACGGTGTGAACACACTTTGATATCAAGTCCTCGTACATCATGTACATAATAAGGATTATAGATACCTAATCTCTCAGGAACCATATAGAAAAAAATCACACATATTTGGAGGCGAACATGGACCACAGTGTAATGGGGTACGCACATGCCTAGGCACCCATATAACCCAAACTCGTCAACTCATAGATAAGTCCTCCTTAGATCATATGCTCTGAGGTACCAGATCTAAAATCCCCCCCAAGGTCTCCTAAAGATAAGACTGGCCTCTTCAAAGACCTCCCGGTGATAGCAAGTATGGTAGGTATGTCATACACATAAAAATCCACACAATAGGTATTCACACAACCTAAGTATTTATAAATATCAATTTATGTATTCACACGTCCCATAGCACAAGGCTTATACGTAGTATATATATATCCTGAATTGCCAAAGTATTAAATAATTTAAGCTTTACTTCTCATCGTATGCTCTCGAGTAATTTTTGCTACTCTAAGGTTTACTCTTAACTTATTCTTAATATCAGTAGGTAACTCCCTAAGTCCTACTAGTCTAAATCATCACTTTCCCCTAAATTCCAGTAATTCAAATTAGTATCCAATTTAGGTTTTATTCTTTAATTAATCTAATTAGGTTTAATTCTTAATTCCCCCTAATGGGACCTAGACCAAAGCCTAACCTAGCCCTACCGGTATTACCATATATATTACTCAATTTAATTAAATTTAAGTCCCATAATCGAATCGCGAATAGATTCCCAAAAAACATTCTAAATAATACGGGAAATTTATCAAAAACTAGGCATCTGAATCGATTCGAAGGTAGTCGAATCGATTCGCTAGTCGAATCGATTCTCTCCTGGACAAATCAATTCTCTCATATAGGTCTTCATCTTCAACCTTAATCGGTTACGGGTTTCCACCATTTTTAACTTCTAAAACCTCCTTAATTCATTCCCAAACTCCAAAATTAACATACCCAACATTATACTAACATATATCAATGGTTTCTAACGTACAAGAATTGTTTCACCATCAAGATTCAACAATTTACCACATAAATTCCAATTAAATTATCAAGAGCCCTAGTTTATGATTTTTCCTCAAGAACATGAATAACACTCAAATGTTCTCTATATATCAAGTCCATATTTCATTCAATTTCATTTGTCCTTAACAGTGATTCAATCCTAACCATGAACCCTACCCAGAATATGATTCGATCCACAAAATTGTCCTCTACATGCATGAAATATAACCTTAATCATATTCTACTAACATAGATATTTTATCTACTTGAATTTAAGCAAGAACAATAATTTCCCCATAACAGTAGGTCTGATATTTTGATGATGAAGGGTATGGATACATTCCTCGTCTTCCGATCTACACTCCAACAACATTAATTATGAAAAAGGTGCAACTATGGGTGGTTTTTGGCTTGGGATCTCTTCTTCTTTCTCTTGTAATGACCTCTATTATTTTTATGTTTGATAAACTTACAATATATAACCATATAAGGTGATATACCCATAGGAAATTCGTGGGTTTAATTACTCTAAAAATTAAAATGACTGAAATACCCTCTCGGGGTGCCGATTTTGACTAAAACTGCCTCGAAACCCAAACTGAATCCATGGGTAGACTTTTCTGGATATTTTGATCCTTCTGGAAACTTTGGCGCACTCGAAATGGCCATTTTGACTAAAAATAAATTATCTATTTATCCCATAAAATTGAGTCCCGACACGACTGACACGCGCGTCCCGACTTAATAACAATAATTGTCGCATTTCTCACTCGCGAAAATTTTCATAAATTCACAATTATGTATTACTTTATTCACTTAGTAATATTAAATATAATTCTCATCAATAAATACTAACTCTTACCTCGCTTGTTAATATATATTTTCATCCGGACTAATTATCAATATATTTCCCATATTTAATTTAATTAATCCAATATTTGAAAATTATAAAAAAATACGGGGTGTTACATAAACATGTCAATTTCATATGTCTGGAGGTCTATTATCAATTTTTCTAATGAAAGATTGCTCAACTTTGCTAAGGAATTCAACACAGTGACTTTAGGGATGTAACGTCTAGGAAGCGATCTCAAAATCTTTTTAACTACTCGTGCATCAGGAATATGTTCACCATTGTTGAAATTAGTGTTGACAATATCAGGCACACATCCATAAAACTCATCAAAACACTCGTATTCAAGCATGGTAATTGTTTCAAATTATGTAGTTAAATTTTGCAATTTAGACTCCTTCACTGCATTTGTGCCTTTACGGCTAACTTCAAAAGCATCCCATGCTTCTTTTGACGTGGTGCGCATCATGATGCGTCGAAACTCGTCAAGGGTGACTGCTCCAAAACTTTCACTTAGCCCACGAGAATTAAATGTGCTCCATTTAGTCATCCCCAGTCCAATTTGTCACAGGTTTAAGCTTAGTGACATTATTAGCAGTGACAGTGGGAGGAGTCCACCCTCTTTCACAACCAACCCAAACACGTTCATCAATTGCTTTTAGGGAAAATTTCATGCGGGCTTTCCAATATGCGTAATTAGACCCATCAAAAACTAGCAACCGATTATATAAGTTTTCATTCGAAAACATTGCAAAAAAAATAAAATCAGATTTTTCAAAGAAAATCGATATCGTAATTTTTTTTCGGAAAAAGGATCACTCGATAAATTAGAGAAACCCGCTCTGATACCAATTTGAGAAGGTAAGATCACTTAAAAATATTTGATACCGATTTGAGAATGTGGTTTGATATCGAATGCTTGATGGATACACAAATTTACAATTAAAAGCTTATTCAATTAGATGCAATCTTTTTTATCCAAATTAATTTAACGCTTACACATGCATCTATGTAGATAAATTAATTATGCAATCAAAAACATAAATTTCTGGATACACAAATTTCAAGAATAACCCCTTTCGGGTAAAACATTTATTTCACTATAAAGAGTAAATCGCAACTTACATATACACAATAAAATCTGTAATGAATATTTCGCAGAACACTCACATAGGCCTCAACCTAGAACCAATAATGAATTTATTGAAGCAATACCACAAGAACCTCAACTCTGTCTTCAGCAAGAAACACCCTCAAGCATTACCAATGACCTCAGTCGTAGTTAGTATGTAGCTCCCACAAGAACCACCAATCCAGTAGTAGAGATTTCATCTCTATAAGAGAAACTTCAACAAAGTTGTGCCTTAGGTTCCAAAATGATTCACTAAAGTATTTGGTATGATTTGTGAATAAAAAATAAAGTTTTTATACCCAAAAAGAGAAGTCTAAAAATTCTAAATTTTGCAATTTTCATGTAACAAAACTCTCAGGTCTTCTGAAGTAAAATGGGATCATAAAACAGGTATTTATAAAAACGTTGAGTCAACGGGGTCGTTCGAATGACATCATCAAGTCATTTGAATGACATTGCATGTCGTTTTAATACCATTTCATGTCTTTAGAAGACAGTTTGAATGACCTTACTAATGACAGTTAAAAACCAAAACAGTATGCCTTCATTCAATGCATTAAAGAAACGACCTATCAAAGGACCCTTCAAACGACATTGCAAGCCATTAGATGAAGTCATTTGAAAGACTTCCTACTGTTGTTTGAATGACATATAAATGTTGTTTGAATGACTTAAGAAAAAACTACTTTTTATTAAAATGCCTCCTATAGATCTTGAAAAAATTATTCTGACTCAATAAAATGCCTCAAGTTAATAAAAAAACATATTAGAAAAATATCCTGACACTTTAAATGAAGCATTAAGGAACTTTAAACACAAGCTTACCAAAATAAATCTTCCATAAGCTTATTGTTGAAGACCTTTGATATTTAGATACGTAATTATTCATTATTGAATTTGAACTTGCTTCGACGGATGTAATGGTATACGTCATACTCAAATGTAAAACGGACTATGTAAAATATGTCCTTACACATAAAGAGTATATCTTATGTTTAGGACTATTATTCATGGGCTTTATTTGTCATGGTAGTGTCACACTCATTTGTTTGCACTACTTTTTATTGGACTTCATGGTTATTAGAGAATATTACCGATGTATCTATGCACGTGGATACCCTAGTGGGTAAGGGCGTTGCCTTATGTATTATTTATAGGCATATGGTGGTTGATATAGGATTAATGTGCTTTTGAACCAATTTGTTAATTTTAGACATGCATACATATGAAGTAATGTTGGGTATTTATTGTTTAGTGTTGTATCATGCATAAATCAACTATAGTTAGTAGGAGGTCATGTTTGCCATTCTCGGGTAAGATATGCTCGTTATTACTATGTCTAGGCTTGGGGGAGTGTCTACAACCCGTATGTATTATATTGATGCGATTACATAAGAGGAGGTCACCGTATCATTAAAGTTGATAGAAGTTGTCTATGGGTTTGTAGACGTGTTTGGTGAGGTATTGAGGCAACCACCAGCTATTGATTTGGCATCGGGCACCACGGCCATTATGAGGGAACCATACCTGATGGAAATATTATAGATTCGGGAATTATGGAAGCACATTCATCATCTCTTGAGTGAGGGGTTTAAACAAAGGATTATGTCTCCATGGGGAGCGTCGCCTTGTTTGTGAACAAAAAATATGGTTTGTTAAGTCTTTGAATGGACTATCGGGAGTTAAACAAGGACTAATACAAAATAATTATTCATTGCCTCATATCAATGACATGTTCGATTAGTTGAGGATTAAATCATTCTTTTTTAACATCAACT
Organism: Sambucus nigra; assembly: GCA_949130495.1. NCBI lineage: Eukaryota > Viridiplantae > Streptophyta > Magnoliopsida > Dipsacales > Adoxaceae > Sambucus > Sambucus nigra. Next base: position 414,257,771 of record OX422212.1, read on the forward strand.
TGCACTCAGGATATCATCTCTTACAAACTTGGGAGGAGGATATTCTGAAGATGGAATTTTTTATGTGATAGAGATTGTAAGAGTTTTGGGTCATATCATTTGGTTTGACTAATGAGCCAATGGTGTTTATAAATTTGATGAACTGAGTATTCCATCCGCCTCAATACTTATTCGGCATAGTGTTCATTGATGATTTATTAGTGTATTCTCGGTCTGAGGAGGAGAACATGCAACAACTGAAGACAGTTTTGAAAATACTTTGAGAGAACAAGTTGTATGATAAGATCTCTAAGTGTAGTTGTTGGCTAAAAGAAATGCAATTTTGGGGTCATATTATATCAGAGGCTAATTTTGGTGGATACTAGCAAAGTGTCAGTTGTAATGGAGTGGGGTTAGCCGATGACTCATACGAAGATTATGATTTTCTTGGTATTAGTTATGTACTACAAGAGGTTATTTAGGGGTTCTCAAATATTTTTGGGCAACTGACTCACCTCACTTGTAAAAGGGTATCATTTCTTAGAGTGTCGATTGTCTCACAACATTTGAGGATCTCAAGGAGAGACTTATAACCATGGATATTATTATTTTACCACGGGGATAATTAGTGTACATGGTATACACTGATGCATCACTCTCGGAGCTAGGAGGAGATCTGATGTAAGAGTAGAGGCACATATCTTACTCTATTTGTAAGGTTAATACTCATGGGGAAAATTACCCCATCCATCATTTAGAGTTTTTGGTGGTAGTCTTTGCTCTTCATATCAAGAGACACTATTTGTAGCATGAGAGGTTTAGGTTTTTTCGAATACAAGAGTCTTTTTACGTTTTCACTCAATGGGAGTTTAACATGCGATAGAGGAAATGGTTGGATTTTGTGAAAGACTATCATTTCCTGATTCTCTATCATTGGGGGAAGGAAGATTTGGTAGTAGATCCCTTGATCCATAAACCAACTATGAGTTTGGGAAACTTATGGAAAGATCCATGGGAAGATTTATCTGATTTGTGGGAAGAGTAGTGGAGTACTCTACGCACCGTGGAGTTGTCAGAGGCATTTTTCTCAGTTGTTAATGTTACACCTAATGTTAGGTGATTTAGGCACATTTTTTACACCTCTTCTATTAGGAGAAGGTGCAGGAGATCCTATCTGGGCGAGTTATCATTTACTCAATTTGTTCAGCCTGTGGATTGAGGTTCTAGGGGTGACTTTTTTTCCTACAAGGTCTCGAGTTATGGAAGGCTATTTTTATTGGGACACATAGATCGAGGTTGACTATACATCTTGGGGTAAAAAATGTATCGAGACATGCGCGTGCAATATTAGTGATCTGGGATGAATAGAGCATAACATAATATGTGTTTAAGTATACCACCTACCAGTCAAAAAAGGTGTAGCATCAGAGAACAGCATGGGAGTTGTAGCCTTTATGGATTCCTATGTGAAAGTAGGAGAACATATACATGGATATCATTGGAGGACTATTGAGGTACCACATGGGTATGATTTCATATGGGTAATCATCGATATATTAACTAAGGTGTCTCATTCCCTTCTAGTGTAGATAGACTACAATGCATAATAGTACACCCAACTATTCATTGTATATATTTTATGCCTCCATGGTGCACTACTCGATATCGTGTCTAATACGAACATAACGTTTACCCCTATTTTGGAAGAACTTTCAAGAAGAAATGGAGATACAGGTGAAAATCAGTGTCACACTTAACCTTCAGACACATGGTTAGACTAAGTGGGTGAATTAGATCTTGAAGGATATATCGAAGGCTAATGTTTTGGATGTCAAAGGGAGCTGGGATCAATACTTACGACTCATTGATTTTTCTTATAATAATAGTCATCAATAGACTATTGGTATGGAATCCTACAAGGCTTTGTATGTAAGACCCTATTATTATACGATTTGTTGGATAAAGATGGGGGAAAGAATGTTATTTAGGAAGGATTGTTTTATGACCCCTCGGAGATGGTGGAGCTCATTAGGGAGCATATAAAGACTAACTAGAGATGATAAAACAGTTACACTGACAAAAGGAAGTGTAAATTGGAGTTTTAGGTGGGGGATCGGGTGCTTTTGAAGGTATCCCCGATAAAGGGAGTGATGATATTTAGGTTCGATGGGAAGTTATAGTCCTCATATGTAGGTCCCTATAAGATCTTGGATAAGGTGGTCCCGCTGGCGTATCGTTTGGATCTACACAACCATGTTTAGTGAGTGCATGATGTCTTACATGTATTTATTCTAAGTAAGTTTTTAGGGTGAGTTATCTTATTAATACATCAACCTCGATATAATTGTACTATAGCTAAATGCAAGCTACTAAGTGCAATCGGAGATCATACTTGACTGGATAAATAGGATTATGAAATCATAGGTCATTTCGTTAGTTAGAGTATAGTAAGCACATCACAACGAGGCCGATCTTGTGTGGGATAAATAGTATGACAAGCGATTGAGGTATACTGATATCTTCGAGTCAGGTACATAAATTTGAATTTTAGGAAAGAAATTCCTTGTTTAAAGGAGAAATAATGCAATACCCATCTGTTATGTGCTATTATTTATTTTCCTGACGTGATATTTGATATGTCACATATTATATTTTTATATGTTGTTACAATAAAGGGGTCAATCCGAGGAAATTCTAAGTTGGATATTATTTCCTCAGGAAGCTCATCGACAATGCCAAAAGGCCGTCAGGTGACAAGTTAGGACCTAACTAGGAAGGTCCTTTCAAAATAATCAGGGATGATTTGGAAGAAGACTATCACCTAGAAATAATAGAGGGCAGAGAGATACCCTGATCATGGAATTCGACCATCCTCAAGTAGTTATTTATGCACGTATGGCCATGAGTCGCCTTCTTTGATTGCTCAGAATTCTAGAGTCCTTCCATCTGCGTGGCTTCCACAAATCCCGTCGTGAAGTTCGTAGAGGACTTAGTCAACGTCCTTTAGGTGTACGAATTGAAGGGAGGGGCATGTAAAGGTCCTCTTGTAAATCTTTTCCTCAGTATTCTGGTAAGTGAGAAGCATTTATCGTAACTTGATGAGTTTATTTCTTATCGATTGGCATTGACTCATTTTATGAGTAAGCGGCGATGGGATTTATCTAGCTTCAACACTTTTTAATAGAAATAATGTGCTCAGATGTCATCGCTTTCTCTATTCTAGGTTTAGTGAGTAATTACACTTCATTTATTCTCCTGAGAATAGATTCAACTGCTGAGCTTAGCGTTGTAGGGCATCAGCATGGCTATTGTTCTCCTGGGGGAACTATTGAATGTTGAATTCCTCGAACATTAAAAATTATCTCATGTGTTAATATGAGATAAGATTACATTCTCTCATCTTTAGTGTTGAAGTCCCCGCTGACCTGGTTTGACACTAGCTCGGAATCATGATACATTTCGAGTGATGTTTACCCCATTAAGTGTGCTTTGCGTAGTCCGACTATAAGAGCTTTATACTCAAATTTATTATTTGAATCTTTAAATACTAATATGATCCCCTCCTATATCAATGCCCCCTATCGGATTATAAGGACAATTCCTACTCCTACCCCCTTTGAGTTTGAGGTTCCATCTACACATAATATCCATCTCTCGAAGTGGTCCAGCTTGCGATCTCTTGATTGCTCAACCATCTGTTGGTCGGTAAGGGCTTCCCCTTTAAAATTTTCTATGAATTCGTCCAATATCTTCCCATGGATTGTTATCATTGGTTAAAAATGGATATCGAATCTCATAAGTTCTACCGATCAGTTTGATATGCGTCCAGAAAGGTCAACTTTGCGAAGGATGGATTTAAGGGGGAAGTAAGTGATAATAGTGATGGTGTGGGATACAAAATAGTACTTCATCTTCTGGGAAGCACGACATCCATGGGCATATTGCTAGTATAGTAAATGGGCAACTATATTTCTTCTTTTTTGTATACCAAGGCCGAGCTGACTACGTGGCTTGAAACATCAAGGTAGAAGCAAATAGGGTCCCCTTGGTTTAGGATTGCTAGAAATGGAGGTTTGGTCAAGTAGGAATTGATTATTTTAAGAGACCGTGAGCATTCGCCATTCCAGGTGAGGCCCTTCTTATTATTGAGGAGTTAGAAAAATGGTTACCAACGTTCGAATGACTTCGAGATGAAGCGATTAAGTGTTGTCGGCATTTTAGTAAGCTTTTGGACCTCGTGGATCGTCCTTGGAAGCTTGAAATTATTGATAGCCTCAATTTAATCAGTATTTTCCCGAAGTCCTCTTGTGTTGACCAGGTAACCTAGAAATTTTCCTGACTGGTCCTCGAATGAGCATTTTCCCACATTGAGCTTCATTCGATCGCGCCTGAGATTTTCAAAGGTATTGGAAACGTCTTCAAGATTATCTCTTTTGCTTTTACTTTTGACGAGCATATTATCGATTTATACTTCCATCGTTTCCCTTATTTTCTATTTGAACATGTTTATGACTAGTCTGTAGTACGTGGCTCCAGTATTCTTAAGGCCAAAGGGAATGACCCTATAAAATTATAAACCCAATGGCATTACGAACTAAGTTTTATCTTGATCGGGGCCGAACAGAGGAATCTAGTGGTACCCCAATTAAGCGTCCAAAAATCTCATTCATTTATGGGTTGTAGTGGAATCGACCAGTTGATTTGTCTTTGGTATGGGGAATTATCCTTAGGGCAGACTTCGTTGAGGTCGGTTAAATCTATATAGCATCTATAGTTACATTTTCTTTTACGAACCATGACTGGATTCGAGATCCACTTCAGAAATTGAACTTCTCTGATGGGCATTGACTCTAATAGTTTGAATACTTCCTTTACTACCACTTTTACCTTTTAAGGTTGTTCGAAGAGCCTTCTGTACGATCAACATGAAAGTAGGATCTACATGGAGGCGGTGACAGGCGATCATGGGATGAATCCCCAGCATATCATATGGCTCCCATGAAAATAAATTTAGATTGTGCTTTAAAAAAGTAATCACCTCCCCTATCTTAAAATTAATCAATGTTGTACTGATTAGAAACTTCCTATATGTTCATCTTTCATAAAAATAACCTCCTTTAGTTTTTTAATGACCCTATTAGGAGGGTATATCCTTGTCTCCTCCAGCCCTGGTCATTCATGTCGTAGTTGTTATTTTTAAGCAGTATCCCCATCCATGGGTGTCTTTGAAATAACCTTTTTATCTTTCTTTTTCTCTTTCTTGGTCCTAATGGCAGTGATATAGCATTTTTGAGAAATGGCTTGTTCGCCTCTTATCTTCATTTGTACCGATTTACGATACACTTGAGTTTTTAATGGTAAGTTGAAGGGATAACTCTTATGGCATGAAGCCACCCTCTATGAATAATGGCATGATAGGTCCAATCGATAGTTACTATCAAAAACTCAATGAAATTTGAAAATTACCTTCCCTTATTGACAGTACCACCTTCCCTAACGACATGGTCATTATTCTTACGAAGATAACCAAAGAGGAAATCACTTACTTTAAATAAGATATTTTAAGCTTGATCTTCTGGAAGATTTCCAGGTACATCACCTCTGAGAAACTCCCACGGTCGACCAGTAACTTTTCCACATCCCAATTTGTAATCTTGAGAGTGATTACTAGCATGTCGTGGTGTGGGGTTCTTACCCCGACCATATATTCCTTCGTAACCAAATGTGCTTGTTGTAATCTATGTCACATGGTCGCTTGTTATTACCATCTTATCTCTTAGTAGGATCTATATAGAAGGACTACATCATAACTATGACCCTCTTGAGTTCCATCATGTCGGACACCTAATGTATGACCACAAACTCATGTCCCGACTCATTGTCTAGGATGTTGTCGGGTTTTTTATTGCCATTGGTGACAACCTGACTAGATCTTTATTTATGTACTCATTCAATTGCCTCTTCCGAGCCAATTCTTCTAAGTGAGAATTTAGTGCCTCGCAGTTCTCTGTCGTTTGTTCGTTTTCCTCATGTAATGCACATTGGAGCGTGTTTTTCCTCTTGGTCGAATCATCACCCATTTTCTTCGACCACTCGAAAAACTGTTGGTCTTTGAGCTCCCCAAGATCTTATAAATTGGTTATTTGAAACCTTGTTGATGGCTCGAAAAGATTAAGATGAATTAGATTTGCCTTCTTTCTTGGCACTATTTTTCTTCTTGTTCCCCTTCTTGGGATTGTTATCTCTGTCACTCTCCTTTGTTCTCTTTAGCATGACCAATATTTGTCTAGCTAGTATGGGCCATGTCCTCCACTTTGGTGTACTTATCAATACGTGACATAAGATTGTCAATGGCATCGGCCTCCTTCTTGGTGAGAGACTAATGCAACATGAAAGTAATTGGTATACCAATTTTGGAAGATGCTACGAAAACTTGATCCGAGAAGTCTTCCACTTCATTGAACACTTACCAATAACGCTTGGCGCATTATCATAGAGTCTTCTATGGCTTGTTCTTCATCGTGAGCAGTGAGTCCATACCCTTCGAATAAGAGCTCCTAGTTATGATGCTAGAAGTGAAGGCCTCGATGAGGGCCTTAGAGCTCTTAAAAGATGTAACACCACGGGCTCGGATTCATGAGTTACCCATGGTCAATTGGGTTTGACCCAAGTGTTAGGTATGAAGTGAAATGAAACAACCTATATAATATTGCTAGTCCATCTTTTATTTAATTATCATTTCACTTATTTAGCATGAAACACCTATTTAAATCTAACTATATGAGTGACTCATGGGATGTATCCCCAGAATCTAATCATATAAACCAATTAAATTAAAAATAAAAAGATACTAGCATGTACAACGCTTTCAAAACACAAAACCGCACCTAACATGTCGTAACAAACAAAAGTGAATGAGCCAAATGGCCAGTAAGAAAATACAACAATGCAATGTAGAATCTAATGGAAGAAAAGAAACTCTAAAACGTTATATCTACATGAACATGAAACTACCTTATATACATATACACATATATGTACTTTAATGCATGAAACTTTTTTTATTCCAAAAATGTCACTTATTCCGATTAATTCACCTTAATCTTATAAAATAACACCATTTTTCGTACCTTGACATTGATTTCTTGATTTAACACACCCAGTTAAATATTTTAAACAACTACCCTTTGTTTAGGGAAAATCATTTCTATCACCAAATTGTCCCGTTTCTAATACCTAATTTACATTAGTATTTTCATTGAAAATCACATTTTAATACATGCAAACGCCGTGTTAGACAAAACTTATTTTTATTTGAAAACCTTTCATAAACACACTCTTGTGTTAATTATGGGATGAACCTCTTTGGGTTGGTTAATTACCCTTTTAATCACTTTATTCCACCATTATATTTACTTCATTCACATTAGTCAATTTTATTACATTAACTGTCCGTATTATCATTTATCGGAACGTTATCAAGTTCATTCAAGTTACTTTGTCTTTTCTTATATTCTCCACGCAATCAATTTCTTGATATGGTCCACTTTTTATTATCTTTTTCTCAGAATCTAACAAACATATACATACTTTAATGGGCCCCACACCATCGGCCATGCTACCGTATGCTCTAGAGAGCGATTTTAAGTCTTTCACCCCAGGGCTCCGAGACTTTCTTAATTATTCTCGGCGTCATCCGAGTTCATTTAATGTGTTTTAACAATTTTCCAGTGTCCACATTATTCCACTTTTATCGGTCGAAGCCAAAGCCCGGAGTTTCGCCCCACCTTGTGATACACCTTAAAATATCATTTCTTGTCCTTTAAACACTTATGTCAATTTTATTCCTAAATGACTTTCATTTAGGACTATTTGTCTAAAACGTTTTGCGACATTTTTATTTCATAAAAATGCTCCTCTCCATGTAAACTTACCACTTTACCCATTTATTTCTAAACTTGCATTTTCCTCAATTTTCATAAGTGGTATTTTTCCAAATTATTATTAAGTAATACACGCCACCATCCCAAATGTTTTTATCCCATTAACACTTATTTGAACACTTTGGAGTAACATACTTCTCAAGTTGAAAATATCTTGATTTTATTACTTTCATTCTCTAAGAGATCACTGAAAATTTTGAAGACTAGTTTAGAAGAAAATACAAATTTTCTTTATTAACACATGTAGTCTTAAGCCCATACACTTATCACATTTCCAACACTTAATCACACACATTAAGGGCTGAAATTTTTATTTTCTTTAATTCAATTAGAAACTCATTAAAACCTCAATTATATTTGTTTATATTCTTATCATCAAATACTACAAGTTTATATACATGTGAAGAGGGAATTCGAGTCCAAAAATCCAAATAATGAGTTTAACACATTGTTTATTCAAGGGATTTCATAATACTTTACGAAAACATGCTTTTCAAGATTTAAATGGAATTTTTGTTCTTCACACTTTAATAGATGTCTAATTTCATAACAAACAAAATTTCCAAAGAACTTTTAAAACTTGTTCACAAAACCTCTCAACAAGATAAATTTCCTTTTAAATTATTTTATTTGATAAAATGTTTAACATCGAGTTTTGTTGGAAATATATTATTTTCTCTCAACGTTGGAACCTTTGGAAAAAATATTTTATACAAATCATGACAATTAACTTTCTTACAACATACATGCATTCTATTCTTAAACCTTACACACAAGACCAAATACTAGTAAAATAGAGTCTTAAACTTAAATAGTAGAGTTTTCTCACCTCAGAGAAGTTCCAATAAAGGTTGGATCAAATGTAGAAGAAGATGGCAATCTTCGGCCTCCTAAAGTGTCCTTAAAGTGGTTGCCAACAGATATTTCCAAAGTGCACCCTCATACTTAGGGTCGCTAACTTCAGCCTGTCTCACAGCCGAGTTGACAAGAAGCTCCCAACTACCATCAGAAATGTCGTCTTTCGAAAGGTCTACTCCTTATCTACCAACCTCGGTTGGCCATCAGCCGAGGTCATCAGAGTCATGGTATCAAGCTATGCCAACGTGGTACTCTGCCTCAGCCGACGTTACACCCTACCCCATGCATAACCTCGACCACTCTTCAAGGTCGAGTCCATATCGGTGATTGACAGTACAAAGCAACAGTCAGACTCCTCCAACCTCGTACTCAGCTAGACCGAGATTACAACAAGTGTCATTGCAAGTCCGAGCATACGCAGCCACATGGAAAACTTGGAGGAGGTTACAATTCAGTTATAACCGAATCATTCCCCTCACATGGGGGTAATATTTCGTCATCATTCCTTACATATGGCACAGTCATGTGTCCACTTATGATTGGTGTATTCAACTCATACGTTAACATGGCATGCTTCGGGGTACATTACACCACCCAAGCACTATAGATACATGCCTTCTCCAACCTTCGAAAAGGATCGATAATTGCAACACTAGTAGAAACTCTGTTGGTTTACACAGTAGAGATAGAAATCTTGAGAGATTGTATCACAAGTCGTTAGTGCCCTCATTATAGTGAAATTACTCATACACTCATTGTGACGTAGGCCTGATTGGCTGAACAACTTATATACTAGTTTTACTCCTCTTCTCCTCACCCTCCTCTACTAGATATTTACTCCTTGTGCTGCCATTGTTATTGCTAGCTTGAGCTTATCAATATCTCATCTGGTGGTGTTGTTTCTAGCATCATCATTTTGGCGCCATCTGTGGGAATGAGAAGCCATATATCTTTCTCTTTTGTAGCTTAGCATCACTGAAAACTCTAGTGGTGAACCATTCATCCCCCTTGCATGGAGTTGTTTCACCATTGAAAGAGGTCCCCTAAGGTTTCCAAGCTCTATAGTCTTTTTTGTCAAAAGCTCAAACATATGGAACTGGAGTTACCACCGCCTCCTCCACCATATGGTGTTGGAGGACCTAGTTACAGCCAGGCACCACCCCAGTTCGAGATGGTTGAGCTGGCAGTAACTTTGAAGTCCTTAGTTGTAACTCAACAAGTGATGCAGGGGTAATTTTCCAAGCTAAGGCAGAATATAATAACAAGACCACCTGGGGTCTCACCGAAGATGATTACTCTATCAGTCGATCAGCCACATCATGAGGCCAGGGGACCACCCCAGGTTCCACGCAAGACTAACCTACTCCTAAATGGAGGAGGGATGTTACTGACTCTAGGCATTTACACCTTGGGAGGCAAGGAAACCCTTGCCCTGAGGATAGGTACGATAACACTCATGCAGAGGATGTTCCGACAGATTGTTAGGATCTGTATGAGGTCTCAAATAACACTATATGTCCTATACAGCAGAGCCGAGGTCACTGTGCAAGACAAGATGGGGATGCACAACAAAGAGGGTCATCTTTTGATCTCTTAAGTAGAGGGTCTGCGTTTGAAATTCTTGGCCGAGTTAATGATCTGAGGGAAAGGCTGACCAAATCAAGAAGTCTCGCTGTCTCTAGAAAGGAAGGAGGTGACCGTCGTCCCCATAATGGCCGACCCCCACATGTTCGAGCCTATGGTTAGGAGGAGGTCAATAGCCGACATTATGCAGTAGTTGGGAAACCCTCAGTCCACCCCTTAGAAGTGGATGGGGACAACCTCGGCCAGGACGACGTTGCTAAACCATGGATTGATTCCATTCAAAGGATGGAAGAGAAGATAAGGAACCTCATAAAAAGTTGAGACCCATTACAGAGGGGGTATTCAGAGGGATCACCATTTATGGCAAGGATTATCAATTTACCAAAACCTACTAAATTTAAACCTCCAATTGTGTCTCCCAAATACGATGGAAGTACAAACCCAGTCCATTATATTAAAATGTATCAGTCTACAACAGACATTTATTCAATATCTGATGAGATGAGGTGCCGAGCTTTCTCAAGCACACTAACTGGGGCTTCATATATCTGGTTCACTTCTCTTCCTAAAAATTTCAATTGAGATTTTTAAAGGTTTGGCCGAGCGGTTTATTGACAACTTTTGTTTTGGGGTAAGACATCAAAAGAAGACAACACACTTTCTTTATGTACAGTAAGGGAAGAATGAAAGCCTTAGAGACTATATCACGAGGTTCAATATGGAAAACTTAGAGTTAGAAGATTATGAATAGAGTATAGCCATGACATCCCTTATTGGAGGACTTCAGAAGGAAAAGATAATCTAGAAGCTTGGTGAAAACCCTCCTAAGTCAATGGACGAGATATTAGCAATAGCTAAAAAGGTCATGACTGCAGAAGAAGCAATGTTTATGAAGTATGAGGAAGAGAATGGAAGTAGTAGTGGAAAGTTTCAAAGGAAAAAGGATGGAAAGAAAAGGACTGCAGCAAACAAGTTTGCACACTACACTCCTTTAACTGTGAGTTGTGAACACATCCTTAATGAAATAAAGAATGATATATCCCTGAGAATGCCAGAGAAGCTAAAGGCTACTCCACATAAGAGAAATAAAAATCTATGGCTCGAGTTCCATCAATATCACGACCATCTAACGGACAAGTGCTTCGCCTTGAAGGACAAGATTGAGAAAATTTTGAAGTCTAGAAAGCTCAGAAATTATATGGATGGTAGAGCTTCTAAGGGGGGAAGATATGACCCTAAAAAGAAAAGAAATGATAAATTCTAGGAAGATTCCCCTGCCAGAAGAGCTGATGACTCAGATGATGATGACGATAACCCTGACCTCCCACCAAAAGACGACAATGTACCAGTGAAGAGGTTCAGTATGATCTCTTTCGGTCTAAACACTATTTGTGGAGGATTAGCAGGGGGTGGCTCAGAGGTGCTAATCGCAAGGCTCATGTGTCAGAGGCCAAAGTTGTAATGTCTAGACCCGGATTTAAAGGTTAGTAAAGGATTAACCCGATACGTTTTGTACGTTAATAGTGAAGTGCAATGAAACATCCTAAATATTTTTTCTAATCCATTTTTATTGGTATTTAACATTACCCTTATTAGCATGCTAGTCAAATTTTCAATCACTATGTGATATGTGCCAAGGGAAGTGCCCCCAAGGCCAAGTAAACAGAGGTACTAATCGTAAATACATATAGTTACTTACCTGTATAGCGCTCTCAAAGTATGGAATATCATACAAGCTGCCGCAACAAAAGAGGGGATGTGAGTCGAATGCTCAGTGGGATCATATACAAATGAAGTATAAAAACGAGCGAAAGAAAGAAGTACTCACACGCTATACTACATGCATGTGGAAATATGTATATGTATACATGTTTACCTTTGATAAATACATATCTCAATGTATTTAATCATTTTATTTCAAAAATGTCATTTAATACCATTTAACTTCCCTGACATTACAAAACAGTCATTTGCATTACCATGCTTAGGACTTGTACATGTTTTCCATTAACTCACATAGTTTAAACAAATGGGATTTTTCGGGAAAACATTATGTTTACTTTCAAAAATATTTACTATACAATGTTCATTAACTCACGCCAGAGTTACTTAACCATTATCCAAGATTTTCTTTCAACGTTCACGTACACCGTGTTTAGAAAAATACTCATTTTCCTTAGAAAAATCTTACATAACACACACTTGTGTTCATTATGGTTACAATATCATTTGGTATCTTAAACATCATTACACCATCGTATTAAACCATCCCATGTTTCGACATGAATATTAAACATTTAATGCGTTGTTCTTGCATTAGTAAATCAATGAATTTGTGTCATTCATTTATGCCTCTTTCATTAACATTCGATTCATTACCTAGCATTAGTTATAGGATTTTTCCAACAAACACTCACGGACTTCGTGGCCTTACACCACTGGTCTCCATCGCTATATACTACTACAGTTGGTTTGGGGTCTTTCACCATTAGGGACAGCATAGCCCTGCATAATTATTTCAGGCGGCATCTTCCAATATCAATATCTTGACAATATATTCAACATTTTCATTATGCTCTCATTAATATGTTTTATGGGTCGAAGCCAAAATTCCGGACTCTACCATTCGTCTTTTCATTATCACTTGAAAAATGATTTCTTTTCTTCTTTAAGTCCTTTATTTACACACATGTTGAATTTTTATACCAAAAATCATTCACACTTTAGGACTTAATTTGTTTTCACCATACTAGTATAAAAACATTCACTTACATTTTTATTTCATAAAAATCTTCCACTTTAGGTAAATTACCAATGTACCCGTTTTCTTCACCAAAACTTGCAAACTTATTCTTTTTCAAGTGTTATTAAAAAAACACCTTTTTTAAGTTTCGTTTTCCACACATAGGCATTTTCGTCATTAAAACACTTGTTCAACTTCTCACTTTGTCAAAATTACACATTTTGCGTTTTAGACTCTTTAATATATAAAATCATGCTTTTCACATATTAAAGTCCCCGCACTTGATTTTGTGAGTTTAACACTAAAACCCATTTTAACCAACATTTACACATTTGACACTTTATAATTTCAAACTTGTTGTCATACACTTTCATCATGACTATTTGCATAAAAACCCATACTTAATCATTTTATTTCACACTTAGTCTCCTATATTTTCATTATTTAAATTTTTACCAAAAGTTCTCAAGAAGTCTACATTTTTACATATTTACGCTTTTAACCCCAAAACTGAGTTTAAAACAAACAAAATAGTACACTTTATAAATGAAATTTTATTTTTGTACTTAATAATGATTTATCAACATAAAAATCACTATATAAATCTAACAAAAAAGGTACACATACGTCAAGTGTTCTTTTATCAGAGAAATCATTTATTCACCTTAAAACTTGAAATTAAAACATTTTATTCCATAAAATGTTTATGATTCGGGACTGAAATTTATCTTTTTTAAAAACCCATTCAACCTCTTATTGTAAGTACCCATTTTCATAGAAAATAGTAAGCATGATACTAATAAGTCTATTAGTACATTTAATCCTCATTTTAAATACCCATCCTTACACAAAATACCAAGATTGTAACCAATAAACCCACGAATGGATTTTAACCATTTTCTTACACATTTTACACCCAAATGGTGGAAAATACTATTCTGAATTTTTTGTCAAATTCAAAACCCACTTAAACCACTTATTTGAAACCCCATTTGTTTAAGAAATCATTGAAACCCACCTAATGAACTCCATGGATGCAAATCAACAGAAATCCTACGTATATTAAACCTAATATATGTAAATTGCAATCTAACGTTATGCTAAATAATAAACCTAAACCAAGGTTAAAAAATCCCACCTCTAATGCTTCTAAATGGTTTAGATGTTGTAGAAGATGGAGGACACCTCACCTTCAAAGGTGGACTCAAGGAGTCTCTAAAATACCACCAAAGCTTGTCTCCAAGAATCCATCCTCCATCTACAAGATAGATTTCTTCAACCTCCAAGAACCCTATTCAAACTCCATTTTCAGAACACCCAACAACCCTCAATAATATCATCTTCTACCTTGTACCTTATGTCTAGGGTTTCTATATGGTGATGTATGGGTTTGTAGGATTACTAATGGATGGTTCATCTATGTAAATGGAGGCGTAATATGGTTGTTTTGGCCTTATCATTTCTGGCCAGAAAACATCCTCAAGAACTATAACTTAGAGAGAGAGAGAGAGAGAGAGAGAGAGAGAGAGAGAGAGAATGTTGCTGCAGGAATGGGGAGAGGGTTTTTCAACCCTAACACACCCCCTACTAAGGTTTATATACCACCAAGTGATGACCTAGACCGAAATCATCTTGGTCTGGAGTACATAATAAGTTTACAAGTGGTAAAATCAAGGGACCATAATCAAACAGCGCATTAAATAAGGCAGACTGTTGAAAGACCTGATCGATCGATCGATCCTCATCGTTGATCAATCGACCCCTTCTCAAAAACTCTTATTTTTTCCAATTTTCCCCCATTGCCTTGTTATCAGTATTTTAGTACCCATGATTTATGGTCAAACTATTTTTACTCCCTATGATTATTTTTCTAAAAATCACGCAAGGTTGCACTTTAAAGTGTCGTGCACCGACCAAATTTTCGTTTATACTTCCTCACGACCGTAGGTCCTTCGTTTCTTAATTGAATCATGTTGTACTCTAACAATATATTTATTTTGTCCATTTCAATCTAAATGTCCCTCCATGCCGTCCATGCAGCATCAATTTTTTATTTTTTTTTCACTTTGCGCAACTTGTCGTTTTATGTACAATTCTAGTTCAATCACTTATTTAATTGTTTCTCCAATTCCATTTCTGAATGAAATACCCCAATTATTATTTAACATCTATTTTCTAGGGCGGGGTATTACAAAAGTTGTTACTAAAGCCGAGGTTATGAATTTGGCATCTACGGAAGTTAAATGTGAGAAGAGAAAAAAGGTAGATATGGACACCCTTGTGGTCGGCGTCTCACGGCTTGATTTCACGGGTATCTTAGCTCCCCATGATGACCCTTTAGTCATCACTACAAAGGTGTATGGGTGTGAAGTTCAGAGCATCCTCGTTGGTGGGGGTAGTTTTGCAAATGTTATGTTTTGGCCCTGTTTCAAGAGCCTGGGCCTCAACAGAGCTAGCCTTATCTCTTATCATCATCCCTTGATTGGCTTAAGTGGTTAAAAGGTTCATCCATTGGGTATGTATTAAATGGATGTTAAAATGGGAGATGAATGGCCTAAGAGGTTGACCAGAAAAATCAATTTCTTTGTGATGGATGAAAACGTCTTCTGAGCTTATAACCTCATTATAGGACGAGTAGCCCTCAAGGAATTTGAGGTCATGCCTTCAACGATCTACCAAATGCTAAAATTACTGACTCTATATGAAGTAGGGGTAGTTCAAGGTGACCAAACATCGGCACGTGAATGCTACTTAAACTCTACATAAGAGAGATAGGCTCATAAGAGGGAAAAAACCACGTACAACATAGACACACTTAATCCTAGGTATGAAACAAATCTCAAAAAGGGAGAGGCCACAGAGGAGGTACAATCCATCGTCCACAATGAGGATGAGCCAGAAAAAACCATCCAAATCGGCAAAGTTCTAAAGTCTAAGATCAAGGAGGAATTAGTGAAGCTATTAAGGAAGAGACAAAGTGTTTTTGCCTGGAGCCATGAAGACATGTCAGGTATTGATCCTAAGATTATGTGCCATAAACTAAATGTTGTAGAAGATGCTAGGACCATCAAGCAGAGAAGAAGATTATACTAAAGAGAGAAGTATGATTTCATCAGAGACGAGGTTAGAAATCTTGAAGAGGCCAAGTTCATTAGCAAAGTTATATACCCTGAGTGGTTATTAAACACTGTCATAGTACCCCAGGAATAATGTGAAATGGAGGATGTGTGTAGACTTCACTGATTTAAATAAGTCTTGCCCAGAAGATAGTTTCCTCCTACCTCGTATAGATCAGATAGTGGATGCCATAGCAGGACGTGAGCTCATGAGCTTCATGGACGGATATTGTGAGTATATTCAGATCTTCATGGACTTGGCAGACTCAGAGAAGACAACCTTCATTGCAGACAAGGGGACCTATTACTATAAGGACATGCCCTTTGGCCTGAAGAATGCGAGGGCTACTTACCAACATCTTGTAAATAAGATGTTCGAAGATCAGATAGGAAAATCTATGGAAGTTTATGTAGATGACATGATGACAAAGAGCCTGAAGGCCAACACTCATGTGGCCGACCTTGAAAGAACTTTTGACACCATAGACAGATACAGAATGAAGCTTAGCCCAGCCAAATATGTCTTCGGGGTAGAAGAAGGAATGTTTTTGGGATTCATCATCAACCAAAGGGGAATAGAGGATAACCCCGAGAAGATCAAGGCTTTTTTGAAATGAAGACACCCAGAACTATCAAAGACGTTCAGAGGCTAACCGGATGAGTTACTACAATTAACAGGTTGGTCTCAAGAGCTACAGATAAATGTCTTCCTCTTTTCAAAGTTCTTAGAAAAGCCTTTTAATGGAATGAGAAATGTGATAAATCTTTGAAAGAGCTTAAGTCCTACCTAGGATCCCCTCTACTCCTATCTCGGCCAGTTTAGGGAGAGAAGTTGTACGTATATTTAGCTTTCTTAGAGTCAGCCATCAATGCTACAATAGTAAGAGAGGAGGATGGACTGCAGAGACCAGTGTACTTCAATAGCAAGGAACTCCAAAGGTCTGAGCAGAAGTACCCTCGGATTGAAAAATTAGCCTATTCTTTTATACATGCTTCTAGGAAAATGAAGCCATATTTTCAAGCCCACTCCATGTTCATCCTCACTAACTCCCCACTCAGGCAAGTCCTCTATAAGCCTGAGAAGTCAAGAAGGCTAATGACTTGGGCAATCGAGTTGGGGGAATACGATATTATTTATCAACACAGGGTTCCCATTAAGGGATAAGAACTCGTGGACTTTATGACTAAGTTTACTTGGGATGAGGTTGAGGTTGAGATTAATCAAGAGGGTACACATGAGACATAAGAGAGAAACATCGATCGAACATCAGACGATGCTGAGACGGGTATAGTAAAGCAGAGAATAGTTGACAATGAGGAAAAGAGATACATCATCAAGCAGGGGGGGCTATCAGAGGAAAATTTCTCTTCAAATGTAACCATTTGGAACCTCTTCATTGATGGATCATCTTGTGAATGCGAAAGTGGAGCAGGGCTGATAGTCTCAACACCGGATGTAATAGACATTGAATATGGGCTGAGGTTCAACTTCAAATCTTCCAACAATAAGTCAGAGTATAAGGCATTAATAGCAGGTTTCTTTTTATCAAAAGCCCTTAATGTCATCCATCTCCTAGTCCAAAGTGAATCAAGGTTAGTCGTGAACCAAATCCTGGGGTGTATGAGGCGAAAGATGAAAGGATGGCCAGATACCTTGTAAGGACACAAATCTTCGATTGAGTCTTAATGTAGTGTTGGCTCAATTCCGGAACAATACATTTGAGTCATAGGATAGTGATCAAGTGTATCCATCCAAGCCTATGACGTGTTAGTTGAAGATGTAGCGGCCAAGATTATAAAGCATCATCAGAAGTCGGGTTTATTGAGCCCCGTTTCTATGTCAACAACATTGGTTCCAATGCTCCTAAGGTATGAATTCATTATATATATATATATATATATATATATATATATATATATAGGATCTTGGAAATTTATTGGGTGTAGTTTATAATTTTTTTATAAATAGTTTTAACGACTTTATTTTACTGAGAAAATATCTTTTTAGAACTTTTCATAAAAAGTTTTGGGCTTACAAAGAATTTTACATATTCTGATACGTCGTTCGAACGAGATTCCCAGGTCGTTCGAACGAGACTTCTAACGAGATTTCTTTTTTCTCACTTCAACATCGTTAGTAAAGTCATTCGAATAAAAATGTCGTTCGAACGAGTTTGGCGGGAACAGTTTTTTGGCAGTTTTCTCCATGTTCCCACTACTTTTTTCCCTCTAAATTTTTTTAGAATCACTAAGTGCGGGAACCAACTCTTTCAAAGTAACTTTTTCATATTCTACAATCTCCAAGAGAGAGTTTTGTGAGCATAATTCCACAATGAAAGAGTTCATGTTTTGAGTGTGTGTTTTTCAAGAAAATTCTTAAACACTTTTGTTTACACACATATTTGTTTATTCAAAGTATCACATATATACATATCTTTCTTGGAGAGTATTTTGCAATGGGTTTTCTCTACACCTCAAAGAAGAGAAGTTTGGGTTTACTTCTACATCCCTCAAAGAAGAAGTTTTATTTTTGGCTGCGGCATTCTCATACAGTGAAAGGCACCGTGTGTGGTAGATGGGTTCCTAAAGCTTCATTAGTGGATTCCAAGGTTCTGATGGATTTCGAGATTATCGGCTAAGCAGAGGTAGTTGAAAGAAGACGCATCGAGTCTTGAAGGGAGTCGAGTCGAGTGTAGTAAGTCATCTGTCTTGTAATTGTAATTCCATACTTAGTGGACTTAAGGCTAGGGTCGTCCAAGGTTTTTTTCTGTTGTTGATTTTTCCTCGTACATCCCAGTGTAGTGTTTTATTTATTTTATCTTTTGCAAATTCACATTAGATGCATGCTTAGGTAAAAGATAAAATTGGAATATTTGTTTTGGTACTAATTTAATTTGGGTAAATATTAATTTAATTAAAGTCATTAATTTTATTGGATATAATTTGGTTTGGCCTAAATTGCAAAATGAATATTTATTGTTAGGAAAATTTCTAGAACTTGTATTAAATTGATTTTTGGGATTAAAGTAAAAATTCTCAAATTTGATTTTTAGTATCATTTTAATTTTGAGAAAATTAATTTCATTAAAATCAATTTCGTTTTGAATGAGGAATAAGGATGGTTCAACTAAACAACTACATAAACTAAAAATTAATTTCTTCACAAATTAAAACTAAAATAAAAAAATTCCAATGCATTATGACGTGTGAAATCGCTAAAGAAGCTTGGGACATTTTACAACTCACTCATGAAGGAACTAGTGTCGTAAAATCTTCTAAACTCCAAAACCTCACCACTCAATATGAAACCATCAAAATGAATGAAAAAGAAAAATTTGATGAATTCTATGCTAGACTTTCTGATATAGTTAATTCATCTTTTAATTTGGGAGAAAAAATACTCGATAACCGAGTATTAAAGAAAATTTTAAGGTCCCTACCCCATAGATTTATTCCTAAGGTGACCGTATTAAATTCTTTGCCCACTTTAGCCTCTATGAAATTACAAGAGCTCGTAGGTGATCTATAAACCTATGAACTAGACATGTTTCCCTCTAAAACTGAAAAGAAAATAGATAAGGGTGTTGCTTTTAAAGCCCGAAAGGAGGAAAAGCAAGTAGTAGAGAGTGAAAGTGAGAGTGACTCGAATGATATGGCTATATTTTCTATGAAGTTTCATAAATTTCTTTAATTTAACAAAAATAAATTTAAAAATGATTTTAAGAAATTTGAAAATTCTAAGCATGACAAAGCCGAAAAGATCCATAAAAAGTTTAATGAAAATTTAAATAGGGACGAGTCAAATAGATGTTAGGGTTGTGAAGGGTATGACCATAGGTCTTTTGAGTGCTCCACTAAACTAAGGAGAGAGGGTAAGAAACCAATTTCTTATCATGCAACCCTTAGTGATAGTGATAAGGAATAGGGACCCTATTCCCCCACTAAGCCCAACTCTGTGGCTTTTATGTCAAGTCATGTGAGTGAAAGTGATAACTCCTTCATTGATGAAATTTTAACACATGACACTTCCAAGGCCATAGTTTTTTAATCCCAAAGAAATGATGGTAGTGAGTGGAGAAGAAAGAAAGAGAGAAAGTGATGAGGAGGTTGAAGAGAGTGAACTTCAATTTACATTTCAAGAATTATATGAAGAATCTATTAAATTAAAAAGAGAAAATTTGAAGTTAGAAACTAGTTTAAGAGAACGTGCCAAGGTTATTGATGAGAGTGCGTTAGTTGAAGACCTTTGGACACGTGAGAGTTCTCTTCGTGAGAAGCTTGAATATGTATAAGGCGAGAGAGATAGCCTTAAAGGTTTAATGGAATCCTTGAAAAAGGAGCTTCTCGCATTTGAAGAACGCAATATTTTATTAGAGTGTCACATTTTAGATTTAGAAAATAAATTAAAATACTCTAGTAAAGTCAAATTTGATTTCGAGTGTCATTTGGAGAAATTAGATAAAATATTAAAAAGGGTCCAAATTAAAAATGACACGTGTGGTTTAGGCTTCGATACTTGTAATGAGTCAACTCATAAAGCTAAAACCAATGTTTTAAGGTAATCATCTAGGAACGCCTTTATTATAGATCATTCCTTAGGTAAGTCTTTTCGCCGAGTCTTTAGGTGCTCACATTGTGGTCTAAAAGGTCATCTTAGGAAGTTCTCCTTTGTCTTAAACGAGGTCCTAGAAAATACCTACATAAGGCAACCGAGGTAGCCAAGATTCCTATATCCCGAGATCGTCATTCATCATTAGTTTGGGTTAGGAGATCGAACTTGGTTGCTTTACAAGATATGATTTTTTATTCTTATTTACTTTCACACGATACCTCCCTTGCTAAATCCAAAGGTTGAATGTGTTAGTTGTTTTCATACTCTAGCTTTTTGTGCATCATATTATATATCATTTCTAGATGTATGCATGTTTAATAATTTTCTAGTCATTGCTTTATCACGTATCACATGCTAGAATTATGATGTTTGTTTGTCTTTTGTATTATAGTTCTTTCATTTTAGTTTGCGTTAAATGAAAAATACAAAAAGATTTTTGTTTATCATTTGTGTTTTCCATTTTTAGTATTGTTGGCTTAATAAAAAATTCAAATGATTTTTGTTTGTCTTTAGAGTAAATATGTTTCTTTGTTTGGTTAAAAATTTCAAAAAACTCAAAAAAAAATTTGATTTGTGTGTATTTTAGTTTGACACACTCTATATGGCATATACTTGTGTTTGAATCCCTTCTTTTTCACTCCCATGTGGCTAGAACTTTTGGTTAAGATTGTCAATCCTTAAAATGTTCTTTATCATGCTTACATTGAGTAGTTGGATTTTATGTTCTTATAATGGATTCTATTTTTATATGCCTCAATTCACACATGCACGAGCTCACTTGAAACTATAACTTCATATGTATACTTGAGCCTTGTGAGGTGTTCTTCTACCAATCTTGTCATCTACATGTTATGTAACCTAGGAGGACTAGTGCATGTTAAAATCCGTTGCACGCACGAATTGAGCGATAAAATATTATATATATATATATATATATATATATATGTTCATGGGGAAGGGCTCCGAAAGGAAATATCATTCTTTGCGAGTAAGCCACCGTTTGTTTGGACCTAAAAGAAATACGTGGTCCAAAGGCCTAAAAGAATAATAGCATTAAAAGAAAAATATTTTGCCAAGGCCTATTTTGTTTAGTTGATTTATTCATTCAAAAGATTAAACTATATTTGCATATTTTGAGGGAGATTGGATGGTATATCAACGGTTTGCACAATGTTCGTTTATTCTAGGTGTACTTTCAATGTCATGACTCTATTGGTTTCTAGAATCATCAAAACTCTAGGTTTATATGCATTGTGTACGTATGTTCATTGAGTTCAATCTATATTCTCACATGAGGTTATATTAAAATGTGATCAAGTTTGCAATTAAATGAGAACTCCGTGAACATATTTTAAGTGATTAGGTCTAAATTTAATTGTTACTAGTTCACACCCCTATACTTTCGTTTCCATATGACACAATTTTGCCACATGAGTGTGAAAAGCTTATAGTATTTTGTGTCATATGTGGTGTCTGTTCCTATATATATGTGCGTGTGAGTTAGTGATAGTCATTATGTCTACATATATATGGTATTTTTTCCTTTGCCTCACTTTCTAGTCCATCTATGCTTCTAATTCATAATTGGTATCTATCTTGTTGCACATTGTTGTTTATATCACATGCCTTGTATCTTCTGTATCACATTAGTATCATTTTTTTTTGCATCTTCATTGGTATCCGTTATTATTTGAATGGATTAGTTACGATTTTGTTGCTCATGTGCTTTCATTTTCTTATCACTCTTAGCTTCATCGTGTTTAAATTAGTTTTATCCCTTTTCTATTCTTGAACAAAAAGGGGAGAATGATAAGGGGAGAAATGGTATCTAATCTTATTGTAATTATATCTTAGTTTAGGAGATTTAACTTAGGGGGAGACGTCTTTCTAAGTAGGTCATTTATTTTATAAAGGGGATAATTAATTTAGGGGGAGTATTTATTTTATATACATTTAATATTCTTATTCCCTATGTGTTTGATAGTTTGCTCAAGTGTGCCAGAATTCTTATAAATGGCAACTTCCATCGGCAAAGACAGTGATCCTTGGGTTTTGATTCAAGCTTTGTAATTTTTCATTTTGGATGGGTTTTTTTTTAAGTCTAGTAGAGCTTGACGGCCCTTTAAGATTTTTGTTTTGTTTTTGTCCCGAAATAGTCAAAGGGGGAGATTTGTAAGGATACAAGTCTTCGATTGAATCTTAATGTAGTGTTGGTTCAATTTCGAATAAAAACATTTGAGTCAAAAAATAGTGTTCAAGTGTTTCCATCAAAGCCTATGACGTATTAGTCGAAGACGTAGCGGCCAAGATTATAAAGCTTCATCATAAGCCGGGTTTATTGTGCCTCGTTTCTACGTCAATGACATTGGTTCCAATGCTCCTAAGTTATGAATGCATTATATATATATATATATATATATATATATATATATAGGAGCATGGAAATATATTGGGTGTATTTTTATAATTTTTTCATAACTAGTTTTAATGGCTTTGTTTTACTCAGAAAATATGTCTTTACAACTTTTCATAAAAAGTTTTGGGCTTACAAAGAATTTTACATATTCTGACATGTCATTCGAACAAAGTGGAATCTCGTTCGAACGAGATTCCCAGGTCATTTGAACGAGAATTCTAACGATATTTCTTTTTTGTCACTAGAACATCGTTAGTAAAGTCGTTCAATCGAGTTTGGCGGGAATAGTTTTTTGGCAGTTTTTGGCAGTTTTCTCCATGTTCCCACTACTTTTTACCCTCTAACTTTTTTCAAAATTACTAAGTGCGGGAACCAACTCTTTCAAAGTAAAATTTTCATATTCTACAATCTCCGAGAGAGAGTTTTGTGAGCATAATTCCACAATGAAAGAGTTCATGTTTTGAGTGTGTGTTTTTCAAGCAAATTCTAAAACACTTTTGTTTACACCCATATTTGTTTATTCCAAGTATCACATATATATATCTTTCTTGGAGAGTATTTGACACCGGGTTTTCTCTACACCTAAAGAAGATAAGTTTGGGTTTACTTATATATCCCTCAAAAAAGAAGTTTTGTTTTTGTCTACGGCATTGTCATACGGTGAAAGGCACCATGTGCGGTTGATGGGTTCCTAAAGCTTCATTGGTGGATTTCGGGATTGTCGGCTAAGCAGAGGTAGTTGCAAGAAGACACGTCGAGTCTTGAAGGGAGTCGAGTCGAATGTAGTAAGTTATTTGTCTTGTAATTGTAATTCCATACTTAGTGAACTTAAGGCTAGGGCCGTCTGAGGTTTTTTCCCGTTGTGGGTTTTTCCTCGTACATCACGGCGTAGTGATTTGTTTATTTTATCTTTTGCAAATTCACATTAAATGCATGCTTAGGTAAAAGAAAAAATTTGAATATTTGTTTTGGTGATAATTTAATTTGGGTAAATATTAATTTAATTTAAGTCATTAATTTTATTGGATATAATTTGGTTTAGCCTAAATCCCAAAATGAATATTTATTGTTAGGAAAATTTCTAGGACTTGTATTAAATTGATGTTTGGGCTTAAAGTAAAAATTCTCAAATTTGATTTGTACTATAATTTTAATTTTTTTATTTTTGTTTTAATTTGTGAAGAAATTAATTTTTAGTTTATGTAGTTGTTTAGTTGAACCATCCTTATTCCTCATTCAAAAGGAAATTGATTTTTAAAGTGAAAAATTTAAAAATTGGGGGTCATATTGTGCCCTTCATAGCTAAAAAGGGTGAGAATGATGCTAGAGAGCTTCAAGGAAGTTATGATGAAGAGGATACCTCGGCTAGATAACAGCTGAGCTTATGGACTCGCAAGATTAGCCTCAGCAACAAGTATAACATAAGGAGAACAATGCCAGTTGAGATTCTTCTCAAGCTGACCATCGAAGAGGAAGAGGTTGCTAGACCTTGCCTAAATTTGTGTATGGTAGCCTCATGAATGGACCCTCTTATCAAATACATTAGAGAGGGAAAGATTCCAGAGTCGAAGTTAGAAAGGGGAAGATAAGATTCAGAGATGCTAAATTCTCAATTATAGGAGATGTCCTGTATAAAAAGGGATTAATTCTCCATCTCCTTAGATGTGTACACCCTTCAGAGGTTCCACACATCTTACACAACGTGCATGAGGGATCTTATTCCAGTCACATAGGAGGAATGTCGTTGGCTAAGAGGATAATTACTCAGAGGTACTGGTGGCCGACCTTGGCCAAAGATGCAGCCGCGTATGTGAAGAAGTGTGATAAGTGCCAAAGGTTCTCCACCATACCTCATCATCCTCACCAACCTGTGACTTAAATCATCTCCCCTTGGCCATTTATAGTATGGGGCATTGATTTGCTTGGACCCCTGCTAAGAGCGATAAATAACTATCGGTTATTAATCGTGGCAATTGATTATTTCTCCAAACGGGTAGAAGTTGAGCCAATTATCACAATTACTGAGAAGAAGACCTTACAGTTAATCTGGAAGAACATCATATGGAGGTATGGTCTTCTAAACACCATAATCTCAGACAATGGAAACCAGTTCAAGAATATAACCTTAGAAAAATACTACGAAAGAGTGGGAATCAAGCAGTTCTTCTCTTCTCCTGGACGCCCCCAGGCAAAATGGCCAGACTGAGGTCATAAATCGAACGATCCTGGATGGGATAAAAAAGAGGTTGGAAGAGGCCAAATGAAGATGGATAGAGGAGGTATATGTTGTGCTTTGGGCCTACAGTACGACAATGAGGACACTAAAAGGAGAAACTCTATTTATGTTAGCCCATGG
The DNA here is from genome assembly GCA_949130495.1 of Sambucus nigra. Lineage (NCBI taxonomy): Eukaryota > Viridiplantae > Streptophyta > Magnoliopsida > Dipsacales > Adoxaceae > Sambucus > Sambucus nigra. Next base: position 414,283,378 of record OX422212.1, read on the forward strand.
CTCCGAGGATGTCATCCCAATAGAGGTAGGACTTCCCACTCATATAGTTCATACATATGAACCTCAGAGGAATGGGGGAAAAAGAAGACTCGATCTTGATTTGATTGAGAAAAGAAGAGAGGATGCACATATAAAACAAGGAGCCTATCAGTAGAGACCTTTGAGATTATACAATCAGAGGGTAAAGTCAAGGCCTATAGATGTCGGGGACCTAGTCCTAAAAAAGACGTGGAGAAAAATAATTAAGCTCCATCCTAATTGTCATGGTCCTTGTAGGGTAATTGATGAGGTTGTACCTGGTATCTACTGGCTAGAAAATCTGGAAGGAGAACCTTTCTCCAACCCTTGGAATGTTGATCACTTAAAGAAATATTACTTATGATATTTCAATTATTCCTCTTTGTAATATATGTATCAACTTAAATAGAGGATGTCAATGAAAAAATAGCAACATTGTGTTATTGCTCTTGCTCCGATGTGTGTGTATTTAACATCATTACGTTGGTAAAAATATGAGGTGAAACATCATAATTTGGTGACCTTAGACCTTTTACATCATCATTTAGTGAAAGTTTAAGAGGTCAAACATCATAATATGACGACGTCAGACCTTAACATCATTATTTGGTGAAAATATGAGGGTAAAACACCATGATTTGGTTACCTCAGACCTTTATCATCATTATTTGGTAAAAGTTTAAGAGGTAAAACATCATACTTTGGTGACCTCAGACCTCAAACAACATTATATTGGTGAAAATTTCAGAGGTAAAACATCATAATATGGTGACCTCAGACCTTTAACATCATTATTTTGTAAAAATATGAGGGTCAAACACCATGATTTGGTGACCTCAGACCTTTAACATCATTATTTGGTGAAAATATATGGGTAAAACACCATGATTTGGTGACACCGGACCTTTAACATCATTATTTGGTGAAAATATAAGGGTAAAACACCATGATTTGGTGACCTCAGTCCTTTTACATCACTATTTGGTAAAAATTGGAGGTTAAACACCATGATATGGTGACCTCATATCTTTAGCATCATTATTTGGTATAAATATGAGGGTAAAACACCATGATTTGGTGACCTCGGACCTTTTACATCATTATTTGGTGAAAATTGGAGGTTAAACACCATGATTTGGTGACCTCGGACCTTTAACATCATTATTTGGTGAAAATATGAGGGTAAAACATCAAAATGTGGTAACCTCATACCTTTAACATCATTATTTGGTGAAAATATGAGGGTTAAAACCCATGATTTAGTAACCTCATACCTTTTACATCATTATTTGGTGAAAATATGAGGGTAAAATACCGTGATTTGATGACCTCAGACCTTTTACATCATTATTTGGTGAAAGTTTAAGAGGTAAAACATCATACTTTGGTGGCCTCAGACCTCAAACAACATTATATTGGTGAAAATAAGAGGTAAAACATCGCAATTATAGGGCAACACCAGCATATAAATTTTAAAAAAACATCATATGAATCAATAGAATCTGAAGAAGTTGAACTACTTATGATTATCATAAAAAGGATTTAGAGTTACAAGCCAGAGTGTCAAGAAGCCATCAGAGTTCATAAAAACAAGAATTACAAACAAAAGTTCATCAAAATTACAACTATTGAAAAACTTCACTAGCAAAAGAGCTTATGTCTCGGTGGGAGTCGACCCACCAACAGCATAAGTTGTCTGGTCAAGCCTGATGTTTATGACTTCAACTCCATCATCATGATGAGTAGCATCATCAGTATCTGTAACCTCGTGAGGAGCAGTCTCGGTTGGAGCAGCACCACCCTCTTCAACTTCCTTCAAGGCCTGAGTGAACTGAGGGTCTCCAAAGCCGAGACCAATAAATTCCTCAGTAGTCAAGATCCCAAACTCATTATCCTTCAGGGCTTCCCATTTTCCAGCCTCTTTGATGCCCCTCTCTAGGTAATCAAAGCTGAAGCTGATAAATTTGTCAGAGACCTTGTAGTCCTTGATGGTCTTCTCACCATTATCTTCTAAATAAGCCTTGACAGCAGCATCAACCTTAGACTAAAGAACATCATCCTTGGCCTTCAGAGCCTTGTTGTGATCCTTCTTGAGCTGAGATAACTGGCTATCCCTCTCCTGGATTACTCCATTCCACCTTTCAACCTCTGCATTCAGAGAGGCCTCAACCTTCTCAACTTCCTTATCCTTCTCTATAAGGGGGATCTTCTTAAAAGTCCAATCAACAAGACGATGAAAAAACAAGATACCCTACCAAAGAAGATCATACGTATGAACATATGAGTTATAATTTCTAAAAAGCCGATGTCAAACTTGTGAGCAAATGAGCAAAAAACTGATACCTGGATTGACTTATGGAGATCAAACTCGGCCAATAAAGGGACATCCAATGCGCATAGAAAATTCTTGTATTTCGTAGTCATTATTGTACCAATAGCATTGGAAGATTTCCAACCGATAAAGCTATCTCCAATTTTGAGCTGAGATAGACGAGCAGCTAGGGCATCGCCTGTAAAAATAGGTATGGCACAATCCTTAACTTGAGTCTTGCTCAGCCTCGTATGCGTTGGGTCAGCCGTTGACTTATTTGTTTTTTAGCATCGGAGATGGAGGTGCCGATATTCCTTTTTTATGATGGTGGTGGTGCACTCTTACCACCTATATTTTCCATGATCTTCACTTAACTGGGTGCCGACATTTACCAAAACTCGTTTGGTATGCCTGCTAGGCTCTCTACAAAAGACGAGTCTCTGAGTTAGTCAGTCAGAGATAAAAAAAATATAAGAGGTATAACTTAAGTAAGAAAAATGAACACTTACGAAGCTCTTCCGAGGGACCACCCCCCAAACCTATCTGCGAAAGGTAATAGGGGGTCATCAGATGTTCATATTTAACGAGACGACCTTTCTCGCCCTAATTTCGAAGGTCCTCAACATTTTTGTAATTGTCCTGGCTAAGTCCAGGGTTTGCTTTAGCAGCAAGGGAAACCTTCTCCCATCTCTTAGGGGTCCTTGGAATCGAGATTCCACAAGCCTCATCTCAACCAAATTACCATGCCCCAAAAATAAAGAAGTACCGAGGTTGCCAATTATGATTTGAAGTTTGGGTAACTAAGAGCATCTTCTTCTTTTATTTCCTAGCTAAGAAGTGGTAGTATATGGGGTAGTTTTTGGCAGATGAAAGAACGTAACAAATTGTAAAAACTCTAACTAGAAGGTCTGAATGGTGAACATCCCTCCAAAGGACGATGGCCCCAATCATAACTCTCCAAGCATTTGGGGATAATTGTGAAGGGGCAATATTTATGTGGGAGAGTATAGCTCTGATGGTTGGGTGGGTAAGCAGATGAAAGCCCAACTTATACATCTCCTCATAAACACACACTTGTCCATCTTGGCGATCGAAGGCCCTCTCATCCTTCATAGATTTCCTAAGAATGATTGAAGAATATATTGAATAGAGGTGCCTGAAAGAAAGAAGGTTGTACTCAGAGGTATCAAGTTCTCTCTCCTCACCATCATCACCATCCACAACAGCATCGGCCTGGGTAGTGGTAGGGACACCACGAGGAAACCTCTTCGCAAACTCAACCCTAGTGGCATCCAATAGTGGAATGGCATCATTGGGAGGTGGAATTGCTATGCTGGTCCCTACAATCTCTATGGAAGGAGATCTACGTGAAGTGCTAGCTTCTCTATGAGACGAGGCTCTGCTTGAAACCTTAGCATCCTCTGTCACCTCATAATTCTTAGGAAAATAATCCATAGCCTCTTAAAAAGAGTCTACAGATTCACCATCCTTAGACGTTGACATTGGGTCTGAAGCAGCGTTATCCTCAGACATTATTTCAGGAACCTCTGCAGGTTCATTAGGCTCTGCAAGCTCAGGGTATATAACCTTTAAAGGAGGAGGAAAGATTGGTCTAAGGGGAAAGGCCTCAGCCCTACGATCTTCCTCCCGTGCTAGCTCTATCTGCCTAATCTTCTCAAGGGTCTTCTCACAAAGAGATGGAAATTCTTATGTAAGTTGGTAGAAGGGTCTGAGCATATGGAAGATGACACTACACTTAGGGAAGGGTCAAAATTGCAAACAAGCTAACAACTTGTGCTACTTTAACTAAAGATCAAATAAGGAATCTAACGGCTTACCCATAAGAACACTAAGAACACCCTAAGCTAGTTGCCGGAGAAGATGACCGGGGGGTCATCGAAAAACCTAAAAAAGGGTTGTTTATGGTTGAAATAACCTCGAAGAAACCTAGAATAGTCCCAAAACTACCTAACCACTACAAGCCTAACCTAATAACCACTTGACAATGGTGGAAACCCTCTTCGGAAAAAAAAAAGAAAAATCCATCGGAAAACCTTAAACCCGGAAATGAAAGTTAACAAATGAAGAGAAAGAGAAGGAGATCGATACCTGAGTGGGTATGAATGATGTAAGAGAGGCCTAATCACGAGGAAATTTGGATGCAAGAAGGCTGAAATAATTCTTGGAGGAAAAGTTTCAGAAGAATTTCTCTAAAAATGAGAAAAAGGAAAAAAGAGGAAAGATAAATCAATTTAAAACCCTTATGATGATTAGGCACCAAAACTAAGACAATTCATCATTTCACATAGGAATCCTAAAAGGCTCAGTCACATCAGTTTCTATCTTGGGGCAGAAGCCAACCAGTTCCAAGCTTGACATGTGTCCAAATGACTACTCTCACACTCCATGAGATGAGCATATATACATACCCCTTAGCTATCTCTGCACATAGATGTCTAAGGGATAGGGGTGATTGATATGCCCAAAGTTCACCCTCGTACGCAGGGTCACTAACCTCAACGTGTATCACAACCGAGTTGAAAATAATCTCCCAACTGCCATTAGAAATGTCATCTTTCAAAAGGTCGGCCCCTCATCTAGCAACCTCGACTGGCCATCAGCCGAGGTCACCAGAGTCATGGGATCAAGTTATGACAATGTGTTACTCTGCCTCAGCCGACGTTACACCCTACCTTATGCATAACCTTTGATAGTCTTCTAGGCTGAGCCCATATTGGTGATTGACAGGACAAAGCAATAGTCAGACTCCTCCAACCTCGTACTCAGCCAAGGCGAGGTTACAACAAGTGTCATTAAGTCCAAGCATATGCAACCATATGGAAAACTTAGAGCACGTGGCAATTCAGTTTTAACCTATTCATTCCCCTCACGTGGGGGTAATATTTGGTCATCATTCCTTACATATGGCACATACAGGTGTCCACTTATGATTGGTGTATTCAACTCATACATGCTCATGGCATGCTTAGGGGTACATTACACCACCCAAGCACTATCAATACATGCCTTATCCTACCTTAGAAAAGGATAGATAATTTCAACCCTAACTGAAACTCTGTTGGTTTACACAGTAGAGAGAGAAAGCTTAAGAGATTGTATCACAAGCCGTTAGTGCCCTCATTATAGTGAAATTACTCACACACTCATAGTGGACGTAGGCCTGATTGGTTGAACACTTATATACTAGTGTTCCTCCTCTTCTCCTTACCTCCCTCTACTAGATATTTACTCCTTATGTTTCCATTGTTATTTCTAGCTTGAGCTTATCAACACCTCATCTGGGGGTGCAGTTTCTAGGATCATCACCAACCTCCACCAAGTTTGTATTCATGAAAGCTCCAAGAAAAAACCCCTTCAAATACCATTAAATTTCTACTTCTTCTTCGTCAAAACCCTCAATAATAATTCTAAAAAACTCCATCATGATTACTACAACCCACTTCTACCCTAAATATATAGTTTTGTAATAGTGTATTTTTAGGGTGGAAATGTTTACCAATGGTGGGAGAGGCTTGGGGAAGAAGACACATTCGTGAAATTTAATGCACACACGCGCACACACACACACACACACACACAAAGAGAGAGAGGGGGAGGGAGAGGTAAACGTTGAAAAGAAGTGGTTGAGAAGAAACCCAAATCCTTCAATCCTATGACAAGTGTGAGTTGAAGACATATTAGCCTAGTTCAACGTGAATACATCATCCTTACCTAGTTTTAAGTGCCTCATTTTGCATCCTCAATAATTCATCATATTTCAAGTCTCCAATAAGGTATGAATGATATATATATATATATATATATATATATATATATATATATATATATATATATATATATATATATAGAGAGAGAGAGAGAGAGAGAGAGAGAGAGAGATAGAGAGAGAGAGAGACTTGGAATAATTTTTATTGGGTGTATTTTTATTAAAAAAAAATATGACCTTAAAATGAAATTTTCATATTCTGTCTTTTTCGTTCAAAATTATCATTCGAACGAGAATGTCTTTCGAACGAGAATTTCGTTCGAATGAGTTTTCCCAATGAGGTTCCCTTTTGAATACGGACTTTTCTTTAGAATGGTCGTTCGAACGAAATGTCATTCGAACAAAAAAGTTGTTCGAACGAGATATCAGGAGGGAACAGTTTTGGGCAGTTTCCCACTATTTTGTCCCACTACTTTTTGACAGTTTTTAACTATTTTGTGGACAGATTTTTCATAAGATCTTTTAACATTCTTATAGAGCTTTTGAGAGAAAATTTGTCCAACCAAAAAGTCAAAGTTTCACGTGTCAAATCTAAAAGGGAAAATTCTTTCATACATGTATTTACACCCATAAATCAGTTTGTCTTATCCAAGTACCTATATACATATATCTACTGCTTGGAGTTTTAGTTGGCATCATTGGTTCATCTCTACCACAACAAGAAGAAGTTTGGGTTTTATTCTATATACCACAAAAGAAGAAGTCTTGGTTTTGTTAAGGTGTTCTCATACGGTGAAAGGCACCGTGAGTGGTTGATGGGTTCCCAAAAATCTTCATTGGTGGATTCCAAGGTTCTGGTGGAGTCCGGGATTGTCGACTAAGTAGAGGTTGGTGCAAGAAGATGCGTTATGGGTTTAAAGGAGTCGAGTCGAGTTGTGTAAGTCATATCTCATGTATCTGTAAAATTATGTACTAATGGACTTAAGGCTAGGGTCGTCCGAGGTTTTTTCCATTTGGGTTTTCCTCTTACATCGCGGCGTAATGGTTGTTAACTTATTTTGTCTTGCAAAATCACCTAGAACGCATGCTTAGGATTATAAGATAAAATATGGTTTATTTCACTACTCTTATTTAATTTGGTTTTAAAATTTGTTTGGGTAAAATTTTGATTAATTTAATTCAAGTCAAGATAACTTAATTTGGTAAAATTTGGTTAGGTCTAATTTGCAAAAAATTAATTAACTTTGTTAGGAAAATGTTTAGGACTTGGTTTGAATTAATTTGGTTTAAGTGAAAAATTTATTAGTTGTTTTATTTAATTTCACATTGAGTTTAGTTTCATTTTAATTTGAAAGAAATTAAAATTTATTGTTTGTGCATGTTGTGTTGAACCATCCAATTTCGCAATTTTAGAAAATTCATATTTAAAAGAATTTTAAAATTTGGGGGCCTCATGTTCCAATAAGTGGTATTAGAGCAGGAGAGATAATTTATTTCGTTAAGGTCCTATTAAAATTTTGTTGTTGAAAATTGAATTTTCCCAATTTTCTAAATTTTCTATTTTTGATGGTTCCAATTACGCGTATTGGAAAGCGCGTATGAAATCGGAACTAAAAACTATTGATGAGAGGGTTTGGTTGTCAGTTTTTAACGGGTGGTCCCCACCCACATGTTTGATAGAAAATGAGCATTACCCCAAACCCGTAGATAAATGGGGTGAGAATGAATTTAAACTTGCTAATTTTAATTTTCGAGGTTTAAATGCCTTGTTTAGTGCGGTCACACTGGATAAATTCCGACGTATCGTGACGTGTGAAACCTCTAAGGAAGATTGGAATATATTACAACTCACTCATGAGGGAACTAGTATCATTAAGGCTTCAAAACTCCAAAACCTCACCACTCAATTTGAAACTATCAAAATGCTTGAAAATGAAACTTTTGATGAATTTTATTCTATACTTTTCGATATAGTTAATCCATCATTTAATTTGGGAGAGAAAATACCCGACGGTCGAATAGTAAAAAAAATTAAGGTCCCTACCTGAGAGATTTATCCTTAAACTGACCATTTTAAATTCTTTACCCACCTTGCACTCTACCAAACTTGAGGAATCAGTAGCTGATTTGCAAACCTATGAGGTAGATATGTTTCCCTCCAAAAATGAAAAGAAAATATATAAGGGCATTGATTTGAAAGCAGGAAAGGAGGAAAGACAAGTTGTGGTTGATGAGAGTGATAGTGACTCGGAGGACATGGTTGTGTTTTCTAGGCAATTTCGAAAAATTCTTAAATTTAATAAAGATAAGTTTAAAATGATTTTAAGAAATTTGAAAATTCTAAGCATGATAAGGCCAAAAAGATCCCTAAATATTACAATGAAAATATTAATAGGGATGAGTCAAATAGTTGCTATGGTTGTGAGGGTTATGGACATAGGTCAAGAGAGTACCCCGCTAAACTGAGAGAAGGAAAACAACCAATTTCCTACAATGTCACCCTTAGTGATAGTGATAAGGAAGAGAGACCCGATTTCCCCATTTATCGCAACTTCACCGCGTTCATGACTAGTCATGTTAGTGAGTGTGAGATAGTGTCTGATGATGACAGCTTAAAACATGACACTTCCAAGGCCTTTTTTTGTGAATCCCAAAAGATGATGGTTGTGAGAGTGGAGAAGAGAGAGAGAGTGTGAAAGTGATAAAGAGGTTGATGAGAGTGAACTTTAATTCCATTTAGAGAATTATATGAAGAATCTATTAAATTAAAAAGAGCAAATTTGAAGTTAGAAGCTAGTTTAATGGAGCGTGCCAAGGTTGTTGATGAGAGTGATTTGGTTGATGACCTTAGGACACGTGAGAGAGCTCTTCGTGAGAAGATTAAATATATAGAAGGAAATAGAGATAGCCTTAGAGTTTTAATGGAATCAAAGAAAAATGAGCTTCTTGTGTTTGAAGAGATGAATGTTTTGCTAGAGTCTAGAATTTTAGAGTTGAAAGAAAGATTGAGAGACTCTAGTAAGGTCAAATTTGATTTCGAATGTAGGTCCGCTAAATTAGATAAAATATTAGGAAAAATGACACTTGTGGTTTAGGCTTCGATTCTTGTAACGATTCAACTAATAAATCCAAAACCAATATTTTGAGAGAATCACCTAGGAACACTTCCAGAGGTCAATCCTTAGGTACTACTTTTCGACGAGTCTATACTTGCTCACATTGTGGTAAAAAGGTCATCTTAGAAAATTTTGTTTTGATCTCAAAAGAATTTCTATGAAATCCAAAGGTAAGGAAACCGAGGTAGCCAAGATCCCAAAATCCCAAAAGATTCACTCTTCATTAGTTTGGGTTAGAAGATACGACTTGGTTGCTTTACAAAATGGGATTTTTTGTTCTCATTTACTTTCACACGATACATCCCTTGAGAAATATAAAGCTGGAATGTGTTAGTTGTTTGCATACTCTAGCTTTTTGTGCTTTATATCATATATCCTTGCTAGTTGTATGCACGTTTATAATTTTCTAGTCATTGGTTTATCACACATCTCATGCTAGAATTATAATTTTGTTTATCTTTGTTTTTCACTTTTCTAGTAATTTAAACTTAATGAAAAATACAAATGATTCTTGTTTGCCTTTTGAGTAAATTTTTTATGTTTGGCTAAAAATTTTAAAATCTCAAAATTTTTTTTTTGTGTGTGTGTATTTTAGTTTGACACACTTTATGTGGCATATACTTGTGTTTGAATCCTTTCCTTTTTGCATTCATGTTGTTAGAACTTTTGGTTTAGATTGTTAATCCTTAAAATGTTCTTTGTCATGCATGCATGGAGTAGTTGGATTTTGTGTTGCTTAATGGATTCTATTTCTATATGCCTCTATTCACACATGTAGGAGCTCATTTAAAATTTAAACTTCACATGTATATTTTAACTAAGTGAGATGTTCTCCTATCAATTTAGTCATCTATACTGTGCTATGACTATGGAGGATTTGTGCATGTAATAACCGTTTTCCGATTTTAAAAATAGAAAAATATGTCTATCGGTGTAGTAGTTTATCAATGGAATTAGGCTACGAAAGACAAAATTACTTTGCATGAAAAGAAACCATTGAATTTTAGGCCTTTAAAATAGTATCATTCAAAAGAATATTTGCTAAGGCCAAAAATAGTTTAGTTAATATGTTCAAAAGGAAAGAAAAGAAAATTTACGAGGAGTTTGGTTAGATATATTAATGGGTTTGCACAATGACTTTGAATCCTAGTTAAGCTTTTATGTCATGACTCTATTGGTTTGTAGAATCATCAAAATTCTATGCTTATGTGCATTGTGTATGTTTGTTCATTGAGTTCAATTTATAATGTCACATGAGGTTATATCTAAATGTGATAAAGTTTTGCAATCAAATGAGAACTCTGTGAACATGTTTTAAGTGATTGGGTCGAAATTTTATTGTTACTAGTTCACACCCCTACACTTACGTTTATGACATGTATTTGAACACATTTTTTCCATACAAGTTTGAAAAGCCTAATGAATTTTGTGTCATGTGTGGTGTTTATACTTATGTATGTGTGTGTGGGCGTTATTGATATCCATTATGTATACATATATATGGTATTTTTTTGGTTTTTAAGTATTTTCCTTTACTTGTTAGTCCATCTATGCTTATAATTCCAAATTGGTATCATTTTTTTCCCTCATAAGTTGGTATCTATTTGTCCTTGTTGTGGATTAGTTCTTGTTATGTATATGCAACATCTTTATTACTTGTTTTTCCCATTCCTAATATTCCCTTGTGCAGTTTTAAGGGGGAGAAATTAATTTGCTTTAATTGGGGGAGAAATTAGCGTTGTTTTAATTCTTTAACCTTTGTCTATTCCAGAACAAAAAGGGGGAGAAGTGGTATTTAAACCTCTAGTTTAGGATATTTAACTTAGAGGGGGATGTCTTTCTAAGTAGGTATTTGATAAAGGGGGGAATTAATTTAGGGGAAGTATTTATTTTCGTTGCAATTAATATTTTGATATTCCCTAAGCGTTTAATGTTTTCCTTAAGTGTGCAGGAATTTTTTTTTCTGGCAATTGTATATCGACAAAGATAGTCATCCTTGGTGATCGAGTGGAAAAACCGAGCGTCCGTGTAATACGCTAGTCGTTGTTATCGGCTTCCAACCTCAATACAAAAAAAACCTAAACTTTTAACTACACTTTTATGGAGTATAGTAGTAAGTCTGGGTATCGAATCCACAGGGAATGTTTTATAGAATTTAATATATTTATTACTTCTAAAATAAAAATGAAAAAGACGATGATTGGGAAAATTTCTATTAAAAACAAAATGAAAAGTGCAAAAGAAATTAGATCTGACAAATGGGAGAAAATAGGGTAGGGTACAACCCCTCAATCCTTAACAAATTACCGTATAGAATACTAGAATTGTAAATCAAAATTCTTGATTAAATCCAGTCCTTATCATCACTAAGCATTACATATATGAGGTTCAAGCCCGCATCATATGAAATCAAAGATCAATATAAAGGGGTGAACGACAAATTATACATACAAAGCATTCTTAAACATCCCAAGTACCTAGGGCAAGAGAGATTAAAAGATATGACAATGCATATATGATTTTCATTCACGATTCAACCAATATTTTCATTTATTTTCTAATTTTCCATACAAGTAATTTGTATTAGGATTTAGTTCATGTACCCAACCCTTGAGAATTTAGCTACTCATGATTGGATTAAAAGAAACAAATTCATACACAACATTAAGGATCTACAAGACATTATAAATAAATTGCAAATAATAAAACAAGAGAATGGAAATGAGATTACTTGAATTCAGCAACAAGAACGGAATTGGGATTCAGAAATTTTTACAAAATAGGATTCATGAAAACTCTTGAAGAAATTGGAAATTAATCCTAAAATTCAATCTAGCACTTCTAACCTACTCCTAACCTAGCCTCTTTCTAGCAACTCCCCTTAAAATGATGTAGGTCATGGGATTTTATAGCACAAAATCTCGAAATTGACAACCAATAGTGCTTGTGGAACAAGTTTTCCAAGAGTTGCACTGCATTAAATGCATAATTAATGACAGAAATCTGCACATCCAGACTCTTCATTATCCCGCAACTTCAAAACATCGTAACTTCTTCACCGTAGCTCGGATTGAGGTGATGTTTTTTCCAGTATTCTTGTAATTTAGAGCTCTTCAACTTTCTAGTTGGCCCCACCTCCGGAACAAGGTTGAAAAATTACGAAAATGCCCTTCAACTCTCCATTTCTTGGTTTCTTTCACTGTTTTGAGTTATCCTTTGCACTAACTTACATGAAATACCTATAAAACACATGAGAAATACACAAAACAAGAAATACTTGCCAAAAGGGGTTAGTAGCATCCATAAGAGACAAATCGAAGCTACTTACACTGGACGGGATCATAAAAATACCGAAATTAAGGGGATAAATGTGAAGAATATGTGCCTAATCACACCCCCTAACTTAGAACTTTGCGCGTCCCGAGCAATGTATATGAATCCTAACCAAAATTCTACTCTTGAAAATTCCTTTATTAAAATAAAATTCCACTTTCGCAGGCACGCGATTGCATTTAGCGTATGCAACAAGCCTTTAAACCCCTAGGTTACCCTAGTAGGACGAGTTTTGTCTCGTGAGGGTTTGAAGTGAATTTACCCACAAAATTCTTTATTGACTCAAATAAATATCAAAATACTTAAAAATTGTACAATTTAAAATTTTCGAAAAATAATCACCATCAACTCATATTCAACTGTCTCAAACCATAGTGTGTGTGTGCGAAGCCAAAAATTAAACCTCAAATTTCCACCGATTGAGCATTACGTTACTTTCCGAAAATTCGTTTTGATTCAAATTCTTACGGATGCACTCACAAACGAATCACTCGAATTGTGGCTATTTTCTCTCGGTATGCATGATATAAAGAGTAAATATAATGGACACAAATTCATGCATACAAAATTGAAAAGAAGGAAATTTATGGTGAAAAGATCTCATCATTGGAATACAGTTATTAGGAAATGGGAAACATCATCTCTAGTTCACACTATTTTAATCTCTTATTTTATCTTTTCATGTCTTAGCTCTCCACGCAGTAATTAATTTCGCCATTCGGACTCAGTTAGGACTTTTTGGGTTAAAAGGTGTAAAGGGTAAAAATGGGAATAAACGGAATGTTCGAAATTGGAAAATGTCCTTATGACGTCCATTTGTGCTTTTTCGGGCATTTGCTCATTTTTCTCTTTCTCTTTTTTTTTCTTTTTTTTTCATTTTTTATTCTTGCTATTTTTCTTTTTTGTTGAGCATTTCTATTTTTTTTTTCTTCTTGCCCCTTTTTATTGCACAATTTGGACTTTATTTGATGAATTTTCTCAATTTTCACAATTCTGGGCTATTTGGATTTTCGGGTTATCAAACGAAAGGATAAATTTTTTATTAGGATCAAATTGGGTTGCAAAGGGATAATTTTGTTTTTCACAACTTTTTATGGCTAATATTTTTGGGTAACAAACGAGGGCCTACTTCATTGTCCAAATTTCTAATCACATTACCATATGCATCTCGAGATTAATTAAGTTTAGAGATATATTTAGCACGAATTTCGAGACAACATTTCACACATTTCCCATAACCGATCAAAACAAAGGATTGAGATCATCAACGACTTATTTACAACACTGAAAATAACTTTGAGTTAATCATAAACTCGGATTGATTTAAAAACTCAAAAAGATAGATAGGCTCGAAATCTCACCGGGTTTGATCAATCTCCACACTTATTCGTTAAGTCGTCAATTTTCTTTCAATTTCCATCTTCGGTCAATTTTGGCTTAGTGCATTTTGAATTGTACAATTTGAGACTTTAAATAGAATAAAGGTGATATTTTTGAAAATTTAAATTCCAATTTTTATTTATTTTGAAAAAATATTTTTGGTTTTTTTCAAAATTTTTCAATTTTTTTTTCTTTTTCTAAAAAAAACATACTTGGAAAGAACATGTGATTGAATCAATGAATCTAAACAATAAATGGGAACAATATCCCACACCCCCTAACTTAAATGTTGCATTTTCCTCAATGCGAATTAAGAACACAACATAAAGAGAGGAAAAGAAAGATATTACCCAAATTGAGCGATCCCTGATGAGTGCGAGTCCATTGAATCTACAAAACATGTTAGAACCAAGCATAGAAAAAATAATAACAAAAACATTAACTAATGACACTACACTATTAAAAAAGGAAAGAAAAAGAAAAAGGAAAAAAACTAATTATGTACAACCTACAATTTGAACGGCTAATAAATCATACACTAAAAGTCGAAAAATTTGAGGGTCCACCCAAAATACAATTTGACTTTGAGGGATTAATGGTGTGCCCTCATTAGGATGCATGCCTCCCAAAAAGTAAGAATTCCGTTTGAAAAACGAAAGGCATGTGTGAGATGGAGAAAATGAACCATCACCAATTAAAAAATTTAACGGGATGATGGGGGGTTTGGGTGCTAGGTGGGACAAGTACAATTGAGATCCAAGAAAAATATAATCACCTCCCAAAGATTTTTCAAGTAGTATGGGGAGAGGGGCACACAAAAAGGAACATTCCATATTAGAAAATAATTCTAGAAAAGTGTCTTTGTCGGTAAAAGGTGTAAACGTTTCAAAATTTTCAACCGACTCATAGGAATCTAGCGGTACTTCTAATGATTCAATAACCGTGAACGAAAATGGTGATGAAATAAACTCAATCTCAAGTGATTCATCATCACTTGGAGATTGAATTTCAAGGGAGTAAGACTCACTTTCAATGATATGTTCTTCAAAAATTTGAGGTGACACACAAGTCTCAACCTCCTCTTTGTTTTCCAAAATAGAACGCACATCATCACAAAGTGTGACCATATCCTTCACAAGACCATAATCGATATTCTTTGTGCTTTGGGTGGAAAGAAAATCCAGTACTCTTTTGGTTAGAAAAAGCGTGTATTCTTCCAAAGTAGGATCCCTTGGCTCTAAAACCTCGGATTCCTCTTTTAGTTGAAAACCTTTTATAGTTTCACAAATATCGGAAGAGAAATCTTCATTGGATTCCCCAAAATGATTTTTTTTTCGATATTCGTTTTCAAGCTTTTCATAAGCAAGATTTAGAAAGGCCTCACCCATGGTAATAGGTCTAGACACAGATTCTTGAGAATATTTAATATAAATTTCTCTCCGATATTCATTTTGAAGTCTTTCACACTCCAGAGTTAGAACGGCCTCACCAATGGTAATAGGTCGAGCCGCGGAGTCTTGAGAATAAAAAGTTTGAAAACGATTACCATATGAACCATTATAATTACCGAACTCACCATGAAAAGACATGATTACCGAATAGTATGTAAATGGAAATTCGAGTACAAAGGTGTGCGGTTGAGGATTCTACGTTTCTTGGCGCTCAATTGTGCAAGGCTACAAAAAAGGTTAAAAAAATCCAAAGAAAAAAAATCTTTCGAAATAGTAAATCAATTATAATCTATAACAAAACATTCCCCGGCAACGGCGCCATTTTGTGATGGAGTGGAAAAATCGAGCGTCCGTGTAATACGCTAGTCGTTGTTATCGGCTTCCAACCTCAATTCAAAAAAAACCTAAACTTTTAACTACACTTTTATGGAGTATAGTAGTAAGTCTGGGTATCGAATCCACAGGGAATGTTTTATAGAATTTAATTGATTTATTACTTCTAAAATAAAAATGAAAAAGATGATGATTGGGAAAATTTCTATTAAAAACAAACTGAAAAGTGTAAAAGAAATTAGATCTGACAAATGGGAGAAAATAGGGTAGGGTACAATCCCTCAATCCTTAACAAATTACCGTATAGAATACTAGAATTGTAAATCAAAATTCTTGATTAAATCCAGTCCTTATCATCAATAAGCATTACATATATGAGGTTCAAGCCCGCATCATATGAAATCAAAGATCAATATAAAGCGGTGAGCGACAAATTATACATACAAAGCATTCTTAAACATCCCAATTACCTAGGGCAAGAGAGATTAAAAGATATGACAATGCATATATGATTTTCATTCACGATTCAACCAATATTTTCATTTATTTTCTAATTTTCCATACAAATAATTTGTATTAGGATTGAGTTCATGTACCCAACCCTTGAGAATTTAGCTACTCATGATTGGATTAAAAAAAACAAATTCATACACAACATTAAGGATCTACAAGACATTATAAATAAATTGCAAATAATAAAACAAGAGAATGGAAATGAGATTACTTGAATTCAGCAACAAGAACGGAATTGGGATTCAGAAATTCTTACAAAATAGGATTCATGAAAACTCTTGAAGAAATTGGAAATTAACCCTAAAATTCAATCTAGCACTTCTAACCTACTCCTAACCTAGCCTCTCTCTAGCAACTCCCCTTCAAATGATGTAGGTCATGGTCTTTTATAGCACAAAATCTCGAAATTGACAACCAATAGTGCTTGTGGAACAAGTTTTCCAAGAGTTGAACTGCATTAAATGCATACTTAATGACAGAAATCCGCACATCCAGACTCTTCATTATCCCCCAACTTCAAAACATCGTAACTTCTTCACCGTAGCTCGGATTGAGGTTCCGTTTTTTCCAGTATTCTTGTAATTTAGAGCTCTTCAACTTTCTAGTTGGCCCCACCTCCGGACTAAGGCTGAAAAATTACGAAAATGCCCTTCAACTCTCCATTTCTTGGTTTCTTTCACTGTTTTGAGTTCTCCTTTGCACTAACTTACATGAAATACCTGTAAAACACATGAGAAATACACAAAACAAGAAATACTTGCCAAAAGGGGTTAGTAGCATACATAAGAGACAAATCCAAGCTACTTACACTGCACGGGATCATAAAAATACCGAAATTAAGGGGATAAATGTGAAGAATATGTGCCTAATCACTTGGGTTTTGAATTAAGCTTGTATTTTTATTTTGGGTGGTATGTTTTTGAGTCTAGTTGAGCTTGACGGCCCTTTAGGATTTTTGTTTGGTATTTGTCCCAGAATAGCCAAAGGGGGAGATTTGTAAGGATGCAAATTTCCAATTGAGTCCTTTGTACTGTTAGCTCAATTCCGTACAAAAACATTTAAGTCATAGGATAGTGTTCATGTGTATCCTTCAAGACTATGATAAGTGTGAGTTGAAGACTTATCGACCTAGTTCAACGTGAAGACATCATCCTTGTCGAGTTTCAAGTGCCTCGTTTTGCGTCCTCAGCAATTCATCATATTTGAAGTCTCCAATAAGGTATGAATGCTATATATATATATATATATATATATATATATATATATATATATATATATATATATATATATATATAGAGAGAGAGAGAGAGAGAGAGAGAGAGAGAGAGACTTGGAATAATTTTTAATGGGTGTATTTTTATTTAAAAATAACTTTTATGAGCATAAAATAAAAATTGCATATTTTTTCTTTTCGTTCGAAATTGTCGTTCGAATGATAATATAGAGATTTTTCGGTACTTTGACTTTTAGGCATTTTTCTTCACCTCCATTTTTCTTTTCTCTTTCCTTTTTCTTTTCAACTCACACTTTTTTTTTCATTCTCCCCCTTTTTTCACGCATCATTCTTTTGCAAACTTTTTTTTCAACCTTAATTGACCCTAGTATTATCAGAAAATGGGTATGGATTATTTTTATGGGCTTTAAATTTGCAATTGGAGTTGGGTAGGATACTGAGTTTTCAATAATAAGCCTATTTTCTTTTTCCTTCAAATGGGCTTGTAACTGAATATTGTAAAAATTGTGAAGTTAGGCTTAATTTTGGGCTTTCAAACGATGGCCTAATCTAATTTCTCAAATTTCATTGAGTTAACTTGTGTCTTAAGACGACTTACTAGGACTTCAAGTGATTTAAGATTCACAGTTTGACTTTTTATTTTTAGTAATCGAACAAAATAATGAATTTGAGATCATCAACGAATTCATCACTGAAGGAAAGTTTGAGTTATTTTAACTCGAATTTATTTAAATCTCTCGAAAACGATGAATGGCACAAAAATCTCACCGGGCTAAAAATTTGCACATTTATTCGTTAAGCATATTAACTTTCATTTCAATATCCATTTTCGATCGTATTACATTGCTAATGTGTAAAAATTTCATAAGTTAAGAGATCTATTAATTAATTATATATTAAGAACTCATTTCAAAACTCAATTATATTGAAAATCTTTTGGGATATTTGAATTTTTTTTATTTTTTTTCAAAGCGGAGAAAAATGACCTCAATACCCCCAAACTTAATTTCTACGTTGTTCTCAATGTATAAAATTGAAAAGGCGGTAAAGATATGAAAGATATTACCATAATGAAAGACTTTTTTCAACGCATGGTGCCTGCAAAATAAAAACTATGACGAACAATAATGACCCAATCTCATGTTCACTCGTGGTACACAGGGTCTTGGAGGATAATGTCCTCCACTTTTTGATCTTGCAATTTCAGATATGGCTTCAACCTTTGACCATTAACTTTTAAATTTCACTATTTTTAGGATTCTCTATCTTAACCGCCCCATATGGGTAGACTGTCCTAACAATAAAGGGATCGAACCATCTAGACATCAACTTATCGGGAAAGAGATGTAACCTAGAATTGTACCAGAGAACATTTTGTCCAGGCTCAAATGACTTCTGTATTATGGACTTGCCATGGAACATTTTCATTTTTCTTTTTAAAAATTTTCATTTTCTTACGCATCATTCCTAATCTCTTCCAACTCATTGAGTTGGACTTTTCGGACCTCTCCTACAACAGGTAAATCAAAATTTAAGGTCTTAATGGCCCAATAGGCCTTATGTTCTAACTCTACCAGAAGGTGACATGCTTTTCCATAGCTGAGACTATATGGGGACATACCAAGTGGTGTTTTGTAGGCAGTGGAGTAAGGCCACAATGCATCCAATGGACTCAAGGACCAACCTTTCGGTTTGGATTCACTGTCTTCTCGATGATTTGCTTAATTTTCCTATTATAAACTTCTACTTGACCACTGGTTTTAGGGTAATAAGAACATGCTTCTTTGTGCATTACTGAGTACTTTTTCAAGATACTCTCAAAGGATCGATTACATAAATGGGCTCCCTGATCGCTAATGACGGCTCAAGGCATACCAAAACGAGAGAAAATATTTCCTCGAATGAATTTGACTACCACATGGTGATCATTCATCCTACACGATATGTATTCTATCTATTTAGACACATAATCAACCGCCAAAAGAATGTAGAGATTACTATAGGAATTTAAAAATGGACCCATAAAATCAATGCCCCAACAGTAAAAAAACTCAATAATCAGAATGGGATTTAAGGGCATCATGTTCCTACGTGTAATCTTTCCTAATCGTTGGAAACAATCACAAATCCTACTATAATCGTTCGAGTCACAGAAAATGGTGGGCCAATAGAATCCACACTACAAAATATTTACAACGGCCTTTTTAGCACTGAAATGCCCTCCAGAGGCTTGGTCATGGCAGAAAGAGATTTTTCTTTGAATCTCCTCATCGGGTACACACTTTCGAATAATTTGATCGGGACAATACTTGAAAATATATAGATCATCCCAAAAGAAATGCTTGGCTTCATTTAAAAATTTGGAATGATCTTGTTTAAGTTAATGTGAAGGCATTTGACATGTCATAAGATAATTCACAATATCAGTGAACTATGGAAGCTGAGAGACAAGCATTAGTTTCTCATTGGGAAATGATTCATTTAGGGGCAACAAGTTATTGGATGATTCAACAGTTAACCTATATAAGTGATTAGCCACTAAATTCTCACATCCTTTCTTATCCCGAATTTCAAGGTGAAACTCTTGCAGTAATAGGATCCACCTAATGAGATGGGCTTTAGCATCCTTTTTAGACAAAAGGTATCGCAAGGCCGAGTGATCGGTGAAAATGACAACTTTGGATCCTATCAAGTAAGACCTAAACTTCTCAAGAGAAAAAACAACAGCGAGGAACTCTTTTTCAGTTGTGGAATAGTTCAATTAGGCATTATTAAGAGTCCTACTCTCATAGTATATGACATAAGGAAGTTTCTCATTAAACTGACCTAGAACCGCACCTATGGCATAGTAGGAAGCATCACACATGATCTCAAACGGCTGACTCCAATAGGGGGTATCATAATAGGTACAGAATTCAATTCCTTTTTTATCCTATCAAAAGCTTGAAGGCATTCGTAAGTGAAATCGAAGGGTGTGTCCTTGGCAAGAACATTGCACAAGGGTTGAAAGATTTTGCTAAAATCCTTAACAAATCTCCGATAGAAACCGTCGTGTCCTAAGAATGACCGAATATCATACACAGTTTTAATGGGTGGGAGATTAACAATGAGATCTATTTTAGCTTTACCTACCTCAATACCCTTTTTAGAAATGTTATGACATAGCACAATACCTTGTTTGATCATGAGGTGACATTTATCCCAATTAAGCACAAGGCTCTTTTCCTTACACATCTTCCAAAAGATGGTGAGGTGATGGAGGCACTCATCAAAACTAGACCTAAATACAGAAATATCATCCATAAAGACATCGATAAAACGTTCAACCATATTCGAAAAGATATTCATCATGCACCCTAAAAGGTAGAGGGTGCATTGCATAACCTAAAGGCCATGCATCGGTAAGAAAAATTACCAAATGGAGAAGTGAAAGTGGTTTTCTCTTGAACCCCAGGAGCAATGGGAATTTGATTGTAACCGGAATAACAGTCAAGAATACAGTAATATGGATAGCCGACTAATTTCTATAGAATGTGGTCTATGAAAGGAAGAGGAAAGTGACGACGTGAGAAGTCAAATTGTATCAAAAAATAAATCCTTGAAAAAACAGGATTACGCGATAAATTAGCGTAACCCGCTCTGATACCAATTTGAAAAGTCGTAACAGTGATAATTGATTAAATTCGCAAATATCTAATTTAGCTCACTTATTTAATAAGAGTCTATTAATTCAGCCCCTAAACATGCATCTATGGTGCGTGTGTCAAACCATAAAATAAATAAAGCATGCGACACAAGCTTAAGGAAAAAATCCCCGGAGGGCAAAACCTTTTATTTATAGAACTTTGAAAATTTTACAAGACCATTGATTTACATACCAACTTGCATCCCCCTCAAGCGTAACGCACGGTGTCTTCGTCAAACCTTTAAAGCAACAGCTAGAAATCTGTAGTGGTTCACGCGCAGCTATACCACAAGGACCTCAATCCTAGACACGTAGTCTGAAATCTTCATAAGGACCCCTCCACAATAGCACACAGCTATCGGTTGTAGTGCTCTCCCCACAAAGAATAAACAAGGGAAAAAGTTGTGTTCTTGAACACCAAAAACAATTCACTGAAGAAAGATGGGAGTTTTGTGAATTGTAAATCAAATTAAACCCCTAAAAGAAGAAGCCTAAAGATTACTTCTTTGGCAGTGTTTCTGTTCTGGAAAATGTATGTACTTCTTAACGAAAACATTACCATTTAATGAGTATTTATAAAAAAGCGCACCTCCTCGAAATTTGAGCTCGTTCGAACGAGAAGCATATGTCACTCGAACGAAGTATGCATGTTGTTCAAATGACATTGCGTGACTTCCAATCTCGTTCGAACGAGATGTTGATCTCGCGCGAACGACATGGGCATTAAAATCGAGGTCCGCTTCAAACTTAGAAAAAATACTCATTCTCAATATTTGACGAAAAAGTCTGCTCCAACACTTATAAAATTTTTTTATAAAAATCTCCCAAAAGCTATAATTGAAAAGTTAAGGTATTTAAAACATAACCTTACTAAAGTAAACTTCGCGGAGCCTTGAATAAAGAAGAACTTGAATAATTCGGATCCGTCTATGATGTAGATTTCTTGAATGCTCTTTGACGGTGTATCGGTATATGACATAACAAATTGATAACGGACCTATGAAAATATGTCCTTACAGAAAGTGATCCTTCCTTGTAATAGCGTTTAACTTCCTATAATCAATACACACTCCCTAACCAGTTTGAATCCTAGTGGGCACTAACTCATCATCATTATATTTCACCATAATAACACTGAATTTCTTTCTGATAACTTGAGCGAGACTGACCCATTATCTATCAGAGATGGGGTAAATGATACCCGCATAGATAAATTTTAGCACCTCATCTCGAACGACCACTTTCATATTGGGATTAAATCTACATCATGCTTCATGGGAACTTTTAGCATTGTCTTCTAAGTGTATCATATGCATGCACACCGAGTGACTTATCCCCTTAATGTTGTCTATGGTCCATCCTATGGCTTCCTTGTGTTATTTGAGAACGTGCAATAGTTTATCTTCATGTTCTTTGTCTAACTCAGACGCGATGATAACAGGCAAGGTGTTAGAAGGTCCTAAAAACCTATCCTTAAGCATTTCAAGTAGTGGATTCAATTAAACCTTGGGATATTTCTCAATCGTGGGAGGAATAAGTGATGAGGAAAGTGAGAAGGGCTTAGGCTTATACTTCCATTGTCCAACTTCAATGATAGGGGCAGACTCGAGGAGGAATTGACTTCTTCGATGGACTGTTCGACATCAAACTAGGACCCAAAAAAGAAAGACAAGAAGCTAAATGCTCGTCAGTATAAGTTTGCTCAAAAGTCTCTTGGACGATACAATCAATCATGTCGACATCCACGAGTTCATCATCATCGGGTGGCTGTTTGGAAAAATTGAACACATTAAGGTCCATATTCATGTTCTCATATGATATATTTAATTATCCACAATGACACCTAATGATGGCGTCAGATGTGGCGAGGAAAGGACGACCCAAAATAACAGGGATTTGTGCAATAGGATTTTATACTTGTTGGTTGTCCAAGACAACAAAGTCGATAGGAAATATAAAGTCACCCACTTTAATTACGATGTCCTCAAAATACCTCTCAGGATTTTCACATAACGGTCGGCTAAGGATAAGGTAATCCTACTCATTTTCAACTCCTCCAAACTTAGTTTCTCTTACACGGTGTATGGCAGAAGATTCACGCTTGCTCCTAAATATAGAAGGGCTTTCTCAATGAGGTTCTCCCCTATCTTGATAGAGATCGTCGGAGTACCAGGATCCTTATACTTGATGGGAGTTCGATAAAAAATGATTGAGCTTGCTTGCTCGGCGAGAAAATCTTTCTTGGGACTTGTTGAATAGCATCAAGTAGTGGGATATATTGATTTGTACTTTCTTGAATACTTCCAACATCTTATCAACTTGCGCCTTTTTCTTTTGGGTCACCAAACGCTAGAAAAATGGAGATTTTTGGACATAGGTCTCGACAGACGACTCGAAAGGTGAGGGTGAGGAGGTAGTTGAATCCACGATTGGATCTTCCTACTCCTTACCTTTCTTTGATTCACTCTCGGTAAGTGGTGAAATGTTTTTCTCTACTTCCTTTCCGGACCTAAGCGTGATGATGGATTTTGCATGATCTTGGGTGTGTGAAGTACTCGTGTCGTGTTGAACAATAAATTGACCCCTAGGCATGTTACCTTTTTTATTGGGTTCGGGGTTACTTGATATTGTTCCCTTATTCCTCTCACTCAATGTGTGAGATAGTTGGCTCATTTGAACCTCGAGTTTGGTAATGGATTAAGTATTTGTGTGCATATATTACTGGGTGGATTGGAGAGTGGTTTATTGTAATTGTGGGGTTCTTTGGGAAAGAAGGTTCACCGAATACTCTAAAGATTGGATTTGTTGTGATGAGGGATTTGAGGGTGTGGTGGCATTATTTTGGAAACACGGTGGTGGGTTACCAGAAAATTGACCTCAACTTCCTTAGTATTGACCCTTGGACTATAAAATATTGGGGTGGTCTCGCTACCCCGAATTGTACGCATTAGAATATGGGCCATACTTTGGCCTATTTTGATATAGGGCATTGACTTGCTCAGTGAGTGCCTTGTGGGCCGGAAGGGAGGGGCGATTCTCAACTAAGTGGTCGAATGCATCACAAAGTATACACATAGGGGAACCTACATGTTGAATGACCGCAAGTGAGATTCTATTGCCCTATTTTCTCGTCTCTAAATCTTCCAAATGTCGAGACAATATGGACACTTTGGCATTTTAATCATAACTTTGTTCAACTTGGTGAGCAAAACTCTCATTGGACATGGTGGACCTATATTCTCTGTTAGGTGCCCATTAATGGGACTTTTTCGCTATGGCTTCTAGGAATACCCACGCGTCAACCTCTCTTTTCTCAGTAAAATCACCGTTACATAGAGACTCAAGCATAGTTTGAGTATTACAATCGAACCCCTCATACAAAATTTGGACATGGCGTCCCATCTCAATTCCATGGTGCGTACATTGCACTAGCAAGTCCTTAAATCGCTCCACATACACACACAAGGCATCTCCCTCCTTTTGGCTAAATGTGTTGATGGCGTTACGTATCGATGCCGTTTTTTAGCTGGGAAAGAATTTTTACAGGAAGGTGACACTCATTTGGTTCCACGTGGTGATGGATTCGGGTTCTAAGGAGTTAAACCAACTATTTGCTTTGTCTTTCAATGAGAATTGGAACAATTTAAGTTTAACAATCTTGTCGGTGAGTTTTTGGTAATAGTCCCATAAATTTCTTCAAACTCATGCACATGGAGGTAGGTATCCTCCTTGTCAGTTCCACGAAACACGGGCAATAATTGGATTGTTCCTGAATGGAAATGGAAATTATTCACGGCGTGCTCGAGTAGACACATATACGAAGGTTCACTAGACCTAGTCGGATAAAGGTGCTAACTCGTCTCCCATCTCACTGAGTATTGAAAATCTACTTACGTAAGTATCGATAATGCTAGACTCCACGCTCGACAAACGACCAGTATGATCTTGAAACCAACTTCGCATACACTGAACTCACTCGATTTTTTTCTCATTTGTTTTATCTTTTTCTTTTTATTTTATGTGAAGAAAATTAAAAAATATATATTTAACTCAAACCACGTAATTCCTAGATAACACAAAGCAAATTGAATTATCTAATTTAGATGAGGGGAATTTCAATTTTAAAATCTAGTTATCCCGAGATTAATCGATGACGGAAGGGATTTTCAAACTAATCTCCCTAATTAGACAGCTCCTACTCTTTGAGAATAGAGAATTTAAATAACAACCAACTACGGTTATCGCCTAAAATCCCGTTTTTTCCTCCAGGTAGGTGGTCGGTACAAAGACACATTAAAAATCACCAATCCTAGACAAGGTGAAATGGGATTGATTTAACAAGTTCGCGATGGAATAGCTTTTAATTCTAGCCATGTTAAGAGATTTTTTTTTAGTTATGTGATATCCTAAGGCCAATGTCTACTTGATTTTAATATAAATGTGATGGCTCGGGATATGAAAATGCTTGGCTAATTAATGATTTTTGGGCCAAGGAAGGGTGATGAAATCTCCACCTTCTATCACACGGGTTTTACCCTTAAGTCAATTTATGCAACGTGCTAAATTAAATGCGAAATTAAAACACATAGGAGCACATAAAAACGTACCTCCGGCGTGGACTTTTTACGGTCACTTTTTTACAACGGACCGAAGTTTAAGTTGACGTCCATCAGTGAGAAACGCCGCCTACATTTTAGTCATCTCCGGAGTTCCTTATGCTCATGGCAAGATTGCATAAATTTTTTTCTTCACGTTCGCGCACCGTTGAACACTTTTCCGAAATTTTCTTCACTTTTTTTTCTTCTTCTTTTTTAATGTGCTTCTGAAAAAAAATAAAACAAACTACACCAAACGTAAAGTGCGACACACACAGAAAAATTAAAGAAAAAAAAATTAACATGACACACGCACTAGTGGTGTATTTAACACAAAAAAACAAAGCACACTTATGAAGCAAATATTTTTTTATATATAATTTTAATAAAACAGAATTACTACTGGGAATAAAAAAAAAAAAATTTTTTTAGGGTCTACTTACTGAAAAAACGAATCTTGAAATTTCCAGAATTAATTTTTTTTTAAGTTTTTTCAATTTTTATGTATCTTTTTGTTATACGAGTGCTAAGTGAACTATTTACTACAGAAATCTTGAATCTTATTTTTTTTACTAACTAAAAAAAACAGTAATATTAGTTGCTGAATTTTTTTTAGATTTTTTTATGATACTTTTACTAACAAAAATGTGAAAAGTAAAAAAAGAAAAAAAACTAGTCGGAAAGCCACAACTTCTTTTTTTTAAAAATTGACCAAATCCCCAACAACGTCGCCAAAAAATTATTTGTCAATTTATAAAATATCGCAACTGCACTGGCTATTATAGAATAACGAGTGTAAGTACGGGTCGAATCCACATGGATTTTTTAATTTTTTCATTAAAAATAATTGTGACTGTCCAACTAGACGAAATGAGTGCAAAAAAGAGGTTTAATATTCAACTAAGCTAAAAATAATAAAAAGTACGACTACGAAATATATAAACTAGTGTGTGAGAAAACTAGGAAGTCGTATCCATTTATCACATTCAATTATTACTATGCAATAATTTTAACTCGCCATTCTTAACTTTATAACTCAAATTAAATCGACTCTTGTCGCATTTAGTTCGGAAAATGTAACACCCTGCCTAATTAAATACCGGGTGGCCAGCCCCATACCAAATTAAAATAGAATATATAGTTGGCTCATTCTTAGCATCACTGTCCAAAACATTTACAACTCACCCAATACTCAATTAAGCTAGTGTTATTCAAATTTTAGTTTCAACAAAATCCATTTTTTAGTTTAAGAATAACACAACACATTTTATTATACAACACTGATAACCAAATACATAACACAAAAGAATTTAAATGCAATTGGAATAAACATTCCCAAATAGTATAAATCCATTACAATAATCCCAACAATATCAAATGTATTAAAAAGACACGAATACAATAGTATTTGACCCCGATAGAAAAAGATAGTAGAATTCTTTGGGCGACATGCCCTAACGAAGAATACTCTGAATCAAAAAGATGATAGCTAAGCAAAACTCCATAAATCCATAGCCTGTCATAATCCGCGAAGGTTGGCATCCCTGCTGCTGGACACTTGGTATAGAAGATACAATAGAAAATAGAATATGCAAGGAAACGGGTCAGAGCCCTATTGTGAAAATGATTTTGAAAACAACAAGTATTTAACAAGTGCAATAAAGAATTTATTATGTACATGTTAGCATCCAACTCTCACTTGCAATTCTCACCTCTCAACTAGAGTGCACACTTAACATTACCTATTAACCTCCTAGTTAATGGTTTCTCTTTTCTAGTCTTCATATTATAATTCCAATCCCATATCATAACCCTGTATGTCCCATATCATAACCCTGTATGTCCCATACCATACGTCACATTATTATTCATTTACATTTCTCATCGTTTCTCATTAACATGAACCATTTCTCATTAATATGAATTAAGATTTTCAATAAACATTCATTAACTTAATTCAATTTTCTTTCTCTATTCATCGTTATCTACAATTATCACACAGTAGATTATTTAACCACAATATATCCATTAATTCATTTAATCCATTATATATATATATATATATATATATATATATATATATATATATATATATATATATATATATTCATATATAATACGGCACCCCGAGTCATAGCTACGGTGCAATGCATTACTCTACTATCATGTCCCAATATCGTTGGTCGCCGAATAGGAGACAAGAGGTTCGGTGAGGATACCTCGAACCATAAACAACAACACAAACATTGGAGGTGAACATAGTTATCGTATCCATGGGTCACGCACATACCTACGTACCCACTGTCAGCGGACTTATCAACTCCCCGATAAGTCTTTCATAGACCTATGTTCTCGAGCGACAAATCAAAGATCCCATGGATTCATCAGGATATGACTTCCCTCACGCGCAAACCTCCCGTCGATAGCAAGTAAGCTAGGTATGTCATACACATAATCATTAATCAATCAAATAGGCATTATCATACTTATAATATAATATCAATAAGGTACTCACATAACCCTTAGATTATTCCCATAGGTAGCTTTATATCACTTTAATTCCCACATTTTAAAGTATCATAACTTTACTTCTTAAATTTAGTTACCCCCGAGCCTCACTCATTACTCAAGGTTCAAATAGGTTTTTCCTCAACATATATTCAGTAAGAAGTCACTAATACTCTACTGGTCCATATCGTCATATCTCCCAAATTACTACGAATCAAACTCTCCTTTGAATTAGGGTTAAAACCGATAGTTTTAATTCTCTTATGAACACCTCTTCTTTCACTTAGGATTAAACCCTCTTGTAAACTTAAGGATACCTAGGTGTTATATTAAATTACCCCTATTGGTCCCATATTTAATCCTCATACTTCCCCATTTATAATTCAACAAATGAATCTAACAACCGAAATTCCTTTAAATTAATTATCATTATTCCCATCAATTAATTCCCAATTTAATTAATTCAAATCTTATCAAGGGCTCACTGATATATTCTAAGTCCCATAATATCCAAATAATAATCACCAAAGATCTACCAAAGTTTTGGGATAAGAATCAACATTAAAAAGAAGCAACTTTAGGAATTATGGGGAGGTCGATCGATCGAAGGCAGGGGGTCGATTGATCGATCACTCAGGTCACAGCCTGGTTTTTCTGCATTTCTGCAACTACGGGTTTAGCCACTTTTATTCATTCTAACCTTCATATGAACATCCCAAATGATTTATACATGATATACCAACATATATGAACGATTTATAACACTTTAAACATCCTAGAATCATCAAGAGATTGGATTAAAAAGCATGTTTCTCTCCTTATTTCCAGAAAATTATAAAACTAATATCTTCAAGAACACAACCATGGTTTTCAGAATTTCCTCAATAGATATATGATTATTTCGTGGATTATTATCAACTTACAACATGAGTTTGATTCCTATCTATTTCCAGTTTCCAGAAAATCCATTAACAACTATATCCTTTCATCTTCCAAGCATGAAAATCATCTCTTTTTATAACTATCCTAACATGGACAATATACGAATTTGAATTGCAAATATCAAACACTTGCCTCTAATGAAGATCTTATACTTTGGTGTAGTATATCTCAGGTGGTTCTCCCTTCTCCGGTCCACCTCCGGTGGTGGTTGGTGGTGGTGATCTTTGGTTCTTAGTTCTTCTCCTTCCCAAGTAAACTCTTCTCTTCCCAAGCAACCTTTCATTTTCTCTAGGAAGATGACTTTTTAATTTTGTGTAGAGGAGATGAAATGAACCTACGTACACTAATCTCCAAATATTTATAATAAGACAAAACCCGAAATCACTATTCATCCCCTTTGTAAAAATGACCAAAATATCCTTTTGGGTTGTCTTTTCATTTCCAAATGACCCGAGACCCAAATCCAACATCCAAATAGACTTTTCTGACTATTTCAATCCTTTCGGATGCAACGACGCAGTCGAAATGACTATAAGGTCGATAGAAAATAAATTTTCTTTTTAATTTAATAAATTAGTCCCAACACGTTCCAAAACCGCGTCTGATTAAAAATTCAAATTATCGAATTTATATCACACAGCTATATCAATGACATCACATTCATATATTACCTAAATATCTTTAAGTAATATTCAGAATCATCCATTTTAATATCCACAATTCGGATAAAACCCAAATGAATTAATTTATAATAAAATCCAATTAATCCATTAATTTATAATATAACCTGTTTTAAAAGTCATTAAAATTACGGGGTATTACAAAAAATAACACGGTTAAGATCAAAATAAAATTTAACGTCTCTAAATTTAGACGGTTTAAATCCCTACTACCTTAAAAAGTTCACTTTAAATTTAAAAGTGTAGTCTTTAAGCATGGACTATCAAAACAAACGAGTGCAAGCATAATCCATCAAAAAGTACTCGCACTTAAAAATAAAAATATGATTTTTTTTCAAACAAAGCCAAAGGTTTACAATACACTCTCGTGTCGTTTTAAATGAATACCGAATTTTCAAAAACCTTTAGAACATATCAAAGAATAAAGATGAATTTAAATCTTGCACAATTTTAATCAAACATGATAAATTTCACCTAGTCCTAGTAAAGAAATTAATCTAGCATAATTGAAGACAAAATACAATTGCAATGATGAATATTAATTGCCATTAATGAAACAAACTTATAATAATCATGTCTTACAATAAATCTTGACAAAACTTCTCCCAAAAAAAAAATTTTGGCCCTAAAAAAAAATATACTCTCAAAATAACACTACCAAAAATTATCTCTCAAATGGTTCTCTAATTTTTTTTCTCCCCAAATAATGAGCCAAAGGGTTCTATTTATAGGCTTAGGGTGACGCATTAGGGTTTTGGTGGAAATCTTCTTTGATTGGTCGTATTTGAGGTGATAGTTATCTCATGGAGTCTTCGGAAGGGTTGGAGATAATTGAGAAGTCTTTTTTTTTAATAATTATTGCCAATTTCTTCACTATTCACAGCATCGGCTTTAATCGCATTTTTGACCCTCAAAACTTCAAAATTTCATTTTCTCCCGAATTTAAAAGTTTTGAGTCTCGTCAAGACCTTTTCGAAAAGTGATGGCAAGACCTTAACGGACACTCGAGCGATTTTACAAAAAAATATTTAGTACAGATGTGTTAAGCTTGTGGTGTCGTGTCATGTCACATCGCGTCGTATCCTGACAAGTTTTTCACATCCACTCATTTGTTGTCCAAATTTTTGGGGTACCTGTAAAAGTGAAAAATAAAAATATAAATAATTAATTCAAATTGAGGGTCATAAATATTTAAAAATTACAAAATTACCCGTCTTTGCATTTTAGCCCCCTAAATTCAAAAATTGATCGTTTTAATTCAGAATTCAACCAAATTATTTTATTTTTAAGTGAGAGTACTTTTTATTTTTCCTAGATAAACATTTAAAAATTATTTTCAGGCTCATAAAGTTTTATTATGATTTCACCCCTTCGGGTTACTAACATTGTACTTTTAACTCGAATTTTACTCAAACTTGCATTTTTCTTTTATTTTATGACAACGACTCTAAAAGTTCATTATTTATGATACAATGGGCCTAGAAAGGCCTAGATTTGGCCATAATTCATACAAAATAATTCACTCATCATGTGCATATGTTCAGTGTGTGTATGTTTAGTGTAAGTGTGTTTTGTGTGTGAATTCACATAATTAATTAGTGCATTATCGAATGTGATTCTTATATATTGCTTGTTGAATTAATATTCCAAAAATGACATTGGTTGTTGAATTTACATGAATTCACATTCTATCAAAATCGACATATATTGGTATTGGTATTCAAAAAATGATGTTGGTAATATTTCAATCAGTGTGTGTGAATTTACGTGAATTCACATTTTTTGAAATTGACATATATTTTGATATTCAAAAAATGAAATTATATTAAATTATATGAAACCCTTGATGTAGAATTCTATATGAAAACTCGTGTTTTATAATTATGTTCATGAAAATCAATCAATTAGACGATTTAAAACGAGTATGGGATATCTTATGTAAGATTGTTGGGTTGATGGTTTGATAAGGATGATTGTTACTTAAAATACTCACTCTATCAATTCTTTATAATAAACCTTTATCTAACTATTTGTTTTAATGATGAGCTTACCATAACAACTAAATATTTAGAATAAAGTCATTTATTATGTTTTCACCACACACACACCCACCCACCCACCCACCCCCCCCACACACACACGCACACACACACACACACACACATATATATATATATATATATATTCTCGGGAAAAACGAGTTAAAACAATAATTATTGGAAATAAGAGTATGAGATAGTGCAATTTGACTGCACTAAAACATCTTTGGAACTTCGATTCACAAGTTAGTTAATAGTAAAATTTAACAATTTAATTACCTTACAAATCGTGGAGTTCATCTCTATCATGACTACTTGTTCGATCATATTTTGTTTTCATTGCCAAAATGCTAGGATGGGGCAATAGAGAATATATTTACTATGCACAATCCCAACAGGGCACTGACGTTGGTGATAAAGTTATAATAGGTTGGAAAAAATATTAATCCTTTGTGGAAACAATTTCATAAAAAGAGCATTCACCGAGATTACTACTTCTCGCAACACGTGCATATTAAAAATGAGCATACAAATAAGTTGAAGAGGAAAGAATTCCAAGTTCGTATCATAGACCTTTATACGTCAATCATAGACACACTTCCGCCTACGTCGTCGCATGTAAAATTTCATAGATTTTTAACAATTAATACTAATTGGATGGAAATAAAACACATCCAACATGTCTGAAAAGTTGTCAAAAAGGTATATACATATATATAAGGTCGTAAATCATATTTTATGTCACATCCGTTAATTCTATGTTTGTAATGGTAAGTAAAGATTAAAATAAATATAAAGAATAAATTAAAGGAAATGGAAATTAAAGGATTTTTATGAAGGAGATGCCTAGCAATATATTCAATAGTTAAGTCTAAAATAAATAGAAATACATAAGTATTCGTACATTCCACATACAAGGTAAAACAAGTAGAAAACATTCGGGAATCATAAGAGCTCATAAGTTGTGGTGTATATATTCCAACGAGGACTACTGATGAGTGCATTATTTTGTATACAAGTTTTTGGCGCCGTTGCCGGGGATTTGACAATTTTTTTTCTTAAAAGAAGTTATGACTTTCGGACTAGTTTGTTTTACTTTTTGCATTTTTTTAGTAAAAATTTCATAAAAAAAATAAAAAAATAAAAAAAAACTCTTAACAAGGCTAGAATTAAAAGCTACTCCAACGCGAACTTATCAAATCGATTCCGTTTCACCTTGTCTAGGATTGGTGGTTTTTAATGAGTCTTCGTACCGACCACCTACCTAGAGGTGAAATCGAAATTTGAGGAGACAACCGTAGTTGGTCCTCTTTTAAATTCTTCCTTGTCAAAGGGTAGAAGCTATCCAAAATCAATAAATAAATTCATGTGTTGTAAATTGCAATGGGTGATCCTCATATTGTTATCCCGTCATCTTTCTCATATTCCTCAATGGATCCTGTGGACGTGTTTTTACAAAATACTGACAATCTAGATGACTACGTATTTCAATTTAATTCAGATGGGTCAGTAGTCATTTTAAAAATTAAAAATGTATGGATGAGACTCCAACCCCTGTAATTACTATCGGTCCACCAAAGTGTATCAATTGGAGAGAGGTGAACAAACGATATAATGATGCTATTTCTAAAAATAACCATGAATTAATTGAGGATAATCAATTTTGTGAGGAGAAAAAAATTGACAATCTTGACACGTGTAATACTTGTGATGATTTGGATGTTTGTCAAGATTTTTCTCCTAATTTAATTGAGCATAATGCTGCTTCTTTTTATATGTGGGAAAATTTATTTGAGGATTCGTCATCCGATTTTACTGATACTTCAAGTATTTATGACGATCCTCCTGTTTTTGATGAAGAAAGTGTATCACCGAGTGATAGATCTTCTTCCCACGCTTTTCATAAAATCTCACATTTAGGAGTAGAGTATGCATCCCCAATTTTACTTGACTATTTTCAAAAAAGGGATAATAAATATTTGGATCCTTATTGCAATTTATTACCTCCATGTGATGCATCGACATATGATTCAGGCGATTCAAAAGTATTTATTATTGATGATGTCGGTACTCACCATTATGACCATAGATTTAAGATTGAAATTTGTGTTGTGCGGTCATGCTCTCAAATTTATGATATTTTGGTACTTAGTGCTATAAAGTTTACTAATTGGAATGACTCACAACTATTTCGATTATTAATTTATGGTGAGGATAATAATTGTCATGTGTTTGTATATTATTTGTGCATTTTTTTTTGTTATTTTTTAGTTAACATGTATCATATTTTTACTTCTTTACTTTATTTTCTTTGTCCACATTTTTATTTACGCATACATTGAGGACAATGTAAAATTTAGGTTTGGGGAGAAGGATGATATTTTTTTTTAAAAAAAAATCAGAAAAAATTTCAAAAATTCAAAAAGATTTTCAATATAATTGAGTTTTGAAACGATTTCTTAATATAGAATTAATTCATGGATCTC
The DNA here is from genome assembly GCA_949130495.1 of Sambucus nigra. Lineage (NCBI taxonomy): Eukaryota > Viridiplantae > Streptophyta > Magnoliopsida > Dipsacales > Adoxaceae > Sambucus > Sambucus nigra. The sequence goes on from OX422212.1 coordinate 414,317,729, forward strand.
TCATCTTATGAAATTTTTACACATTAGCCATATAATATGATCGAAAATGGATATTGAGGCGAAAGTAATATGCTTAACGAATAAATGTGGAGATTTTAACCTGGTGAGATTTTGTGCCATTCATCGTTTTCGAGAGATTTAAATCAATCCGAGTTAAAATTACTCAATCTTTCCTTCAGTGATAAATTCGTTGATGATCTCAAATTCTTTGTTTTGTTCGATTACTGAAAACAAAAAGTCAAAATGTGAATCTTAAGCACTAGAAGTCTTAGTAAGTCGTCTTGAGACACAAATCAGATTAACGAAACTTGAGAAATGAGACTAGGCCATCGTTTGAAAGCCCAAAAATAAGCTTAAACTCCATCCTTTTTACAATATTCCGTTGCAAACCCATTTGAGCCAAAAAAGAAAATAAGCCTTTTGTTGAAAACCCATTACTCTACCCAACTCCAACTGGGAGTTTAAAGCCTATAAAAACAAGCCATACCTATTTTCTGAGAATACTAGGGTAAAATTATGGTAGGAAAAAGACCAAAAGAAAATAAGGTTGCAAGAATGTGAGTTTGAAAAAAAAATGTGAGCTTGAAAAGAAAAAGCGAAAAGACAAATTGAGGTTGGAAGAAAAGTGCCTAAAAGTCAAAATACCGAAAAACCTCTATTCTCAGAAATTTTGAACTCCAAAAATAGCCATTCTTTCTAGCCAAAATTCGAGCCTACAATACAACCAAAGAAAGTCCTAATCGATCTCAAGTGAAGTTAGTTAAAGTGTGGAAAGAAGATTAATAGGATCTATGGTGTGATTCAATGTTTTCAAAAAGTAATCGATTTTCTGTTCATGAGATCATATTCATCAATTGTATAAAAATCCATTTTTGATTATGTATATGTGAAATTTGTTCATATAAATTTACTCTTTTATTCACATATACCGAGAGAAAATAACCCATTTTCGAGTGTTCGATTGTGAGTGCATTCTGTGAGATTTTGAAATCAAAACGAACTTTCGGATAAGAAATGCAACGATCAAATCTTTTGAAATTGATTGTTATATTGGCTATGCACACACAGACACAATAAGTTGAGATTGAGAAATGAAGTTCTACTATATTTATGAAGTTTGCATTCAAACTTGGTTATATTACTTTTTAGTCATTTGTATTGAGTCAAGCTTTTGAATTTTGTGGGTATATTCACTGCAAACCCTCATGAGACAAAACTCGTCCACTAAGGTAACCTAGAGGTTTAACGGCTTGTTGCACATGCTAAGTGCAATCGTGATTCCTACGAAAGTGAGTTAAATTTTAAAATTTTTAGTTTTGCTCGAGGACTAGAAAAGTTTAGGTTTGGGGGTATTTGATGAGTGCATTATTTTGTATATTTTATACCCAAATTTATACTTTGTTAGTCCCATTTTAGTGTATTTAATAATTTCTTAGGACAATTTTATTAAAAGGAGGAAAAAATGCGAGAATGATTGAATTCATACTGAAAATGGTAATTTTAAATCAAAAATGGGCACTTCGATAATTTTATAATATTCTTGTGCTAATTTGTGAAAAAAGTTGCCTAGTGAAATTTTTGTAGATAATGATGGAATTTGGTGCAAATTGATGATCAATTCAAAAAAGGCGCGAAAATGCTGATTTTTACGGTCGTTCGAAAAAATGCTGTTTTTACACTTGTGAAATCTTAAAATGTCGAAAATTTTTATTCTCCGCTTTGGACGAAACTCGGCATGCGTGTTCAGGAAGAAAAGATAAGAGTTTTCGAGTGGAGGGAAATTTCATCCCTTATCATGATCCAAAGATTAAAGAGGTGGAGAGATAGCTACCAACACTATTCAGCTAATCAGAAAGAGTCCCACCACAACTCAAATACCTCACCACTTGTCCTATAAAAAGGACCGTTGGGCTCATAATTTCGTAGACAATTAGAGAGGACTTTCGTGGAGGATTTCGGGGAGCAACTTTGAGTGATTGTAATCAATTTGAGGGCCAAGTTTTTATCATTTTTTTAGAGGATTCAAGATTGTTGTGAGAGAACTATTTGTAAGTTTGGTTTATTAATGAAGATCTCTACTCATTCTTGCAATTTCTCTTTCATTATGGTAGCTTGATTCTTATATTAGGAGTAGGGTGAAGTTTATCATAGTTAACTAATATTATCACGTTAATTTTATCGTTGTTTATTCCCTACTTGTTTTAATTGTTATTAAAGATTCGGTATTCATTTTAAAGCGACACGAGAGTGTGTTTTAGAACCTTCAAGATTGTTTTGTCAAATCAAGTTTTGAGATTTAAAAATAGTAATTTTTGATGGATTATGCTTGCACTTTGATTGTTTTGATAGTCCATGCTTAAATACATTTGCGAATTTTAAAACTTGTATTTTCTAAGGGAATAGGGATTTTAGTCTTTTCCGAATTAAACATGGCGAGAGTCGGTTTAATTTGAGTTATAAAAAGGGAATGGCAACATTAAATTAGTGTGCAATATTAGTTACGTGATAAATGGACCCCGAATCCTAATTATTTCCTAATTGTTTACAAATCTCTTGCGTTACTCTCATTTATCATAGTTGCTTTTATTTTGTATAATTTATAATTATTCTCTACCCCATTTGATCTAGTTGGACAATTGTAATTCTTTTAATAATTTAAATTGACAAATCCTCGTGGGTTCGACCCGTATTTACACTCGCTATTCTATAATAGCTCGTGCACTTGCGGTATTTTATAAATTGACAACAACTACAGTCCTCGTCCCTACCACCCATGCGTACGTAACTAAAAAGATTTTTCGAGGTATTATACAATAAAAGTCCAAATGTGCAAGAGGTATCTCATCGCCTTCAAGTTCTTCATTCATCTGGAAGGAAAACAATTAAGCAAACATGCCAAATAGATATTTTTTATTTTTACACAAGGTATAAGAGAAAATGTATTTTTTTAGAATAATTGGATTTAATATTTATATCACAAAATCTGGAGACAGACTAAAAATTCATAGAACTCTTAGGAGTGTAGTGGAATCTAATGATATGTAAATGAATAATATGGTGGAGTGTAACCGGATAAGTTGTGTATCGATTTACCAAGATAAGGGTTCAGGATGTAGCAAGATAGCCCATAAATTATAGGATATAGGGGCTTCAATTGCGTTGACATACGATTACGATATTGACAGTCAATCCCAATATCGCCCAAAGCATAATCATACTAATTGCTTGGCATGCATAGCTATAGTGGCACTCATACATACTTAGTAAATAAAAAACTAGGCACTCAACATTTGAGTCCTACAGGCCAATTAGAACAGTCGCGGTCTACCGGAGTCTGATCCTTGAATCATAAGGTATGATGTTAGGGTTTTCACTGATAATGGTCATAAATTGCAGGGTAATATGCAATTAGTATAGTAGGTTGTAGGTCAATACTACAATTAAGGGTAAAAAAAAGAGTTTGGTGGCTTTTACTGAAGTCGTAAGTGATAACCATTTATCGGGTTTAGGGATAACTGAAATATCAAGAGAATAAATATATGGAATAAACATGAACTGTACAAATGAGTTCATAATTGAAATACGAGTTTAACATTATCACATAGTGATATAAAAATCAATAATTATGAAAGACATAGGCTCAATTTCTCTAATAGTGGAATTAAAATGACCTACTTTAAATTTTTGAATTTCGAGTTTTTGCATTTAATTAACTCTGATTTATTCAAGGTAAGTAGGTCATATAGGCCTAAAATAATTCTTATATGATGTAGTAGAATATTAACTTGTAAGAAGTTTTAGTGTAAAAATAACTTAAAGGGTAGAATGTAATATTTTTTTAAAGCTGTTAGAATACTTTTTCTCTTTATTTCTAAATGAATTTGGGTTTAGTGACAAGATACAAAATAGATTTATTTGAACTAAAGAATTGGTAGAAAAAGTTTTGGGGTGTTTTGAAATACTTGGAAAACTGGTTAAGGAGTTAGGTGTAAAATTAAAACTTAATTTTAAATATTATAATTGGTTTTCTCGAGAAAATCCTTTCCTAGGATCCAAATAGGGTGATGTAATATATCATTTTGTTCAAAATTATAAAATAAAACTTTTGAAAAAAGTAGATTTCTCTAATTGGAGACGCGCTCTCGCGCTCTCAGTCAAATAATTCACACACCTGGTTTGACTCTCACTTACGTACGTGTGTAACCCCCTCATCTTCAACCTTTGACCTTAAATTTGATATGTTTTAGGAATCCATTTGAGTTGGTTCCTGATTGAAAATTACATAATGTTTGAAGAGGAATCTAAAAGTGTTGGTTATAAGAATTTTAGTGGTCTAAATTGAGCTATTAAGTTTTTATAAAAATGGCAAAATTTTGACTAAACATAAGCAATTGAAAGATATGATTCTTATTCTAAAATTAAATGGTTTTGTTCTATATTAAAAACGTAGCAAAAAAATCCTCGTTTGAAGGATTTTGATCGAGTAAAACTCTTGAATTTATTTTCTAAAAATTCTACGCCCGAATACTTCAATCTTTGATTTGAGGTATTAAAACTTGTTCTTGGTTCAATTAAACCTTACACCTAGGCTCTTGAGAACTTAAGATCAACTTACCTCACTTTAGAACTGGTTGAAAGTCAAAGAGGCAAAATTTACCACTGAACCTCAGGGTTTAATGGAGTTTTCTTATTTTTGAGCTATTTCAATGCATAACTAACACATATAAATGCATGATTCCATTATATATACATGAAGAAATATAACCAAATTGAAGAAACAAACATTTAAGCATAAAATAATAGAAACACAAATACTCTCAAAATTTTGCATTGGAAAATCTCATAGTTGGGATAAGTTTGTACTGAGTAGGGTATTTATAAGGTTCGTGGGGAGGATTTGATTGGTGGTTTTGGAGGTGGATATGGGTCTGAAATGACACAAGTTTCGCCAAGGTTTATGTGTATGGTAAATGGGTACCTCACATAGTACGATACATTATGGCAGTCCAGCTGGTGCCATGTCCTCAGGAGGGAAAGGATAACTAAGTTTAGGTTTTAGTTTATGTCCTCGGAACTTTTTTTTATAGGTTTTAAGGCTTTTAAGTTATTTTATAATATTTTAGGGGATTACAAACCTAATGTATTCGTTCCTGATATTCCTAGAAAATATAAGTCATTTGACTAAAATTTTAGTGAAAGTTAGGGTCCAATCAATATAGGAAAGGGTAAGTTAACCTAATTTTTCCTTAAGAGTCATTTTGGAAATTTCTTAAAAGTCTTGTGTTTATTTGGAATTTTCATCTATTCAAGGGACAAATAGGCTAATTAGGATTGGTTGTTACATTCTTTCCACCTAAAAAATAATTGTGTCCTCGAAATTACCTGGAAAATGAATGGGGTATTGTTGTCTCATTATATCTTTTGTTTCCGAGGTTGTTTCTTAAGCTATGTGATGTCGCCAAAGAATTTTGACTAGTGGGATTGTTTTATGTCGGCTAATATTTTCTTGTGAATTAAGAATCTCATTAGGAATTTCTTAAATTATTGGTTAGATTCAACTCTCATATCCTTCCACATAATGATGTGACTTGGGTCATTGATGTATATATGCAATTGCAAAACATGAAACACGTCATGGAGGTTAGAGATTTCAATACGTAATTTCAAATGATATGCTACTGGTCCAATATATTTGATGATTTAAGGGACCAATGTAGCGATGTGATAATTTTCCTCATAAAGGAGATACTCGTAAGAACACTTGGTTATTTACTTGGAATTAGGAGCTTTCAGTGAGTATCGACATAACTCTTTTATCGACTCTCGGCTGAAAGAAATCTTTCTTAAATAAGGCATATTTTTCTGTGGTTTTGGTGATGATCTCAGGTCCAAGTGTGTGATTTCCACCTGATTAATTCCACCATAAGGGCGAACGACAAGGTCATCCGAAAATGATATAAATGATGGAGTCATAACTTTTATTATAGGAGAATTCAATCAAGTCAAGATGATTATTCCACGAACTAAGAAAGTCTCATTTGTAGGCTCATTACATATCTTCCAGAGTTTGAATTACTTGTTCAGATTTTTCCTCGGTTTGAGGCCGAAAAGAAGTGATTAGGTACAGTTTGGTTCCTAAGAGGGTTTGTAATGCTTTCAAAAAATCTTTCGATAAATCTGGGGTCTCGATTAGGCACAATGGAAATAGGTACTCAATGAAGTCTAACAAATACCTTGATTTAGAATTCACTTAGTCATTGGAAGGAATAGGTAGATTTAGTTTGTAGAAAATGGGCGGATTTTGAAAGACGATCGATGATAAACCATATCATATTGTATCCTTGAGAAGTTTAGGGGAATTCATCGATAAAGTCCATGGTTATATCATCCTATTTTTAGTCTTGGATGGGGAGTGGTTTGAGTAAATCGTTGGGTTGTTGATGTTAAATCTTTTCATTTTGGCAAGTTAGACTCTTTTCTACTAAGTGTACAATATATTTCTTCATACTAGAGGCCCACTAATAATGTTTCTTGAGGGTTTGATATATCTTGGTGCTTCCACGACGAATCATGGATTTATAATGGTGAGCCTCCTACAAGATTTCTTATCATAAAGAGCCTACGAGAGGAACACATACTCGAGTTTTGAATTTCAATCCATGCTCGGGGTCCAAAGTCCAATCTTTTGGGGGGAGGCTGTTTTAATGTTTTTGCTTTTGGGAACACAAAAATTCATCTTCGATTCTAAGATCAATGACTTTCTTGTGTAGAATGGGGTGAGAAATAATGTCTCGTAGAATAACTTGGGTCATAGAGGAGTCTCATTGTAGAATGTAATCTCCAATGGTTTCTAAGAACAAAAACATACTATGGAGGCTTCCCTGGACTTTTCATCTTAAGGCATCGACAATTACATTGCCTTTTCAAGGGTTGTAAAGTATGTTAAATTTATAATCTTCTAAAAATTCTATTCATCATTTCTGTCGAATGTAGAGATATTTTTGCGTGAAGTTGAACTTAAGACTCTTATGATCAGAAAATACCTGATATTCTTCTCCATAGATATAACATCTTTTAATTTTCAGGGCAAAGACTACTTCTTCTAATTACAAGTCATGTATTAGATATTTTTGCCCATGAATTTTCAATTTTTATGACCCGTACTCAATCACTTTCCCTTATTGCATCAATACATAACTAAGTCCTTACAACAAAGAGTCGGTGTAAACATCGTAGCTGATATTACTCGAAGGAATGGTTAGGACAGGGGGCAGTGATTAATTTTTCCTTGAAGGTACAAAAGGATTACTCGCATTCGGAGGTCCATATAAATCGAACATCCTTTCGCTCCAACTTCATTAATGGTTGGTCAATTCGAGAAAATCCTTCCACAAAGCATCAATAATATCCGACAAGTCCTAAAAAGATACATAGTTATGTGATGGTGGTAGGTTCATTTGATTCAATTACTAATGTGGTTTTAGCTGGGTTTACTTGTTCACCTACTTCAGTGACTACATGTCCAAGGAACTTTACCTCTTTCATAAGGATATCACATTTACTCTATTTTGTATACAGTTGATGTTTACAAAGGGTTTCCAACACTATACATAGGTGCTCTTCGTGTCCAGTCTTGGTCTTCGAATAAATTAATATGTCATATATAAAGATGATCACAAACTGATCTAGGAAAAGGGTGAAATAGTCTATACATTAGGTCCATGAAAGCGGTAGGGGAATTAGTTAATGAAAAAGACATGACTATAAATTCAAAAGGGCCATAATGTGTTTGGAAAGTGGTTTTGGGTATGTCTTCTTTCTTATCAGGAAGTTGGTGGTACCAAGATCTTAAATCAATCTTTGTAAATATCTTCGACCCTCACAACTAGTCAAATAAATTTCCTAGCCTGGGAAATGGATATTTGTTCTTGATGGTCACTTGGTTCAATTTTCAGTAATCCATACATAACTGAAAAGACTCATCTTTCTTTCATACAAATAAACTTGAGCTCCCCAAGGTGGTGTACTATGGAGCATAAATCCTTTACTGAGAATGTTGTCCAGTTATGTTCGAAGTTCTTGCAATTCTAGAGGATCCATACGATAAGGGGGTGTTGAGATAGGGGAGATATTTAGGAACAAATTTGATAAAAAAAAATCAATTTCTCGAGGTGGGCGTATTCCGGGTAAATCTTTGGGAAACGCATCTTTGTAACTAGTCAAGATGTTAGAAAGGGAGGAGGTTTATTTTTCACTGATTAAAAAATGTAGAGGTTGGTGGGGACTTTCTCCTAAAAAATTAAATGAAGTTTGATGGGGTGGTTTTAATGTCACTATCTTTGCATGATTGTTAATGTGATCAAAGTTCGGGGATAAAATGTCCATTCCCATTATTATTTCGAACTCCATTAAATTGAGGAATATTAGATTTATGGTTAATGTAATGGTTCCAAAATGTAGAGGTTGACGTTTACAAATCCTATCGATAATGAAAATCTTTCTTGTTGGAATTACTAAGTAAAAGGGTGAGCTAATGGAATAGAGGACAATTATAAACGAGTCAGAAATGAACTACTAAGGAAAAAATGGGTAGATCCAGAATCAAATATTATATTTGAGTACATATTATAAAAAGGAACATTACCTTCATCCACACCATGGTAATAGGGATTTTTCACTTGGAGAAAGGAGGAATTATGTCCTTGGTTCTTATTGAGTGGTTCTTGCTTTCTTTCACGGGGATTTTATTGCATTAAATGGTTAGAGTTATAGGTTAGATTCTTTATAGGAGATTTGATAAATTTTGGGGAGGTTGAAGGAGGACGCATATGTTGAATAGGGCATTGAGGTCTAAGATGTCCTAGTTTGTTGCATTCATGACAATGCATCAAAGGTCTACTATGATTGTACTGAATCTGGATGAATACTCGGCCATCCTTGGGTTTGTTATAAAGATGATCTCGTTGTTTTGGTTGGATCCTAATAACATATTGATTTTGAGAAAGAGTAGAGGTTCTAGTTGTGTTGGTAGATGCAGGATATTTTCTACAAGGGAGGTTATTTTCATCATCCGGATAAACTTTCAAACTTGTAAAGGAATGATGAAGGATTTGATATTCCATCGTAAAACTCATTCAAATTTCTTACACTTTTTGTGTTCGGTATCCATGTATTCTTGAGCATATTGGCATAATTATGTGAACTTAGCATCATCTGGGATACAATTAATTGTTATTGTTGCGGGCATAGAAAATATATTCTCATTTGGTTTCTTATGGATTCGAAAAAGTACTTGTTGAAGAAGATTTCTTCAAACTGCTCCCCGATAAGTTCATTCAAGTTTTTGGAATTTAGAATAGATTGCCACTAGAAATCTACTTCTCCTTTGAATAGGTATGAAGACAATATTACACTATGTTCAGGGTTAATGCCTACCATGTTAAGTACTTTAAGTGCATAACGGATCCATCTTTCTGCTTCAACCGTGTCGGGCCTCCTAAATAATGCTGGGGGTTTATGTCTTAAACATTCCTTAAGGGCGTTCATTCTATAAGTTTCTTCAGATAGATCATTATTAACAACAAGTGGAGGAATATTTTGTTATCTCTAGGTTAATATGGTTAATTTTTCTAGACAATGTAAAATACTTAACTAGTGGTAGTTGGATTAGGCATTTATGGAATAAATCGTTCCTCCCAAGTTATACTAGTAGTTGTTCGAGGATTAACCATCCTATATAAACAATGTATTACAAGATAAATTATAAGTACATATATAGAAACATCCTTGTTATATTATATCATGATGGTTTATATAGTATTATAGAGGAAAAGCATAAAGAAGATTACCTAGAAGTTAATCCTATTCAATAACAAAAGAATGCTTACTAACACAAAAGAACTATTAGTTTAAACTACTGTAGCCATTCGGGAATATGGGTTTTGTTTACATGAACCCGCACACCTGCATATTTTATTTATTTACGACCATATTCCAACGTTATATTTTAATCCATTTGAGAAACCATTCGATCAATTTCGAGATTTGGATCGTCTTCGGGTGGATCTGGATCATCTGGGGAAATACTGGTATTCATGGGGTTAAAGATTGTAGTAGCGGGAGAAAGAGAACCATAGTCGATTGGCGAGTCATGGGGGTAATTTAACTTCATTAGTTGGTAAGACATCCCATGCAAGATGGATTTTTTTATTGAAAAGTTTCAGGAATCTCTTGGCCTATCGGGTTGTTAGAGCCTCTCCCGTAAGGCGACCAATAAGTAGACTATGTTTGATCTCAGGAGTAGAAATTTCCCACTCACGATCAATGATCCTTATGTGTTGACAAATCTTTGCGTAGACGACTTCTTTAGTTGCTTGTTCAAATCTTTAGTGGGTCGAATCACGAATATCAAGGTAGATATTGTCCCAAATATTCATTACTGCAAAATAATATAAGTAACCAAATGTGATAAAAGAGATATTTTAGGAAAAATTGTATAACTCATAGGCAAAAGATTCTTGTATTTGGTCCCATATAGGCATAAAGCCCGGTGAAGCTCTGATACCATGTTTTGCCTCCACGAATTCTATGATTTTAATGGTAAGTAAAGAGTAAAATAAATATAACAAATAAATTAAAGGCATAAAAAATTAAAAGATTTTTACTAGGGAGATGCCTTGCATCTTATTACATAGTTGAGTCTAAAATAAACAGAAATACATAATTATTCATACACTCCACATATAAGGCAAAATTGGTACAAAACATTAGGGAATCATAAGAGCTGATAACTTGCGGTGTAGATATTCCAACGGGGACTACCATCCTTATCTTCTACCACCCATACGTACATAATCGAAAAGATTTTTCGACATAATATAGAATAAAATTCCAAACGTACGGGAGGTATCTCATCTTCTTCAAGTTCGTCATACATCTGGAAGGAAACAAATTAAGTAGGCATGCCAAGTAGATAATTTTATTTTTATATAAGGTGTGGGAGAAAATGATTATTAGAGAGTGATTGGATTTAATAATGATATCATAAAATCTAAAGGCAAACTGAAACATCATATAATTATCGGGGGTATATTGGCGTCTAATGATATGTAAATGAATGATATGGTGGAGTATAACTGAATAAGTTGTGTATCAAGTTACCAAAATGAGGGTTCAGGCTATAACAAGATAACCCATAAATTATATGTTATGGGGTCTTCAATTGCATAGACATACCATTACAATATCGTCCAAAGCACATTATACACTTGGACAATCAATCCCAAATTTTTGGGGAATAATAATCATAATAACGGATTAGCACACTTATCTAGAGTGGAACTCATATGTATGTAGTAAATAAAAAAACTAGGCACTCAACATTTGAGTCCTACAGGCCAATTAGAATAGCCATGCTATACCGGGGTTTGATTCGTGAATCGTAACGTATGCTTCAAGGGTTTCCACTAGTAATGGGCATAAGTTGCAGGGTAATATGCAATTGGTATAGTATGTTGTAGGGTTATACCATAATTCAGGGTAAAAAAGAGTTCAGTGGCTTTTACTAAAGTAATAAGCAATAACAGTTTATCGACATTAGGGATAACTGAAATATTGAGAGAATCAATATACGGAATAAACGTGAATTCCACAAATGAGTTCATAATTGAAATGTGAGTTCGACATTATCAAAAAGTGATATAAAGATCACTAATTTTGAAAGACATAAGCTCAACTTGTTTAATATTGAGATTAAAATCACCAACAATGATTTTTTGAATTTCGGCTTTGTGCATCAAATTCACTAGGGTTGAATGGATAGTCTAAAATAATGGAGAGTGTAATTAGGTCATATAGGCTTAAAAGAATGCTTATATGATGTAGTAGGATACTAACTTGTAAGAAGTTTTAGTGTAAAAATAACTTAAAGGGTATAATGTATAATTTATAAACATTTTTAGAATAATTTTTTCTCTCTATTACTACTAGAATTTGATTTAGTTACAAGACACAAAATAGCTTTATTTGAACTAAAGAATTTGTAGGAAAAGTTTGGGGGTGCTTTTAAATACATGGAAAATCGGTTAAGGGGGTATGTGTAAAATTAAAACTTAATTTTAAACTTTAAAATTAGTTTTCTCGAGAAAATTCTTCCCTGGGATCCAAACTGTGTGATGCAATATATCACTTTCTTCAGAATAAAAAATAAATTTTATGGAAAAAAATAAAAAAAATTAATTAGAGGCACGCCCTCACGCGCTTAGTCGAATAATTCACGCGCCTAGTTTGATTCTCACTCGCGCGTGTGTAACCCACTCATTTTCAACCTTTGACCGCTTGACTTTATGATTTTGAAAATTTGACCTTGAATTTTAGACTTTTTAGGAATCCCTTTGAGTTGGTTCCTAAATGAAAATTACATAATTTCTGAAGAGGATTCCAACCATCGTGGGCTAAATTGAGCTATTGAGTTTCTGTAAAAATGGTAGAATTTTGACTAAATATAAGTGACTGAAAGTTATGATTCTTATTCCGGAATTATAAGGTTTTATTCTATGTTGAAAATGTAGCAAAATAGGTTTGGTTTGAGGGACTTTGGTCGAGTAAAACTCTTGATTTTGTTTTCCGAAAATTCATAGTTTGAAATTTTCAAGCTTCGATTTGATGTATTAAAACCTATTTTTTGTTCAATTAAACCTTGAACCTAGGTTCCTGAGAACCTAAGCTCAACTTACCTTGCTTTAATATAAGTTTAAAGTCAAGGAAGCAGAATCCATCATTAAAGTTCAAGCTTTAGTGGAGTTTTTTGGTTGAGCTATTTCAGTTCATACACACATTAGCTAACACATATAAATGTATAATTCCATTCTATATACATGCAGAAACATAAAAATTGAAGAAATAAACATTCAAGCATAAAATAATAGAAATGCAAAAACTCTTTAAATTTTACACTGGAAAAACTCTCTGTTGGGATAAGTTTTCACTAAGGTGAAGGGAGGTATTTATGGGGTTCGTAGTGAGGATTTGATCGGTGGTTTTAGGGTGGAGATGGGGATGAAATGGTACAAGTTTCACCAAGGATCATGTTTTTAGTAAATGACTACCATTGGTACCCCACATGGTACAACCCATACTGGCCGTCCAACTGGTGTCATGTCATCACGGGGAAAAGGGTAATTAAGTATAGGTTTTAGTTCGGGTCCTTGGATAGTTTTTGTATTGGTTTTAAGGCTTTTAAGTTGTTTTACAAATGTTTAGGGGCTTATATGAAATTATTTAAACCTAATGGATTGGTTCTTGATATTCCTACAAAATATAAATCATTTGACTAAACTTTGAGTGAAAGTTGGGGTTCAACTGATATAGGAACGTGTAAGTTAACCGAATTTTTCCTCAGGGGGCACTTTAGAAATTTGGCAAAAGTCTAGGGTTTATTTGGAATTTTTATCTATTCGAGGGACTAAAAAGGCTATGTAGGATGGGTTGTTAAATTTTTTTATATACATTGCTGATTTTTTTAATTATAGGAAATGTCAAACATAAATGACAATAATTAACAAAATAGTGAAACACCTCCAAATTGACGGTCTCCTACACCTCAAGCTCAATTCTCAACTCCTTTGAGATATCAATACTCTACTCCATCATATATTCATTTGACTCAATTTTTGAGTACTAATTTGACACCTTCAAATTCTACTGCCAAGGGATCCTAATATAATCCTAAGAAGTGCCATTGGTTTCTGAATTGGCGAGGATAATCCAACCGATGATAAAGCCAACGTTCAGCTTTTTAAAAACCATTGTATGTGTCTCGAAAAGAGGAATTTGGACATCAGGGGCGCAGATAACCAGAAGAAGGTTGATACTACCTTAAATGATGACATTGGGTATCAACTTAATAAGGTATCTCCATTCCCAACCTGTTCGAAGTCAAAGGTTCTTTGCAAGGTAGCTGATGCTTTGAAACCCTATCGAAAGTACCATCATAAGAATTTCCTATCGATGTAGGCAATGAGTTCTAATATTTTAGGGTTGAAAGAAAAAGTTCCCCAAAATATTGAAATGCTCACTCACCAACGGAATGCCTTCTTAGAGAATGAGGCCATAAGGGAAAAATGAATGAGAGGGTGAGAAATATGATAAACGGATCAAAAACGTTATTGCCCACAAATTCGGGGCTAAACTTATGATGATATTTAGGGTGAATGTGTAGAACGGACCAAGGGGACTTCGAAAGAAGGTAAAGAATCTAATCGAATGAACTTATAATTGCATGCCCAATGGAAAAAAAGGACAAATAAATTTCTCCAGATAGATTGGCGCCGACATTAGTGAGTTTTAATTATGTTATAATATATATCCGCGTTATAATATTGATATTGTTAAAACTGTTGTTCTAATTATAATATTATGTTATAAGAAATGATAGAGGGAATGTCCAGTAGTCAGTCTGAGTGCAGCCCCAATGACATTCAATTAGATACCCTAACCAAGGTGTTAAGGAGGGGCCATAAGGGGAGACCAAGAGGCATGGGCTCACGTATACTAAGTACCATATTACAACACAATCCAACTTTATTAGACGATATCTCTTTAGTAATGGGTGGGTGGCAAGGGGGTTGAAAGAATGTGCCAAGAAGAAAGGAGAGGTGTGAGATCTTCGGAAGAACATGGCACTCTTGATGAATGAAATCCATGGTTGGTTAAAATCTTAAGTCAACAATAAGGTTACCCTCCCCAGATGCCTCAAACATTCCCCTATCCTCCCCTTGGAGCATTTTCGTCCTAAATGACCCCTCCCAAAACATTCTCCTCATAAACGCCTACACCTGGAATATTTTGTGCATCATCACCATCCATGCATGCTAACTTTCGAGAGGCATATTATATGGGGAACTTGATCGATACTAGGTTTATTAGCACCTAAACTCGTATTTGCATAATTATTAGAACACATGACCAAAATCTTCCTTTGGTAATGGGTGAAGCTCAAATTTTGGTCGATAAAATATACTTTAGTAGTGGAGATGAGCCCACGTAAGTTTTCGAAGGTGAAGGACCATTATTCTCAAATTATGAAAATTATTTTATTACATGGAAAATTAATTTGTTGGTTAAGCCTACACCTTAAACAATGTTTTCTTTCTGAAGAAGTTTATAATAATTTAATCAATTTGATTGTAATATTTGTTTTGTTTTAATGAATTTTATTTGAATCAATTTTCTTGTAATATTTATTTTAGATCGAGTTTAATGAATTTTGTTGTAATATCTATTTCATTTGAATGAATTTTCTAGTAATATTTTTTTTATCATGTTTAACGAATTTGTTTTGAATTTGTTTTGAATTTTGAAGAATCCTAAATGGATTTCCCATAATACAAAGAGTGGATAGGAGAGAGTCACAAAGTATATTATAGTCATGTGAAGGTTGTCTCAAAATTTGTTAAATATGCAAATAAAAATCTTAATATTGATGAGATTTCGTCTCCATGCACCCATTGAATAAATGGAAAATTTAAGTCTTTGGAAGATGTCGAATTTCATTTACTAATGTGGGTATAATGCAAGACGTTAAAATATGGACTTTCCACGGGGAAAATATTGTACCATCTGTTTCAAAAGAAATATTGGCACACGATCGCATGATAGAAACCCACTTAGTGGAAGTGGTGAGCGAATCTTCAACACATCATCCTTTGACCGACCTAATTGATGATGCTTACGGAGTCCACCACAATCAAAACCACCAACCTATGGATATGAATAATGTGCTTTATGACCAAGTTAATGAATAAGTTCATGCTAAATTACCCGAAGATTGGGAATATATACGATTGAAAACCGATGGAGCTAGATCTTTATATAAAAATTTCAAGGAAGGTAACTTGTTATTATACGCATTGATCGATTTGCATAATTTAAAGAGTCAATTTTATTTTCCAGGCAACAATGCAATAAGAATTCTTAAGTAGGTTAAAGGAATTCTCCCAAAATAGAACACATTACTAGAAAATTACTCTAGCATGAAGAAGATATTGAAGGGTCTGGGCTTGAAGTACAAATGTATTCATGAATTAATTTATGATTGCATATTGTATTGTAATGAGCATGCAGAGAAGGATGAATGTCCTCTATGAAGTAAGCCCAGATATGTGCCTTGTGATAATTGAAAAGTCAAGTTTGTAAATCGCAAGTGGTAGCAAATTCCACCAAAGTTTTTGAAGTATTTTGACCTTGAGCCACGGTTAAAATGATTTTCCCTTTACCATAAATAGCAGAGTCCATAACATGAAATGCTCGATGTGAGGTGGTGAGAATGCATCATCCAGTTGAATCAATCATATGGAAAATTTCAAATGCATGACACCATGAATTTTCAAATGAATTACGCAGTGTATGTCTTTCATTATCAGCCTATGAGTTTAACCCTTTTAGTAATTTCAGTACTAATCAAAGTCATTGGCCAGTTCTCATGGAGATTTTAAATCTCCCTCTGATACAGTGCATGAGAAAGGAGCTCACATTATTATCATATTGATAATCGGGCTAAAAGTTCTCGGTGATGATATTGGTATTCTTAGTCCCATTAATCAAAGAACTTAAAGAGTTATGGGATAAAGGAATGACGACGTTTGACACTCACACGCGTGAAGAGTTCACACTTAAAGCAATGGTGATGTGATGTAACAACTCTCATTTTTGGGAGGTTCATTTTATACTAATTTTACCGCATAAGGTAATTATATAAAATGTGGGGATTGGAGTAAATATTAATCGAATGAGATGAAAGTTATTATTTACTAGATTGATGTATATTTACTGTATGTGAAAGTAAGTATCATCAGCTAGGTTGCATGTTTATAGTGTCATGTATTTTAAATGGCATTTTGGTTGAAATGATAATGGAACTCGAAACAATTTATAAAATTTCCAGATGCCAGTTTAGAGGGTATAGTTAATCTCGGAAGGTGCGTGACAGTCAAAATAAGTGCCATATTATATTTTTGTATTTTGGGCACTTTTACCTAGTTTTAACCCAAACGTGTATTTGCGAGTCATTTTAATGTGGTATTAATCACTTAAGTTGGGAGACTTATGTTAAGCCCTGATTTTAGTCTTCTAAATCCCCTTAATTCCCTAATTTGTGTCTTAAGCATAAGGAGAGAAAGAGAGAGGAAGAGAAAAATGGAGAAATGAGAGAGAGACTGAAGATGGAGGATTTGGGATTGCTTCTTCTCCAACTAAATCTGAGATATCAACCCTAAGGCAAGTTTTCTATTTCCTAATATGTGATTTAAGATGAATAATTTGTATGATATTTATGTATATTCATTTGGAGATCACAAATAGAAATTTTAGGATTTAAGCCCTAATCTTGGTTTTGATGATAATATTGTGGATTATAATGGTTATAAATCATGTAGGATAAATTTTGGGTAGATAAATGTTGTTGGTTGTGGGTAAAATGGAAGATATTTGAGGTTTGGGATAATTAGGGTTCATAACCCTTAAGACAAAATTAGGCAAATCTGTAGAACCGAATCGATTCGGCCTGGCCGAATCGATTCGCCTTGAGATAGTTTCCAGGTCTGGGTCGACCGAATCGATTCAGATGGTCCAAATCGATTCAAAAATTATGCAGAAGTCAGGTTTTCCTGACTGAATCGATTCGCTTTCCTGAACCCAAATCGATTCGGCTAGGCCGAATAGATTCAAGAGCCCTGCATTTTGAGTGCTTTTCTTATTTTAGTTCCACTTCATTTTTTTTCTTTATGTCTAGGGTCTAGGAACCTTCTTTAATGAAGTAAACAAAGCGTCCTAGAGTTGTAATTGATTTAGTTACTTTCCCTACACTAAGAATGGGGTATGTGGGGACTTTTCCGGAGTTATGCCTATTGAGGTTAGGGAATTCTTTTCTTCTAGTCAATTACTATAAAACTAAAAGTTATAGTATTATGTTTGGAGGCAATTGAGAGTTTACTTACTCCTTTGAGGTTGTAGCAAACGATGTAATTTATCGTATGGCTCTGAGTAATAAGTTATACTGTTTACAAAAAGTAAATGGAAATGGTTTCGGATAAAATGAAACATATACATGGAAATGAAATGAAATCGTAATGGTAATGATGATGGTAAATGATAATTTACTAAATCATGAATATGGTAAATGCTATTTTAATTGAACACACCTCTCTAAATGACATCATAAGGGAAGTTTGCGCGCTTGGTGATGCCCCCTGGCTAGTGAATGCAGGGTGGATATAGTCCATAGGTTGTATGAGCGATTATGTTATATTTTTCTGCGTTGGTGAGGAGATTCTGGGTGTGGTCTTGACTGTCCCGCAGGCATGTGGTCGTTTCCCGATGTATTGCGTTGTAGGTGCCCAGGTTGTCTTGTATAGATAGGCCCTGGAAGATGATGGTCATTTAGGGGCGCACCCAGTGGGGAAACTCAGAGGGGCGGTCTTAGAATCGTTATATGTAAATAAATATACTATTCATAATGAAGTGGGACTTGATGTATGAGATATGCCATAAAGAGCATGACGAAGTGCCATAAAGAGCACAATGAAATGCCACAAAGAGCATTTGTTGATGTTAATATTCCTGTTAAAGAATGGAATGCTGGGAAGGGCATGTAATTGAGATAAAAGCCATAAGAGCTTAAAACTTTAATTATATTTTCCTGTCAAGGAATGGACTATAAAATGGAACAAGGTTTTGATGTAAGTTTTTAATTTAAATGTTAATTGTTCTCCTGCATAATTAAATTGTCTCAGCTTATGCAAAATTTTGTAGCTAGATTATCATTATTTACTCATGATTATCATTCATAACTGTCATACTCGTTATTCATCTGGTAATCATATAGGACCGGGCCCTGACCCGTTTATATTTCTTGTTGTGCTTGCATCTTTTATCTGCTCAGGTACTCCGCCGCAAAGATGCATGTTCTGACCTTCCTATTCCGATGTCCTCGACGAGCCGTGATGCATTGCGGGTATTATGGGCTACATTGGGTATAGACGTTTTTCATTTGGTATTTTAGCCATGATCGGGTCTCTTTACTCGGGTGAGAGGCCCAAGCTTTTCTAAATGTCTAATGAAATGTATTGTATAAATTAATGAGTTTGTTTAAATGTTGTTATAAAGATTGTGACCGGTAATATATTCGGTATTTTTATTGTATTCTTGTTGTATTATTTATATATGTCTTGGTGTTTCCCCTATCTTTTCAGGATTTGGGTTGTTTGAATTCTTTCCTTTACTTTAAAACAAAATTTTTGGCAACCCGTTTTCTGAAATATTGGGTGGTTATCCTGGATACTCTATATTTTATTATGATGCTGAGAATGATTCCATCCGGGACTCCTATTATATTGGAGTATTGGGATGGGCACCCCTTATTTTGGTGAGCGGGTTGTCAGAGATGGTATCAGAGCATCAGGTTCTAGAGTCCTTAGGAATCTGTGTGGACGCTTTAGGTTTTCAGCGTTGCTTTTGATTTGACATAAAGCCTTAGGATTAAGACCGTTGATTTCTCTTGTGAGATCCCGTACTTCTGCCATGACGTAGGACTTATAGAATCTTTTGCGCATTCGTGTGAGATTATTAGGACGATTGAAGAAGGGCGCCAATGAAAGTCGTCGCGAAGGCATCATTAGATGGGATTACCATAACTGTAAGTTGTGGTCGGGGATGAGGACCGCTTTGGAGGTCGCTCCCTTTTTGTAGCACTTTTTGTCTTGCTACTACTACTACTAATTACAGTTGATGTAGTTTCCCCAAGTACCGCTAGAAGTAGAAAGTGGTACTAAACTTGAGATTTCAAGCGATGTTAAATTGAAGAGGAGAAGCGCCCTGAAGTAGGATGGAGGAAAAATCCTTCACCCGTAGGGGTAGTGTTGTGGTGCTGAAAATGTGGTCACCGTATTCGTGGGTGCCGAAAGTTTAGCCTATAGAGAAGCCCGGTGGACACTTGAAACGACGAGTTTCTCTGGGATAACTGGACTGAGGAGAAGGTGGATTTTTGAATGTTCACACAATGTTCGGTCAAAGGCCGGTTGTGAATATAGTGTTGTACGATTAGGGAGACCGTGCACCATAAAATGATAGGTTCCAGAATAAGTGTCGCTAACACTTCTGAAGGAACTATGTTCATGAAAACCCTATGGTGGATATCCGCTATCCGCACTGGGGAGGACTCATTGAAATAAGGAAGGGGAGGTCGAGAGCATGTCCTCTTTTACTGGGAAAGTAAGAGGGACTGCTTGGGCAATTGTTTTCGGCCGGAGTCGGAACAATGGCTATGATGTGGAGTGTAGAACCACTCATTTTAAATTTCGCGGAGTGGAAAACAAGGGCCAGGATAAAGTGCCTAGTTCGGGAGTGGTGGAAGTAGTACTTGGTTCGGATAAGACTCGAGTACGATGTTTGAGAACCATTGGCATTGTCCGGAGTGTTTAGCAAGAATGTTGGTGGGAATTCCACGTTAGTAGTGGGTGGTGTATCCCCCACGATACGATAGAGTAGTATTGTGGTTGCTCTCGATTCGGGTGTGTATATTGAGCTTGTAGTTGTATTGACACTATTATAGGAAGAGTAAGTATATGACTTCCTTGGTATGGAAGTTCTATTTTTCCTCACTCGTTATGAAACGAGTGATGATATTCTAAATATACCTGTGATATACGTGTTATTTGCAGTATGTGTTACCTGGTTTGAGTGTTTTATTGTTTGTTTGCATTGTATGTCGTTGTTATGACTTATCTCCACGACCAACAAAGTTAAGTAGTAATGCATAGGAGGGGTTCCTTGTTTGGATTCCGCTTTTGCAGGACGCTCCACACGTGAACCTTAACGACGTTGGGAGTGGAGAGATATTACTTTTTCTTTTTCTTATTTTATGTATTATATGCGAGTAAAGATATTTTGGTTGGTTTGGGAGGATATCATGTAAATAAAATTGTAAGGCTATCTTACTTCTAGTTCAAAATGGGAGTAGTTGTTCTATAATATCTCTCCTGGATACAGGTTGAGACTTTATAGAGGCGGATCGAGGTAGGTAGGAGATATTTCTTATTTGTTGTGTTATCTTGCGTGAGTGTTTGATTGTTCGTTTGTTTTGTTTATGCATGTTACGCTTATCTCCAGGACCAACTAGTTAAGTAGGCATGTGTCAGAGGGGTTCCTTGTTTGGATTTCGCTTTGCTAGACACTCCGTCGCATGAACACTTAACGATGTTGTGAGTGGAGAGGCTCTATTTTTTTTCTTTCTTTTATTTTATTTTGCTGTTGAGAGTTGGGTTGAAAGGTTTAGCTGAGAATCACGTAGAAGAGTGATTAAGGGCTATTAAGGTGCGAGATAGAAGCACTGCATATAGTTCTCTCCTCTGATTGATGTGAGGGAGACTGAGATACGAAGTCGAATTGAGACTTCGGGTTATGCCTTGATAAGAAGGCTATTTGAAAAGATATATATATGTTATGGGGTAAAATTTGTAAGACTTCACATAACATGAATGTCTGATTAATTGAATCTTTAAAGACGCAATGGTAATATATATAGAAGTAGAATTGTAAGTTAGATATTTACTGATCCCAATTATGTGTTTTAGATCGTCACATATTAATGACCGACGATGCGAGGTAGTAGTGTAACGGGAGGGTTCCTTGTTTGGATTTTTCTTTGGTGAGACGTTCCACGCACAAAACCGAGCGAATGTCGAAAGTTAAGATAGGTCTGGGGCACTATGGATATACTTAGTATCATACGTATATGACTTAGATAGGATAGATATAGATCGACCTTAGATTTATTAGCATGTGAGGCTTTTAGGGATTGTGACATTGATTTAGGGAGGCGGTAAGTAGTTGACCACGAATAAGTCATTGGTTAACTCTAAAAAGGGATTAGATCCCTAGGAACAAGATTTATGGGGTCTCGAGAGGTTTGGTAGGTTCGGCCGAAGGGGATGAGGCCTTTCTTAGAAATAGTGTTATGTTGGTAACTTCACTTCCGGGGAGTTAATGGACAGATTGACCTTCACTCCTGAGCCCATGATAATGAGCTCGAGAGTGGGTTTAATGAATAAATTTCTGCCAGGTTGGGGAGTAATAATGCTGGAACATAGACCCATTGTTTATGTGTCTCACAAGCTTAAAAAATTATGGGAAGTATTATCTCATGCTTGAATTAAAATTCATCATGGTAGTGATCACCTTAAATAGATAAGGCACTACTTCCTGGGCAGGAAATTTAGTCCTTCTCGTATGCAACAAGTTGTTGCAATAAGTTGTGGGAGGAATCGAGTTGGTGCTCGGAGATCAGAAGAACTAGTGATTGGATATTCCCTCTCGCTAAAGGAATGCGTTTGGGGTAGTGGATACGTCGAGTAGAGAACTCATCAGAGATAATAGTAATGGCATGGAAGGACAAGTAGAATGAGCATGACTAGGAAAACTTTGGAGCAAGTGCATTCATGTCTGTGACTGACCATTTCACCCACTCGTGTGAAGGAGAGTAACGGTGGAACGAAGAAAGGTATGTTCATAGATGTTCTCTTTGAGTTTTTGGCATCGAGCTGGTCATGATCCTAATTGAGAAAATTGTTGATCGTTCGACCAAATTGTTGCTTGTTCGGCCGTTATGGGTGGGCTATATTTAGAAGGGTACACCCCACCCTCTATATGGGGAAATGGAAGAACCGTATGAAGTGACCATCACTGGTGGACGACCGAGACTAAGTAGGAATGTCGAAGGTTTAGTTTCCATGAAGGTATGGGAACCGTATGGAAAGGGAGTATATTTTACCACCCTAAAGTGGATGGATGAATGGAGGAAGTTGACTTAATGCCAAAAGGCATATCTTGAATGTACGCCTTAGGATACATGACTGAAGGAGCAGTAGTGTGTATGGATGGAAATCCCTGTACAACCGTTAGGCTTTTGAATGGCCTTATGGATCATTTCCTAAGGCTTGGCACCGTGAGTGGCCTAGCGTGGTCAGTTGAGTAATTCGCATACTCGTTGGATGGAAGCAACGGGTAATATGTTCATTGGACTTGGAGTGGTCTCGGAACATTTCTCTAGAGATTTGGCTTTTGAGCCATACGCCTTGATGTGATACGTCAATGAGAGGGAAAGTTGCGTAGAGTCGGGGTTAAGGTACTTAGAGTTGGTATGGGTGCCCCGAGGTGAGATGTAACATGATCCTGGAGGTTAGGCCAATTGTGCCGGGTCATGTGGGCATCGTCTTACGCCTTAGGAAGCTAGAATTGATAGTTAGTAAGGAACGCTTTGGGCTATGCTAGAGCACAACTGATGTAGACTGAGATCGATATAATCGGCCTTAATCTGAGTCCTTTTGGGACATTGTGATAACGAGGGGTTTGTTTAGGATGGTAGAATCCTAGTTTAGAGTAGTATACCCTTTATGAGATTTGGGTATGCCCGAATTTTAGGGGCAAAATTCCCTCATAAGGGGGGAGTATGTAACAACCCTCGTTTTTGGGAGGCTCATTTTATACTAATTTTACCGCATAAGGTAATTATATAAAATATGGGGACTGGAGTAAATATTAATGGAGTGAGATGAAAGTTAATATTTACTAGATTGATGTATATTTACTGTATGTGAAAGTAAATATCATCAGGTTAGGTTGCATGTTTATAGTGTCATGTATTTTAAATGGCATTTTGGTTGAAATGATAATGGAACCCGAAATAATTTATAAAATTTCCGGATGCCAGTTTAGAGGGTGTAGTTAGTCTCGGAAGGTGCGAGACAGTCAAAATAAGTGTCATATTGTATTTTTGTATTTTGGGCACTTTTACCTGGTTTGAATCCAAACGTGTATTTGTGAGTCATTTTAATGTGGTATTAACCACTTAACTTGGGAGACTTATGTTAAGCCCCCATTTTAGTCTTCTAAATCCCCTTAATTCCCATATTTGTGTCTTAAACATAAGGAGATAAAGAGAGAGGAAGATAAAAATGGAGAAATGAGAGAGAGATTGAAGATGGAGGATTGGGGATTGCTTCTTCTCCAAATAAATCTGATATATCAACCCTAACGCAAGTTTTCTACTTGCTAATATGTGATTTAAGATGAATAATTTGTATGATATTTATGTATATATTCATTTGGAGATCAAAAATAGAAATTTTAGGATTTAAGCCCTAATCTTGGTTTTGATGATAATATTGTGGATTATAATGGTTATAAATCATGTAGGATAAATTTTGGGTAGATAAATGTTGTTGGTTGTGGGTAAAATGGAAGAGATTTAAGGTTTGGGAGAATTAGGGTTTATAACCCTTAAGACAAAATTAGGCAAATCTGCAGAACCGAATCGATTCAGCTTGGCCGAATCGATTCGCCTTGAGACAATTTTCAGGTCTGGGTCGACCGAATCGATTCAGATGGTCCAAATCGATTCAGCAATTATGCAGAAGTCAGGTTTTCCTAACCGAATCGATTCGGATGGTCCGAATCGATTCGCTTTCATGAACCCAAATCGATTCGGCTAGGCCGAATCGATTCGGAAGCCCTACATTTTGAGTGCTTTTCTTAGTTTAGTTCCACTTCATTTTTTTTCTTTAAGTCTAGGGCCTAGGAACCTTATTTAATGAAGTAAACTAAGTGTTATAGAGTTGAAATTGAGTTAGTTACTTTCCGTACACTAGGAATGGGATATGTGGGGACTTTTTCGGGGTTATGCCTATTGAGGTTAGGGCATTCTTTTCTTCTAGTCAATTACTATAAAACTAAAAGTTATAGTATTATGTTTGGAGGTACTTGAGAGTTTACTTACTCCTTTGAGGTTGTAGCAACGGTATAATTTATCGTATGGCTCCGGATAATAAGTTATACTATTTACAAAAAGTAAATGGAAATGGTTTTGGATAAAATGAAACATATACATGGAAATGAAATGAAATGGAAATGGTAATGATGATGGTAAATGATAATTTACTAAATCATGAATATGGTAAATGCTAATTTACTTGAACACACCTCTATAAATGACATCATAAGGGAAGTTCGCATGCTTGGTGATGCCCCCTGGCTAGTTAATGCAGGGTGGATATAGTCCATAGGCCGTATGAGCGATTATGTTATATTTTTCTGCGCTGGTGAGGAGATTTCGGGTGTGGTCTTGACTCTCCCGCGGGTATATGGCCACTTCCCGACGTATTACGTTGTAGGTGCCCAGGTTGTCTTGTATAGATAGGCCCTGGAAGATGATGGTCATTTAGGGGCGCGCCTAGTGGGGAAACTCGAAGGGGCAGTCTTAGAATCATTATATGTAAATAAATATACTATTCATAATCAAGTGGGACTTGATGTATGAGATATGCCCTAAAGAGCATGACGAAGTGCCATAAAGAGCACAATGAAATGCCAAAAAGAGCATTTGTTGATGTTAATATTCCTGTTAAGGAATGGAATGCCGGGAAGGGCATGTAATTGAGATAAAATCCATAAGAGCTTAAAACTTTGACTATATTTTCCTGTTAAGGAATGGACTATAAAATGGAACAAGGTTTTGATGTAAGTTTTTAATTAAAATGTTAATTATTCTCCTTCATAATTAAATTGTCTTAGCTTATACAAAATTTTGTAGCTAGATTCTCATTATTTACTCATGATTATCATTCATAATTGTCATACTCTTTATTCATCTGGTAATCATATTGGACCGGGCCCTGTCCCGTTTATATTTCTTATTGTACTTGCATCTTTTATCCGCTCAGGTACTCCGCCGTAAGGATGTCTGTTCTGACCTTCCTATTCCGATGTCCTCGGCGAGCCGTGATGCATTGCGGGTATTACGGGCTACATTGGGTATAGACGTTTTTCATTTGGTAATATAGCCATGATCGGGTCTCTTTACTCGGTCGAGAGGCCCAAGATTTTGTAAATGTCTAATGATGTATTGTATAAATTAATGAGTTTGTTTAAATGTTGTTATGAAGATTGTGACCGGTAACATATTCGGTCTTTTTATTGTATTCTTGTTGTATTATTTATATATGTATTGGGGTTTCCCCTATCTTTTCAGGATTTGGGTTGTTTGAATTATTTCCTTAATTTTAAAATAAAAATTTTGGCAACCCATTTTCTGAGATATTGGGTGGTTATCCTGGATACTCTATATTTTATTATGATGCTAAGAATGATTCTATCCAGGACTCCTGTTATATTGGAGTATTGGGCTGGCCACCCCTTATTTTCGTGAGCGGGTTGTCAGATGTGAGTGATCCATGACATTCCTGTTTATGGGACCTTTTCCGTTTGCAATGCATATATTTTTCATGGATGTCCCATATGTGGGGAGAAGGATGAATCCAGTTGGCTAACTCGTAGTGGTAGGATAAGTTATACGGGTCATCGTAGATTTTTGCTGCCCAGTCACCTTTTTTCAAATAACAAGTCAAACTTCTTGCCTATCGGTTATAGTGTAAGGCAAACATGCTCAACTTTCTGGGTAGCGGAATGAGGAGAAGCAGAAGGTTGCAACTACGAGAAATAGGCACATAGATAAACATCCTCAGTTTGTAAACCAAAAGCATAATGCTAAGGGGATCCGAATGCCCCAAGTAAAAGAAAGGTATGGTCCAGATGATCAATATTTGTTGACTTACCATATTAGAAAGATCATCGTGTAATGAATGTAATTAATGTGATTCACATACAGAAGCGTGTTATGGAACATCTGATAGGAACATTACTAGGTGGATCTTATTCAAAAGATGGAGAGAGAGCGGGCAATCATCTACATGATATGAAAATAAAGAATACATTATGGTAAAAACATTATCCCATAACGGGAAAAATTATATCCCCCGGGCAAATTTCACTTTGACTACTAGTGAGAAGAAGATGCTCTTAGGCACAATATTTAACTTGAAGCCTCGAACTGGTTATTATAGTAGTTTGCAAGGTATAGTATGCTACCAAACAAATGACTTGAAACAGTGAAAGTATCACGACTAGCACATCATCATTCAATTAATTACTCTACTATTTAGGCATTGCTTCCCCAAACATAAAGAACTCTGTCGGGAAATTATGAAAATAAGTTTGGGCTTTACCCTACTTTGTGCAAAACTAGTAAACATAAAGAATATTAGATACACAAAATCAACTTTATCCGAGGAATTTTTTCTATTAGAGGAATATTTTCCTTCGTCTTTCTTCGATACCATCATCCACATGCTTCTGCATTTATGCGATGAGGCTTTTTTTTGTGGTTCTGTTAGGTATCGCTGGAGGTATCCTTTCGAGAGCTTGATGAAAGCATTATGTAAAGAAAAAATGGTATATTGGAGAATCAATTATTGAAGAATATGTTACTATAGAATCAACCCTATACGCTCAGGAATATATGCCAGAACAAGAGTTAAGGAGGTTTAATCCTCATGGAGAACGAGTGATCGAGGAACCTGATGAGTTTGAGGAATGAATTTCCTTTTGGAAGCCCTAAAGTGGTGATACTCACCAATCTATGATACAATCAAGCAGATCGTTATGTATTTGAATCACAAGATAAAATTGAAGATTGGAGAGAGTAAGTAGCTACATAGTTAACTGAATTATTCTTTTTTGATTTTATGTATTCTCTATATTATGATGCAGACTCTATAATTTACCTTTAGGAAGTACGAGAACGAAATTTACCAAAATCGAAGGATTAGTTACACGACGAATGATTTTACATCATGGATATAAAAAGAGGTAATTTCCACCTCTTATATGTGAGGTTATTTAATCATGTTTGGTAAAAATATATCCTAATATAAATTTATCAATAAATGCAACTTTTAAAAATAGGCGATGTCTAGTCAAGGCTTTCACGCCTAGCAAAAGGTCACAAATTTCAGCCGAAAGAGTTTACAAAATTTCTCACTAAGAGTTTTAATTGTGTTGCATATCCATTTGAGGAAAATCTTTTGATGCAAAGAAATGGAATTTCAATTTGTACCTGAACTATCTGTGTCGATGGAAAAACCTATAAAAATCCATATGATACGATGCTAACATATTATGGGATTGTCCAACAAATCCTGGAACTCGATTATTTAGATTTCACAAAAATCGTGTTCAATTATGACTAGGTAAAGGTTGAGGACACTCTGAAAGCTTGTAAAGTTTATCCTCACTCCAAATATATCATGGTAGATTTATCAAAGATGAACAATATAGATCACATAGTCGACAAGCCTTTTATTTGTGCCTTTAAGAATGTAAAGAAGGTATTCTACTATAAGTTCATAAATGATGGCAGTTGGTCTATTGTTATGCATGCACATGACTACTTAAGCAGATGCATTAAAGGCTCTTAAAGTGTTCCACTTTGATCTTGATGACAACCCTAATTTGAAGGATCTTTTACTTGATTTAGATGAAGTCTGAATATCAAAACTTTAATCTATCCTTGGCAATCCTACTTGTATCATATTAGTATATTGGCCCTTAACAATATGTTTTGTATCCAAGTTGTATCCTATTAGTTTTATTTATGAATGTATATTTTGATTTCTGAATGTTTAGTTTATTTATTAATGTTTATTTTGAATTATGAATATTTAGTTTGAATTATGAATGTTTAGGGGAACGAATACCTCACATGGGACCAGCGTAACACGTAGAAAATGACCGCATAGTCACGGGAAATTCGGTTAGAAAACATGATTAAAACTTGAAAATAGTTAGACTTAGGCTTGAAAACACGTCGTTAAAGTGTGAAAACATAAAACGACCACCAAATGGCCCCACAAGAGGCACGAATACCTCGCACTGGACCAACATAACACGTAGCAACTGACCGGTCATGAGACACCCAGTTAGAGAATACGGTCAAAACATGAAAATAGTTAGACTTAGATTTGAAAACAAGCATTGAAGGGAGAAAAATACAAAACATCCCCTAAGAGGCACCGCAAGAGGCACCGTTAATGTAACACATAACAACTAATCGCATTGTCACAGGACACATGGTTAGAGAATGTTGATGTAAAAAATTAGATCGCTCTAATTATTCAATCACAGTTAAATAAAATGAACAAAGATTTTTAAAGTGGTTCAGCCTTATAAGAATGGCCTACGTCCACTGTTATGTTATTGCTGAGTGTTTGGGAATTCTCGATTATCAGTTCAATCCAGAAATTTCGGTCCCTTTGAATGAGGATGATACAAGGTATTTATAGCCCTTAGGCTGTACATGAATGGGTCGATACATTAAATGAGAATACATATGAAAGGGTAATACATTTAATGCAGCGTGTGCGTCAAGATGATTAACATTCAATGATTAGTTGAACTGTTGGCATTCTGGCAATTAATACTACGACCGAGATGCAGCTCAGACCGCCTTAGTTTCTCGTTGCTCAGGAGTTCCTCGGAGCGCTAGAGTACCTCGGAGTGTTGCAGTTCCTCGGTATATCCTCGTTGCTCGGGGAGAACATGAGTTGGTCGAGGAAATGAACTTCCTCGTTGTTATTGTACCACGTAGACTGACAAGTGTCTTCGTATGATTCGTTCACATCAGCATATTAATTTTGGTATCAACAGAAGCCCCCAATGTTTCATATTTCGAACTTTGAGGAGTATGGAACATTCTTTCTCGGTTTATGGCAATATTGAATGATCTTCCTGGGTTTTAGGAGCATCGTATTTAAATTTATTCCCAAATTCAACGAATCCGCCTTTTTTCGAACTTTTAAGAGCGCTTCGATCTTAGTGCCCTTTTTGTCCTTTTAGCCGTCGGAAGTTCAATAGTTTCTTTTTTGTAATCATTTCATTCGCCGCTTCCCAAGGCAAAGTATTTAAACTTCTTAGGTAACCATACCGTCTTCTTCTTTTTCCAATTTCCTGCATTCAAGCTTTCTATTTTCTCCTTCTCTCTTGTGCGTTCATCCTAGTTTTCGTTCGTTGTCAACATACCTCTTTTCTTCCTGTAAGATCTTTCTTCCATTCTTCTATATCTCTTTTATTCAGTATGGTTTATATTGTGGAGTCTGTTGAGAAATTTCGTTCCGATTTTTCCATTCCTTCCTGGGTAACTCGGGAGGTTCTTTCTGAGCCTTTAGATTATTTTCGATTGGCTGAGGGACATTGGTTCCCCAGTCTATTCATAGCTGAATGTGGATTTTCTTTTCCACCAAACCCATTGTGTCTTGAGTTTTGTCAGTAATTTGATCTTGTCCCTGCAAAAATAGCCCCCAATTCATGGAGAATAATTAATGGGGTGTACAAATTAAATCTAACTCATGGGACTCGTATAGGGATCCCTGAAATTATGTATTGCTATAAATGGGCCACTCTAGATAATATTTATTACTTAAAAACTAGGTTTCTGAATAGGGCTCTTGTAGTTAACCTCCCTGACTCAAATAGAGATTATTTTGAACATGGGTTGGTTATTAAAATTTGGCAATATGCCCCTTTAGTTGGAGATGGAGTATAAAACGGTCCCAGATGCCCCCCATATGGCAATGGGATAGGTTTATTTTTCATTTTATTTTACTTATGAAGTTATGCTTTTATCATGTTTGACAAAATGTATGACTGATATTTCATTATGTGTTTGTTTGCAGTTGATAGTAAAAGAAAAACTCCAAAAGAATCAGAGGTTAATATTAAGCATCTGAAACTTATCTGGGGTTTGCATAAGAACGTTGCAGATGAGCACATCAGGTCTACATCATATCTGCTACAGTATAAGAGTTACACAACCTCTTATACTGCTCGCCCTGTTGAACCAGCTTCAACTCCAGAGGATTCTTCTTCAGATTCTCATCTTCCTTTAAGTCAAAGAATGGGCAAGAAAAGATCTCCTCCTACTCTTTTTGATGACATTACTTCTGCTGTTGGGGCTAAGAAAAGCAAAACTGATGTCCCAGAGGGGACTAAGAAGGTGGATGCTGCACCCTCCAAAGCTGCCGAGAAGCCCCCAGTGGCTCCGAGCAAGAAAGTTTCTCCTATGGAAGTGATTACTATCTCTCCGACCAAGAGTTCTTCCTTGGTTGAAGCTGCTGAAGTCCCTTTGAGAAGATTGAGGAAATCATCCTCAGTCAATTTGGCTGAAACTGTCCCTTCTCTACCAGTTGCTGGTGTTGGTATTCCAACCATCATTCCTCCAAGCTCTACAATGAGCTCGGTAAAAACTTGGATCATACCCGAGGTCCAAGGAATTGATGAAAAAATTTCTAGGGATATGCTGACATCCCTAGCTACTCGTCATCTTACTTCGGTAAATTTCTCACATTCTGAATTTTCTTTCTTTCTCTGAATGCTTGCATTTTGTATTGACTTTACTGTTTTTCTCATCTTTCAGCTGGTGAACTGTTTCAATAATATCGTGAAGAAAGATGAAGCTATTAAAGCTTTAAGCTCCTCGTCAGGTGTAGAGGATGCTCTGTTGGGTTTGACCCAATCCTTGAAGGAATCTCGCCAACAGTATAGTGAGGACAAGGCTGTTTGGGAGAAAAAGTTGTCTGCAGTTGAGGCCGAGAAGGTGAAGATGGCTGAGATCTCCAAGAGTTTGGAGGATAAAGTAAATGGTTTAGAGGTCGAACATCAGAAGTATGATGTCGAGCTCAAGAACTTTGGAGAGCTTGAAGATAAGTTGAAGAAGGCAGAGGAAAATTTGTCCGCCCTGCGAGATATCAAGGTCCAAAAGGAAGAATTGGATGTGAAGCTCTCCTTGGAGAAGCTAAAAAGAAAACTCGCCATTAAAAAATCCATCAGCGCTGGCAGGGAAAAAGGATGGGATAAGGGGATTGCTGCGATGACATCCCAAGTTCAATATGGGAAGTTGAAATACTTCCGAGATGGCTGGGTAGCTGCCCTACAGGAATTGAAGATCAAGGATGATTCCGATCTATTCTAGTTGCACCTCCCTGGTCCTCCTCCACCAATTGTGGAAGAAGAAGAAGATGAGCCTGCCTCTGATGAATGTTCTATGGCTATAGGTGATCAAGTCCCTGCCTCTCTTCCTGCTTCCAACGAGGACATTTCTTCCATGCCTCCTCCTTCTGAGAAAATTTCAACTCTTGCTGTTCAAGCTGCTATCACCTCCGAGCAACCAAGCTCCTCGTCCCAGCCTCCCGAGAAAGTCTTGGGAGATAAGGAAAAGGTGTGAAGTTGTTCGGTATCATTTCTATCTTTTATTATCACTTGTAATCAAACAATGTAATCTTTTGATGATATAATAAAATACATTTTTGTTCATCTCTGTTGTTGATGATTTGTTTTTGTTGATTGTTGTCTTTTTCTCATCCTTAGTTTGTTGCTAGAATGGAACTGATATCTGCACATGATACCAAGCTGATGCAGCAATGTCACGAATATTATAAGGCTGGTCATACAGACCTTAGTACATCAGAAATTGCTGACATCCTTGGCCATGATGCCTCAGAACAGGCAATTGAGGCTTATCGATACTTGAAAAATTTACTCAACCGAGCTGTGGCCAACAATGTAGCCTACTACGACTTGATTGAGGAACTTCATTATTCCTTAGAAGATCTACAAGGTCAACAAAATGAATCAATGGCTTTATTGCACAAGGAATATGAAAATAGATACCAACAGCTTTCTTCTGACACAGGCCATAAAAAGATCCTGGCTGGATACGCTGTTAGGGAAAGAACTTTAAAATGTGAAGTTGAAGCTTGCAGGCAGATTGCTGAGTTGCTGGAACAGGAGAACAATAATTTTCAGAAAAAGCTGGCACAGTATAAATCTGCAGCGTCATCTTCCACTGCTTTAGTGCAAGTTACCGATGAAGGTTTCTCGTTCTTAGAGGTTGAGAATGCCAAATTAAGGCAAGAACTGGACAACTTAAGAAAATCTGTTATTCCTGCGATTGCTCGGGGACGAGGAAGAGGTTCTCGCGGACGAGGAAGAGCTGTTCAAAATATTGCCGAGGAGCAAAGTTCTCCAGTTGCTGCTCGGAGTCGATCAAGAGTTCTTAGCCGCAATGTTGAAGAAGCTCGTACTCAGTCGACGTTAGAAACTCAATAATTCCAATTGAACGCAAAAGACCGAGCTTTGTCTGAAATGTCCAAGAAAAATCTATCATTGGAGTATCAACTTACTGCGATGAAGTCTGCTCTGGATAATAAGGATGTTTTTACCAGGAGCCTTCACGAACAATTGGATAGATTAACCTTCCAATTCCATAAACAGCCCAGGGAATTTTGGATGGCAGGGTACAATGAGGCCCTTTATCATTTGGATGCTCTTATTGAACACGCCAATAATGAAGGTTATAAGCAGGGGTGGTTGAACGCCTTGGGTGTATTAAAATTGGAGCAAGGGCATTATTTATGGGATTATCATGCTCCTGGGTTATTAGACTTACCTGTACCACCTTATAAATTGGACATGGAATGGATCCCATCTCGTTCCATTCCTCGGAGCTTACTTTCAAAATACCTTGGTGACTACAGTCTTCACTCCCAGATCGAAGTATCTCGTCCAGAGCATCTAATGGATACACCCTCAATAATGAATGTCAGAATTCTAAAGGACTTGAACTTTATTAATTCTCCCCTTTGCCTAGAAGATCCTCCTGCTGGCGAAGAGCCTGTTTCAAAAGCAAAGGGCAAGAAACCCATAGAATAGGAATCTCAATGTAATAGTTAGTACATTCATGTAACCTATAATTTATTTTGAATTTTAATGAAAGACTTTCATTTTGCAAATCTGTATTGTTATTGTCTTGTAAAATGCTCTACATCTGTTCATATGTATAAGTAAAAAAATAACAACAATATTGTTGTTCATCGACCAACTTAATAAAAAGTTACAAGTATCAAGTTTACTCAATCACTTAATAATAAAGTAATGAGTATAAAATGTTCAAAATGTTTCTAACCAACCAAGGTTGTTAGATTGTGCTTATCGACCAGCTACAGTTGATGGGTTTTTATCCCCGACCAACCATACTTGGTTCATAAAATGTGCCCGACCAACCATGGTCGATAATTTATCTTCGTCGACCAAGTATAATTGATCACCAACCAACTATACTTGGTTCAGTTTGGAATTCCTTGTATTTTCTGGAATGATTTTACCTTCCGACCAACTTGTTGGTTTTAAATCAAATGATATTTGTCCACTAGTTATCTTACCAACCTTAGTTGGTCACGCTAGTGTACGCCTCCTAACCAAAGGAGTATATTTTTTGGTTCTTTCGAACTTTTTGTCCACTAGTTATCTTACCAACCTTAGTTGGTCACGCTAGTGTACGCCTCCTAACCAAAGGAGTATATTTTTTGGTTCTTTCGAACTTTTTGTCCACTAGTTATCTTACCAACCTTAGTTGGTCACGCCAATGTACGCCTCTTAACCAAAGGAGTATATTTTTTGGTTCTTTCGAACTTTTTGTCCACTAGTTATCTTACCAACCTTAGTTGGTCACGCTAGTGTACGCCTCCTAACCAAAGGAGTATATTTTTTGGTTCTTTCAAACTTTTTGTCCACTAGTTATCTTACCAACCTTAGTTGGTCATGCTAGTGTACGCCTCCTAACCAAAGGAGTATATTTTTTGGTTCTTTCGAACTTTTTGTCTTCTTTTTGCTGTCGAGCAGCGTAGTGTACAACACTAGTATTCCCCGAAAAACTTTCAAACAATAGGAGAAGAAAATGGTGAAAACATCATCGTTTTATTCATATTGATGGAACCGTTGTACATTTTACATCATTGATAATACTTGCGAAGGTGTTCAGCATTCCAAGCATTCTTGAATTCTTCTCCTTCTAGAGTTGCTATTCGGTAAGTTCCTGGTCGAACAACTTCTGTAACTCGGTAAGGCCCATGCCAGTTTGCCTCCAATATATTGTGCTTCTGAATGACCTTCTTTAGCACATAATCTCCTTCTTTTAAATCGCATTTCTTCACCCTTTTGTTGTAAAAAAGAGCTGTTCGTTGTTGATAAGCAGCATTCCTAATGGCTGCTTCTTCTCTGACCTCCTCGAGCATATTCAAATCCAGTCTTCTCATCAAGTCGCTGATTGGGGAACTGAAATTTAGCACTCTGTGTGTTGGGAGACCTAACTCGGCAGGTATTACAGCCTCACTTCCAAATGCCAGCATATATGGTGATTCTCCAGTCGCTGCTCGGGGAGTTGTTCGGTAAGCCCACAATACTGATTGTAGCTCGTTAATCCAGTTAGGCAGCAATCCACTCATCAAAGCAGTGATCGCTGTCTGAGAACATGAACAAAACTTGTAGAAGTTCGACTTAGGCTTGAAAACATGCCTTTGAAAGGAAAAAAAACAAAACAATCCCCAAATGTCCCTGCAATAGGCGTCAACACCTCGCATGGGACGAATGTAACACGTAGCAACTGCTCGTGTAGTCACAAAACTACTAGTTAGAGAAACTAGCCAAAACTTTCAAATAGTTAGACTTAGGCTTGAAAACAAGCCATTGAAGAGTAAAAATGCAAAATAGACCCTAAATGGCCCCGTAAGAGACATAAACACCTCGTACGAGACCAATGTATTACGTAGCAACTGTCCTCGTATTCACGGGATGCCCGGTTAAAGAATATGACCAAAACTTCCAAATAGTTATTCTTAGGCATTAAAACATTCTATTGAAGGACGAAAATGTAAAACATCCCCCAAATGGTCCCGCAAGAGGTAGGAACACCTTGCACGGGATCAACATAACGCATAGCAACTGACTGTATAGTCATGAGACTCCTGATTAAAGAACATGATCAAAATTTGCAATTAGTTTGACATATTCTTGAAAACATGTCATTGAAGGGAGAAAAATGCAAAATAATCCCCAAATGGCCCCGCAAGAGGCACGAGCACCTAACATGGGACAACATAACTCATAGCAACTGACAACATAATAATGGACTTCCGGTTAGAGAACATGACCAAACCTTGAAAGTAGTTAGACTTAGGCTTCAAAACATGTGGTTGAAGGATGAAAATACAAAACAATCCAATTTAGAGTGTTCTCACAATTATGCATTCACATATATTTTCGTAGATCAAAAATCAAGAATGGGGTTGGGGGGGAGGGGATTTCCAATTATAGTGTTGTCACAATTTTATACACTTTCAACACATTTGACATAAATTTTCATAAATCAAAATTGACACCTTGGATTCGAATTATGGTTTAGTTCCCAACCGTTTTTATCTTACGAACTACGTGGACTTTGATGCCATTTTTTGCTACGTAGGCATTCTAAAGTTATTTTTAGGATTCAAGACCTTTGATACTTACCACTTGAGAGATTTTTGAAGTTTTGTTTACAGATCTCAATGGACAAGGAACATTTTGAAGATATTCACGCAAGCATTGATTGTATTTTCATTTATGTTTCACATATTCACACAAAATGCGTTGTATTTTATTTTGTGTTATACATATTTACGCAAGCATGTCTTGTATTTTATTACATATTCATCCAGACATGCGTTAGTTAACTTGTGTTGTATTATTACATATTTATGCAAGAATGTGTTGTTAAGTTTTATTACATATTATTGAAATATATATTTCTTAATATATAAATAGGATTAAAAATGTATAGGTCTTTTTAGGATACAAAAAAATAAATTTAATTTTTTTATTTGGTCATGGTTCAAAATCGTGACCATATATTTTTTTTAATTAAAATAAAGTAATTGTCACGGTCATAATTGTGATCACATACTTCTTTTAATTTAAAAAATATATATGGTCATGGTTCCAGATCGTGGCCAAATACTTTGTTTGAAATAAAAAAAAATATGGGGTCGCTGTTATGGACTGTAAAAAATGGTGACCCCCTGTGATATTCTGGTTATGTCTTTGGACCGTTACCCAAGTTCCCCTCTTCTGGGTCATGTTCTTGGATTGTGACCTGCCCTGGTGTCATGGTCAAGGGTTTGGACCGTGAACCCCAGTTCTCCCCTATGGGTCACGGGTATGGATCGTGACCCCTAATGTGACCACACTTAATATTGTCACAGATTAAGACCGTGACCCATAGTGTTGGCCACAGGTAATAACTATGATTGTTGATGCAAGAAACTAGACTAGACTAATTAATAAATGATAGATAAATATGAGTAAAAGAGAAAAACAATTTTTAAAGTGGTTCAGCTTATAGAATGAGCCTACGTCCACTATGGTGTAATACTTTTGGCTTTGTTCAATTGCCTCTTGTTTTATCCCCCTTGGATGTAGGGTTTACAATATATTTATAGCCTCGGGGTGTGTACAAGTGTTCGAATATCAAAAGATGGAATGTCTTTATATCATTGACATTTTACATCTATACAATCATTTATGTATACAACTGTTGGCATTTTATAGTCACTATTGGGCTGTCTCCTTGGTGTTGGTGGTCGGTCTCCCTGGTGTTGGTCGGGCTTCAATGATGGGTTGGTCGGCATCCCTTAGTAGGTTGGTATTTCATCCGTGTTGATCATGATTATCCTTCTATTATATTTCACGTGTCACTATCCAATTGGTCCATATAACAAGATAATGTTTAGTATCAACAGAACCCCCCAATGTTTCATACTTGAAGTTTTTACAAAAGTATGAAGAATTTATCTCTTGCAAAAATTATGACTTATTTGTGGGCATATGACACGCATGTCATTTTTGTAATTATCCATCACTTTAATTAATCATTTTTGAGAAAATTCGTCTTTTTTGCCTTCAGCCGTCGCGAGTTCAATCAACGTTACCTTTTAATCATTAGTTTTAAGTTTTTCATGCAGCCTAGATCGGTAAAGCCACGATCTTTTCTTATCTTAAATTTTCTGAGCTTTTTTGGTTGTTGTGCCTTCAAGCTTTCTTTTTCTATCTTGTGCAATCATTTTATGTCCTTCAGTTCTTGCTGAATTCTTTAACTCTGTAAGAACTCTTTCTCTTTTCTTTTACTCTTCATCATGGTTTACTCTATTGATTCTCTTAATGAATTCAGAAATGAATTTAAGATTCCATCTTGGGTTGATCTGGAATATGCTACTTTGTTGAGGGTCACTGATTTCCTTTTATATTTATAGCTGAGTGTGGGTTTACCTTTCCTTCAAACCCATTTTGCCTTGAGTTTTGTTAATATTTTGACATTGTCCCAGATAGGGTAGCCCTCTACACCAGGAGGGTCATAAATGGAGTACATAGGTTGAATCAAATTCTTGGAACCCATCTAGGGATTCCAAAAAAAATGTTTGGTTATAAATGGGTGACCAGTGACACCACTTTTTATTTAAACATTAGGGTTGTAAACAAAGCGTTAGTAGTTAATCTTACAAACTCCAATAGGGATTAGTTTTAGCATAGAGTTGTTGTAAAAAATTAGAATATGCCCCTTTGACTGGGAATACTGAGTACTAGGGGCCTAGATGCCCTCCTTTTGGCAATGTGATAGATTATTTCTCATTTAAATGTCTTACCCCATACATACTTGATTAAATGTAATAATAATAGTTGCATTATAAATTTTGATTGTAATTGATCAGAAGATAAGGTGCCCAAACAAGAGTGAAGTCAGCCTCAAGGAGTTAAAATTCATTTGGGGTCTTCATCAGAGGATTGGCGAGGAGCACATTAGGTCTGCATCCTATTTGTTGCAGTACAAGAATACGATTTCCTCCTTTGTTGCTCGTCCCCCAATAGCCAGTCCTTCTCCTGTAATTGACCTTAAGCAGGAACCTCTTTCTAACTCCTTATATGCTGCATCTGGCAGTGGTGATCTTGCTACCCACTCCCCTTCTTCCTTGGATTCAAACTTACCTGTTATTGCTATTATGGGAAAAAGAAATTTCCAACATTTTGGGAGAAATAGATACCAATGCCCCTTCTAAATAAACTGATGAGGGGGTGAAAAATAAAGATGAAAGTAGGAAGAAACCCCAACCAAGAAATTTGAAGAGAACCCCTTGAAAAGAATAAGGAAAGGGCTTCCCTCTATGTTAGCAGAAAGTTCTTCTACCCTTCATGAACAACGACAGTTGGTCGATATATCTTCTTTTACCTCTCTAGTGGTCCTTGGTCGTGGATTGGCAAGACAACCAATAAATTTTGTGACTATAGGGGTCTTGCAGCTGCACTACCTCGTTCCAAAAATTCTGACATGGCTTCTCAAAGCCTTGCTCTGGTATATTCTTTTACCTTCTTTATTTTTTTGTCTCTTTACTTGTTCTTCAGAATATTGAATTTCTTTGTTATCTTTGTGCAGTTCCTCATTGACTTCAATAACATATTAGAGAAAGATGAGGCTTTGAGAGCTTCTTCTGGGGAAGTTGAAGAGTCCTTTAATGAGCTAAAAAGTTTAGTGATTTATTCCTAACAAGCACTAGCTAATGAACAGAATAAATGGGAGGAGAAGGTGAAAGCTACTAAAGGAGCTATTGAAATTGCTCAGGGGCTATCTGATCAGTTGAAGAAAGTCTTAGATGCTGAAAAAGTTAAGACTATCAAGCTACAAAAGGATTTGGATGTTGAGAAGGAGAAAAGGACTAAGGTCGGGGAGGCTAGTTTCAACAGAGGTTGGGATAAGGCCAATTTATCAGCTTCTTTGCAAATTGAGTTTGTGAAGAAAAAATTCTTTAAGGATGGCTGGTTTGTTGCTCTGGTGGAGGTCGCTACTCCAAAAGACTCTGAGCTGTTCTTGTGACATGATCATGGGGGCCCTCCAAAATGGACGAGTAAGTTGATGATGATGGGGGTTCCAGTGAATCCCTTAAGGTGATGGATTCTCCCAATCAATACCAGTATATTTATTCTTTCGATCCATCCACAGTTAATCATCCTTCTCCTTCTGCCCCCACTTCTACTTCAGCTAATCCCGAGGTAGATAAGAAGAATGTGTAGAACAGAGTAACTTTTTATTTCATTTTCAGTAGTTATACTTTGTTCTTTTTCTTTTTTAATATGTACATGTACTTTACCCTTTATTAATGAAAAGAGAAATGTTAT
This sequence comes from Sambucus nigra, assembly GCA_949130495.1. Lineage (NCBI taxonomy): Eukaryota > Viridiplantae > Streptophyta > Magnoliopsida > Dipsacales > Adoxaceae > Sambucus > Sambucus nigra. The sequence continues at coordinate 414,357,701 of OX422212.1, forward strand.
TGTTCCTCTATTTATGTTTTTCCATGCTCTGCACCTTGTTGATTGATGGTCTTCTTTTTATTAATAGTTTATGGATAAATTGTAATACTTCTCATCTAATAACCCTGAGCTACTCCAGAGGTGTAATGGGCTTTTTAAAGCTGGTTATGTATCTCTGAATGAGGCTGACCTACTGAAGTTGCTTGGGGAAGGGGTATCTGATCAAGTCAAAGAGGCTTATGTTTATATGAAGTGTCTTCTTGATCGGGAAGTGGCCAAAAATATTGCCTACTACAAAATGATTGAAGAGATACATGAGAACCACAATGAAGTAAGGGATGTTTGCATGAGGATTATGAGAAAAATTTCCAGGCCCTTAGTGAAGGTTGGGGCTTTGAGCAAAAGTTGGATAAATTTGACTCCCATTTCAAAGGCAATTATTCTTACATAATCGTTAAGTGGAGGAAACAAGGGCCATTGCTAAGCTTCTGGAGGAAAAGAACAACAATTTGAGAGAGGAACTTTTTGCCTTGAAGTCATCCAATGATATTATTGCTACTACGGATGAGGGCCGTTCATTCTTGGAAGCTGAGAATGCAAGGTTGAGAGAGGCATTGGAGGCCCTAAAGAAATCAAAACCTACGTCTGCATCTTCTCGAGCTAGAGTTAAACTTAGACGAGGTACTTGAGAGGAAATCAGGACCTAACATACCCTTACTAATCAAACTACACAATTAAAAGCCAAAAATCAAGCCATTGCTGAGATGTCCCAGAAGCTATAGGTCTTATTCGAGCAACTATCCAATTAATCTTCTCAATTACAAGCTAAAGATGGAGTGTTGAAGAAACTGCATCACCAGGTGGAGATATTAACCTTCTAATTCTAAAAAAATAAGGGAAATATGGATGGAAGGGTACAATGAAGCTCTGGGGCATTTTAAGGACAAGCTTCAACAAGCTAAGAATGAGAGATATAAATGAGGTTGGATGAATGCTTTGACAGTGATAAACGTGGACCAAAACAACCAATTGTGGGACTGGTATAATCCAGGATTGCTTGACCTTGATGATCCCCCTTTTAAATTAGATGTCAATTGGGTTCCTGTCCGAAGTATTCCTCAAGTCTTGACATCAAAGTACTCAGGAGATTATGAGCTTCACGATGAATTAGAGATTGTCCGATCTCCTCACCTACTTGATCATCGCAATAGCTGCAATACCAAAATGATTCAGGACTTTAACTTCATTAATTCTCCTTACACTTTAGATGATCCTCCCGCTAGAATGGATCATGTTTCCAAAGCTAAAGGGCAACATCCTGAATAATGAAACTTTGTACTTTGTTTTATTAACACAGTTATGTAATTAATTCGATTTAATGAAATGGAACATATCTTGTGTTGAATGTGTAGGATTAATCCTTTCTTAATCATTAGTTCTATTGATACACTAAGATTAAAATCTAAATTGAGTATCAATTACTAATAAATGCAAATGTTCTACTAGCCTACTTAGATAAAGATTTAAATTTAAAGTTAGTTAGATGAATACATAGATTCTACTAGCATACTTAGATTGAAATCTAAATTTGGATCTAGTTACCCATGTGTCTCCAAAGGTTTTACTAATTTACCCAAGTGTTAGGTTTTTGCATCAGAAACTAGTGCTGTAACTAGGCGTATGTGCAATATGTGCTTACATTCCTCTTAAGGAATCTTTGCAACGTTCTTCCTGCACTTTTCCCAGTAGGATAAAGATTTTGTTTTATCCTTATATTTATCGACCAAGTTTCTTGAGGACTTAGCGTCCTGTTGACTTGGACTTTGTGTATCAGTGATCAAGTTGATGGTCTTTTTGAGAAACTTACTGCTTGTCCCGAGAAACTCTCTTATATTCTTGTGTTCTGTCGAGTATCTTTCGAGGAAATATTTACTGAACTGAGCAATAATTTAATGTTTTATGGCAATACGTTCTAACTTTTGTCAATTTAGTAATAGTAGTGCATAACACTAGTACTTCCAAAAAAATTCAATAACAAAAATTGAAAGAATTGATGATTTTATTAATACTGAAAGTTGATTCCAAACTGATTACAACATCATTGGTAATATTTCCTTAGATGCTCTCCATGCCATGGGTTTTTGAATTCTTGCCTTCCAAGGTTTTAATTCGATAAGTTACAGGTCAGATGACTGCTGAAATACAGTATGGACCATGCCAATTAGCTTCAAGCTTGCTATTTTTCTGCAGTACTTTTTTTAGCACATAATCTCCTTCCTTCAAATTAGTCGACTTCATCCTTTTATTGTAAAAATAAGTTGTTCTTTATTGGTAGGATGCATTTCTCAAGGCAGCATCTTCTCTTACTTCTTCCATCATATCTACATCCAACCTTCTCATTAGGTCACTTACAGGAGAGTTAGAATTTAAAACTCTATGGGATGGTAAGCCCAGCTCGGCAGGTATGATGGCTTCAGTTCCAAATGCTAACATATATGGGGATTCTCCAGTTGCTATTCTTGGGGTTGTTTGGTATACCCACAAGACATAATATAGCTCATTTATCTAGTTTTACTTCGCATCATCAAGCCTTTTCTTCAACCCGTTAAGCAAAGTTATGTTCGTAACTTCAGTTTGGCCATTACTCTAAGGATGTCCTAGAGACGAATGAAATTTTGAATATTGGACTGGGCACAGTAATTTGCGAAAACATCATTGTCAAATTGTGTTCCGTGGTCGGTAATCAAAGCATAGGTTAACCCATACCTACATATGATGTTTTTCCATATGAACTGATACACCTTTTCATAAGGCATATCTGTCAAGGGTTCTGCCTCAACCCATTTTGTAAAATAATCCACTACGATAACCAATTACTTGAATCTTCCTCTGGTGGTCGGTAGTGGTCCGGCCAAGTCTATGCCCCACATGGAAAATGGCCATCGCGAAATGATCGGAGTGAGAGAAACTTGTGGAGTTTTTCAAATTCGAGAGAATCTTTGGCATTTATCATACTTCTTGGCAAAAGTTATACAATCTGCTCGCATTATTGGCCAGTATTATCCTTGTGCACTTATCCTCTATAGAAATGTTCTCCGTGTTATGTGAGTTCCATATATTCCTTCATGCACCTCCTGAATTAGGTCTTGGACCTATGATGGATGCACACTGTGTTACAAATTGCTTGTTAGTCCTCTCTTATACAAAATACCTTTATCTAACACATACCGAGCTACTTTATACTTCAGCTTCTTGGCTTCCATAATATCTGCTAGTAGAGTTCCCTCTCCAATGTATGCTCTGATGGGGTCCATCCATGATGGCCCCATATCTATGGCAATAAAATTGATCATCAAATCTTCATATATGCTCCTATTAGACAAAATCTCAATAGGGATAGTTCGTCGGAGTTCAATCCTAGTAGCTGAGGGTAGCCAAGCAAGGGCATCAACTCGGGAATTTTCCAACCTTATGATTCTATTCATCTAAATAGCTAGTAATTTTGCAATGACTTCCATCACCTTGGATAGATACCTCGTTGTTCATTCTCCTTTATCTCCATATAAACCCAGTACTTGGTTCACCATCAACTGAGAGTCACTGTGTGCCACAACTTGCACGGCACTCAATGATTGGGCTAAACATAAGCCCACAATAAGGTCTTAATACTCTGCTTCATTGTTCAAATCCTGGAATTAAAAACATAAGGCATACTCAATATTAATACCATCAAGAGTGTTAAGTATTATACCTGATCCACTACCGGTTGCACAAGATGACCCATAAACATACAAATTCCATATTAGGGCGTTGTTATCAAACACTTCATCTGTTAAACTCACGTAGTGGAATATTTTCCCTATTGCTTCTTTATACTTCCTGGTCATCTCCTGTGTTCGGGAAGAGGAATCTGGTAGGTCGGCAACTACTTCTTTTGATGAAACTTCCTCGGGAGCTTTCTTGTTAACATCGTTTCCTCCTGATTCTTGTTCGGCCTATTCACTTTGCTGCTCGGGGACCTCAGAGTAAGTGAACTCAGCTATAAAATTTTCCACTGCTTGTCCTTTCAAAGAAGACCTTGGTTCATATATGATATCATACTCTCCCAATTTCACAGTCCAATACATTAATCTATCAGATTTTTTCGATTTATGCAAAGCTTGCCTTAGGGGCATATCAGTGTATACTATGATTGTATGGGCTTAGAAATAAGGTTTCATGCACCTGGATGCTTCAATCAGTGCTAATGCCAATTTTTCCAAATGTGGGTATCTGATTTCTGCGCCTCAAAAAGACTTACTGGTATAGTAGACGGGTCTTTGAACTCCATTCTTGATTAAGGGTAAAAAGTAGTGCATAGTCAGTACGTCGATCGTTGTATTCTATTCACCGCCTTAATACAAAAAACTAAACTATTGACTACACTCGAAAAGGGAGTATAGAGGCCAAGTTCGGGTATCGAAAATCCACAGAGGTGAGTTGCTAGAATTTAATTGGTTTATTACTTCTCAATAAAAGTGTAAAAGATATTTTTCTAACAAAAAAGAAGGAAAAGGTAAACTAGGCATGAGTGTATTTAAACTACGTTAACAAAAAGAATAAAAAGTATAGGTTGCGTCGAATATCCCTCACCCTGAGTTAATAGGTATAAATGGCTGCATGGGCTCACGAGTTATTAAGACCGTGTCTCGTTTTAACAGTTAATTAAATTAAGAGTTATCACACCCCTAAATACGCATAAAAGTCTAGTAAGATTTTCGCGTCAACAAATCCCCAAAAATTACTCACGCAATGTCATAAATACGGATCATACATGATATAAAACCCGACAACAAACCCGAGCCCAAGAAAAATCGTCCATGGAAGCTTGCTATAAAATGAAAGAGAAAAGGACATGGATGGAATTAAATAGATTGTTGTTGAATAAATAAAATAATAATATAATTAACTAATAATTCTTTCCCGATAACGATTTTCAATTTTGATAGGATGGTTTTCGTTGCGACACGAGAGTTACTTACGCGCTAGTCATTTTTTTTTTCCGCTCACCAGCTCTATACAAAAACCTAAACTATGACTACACTCATTTAAGGGAGTATAGAGGCCAGTCCGGGTATCGAAAATCCACGGAGACGAGGTACTAGAATTTTATTGATTTAATACTTTTAAATCAAAGTGAAAAAGATATTGCTAACAAAAAAGAAAAGATAATAAAGAGAAAAGATTAGTCTAGGCGTGAATAAATTATAATATGATTAATAAAGTGATTAAAAACTATCGGTTGCGTCGAATATCCCTCACCCCGAGTTAATTAGTATAAAATGGTTTCATGGGTTCACGAGTTATTAAGATTGCGTCTCGTTTTGTCAATTAATTAAATCAAGGGTTGTCACACCCCTAAATTCGCATAAAAGCCTACTAAGATTTCGGCTTCAATAAATACCTCAAAAATTATGCACGCAATGTCGTAAATACGGAGCATACGTGATATACCCCATTAAATCTATTAGGAGTAATTACTAGAAAAACTCACTCAAAATAAACCCATGAGAACCCATCACCAAAGGAAAGCAACCCGTTAACCCGAAGTGAGTTCAATCTGACACAACCTAATCTAAATTTGCCACTATACATAATTAATGACATAAATAAAATCAACTAATTAATTAAAGCACACTAATTGAATTAACACTAATTAAATTAACTACACAATTAATCCAGTTAAGAAATAATAAATAAAGCATGGAATAAAAATGAACAAAGATAAGAAAAGTAGGCAAAAGTGACAATGAATATTAAACTTACATTAATGGAGGCATTACACAAAGAAAATGGATGAGTGGGGTGTCTCCGCAAAATCCCCAAAAATTACTCTAATCCTAACCTAAACTAAGAGAGAGAGATAAACTAGATATTAGGTACTCTTCTACAAAAATAACCAAAGGTTGGTATTTATACTAAGTTACGTAAAAGAAATAAAAGAAAAGGAAAAAGAAATGAAAAGGGGGAATAAGTTACAATTAAAGGATAAAAGAAAAAAGGAAAAAGAAAATAAAAATATAAAAAGAGGCTACAGATATTTCGAGGAAAAACAAAGCATCGGTCGACCGCGATCAAACTAGTCGACCGCGCAAGGGAAGGGGGCTTACTGTCTCTGATTGAAAGAAAAATGGGAATCACCGGTCGACCGGTGTGGCTGGGCCGATTGACCGTCCATTGCAGCAACACCCACACAACAGTAGCAGCTCAAGACCCATGAGCTTCATCTCTTTCCATAATCCATGACCAGCCATGGCAATAACCACCAAGACCCATCACTAACTTAACAAGAAGAGACCTAAGACAACTCCATTAATGTATCCCAAAACCTCCAAATCGTGTACCTGCTACCAGATATGGGTAATACCTAAAACCCGAGACCAAAAACCTCAATTGACAAAAACCTCAATGCTCCAAAAATGGTGGCAACCATCAAACCAGAACCTAATTCTCCAAAGCACACACAGACCCATATGCGTGTGTGCTCAATATTCAAGATCCAATTTCGGACAAAAGTCTCCAATTTGTGTGCAATCAAAACCCGAGCCAAAACCCGACTCAAAATCAAAATCTCCATAAGTTTGTTGCAAAACAAAATGAGTTTGGACATGGGGGTATTATTTGATTTGTTATAAAAGAGAAAAGGGACATGGGTGGAATTAATAAAATTGTTATTTATTTTTTTTAATTTTTTTTTTATTAAAGGTCCGTGTTTCCTTTGTTCGGACTCCAATTCAAGTACCATTTATGTCCATGTGAAGATTAGCCCGAGGGATACAACTTTTGTGAATTCTTCGGGAAAAATCTCGAAGTGTGAAATGACAAAAATGCCCCTGAACTTACTAATTGTGATGAAACTTTATCGGAACGCGCCCCAACATCATACTAAGAACTTTAATACCTATAAAAGCTCAATTATACCTCAAACAACATGTTAGCATATAAAACGGAGGTTGTCTGATTAATGAGCATAATTATAAACATTAAAGTACCCGAGGGGGATAAAATGCCTAAGTTCGAGAGTAATGAGTGTTATGATTCGGGATGAATTAATTCTCTTCTCAAATCAATGAGAACTCATGAAGGAATCAGAAACAACTAAGTACATGTACAATTTCTCACCTGTGATTGGTCAAGAGAGCAATGGAGTTGACCTCAAATACTTTTTCTGAGTACCTTGAAGAATGGAAAGAACCTATCTGTAGCTCAGGACACGAATTTGTTCAGTGCTGCTACTCGTTCAGTCAGCCTTTTCACATCTTTCTTGTAGGTTGGGGATTACATTTCAATTAATTCCTTGATCTTATCTAGATTTGCTTCAATTCCCCTTTGATTTACTATGTACCCGAGGAACATTCCTTCTTGCACTCCAAAAATGCACTTGGTCGGATTCAGCCTCATCTGGTGCTTTTCAACATGATCAAAAGTCTGGCTGAGGTCGGTAATGTGATTAGGAGCCTTTTTTCTCTTTGTAAGCATATCATCCACATAGACTTTCATATTCTTCCCTATTTGCTCTTAGAAAACCTTATTGACCAGCCTTTGAAATGTAGCACCTGCATTTTTCAAACCAAAAGGCATAACATTATAATAATATTTTCCTCGAGGAGTGATGAAAGAAGTGTTTTCCCTGTCTTTAGGCTTCATTTTTATCTAGTTATAACCAAAATAAGCATCCATAAAGCTGAGTAGCTCATGTCTTGATGTGGCATCCAAGAGTTGATCTATTCGGGGTAAAGGAAAGTGATCATTTGGGCATGCTTTATTGAGATATGTGAAATATACACACATTATCCACTTATTGTTCTTCTTTTTTACCATAAGTACATTGGCTAACCAATCTCAATATTTCATTCATTAATAAAAGCTAATTTTTGAAGCTTTTTGACTTCTTCCTATACGACCTGGTTCTTCTCGAGACTGAACACTCTTCATCTTTGCTTTACTGGTTTAACTTATTTGTTTATATTGAGCTCATGAAAAAGGAAATTGGGATCTATCCCAGGCATATCTTCATGACTCCACGCAAACACATGATTTCTCTGTCTAAGGAAGGTTACCAATTCCTGTTTAAAAACAGGATCCAATGTTGTCCATATCTGAGTGGTGCGTTATGGTTTATCATCATCTAACATAATGCTTTCAGTTGTTTCTATAATCTATCCCTTGGCCAATTTTGTTTCCTCCCTTGGGTCTAAGGTTTCAACCTCAGATTCTTCGTCAGGTTCAGAGGTATCTACTTGGTAAGTAGTGGTTTTCTTCTTTATTTCTTCTAAGTCTTATTTCTTGACAAAAGAGTAGTATCACTCCCGAGATACATTCTGATCACCTTTCACAATTCCCACACCAAAGTTAGTAGGAAATTTTAAACACTGATGTACAGTGGAAGGTATTGCTTCAAATTTCTTTAGCCCTAATCTTCCTATGATTATATTATAAGATGAATGGACATTTTATCCATTGCAAAGAAATGGATCTTCTCTGTTTGGCTGGCTGGCTATGTGACAATCATCACCTCCATCTTAATGGTTCCTAAAAGGAAGACTTTCTAACCTGTAAAGCCTATTAGTGGTCGATGATAAGGCTCTAATTGGTTGAGTTTAAAATCCAAGTTGCTGAAATAAGTATAAAACACAATATCCGCCGAGCTAGCATTATCTACTAGTACCCTAGAGATAATGGTTTCTTCCTCTTGGAATTTGATTATCTGTGGATCATCGTGAGGGTATAATACCCCCTGAAAGATCATTTTAGAGAAACCAATTACCAATTTATCTTTGTTAACCTTCCTTGGTCTTCTCGACAAGGTTGATCCTCTGTATGTACGATAAATCTTGTGTCTCCTTGAGGTAAGATTTTCTTTCTGATGTATGATATTCTCCTCCTGCATCTCCACCAGTAATCATGTGGCAATTAAAAGATCCAAAACTAATACAGAATACCACACATTCTGATTGCCTGGGATTTTTGGGGAGACCAGGATCATCTTCATGAGTTCTTTTGTTCTCCTCTCTGGGCTTGCAAGGAGATTTTGATATATGCTGAACTCTTTCATTATTCTGTCGAATAACATACTGACTCAACTTTCCTTGTAGGATGGGAGTTTCAATCTCATTTTGAAGAGCTATGCCATGCTCTTTCGTGTGACCATGATCCTTATGGAATTCAGAGTACTTAGTGTTATCCCTTTTGGTAGGAGAACTACTTAACTTATCAGGCCAACATATATCTTTATTATGCTTGGCTTCTTCCAAAACATAGTGAATTCACATGGCTAATGGAGTATAATTGTTGTACTTATTGAGTAGATCCAAAACTCCTTTTTTTTATTTCCTATGCTCTTTGGGGTCTTTATGATCTTTCTTATCATTTTTTCCATAAACTTTGGTGCCCAAGCTACGCTTAGCTGCCATTACTTCCTCGGCATTCATGATTTTTGTTGCTTTAGTCATCAATTTTTCCGTTGTCTTCGGAGGGTATTTAGTAAGAGTGTAATACAGTTTCTTGAGGATCAGTCCACTCATAAGGGAAATTATTTCAATATTTTCCTCATAAATAATAACTTCCAGTATCTCATTATACCAGATTTGGGCAGATCCAGTAATAGTTTCAGAAAATGCTCTACACCACATTTTTTCGGGGATGGCATAAATGTTAGCAGCCTCTTTTTTTTAATTCTCTGTGAAGAACTGGGTCAGTTTTTCCATCATATTTGGGTGTTACTACTAGAGCCTTAAACTTCGCTGTAGTTGGGAAATCCAAAATTATCTGCACAAATGGAGGCCCTTGTACAAAACTTCTTTGTAGTGGATTTTTGGCCTTCGCCATCTGTTGATGCAAAAAACTAGAATAGACCTAATTGATTAATCACAAATAAATCAATAAAAACAAATAAGACGTAGAAGTTTTTAAAGTGGTTCGGCTCAATGAAAAAGCCTACGTCCACTGTTATGTATTGACTACCTTGATTTGATTTTCTCCCCTCAGCAATAAGGGTGATACAATGTATTTATACCCAAAAAGGGTACTGATAGTTGTCATGTGAAATGATGGAATTCCTTCATTTGTTAGGCACATTCCTCAATACATAATGAGAATTAAATATACTATTGTTGTCGCTTCGCTGGTCATACAGGTTGTATGACTGTTGTCCCTTCGTTGGCTATACAGTCTGGATTTTCGATAGTTGGTCGAGCTTCCTTATTGGTCGGTCTTCCTTGTTGGTCGGGCTTTTGAAACATTCTGACTTTAATTTGAGACACATTGGATGACATGTGATGGTTTATAATTGGTCCACGTAAGGTGGTAAATTTTAGTATCAATAAAAGCCCACAATATGTCATACTTGGAGCTGATGCTAAAATGTAGGATATTATTCTTTAACAGTAGTTCGGACTTCTTGGTCAGCCGTAGACCTTCCAGACTTGTGAAATTTACCCACTTGATTGACAATTTTTTAGCGCGAATGCCAATTTTTTAAATATTTCAAATTTTAGAGAACTTTTATGGGGTATCTTCGGCTTTTCCTTGTTAGCCATCGTAAACTCAACCATTGTTCACTTAAATCATTACTTTTCCCATTTTTTTATGCGACTTATAAAAAGAAATGTAAAACTTCGATCATTTGCTACCTCTCATTTTTAATTTTTCCGTTGTGTTCTTTGATCTTTCGTGCGATCGTTTTCTTTTCCGTCTTAAGTTCTTGCTGAATCCTTAAACGTTTGTAAGAATTTTTCTTCTCTTCTTGTTTGTTTTCATCACCATGTCTTATTCTAGCAATTCACTTGATAAGTTTAGAATTTACTTTAACATTCCATCTTAGGTTGTACTGAAACATCCAACTTTTTCTTCTATGTTTTTCTCTCTTGCTAAAGGCCATTGGTTCCCTTCCATCTTTATTGATAAATGTGGGTTCACATTTCCTCCCAATCCCCTGTGTCTAGAGTTTTGCCAATATTTTCATATTGTACCTGCAAGAGTGTCTCCTAACACATGGAGAGTATTGAATGTAGTATATAGGTTAAATCAAATATGTGGAACCCATCTTGGGATTCCAGAAATAATTTTGTGTTGTAAGTGGGTAACTAGTGATACCACTTTTTATTTAAAAACAAGGGTAGTTAGTAAATATTTAGTAGTCAACCTCCCTAATTATAATAGGAATTATTTTGATCATGGGGTAGTTGTAAAAAATTGGCAACATGCCCCTTTAGTTGGAGGTGATAAATATCAAGGACCTAGATGTCCTCTATTTGGCAACGAAATAGGTTCTTTTATGTCTTAATAATTTTGCCCTGTTTATATTTGATAAAATGCCATACTGACTGTAGCTTTGTAAATTGAATTTCAGTTGACCAGAAAAGAAAATCCCCCAAAGAGGGTGAAGTAAATTTGAAAGAATTGATGTTTATCTGGGAGCTTCACAAGACAGTTGATAAGGAGCACGTTATGCCCGCTTCTTATTTGCTTCAATAAAAAAAATATTATTTCTTCCTTTATTTCCAAACACGGTGTTTCTCCTTCTCTGTTGATTGATCTTGATCAAGAAGTTGTTGCTGATTCAGACACTCCTCTATTTGAAATCATAAAGAATAGAAAGTTTCCTGACCTTCTTAGTGGTAGCACTTTTGGCTCCCAAGAACCTGCTAAAGGATATAAGAAGAAAATAGGGGATGTTGTGAAGCCCCCAGTCCCTAAAGGACTCAGCCCCTAAAAACTCGACCCCAAAGACCCAGCTCCCAAGGACACAGCTCCCAAACATGTTAAAATTCCTTTGAGGGGACTAGGGAGAGGGCTTGAAGAGAAGCAGGTCGACCAGTTGACTGATCAATTGTCCTTAGTTGAATTACATTCTTTTGATGTTGTTCCTCCTACAGTTATTACCCCTGGTTTGTCCAAGAAGTTAATCAAGTCCGGTACTCTTCTAGACCATAGGGGATGGATTCCATGCTTCCCCCGGTGAAGGTTTCTGAATTGGCTTCTCAGAGCCTTGCATCAATAAGTGATTTCCATTTTCTTGGTATGGTTGATTTTTATATTCTCATATACTAATCTTGATCTTCTTCTCTTGCAGTTCTTGGTGGACTTTAATAATATGCTAGATAAAGATGATGCCATTTGGGATTATTCTTCAAATGATGTAGAGGAAGCTCTGACTAGTTTAAAGAAGCCTTTTTTTTGCTTCTCAATAAGCCCTTGAGTCTGAGAAGAGTACATGGGCAGATAAATTGAAGTCAGCTGAAGCTGCTCAGCAGACGTGTGATGAGAATTCCCTTGAAGTTGAGCTCAGGGCCAAGGAGCTGAGCGCAAGGGAAAGATAGTTGAGCATAAGGCATAGGAAGATGAGAGTGGGGCAGAGGAAATTGTGCGCATGGCTCAGAGTGATGAAGAGATTTTATCCTCTGCCAGATGTAAGAGAAAGTCTATTGTAAAGATGTCCTTCAGTGCTGGTTGGGACAAGGCCTGGAACAAAGCCACTTTTGCTGCTTCTGCTCAAATTGAATATGCAAAACAAAAATGTTTCTGAGAGGGTTGGGTTGATTCCCTTCAAGAGTTGAACAAATTTGAAGGCTCTAAACATTTTCAAAGACATAATCATGGTCCTCCTCCTGCTATTTAGGATGAGATTGAATATGAAGTTGGTTCTGAGGAGTCTTCTCCGATGGTTGAATTTGCTGCTGACCAACCTAAAATTACTGATTCTTCTCTTCCTCAATCTTAGCACGCCGAGCAACTTCATCATGTATCCCCTTCTTCTGGGAAGGTTGAGATTGATAAGGAAAATGTGTAAATTTGTTTGTCATTTACCTTTTTGCTTTTTTATTTCTTTCCTTTATTTTTATTGATCTGAACTTCTTTATTATCAATAAAAGAAACCTTTTTCTCCCTTTTATCTCTTTTTGATCATTCCCATTCTTCATTCTTGTCGTTGATTGGTGGTCATTTCTTCTTACTAGTTTGTAACGAAGATGGAACAACTGTCTTCCAATAATATCGAGATATTTAAGAAATGTAATGATTTTTTCAAAGCAGGTCATACAGACTTATCTGAGGAAGAAATTATTCAATTTCTCGGTGATGATGCATAAAAAAGGTCAAAGAAGCCTACAAGTATTGAAATTACTTACTTGATCGGGTGGTGGCAAACAATGTCGCCTACTATGAGATGATAGAAGAACTTCAAGAAGAGTATAAAGAATCTACTATGTTGTTGCACCAGAGGTATGATAACTAGCTTTTTGTGTATGTCATTATTGTTGAAAGTCAAGTCAATTAAAACCTCAAATACCTACAAAATAATACAATCTAAAGTGTAGAGGTAAGTAAGGGTATCAATCCACATCAAGGGGGTAATCTAGAGACAAACTCAAATCTAGTTCAATTTTTATTTTATTTTTGGGCTTTTCCTTTTTCTATTTTTTTTTAGCATTTTCAAATATTAAAACAAGTAGGTGAGGAGAGGTGAAATAGCACTAAACTAAAATGAAAGATAAAATGACAAACTAAAAAGTGACTAAAATGGAAAATAAAGTCTAACATGGAAATTTGAGATAAATGAGGTAAATAAATGTGAGAACAATCAAGGAGTTGGACAACACCACAAATTTTAGCTATTCTAATTAATTAATTTAATTACTTGAATTCTCCCAAATTAATATTAAAATTACAAATCAACTCTCTTTGCAAATATAATTTTAATAGTAATCTTTTAGAAAATTAAGTTTAATACCCCACAACTCTAGAAAAATTTACCTACACTCCTCTTAATTAATCACCCGCAAGGATGGATCAATTAAAATTTATGTAAATCTTAAAAAATAAATTTAAAGTTGAAATTCAAGTAATAATACCCCACTTAAGAAACCCCTATCTCTAGTTCGAATCTAAAATGGGTATTATAACTTAGAATTTCAATTTTCTCTCGAAAATCACTTACCCTCTCTCGAGTAAAAGAGAATTTTCAAGTAATCAAACTAATTAAACTAAAATAATATCAAATAAGGGTTTCCCCCCACCTCTTGAAAGGGGATTTAGCCTAACATGATATTAAACATGATGAACAAATAACCAAAGGCATATATAATAAAATAGTAGAGAAAGAGAACAAATCTTCAACAAGTCTCCCTGAAATTGGCAATTTGAACTCTATCATCTTCTATACAATTCAATTACTCACAATTAAATCTCACCAAATCTCTAAAAAAAATAAAAAAAAAATTACAAAATGTTCTACCTAATTTATTCTAACCTAACTCTCTCTAAAATTCTCTCTACAAATTGATATGATAAAAGCCTCTTCAAATTGAGTTTTCCATTCTTTAAATAGTAGGCATGGAGCATGGGGGTAAAAATGGGAGGACAAGGGTGAGTGGGAGATGGAAGGTATTTGGGTGAGGGAATCTAGGTAATTATGCACACATATGCCTAGGTAATAGGTGAGGTCAAGTGGGAAGTGTGATGGTGAGGATAAAATCAGATTTAGTTTGAGGGGTATTTTGGGCATTAGGGTAAAAATAAGTAATTGGGGGTATTTTGGTAAAATGGGTTTAATTGGGGAATAAAATATGTGAGCATTTAAACTTATTTGGTTTTGTCTTGTTTGGTTTGGAATTGTTTAGCAGGTGGTAGAAATCGTGGAAAGGCTTGGGGGTTAAAATGGGTTTGAAATGGTGAATAAAACATTTGGGTTTATTTGGTTTAATTTGACTTTGGTATGCATTTGGTTTTATACAGAGAAGAAGAAAAATTGGGTTTGGCAAAGTAGGTAAATGGGTTGGATGCTGGATTTGTTGAACACGGGTTAAGGCAGGTTTTCGGGTATAGCAGGTGGGTGCGACCGTGGGTTACGGGTTGGACCGAGTGTAACACCCCGACTAATTAAATACCGGGTAGCTACTCCTTTATTAAATTAATACAAAATGCCAAGTTGGTTCAGTTAATAGCATCACTGTCGAAAACATATTAATAATTACTAACCACATAGTATTTAAAAAGTGAGTTGCCAAATTTTAAGTTAACTATGATCAACATGCAATAAGTGAAATATAAAGAATAACATAACCATTCACAATAAAGTCCAACTATAGTAATCATCGAATAATAATAAGTCTGGAGGAAATACTCCTCACAACAATCCAAATACGGAACTGAAATAAGAACCATAGCATGTATCCTGAATTAATTACAAACCAAAGTCTGAATAACTGAAATGTAAAGTGTCTCTAAAAGAAATGGGAGACATGCCCTACAAATGATGAATCTGAATATGGAATCAAGACAAGAAAAGCAGGCGTCTACTGTCAAGGCCCTGTAACTTCCACAACAGCTACAGCTCGTCACCTGTATAGAATTCCTATGCATGGTGTCCTTGTGGCTGGGCAACTAAAATGGTTTTTACAAAAGATATGTTTGAAAGCAAACGGGTCAGAGCCCGAATGTGGAGAGTATTTTAAAAACAGCAAGTGCTTTAATAACATTAAAACACTGAATGCAAAGTACATGTTAGGACGTGCTCTCACATGAAATACTCACCTCTCGACTAATTGTGCACTCCTAACGTACCGTACCCATTCAAGTGATTCTCATATCTAACTAAACCGACATAAGTTCTAACCTTTACACTCGATTCACAATATGAATTCCAATTATTATCACTAAACATATAGCTTTAATTAAACTCGGATTCTCAATTGTTAACATTACAATTCACGGCATGTTATCCCTTTTTAACTTCTCAAGGAGTTACTATAAATTATTCTCGCAATTTAAACATAACAAATTCCTTTTCATTGAACCGTATATTATTCACATCATAAATGTAAAATACACGCACCCCGAGGCTAAGCTGTGGTGCACACATACTCTGCTATCCATCCCGGTACATCACGTACATAAGGATTACAAATTCCGAATCTCTCAGGAATTGTTAGAATAAACACCACACACAAAAATGGAGGCGAACATAATTCAACATATCCATGATCACGTACATACCTACGCTCCATAGTCAGCTGACTTAATAACTCACAATTAAGTCATTCCCTTGAACTATGTCCTCTATGTACCACTCTAAATCCGGGCACACAAGGATTAGATGGCCCTAAGCGAATGTAAACCTCCCGTGATAGAAAGTATGGTAGGTATGTCATACACATAAAAAATCATATACATATACTAAGCATGCACACATCTTAGTAATTACCATAATTTATTAGTGGTATACTTCTCATTCTTATACCAATACACGGGTCCCCGGTTTATATATACACATCATCCATTATCCTCACGTCGTAATTAGTTATTCGCGTCCTAGCCCACAATTACCATTTGGTTCAAATCATTCTTCTATATTTTACTCCCCAATATATCCCGAATATCCCGACTATCTCAATTAGTCATCAAGGTAATGTTATCTCTACAATTAAACAAGGTTACGGGACACTAGAAATCAAACCAGGCCAAAAAGGCCAATCTGTCAACTCGTTAGAAGTCTCGTTCGAACGAGGTCGTTCGAACGAGAGTTCGTTCGAACGAGAGTTCGTTCGAACGAAGTGGTCATCTAATGAGATCTCGTTTGAACGAAAGGCATCGAACGATCATCCCACTCGTTAGAAGGCAAACTGTCAACTCGTTCGAACGAGCTTGTTCGAACGACCTGGGTAGGTCTTCTAACGAGATGCCAGTTTCGAGCCCAGAATTTTCCTATCTCATTTTTATCTATTTTCTTCACCTCTAATCCCAAATAAAAATCGTCCCAACAGTGTTTTAAGGTTTCTAATCCACCCTAAACATTTATAGGTCATAACTTAACATTTATATAGGGCCAAATCTTCCTAAACATCATATAATCATCAAATCTCCCCTATTTTTCCCAAACCTTATGAACATGAACCCTAGAAATTTAAAGTCTTCAATTTGCATAAATAAATCCATTATTGTAACATAAAAAGTAGTAATTCTTTTAGTTCAATCACCCAACAACAATTCCACATGCAAACCTATATCATAATCTGAATTTATAACTCCAAATTACATGGGTTTTTACAAGTCTCCCAATACAATGCGATTTTATCAATTTCTAAGCATGGAAGAAGCATTCGCTTGAAATTAATGTAATTAAACCACTTGCCTCGGATTGTTCTCTGAATTTGTTTTTGAATTGATGAAGGTTGGTCTTTCTCTTTCTCTCCCAAGGTTGAAGGTTGAAGATGGAGGTTAATGTTCTCTCTTTGGAAACTTTTCTAACTTTTTCCTCTAACTCCCGTTGCCCTCTAATCACCTAAGTGCTGGTAATGGGTTAGTGGGTCATTAATTTCCTAATATTTAACTCCCAAAATTCGTTGGTTAATTATCCTGAAATTTCAAAATTACCAAAATACCCTTTTAAGTTGCCGCTATGGCCCAAAAATGCCCCGGGACCCAAACTAAACCCCCGTCTAGTGTTTTCTGACTAATTCGACCCTTCCGGACTCGTTGGCGCACTCAAAATGACCATACGGTTGATAAAAATAAAATTCTCTTTTTAATTTAAATAATTACATTCCTGACGCGACTGTCACGCGCGTCCCAACAAAATTTCCCAAATTGTCGTATTTCTATCTCACGACAAATTCAATATTTTCAATATTCATATATTTCCATATATACACATTATAATCAAATACCAACTCACATCTCGTTAGTATTTTATCCGGATTAATTCTCAATTAATTCACATTTAATTTAATTAATCCCATAAATAAATATCGATAAAAATGCGGGGTATTACATACTTTCCCCCTAATAACAGAATTTCGTCCCGAAATTCGGAACTAAAAAGTACCTGGTAAAAGTAACTTTGGATAACGTTCGCGCATTTCATCCTCGTGCTCCCATGTGGACTCCTCGACTTTGTGATGTCGCCACTGAACACGCACTAACGGAACTATCTTTGACCGCAGTTTCCGCTCACTTCGATCCAAAATAGCAATCGGCCCCTCCTCGTAGGAGCTATCGGGCTGGAGATCGATGTCCTCCAAAGCAATGTGAGAATGAGCCAAATCATCTCTAAGATATTTTTTTAGCGAGGAAATATGAAACACATCATGAATCCTGTGAAAATGCTCCGGTAACCCAAGTGTATACGCAACACACCCAATTCGCTCGATGATAGGAAATGGTCCCACATATCTTGGTGCCAACTTCCCCTTCTTCCCAAATCGCATAATCCCCTTCATAGGAGATACTCTGAGTAAAACCTGGTCCACCACTTGGAACTCTCTGAAGAACCTCTTCGCATCAGCATAGCTCTTCTGTCGATCTTGAGCTACCCGAATGCGACTCCGTATCAATTCTATCCTCATCGAAGTATCCTGAATTACTTCCGGCCCAAGTAGTTTGTTGTCCCCCACCTCCAACCAACATGCTGGGGAATGATAAGGTCTACCGTACAATGCCTCAAATGGAGCCATGCCAATAGTGAACTGGTAGGAGTTGTTGTAAGCAAACTCCACCAGTGGAAGATACTTCTCCCATCCACCCCCTAAATCAATGATGCATATACGAAACATGTCCTCCAACATCTGATTTGTACCCTCGGTTTTCCCATCGGCTTGCGGATGATAAGCCGTACTCAATCGCAATTCCGTGCCCATGGCCTCCTGAAAACTCTCCCAAAACCGTGAAACAAATATCTTGTCTCTGTCGGACACGATATTTAGGGGCACACCGTGAAGTCTCACTATTTCTGCAATAAAAAGCTGGGCATACTGTCCCATAGTGTAGTCGGTCCTTACGGGTAGAAAATGAGCGACTTTGGTCGACCTGTCCACAATTACCCAAATGGAGTCGTGAGCTCTCTGTGACGTAGGCAACCCCGTGATAAAGTCCATGGAGATGCTCTCCCACATCCACATCGGGACCTCTAATGGCTGTAGAAGTCCTGTCGGTCTCTGATGATCCACTTTTACCAGCTGACAAGTGGCGCATTTAGAAACAAACACAGCAATCTCTCTCTTCATCCCGGTCCACCAATACTGTCGTCTCATTTCTTGGTAAATTTTGTCCCCACCGGGATGTACCATGAGCCGTGCGATTCTGCCATCACTTCATGTCGTAATTCCTCCCCTTTCGGAACTACCAGTCTCCCATTAAAGCGTAATCCCCCGTCTGAGCTAACGGTATAGGACTCGGCTCCCTCTGCTAATAATTGAACTATCTGTTCCTGACAGAACGAGTCATCTGCTTGTGCCTTTACCACTCTCGTGACCATCTGCGGTGTAACAGTCATCACCGACATGAACGATCGGGCCACTGCATCCTGGTGTCCCAACTCTTTCCACTTAGCTTTCCACACCCCTGCCACCTCATCTACTGGCCTACGACTCAATGCGTCTTCTACCACGTTAGCCTTCCCCGGGTGATATTGGATATCAAACTGATAGTCCTTCACAAACTCAAGCCACCTCTGTTGCCGCATATTCAACTCCTTCTGCGTGAATAGGTACGGTAGGGACTTGTGGTCTGTGAACAATCGAAACTTCTCCCCCAAAAGGTAATGCCTCCAAATCCGAAGGGCAAATACAACTGCCGCTAACTCCAAATCATGAGTGGGGTAATTCTTCTCGTGAGGCTTAAGTTTACGGGAAGCATAAGCTATGGACTGACTCTCCTGCTGCAATACACCTCCAAGTCCTTGTAAGGACGCATTGGTGTAAACTAGATACTCAACTAACGGTCTCGGAAATGCTAACACAGGTGCTGAGGTCAACTTGTCCTTCAACTCATCGAATGCCAACTGACAGGAATCACTCCAAATGAACGGCACACCTTTACGAGTAAGATGTGTCAAAGGACCCGCTATCTTTGAGAAACCCCGAATAAACCTCTTGTAGTATCCTACTAAGCCCAAGAAACTACGGATCTCAGTCGGTGTCGTGGGCTGTCCCCACTCCCTCACCGCGGATACCTTCCCCGGATCAACAGATATCCCTCGGTCGGAAATAATATGTCCCAAAAACTGAACCTCCTTCAGCCAAAACCCGCACTTCTCATACTTTGCATACAGCTCGTTCTGACGTAGCATCTGCAAAACCTGCCTCAAATGCTCGATGTGTTCCTCATCTGTCTGGGAGTAAACCAGAATATCATCAATGAAGACAATTACGAACTGATCTAGGAACTCTCTGAACACCCTATTCATCAAGTCCATAAACACGGCTGGAGCATTGGTCAAACCAAAAGGCATAACCCGAAACTCGTAGGAACCATATCTCATTAAGAAAGCAGTCTTCGAGACGTCCTCTTCCCTGATACGCAACTGATGGTATCCCGATCTCAAATCAATCTTTGAGAAGAAGGAAGCTCCTCTCAACTGGTCGAATAAGTCATCGATTCGGGGCAACGGATACTTATTCCGTATTGTGACCTTATTAAACTCCCGGTAATCCACACACAATCTCAACGATCCATCCCTCTTCTTAACGAATAACACAGGGGCACCCCACGGCGAGGTACTCCTCCGGATAAACCCCTGACCCAACAACTGCTCAATCTGATCCCGTAACTCTCTTATCTCAACTGGAGCCATACGGTAAGGTGCGCGGGCAATAGGCCGAGTGCCCGGCGTCAAATCAATCATAAAATCTATCTCTCTACTCGGAGGTAGTCCAGGTTTATCCTGAAATACATCAGCGAACTCACTAACAATGAGTATTGAATCAATTGGTATCACCACTCCCTTAGAGGTCTCCTCCTCTATGTAGTACAAATGAGTGGACGATCCTCCCTCAGGGCGAGGCATCGCCACTAAAACATCTCCTGCCCGGGAATGGCAAAGATAATACTCCTACTAAAATAGTCAATCATGGCTCGATACGCAACTAGCCAATTTATACCAATAATGGCATCATACTCGGTCATCTCTAACACCAACAAATCCGTAGGTAATACCAAACTACCAATCTCTACCCCTACTCCCCGGCATATAAAGAAAAATGAACCATTCCCCAGTGGTGAGTCTACCTATGTTACAGTGCTCAATGTTGCGGTTAATAACCCTAAGGTCTTCGCATAATATGTAGGTATAAAACAATTGCATTGTCCCAGTAACAAAAAAAATTCGACCCAAAAGTCTCATGGATAGAAAACATACCCCACATCGCGGGTGGTGCCTGTGAGGTGGCTGCCTGGTTGATATTATAGATATGTCTGTACTGTAACTGCCCTGCTACACTGGAGCTACTGGAAAAGTTGGTCGGGCTAGTACTTGAGCTGGTGCTGGGAGGGCGGCGGGAAACATAGGCCTCTGCGGCTCCTGTCGGGCACCCTGCTGCTACTGCGGGGCCCTGCCCCTATCAGGACTATCCTGGCGTTTATGGCCACGCGTGCCACACACGAAACATCAGCCTCTGAAGTTACTCCCCCTCTGACCCTGTTGCTGACGGTGTCGGCCTTGCTGACTTGGGATCTTATTCCCCTTTCGAAACTGCTTCATTTTACCACGTTGTTGACTAGAACTAACTCAGTCTTGGGTAGTTTGTTGTCGTAATTTCGGGGTCTTCGCACATTTTTCAGCTTTATTCACATGCATTTGGCTAACCTCCCTAGGTCTTTTGCCTCCTTTAAGTTGTATGTTGCGTTCTTGGTATTGTAAAACTGTAGTGGTAACTCCTTATGCCACGATACCTGGTAACTCGGCGGTTGATATTCTCTCTGGGGATACCTGAGGTGTGAGTCGATCTTGCCCGTTGACTCCCTTGACCGTTTTAGTTAGTTCTTCTTGACGGTCCATCTGAAAATTTAAGTAAATTTGGATGAGTTCGTCATTCAAACAAACAAATCGTGGAAGTACGAATTCCCAATGTATAGAGATGAACACAACATTCCTAGTATTAGGGCTCTATATCAAAGAAAGCTTAGCGGAAACATAATAAGCCGTACAGATCCTAAAGGACACTAGAACTTGATGCTCTGAGACCACCTGTGACACCCCGACTAATTAAATACCGGGTAGCTACTCCTTTATTAAATTAATACAAAATGCCAAGTTGGTTCAGTTAATAGCATCATTGTCGAAAACATATTAATAATTACTAACCACCTAGTATTTAAAAAGTGAGTTGCCAAATTTTAAGTTAACTATGATCAACATGCAATAAGTGAAATATAAAGAATAACATAACCATTCACAATAAAGTCCAACTATATTAATCATCGAATAATAATAAGTCTGGAGGAAATACTCCTCACAACAATCCAATTACGGAACTGAAATAAGAACCATAGCATGTATCCTGAATTAATTACAAACCAAAGTCTGAATAACTGAAATGTAAAGTGTCTCTAAAAGAAATGGGCGACATGCCCTACAAATGATGAATCTGAATATGGAATCAAGACAAGAAAAGGAGGTGTCTACTGTTAAGGCCCTGTAACTTCCATAACAGCTACAACTCGTCACCTGTATAGAATTCCTATGCATGGTGTCCTCATGGCTGGGCACCTAAAATGGTTTTTACAAAAAGATAGATTTGAAAGCAAACGGGTCAGAGCCCGAATGTGGAGAGTATTTTAAAAACAGCAAGTGCTTTAATAACATTAAAATAATGAATGCAAAGTACATGTTAGGGCGTGCTCTCACATGAAATACTCACCTCTCGACTAATTGTGCACTCCTAACGTACCGTACCCATTCAAGTGATTTTCATATCTAACTAAACCGACATAAGTTCTAACCTTTACACTCGATTCACAATATGAATTCCCAATATTATCACTTAAACAGATAGCTTTAATAAACTCGGATTCTCAATTGTTAACATTACAATTCATGGCATGTTATCCCTTTTTAACTTCTCAAGGAGTTACTATAAATTATTCTCGCAATTTAAACATAACAAATTCCTTTTCATTGAACCGTATATTATTCACATCATAAATGTACAATATACGCACCCCGGGGCTAAGATGTGGTGCACACATACTCTGCTATCTGTAACAACCCGCCTAAAATAATAACGGGTGGCCAGCCCTATACTATATTAAATCAGGAATTCCAGATTGTCCAGTCTCAACATCAACTAACGGTACTATATAATATAGGACTAACTACCCGAAATCATATAAGCGAGATGTTATAAAAAAAATTTAAAACTTGCAACATACAACAACCCAACACTATAAAACTACTAATGAATAGAAGAGATGCAGGAAAGAACTATAATAATTAAAATGCTAGAAATAAAATGAACCAATTAAATACAACCGAATGTACTACAAAAGTAGACCCGAATAAGCTGTCGGATCACAGCCAATACAATAACTGAATGGAATAAATATAAACATGTATGTAAATATCCCTTGGGTACAAACCCGATTTACAACATGAATCCTACCTAGAATTTTAAAGAAGTAGGAAGCGGCTACATGAAACATCCCGCAACAGTCCGCACCTGTCACGGCTCCCAAGACTCAGGATAGAAGGTCATCCGGCATCCATGCGGTAGGATACCTGTGGTAACATATATATATATATACAAGGAGGAGAGAAAAGTAAACGGGTCAGAGCCCCGAATGTGTAAAATATTTAGCAAGTGTGTTAACTGTGCATAATAAATACCGGTGTACTTAATTTCATAAATAAGTGAGACCGCACTCTCGTGGAACCCCAACTCACCTCTCATCTAAAGGCGCGCACCTATTCGCGTCCTCCAATTTTAGTTAAATTACCCCCATTGATTTTAGGACAACCTAACTTATCAGGCCTAGCCTATATCCACGAGAGCTACATTCCCGTCACAATCTAAGGATCCACCCGCTTCTAATCCTATTAGATTATGATTGCAACAATTATGCCATAATAGGCCTAATGAATTCCGATTAATAATCTTATGAATTATAATCATCATAATTCTTAAAACATTACCCCTATACATATACATATATATATATATATATATATATATATATATATATATATATATATATATATATATATATATATATATATATACCAATATAGGCTAAAAACGTAAGAATTAATATACTTAATAACGTGCACATGGAATATTGGCAAGACTTCTCTCTAATCCCAAAATTGTACTACGTTTCGTGCGTGGGGAGTCTCGCAAAGCGAAATCCAAACAAGGAACTGCCCCGTTACACTACTCCTGACAAGGTCAAGACCAGAGATCCGTGATGCCACCTATGGAATTACTTCTCTCAAATATCGACATGGCACTGCGTTTCGTGCGTGAGGTGTCTCGCAAAGCGAAATCCAAACAAGGAACCACCTCGTTACACTACTCCTGGGCAATGTCGATCCTAGAGATCCATAATCCTCAACATACAAGTTAATACTACCATTGCTACTAACTATAACTCCTAAAGAAAGAAAGAAAGAAAGAAAACAAATAAAATAAAATAAAATAACCTCCAATAATATCCTTGGGATGACGTAACCGAATAATACCTTATGTGTGATACATCAACCCCCATCAATCTAGTACACCGTAATCATCTAAGATGTACTTCATAAAAGTCCATATCCTTTCGTCTATAGGATATATATAGGTATTTATTTCTAACCGTATATATATATCACCATCAATCCAATAACCAAGTGTACATACTACATATGATGTACAAGGCCATGCACATAATATACCCGGCTATATATATCGCCGATAAACTGCATCAATGCTATCATCTTCCCAGTGCCCGGCTCACGTAGCAAAATTGGGGCCACCATGGTGGGACTAAACGACACCCATCTCGTGGTAAACTCACGCACACGACGTCCCGGGAAGCGGTCATAGCTCCAAACCGGCAATGAGAAGAAACATACCCATCACGTCTCATCCCAAAATAAATATATATATCATATAATAACACACGGGACGACTATGACCTGGGGAATATCCACACCCTCCTTTTCTAGCCAGGATGCTCACCCTCTACGCGCGCAACTTCCCAATGATAGCATGAGCGGGGTATGCAACCAATTAATTATATATATCATTTACATGCATAATATGTATAATCCATATGATCCAATCATATGATCAAATAATAAACCATCATATACGGTTTAAATATCCATACCATGTATGTCCACAACATAAAGATATCCATATATCTATATACATACAGATATATATATATATATATATATATATATATATATATATATATATACATACAGATATATATATATATATATATATCAACACATATTCACATATCCTTATATCTATATATATAAACTAAGTATCGTTCATATGTACAAGATATATAAACTCGGTTATAAGTATACATAATACTCAATACACAAGCCGTCACCACAATTCCTTTAATTTACCTCGATACGTGAATATAATCCCATACTTGAAACATATTCGATCATTTTCCTATGATGAATAGTCTCCCAAACCATATGTATATATCTATACCTATATATATTCAACCTTAGGGCTATCACCCAAGAGTTTGTGTAGGAATCCATCACTACGCATTTCATCTATATCTGAGAGTACATTAAAGAATCTAGTAATCGTTTTGACTATCGGTATACATATGACTAATAATCTATAAGCCTCAAGCTCATTCTTTTAATCATCAAATAATCTCATTTCCCTCGATTTCGACTATGGTTCGATCACTTTTGTGAATACCCTAATCTAAGATCTCTCTAAGAGTTCTTAGCCTCACATCACATCTACACTTACTTTTAATCTACAATTAGGATTCCCAATCCCAAAGGGTTTTCCCCAAAATCTCTATACATAACTCCAATACATACATGGATACATTTCTCCCAAATTACCCTAAGGAGTCCCCAAAATTCTAATGTGTGAGAAACTCCTTATGTGTCTCCAAGAACAATCTCTTTCATCATAAGAGAAGGCCCCAAATCAAATAAACCCAACCAAAAAGGGTTTGAATTCACTATGGAGAAAATACCTCAAAATGCCCTGTTTCCGAATCGATTCGGCCCTGTTCCGAATCGATTCGGACTAGCGAATCGATTCGGCCTCCAAGGCGAATCGATTCGGGTCCAAAGACCTGGGCTTCTGCAATAGGCCGAATCGATTCGGCTTGGGGTCCGAATCGATTCGGTCAATGCAGACCTGCCATTTTCACCAAATCGAATCGATTCTCTTGAGGCGGCGAATCGATTCGGACCTGCAAATTTTGAAGGGTTCATCTGCTTCTTCAATACCCACGAATTCTAAACCCTAAATTTCTCATTCCAACCCCCAATCCTTCATCAAATCATGATTTTAAGCCCATTAACCAACCCAAAGTTGATCCCAACCATTTCTATGTCATTAAATCCATATTTAAACATTGATTTCAAGATTTAAACCTAAAATCTAGGTTTTGATATTAATACCCAAAAATCCATTTCTTTAACCCACAAATTATGAAATGAAATACACAAATAGCTATTTAGCAAGATTAAACACTTGTCTCAGGTTTGTAGAGGTTGAATCGTCCTTGATGTTGCGGTAGGGCCGGAAATCTCCAAGCTTTTCTTCCTCTCTCTTCCTTTCTTCTCCTTCCTCTTCTTCTTCTCTCTCTAGGGCTCTTCTCTCTTTCTCTCAAATGAGAAATGGCTTCATCCGTAAGCCTCCAACCTTTTAAAACAAAATCCCAGTTTTAAATGTTAATACACACTTTAAATGACTCGTTGACTCCAATTTAAGTCAAAACAACTTAAAAACATTCCGGAGCCGAAATAAGACCCAATGACAGTCATTTTGACTATCTCGACCCTTCCGGGATCGATGGTACCCTCAAAAATATCATCCGAAATACTTTGAAACGTCCTCTATTTTTGGACTTAAATTCCCAAATTTTAAAATTCTCCAATTTAATTAAATTTAATTTTCCCAAAATTAAATTTCTCAGTCTCAAAAGTCTTGGGGTGTTACAATCTTCCCCCCTTACAAAAATTTCGTCCGCGAAATTTAAGATGAGCCTAGGACATCGATATCATCTAGTCCTTACATCAATCCTCAAGATCACTATGCCGATCCTTTCTAGCTCTCACGTCGAACCATATAGCCTTTAAAACAAACTAACTACTCAGGGCGCCCATACACCCCGTACCTGAGTCTCCACTCGTAAAATTTTAATCAGGCTCCATTAGCCTCAAAATTGTAAGATAACCCTCGGTAATATAATCTATTACAATATACTAAATATATAAAAATTTGAAAATTTCCACTGGTTGAACTCTCCTCAATTCCTGACCCTAGCCACCTTCGTGCGGGGGAGGTCTCGCAAGCGAAATCCAAACAAGGAACCCTCCCAATACACTACTGTGTAGCTAGGTCGGGGATTGAGATTAGTTGAACCAGGGTTAAGGTTTTATAAAAAAAAAATTCCATATTTTTGATATTGCCCGAGGGCCTATACAATAATACGATATAAATATTTTCCGCGTCTTTCGACACGCCAAACAAACACCTTATGTTTAAAACACAAGGCCTCAATTAATACAATACTCTAGCCAATACCTAGTTCTCAAAACTAGCACAACTATGAGCTAAACTATCCGCTCCTCACAAAGCTAACAAACTCTGAACCTCTCAGTTATGAAATCCCTATACATCATATTAACACCTTTATATAAAAATAAATCCTTCCCTCATTGGGATTCTAAAACTTCCCTACTA
Source organism: Sambucus nigra (assembly GCA_949130495.1). Taxonomy (NCBI): domain Eukaryota; kingdom Viridiplantae; phylum Streptophyta; class Magnoliopsida; order Dipsacales; family Adoxaceae; genus Sambucus; species Sambucus nigra. The sequence goes on from OX422212.1 coordinate 414,385,378, forward strand.
TTTCGTTACGAAAAGGTGTACCATCTCCCAAGACGCTATACCAAGGCCACACTTTCTCACTTCCTCCTTAGGAAAAATTTTCCATACACCCTAGTGGTGTAGCAGCTAGTTACTTATCACACCTCACACGCGACGTTCCCAATATCGTACAAAGCGTAACTTAAACCCAAATAAAGGTATTCTACCTTATAGTTCCATAACTCAATGGTTTCCCCTCGTCCTTGAATCTCAATTCAGGGTCCTCAACTTCTTCCAGGACAAATCATTATCCCTAAGCCTATTTCTTCATAAGAGAAACATCTTTCTCAGAACCCTTCCTAACCATATTGAAGGGAAAGGCGCGATTGCAACTGCCGAAAACTCCCTCCATCCTACACAACGAAACTGAGTTTCCAAAGGCATTCCCCCTCATCCTAGAAGGCGATACTCCTAATATTGGGACAATTCCACCCACCTCACCTCGGTAAGAGTCACCAACATTAGGTTTCCCAACAAAGGTTAACAGATTCTCAATCTAAACCTCCCAAGAACTACACTACATGCCTCTCCTCGGGTTTACCTTACTAGGACCAAGATTCGCAATTCGAGTAAATTTCCTTCCTTACTCAACTGCCGATAAATCACCCCGAACCACTGCTAGAAATCTCCTCAATAACTCCTCTGAAATCGTGGAAAACAAATACCCCCGATTACAGCGTACCCAAAATATACTTTGGGATTTGTACTTCTAATCCTATCCTTTCCTAGACAACAAAAATCTAGGCGACGTCTGAAACGAAACAAGAGCAACTATTATCAGAACGCCAATCAAGTGAATATACTTCACAGAAGAAAACAACACAGTGAACACAACAGTCCTATTTATAGGGCTTTATGTCAAGAACGTTAACGGAAGAATCCATAACTCGCACAGATCCTAAAGACTCTAGAACCTGATGCTCTGATACCATCTGTAACAACCCGCCTAAAATAATAACGGGTGGCCAGCCCTATACTATATTAAATCAGGAATTCCAGATGGTCCAGTCTCAACATCAACTAACGGTACTATATAATATAGGACTAACTACCCGAAATCATATAAGCGAGATGTTATAAAAAAAATTTAAAACTTGCAACATACAACAACCCAACACTATAAAACTACTAATGAATAGAAGAGATGCAGGAAAGAACTATAATAATTAAAATGCTAGAAATAAAATGAACCAATTAAATACAACCGAATGTACTACAAAAGTAGACCCGAATAAGCTGTCGGATCACAGCCAATACAATAACTGAATGGAATAAATATAAACATGTATGTAAATATCCCTTGGGTACAAACCCGATATACAACATGAATCCTACCTAGAATTTTAAAGAAGTAGGAAGCGGCTACATGAAACATCCCTCAACAGTCCGCACCTGTCACGGCTCCCAAGACTCAGGATAGAAGGTCATCCGGCATCCATGCGGTAGGATACCTGTGGTAACATATATATATATATACAAGGAGGAGAGAAAAGTAAACGGGTCAGAGCCCCGAATGTGTAAAATATTTAGCAAGTGTGTTAACCGTGCATAATAAATACCGGTGTACTTAATTTCATAAATAAGTGAGACCGCACTCTCGTGGAACCCCAACTCACCTCTCATCTAAAGGCGCGCACCTATTCGCGTCCTCCAATTTTAGTTAAATTACCCCCATTGATTTTAGGACAACCTAACTTATCAGGCCAAGCCTATATCCACGAGAGCTACCTTCCCGTCACAATCTAAGGATCCACCCGCTTCTAATCCTATTAGATTATGATTGCAACAATTATGCCATAATAGGCTTAATGAATTCCGATTAATAATCTTATGAATTATAATCATCATAATTCTTAAAACATTACCCCTATACATATACATATATATATATATATATATATATATATATATATATATATATATATATATATACCTATATAGGCTAAAAACGTAAGAATTAATATACTTAATAACGTGCACATGGAATATTGGCAAGACTTCTCTCTAATCCCAAAATTGTACTACGTTTCGTGCGTGGGGAGTCTCGCAAAGCGAAATCCAAACAAGGAACTACCCCGTTACACTACTCCTGACAAGGTCAAGACCAGAGATCCGTGATGCCACCTATGGAATTACTTCTCTCAAATCTCGACATGGCACTGCGTTTCGTGCGTGAGGTGTCTCGCAAAGCGAAATCCAAACAAGGAACCACCTCGTTACACTACTCCTGGGCAATGTCGATCCTAGAGATCCATAATCCTCAACATACAAGTTAATACTACCATTGCTACTAACTATAACTCCTAAAGAAAGAAAGAAAGAAAACAAATAAAATAAAATAACCTCCAATAATATCCTTGGGATGACG